>CM077011.1:132328376-133652512 GCA_039090855.1 Macrothele yani | reverse complement strand
TATCAAAACTCGTCATCGATGGCTTTCTACCCCTTTTCTTTCGGCCATGCGGAAAGACCCTCTTCTCCCCGCTGCTAAGAAACTTGGCAGTTCAGACAATCAATTTATTTTGATAACGATTGGAAACGAGACAAAAAGAATGATATATAAGCGCATTATGACTTATTTTCAAAAACTAAAATAAAAATTATATGCTTAAATTTATGTAAAAATTAATTATAATTTTCTTTCACGTGAAAAACTAACTGCCGACCATTTAATCTTTCGGCCAATTTCCTCCATCGGTTGCTGTGAAATTCAACTACAGTTCTTATCGATGGATCGGATTACACGTGTTATCACAGCCCTGATTTTCAGTGATATCTACACCGCGAGCGAAGCCGTGGGCACAGCTAGTATATACACTATCTACCAACAAGTAATTGGACACCCCTGCAATCGACGATATCTGCGGTCCTGATACACGTCACTGCCGCCGCCGTTAAATATCGTGTGGGAAACATCAACGCAACCAGTCGCATGCAAAATTCCACGCAGTTCGGAGCTCTCCGATTTCGAGAAAGGTGTAATCGTCGGGTATCACAGAAATGGCCGATCCATACGTGACATATCCAGCGAGTTGAAGTACCCAAAATCGACAGTGGCCTACGTGATTGGAAAATGGAAGATAAGAGGTGACTGTCGGAATGTGCCCGATCCAGCAGACCCACAAAACTGGGAGTTAAAGACCGACGGGTGCTGGCCAGAGAAATTCGGAAGAACCTCACCAAATCGATGGGCCACATCCGCGAGGAGTTTCAACAGGCATCCAGGAGTGTTCTTTCGATGAATACCATCCATAAGGAAGCCCATCTGCTCGGTTATCATGGACGTGCTGCGGCCCACAAGCCTTTGATCACCAAGTCCAATAGTGATGCTCGGCTAACGTGGTGCAAAGAACGTCGACAGTGGACCGTTGAACAGTGGAAACAGGTTCTCTGGAGCGACGAATCAAGGTTCACCCTCTACCGTTCGGATGGTAGGGTCTGGGTTTGCCGTCTGCCTGGAGAACGCCTCCTGCCGGAATGAATTGTGCCAACTGTGAAGTTCGGCGGCGGTGGAATTATGCTATGGGGGTGTTTCTCCTGGTATGGCACGGGACCCTTGGTCGCAATTCCTGGTAGACTCAACGCCGAGACCTACTGCACCATTTTGGATGACTATCGCTTCCTACGTTGTGGAAGTTTTACGGGGTGGACCCATGTTACTTTCAGGATGACAATGCCACCTGTCATGTTGCGAGATCCACCATGGCTTGGTATGGTGACAATGGGGTTAATCGAATAGACTGGCCTGCGCAGTGCCCGGACCTTAACCCTATCGAGCACCTCTGGTACGAGTTGGAGCGTCGACTTAAGGGGTACCCCCACCGTCCGAAATTGGTGAAGGAACTGACCTGTCTTCTCCAAGCCGAGTGGAAGAAAAAAGCCGAGTGGATTATTCACAGCGTCAACCGAACTAGTGCTTTACATACATTTTTTCCTTTTAGTTCTACATGAGATTTTATGAAAACTTTAATTTACGGGAAAGAGAAAATGATGTTGCTAAAGGTATTTATTTCATGTAAAAATAAATAAAAATTTAAAAATATTCTCGTACAAGGGGCAGCAAATACCTTTGGCGCGTCCCTGCTTGGATGGAGAGCTTTTGGAAAAAACAATACAATTTTCAAAAGCAATAGGCCATTATGTCTCAAAAAGAAAAGTGTTTAATCAATGAGACGTGGACATTAACTGAAAAAGACATACAAAGACTCCAGATAACTGAAAGAAGCTTGGAGAGATGCATGCTTGGTGTAACCAGGAGAGGTGAGAAGAGGAACTCATGGATAAAGAAAGTGACAAGAGTGGAGGATATCATGATCAGAGTGAAATCCCTAAAAAGGCAGTCGGATGGACATGTTGCCAGAGGGACTGACCACCGATGGACAACAGAGAATCTAGACTGGATTCCAAGGGACATAAATACACCCAGAAGAAAACATGGGAGATGGGTGGATGAAATTCGAAAGCATGCGGGAGTGACATGGAAGAGACCGGGTCAAGACACACCGTTGTGCAACGAACTTGGTGAGGTATTCATCCAGCAGTGGATTGATAATGGTTGATGATGATGATTAAATATACATATGTACATATTCCTGAATTTGAGGATAAAAAAAACTGTATACACTGCTGGCCACCCAAAATGCAACACCAAGAAGGAAGCATCCGATTGGCCTGAAATTCCCAACATGCATCGCCCGCGAGAGGACATGCAAACGATTAGCATTGCAGGGCATATGCAATCATGTGCGCACCGAGAAGCACTATAAGAAGGGTGCACAGAAGGCGGGGTGTAAGTAGTGGAAGTGTGTTGTGCTGCCGGACCTGTGCGTTTGAAGCTTCCTGATGCCTCGTCGCAGAATACGGCAGTCATTCCAGCACGGTTCGGAGTTCGACAGAGGACGAATAGTGGCTTATCGCGACAGTGGTTTGTCGTACCGAGACATCGGCGCCCGTGTGGGACGAAATCCAGCCACAGTGAGGCGAGTATGGATTCGGTGGGTGCAGGAAGGACGGACGGACCGACGTGAGCGATTGCCGCAGCCGCGGCACACCACCGAACGAGAGGACCGGCATGCTGCGCGGCGGGCATTGACGGCTTGCACCGCCACATCACGAACGTTAGCGCAGGAATTAGGGTGTGTTGCGCAACAACCTGTGTCAGCACGTACCGTTCGACGTCGTCTGCAGGAGCGGGGACTTGTCGCACGGCGCCCATTGCTCCGATTACTATTGACGTTACACCACCGGCGAGTGGGGTAGCAGTGTGCCGTTGAACGCCCCACCTGGACTACGGAATGGCACGACATTGTCTTCTCCGACGAATCCCGCTTCTGCCTGCAACACCACGATGGTCGGATCCGCGTGTGGCGGCACCGCGGCGAGAGACTGTATGACGCTTGCATTATGCATCGCCATACCTGACCGTCGCCTGGTGTTATGGTTTGGGGCGAAATTGGATATGACACCCTCACCCCTCTGGTACGAATCGCCTGTACATTCACTCAACAGCCACCGCTACATCTCCGACGTTTTGGAGCCTGTAGTCCTCCCTTACCTGCACGACCTGCCAGCGGCCACGTTTCAAGAGGACAATGCGCGCCCGCACGTGGCACGCATCGTGCAACAATTTTTCACGGCCCACCAGGTGTCACTGCTGCCGTGGCCCACCTGTTCTGCAGATATGTGGCCCATCGAACACGTCTGGTCGCTGATCGGCAACGGAGTGGCCCTGCAAGCACCCCACCCCCTACGCCTGATGAACTGTGGCAACGTATGGAAGCAGCCTGGACCAACATACCCCAAGCCTACATCCAAAGCCTCTTTCGTTCGATGCCGCGGCGTGTAGCGGCCGTTATTGCCAGCCATGGGGGCCACACGGACTATTGATGTCTGCGTCTTCCGCAACTCGCACGGGCCTGTAAGCTCAGTCGTTTCATTTTTGTATCTGTTGTTATGGGTCCAGTTAGTCTGGGATTGCTATCTCGTGTCCTTCTTGGTGTTGCATTTTGGGTGGCCAGCAGTGTATGTTACACAACGATTTTTTCCTGAACTTTGACCATAAAAGAAATGTTTTATTTCGCTTACCGGGAATCTGGACAAACATGAATTAGGGAAAACATAAATTTAGGAAAACGCGAATCAAGGCAAGGGAGAATTAGAGCTAACTTGATACAGGAAACTTTTAGGGGAAACTTTCATACGGACAAACGTGTTTAGGGTAAACTTGAATTAGGGGAAACGCGATTAGGGCAAACAAAATGAGAGGAAATGGGAATTCGGGTAAAAGCGATTTCGGGGAAACGCGATTGGGGTAAACGTGTTTAGGGCAAACGCGAATGAGGGGAAATGAGATTAGGGCAGACGAAATTAGGGAAAATGGGAATTCGGGTAAAAGCGATTTCGGGGAAACGCAATTGGGGTAAACGTGTTTAGGGCAAACGGAAATTAAGGGAAACGGATTAGAGGAAATGGGTGTTCACCAAGTCACCCTTAGGGGAAAGGGTCACGGGTGCGAAAGTTAAAAAAAACCGGAAAAATGTGATAACTTTTAGAAACGGAACTTATGTAAAAGACAGACGCTTACGGGCAACTTTCCTACACGTTATTTTTAGAAATTTTCGGTGAATTCACACCACTTATTTTTTACAGTGTTGGAATTACATACTTGAGGAAGAAGACATGCTTAGGAAGGAACTTGTGACGTACCTGCCAGCAGGACGCACACGACATAAAGGCAGATAGGAATCAGAATAATCGTCTGCGTAGCTCAGTTGGTAGAGCGACTTGTTCCGGAATAAGCGGCCTCGGGTTCGAATCCCGGCGTAGACCAAAAATGACGGAGAAATTTACTTCGTTATAATGGCGCCCGAACTATCCGGATGACCCGACCGTTCAAAATCTCGCAATGGTGTGATGTTATTTCCACACGGCGAGATAGGAAAAATAAGAGAATCCCTTCTCCAGCGCTTCGAAAAATAAATGTGTGTAAGGTTGCATTCCACACAGCAGATTGACTGGGAGTTCTCAAGTGTACGTTCTACAGTGGATGGCTGCCTGCAACGATTCATGGTCACGGCTGACCCGTGGGCCATGCCCCCGGCCCTCTTTCGGGGGGGGGGGAGATGTGACGTACCTGCCAGCAGGACGCACACGACATAAAGGCAGATAGGAATCAGAATAATCGTCTGCGTAGCTCAGTTGGTAGAGCGACTTGTTCCGGAATAAGCGGCCTCGGGTTCGAATCCCGGCGTAGACCAAAAATGACGGAGAAATTTACTTCGTTATAAACTATACTTGAAGCAGAAATATTTTCACCTAAATTTCCAGAAAAAATGATTGCCCGAATTCGTGTCTTCAAACCGTAATGCTCATCTGGTGAACAGAAATGAATAGCAGCATGGGCGGCGAAACCGGATAATTTCAGGTGGGAGGAGAACTGGCAACTATTTCGAGAGTTAAAATAATAAAAAAGAGAGAGAGAGAGAGAGAGAGAGAGAGAAGCCGTCGGTTATACTGTATATGCAAGACTTTAACAAATCATCGTCAACCATTATCAATCCACTGCTGGATTGATAATGGTTGACGAAGGTCTCTGCCATAAATTTTTGTCTGGAGCATATCTCTTCCAAGTCACTCCAGCATACTGCGAAAACACAGGTTTGTCCACGCCGGGCTTCGAATACAGGTCCCCCTCACTCCGGAGTAAGTCGCTCTCCCAACTGAGATAAGCGGACGTATGCTCTCGCTGCTATCTGCCTTTATCTCATGTGCGTCCTGCGGTGCAGGCACGTCACAATACTTTCGAATTTCATTACCCCATCTCCCAGGGGGTTTGCTTCTGGGGCTTTTCCTGCCCCTTGGTCAAATCCAATCTAATATCTCAGTTGTTTAACGGTGGTCAGTCAGTTCATATAGCCATATATCCAGCCCATTGTCATTTGAGATTTTTTTAACGATCTTCTTTAAAGTGAAAAACACAAAGATGATTGAACTTTTCAAATTATTTGTGCAAAATCAATTTCAAATGTTATACTGGAAGCATTTTCCAGAATACTGCTAGCATTGGCGTAGGAAAGGGAGGGCCTCAGGGGACTCCAGCCCCTCCCATCGGATATGAAGACACATTTTTCTCTTGAAGGCCAGATCACCTGATTTCTTTTTTTTTTTAAAGTCAAGTTTTAAATCTTGTTCATTAAAAATATCAAAATGAATCTGAAAAACCAATAAAAAACTGACTGACTCAAATCACATTTCTTTCCAACGGAGTCGTGGATTTTTTCGAATTCCTTTGAGTTCGTTTCATTGGCGCATTTTCCCACATGCAAACAACACACATGCAGGGTTTACTCGCTGTCGCTCACACTCCTAGAAGATGCTTTTATTAACAACAAGACAAGAGGAAAAACAAACCATTGCGATAGAATCCTTATGAAATTGTGAAGCTTCTGTTTTTTTGTTTTTGTGTTTTACCCCAATATCAAGAAATTGCTAAAATTTCTATCAATGCTTCCTGTCTCAACAGTTACTCCAGAAAGCACATTTTCTACTCTCAGGCGCCAGAAAATGTATCTTCGAAACGCAATGTCTGATTCTCGACTTTTTGGACTTGAGTTGTTGAACATTCATTCATCGAGAAGTAGAAGTAAATGCAAGGTCCACATTGTGAAGGCAATGGCGGACCTTGCATTTACTTGAAGGCAATTTATTAAAGTACTAGCTAAACTCTACATTTTCAATATTCTACACTATTATTTATTTCATAAAATAACTGATTTTAAAGTTTCCCCTTTATAAAAAAACTCCGAGAAATTGAACACTGAGAGAGAAGTACTCTATTTTACATTAACCACATTTAATAAATACACTGAAGAGCAATTGAATTAGAGATACCTGTCTAGTAACGTGTAGCACCACCTTTCGCCCTGATGACGTCGGCGATTCGTCTCGGCATGGACTCGACAAGACACCGGAAGCGTTGGGAAGCCATACGGATCTACGACCCCTGAACAAGCTCCCATAGTTCACGAAGATTTGATGGAGGGGGGTCAGAGCCTAGAACATCTCTCTCGATGGCATCCCAGATGTGCTAGATGGGATTGAGGTCAGGTGACTTAGCTGGCCAAGGAAGCGAGGTCACGTCGGTGGAGTGTTCATCCAACCATTCGGATGCAATTCGGGAGCTGCATTGTCTTGTTGCAGGATGAGGTCCCCAGTGGGATGTTGAAGACGCACAAACGGGAGCAAATGGTCGTCCAGGATATCCCGGTAACGTTGACCTGTAAGGGACGATGTCACACGTACCAGGGGTCCCATTTCAGTCCACGTAAACAGTCCCCAGACGAGAATGCACCACCAGCTTGAAGAGTACCCTGCTGGCAAGAAGGATCCACCGCTTCATGTGGTTAGCGCCGTACTCGCATCCTGCCATCCGCATGTATCAACGTGAATCTCGACTCATCAATCCAGGCAACATTTTCCCATATGTCTAGGGTCCAGTGGTGATGTTCTCGCGCCCATGCTAATCTTTGCACCCTGTGATGTGCCGTCAGCAGCGGTACCCTCGTGGGACGGTGGCTTCTGTACCCCATAGCGAGGAGATGGTTCTGGATGGTGTGGCTGCTTACACGTTTTTGTGCACCAGCGTTAAATTATCGAGTGATTTATTGAACTGTGGCCCGTCTATCCGCTGTTACAATGCGAGCTAGCCGACAATGACCCCGCTCATCCACACGCTGTTGTCCACGGCAGTTGGCCCTTGCAGGGATCGTTTTACCAGATTCGGTGTACTCACGGTGCAGCCGTGACGCAGTGGCTCGTGAAAATCCCAGTGCCTGCACGACTTTCGAGATGGAGTGACCCATTCGTCGGGCCCCGACAATTTGCCCACGATCAGATGCGCTTAGATCCTTCGTCTTACCCATACTGCGTCCGACTCTAACTGATTCCCGTCGCATCACTCCTTATATTATCGGATCGCTGCATACGTCATGTCGTTTTGTTTACAGGGCCGCCCACAGCGCCACATTTGCATAACGCCAGCTGTCTCTAATTCAATTGCTCTTCAGTGTATATAGCCATCCACATTACATAAGGCGTTGTATCAATTTCGTAAATCAGTACTTTAATTATCATTAAAATTTTAAATTTTTTAATGAATTTATATAATTATTCTAAATAATGAATTATTGATAATTGACGCTTAATTATTAATTGATTATCCTAGATTAGCAATTATTTTCGGTGTTTGGTAATGAAACTACTTGAGCCCTTCCCATAATCTTTGAATTGCTACGCCTCTGACTGCTAAACGTGGTGATAGTCTCCAGGAAATTCTCATTAAAAATAAGAAGTTATACCATATGTGAACCAGAAAAATTTAAAATGTTTCGTACGAAGACTCTACTCTAGTGAGGGGACCATGAAATTCCAGGTGTTTCCGGACCCCGGTGTCCCCATACCTTCCGTCGCCCATGAATCTAGTCTCGAGGTCAATAAGCGCACGGTTCGCGAAATGAACCCGTGTATCGAACTGGCCCCGTCGCGTCGGCATTGAAGAACAAAAGCGGTGTTTTTTCTTTGATTGCAGCAGTTGATTGTAGAGGCTTATTCTGTCAAATAGGAGACTGCCGAAAGTTACTCCCATATAACACAGACGTGTTTCTGTGTCATACGGGAGTAATTTTCGCCAGTCTTGTGTTTGATAAAATATAGGCTTCAGTCGTGTAACTCGATTTTGATGTTCTTCTATTCAGCAGTGTACATCGAAATGCCAAAAATACTGGGATACCTCTCTGATATTGGTACTCCTCGCGATCGGATAACGGCAGCAATGCGACGGGACATGAACACAACGAACTCTCTCTGTAATAGTGTGAAGACAGTGACACTATGCTTCCTGAACAGCGTCCTACAATTCCCTTATATTCGTCAGTTGACGATATCTGGCATTGACGACACACTGAACATCATTACCAAATGTGTTCGATGGCGTTTAAATCCGGCGAACGAGAGGGTCAAGTCAGGATGCCAAACTCTGCAGAGTGTTGTTGGACCAGCCTTGACTCGTCGGACCTGGCTACACGTTTCCAGTCGTCTTGCGCCCAACGGCGGTGTTTCCGAGGCCGGACGAGGCGCACAGCGTTGTCTCGTTGGACCAGGCTACAGGTTTCCAGTCATGCGTCTAACGGCGGTGTTCTCGAGTCCGGGCGAGGCGCACAGCCTTGTCTCGTTGGACAAGGCTACACGTTTCCAGTCATCGTGCGTCCAACGGCGGTGTTCCCGAGGCCGGGTGAGGCGCACAGCCTTGTCTCGTTGGACCAGGCTACACGTTTCCAGTCATCTTGCGTCAAACGGCGGTGATCCCGATGTCGGGCGAGGCGCAGGGACTTATGTCGTCGGGTCAGCAATAGCACCCAGTTGGGCCGTCGGCTCTGGAACTCCATAGAACACAGGGAACGTTGCATTGTCCAAAAGCTGATGGTAGCACTGGCCCCAGCAATGAATTGCTCGACGGACGAATGTTACGATGAGTGCCAGATGCCGCTGTCCACGATCATTCATGGCTTTTCTACGGCCACACCGGTCTCTCCCTCTAGATTTATCCCCCCGCGATTTTGTAAGTTACACCTTTGAAATTATTGATCGTCTAAATCCAAATTTCGTGGTATTCCGAGATTGAGTAACACATCTCCCGGTAGCCGACAATCATACCACGTTCTAAATCGCTTAAATCTTGATAAGCTACCATCTGAACTGCGAATACTACTACTTGAGGTTGCGGAGATATCTGCCTCTATAGATACGTCGTTTGCGGACGATGCCATTTACCGCATGGGTGTGATGGAATGTAATGGAAATGGTAGCGCCCTTCCCAGTTTTTTTTTTCTTTTTTTTTTTTTCTACCTCAATGTACAGGGTGTCCACAAAGTCTCTTAACAACTTTGCACATTTATTACGGACACCCTGTGTGAGTTCATGGCATTTGTTGTATAATATGTATACTGTAAATATCAAAGTTTTAATTGACATCATAGTTTTTTTTTATAGGTCCCTTGTTGACGTAGTAGCTGCTGTTCTATGAAAATGTGTTCCCCACAAGAGAGAGCGCAGTGCGTCGCTTGGTTCATCGAAACAAAATCTGATACACAAACTCAACATTTCCGGATTAAGTATGGGAAAACCACGCCATCTCGTCCTAGTGACCAGAAATTAATGGAGACTGGGTCCGTGTTGGATCAAGATCGTAATGGCCGCCCACGAACATCGAATGAAGACATCGAACGTGTTCGCGATTCATTTTCACGAAGCCCAAAGAAGTCCATTTGTTCCGCTGCCAGAGAACTACAAAGCCCCGGTCTACAGTACACAGGGTGCTACATAGACATCTACGCTTATATGCACAAAGTGCAACTGTTACAAGCACTTGAGGCGAACGATAAACCACGATGAAAAGAATTCGCAGTAACGATGCTGGATAAACTGAGTCCCGAGTTTCTCTAATATGTTTGTTTTACGGATGATACAACTTTCCATGTCTCTGGACAGTTAAACAGACACAATGGCAGGATTTTGGGGTCTGAAAATAATCATGCGTTTATGGAACTTGCAAGAGACAGTCCTAAAGTGAACGTGTGGTGCGGTGTTATGCATAACCGAGTCCTTCGCCCATTTTTCTTCAGTAAGAAAACAGTGACGGCAGATGTTTACCTGCAGGTTTTGCGTGAGTATGTTGTGCCGCAGTTGGAGGACCTTCAACCAAGCTTGATATTCCAACAGGAGGGTGCGCCACCACATTGGACACGCCACCTTCGGGACTTTTTAAACACAACATTTCCTGGGAGGTGGATTGGATGGGATGGTCCAATTGCATGGCCACCCCTTTACCCCGACATCACACCTGTGGACTTTTTTCTATGGGGATATGTGAAAGATACCGTGTTTCGGATTAAGGTGCAGGACATTGATGACCTGAAATCGTGGATCAGCAAAGCCATTTCAACCATTACTGAGGAAATGCTGCAGCGCACGTAAGTTGGAACTGGAGTTTCGGCTAGATGTTCTACGCGCAACAAATGGTGCGCATATTGAGCTTCTGTAATGAGGTAGAAAAAACCTTAGTCTTTGCTGTTACTTATGTGCTCAACCACATTTGTCTATCTCATACAGTGTATCCGAAATAAATGTGCAAAGTTGTAAAGAGACTTTTGTGGGACACCCTGTATATTAAGTATTCATGTTAAATTCCCTGGATATGATAAGAGAATCTTTGCCCTCACAAATTTATCGATCTGATCTCTTTTTGATGGAGTAAGAATATTAAAAAGAGCCTGCACTTTTTCAGAAGGAATTTAATGCAGTTTATTTAGTAAATCGAAAAGGAACGAATGTTATTTGTTGGGTGCTGAACGGGAAGTAGCTAGGAAAGCAGAGCAGATTTTCGCCACGAACTACGCATCCTTACGGGCTGTAAAATAAAATTATGTTTTAATTTCTTTTAGTCATTACGCAATAAGAGACAGTGTCGTGAGAGGTTGCTAATAGCGCCCTGCTTGCCAGCGTTGAATTTATGACACAAAAAGCGTCAATTGTCCTCATGTGGCAATGCCACAGAATGACATGTGCGTTTCAAATTTTGCCTGCCGGCACCTACAGGTGTAGAGCACTTGCTGCGATCGCACACACACACACACCGCACCCCGTTGGAATAATACAGATGACAGGTTGTGCTCTCGGCTCCCCTGGTTGCACACCACACTCATGGCCAACTGTTGTGCTATCGCCGCCCTTCCTCACTTAATGGTTCCATTCAGTCCCTCCCTAGGTCCCCCTCCATCGCGATAACAACTTCCTACGTACGCTTATTACGCAACAATGGATGAAACACATCGATATCATCTGATCCCCCCTCTACAACACCCTTCCTCGCCGCCGATGCGACTACTTGTGTTGGGTTTAAACACGGAGAAAAGTCGATCCCTTGAAGGGCCCGCATGAAGTGGGGATTACAACGTCTCACTTAAATACGATTCAGTTTTTTGTAATCTCTCTCTCTCTCTTTCTTTCGCATTTTACCCCTGCACAGGATATAACTCGGCTTTCAGTGGGCTATATTCATGCTGAATGATCTGGAATATCATATTTCAAGAGATGATGTGAATAGAGGAATAAAGGGATCAGTCAAACGGTGGTAAACCACCCGATTCTCTTCAAAATTAAGGTTTTCCACTAGGACTTTTCCAATGTCGCGAGGCGTAAAATGACGGTCTGTCCGTCTTTCCTCCGATCCTGCTAAGGTTAGAATAATAAAAATAGCGGTTTTAGACAAAGGTCTAGTGATTTTGCTCCCTATACTTCCAATGGAAAAGTTTTAGACAAAGGTCCAGAGATTTTGCTCCCTATACTTCCAATTTTACACAAAGGTCTAGAGATTTTGCGCCCAATACTTCCAATTTTACATAAAGGTCTTGAGATTTTGTATCCTATACTTCCAATGGAAAAGTTTTAGACAAAGGTCTAGAGATTTTGCGCCCAATACTTCCAATTTTACACAAAGGTCTAGAAATTTTGCCCCCTATACTTCCAATGGAAAAGTTTTAGACAAAGATCTAGAGAGGTCTAGAGATTTTGCGCTCAATACTTCCAATTTTACACAAAGGTCTAGAGATTTTGCATCCTATACTTCCAATGGAAAAGTTTTAGACAAAGGTCCAGAGATTTTGCTCCCTATACTTCCAATTTTACACAAAGGTCTTGAGATTTTGTATCCTATACTTCCAATGGAAAAGTTTTAGACAAAGGTCTAGAGATTTTGCGTCCAATACTTCCAATTTTACACAAAGGTCTAGAAATTTTGCCCCCTATACTTCCAATGGAAAAGTTTTAGACAAAGATCTAGAGAGGTCTAGAGATTTTGCGCCCAATACTTCCAATTTTACACAAAGATCTAGAGATTTTGCATCCTATACTTCCAATGGAAAAGTTTTAGACAAAGGTCTAGAGAGGTCTAGAGATTTTGCTCCCTATACTTCCAATTTTACACAAAGGTCTAGAGATTTTGCATCCTATACTTCCAATGGAAAAGTTTTAGACAAAGGTCTAGAGATTTTGCTCCCTATACTTCCAATTTTACACAAAGGTCTAGAGATTTTGCCCCCTATACTTCCAATGGAAAAGTTTTAGACAAAGGTCTAGAGATTTTGCTCCCTATACTTCCAATTTTACACAAAGGTCTAGAGATTTTGCCCCTATACTTCCAATGGAAAAGTTTTAGACAAAGGTCTAGAGATTTTGCTCCCTATACTTCCAATTTTACACAATGGTCTAGAGATTTTGCCTCATATACTTCCAATGGAAAAGTTTTAGACAAAGGTCTAGAGATTTTGCCCCCTATACTTCCAATGGAAAAGTTTTAGACAAAGGTCTAGAGATTTTGCTCCGTATACTTCCAATGGAAAAACTTTCGATCGTATTTCCTCAGCGAAGAAGGTTTTCCCATACATCAAAATTAGTCCACCGATAGAAAAAAGCATCCTAACCTATAGATTGTACAACATAGGTGGTTTCTGCAAAAAAAAAAAAAAAAAAAAAAACTTTCCTGAACTGTATTAAAAATCAATAACTTTTCTTCGATGTAATTATGATACCTGTCTAGAAGTAGCGTCACTCTTCCTTATTACTACTACGTCGAAGTAGTGCCAATTTAAGAAGGGGACCCAGAGGCAGGGTAGTATTTTGGGGACTCAGTATTACTAGTAGTGGCACATCTAGGATTTACTATAGGTGGCCAAATAAAAATCCCCAGGAGAAAACATTCCCGAAATATGAAAGGGATCCATAAAATTATGCCCGCCATGTTGAAGTGTACATCCCATGATCCATGGGCGAATCGGTGTTAGCAAGAACATGTAAAATTGCATGATTGAAAAATGGACACCAGTTCAGTTATGCTTTAATATGCCCCCCCAGGGTTCAGCTTGTTAAAATTATATTAAAGTAGTGGACAAATAATACGATCCAAATATTATGATTTAAACGAATTCTTAATGCATGAAAATTTCCCCCAATTGCAGATGTGTACAAAAAACATCTGTAATTCTTTCGAAAGATTTAAGGATGGACTGCGGGCGTCTGTACTTTTGCGGACCTTTAAACAAGGGGAATGAAATAGAAAAAAAAAATTCACAAGGTAGTTTTTCATAGTTTTCACTTTGCTATCTGCAGAAAAAAAACACTAAAAAAACTGTAGAACTCTGAGAATTCTTCAAGCATCCTACATAATTCTGGGGCCCCTTGAAAAAGCTGGGCCCGGGGTTGCAGCAGGCATAGCCCAGCCCCTCCTCTTAAAAGGGCTTTGCGTCGAAGTAAGGTTATTGATTTTTAATACAAACCCCCCCCCAAAAAAAAAAAACAGCGGTTGTACAATCTAAGTTAGGAGGTTTCTCATCAGTGGAACAATTTTGATGTATGGAAAATCTTTCTTTGCTGAGAAAATAGGGTCTAAAATTTTTTCCATTGGAAGTATAGGGATCAAAACTACTACACGTCCACGTTAAGTAGCTATTTCATTCATATGACCTTAATGAATGCTTATATATTGTGAAGTTTCAATGTTTCAGGTTCGTGTTTTTCACTCTTTTACTCTTGGAGTGGATTTTTATTAACCTTCGACTCACTGTCAGTCGTTCCCAAAAAGTATAAGGAAATTCGGAGAAATTGACACGTCGTTCATAAAGACAGTATACAGTGTAATGACGAAGAGTAATATGATCAATATAAGAACAGAAATTCAAAAAGGAAGTTTAAATAGTTCAGGAAAGTTTTTTGCGAAACACGCCGATTGTACAATCTAAGTTGGGATGTTTTTTTTTTTTTTTTTTTTAATCAGTGGACCAATTTTGATGAATAGAAAATCTTTCTTCGCTTCCCAAAAAGTATAAAGAAATTCGGAGAAACTGACGCCTCCTCCATAAAGACAATATATCATGGAGAAGAGTAATATAATTTACATAAGAACAGAAATTCAAAAAAGAAGTTTAAATTAGAGATATTCATCACAATACGGAATAGGAAGTCATATACCTAAGCTCAGAGTCGGATTAGGGGTGGGGGTGGAGAGACTTTGGAGGCTGAAGCCCCGGCCGCAATCTCTGTGTGAACCTTAAGAATAAATTTTATACCTTGGGCCGTAACTTATACCCGAGCAGCAACCTCTGATAGCCTTAAGAATAAATTTTACTCTTTGCACTTGTCTTGCTTACGTTTAAATTTCACAAGGATTTAAAATAACTTTTACAAATAGCAAGGAGGAATTTTTTTCACCCTTGCTTGAGCGTTAGCTATTTGAAAATTTGGTCCAAATTTCTGTGCAGAAGGATTTTTTTTTTCTTTCTCCTGGCGGTTGCTGTTAAAAAGGCATAAAGCAACCGTTTTGTTATTGAAGTCCCTTATGACAAACGCAAAGGCCATGCAAGAAATGGTTTCTCGGGCTCACACTCATTCTACAGAACTAAGAAAGGGACATCCCAGACATGCTGTATCGGGTTCAGGTGCGGAAATCTCGCGGGCCACTCCATCTTGCGAATATCCTCACTCTACAGGTATTTGTCGACTAGCCGAGCCCTATGGGAAGAGCTGTTAACTCCATGAAGAGGAACTGGGGAGGGGAGGCGACAGTTCCCCTGAAAAACCGTATATAGGGCTCTAGGATGTATCCCTGTAGCGTAAAGCAGTCAAGGTGTCTCCTGGAAACACGTGCAGCGTCGTGTGTCCATCCAACATGACGCCAGCCCAAACCAGTAGCCCTTCACCGTCGTAATGATCAATTTCTCTAATACTGGAGGAAATATTTCGGTTTTCCGCCTCTCTGCAAGTACCCATACGTCGAGAATCCGTGTTAAGGTTGTGTTGTGACTGTCACTGAAGAGAATACATGATCAAAGGTCCCGCAGAGGTGTTGTAGGGCCCAATTCAGACGGACCCTTTTTGAGCAATTCGGCAAGTGGGATACAGACCATGGGCCTTCCTCATACAGACCTCTCTCATAGAATCTTCTGTAAACTGTTTGCCTGGATATCGCAGTTGCCATAGCAAAAGAGAGCTTCTGCGTAAGTCTCTTGGCTTTCGTCTGCCTTTGGCGGCAAGCTATAGAGACAAATACCGGCTTCTCGACTTGTTGTCGCTCTTGGGCGTCCTTGCCTTGTCCCGGACTTCTGGTTATTGTTCTGGTTTCCTGAAACTATCTCCAGAGATAGACGCATTCAGCCATCTAGCTACCTCAGCTTCCAATCTAAGATCTTTCTCTCCACCATAAGGAGTCTTATACGCGATGAGGCAGAGCCATTATCTCACTAACAGTTCAACTCAAGCTTCAACAGCCGCATTCCGCTCACAACGTTTATCAAGATCACGTGCCTTGCAGCTTGGTCACGTACTGTCGTCATTTGTATATTTCCATACGAACTAGTACGATGTCGCCTGGATACGTCGAGTTAGTCACTGAAAGATCTTTACAATCGGTCGTCTCGTTTTGGACATATTCTCGAATTTATATTTATCACGTTCATTTTAGACACCAGTTTATATGTGAGAAAGACAAACTATGAGATGCTACGTGTGTTTTAATAATTGAAAACGCAGTTATAATTGCTCATAAGCAAAAAACCGAATATCTGTATGTATATATAATTGAATATTTGTTTGTTTGTTTGTATTTACGCTATACAAATCTACAGTTTTCAATTTACAACCACCAAATTTGGTATACTATCTCATGGTACTCTAAGTTAGACCGTAGACGGTTTTTGGAAGGTGTCGAGGACCGGGGTCAAGGGGCCCCCATACAAAATTTCCGTAAAATCTACAGTTTTCAATTTAGAACCACCAAATTTGGTACAATATCTCATGGTACCCTAATTTACACCGCACACGGTTTTTGGAAGGGGTCAGAGCCCGGGGTGAAGCAGCCCTCATACAGAATGTTCGTAAAATCTACAGTTTTCAACTTAGAACCACCAAATTTGGTATACTATCTCATGGTACCCTAACTTAGACCATAGTTGGTTTTTGGAAATGATCGGAGCCCGGGGTCAAGGAGCCCCCGCACAAAATTTCTATAAAATCTACAGTTTTCTATTTAGAACCACCAAATTTGGTATACTATCTCATGGTACTCTAACTTTGGACGCAGACGGTTTTCGGATGGGGTCACAGCCCAAGGTCAAAGAGCCCCCATACAAAATTTTCGAAAAAAGTTTTATTTTTTACTTTTTAAAAACTGTAACATAATTCAGCACTCCTATACCCGATCTACGGTTTAAGTTGGAGACCGTAGATAACAATAAAGTTCAAAAATATCCGTTTAATGGTATATTAAAAACACAAATGAATAAACTATAGCTTTCACCACCAACGGTCGGTGGCTTCATCAGGAAGAAATACGTACAATGTAATGTAAATAGAGAGTTCCAGATATTCAAAATTCAAAACGGTGGACGAAAGGATGATCAATGCCCATAGGTACATTGCATTTCAGTGTCGCCGGATTCTCAAAAGCGCACGGCAGTTCTATAGATGTCTCCTCGGAGGTAAATATTTCCATTTTTTTTTTTTTTTTTTTGGCAAAAATATTACTGCATCAGCCAGTCATTGGCAGTGGCTGGCATTAATTTGGAGGAACCCTGCTTTTCACACGGACAACTCTACGTCGCGTCGCCTGCTCAAGGTTTGGAAATCCTAAAAATCTATGTTTCTACACTTTTGCTCCCAATGGAAAAACCAAAAATATTGTTTGCCAAAAAAGCAATAACTTAAATCAATTAATATACATTTCCGAGAAAATTACAGGAGTATCTTTTTCATTTGTTAACTTTCACCCACTGAATTTGGTGATTCCACGAATATAAATATTTACTCGCCAAATACCGGGTCCTAGTTCCTACTAAATATTAAGAACTTTAGAAACAAAAATTCAGAGAACATCTAAGGATTTTATTTTAAGAAAAAAATAAAAAATAAAAATGAAAAAAGACGAAAAAGGTAATCTCGATGTACTTTATTTTATTTTTGACAGTTGTTTTTAACACATAACAGTTTCACGAGAACATGTGACCCACAGTACGGTGATGGCAATTCGGAAGCCATGCCTTATCAAATAAGTAACGAGAACATGTAACACACAGCACGGGTATGGCAATTCGGAAGTCATGCCTTACTTATCAAATAAGAAACGAGAACATGTGACGCACAGCACGGGTATGGCAATTCGGAAGTCATGCCTTACTTATCAAATAAGTAACGAGAACATGTGACGCACAGCACGGGTATGGCAATTCGGAAGTCATGCCTTACTTATCAAATAAGTAACGAGAACATGTGACGCACAGCACGGGTATGGCAATTCGGAAGTCATGCCTTACTTATCAAATAAGTAACGAGAACATGTGACGCACAGCACGGGTATGGCAATTCGGAAGTCATGCCTTACTTATCAAATAAGTAACGAGAACATGTGACGCACAGCACGGGTATGGCAATTCGGAAGTCATGCCTTACTTATCAAATAAGAAACGAGAACATGTGACGCACAGCACGGGTATGGCAATTCGGAAGTCATGCCTTACTTATCAAATAAGTAACGAGAACATGTGACGCACAGCACGGGTATGGCAATTCGGAAGTCATGCCTTACTTATCAAATAAGTAACGAGAACATATGACGCACAGCACGGGTATGGCAATTCGGAAGTCATGCCTTACTTATCAAATAAGAAACGAGAACATGTGACGCACAGCACGAGTATGGCAATTCGGAAGTCATGCCTTACTTATCAAATAAGTAACGAGAACATGTGACGCACAACACGGTGATGGCAATTCGGAAGTCATGCCTTACTTATCAAATAAGTAACGAGAACATGTGACGCACAGCACGGGTATGGCAATTCGGAAGTCATGCCTTACTTATCAAATAAGTAACGAGAACATGTGACGCACAGCACGGGTATGGCAATTCGGAAGTCATGCCTTACTTATCAAATAAGTAACGAGAACATGTGACGCACAGCACGGGTATGGCAATTCGGAAGTCATGCCTTACTTATCAAATAAGAAACGAGAACATGTGACGCACAGCACGGGTATGGCAATTCGGAAGTCATGCCTTACTTATCAAATAAGTAACGAGAACATGTGACGCACAGCACGGGTATGGCAATTCGGAAGTCATGCCTTACTTATCAAATAAGTAACGAGAACATATGACGCACAGCACGGGTATGGCAATTCGGAAGTCATGCCTTACTTATCAAATAAGAAACGAGAACATGTGACGCACAGCACGAGTATGGCAATTCGGAAGTCATGCCTTACTTATCAAATAAGTAACGAGAACATGTGACGCACAGCACGGGTATGGCAATTCGGAAGTCATGCCTTACTTATCAAATAAGTAACGAGAACATGTGACGCACAGCACGGGTATGGCAATTCGGAAGTCATGCCTTACTTATCAAATAAGTAACGAGAACATGTGACGCACAGCACGGGTATGGCAATTCGGAAGTCATGCCTTACTTATCAAATAAGTAACGAGAACATGTGACGCACAGCACGGGTATGGCAATTCGGAAGTCATGCCTTACTTATCAAATAAGAAACGAGAACATGTGACGCACAGCACGGGTATGGCAATTCGGAAGTCATGCCTTACTTATCAAATAAGTAACGAGAACATGTGACGCACAGCACGGGTATGGCAATTCGGAAGTCATGCCTTACTTATCAAATAAGTAACGAGAACATATGACGCACAGCACGGGTATGGCAATTCGGAAGTCATGCCTTACTTATCAAATAAGAAACGAGAACATGTGACGCACAGCACGGGTATGGCAATTCGGAAGTCATGCCTTACTTATCAAATAAGTAACGAGAACATGTGACGCACAACACGGTGATGGCAATTCGGAAGTCATGCCTTACTTATCAAATAAGTAACGAGAACATATGACGCACAGCACGGTGATGGCAATTCGGAGGTCATGCCTAAGTTATCAAATAAGTAACGGTGCAATATGGTGGCGGGGGTGGATTCTTACTTACTTTGTTATTTATTAGCGTTTTCGAAATATATATCTGTGGCTTTATGACATGAAGTTTGGCATATCTTGAAACAGTAAGACATTTCGATATGGGAAAGACACGTATCATTTGTAATAAGATCAGCCAAGCTGTACTGGTGTATTTTTATGGAAAGGGCCCAGTTTCTTGAAAGAAAGCCATGAGTTAAAGTCATGTGTTAGACACTAGCTAAATTTTCTCAATTAATGGAGAAGGAAAATTCCTATCGAAGAATGCAGAAGACACTGCCTAAGTGAAAAATCCCGATCAAAGGATGTGTAAGACATTGGCTAATTTTCTCTATTAATGGAGAAGGAAAATTCTTATCGTAGGATGTAGAAGACCCTGGCTAAATGGAAAATTCCAATCGAAGGATGTAGATGATACAGGCTAATTTTTAGCACGTCTTTTGTCAAAAAAGATCGTGCTTATGTTATCGGTTTGTCCGTCCGTCTGTAGACACGACATCTCTGCAATTTATGTCCGATTTGATTTTGAAAAATTCTTTTTTGCATTGGGGAGCTTGAAATATGCAAATATGCGAATGATGATCCTTCATTTCGTTTTTTTTTTTTTTACGATGTACAATTTCGCCGCTAAAGGGCATAAATGCAGATAATGTCGAATTTAAAAATACGTTTTATTCCACATATTTGCTTCTAAACATCCGATTGAAAAAATTATTTTATCTTTCGATTCCATTTATGTTGAAGAGTATTTTCGGTACAGTTACTTTTTCAAATTACGCATAAATTTTCCGCTAGGGGGCGTAAAAGTAAAATACGTTTTCTTCGATATCTCTTTTTCTAAAACTCCGATTTGAAAAATGTTTTCTTTAGCGGTTACAGCTCCTCATAGAAAATCTTTTGCATATAATTTCTAATTTTTGGTAAAGAATACTTTGGCCACCAGGGGGCGTAAGTGTTAATTTTTGCTTTTGATGAATTTGCCATAAAATATGAGCTTCTAAAATCTCGATTGAAAAAATTATTTCGTGGACCGATGACACTCACGTCAATAAACCTTTTCGGAATATTTTCTTCTTAAAATATTGCATGGTTTCTCCGCCAGGGGGCGTAGATATATATCTAACTTTTGTCAATGTCTCCACTTCTAGGAGTCCGATTTGAAAAATTCCTTCTTTGTTGGATGGTGCTTTCAGTGCGACATATTTTTCATATAATTTCAAAATTTTCTAGCAATTCATGGACTTTTCGCTAGGGGCGCAAAGGTAAATTGCGTTTTTTGCGTTATTTCTGCTTCTAAAACTCCGATTTGAAAAATTCTTTCTGTATCGCATACAACACCTGATGGAAATTTTTTTTCATATAATTTCTAATGTTTAGTAAAGAATGGTTTGGCCACCAGTAGGCATAAGCGTTAAATTCTGCTTATGTAGGTATTTGCAGCAAAATCTGAGCTCCTGAAAACTTGAATGAAAACATTCTTTCGTGGACCTATACTGCTCAAATCGAAAAACCTTTTGAGAATACGTTCTTCTTAAAGTAATGCTTGTTTTTTCCCGCCATGGAGTGTAGATTCATATCTTATTTTTGTCGATATCTCTGTTTCTAAGAGTCCGACATGAAAAATTCTTTCTGTGTTGGAGAGCGTTTCCGGTGTGAAATGTTTCTGATATAAATACACATTTTTCTTAACGCACAAGTCTGCAACCAGAAAGCGTAAGCTCACGATTCCGTTTTCAGCAATATCTGAGGGATTAAACCCGATTGAAAAACTTTTTCTTCCGTCAGATACTATTGTTTTCCATACCGGTTCCATTGGCTTTGAATGGCTTTGATAAATTTAATTTGCGTCAGAACGGATTCAAAAGACGTGCTTATTACACCCGGAAATCCGGTATCACCTTTCTTGTTCTATATTATGGAGAAGGGAAATTCTTTTCGAAGGATGTAGAAGACACTGGCTAAGTGGAAAATTCCAATCACAGGATGTGGAAGACACTGGCAAATTTTTCTCTATATTATGAAGAAGAAACATTCCTCTCGAAGAAAACAGAAGACACTGGATAAGTGGAAAATTCCAATCAAACGATCTGGAAGACACTGGTTAATTTTTTTCTGTGTTATGGAGAACGAAAATCCCCATCAAAAGATGAAGAAGACACTGGCTAAGTGGAAAATTCCAGTCAAAGGATGTGGAAGACACTGGCTAAGTAAAAAATTCCAATCAAAGGATGTGGAATACACCGGCTAATTTTTCTTTCTTATACACTGCTGGCCACCCGAAATGCAACACCAAGAATGACACGAGATAGCAAAGCCAGATTTACTGGACACATAACAACAGATACAAAGATGAAACGATTGAGCTTACAGGCCCGTGCGGCTTGCGGAATACGCAGACATCAATAGTTCCTGTGGCCCCCGTGGCTAGCAATAACGGCCGCTACACGCCGCGGCATCGAACGAAAGAGGCTTTGGATGTGGGCTTGGGGTATGTCGGTCCAGGCTGCTCCCACACGTGTCCACAGTTCATCAGGCGTAGCCGCGGGTGGTGCTTGCCGGGCCACTCGGTTGGAGATCGGCGACCAGACGTGTTCGATGGGCGACATATCGGGAGAACAGGCAGGCCACGGCAACAGTGACACCTGGCGGGCCGTGAAGAATTGTTTCACTACGCGTGCCACGTGCGGGCGCGCATTGTCCTGTTGAAACGTGGCCGATGGCAGGACCTGCAGGTAAGGGAGGACTACAGGCCCCAAAACGTCAGAGATGTAGCGGTGGCTGTTGAGTGTACCGGCGATGCGTACCAGAGGGGTGCGGGTGTCATATCCAATTGCGCCCCAAATCATAACGCCAGGCGAAAGACCGGTATGGCGATGCATAATGTAGGCGTCACACAGTCTCTTGCCGCGGTGCCACCACACGCGGATCCGACCATCGTGGTGTTGCAGGCAGAAGCGGGATTCGTCAGAGATGACAATGTCGTGCCATTCCGTAGTGCAGGTGCGCGCTCAATGGCACCCTGCCGCCGCACTCGCCGGTGGTGTAACGTGAATGGTAATCGGAGCAATGGGCGCCGTGCGACAAGTCCCCGATTCTGCAGACAATGCCGAACGGTACGTGCTGACAGGTTGTTGCGCAAACCCTAATTCCTGCGCTAACGTTCGTGATGTGGCGGCGCGAGCCGTCAATGCCCGCCGCACAACATGCCGGTCCTCTCGTTCAGTGGTGTGCCACGGCTGCGGCAATCACTCACATCGATCCGTCCGTCCCTCTTGCACCTACCGAATCCATACTCGCCCCACTGTGGCTGGACGTCGTCCCACAGGGGCGCCGATGTCTCGGTACGATAAACCGCTGTCGCGATAAGCCACTATTCGTCCTCTGTCGAACTCCGAAACGTGCTGGAATGACTGCCGTATTCTACGACGAGGCATCAGGTAGCTTCCCACGCACACGTCCGGCAGCACAACTCACTTCCACTACTTACACCCCGCATTCTGTGCACCCTTCTTACAGTACTTCTCTGTAGCGTGCCGGGCGCACATGATTTTCATATGCCCTGCAATGCTAATCGTTTGCATGTCCTCTAGCGGGTGACGCATACTGCGAATTTCAGGCCAATCGGATGCTTCCTTCTTGGTGTTGCATTTTGGGTGGCCAGCAGTGTATATGAAAGGATGAAATTCTACGGAGGAAGAAAATTCTTATCGAAGGATGTAGGAGACACTGGCTAACTGAAAAATTCTAGTCAAAGGATGTGGAAGATACTAGCTAATTTTTTTTTATTCTAGTCTTTTTTTTTTTTTTTTGTTATGGGGAAGGAAAATTCCTATCGAATGACGTAGAAGATACTGGCTAAGTGGGAAAATGTGGGCGACGCTGCCTAATTTTTTTATGAATAGAGGAGATAAATTCCTATATATATTTTTTTATTTTACAGAAATGTCTTCTGCATGTCCTGAACTGTCACTATACCAAATTTGATTGCATTTGGACAGCTAAGTATCTCTCTAGACAGCACTGAATTAAACTGGAGTACTTTAATTACGATGACCCGGTATATAGTGCACTTTGCTGAACCTACCAACTACACTATACGGTCATACGCACTGCCAAGCCAGTTCAAGGCATGTTTGCGTCCCGAAGCAAAGTCGCTTCTAGGCGCTCCTTTACGAACTTTCTGCTATAGAAAATTTACGTAGTGTTTTCGAATTTCATATGCACACAGCATTTGACTCTCCCACCTCCTTAAAGTTAGAGATAAGATAAACATCTTATCCCGAACTTTTTGGGCGAGAGGAGGACAGAAGCCAAATGCATATGTGCATATGAAATTTGAAAAGTCTCTTTTAAAAATACATAATGAATTAGATTGTTCCACGGCAAATGGTAAATTTATTCATGTTAACATATCTGGAAGTAACGCTCTGTACCTGAAAGGGGGCAAATCAATAAAATTAAAGTCTTCAAAGACACCACTCTCACTCTTTATTCATGAGCAAAATGTTAGCACCTCTTAGGTTTGTTTCAAAGAAATCATATCAACGCTGCTGAAAAATAGCATACGCATTGCCAATTTTCCTTAAAAAAGAAACAGAAAGTGAAAGGCAGGGAGGATGCACTGACGAATGTGAAAAGCAAAGTAGTCTGTGGCCAAAGAAGGGGACAGGATAAATTGTAAAGTACCATTTTTGGGTTTAAAAAACATTCTTGGTTTTCTTGGCTACAAAACGAAATAAGGCAAGAGGAGCCACAGAATTTCTTTGCTTTCCCACATAAGCTACTTAACATTTAAAATTTTATAAGAGTTGCGTTGTTAATGGACATGGCAAAACAAAAGCTTTGTTTACCTCGCTTACCAGCTAGAGACGGCCCTGCGCATTGCCATCCCGTTTTCAAGTGCACCACTAGGTCATCGTGACATCCATAATTGAGTCGTTTGTTGCGTTGGAGATTGTCTGTTATGCACGACGGCAGATCAAAAAGTAACAGCAAATTGAATATTTTGAGATGCATAATTCAGTGAGAGATACATAATGATATTTCATTTTTCTACATAATCACCCACCTTTTCAATACATTTATCACACCTTGCACCAACTCCTGCAGTCCATCAGAAAAAAAGGTTTCTGGTTGTGCCTTCAGCCAGGAATGCACCGCTTCTTTCACCTCCTCATCACTCTCAAATCTTCGTCCTCTCAAAGTAACCTTCAGGTGTCCAAACACATGATAATCAGAGCATAATTCAATGAGAGATACATAATGATATTTCATTTTTCTACATAATCACCCACCTTTTCAATACATTTTTTTACACCTTGCACCAACAGTAGTAGAAAAGGACCGATTCTGGCTAAAACGGGAGCCCATAGACTTAACATTAGGCTCCTTCTGGAGCAGGTGGAGCCAGCTGGAGCAAGCTGCAGCCGAGCAAACGGAGGGGGCGTGGTCAGTAGCAGCCTCCAATTCCCCGCTGCAATTTTCCCCCTCGACTGAAGGGTGTGCTTATCTCCGAAGATAGTAGTATTTATTGGACTTTGTCGAATTTTGGGGGGAAATCAATGAAGGTTTATTCCTTTTTTTTTTTAATTTAATGAAGGTTTATTCATTATTTATTTTCCCCTCTCTCGACCCCATCCCCTTAGGTTATTGTTATGTAAAACGTTTTTTCCCTCGTAATTTGTTGATTTTTCAATTAATTTTCATGAATTCCTCATGTGTCTTCCCTAATGAAAATTATGTAGGGTAAGTATTATTTCTCTTTTATTTTCTCGAATAATACGGTCATGTCCTCATCTCAAGAAATGTTATTATCTTATTTTTGTTCATAAATGTTTGATTTTGAGGGATGGCAACGCCCGAGTGGGAAAGGGGTTGGATATAGGGGATGGCAACTCGATGTGTTGCCCCCTAGCGGTGCTTCTTGGAACTTTCGATTGATCTTTGATTTTGAGGGATGGCAACGCCCGAGTGGGAAAGGGGTTGGATATAGGGGGATGTCAACTCGATGTGCTGCCCCCTAGCCTAGCGGTGCTTCTTGGAACTTTCGATTGATCTTTGATTTTGAGGGATGGCAACGCTCGAGTGGGAAAGGGGTTGGATATAGGGGATGCCAACTTGATGTACTACCCCTAGCGATGCTTCTTGGAACTTTCGATGGATCTTTGATTTTGGGAGATGGCAACGACCGAGTGGGGAAAGGGCACTGCGTAGGTGTTAGATATGATGATGCTTCTTGGAACTTTATTATTTCAATGGATCTTTGATTTTGAGGGATGGCAACGACTGAGTGGGGTCCGTTGGGAATTTTTGCATTTATTCCTGTGGTTTGCAAGCAAGATCCCCCCCTCTTCAATACTATTTTTCCCCCGGAGGAAATTTTTGCGTAACGATGCTGGGGAATTTTCTTTCCAAGGGAATAAAATTGCTCCTAAGGTCTTAGCGAGGTTCTAACTCACGATGATTTGATTTCCAAAAATAGTCAGAGGGTCAAATGGTTTTCGTGTACTACGTATTCCCTATATATATATATATTTTTAAATTACTTTTACGTTATTTCTTCATGTGTTTTTATATATTTTTCGTATGTTTTGAGGGAGTTTTTTCGTGTAGATGTAATGAATTTTCTGGGGAACTTTTCTTTTTCCTCCATTCAATTTTATTTCAGACCATGAGACGAGGAAATGCTTCTTTAGAAATTATTTCGTTCTTGTTCGCAGTAATTACTGGACATAGACTTCATGTTAATTCTGAGTCTTTCACCCCTGCAATAATATTTTCTCGTAATTTTTTCGTATGTTCAAGAACTCTACAGATCTTTCCCAGTTAAAATTCTGCTCAAACAATATTTTCGGTCTTTATTTCCTTATAGCTTCCCAATTTCCGATATTTTTCTTCCTCTATCTTTGAAATTTCATTAAACTTCTCAATAGGTCAGGATTCTTTTTTTTTCTTGGACAAACTTATGAGTCCTTTTATTTACACTATCTTTTTTTCCATTTCATTTCAGCAAACGATTATTTTAGATGCAACAAATCGTCAGATTTTGGTTTCCTTATATAGCATATTTTCCAACTTGCTTAAAAAATATTCCTCAAAACTTGCATGTATGTCAAATATACATTTTTTATTCTTTCGTAGTTAGCCATACTTTTCGTGGACTGCCTCGACAGGAAAGCATTCAATGTCAAGACATACAATCTAAAACCTTTTTCTTTCAATAAAATTTGTATTCTTTGGGCTGAATATTTTTCCGTCTCGTCCGAAAAAACATTCATTCTAGAGGCAAAGCGACTAATTCCGTTCTTCCCATAAACATTATTTTTTTATTTATTTGATATTCAGAGTTGTATACATTTACTATCCAAAAAAGAGATATATTTAATGTAAAGGTATATTCTTCCAAGCTGGGGAAATATATGTATATATTAGTTCATTTCCAGTTAAAGGAAATGCATCTTTATATTTCAATATGAAAAAAGAAGCCCTATAAGTGAAAGCTCAACCTAAAGGCGGATAGATTGTTCCCACTCTCTCTACTCTATGACATTTCTTTACTGAATGAACCATGGCCTTTTTTTCATGAACTGCTTTAAAATCTTCGTTCTCCCTTTACTATTGTCAGATTCCATGTCCCTTCAGTTCTTTACTTATTCAATTTTAATTTATTAAGAGAGTAGAACTCTTTTAGGCTTTCGAACTCTTTTAGGCTTTCTATTGACAGATTCCATGTCCCTCCAGTTCTTTACTTATTCAATTTTAATTTATTAAGAGAGTAGAACTCTTTTAGGCTTTCGAAGTACTTTCAAGTCTTTCATTACGAAAATTTTCACTGTCATGAAAGAAGCCATAATCGAGATGATTTACTATCGTTTCAATGAAAGTGTTTACGCATTCATTGCTATGATGTCAGATTTCATTTTCTTGTACTTCGAGCAGAAATGAGTTTGAATCATTCGTCGAGAAAACATTTTTCATATATATATATATATTTTGCCTCCGAATCAAACGAACTCAAAAAATAAGAGACGCACTTTAATATTTTTTTCCTCTTATGAGAGGAATACGGGAATATGATACCAAAATTAAAGAATATAGAATATCGACTTTCCTCTCAACACCTTTCATCTACGTTTTTTTTTAATTTTTTTTATTTTCAATAAGCTGTTTCTATATTTTTACAACTGAATAGAATTATTTATTGAAAAGTTCTAAGTAAGACGAAAAATGGTTTTGTTGATTTCCTAAGAGGATGATTTTGGAAATTTTCGTTTTCTGGTAATTGTAAAAATCTCATAGAATAACATGGGAAAACTAGCATGCATAAAAGACTGTTTTGGATCGAGTAAATTGAAAGAATTTTACAAAGTTCATTTCAGAAAAGTACATTCCTTCCTAGTGTCAAAACGAAGTGATTCGTTTTGATCTTGGGAAATAATGAGCTGTTCAGAAACACACCCTGTCTGTTTTCAACTGATTGGAAAAAAGACTTTTAAAATATTTTACTTGAACGAAAACGTACTTCTTAAATTTCGCAGTTTCCCATGTTATTTAATGGGAAATTCACTGTATTTTCTATCATAAGAAATCCGAAATCTGTCTTCTTAGTAAAGTCATCAAAATCGTTTTTGACCCTATGCACTTTTATAAGATTCCAAAGTGTATCTTAGAAAAAACGAAGTGATTCGTTTTGACACTAGGAAGGAATGTACTTTTCTGAAATGAACTTTGTAAAATTCTTTCAATTTACTCGATCCAAAACAGTCTTTTATGCATGCTAGTTTTCCCATGTTATTCTATGAGATTTTTACAATTACCAGAAAACGAAAATTTCCAAAATCATCCTCTTAGGAAATCAACAAAACCATTTTTCGTCTTACTTAGAACTTTTCAATAAATAATTCTATTCAGTTGTAAAAATATAGAAACAGCTTATTGAAAATAAAAAAAATAAAAAAAAAACGTAGATGAAAGGTGTTGAGAGGAAAGTCGATATTCTATATTCTTTAATTTTGGTATCATATTCCCGTATTCCTCTCATAAGAGGAAAAAAATATTAAAGTGCGTCTCTTATTTTTTGAGTTCGTTTGATTCGGAGGCAAAATATATATATATATATATATGAAAAATGTTTTCTCGACGAATGATTCAAACTCATTTCTGTTCGAAGTACAAGAAAATGAAATCTGACATCATAGCAATGAATGCGTAAACACTTTCATTGAAACGATAGTAAATCATCTCGATTATGGCTTCTTTCATGACAGTGAAAATTTTCGTTATGAAAGACTTGAAAGTACTTCGAAAGCCTAAAAGAGTTCTACTCTCTTAATAAATTAAAATTGAATAAGTAAAGAACTGGAGGGACATGGAATCTGTCAATAGAAAGCCTAAAACAGTTCGAAAGCCTAAAAGAGTTCTACTCTCCTAATAAATTAAAATTGAATAAGTAAAGAACTGAAGGGACATGGAATCTGACAATAGTAAAGGGAGAACGAAGATTTTAAAGCAGTTCATGAAAAAAAGGCCATGGTTCATTCAGTAAAGAAATGTCATAGAGTAGAGAGAGTGGGAACAATCTATCCGTCTTTAAGTTGAGCTTTCACTTATAGGGCTTCTTTTTCATATTGAAATATAAAGATGCATTTCCTTTAACTGGAAATGAACTAATATATACATATATTTCCCCAGCTTGGAAGAATATACCTTTACATTAAATATATCTCTTTTTTGGATAGTAAATGTATACAACTCTGAATATCAAATAAATAAAAAAATAATGTTTATGGGAAGAACGGAATTAGTCGCTTTGCCTCTAGAATGAATGTTTTTTCGGACGAGACGGAAAAATATTCAGCCCAAAGAATACAAATTTTATTGAAAGAAAAAGGTTTTAGATTGTATGTCTTGACATTGAATGCTTTCCTGTCGAGGCAGTCCACGAAAAGTATGGCTAACTACGAAAGAATAAAAAAATGTATATTTGACATACATGCAAGTTTTGAGGAATATTTTTTAAGCAAGTTGGAAAATATGCTATATAAGGAAACCAAAATCTGACGATTTGTTGCATCTAAAATAATCGTTTGCTGAAATGAAATGGAAAAAAAAAGATAGTGTAAATAAAAGGACTCATAAGTTTGTCCAAGAAAAAAAAAAGAATCCTGACCTATTGAGAAGTTTAATGAAATTTCAAAGATAGAGGAAGAAAAATATCGGAAATTGGGAAGCTATAAGGAAATAAAGACCGAAAATATTGTTTGAGCAGAATTTTAACTGGGAAAGATCTGTAGAGTTCTTGAACATACGAAAAAATTACGAGAAAATATTATTGCAGGGGTGAAAGACTCAGAATTAACATGAAGTCTATGTCCAGTAATTACTGCGAACAAGAACGAAATAATTTCTAAAGAAGCATTTCCTCGTCTCATGGTCTGAAATAAAATTGAATGGAGGAAAAAGAAAAGTTCCCCAGAAAATTCATTACATCTACACGAAAAAACTCCCTCAAAACATACGAAAAATATATAAAAACACATGAAGAAATAACGTAAAAGTAATTTAAAAAAATATATATATATAGGGAATACGTAGTACACGAAAACCATTTGACCCCCTGACTATTTTTGGAAACCAAATCATCGTGAGTTAGAACCTCGCTAAGACCTTAGGAGCATTTTTATTCCCTTGGAAAGAAAATTCCCCAGCATCGTTACGTAAAAATTTCCTCCGGGGGAAAAATAGTATTGAAGAGGGGGGGAATCTTGCTTGCAAACCACAGGAATAAATGCAAAAATTCCCAACGGACCCCACTCAGTCGTTGCCATCCCTCAAAATCAAAGATCCATCGAAATAATAAAGTTCCAAGAAGCATCATCATATCTAACACCTACGCAGTGCCCTTTCCCCACTCGGTCGTTGCCATCCCCCAAAATCAAAGATCCATCGAAAGTTCCAAGAAGCATCGCTAGGGGGTAGTACATCGAGTTGGCATCCCCCTATATCCAACCCCTTTCCCACTCGAGCGTTGCCATCCCTCAAAATCAAAGATCAATCGAAAGTTCCAAGAAGCACCGCTAGGGGGCAGCACATCGAGTTGACATCCCCCTATATCCAACCCCTTTCCCACTCGGGCGTTGCCATCCCTCAAAATCAAAGATCAATCGAAAGTTCCAAGAAGCACCGCTAGGGGGCAGCACATCGAGTTGACATCCCCCTATATCCAACCCCTTTCCCACTCGGGCGTTGCCATCCCTCAAAAATCAAAGATCAATCGAAAGTTCCAAGAAGCACCGCTAGGGGGCAACACATCGAGTTGCCATCCCCCTATATCCAACCCCTTTTCCACTCGGGCGTTGCCATCCCTCAAAATCAAAGATCAATCGAAAGTTCCAAGAAGCACCGCTAGGGGGCAACACATCGAGTTGCCATCCCCCTATATCCAACCCCTTTCCCACTCGGGCGTTGCCATCCCTCAAAATCAAACATTTATGAACAAAAATAAGATAATAACATTTCTTGAGATGAGGACATGACCGTATTATTCGAGAAAATAAAAGAGAAATAGTACTTACCCTACATAATTTTCATTAGGGAAGACACATGAGGAATTCATGAAAATTAATTGAAAAATCAACAAATTACGAGGGAAAAAACGTTTTACATAACAATAACCTAAGGGGATGGGGTCGAGAGAGGGGAAAATAAATAATGAATAAACCTTCATTAAATTAAAAAAAAAAAAAGGAATAAACCTTCATTGATTTCCCCCAAAATTCGACAAAGTCCAATAAATACTACTATCTTCGGAGATAAGCACACCCTTCAGTCGAGGGGGAAAATTGCAGCGGGGAATTGGAGGCTGCTACTGACCACGCCCCCTCCGTTTGCTCGGCTGCAGCTTGCTCCAGCTGGCTCCACCTGCTCCAGAAGGAGCCTAATGTTAAGTCGATGGGCTCCCGTTTTAGCCAGAATCGGTCCTTTTCTACTACTACCAACTCCTGCAGTCCATCAGAAAAAAATGTTTTTGGTTGTACCTTCAGCCAGGAATGCACCGCTTCTTTCACCACCTCATCACTCCCAAGTCATCGTCCTCTCAAAGCAACATTCAGGCGTCAAAACACATGTTAATCAAAGGAAGTAAGATCAGGGCTGTATGGAGAATGCTATAAGATCTGAAATCTCAATTCCTGAATGGTGTCAAGAGTTGCAGCGGCCGCCGTGTGAGGGTGGACATTATCACGAAGGAGAAGAACACCTTCAGACAAAAGTCCTCTGCGACAGCTTTCTATTGCTGTCTTCAGCTCCAACATTGTGCTTATCGGGCACTATTCACCGTTTCCCCCTTTTTTATGATAGGGCTCCAAATTAGTCCATTCATATCCCAGAAGACAGTGAACAGAACCCTTCCGGCGGAAGGTTGAGGCTTGGACTTCTTGACTGGAGAAGATGTGTGCCGTCAATTTGAAGACAGCTTCTTGCTTTCGGGCTCAAAGTGATGCACCCAGATTTTGTCCTGGTGACGATACGTGCCAGGAAGTCGTCTCCTTCGTCGTTGTACCGCGCCAAAAAGGCTGTGGAAATCTTCACACGAATCATCTTGTGCTCATCAGTCAGCATCTCAGGCACCCAGCGTGTACACAACTTGCGATACTTGAGAACCTCCGTGACAATGGTATGAACGGATCCGATACTGACATCCAATTCCCTGACCAGAACTTCCAAAGAAATGTGCCTGTTTTTACGAATAATGGCGTCAGAGCGACCCACCTTCTAATCAGTGACGGCCATGCTGGAACGGTCGAAGCGTTGCTTATCACGGATGGGTGTTCGTCCATTTTTAAACGCATCTACCCACTCGTACATTCTTCTTCCGCCAATGCAGGCATCTCCATACTGTTGCAGCATTCTTCTAGGATTTCACGAGGTATCACACCCTCGGACTACAAAAACCTGATGATTGCCCTGTGTTCCTCTATGGTGCAAACAGCTAAGATTGCCGCCATTTTGTTTATGCTGATCTTCCGCTTAATCACGACATGCCATCTATTGGGCAATGTCAACACCTTCTCTAAGTGTCTTCCCTGCGCGGGAGTTTGAAATGCCTGGGGCATTCGTTTCATGAAATACTGTCAATTTGATGTTACTTTTTATATATCCTACGTATCAGGGGCGTAGGGTATGAGGAAAAAAGAATGCCCACGGAAAAAACGCCCACGGAAAAATCGCCCACGGAAAAAACGCCCACGGAAAAAACGCCCACGGAAAAAACGCCCACTTCGCGAAAGTAGGAAAAAACGCCCACGGAAAAATCGCCCACAGGCAAAATGCTCACGGGAAAAATATGTGATCGACTGATAAGTTTATATGTCTGTTATAAACGGTGTTCGGACAACTGGTCACACATTGCTGGCCAAAAAACCGTTAGGGGTCATATAAAAATTGCGGTTTTCTTGGCCACCTCACCTACATAACGAAAATGGGTGTAGGAGAATTGGCCACAAAAGTTCAAGGGGGGGGGTGTAAGTATTATTGATTTTTGGCCTACATTGAGAATTGAATTAGGAACTCCAAACAAATTTCGAGAAAACGTTCTATGTAAGCCAAGCGAGAATTACAGCATAATTCATGTATGTTCGGAAAAGGACCCTAAGGTGGGATTTTTTTAATAACGCTGCACTTTTAAGTAGGTACTAAATATTTACATAACATGTCAAGTTTGCAATATTTTTCTTTTACTTAATTAATTCACAGGCGAAGAAAAAAGTGTTGAATAGGCTTAGGCCTACGGCCTATTAATTAATGTATGGATTGAATGTATGGTGCATAAGTAGAAGCGCAATATTACTGACAATTAATTCAGACATTTGACGTGGAATAGGAATAGCTGTGGTGCAGTGGAAGCATATCCAGCGCGTAACTGGAAGACCCTGAGTTCGATTCCTGGTGGCGGCCACTGAGAATTTTTCCGTGACTCACTTATAAACGTGGAAAGAGCGATGACTTCTGTTTGATTATTGACAATACTTGTTATGTAAATTTACGAATATGGGAATGGCGGAACGAAAACTTTTAGAAGGGCCTAAACGTTAGTCCTAATATTATTTTTTGCCTGAGTAACACCGCAATATTAATAATTTGATGTGTTACGTAAACGTTATGAATATAACATCGTTAGAATAAAAACTGTTAAATAGGCCAAGGCCTAGGACTTATGACTTAAGGGCCGCGGGTGGCCTAGTGAAGAACCAAATAAGATTGTTAACTTTCAACTTCCTACTGTAGAGTGGGATGTAAGGTCAGGTGATGCGTAACATCACAGCCTCTCCTTGACAAATGTCAACCCCGCCTTCTCGTGGTGCATCCTGTTCCTACTAAAGGGGCTCTGACGACCGCCAATAGCGGTATAACTATACCATCGGGATTAGAGGAAATTCTATCCCACACTCACCAACCCGCTTGGCCAGCGTGGTGAGTTATGGCCCAAACCCCTCCAAAATGACTCCACAACTTAAATCTTGGCCCTCAGTCTCCGGCAGCTGGAATGTACCTGGCCAAGGCAGCGGCCAGTGCGACATGAAGGCAGAGGGTGCTAAGAATCCCCGGAGGACCGGACTAGGCTGCCATCTGATGCTGACCTTGGCAACGTACAATGGACGCTCCCTATCTTCTGATTCAAGGCTTCTTGAATTGGAAGAGGAACTACAAAGGATCAAGTGGGACATCGTGGGGCTAAGTGAGGTAAGGAGAAAAGGAGAAGATCTCATCGAACTGAAAAGTGGACATCTCTTCTACTATCGTGGGACAGATACTGGCAGAACTAGTGGTGTTGGATTTATAATAAACAAGAAACTGAAGGATAAAGTTGTAGAAGTTGAAAGTTCCTCTGACAGAGCTGCAAGGCTTGTTATCCAACTCTCGAAAAGATACCAGGCTCAGATTATTCAAACTTATGCACCCACCACAAGTCATCCTGAAGAAGAAATTGAAGAATTTTATGAGGAAATTTGTCATCTAAATAATAAAGGTAAGCAGCACTTGAAAATAATTATGGGAGATTTCAATGCAAAAATAGGGCAACGGCAACAGAATGAAACTTCAGTAGGTAAATTCGGTCACGGCAACAGAAACCAGCGTGGAAATACTCTCGTTGAGTTTGCAGAGGCAGAAGGGTTTTTCATCTTGAACTCCTTCTTCAAGAAAAAGCCACACAGGAAATGGACATGGAGACATCCAAATGGGACGACAAGTGAAATTGATTTTATTATGTGTAACAAAAAATTCGTCATAGAAGACTGCAGTGTGCTAAACAAGTTCAACACAGGTAGTGACCATAGATTGGTGAGATGTAAGATGCACCTCAACACTAAACTTGAACGTGGCAAGCTCATAAGACAAACAAAATCTATTGACATAACCAACCTTATAAAACACCATAATACCTTCAAGTTGGAACTGAAGAACAGGTTCTCTGCTTTAGAAGGCCTAACATCGGAAGAAGTGGACATCTCTGAAGTTAACAGAAAAGTAACCAAAGCTCTTATGGAAACAGCAACAAAATTAGCTGGGTCTAAGAACAAGTTGCATGTAAATAAATTATCAGGAAAAACGAAAATGTTGATGCAAAAAAGAAGAGAGATGAGGACAACTAAAGAAGATGTGACTTCCAAAGTGGAATATATAGAGCTATGCAAGACAGTACGAAAAAGTATCACTGAAGACGTAAGAAAATTCAACTGTGAACTAGTGAGGAAAGCAATTGAAAACAACCAAAGCCTAAAGATAGCAGAGGGACATCTCAGTAAGGGAAGAAAACAGATTATGGCACTGAGAAAAGAAGATGGTTCTGTAACAAGAAATAGAGGCGAAATTTTGACAAGAGTGAAAGATTTCTACTCCAAATTATATGAAAGGGATGATACATGCACTCCAGACATCATGAAAGATACCAGTACCAGAGTTCCTCCAGTCCTTCCAGCAGAAGTTGCACATGCAATCAAGAACATGAAGCGGGGAAAAGCTCCAGGAGAAGATGGAATTACTGTAGACATCATACAAGAAGCAAGTGGAGAAATCGAAACAGTACTCGCCCAAATTTTCACTCGATGCCTAAATGAAGGAAAGATTCCTGAGGATTGGAACACCGCTACAATGATCCTGCTACATAAGAAAGGTGACATTGAGGATCTCGGAAACTACAGACCTATCAGCCTCCTATCAGTAGTTTATAAAATCTTCACTAAAGTTCTTTCACACCGCTTGAAGATAACACTGGACATGGCTCAACCGAGAGAACAAGCTGGATTCAGGAGTGGCTACAGCACAATAGATCATATCCATGTGCTGAGAGAACTAATTGAAAGAGCGAGGGAATATGAACTTCCATTGTGCATGGCTTTTATCGATTATGAAAAAGCCTTTGATTCGGTAAAACCATCAGCAGTTACAATGTCTCTGAAAACCTGCGGTATTGAAGATGCATACATTAATATTATTAATAACATCTATGAAAATGCAAGTGCAAAGATTAGGCTGTTTGAAAATACAACACGCATAAAAATTGGAAAGGGAGTGAGACAAGGTGACACCATATCTCCGAAGCTCTTTAATGCGACATTGGAGGGTGTTTTTCAGTCGCTGAGCTGGGAAAACAAGGGGATAAAGATTAATGGAGATTATCTAACCCACCTTCGTTTTGCTGATGACGTAGTCATTTTTGCAACTAGCCCATCAGAGCTGCAGAGTATGATCCAGGAACTTGCTGACAAGAGTAAAGAAGTGGGATTAAAAATGAACTTTCAGAAGACAAAAGTGATGTTCAATGCTTTTACAAGAAATGAAGATTTATCGATTGATGGAGAAAAGCTGGAGATAACAGACACGTGCGTTTATCTTGGACAGCAGATATCAAGTGAGGGTCACATTGATGAAGAAATTAATCGGCGTACAAAACTTGCCTGGAGAGCTTTTGGAAGAAACAGCATAATTTTCAAGAGCAATATGCCATTATGTCTTAAAAGAAAAGTGTTTGATCAATGCATCCTTCCAGTGCTTACGTATGGTGCAGAGACGTGGACCTTAACTAAAAGAGACATACAAAGGCTGCAGACAACTCAATGACGCATGGAGAGGTGCATACTTGGTGTAACCAGGAGAGATAAGAAGAGGAACTCGTGGATCCGAAAAATGACAAGAGTGGAAGACATCATGATCAGAGTTAAATCCCTGAAATGGCAATGGGCTGGACATACTGCCAGAAGGACAGATCATAGATGGACAGCCGAAATTTTAGATTGGATTCCAAGGGACAGGAAAAGACCCAGAAGAAGACCACATGGGAGATGGGTGGATGAAATTCGAAAGTATGCAGGGGTGACATGGAGGAGACTGGCACAAGACAGACCGTTGTGGAGGAAACTTGGGGAGACCTTCGTCCAGCAGTGGATTGATAATGGTTGATGATGATGATGATGATGACTGTAGAGTAGCTACTTTCTTAAAAAAATCCAGTTCGGCTTTACTGTAAAAAATTTGTGACTATTCTTATTTTTTTAAAGTAAGGTCTTAATTTTTATAAAACTATGCATGTTTGTTATTTAACTATATCAATTAAAAGGGAAATCATTAAAAGTCAGATTATTTTATTTATAAAAACTTGTAAAGTATAGCATTTAATTGTAAAAGCGATTTTCGTAAAAGGCGCAATGTACAGATATAACTTTGTGTAATGTGCTTTCTTTGCACTCTTGTCTCTTTTGGAAATCCTCTTTTGTGTACGGCGAGCCGAAGGGGGAGGGGGAGCATCTGTCTTTCGTCAAAGTGGTGCTTTGCAGCTGCAGCTGGAACGTTTGCTAGCGACCGCACCCCAAATAACAAGGGATATATTTCATTTAAATTTATCGGTTGGCCACCGGTCAGGGTGTGTCTTCCCCGTGAGTAGTATAATCTCAAGTTACAGGCATACTTCTTTTCTTCCCAGTGTAAAGAAAAAAATACGCACTCATAGCTTCCTGGGAGTTTTCCAAAGGACAACTAAAACAGTTAATTTCTACATGACGGGTGTAGGAGAACTGGCCACAAAAATTTTAAGGGGCCTCATAAAAATAACGTTTTCGACCGCTTCGTGCCCACGAACCCTAGAGGTTGGTAATCAGAGTCATATAAAGTTTCCGTAATTTCGTCTTTTCTTAATTGCGATAATTAATGTAATTCTTTATAAGAAATGTTTATGATCTACATCTCAGCAAAAGATTTAAGGGTTTTCAAACTACAAGTCTGCAAAATATCTGAGCGCATGTGCTGACTCAGAAAACCTGTCCGGGGGGGGGGATATCAAAACTCTAAGATTTGAAAAATGTATCGTCCCATCGGGAGATTTTTCAGCATTTACAAGCTACAGTTGGACAGATTATTTGAGGGTACGTGCCTACTCAGCAAACCTGGGGGTGGGGTGGGGGGGGGTTATATGATAATTGTGAATTATATAGAATTTCTTGTCCGATCGGGCGATTTTCAGCATTTACAAACTACAACTGGAGACATTATCTCCGGGCATGAACCTACTGAGCAAACCTGTCGGGGGTAGGGGGGGGGGTAATACCAAAAGTGTAGAATATGAAGAATTTCTCTTCCGACCCGGAGATTTACATCATTCACATGCCTTCAGATAATGTGTCGAGTTGTAGCTGCTAATTGCCGAGAATCTCCCGATCGGACGAGAAATTGTTCATATCTTACACTTTTGGTATTACCCCCCCCCCTCCCTCTTCGCCGACAGGTTTCCAGAGAGTGACATGCGCTAAGAAAATTTGTCGAGTTGCAGTTTCTAAATACTGAAGATCTCCCGATCGGAAGAGATATTCTTGATATTTTACGATTTTGGTATTACCCCTCCCCCCGACTAGTTTCCTGAGGCAGCAGATACCCTCAGATAATTCGACGTGTTGTAGCTTGTAAACGCTGGAAATCTCCCGATCGGACCAGAAATTCTTTATATTACATATTTTAGATTTTAAGCACCCCCTCCCCCTCCCCAGACAAATTCCCTGGGTTTGCACATACTCGCAGAGAATTTTTTATTTGTAGTTTCTAGAAAAATATCGTATAGCAGTTGGCTTGAAGACAACGGTGAATCATTAGTATGTTTTTAAATAAATGTTGCATAAGACTACCACGGCTTTCAGGCCAACACCATACAACCTCTACAGTCAATCAGTGCAATCCGAACTTTCCTCTCATATTTGTAAGGTTTGCAGAAAATATTTTACACATCAAATTATTAATATTGCGGTATTACTTAGGCAGAAAATAATATTAGTACTAACGTTTAGGCCCTTCTAAAAGTTTTCATTCCGTCATTCCCATATTCGCGTTATGTAGGTGAGGTGGCCAAGAAACCGCAATTTTTATATGACCCCTAACGATTTTTTGGCCAGCAGTCTGTGACTAGTTGTCCGAACACCGTTTATAACAGACATAAAAACTTATCAGTCGATCACATATTTTCCCCGTGAGCATTTTGTCTGTGGGCGATTTTTCCGTGGGCGTTTTTTCCTACTTTCGAAAAATGGGCGTTTTTTCCGTGGGCGTTTTTTCCGTGGGCGTTTTTTCCGTGGGCGATTTTTCCGTGGGCGTTTTTTCCGTGGGCATTCTTTCATACAATCGGGGCGTAGGGAAGGGGGTCTGGGGACTAGTCCCTCACCCCTTCCCCATCCCCACCCATGAACCTAGATGATGATTACGGATAAACTCCAAACGATGACCGAAAACGTCCCACAAACAGGCGGCTGCTAGGGTAATCCTGTTCGGCCACTTCCTTTATCCTCCCTCCTCCCACCCACTCACATTATCTCTCCGTTCGAGGCTTGCCAAGGCGATCAGCTGCGGAAGCTGTGCAGCTTTTCACTAGAAGAGACCCATTCCGGAACGAACTTCACCCGACGTATGCGCTGAGATGTAGGGCGCATACGTAACCCGAGTTGATTCTGGAAGAAACTGCAATGTGAAAACGACACCGGATCGCGAGTTAAGACTAATTCATTGTTTTATAGACAGGGAGGAGAGAAAACCCGGTTTCGTGATAGAGGCGCTCATATTGTTACAGTAAGGACCCACAGTCGCCTTCGGTTCTGCAAACCTTTAGGATGTTTCTTTTGACTTCTTCATCATTTGTGATGTCTAAACGTTTGTGTACCTTACATGATTATTTTTCGAAGAACATTAGGAGTGAGGAAATTCCCTCAAAATCGGTTGCAAATGAAGCAGCCGCTGTGCGAGAGGCCTCGAACCTAGAATCACCTGGAATTAGAGAAGTCCCAAAAACTGAAATAAAATCGAGTTCAAAGGACGTTGCATTACTGGTAAGTAAAAATTTGAACAAATACGAGAGATTTAACGCGTTACAAAACATTTGGGTACCAGAAAGTAGCTTCGATTTTCCTGCGACTGCTGTCTGGGAAAAAATCCCAGATTCCAGATTAAGTGGCTGGAAAGATGGAAATGGTTATCCTACTCCCAATTGGAAGACGGAGCTTATTGCAAATACTGTGTCTTTTTTTTTTCCTTGAGCAGGAACTGCAGGACAGCTATGCAAGAAACCGTTTAAAAATTGGAAACATGCTGTGGAGAAATATAACTATCATCAAACCACGAATTACCATAAGCAATGTTTGAAGGCTGCCCAAGATCTGGAAGATGTTGTTTTGAAAAGAAGTGCACCCATTGATCATAGGCTAAATGCTGCTGAAAAAGCCGAAGTGGAAAGAAATCGTAAGCTCATTGCTCCTGTTATTGAAACACTACTTTTGTGCGGCAAACAAGGCGGGCCACTGTGAGTTGGGAACTTTCAAATTAGATCAAGAACCTACTGAGAATGAAGGAAATTTTAGGTCAATTTTCCGTTTCGGACTTAAGATGGCTACGAAAGAGACTGGCACGAGTGATTTTGTGACTATTCGTGAACACACTGGGAAAAATTCTCAGTATATATATAAGTCCTACGAACGAGATAACTGAAAGTTGCAATAAATTGCTTACAAAAAAAGTTGTCAACATGGTAAATGCATCAAAATGCTTCTCAATTTTAGCGGATGCAACTGTTGGCATTGGAGGAACTGAACAATAATTTTCTTTAAGCCTTCGCTACGTTAACGACGAAATAGCAAAGATAAACGAAATTTTTTTGCAGTATGTGCCAGTGAGTGATAATATCACAGGAAAAGAGTTAGTTCAAACAATAATAACCGCATTGGATAAATTTGGTGTGGAGACCAAGTACCTAAAGGGTCAGGGCTATGATGGAGCATCAGCAAGGGCAAGAAAATTTAATGGTGCTCAAGCAGTCATGAAAGAAAAATTCCCGTCTGCTATGTTTGTTCATTGTAGCTCACACAGCTTAAATTTAGCCATTTCTGGGGCATGTAAGGTTCAAGGCACTCGCAATGCCATGGGTACAGTAGCAAACGTTTATGAATTTTTCAATACCCCTAAACGTCAGTCATTCTTACAAACAAAGGTAAAAAATATACTTTCAGATTCCAGAAAGAAGAAACTAAAGCGTTTATGCCCAACAAAATGGGTAGATAGACATGATTCCGTTAGCACTTTTTTGGAGCTTCAGCAGGCAGTCTCAAATGCTTTAGAAGAAATGAGTTCCTGGAATGACAGGGAAACATCGTCAAAATCCAAGCAGATTTCGTTGGCGATAAAAGATGTAGAATTCAACATTAGCGTTCGTGTCATTGATGTGGTTTTTCGGTACGCAATTTTACTGTGCAAAGCATTACAGAAAGAAAACATAGATTTAGTTGAAGCTATATAAATTTTGCAGAGGATTTAAAACATGAAATACGATCAATGAGAAAAAATCCTGTTACAAATTTAAAAAAAAAAAAATATTTCAAGAATTAATTGAAAAATCAAAATTACTAGATTTTGACATCAAAGTACCACGTTTATGTAACAGACAAATGAATCGTTTCAACGTAGATACAGATTCTGCTGAAGATTACTACAGAATCTCCGTATTCTTGCCATTTTTAGATTCGTTCGTGCAAGAAATCAATCGAAGATTTCTAATGCATAAAACCGTTATTAAAGGTTTTCAGTGTTTACTGCCTTTTCACAATTTCTTATCTTTCAACGAGAACGACTTAGAAGAAACACGGCATTTTTATTCAAGTGAGCTGAATGACAGCAAAACTGTGAAAGCCGAAATACAGCTATTTAGAAGACGCCTAAGTAGCTTTATAGAAAATGCGGTGTTACGCAATGCAACTGACGTTTTAAAACAATGCAATATTGCAATATATCCTAATGTACATAAACTGTTGAAGATATTATGTGTTTTGCCAGTATCAACAAGCTCTGTGGAACAGTCTTTCTCAACCCTCCGGAGAATAAAATCGTACTTGCGTAGCACTACCTCTGAAGACAGATTAAATGGTTTAGCAAGGTTATATGTCATCATCATCATCATCATTGTCAGTCATTATCAATCCACTGCTGGACGAATGTCTCCCCAAGTATCCTCCGCAAAGGTCTGTCTTGTGCCAGTCTCCTCCATCTCACTCCCGCATACCTACGAATTTCATCCACCCATCTCCCATGTGGTCTTCATCTGGGTCTTTTCCTGTCCCTTGGAATCGAATCTAAAATTTCGGATGCCCATCGATGGTCTGTCCTTCTGGCAGTATGTCCAGCCCATTGCCATTAAAGAGATTTAACTCTGATCATGATGTCTTCCACTCTTGTCATTTTTCTGATCCACGAGTTCATCTTCTTATCTCTCCTGGTTACACCAAGCATGCACCTCTCCATGCTGCTTTGAGTTGTCTGCAGCCTTTGTATGTCTCTTTTAGTTAAGGTCCACGTCTCTGCACCACACGTAAGCACAGGAAGGATGCATTGATCAAACACTTTTCTTTTAAGACATAATGGCATATTGCTCTTGAAAATTATGCTGTTTCTTCCAAAAGCTCTCCAGGCAAGTTTTGTACGCCGATTAATTTCTTCACCAATGTGACCCTCACTTGATATCTGCTGTACAAGATAAACGTACGTGTCTGTTATCTCCAGCTTTTCTCCATCAATCGATAAATCTTCATTTCTTGTAAAAGCATTGAACATCACTTTTGTTTTCCGAAAGTTCATTTTTAATCCTACTTCTTTACTCTTGTCAGCAAGTTCCTGGATCATACTCTGCAGCTCTGATGGGGTAGTTGCAAAAATGACTAGATCATCAGCAAAACGAAGGTGGGTTAGATAATCTCCATTAATCTTTATCCATTTGTTTTCCCAGTTCAGTGATTGAAAGACATTTTCCAATGTGGCATTAAAGAGTTTCGGAGATATGGTGTCACCTTGTCTCTCTCCTTTTCCAATTTTTATGTGTGTTGTATTTTCAAACAGCCGAATCTTTGCACTTGCGTTTTCATAGATGTTATTAATAGTATGAATGTACGCATCTTCAATACCGCAGGATTTCAGAGCCATTGTAACTGCTGATGGTTTCACCGAATCAAAGGCCTTTTCATAATCGACAAAAGCCATGCACAATGGAAGTTCATATTCCCTCGCTCTCTCAATCAGTTCTCTCAGTACGTGAATATGATCTATTGTGCTGTACCCACTCCTGAATCCCACTTGTTCTCTCAATTGAGCCATGTACAATGTTACCTTCAAGCGGTGTGAAAGAACTTTAGTGAAGATTTTATAAACCACTGATAGGAGGCTGATAGGTCTGTAGTTCCTGAGATCCTCAATGTCACCTTTTTTATGTAGCAGGATCATTGTAGCGTTGTTCCAATCCTCGGGAATCTTCCCTTCATTAAGGCATCGAGTGAAAACTTGGGCGAGTACTGTTTCGATTTCTCCACTCTCTTTTTGTATGATGTCTACAGTAATTCCATCTTTTCCTGGAGCTTTTTCCCGCTTCATGTTCTTGATTTCATGTACAACTTCTGTTGAGAGGACTGGAAGAACTTTGGTACTGGTACCTTTCCTAATGTCTGGAGTACATGTATCATCCCTTTCATATAATTTGGAGTAGAAATCTTTCACTGTTGTCAAAATTTCGCCTCTATTTCCTGTTACAGAACCATCTTCTTTTCTCAGTGCCATAATCTGTTTTCTTCCCTCACTGAGATGTCCCCTTGCTATCTTTAGGCTTTGGTTGTTTTCAATTGCTTTCCTCACTAGTTCACAGTTGAATTTCCTTACGGCTTCAGTGATACTTTTTTCGTACTGTCTTGCATAGCTCTATATATTCCACTTTGGAAGTCACATCTTCTTTAGTTGTCCTCATCTCTCTTCTTTTTTGCTTCAACATTTTGGTTTTTCCTGATAATTTGTTCACATGCAACTTGTTCTTAGACCCAGCTAATTTTGTTGCTGTTTCCATAAGAGCTTTGGTTACTTTTCTGTTAACTTCAGAAATATCCACTTCTTCCGATGTTAGGCCTTCTAAAGCAGAGAATCTGTTCTTCAGTTCCAACTTGAAGGTATTATGGTGTTTTTTAAGGTTGGTTATGTCAATAGATTTTGTTTGTCTTATGAGTTCGCCACGTTCAAGTTTAGTGTTGAGGTGCATCTTACATCTCACCAATCTATGGTCACTACCTCTGTTGAACATATTTAGCACACTGCAGTCTTCTATGACGAAATTTTTGGTACACATAATAAAATCAATTTCACTTGTCACCCCATTTGGATGTCTCCATGTCCATTTCCTGTGTGGTTTTTTCTTGAAAAAGGAGTTCAAGATGAAAAACCCTTCTGCCTCTGCAAACTCAACGAGAGTATTTCCACGCTGGTTTCTGTTGCCGTGACCGAATTTACCTACTGAAGTTTCATTCTGTTGCTGTTGCCCTATTTTTGCATTGAAATCTCCAATAATTATCTTCAAGTGCTGCTTACCTTTATTATTTAGATGACAAATTTCCTCATAAAATTCTTCAATTTCTTCTTCAGGATGACTTGTGGTGGGAGCATAAGTTTGAATAATCTGAGCCTGGTATCTTCTCGAGAGTTGGATAACGAGTCGTGCAGCTCTGTCAGAGGAACTTTCAACTTCTACAACTTTATCCTTCAGTTTCTTGTTTATTATAAATCCAACACCACTAGTTCTGCCAGTATCTGTCCCACGATAGTAGAAGAGATGTCCACTTTTCAGTTCGATGAGATCTTCCTCTTTTCTCCTTACCTCACTTAGCCCCACGATGTCCCACTTGATCCTTTGTAGTTCCTCTTCCAATTCAAGAAGCCTTGAATCAGAAGATAGGGAGCGTCCATTATACGTAGCCAAGATCAGCATCAGATGGCAGCCTAGTCCGGTCCTCCGGGGATTCTTAGCACCCTCTGCCTTCATGTCGCACTGGCCGCTGCCTTGGCCAGGTACATTCCAGCTGCCGGAGACTGAGGGCCAACATTTAAGTTGTGGAGTCATTTTGGAGGGGTTTGGCCATAACTCACCACGCTGACCAAGCGGGTTGGTGAGTGTGGGATAGCATTTCCTCTAATCCCGATAGTATAGTTATACCGCTATTGGAGGTCGTCAGAGCCCCTTTAGTGGGAACAGGATGCACCACGAGAAGGTGGGGTTGACATTTGTCAAGGAGAGGCTGTGATGTTACGCATCACCTGACCGTATATCTTATGTTATATGTACACAGAAATATATCCCTTAGTGCAGATGAATTTATCGCTGACATCAGAAAAAAGCAGGAGACTCAGATTCAAATTGTAATCATAGGAACCAGGTATTATTAAAAAAGTAATTATCCTTAATTTTACAGTTCTTGAGATCCATTTTTAAATTACTGCGTATGAATGTTATAACTAGGTCTTTGTGGAAGTGAGAAAATGCAGAGTTTTGCTGGTCCTTCATAAAGCCAAGGTTCGGCATTATCGACACTTTCTGCATTCAGGTTGCTATTCTTTTTTCCTTTTTTTTGCTCACACCTGTCACTATATGAATTTTTTCTATGTTGTTTTTTAGTATGAGTTGAAAAATTGTTTTGCTTCTGTCTCTTCTTAATAGACTGTGAATTCTGAATTTTCATAACTGCTGCGTTGCGCGTCATGATCTTCAGGTACTTTAGAAAATTTCGTTTCAAAAATTTTTTTAGGTAATGTTTTTTGTTTTTGACTTTGCTCTTATATATATATATATATATATATATATATATATATATAGAGAGAGAGAGAGAGCGAGAGAGAGAGAGAGAGAGAGAGAGAGAGAGAGAGAGAGAGAGAGACAAAATCAAAGATATTACATAAGAATTTAAGAATATATATATATATATATATATATATATATAGCCTCCTATCAGTGGTTTGTAAAATCTTCACTAAGTTCTTTCACATCGCTTGAAGGTGACACTGGACATGGCTCAACCGAGAGAACAAGCTGGATTCAGGAGTGGCTACAGCACAATAGATCATATCCACGTACTGAGAGAACTAATTGAAAGAGCGAGGGAATGTGAACTTCCATTGTGCATGGCTTTTATCGATTATGAAAAAGCCTTTGATTCGGTGAAACCATCAGCAGTTACAATGGCTCTGAAATCCTGCGGTATTGAAGATGCGCACATTCATACTATTAATAACATCTATGAAAACGCAAGTGCAAAGATTCGGCTGTTTGAAAATACAACACACATAAAAATTGGAAAAGGAGTGAGACAAGGTGACACCATATCTCCGAAGCTCTTTAATGCCATATTGGAAACTGTCTTTCAATCACTGAACTGGGAAAACAAAGGGATAAAGATTAATGGAGATTATCTAAGCCACCTTCGTTTTGCTGATGACATAGTCATTTTTGCAACTACCCTATCAGAGCTGCAGAGTATGCTCACAACAGTGAAGAAGTGGGATTAAAAATGAACTTTCAGAAGACAAAAGTGATGTTCAATGCTTTTACAAGAAATGAAGATTTATCGATTGATGGAGAAAAGCTGGAGATAACAGACACGTACGTTTATCTTGTACAGCAGATATCAAGTGAGGGTCACATTGATGAAGAAATTAATCGGCGTACAAAACTTGCCTGGAGAGCTTTTGGAAGAAACAGCATAATTTTCAAGAGCAATATGCCATTATGTCTTAAAAGAAAAGTGTTTGATCAATGCATCCTTCCTGTGCTTACGTATGGTGCAGAGACGTGGACCTTAACTAAAAGAGACATACAAAGGCTGCAGACAACTCAAAACAGCATGGAGAGGTGCATGCTTATTGTAACCAGGAGAGATAAGAAGAGGAACTCGTGGATCCGAAAAATGACAAGAGTGGAAGACATCATGATCAGAGTTAAATCCCTGAAATGGCAATGGGCTGGACATACTACCAGAAGGACAGACCATCGGTGGACAGCCGAAATTTTAGATTGGATTCCAAGGGACCGGAAAAGACCCAGAAGAAGGCCACATGGAAGATGGGTGGATGAAATTCGAAAGTATGCAGGAGTGACATGGAGGAGACTGGCACAAGACAGACCGTTGTGGAGGAAACTTGGGGAGACCTTCGTCCAGCAGTGGATTGATAATGGTTGACAATGATGATGATGATATATATATGCTCATGGGTATATCATCATCATCATTGTCAACCATTATCAATTCACTGCTGGACGAAGGTCTCCCTAAGTTTCCTCCACAACGGTCTGTCTTGTGCCAGTCTCCTCCATGTCACCCCTGCATACTTTCGAATTTCATCCACCCATCTCCCATGTGGTCTTCTTCTGGGTCTTTTCCTGTCCCTTGGAATCCAATCTAAAATTTCGCCTGTCCATCGATGATCTGTCCTTCTGGCAGTATGTCCAGCCCATTGCCATTTCAGGGATTTAACTCTGATCATGATGTCTTCCACTCTTGTCATTTTTCGGATCCACGAGTTCCTCTTCTTATCTCTCCTGGTTACACCAAGCATGCACCTCTCCATGCTGTTTTGAGTTGTCTGCAGCCTTTGTATGTCTCTTTTAGTTAAGGTCCACGTTTCTGCACCATACGTAAGCACTGGAAGGATGCATTGATCAAATACTTTTCTTTTAAGACATAATGGCATATTGCTCTTGAAAATTATGCTGTTTCTTCCAAAAGCTCTCCAGGCAAGTTTTGTACGCCGATTAATTTCTTCATCAATGTGACCTTCACTTGATATCTGCTGTCCAAGAAAAACGTACGTGTCTGTTATCTCCAGCTTTTCTCCATCAATCGATAAATCTTCAATTCTTGTAAAAGCATTGAACATCACTTTTGTCTTCTGAAAGTTCATTTTTAATCCCACTTCTTTACTCTTGTCAGCAAGTTCCTGGATCATACTCTGCAGCTCTGATGGGGTAGTTGCAAAAATGACTATGTCATCAGCAAAACAAAGGTGGGTTAGATAATCTCCATTAATCTTTATCCCTTTGTTTTCCCAGCTCAGCGACTGAAAAACACCCTCCAATGTGGCATTAAAGAGCTTCGGAGATATGGTGTCACCTTGTCTCACTCCCTTTCCAATTTTTATGCGTGTTGTATTTTCAAACAGCCTAATCTTTGCACTTGCATTTTCATAGATGTTATTAATAATATTAATATATGCATCTTCAATACCGCAGGTTTTCAGAGCCATTGTAAGTGCTGATGGTTTCACCGAATCAAAGGCTTTTTCATAATCAATAAAAGCCATGCACAATGGAAGTTCATATTCCCTCGCTCTTTCAATTAGTTCTCTCAGTACGTGGATATGATCTATTGTGCTGTAGCCACTCCTGAATCCAGCTTGTTCTCTCGGTTGAGCCATGTCCAGTGTTACCTTCAAGCGGTGTGAAAGAACTTTAGTGAAGATTTTATAAACTACTGATAGGAGGCTGATAGGTCTGTAGTTTCCGAGATCCTCAATGTCACCTTTCTTATGTAGCAGGATCATTGTAGCGGTGTTCCAATCCTCAGGAATCTTTCCTTCATTAAGGCATCGAGTGAAAATTTGGGCGAGTACTGTTTCGATTTCTCCACTTGCTTCTTGTATGATGTCTACAGTAATTCCATCTTCTCCTGGAGCTTTTCCCCGCTTCATGTTCTTGATTGCATGTGCAACTTCTGCTGGAAGGACTGGAGGAACTCTGGTACTGGTATCTTTCATGATGTCTGGAGTGCATGTATCATCCCTTTCATATAATTTGGAGTAGAAATCTTTCACTCTTGTCAAAATTTCGCCTCTATTTCTTGTTACAGAACCATCTTCTTTTCTCAGTGCCATAATCTGTTTTCTTCCCTTACTGAGATGTCCCTTTGCTATCTTTAGGCTTTGGTTGTTTTCAATTGCTTTCCTAACTAGTTCACAGTTGAATTTTCTTACGTCTTCAGTGATACTTTTTCTTACTGTCTTGCATAGCTCTATATATTCCACTTTGGAAGTCACATCTTCTTTAGTTGTCCTCATCTCTCTTCTTTTTTGCATCAACATTTTCGTTTTTCCTGATAATTTGTTTACATGCAACTTGTTCTTAGACCCAGCTAATTTTGTTGCTGTTTCCATAAGAGCTTTGGTTACTTTTCTGTTAACTTCAGAGATGTCCACTTCTTCCGATGTTAGGCCTTCTAAAGCAGAGAACCTGTTCTTTAGTTCCAACTTGAAGGTATTATGGTGTTTTTTAAGATTGGTTATGTCAATACATTTTGTTTGTCTTATGAGCTTGCCACGTTCAAGTTTAGTGTTGAGGTGCATCTTACATCTCACCAATCTATGGTCACTACCTGTGTTGAACTTGTTTAGCACACTGCAGTCTTCTATGACGAATTTTTTGTTACACATAATAAAATCAATTTCACTTGTCGTCCCATTTGGATGTCTCCATGTCCATTTCCTGTGTGGCTTTTTCTTGAAGAAGGAGCTCAAGATGAAAAACCCTTCTGCCTCTGCAAACTCAACGAGAGTATTTCCACGCTGGTTTCTGTTGCCGTGACCGAATTTACCTACTGAAGTTTCATTCTGTTGCCGTTGCCCTATTTTTGCATTGAAATCTCCCATAATTATTTTCAAGTGCTGCTTACCTTTATTATTTAGATGACAAATTTCCTCATAAAATTCTTCAATTTCTTCTTCAGGATGACTTGTGGTGGGTGCATAAGTTTGAATAATCTGAGCCTGGTATCTTCTCGATAGTTGGATAACGAGTCGTGCAGCTCTGTCAGAGGAACTTTCAACTTCTACAACTTTATCCTTCAGTTTCTTGTTTATTATAAATCCAACACCGCTAGTTCTGCCAGTATCTGTCCCACGATAGTAGAAGATATGTCCACTTTTCAGTTCGATGAGATCTTCTCCTTTTCTCCTTACCTCACTTAGCCCCACGATGTCCCACTTGATCCTTTGTAGTTCCTCTTCCAATTCAAGAAGCCTTGAATCAGAAGATAGGGAGCGTCCATTGTACGTAGCCAAGGTCAGCATCAGATGGCAGCCTAGTCCGGTCCTCCGGGGATTCTTAGCACCCTCTGCCTTCATGTCGCACTGGCCGCTGCCTTGGCCAGGTACATTCCAGCTGCCGGAGACTGAGGGCCAAGATTTAAGTTGTGGAATCATTTTGGAGGGGTTTGGCCATAACTCACCACGCTGGCCAAGCGGGTTGGTGAGTGTGGGATAGAATTTCCTCTAATCCCGATGGTATAGTTATACCGCTATTGGCGGTCGTCAGAGCCCCTTTAGTGGGAACAGGATGCACCACGAGAAGGCGGGGTTGACATTTGTCAAGGAGAGGCTGTGATGTTACGCATCACCTGACCTTACATCCCCATGGGTATATATATATATAAGCTTTAAAACTGGCACTAATTTTGTTAAAAATACTTACAAAATTCTCAAGTCCTTCAAGCACTCTGTCCTTAAAAGTTTTTTCAAATTCTGGAATGAAACTGCTGACCATGTTGATAAGCATGTTTTTGCTTTGGTTCTGGACATTCTTAAACATATTCTTAAAGATAAAATTTCTCTTAAAGAATTTTCCAGTAATTTTGTTACCATCAGGTTTCTAAATAAAGCCTACGATAATCTCAATGTAAGGAAGCTGTTCTACAATAATGCAATTTTTTTTTCCCATCCACAGGCACCAGTCTATTGTAAGTTTTAAATATGTTAAGACCTTAGGGTCAATAGTTAAAAACTACAAACTTAACTCTTCGAGCTACATTCCTGTAATTACTACATGTTCTTGTGATGAACATAAAGAAACAGTTCACTATGATAAGAATTACAACCATATTATCACCGGAAACTTGAGTTTTGTTGAAAATGAAAAGCTTAGGATTTTATTAGAGTATGGCTCTAAATTCAGACCTTCCTTCACAATTTCCAAAGAAAGGATTCTTGAGAGCTTCACTCAAGATGTTAATAGGTACATAGTAAAAACCAGTTTAACGTACAATCAGCCTATTGAGGCCTTCGCAGAATGGAAATATAATATAATCAATAGCTTCACCGGTGAGTTGGCAGGTCTGGACTTTTGTTTTGACAGAAATCTCTTTTTCTCTGGAGAAGCTAAAAGGTCACTCTCCAAACTACAAGACCAATTTATTTTTACCACTACGGATAAAGCTAGCAATAATTTTGCAATTATCTGTAAGAAGTTCTATTTTGAATTGTTAACTATGGAACTCAATAATAGAGTAACATACGAGCCCGTAAGTTATTCTACCAAGCAGTTAGAAAATCGGTTTAAGGCATTCTTCAAGAAACTTAAAATTCCACAAACTAGAAGATATGAGCCTGAATTTCCATTTCTTTTTGCAACGGTTAAGTTTCATAAGGATCCTGTGAAGTTCAGGTTCATAGCTAGTGGAGTAAGGAGTCATATAAAAAGAAAATAGATCTTGCTTTTGAAGATGTCTTAAAGAAGGTTTTGAAACACATTAGAAACTGTTCTAACTTGATGTACAGAGATTTTTGGATAATTAATAATAATGCAGAAGTAATTTCTACTATACTCAAAGTTTGTCCCCTAGATATTAATAGTTATGATTTTGAAAACCTATATACTAATCTGCCTCTATCAGATATAATCACTACCTTTAAAGAGCTGTATGCAGAATTTAAACTTAACCAATTTGTTAATGTAGGAACTTGGAACTCTTATCTCAATTGCTGCATAGAAAATAACCATATCTTATATAATAATACTCTCTATAAGCAAGTGAACGGTATTCCCATGGGAACATCAACGTCCACGAATATCGCTAATCTATTCCTGTTCTTTAAGGAATATAAATTCATTAAAAATCACCCCACCTGCTCAGATAACTACCTTTACACTTTTAGGTATATTGATGATCTGCTGTGTATCAATAATTCAGAAGTTATAGAGAGTGATTTTGATAATATCTATCCCAGCTCTCTTAACTTATGTAAAACCAACCACAGTAATCAGGAACTTGAGTTCCTAGACTTAAGCATTAAGCTCAACAGAGGTAACCCATCTATTAGCCTCTTTGATAAAAGAGTTAATTTTCCTTTCTAATTAATTAAATATCTACACTGGAATAATAACATTTCAACCAAAGTAATTGAGAATGTACTAATTTCTCAGGTCCTAAGAATTTCAAGAATTTGCAGCAACAATTTGGACTTCAATTACCACATTAATATACTATTAGAAAGTTTTCTAGAGAACGAAATTCCTTCTTCTTTCATCAAAAGAACTTTAAGAAAAATTATTCTGAATAATAGAGTAAGGTTGGCAGATCTGCTTTAATTTTCTACGCAGTTAATAATATGATTCTGACCAATCAAAGCCGTAAGGAAGTTGGCTAGAGGATGCCTATTAACTACCTAAAGGAACCTTAGTGCTATGGATATGACGGTCCTATTAAAACAAAAAATTAAATAATATAAACAAAATCACAAAAAAAGCTTAAAAATCTGTTTATAAAAGAAAATAAAAACAAATAAAAAAGAAAACTAGTTATTCATCACTAGGATAGCTATACTAAAAATAGTAAAACCAACATTAAAATTAATAAGATTCTGATTAATCTATAGAAGCTCACTAAGGTGATTTAATACATGCAAAGATTATTAAATACACTGCTCGTGTATTTTATAATATTTCTCATGTATTCTGGAGAGTTAATTCTGCTCTTTCTGATCATACAGATCCACAGTCTTAAGTTTATATATATTTTTTTCTCTGGTTAAAATATCCGCGCGTTGGTTTCTTGCTGTATGAGGAGGCCATCAGCCCCACCCTCACTGCCCCCCAGCAACTAGGGAGTGGCGGAAGAGGTCAGCCATGTTCTTCTCTTGTGAGGAGAAAAGTTTTTGTCACACAAGAGGTAAGCTCTCTTCCTTGTTTTTGGGTTCTAGGTTTTATAAGTTCAATGTTTGTACTTCATGTACTTTTTTCTCTGTTGTTTTTTAGCTTTTCAGCTTTTAGGCATTGGTTTGTCTGTTAACATTTTTGCGGGTTTTAACTCTTTCTTTTCTTTGTAACTTTGAGCGCCTTTTGGGGTACCTAGGAACAGAAGTTGGCTAAGCTTGTTCCTTTTCTATGCGCTGTTTTTTCAAAGTAGTTAAGTTCTTAATAACTAATTAATTATGCACTTAAAGCACTGCTGAAATACTTTGTACATATTGCAACTAACTGTTTAAGGTATATAACTTTCACAAAGTTTTCTTTAGTTAATTATTATCTTTAACTTATTCTCGTTTTCGTGCTGTCATAAGTTGTAGAGTAGGGGTTTTAGACTCAAGTTTTCTTTCAAAAATCTGTTCGTTAAAAATTAATATTTCTTTTTTTAATTGCAATGTAAAAATTTGGATTTCTTTTGCATTGATTTTCAGGTTTAAATTCTCTCTCAAACGAACTTGGAATTTCGTTATAGCTGAAAATCATTTCTATCTATTATGTCACTCTCACAGCTTGAGTTCTCTTTTATCTTCTTCTCTCTGTTTAATAGTAACAGATGAAGAGCATGGGTCGGGCCAGGAAGGTTAATGGATGCAAGCGAAATTGTTAACTAGTGCTAGGTCATGCAACTCTACGGAGGACATGACATATATATATATTTTAAACTATTTTAGGTGGGAATGTTACTTGCATCTATGGCCTTGCAGAAACCCATTTCCAACTAGGTCTTTGTGGAAGTGAGAAAATGCAGAGTTTTTGCTGGTCCTTGATAAAGCCAAGGCTCAGTATTCTCGACACCTTCTACATTCAGTAGTTTTATTTTATTTTTTTATCTTTTCTCCTTTTACTCACACAGGTAGATACATAACCTTTTCTATGTTGTACTAGGTGTGAGTCAAAATTATATATGTATTTTTTTGCTTAGGTATCTTCTTTATAGAATGTGAATTCTGAATTTTCAAAACTGCTGCGTTGCGCGTTTTGATCTTCAGGTTATTTTGCAACCTTCGTTTTAAATTCTAAAATTTTTTCCTTAGTCTTCAGTTTTGCTCTTAAGTATATATATATATATTTACAGTTCGTGATATTATATTTTACAGTTCTTAAGATCCATTTTTTAATTATATGTATATATTATATTTTAAGGAAACTGAATATATTTATATATATATGTAAGAATATACATCCGGTTCTGCTTTTGAACTAGTAGATGTTGGACCCCTCCCCATAGACAAAATCCTGCCTACGCCCCTGCTACGTTTGTTCGTATCGATATAGTGATTATGGAGTTTTTAAATACAACAGCTATGTAAAATACATATAACAGCAGCAGAGAGCTGGGACCTGCAAATGAGATTATTTAGAGATTTGGAGGAAGGTAAGTCCAAATGCATTTAATTGCATAAGTTATTATTTTATCATGAAACAAATGTCTACGTAAAAGAAAACATTTGTGGTGATTTTTTGAAGCAAATTCGGTTATTTGTTGCGATATCGTATTAGAAGTTGCTGAACATGATTAAGTTTGCGCTTGTATCAAGCTGAAATTTTACCGCGAAATCGCATCTACCTCTTTTGTACTTATGAGCTTCCCGTCACACCTACTCTTGCAATCTCTATAATCGAGTTTCTGTTAACACTATCCATTCGAGGGGGAAAGCCGCTATCATTTTGATCATCTATCAAAAAGCCGCCATTTCAGAAAAAAGCGACAACCAAGATGAAGTGCTGACAAAATGATCTGATAAAATTTCGCTCTCCAACCGAGTTGCGCACGTTAGCGGTGTTTAAGAGAGATTACTAAAGTTTATCGAACTTTTCTGTCATCTCATTTTCCTTTGCAAATGCTACGAAGAGTTCGAGCTCTAAGTTCTTTAATTTGTTTTCATTTGGCGTTTCATTTTTCCTGCTTCATGCTGCTGTATCATGCCTTTCTCAAACAGCTGGAGAAATAGATGTTTCTACCGTATACACCGATGTACAAAAGTTGTTACAAATATGAAGGTTAACACAATGACATGGTGCACTTTAATGAGATTCAAGTGAGAGGTACATCATAGCATGTGATGAAGAACATGAGCAAATTGTAGAGTGGTTCAAGTTTAACGTGAGCTTTTTATTGTAACTTTCCATGATACCTATTGCGACAGAATCCGTACAGTACGTACTTAGGAGCCACCCCTTCACGTCAGTTACGGTTTCGTCCGTACTTGCGAGGTGCACTGTGGGAAGCATGAAGTCTGTAGGTGCATTGTAGGAAGCATGGAGTCTGTTGATGTATTGTGGTGAGCATGGAGTCTGTTGGTGCATTGTGGTAAGCATGGAGTCTGTTGATGTATTGTGGGAAACATGGAGTCCGTTGGTGCATTGTGGGAAACATGGAGTCTGTTGGTGCATTGTGGTAAGCATGGAGTCTGTTGATGTATTGTGTGAAACATGGAGTCTGTAGGTGCGCAGTGAAAACATGGAGTCTACAGGTGCACTGTGGGAAGCATGGAGTCTGTAGGTGCATTGTGGGAAGCATGGAGTCTGTAGGTGTGCTGTGGGAAGCATGGAGTGGAGTCTATTGGTGCATTGTGAGAAACACGGAGTCTGTAGGGGCGTTGTGAGAATCATGGAGTCTGTAGGTCCGTAGTGAAAAACATGGAGTCTATAGGTGCACTGTGGGAAGCATGGAGTCTGTAGGTGTGCTGTGAGAAGCATGGAGTCTGTAGATGCATTGTGAGAAACACGGAGTCTGTAGAGGCGTTGTGAGAAGCATGGTCTGTAGGTGCATTGTGGTAAGCATGGAGTCTGAAGGTGCATTGTGGTAAGCATGGAGTCTGTAGGTGCGTAGTGAAAAACATGGAGTCTGTAGGTGCACTGTGGGAAGCATGGAGTCTGTAGGTGCATTGTGGTAAGCATGGAGTCTGTAGGTGCATTGTGAGAAACACGGAGTCTGTAGGGGCGTTGTGAGAAGCATGGAGTCTGTAGGTGCGTAGTGAAAAACATGGAGTCTATAGGTGCACTGTGGGAAGCATGGAGTCTGTAGGCGTGCTGTGGGAAGCATGGAGTCTGTAGGTGCACTGTGAGAAACACGGAGTCTGTAGAGGCGTTGTAAGAAGCATGGAGTCTGTAGGTGCGTAGTGAAAAACATGGAGTCTATAGGTGCACTGTGGGAAGCATGGAGTCTGTAGGTGAATTGTGGGAAGTATGGAGTCTGTAGGTGTGCTGTGGAAAGCATGGAGTCTGTAGGTGCATTGTGAGAAACACGGTGTCTGTAGGAGCGTTGTGAGAAGCATGGAGTCTGTAGGTGCATTGTAGTAAGCATGGAGTCTGAAAGTGCATTGAGGTAAGCATGGAGCCTGTTGATGTATTGTAGGAAGCATGGAGTCTGTAGAAGTGTCAGTGAATGTAGAACAACGTTGTATTATTAATTTTTGTGTAAAGGAGAAGGTGAAACGCGACGAAGTTTCGCGAAGATTGCAAACACAGTATGGGGATAAAATGCTGTTAAAGGCAACTGTCTACTATTGATGCAACGGCTTTTTCGAGGGTCGAGAAGGAGAAACAAATGAACAGCATAGATATGTGTCGGCTACTGTTGCGATCAAAATGAATATCGATCATATGCAACAGATTATTTTGGAAAACAGGAGACTACGGGTACGTGACACAGCTGCAAGAGTATGCATCTGTGTTGATAGCGTGGAAAAGGTAATTTATGAGCACTTCCTGTTGAGAAAATTGTGTGCACATTGGGTGCCAAAGGCGTTGCCATTTGATCAGAAGTCGTTTCGTGTCGTCATCTACGCAAAGCTTTAGCATCGGTTTAAGTCTGAGAGAGAGATGCATTTCTGCAGTAAACTGTGACCAGTGACGAGACTTAGGCTAATTATTTTACTCCAGAAATCCAGCTGTCAATGTTGCCATAAAGGTTCCCCACAAACGAAAAATTCAGGGCAGTGCCTTCTTCAGGCACGCTAATGGCTACTGTATATTCGTAGTAGATTTTCTTGCACAAGATGCAACACTGAATACACAACATTACGCTACCCTTTTAAAAGAAAACCGTCGACCCCCATCCGCAAGTAGAGGCCAGGAAAATTGTCGAAACAGGTTATCCTGTCACATGACAACGCTGGGCCGCATGATGCACTGCATTGTAAACTATGACCACACGTCCATCACTCCGAATGAGTTCGTTAACTTGCCATTGGCTTTTGTCAGTGACTTAGTTGAAGACCTTCCGCTCCGTCTTTTGTCAGTGACTTAGTTGAAGACCTTCCGCTCCGTCTTTTGTCAGTGACTTAGTTGAAGACCTTCCGCTCCGTCTTTTGTCAGTGACTTAATTGAAGACCTTCCGCTTCGTCTTTTGTCAGTGACTTAGTTGAAGACCTTCCGCTCCGTCTTTTGTCAGTGACTTAGTTGAAGACCTTCCGCTCCGTCTTTTGTCAGTGACTTAGTTGAAGACCTTCCGCTCCGTCTTTTGTCAGTGACTTAGTTGAAGACCTTCCGCTCCGTCTTTTGTCAGTGACTTAGTTGAAGACCTTCCGCTCCGTCTTTTATCAGTGACTTAATTGAAGACCTTCCGCTCCGTCTTTTGTCAGTGACTTAGTTGAAGACCTTCCGCTCCGTCTTTTGTCAGTGACTTAGTTGAAGACCTTCCGCTCCGTCTTTTGTCAGTGACTTAGTTGATGACCTTCCGCTCCGTCTTTTGTCAGTGACTTAGTTGAAGACCTTCCGCTCCGTCTTTTGTCAGTGACTTAGTTGAAGACCTTCCGCTCCGTCTTTTGTCAGTGACTTAGTTGAAGACCTTCCGCTCCGTCTTTTGTCAGTGACTTAGTTGAAGACCTTCCGCTCCGTCTTTTGTCAGTGACTTAGTTGAAGACCTTCCGCTTCGTCTTTTGTCAGTGACTTAGTTGAAGACCTTCCGCTCCGTCTTTTGTCAGTGACTTAGTTGAAGACCTTCCGCTCCGTCTTTTGTCAGTGACTTAGTTGAAGACCTTCCGCTTTGTCTTTTGTCAGGCAGTGAGATTTCTCCTGCTCGAAACCTCTTCATACATCTTCTGACATTGCTGATGTTGATGCAGTTGGTTTTCGTCAAAGACTGCAGTTGAAGATCTTCCTCTCCGTTTTTTGTCAGCCCCTGAGATTTCTTCTGCTTGTTAAAACACGAAACTGTAGCAATATGTTTGTGAAAATGAATACGTAGTGCATTCCTCAAACTAATAAATTATTTGCAGAGTTTCAATAACAAAGCGCATTATCTTCCACTGTTCTCACAAGAGCATGAGTTAAAAGCATAAGGTTCCTAGACTTTGTCTTGGATTTTTTGTTGGTTTCCCATTGTGTACTTTTCTTGGTGCATCCTTTTCATTATACAATGTAAAGACACAGGGGGACTTCGACCATTAACGGTTCTAAGTGCAAGGAGGGAGGTGTGGATGGATCGCAGTGAAAAAGTTGAAACTATCTCTCTTATTTCGCTGTACACAGCGACATGAAATGTTTACCCTTAGTGAGTCACTGCCTTGAAATACGTTTATCTTCCAGCCTCTGTTTGTAATCAAGTGGAAATCATGCGAGACAAAACTAAGCCTACATTATGAATGAACTAAACTTCTCTCTCTCTCTTTTCCTTGTGGTGTAGAGGCATGCTTCATGGTAATGGTGGACGTCTAGGCTATAACCCCTTTAGACTCCCCCTTAATCTGGTCCTGACATAAATTGTCACGTGTCTAATGGTGATTTTCACGTTAATAAATTCAGAAGAAATGATCTGTTTATGAAAAGAAACAAATCAACAAAATTAAAGTTTATAAGACAGCACTTTCACTTTCTGTTCGTGTACAAAATTTCAGTATCTCTTTGGTTTGCTTCAAACTAAACGTATAACAACTGTTCTTCGTTTCTTTAGAAGAAGAAGAAAGTGACTGGGAAGGAAGATGTACTGACAGACGGCGCAAACAAGATAGCATGTGGCCAAAGAGGGGCCAGGATAAATTAGTCAGTACTGTTTTTCTCGGCTGCAAAACGAAATAAGGCAACACGAGCCCCCGAAATCTTTTTTTTCTCACATAGGCTACTTAACATTTAAAATTCTATAGGAGTTGCGTTGTTAATAGTGCTCCTCTAGACGAGGTGCCCCGATGCTTTGCTTACCTTGCTTTCCGACTTGAGCCAGCCTGAGGGTATGAAAGTATATAACAATACATCTATTGCAGACGTAAAGAAATACACGGGTCAGAGACGGATTTAGGGCTTTGCCACACCCGAGACCTAGCAAATTTGACTCCTCTGCTCCCCTTTAAAATAACGAATTTGGCCGCCCCGGTGGCTCAGTGGTCTAAGCGATGGCTAATGATCATTCTTCCGAGATGGGTCCGGGTTTTAATCCCGGTGAGGCATGAATGTTGTGTATCTCTTACGGCCCTCGCTCTCTTCCGTCACTGGAACCAATGGCCCTAAATTAGGGACGGGTGACTGCTTATAGCCCATTGAGTTGCTCAAGATGGTCGTTAAACCTCAAAAATGCAAATTAAACAATAAAGAATTTGATGGCTACAATTTCATGTGACTTATTCGGATCGGATCGAGGAGCAGAACGAAATGTTAAGCAGGATGAGGGAAAGAAATGTAGGCTAACCAAAGTAAAGTACAAATAAAAATAATAATTTAAAGCTTAAATGTGGTGAAACTGTAAACAAGAATTTTTCTTATAACAATTAATAAGAAATTTTGTCTACCGTTGACAAAAATTCCTTACTTTTGACTTTCGCTATCAATTCCTAAATTGATTAAATATTTGCAATCATGGGCGCCCATAGCTTAGTTTTCAGGAGGGGGCAAACAGAAACTGTAACTATGAATAACATATACAAACACCATATATGTAAATTTCCACTGTGCTTTCTTGTTATTTAACCGTTTTACTCCCTTCCGTCCACGCACAACATAAACATTTAATTTAAAACCAGGAAACCCGAAAATTAAAAAAAAAAGAAAAAAAGATTTAAGATGGATAGATGAAATTAGACAACATGCTAGAACAAAACCATTTTTTTTTTGTCGTTCTTTTGATCCTTTCGGCTACTAGTGTCACATGCGCCACGAAACCGCAGGACTCACTCAAATGATCATGAAGAATAAAATAAAAAAGTACCCTCACAACAAATTTCGTTAAAAACTTTCGAGGGATCTTTGCCCATCAGTTAACATTTACTGTGAATAGATGATACATTTTTTATTTCTTTTCATGCTTTTCGACACTGTACATATGTAAGTTGTTCTCTAGCATGCAATGGGAAATTTCATTATTACCTTCTACTATAAAATTTCAGTTTGTCTACTAGAAATACCCTGTGTTTTTCTTATTTTTACTGCATTCCTAACCGTCATTAAGATTTTCTTGAAATCTCTGTAGTCCATCAAGGAGAGAAAGGGAATTGTACAATTTCCAGGGGAGGGCAAATGCCCCCTCTTGTACCCTATATGGGCGCCCATGTTTGTAATTAATCAGTTGCTTTGGTAGAAGTTTCTGTCTTTCTTTTTTTTTTTTTTTTTTAACAATTTTTAAATGTTTTGATAAATGGCAGCGCAAAGCCTTTCAGGCAGGACAATAGGACGTATGCTTAGATATAGTTTTGTCTCTTCAGGTAAGATCACAGGTTGGCAGAAAACAAACAGACACTTTATCTCTTGAACACTTATTTTGTTTACAATTTTAATATGTAAAATTCATTGTGTCATGTTTCCTTTAATGCAGTGAAGTAATAATTAAATTTTGAATTTGAAATAAAAGCGAATTTTAGAATTTACGCACAAGTGCTACATTATTTGAAATTTTAAGAGTACCGTAATTTTGAAAATTGTCAAGTTTTAAGAAAGCTCTAAAAAGTTTTAGTTTCTCAAGTCGAAGAGGGAGAGAATAGCCTATAGTTTCTCAAGTCGAAGAGGAAGGGAATTCCGGGAATTCAGAAACAAAATCTTGTATATAGCAGTTTTCGGAAAAAATATTAGTTTTCACATTTATGTTAGGGACATTTAATACAAGAAATTTTAGGCAAACATATTAAATCTCTTTCGCAACTTATTTCGCTTTCGTATTCCATTTTTTATTTTTTTTTCCAGAATGCGTGATAAATTTTTAGTTACGTCACCCCAGTCAGGAAATATCAGGACATACGGATTGATCAAAGACGCTAGGCTGTCGCATCTTAAAAGCATCTCAGGGTCTGGGCTTTGTATTTCGTGGATGCATTGGTATTGTCGAGTACAATTAGTACCTTAGCTTCCTTCATTTCAAAGTAACCGACAAAGACTTTTTAATTTCAACCTTGAGGTTTTGTGAAGCTGACACCGGCGATCCCAGGACGATAGTGGAAGGAAGGGGGTAAATTTGCGTGGGAACAAAGGAGTAGCAAAAAGAGTCAGCGCGAAGGTTTAGGAGCGAACGGTCGCGGGAGAAGAGGCCTGGAGTGCCTGAAGTGGTTGGCCCAGGACATCTTTAAGCTAGTTGGGGAATGGAGTTCTTCTCCACTCGCACGGAAGATCGACGAGGGAATAACCAAAACGTGATAACGCAACAAAAGTAGTTCAGACAGAAAGATTGCTTTATTTATTTATTTATTATTTATTCATTTATTTATTTTGATTGAAGGTTAAACGACCACCTTGAGCAACGCGATGGTCTATAAGCAGTCGCTCATCCCTAATTTAGGGTCACTAGTTCCAGGGAAGGGAGAGAACCATGGCCTGAAGACAAACACGACATCCATGCCTGACAGGGATTCAAACCCGGCTCCCTCTTCGGACGAATGGACATAAGTCAGCGTTTGCACTGAGAAAAAAAGTTTGTTTGAAACAACAAAAATAATTTTGTTCAGCTGTTTTGTTGATTTATTTTGTTGCTCCATCGGAACTGTTTTGTTGGCAAAACAAAATTATTTCGTTCGCTATATTTTTATTAATTCAACTATATGGACGTGCATAGACTTTTGCGCCACAAAGATTGTTTTACAGAAATAGGGAGTAAGGTTTGCAAAGCTAAGGACAACCTTCCACGATTAAGTCAAAGAGAAGAATAAAAAGTTTCAAAAGGCACTGATGCACCATGAATATTTAAACGTCGTACTTGTTACATATTATCATCATCAATTACGTAGAACCGTGAACATTATTTTACAACGTTAACCTGGAAGAACAAACCTAGTTAACCTTTATTTTAATTAAAAACTTTTTCATTATTTTTATAGGCTTTTAACAAATTATTGATTTCTACTACCGCTAAAATTTGCCGCCCTATAGGCCCGGGCCTAGTCGGCCTATTAGGAAATCCGTCTCTGATACGTGTACTAAAGTTTCTTCAACTCTCTAGGAAAATGGTGCCTATACAGTTAAGAACGTGAAACGGGAAAGAGCTCGAGAAGAAGATGGAATATTATTTTTTAATTAATTAACCTAGCTTCATACAATTTTCAGCGATATGCATTCCTTCTTTCTGTTTTTTTTTTTTTTTTTTTTTTTCTTAATTTATTTAGCATTACAAAGTTTTCTGGAATAAATTCGCTCTTTATTGCGAATGAACGCTTCAGTGTGAAAATTCAGTGTGATGTTTCAGCATCACGCTGAATTTTCAGAAAAGAAAAAAAAACCAATGCATCACACCGCAAACAAGTAAAGATGGGCGTTGCGTTGCCAATCCGTATTTAGAAACTCAACAGCGTTACAGGTTCCGAGTTATATGACATAACGCCGCCACCTGTCACACCCTCACCAGAACGGTATCTGCTCTGCCCGGTAGAGAGAGAAAAATTATTTCGCCGATACAGGATAGATTGCCGAGAGGCTATTTTAAGTGTACTCTCTTTTCATCGCCCTCCGCTCAAACAATATAATGCAATTATTCGACAAACCTCTCGAAGTCTCTCGTGATCCCCTCCCGTTGACTCAGGAGGACGAGTGGCATAGAGAAGAGAGAAAGAGACCGTTCGGTATTCCGCAAGTTTTAATCCTCTCTACCGAACACTCTCTTGCGGCTTTGCGCTCATTTAACAGTTCAAGCTTCTCTTTTCCTTTTCATTTTTTCAACAATTTTTTGATCCGATTATTATGATTTAACTGTAAACCGGTAATCCTCAGTTTTTCATTCCATAATCACAGCTGCGTCTGCACTCCCCCCCCCTCCTCTCCTCTTCCTTTCCATTCTATTTTCAAACACGCATGCGCACTTTAAGTCTAAACTGAACATTTGGCAGCAACGTGGTGTACTCCAAATGTAAACGAAACTCAAATTGGGGTCCTATGGGTAGGCAATAAATCTGAACATGGAAAATGTGAGGACGAAATGTATAAAATAAATTAAATCAAATTATTAGTGTAATAAAAACCGATCCTTTCTACTGATCACATTCTGCTCTTCTAACTTTTTTTTTCTTCTTTTCGACACTTTTAGTCCCAGATAGTTTTAGCACCTGCTGCTGGAACAAATCTTCGCTTTTCCTATACCCATGGATGCAAATAGGCAGTCGCCCGGTCGCCAATGGCGACTGAGTTTTTCCAGCTGATGACCAGTTTTTCTTTTTCTTGAAGAAGGCTAATAAAAAAGTACCGTCACTTTTACTTTTTTTTTTTTTTTTTTTTTTTTTAATAGAACACGTTTGTCTATACCTTAATGTTAGATCGAAGGGAAATAGCTTTAACTGGAGAGATCGAATACCAATTTACGGCGGCCGTCCCGCGGACTTCATACATCTTTGGCGTAGTACGACTTGAAACACACATCTGGTGAATGGATAAGTAAAATCCCTAGAAACCCAAGAAAAAGAAATCCTAAATAAAATGTTTGGGATTCATGGTCATTAGAGAGGGCTTGAAAATGAAGCTTGCTTGATCTATGTGTAATTGTTTATACCTTTCTGCATTGCATAAACTCTTTATAGTATAATACGTAGAGTAATTTAGTTAATTCATATATTTAAGCTCTTCAAAAGTGCATTAAAATCATAAATAAATCATAAATAATAAGGTGAATGCACGTTGAAAATAGACTCATCAAAATTATTCCCGTTAAAAATACGGAAATAAATAACGTATTTTTCAAAATTCCTGAGTAAATGTATATTTTTCTTAGATGATCCACAACTGAATATTTTTTCGGCAAATGAAGTCGTCGCAGATCCGTATATTCTGAAAAGTATTAGACTTACTGTTTTGCCGAATATATGGTTATAAATTTAACCACTAATACTAAGAAGGTGATAAATGTATTAATAGCTACAGACGCTAAAAAGGTGAAAAAAATTATTAATAATTCCTATTAACTTGTATATGAGTATATGGAAAACATCTGGAGTTGTCTTTATTTCTTCTTTATTAATCCTTTATTTTTCCGGCGGATGGATTCTAAGCTCGTTGATAAATTCCATGGTCTTTGCAAGGAAGCGGTTGAGGGGGTGGGGCGTAAGTCGTAGCACGTACATTTTCAGCGACACGAGCCGCCACTGCCTGTGACAAGTTGTCCGAACAAAGGCGGTTCCAGAACAACAGAACGGAGGGGGGGGGGACTTAATATCGGAGGGGGCGATTTGATATCAAGAGGGGGCGATTTATATATATATACACTTTCTATGTTGATTTCCGCCATCTTCACACGATATTATTCAAATAACACATTTGACTGTTTAGATGATTTATTGTGATGAAGTTAATTATTAATTCATATAGTTAACATTAGAACTTTTGGGTCCGCAACGGACTCGCATCTTCAGATGTTATTAGGAGAATGGAACTGAGTATGATTTGAATATAATAATGATATGTGATTTTCTTGATATTGTCACATGCTCGTGATGGACATCATATCTCGTGAATGGTTTGATAACATCTATCAAATCATTCAAACCAAATAATCAAATCATTCACGAAATATTATGTCCATCAATCACGAGCATGTGACAATATCAAGAAAATCACATATCATTATTATATTCAAATCATACTCAGCTCCATTCTCCTAATAACATCTGAAGATGGGTCCGTTGCGGGCCCGAAAGTTTTAATGTTTACTATATGAATTAATAAATAACTTCATCACAATAAATCATCTAAACAGTCAAATGTGTTGTTTGAATGAATAAGATAGTGTAAAGACGGCGGAAATAAACATAGAAAGTCAACGCAAAGACGATAGAACAGTTACTTAGTATATACACATGCAGTGTGGCAAAGAATTTTTAAGACTGGGTCTGTAAAATGAAATAGAAACAAGAAATTATAATTTGTTTTGGTTTGTTATTCAAAATAAGTCCCTCCGGCTTCAATACACTTGTTACAGCGATTTAATAATGATTCGAATGCCTGTTCCAGTTCACTTTGCGGAATTGCCTCCAAAGCACGCGTCAAAGCTGTTTGTATGCTCGAAATATCATCAAAATAACACCCTTTTAACGTCATTTTAAGTTTCGGGAATAAAGAAAAGTCGCAGGGTGCTAAATCAGGCGAATACGGTGCATGATTCAACACACAGACGTTATTTTTTGCCAAAAATCTACAAACAATAAGTGAGGTGTGACTGGGTGCATTATCGTGCAACAAACACCAACTGTTTTCATCCCGATATTCTGGACGAATGCGACGAATTCTGCCCATCAAACGCCTCAAAACATTTAAATAAAACTCACCAGTAATTGTTTGTCCACTTGGAACAAATTCTTTGTGCTAATACCCTTACTATCGAAGAATGTAATGAGCATTGTTTTGATTTCGATGGAACTTTTCTTGTTTTTTTTTGTTTTTTTGGCTTGTGGTGAGTTTTTCGACTTTCATTCCACACTTTGTCGCTTTGTTTTAGGATCATATTGAAAACTCATCACCTGTAACAATCGATTTTAAGAAGTTTGGATCATTTTCAGCTGCTGAAATGATGTCACTGCAATGTGCACTTCTCCTTGATTTTTGTTCATTGGTTAACGTGTGTGGAACAAATTTAGCGCAGACTTTTGTTTTACCCAAATCTTCATGCAGGATGGTTCGAATCGTTTCTTTGTTGATGTTTAAAGACTCTTCCATCGTTCTTAGTGACGCACATCGATTGTTTGCCACGAAATCACGCACTTTTTCAATAATCTCAGGTGTCCTAGATGAACTTGGTCTTCCGGTATGCTTATCATCTTCTAGCGCATCTCTTCCGTCTAAAAAACGTTTGTGCCACAGGAAAACATTTGATCTACTTAAACGAAACTCGCCGTAAACTTGTTTCATCATTTGGTACGTTTCCGAGGCACTTTTACCAAGTTTTGCGTTAAATTTAATAACAGTCCTTTGTTCCATCTTAATAATTCAACATGAAAAAAATGTTACTTCTCTAATGAACGGCCGTTTCGTTTGAGTTACTTTAACAACTGCGCAGTATTTTTGGCAGAAAGAAAGCAGATGGTCAAGGTTTATAACGCATGCGCGATTACACTGGTGGCGCAACCGTAGGCTGAAATCTAGCGCCAATCTTAAAAATTCTTTGACGCACTGTGTATATACACATCATGTACTTGAACAAAAAAAAAAAAAAAAAAAAAAATATATATATATACACAGTCCAGCAACATAATTGTGCTCACCTCCTACTTTTGACATCAACAGCGTTTAGGAGCGATTTATCAGATCGGCAGAAAGGGATGATTATCGGTTTTCGGGCCAAGGGTGGCAGTATTTCTGAAACAGCACAGTTTGTGAACTGTTTGCGTGCTGCTGTGGTTAAAGTGTATTGTGATTGGTGAAATGGCGCCACTGAGAATAAACGACGTAGAAACTGCGGAGCACAAGGGCCGGATTAAGACCTTAGTGGGACCCTAGACTAAGACATTTGAGTGGACCCCTAGGCTAAGACATTTGAGTGGGCCCCAAGGCTAAGATATCTGAGTGGGCCTCCAAAGAACTTATGACGGAAAATTATTATGAAGTCCGTTAAAACACGAAACTGCAACTACTAAATAATTTGCGGAATTTTCATAATAGTCATTATATTTTTCATTGTTCTTCCAAGAACCTGAGTTAAAAGCTTAAGATTCCTAAATTTTGTCTTGGATTTTCTAATGATTTAGCATTGCACACTTTTCTTAATGCACCTCTTTTGTTGTACTTCGCCCATTAACGGCTCCAAGGGCAAACTGGGAGGTGTTTGTGGATGGTAGTGAAAAAGCTGAACTGCCTTGCCTGACTCTGCTGTACACAGCTATATGAAATCTTTATCTTCGGTGAGTCACTGTCTTGAAATATGTTCGTCTTCCAGCCTCTGTTCCTGACCAAGTGGAAATCATTCTACACAAAAATAAAACTGCTTTGTAAACCTCTCTCTCTCTCTCTCTACCTATCTATCTATTTCCCCAGGCATGCCTCCTGGGCCCTTAGTCATGGTGGGCCCCAAGGCTATAGCTCCTATAGACCCCCCTTAATCTGGCCCTGCGGAGCACCACGTACCATTGATGTGAGAGGTGAACGTCGGCTTCGAAGGTGCGTGAGGGCTGATCGACATGCTACAGTGGAGCAACTCACTGAACGAATAAACCAGGGGCTACCGGAAGTGTGTCCGAATGAAACAGGGGACTACCGGAAGTGTGTCCGAATGAAACAGGGGACTACCGGAAGTGTGTCCGAATGAAACAGGGGACTACCGGAAGTGTGTCTGAAACGACAGTTCAGCGAACCCTGCAGCGTATAAGGCTCCGATGCAGACGGATGGTCACTGCACCTATGCTAACGGAGGTACATCGGGAGAAAAGGCTTACATTTCCACGGAAGTATCGGAATTGGACTTCCGCCGATTCGCGAAGGACTGCCTTCTCCGACAAGTCACGTTTTCTGCTTCATCGAACGGATGGACGTTGGCGTATAAGGCAAGAAACATCGGAGAACAAACACTCTTCAACCATTGCTAGAAGAACACAAGCTGGGGGGGCAGCGTTATGGTCTGTAAAATGGTTTCGTGCCATTCTCGGGGTCCACTCATCAGGCACTATGGACCGAATTCGTTATGAATCCATCCTTGAAGGCACTATGGACCGAATTCGTTATGAATCCATCCTTGAAGGCACTATGGACCGAATTCGTTATGAATCCATCCTTGAAGGCACTATGGACCGAATTCGTTATGAATCCATCCTTGCAGACCACGTACACCCCACACATTCTGATTGTCTTCCCTTGGGCGAATGGAATCTTCCAGAACGACAATGCGACGTGTCACAAAGCTAGGGGTGTGAGAAAGTTGTTGGAAGAGCACGATGAAGACTTCAAAGTGCTTCCCTGGTACCCTAATTCCCCAGACTTAAACCCAACTGAGCATCTGTGGGACCACCTCGATCATGTTGTTCGCTGTATGAATCCTCCACCACGCACCCTCCAGCAGCTGTCAGATGCACTGCAGTCATCATGGATCCACATACCTGTGAACACCTTTCAGTATCTTATTGCGTCACACCCAGCCCGTCTAACTGCTGTCCGCGTGCACACGGCGATTACTCTGGATATTAGCTTGTGGTCACAATAATGTGACTCAACCGTGCACACACACACACACTCACACATTGAGGATTATATATATCATCATCATCAACATTGCCAACCATTATCAATCCACTGCTGGACGAAGGTCTCCCCAAGTTTCCTCTACAACGGTCTGTCTTGTGCCAGTCTCCTCCATGTCACCCCTGCATACTTTCGAATTTCATCCACCCATCTTCCATGTGGTCTTCTTCTGGGTCTTTTCCTGTCCCTTGGAATCAAATCTAAAATTTCGGCTGTCCATCGATGATCTGTCCTTCTGGCAGTATGTCCAGCCCATTGCCATTTCAGGGATTTAACTCTGATCATGATGTCTTCCACTCTCGTCATTTTTTTCGGATCCACGAGTTCCTCTTCTTATCTCTGCTGCTTACACCAAGCATGCACCTCTCCATGCTGCTTTGAGTTGTCTGCAGCCTTTGTATGTCTCTTTTAGTTAAGGCCCACGTCTCTGCACCATACGTAAGCACTGGAAGGATGCATTGATCAAACACTTTTCTTTTAAGACATAATGGCATATTGCTCTTGAAAATTATGCTGTTTCTTCCAAAAGCTCTCCAGGCAAGTTTTGTACGCCGAATAATTTCTTCATCAATGTGACCCTCACTTGATATCTGCAGTCCAAGATAAACGTACGTGTCTGTTATCTCCAGCTTTTCTCCATCAATCGATAAATCTTCATTTCTTGTAAAAGCATTGAACATCACTTTTGTCTTCTGAAAGTTCCTTTTTAATCCCACTTCTTTACTCTTGTCAGCAAGTTCCTGGATCATACTCTGCAGCTCTGATGGGGTAGTTGCAAAAATGACTATGTCATCAGCAAAACGAAGGTGGTTTAGATAATCTCCATTAATCTATATCCCTTTGTTTTCCCAGCTCAGCGACTGAAAAACACCCTCCAATGTAGCATTAAAGAGCTTCGGAGATATGGTGTCACCTTGTCTCACTCCCTTTCCAATTTTTATGTATGTTGTATTTTCAAACAGCCGAATCTTTGCACTTGCATTTTCATAGATGTTATTAATAATAATAATGTATGCATCTTCAATACCGCAGGTTTTCAGAGCCATTGTAACTGCTGATGGTTTCACCGAATCAAAGGCTTTTTCATAATCGATAAAAGCCATGCACAATGGAAGTTCATATTCCCTCGCTCTTTCAATTAGTTCTCTCAGTACGTGGATATGATCTATTGTGCTGTAGCCACTCCTGAATCCAGCTTGTTCTCTCGGTTGAGCCATGTCCAGTGTTACCTTCAAGCGGTGTGAAAGAACTTTAGTGAAGATTTTATAAACTACTGATAGGAGGCTGATAGGTCTGTAGTTTCCGAGATCCTCAATGTCACCTTTCTTATGTAGCAGGATCATTGTAGCGGTGTTCCAATCCTCAGGAATCTTTCCTTCATTAAGGCATCGAGTGAAAATTTGGGCGACTACTGTTTCGATTTCTCCACTTGCTTCTTGTATGATGTCTACAGTAATTCCATCTTCTCCTGGAGCTTTTCCCCGCTTCATGTTCTTGATTGCATGTGCAACTTCTGCTGGAAGGACTGGAGGAACTCTGGTACTGGTATCTTTCATGATGTCTGGAGTGCATGTATCATCCCTTTCATATAATTTGGAGTAGAAATCTTTCACTCATGTCAAAATTTCGCCTCTATTTCTTGTTACAGAACCATCTTCTTTTCTCAGTGCCATAATCTGTTTTCTTCCCTTACCGAGACGTCCCTTTGCTATCTTTAGGCTTTGGTTGTTTTCAATTGCTTTCCTAACTAGTTCACAGTTGAATTTTCTTACGTCTTCAGTGATACTTTTTCTTACTGTCTTGCATAGCTCTATATATTCCACTTTGGAAGTCACATCGTCTTTAGTTGTCCTCATCTCTGTTCTTTTTTGCATCAACATTTTCGTTTTTCCTGATAATTTGTTTACATGCAACTTGTTCTTAGACCCAGCTAATTTTGTTGCTGTTTCCATAAGAGCTTTGGTTACTTTTCTGTTAACTTCAGAGATGTCCACTTCTTCCGATGTTAGGCCTTCTAAAGCAGAGAACCTGTTCTTCAGTTCCAACTTGAAGGTATTATGGTGTTTTTTAAGGTTGGTTATGTCAATACATTTTGTTTGTCTTATGAGCTTGCCACGTTCAAGTTTAGTGTTGAGGTGCATCTTGCATCTCACCAATCTATGGTCACTACCTGTGTTGAACTTGTTTAGCACACTGCAGTCTTCTATGACGAATTTTTTGTTACACATAATAAAATCAATTTCACTTGTCGTCCCATTTGGATGTCTCCATGTCCATTTCCTGTGTGGCTTTTTCTTGAAGAAGGAGTTCAAGATGAAAAACCCTTCTGCCTCTGCAAACTCAACGAGAGTATTTCCAAGCTGGTTTCTGTTGCAGTGACCGAATTTACCTACTGAAGTTTCATTCTGTTGCCGTTGCCCTATTTTTGCATTGAAATCTCCCATAATTATTTTCAAGTGCTGCTTACCTTTATTATTTAGATGACAAATTTCCTCATAAAATTCTTCAATTTCTTCTTCAGGAAGACTTGTGGTGGGTGCATAAGTTTGAATAATCTGAGCCTGGTATTTTTTCGAGAGTTGGATAACAAGTCGTGCAGCTCTGTCAGAGGAACTTTCAACTTCTACAACTTTATCCTTCAGTTTCTTGTTTATTATAAATCCAACACCACTAGTTCTGCCAGTATCTGTCCCACGATAGTAGAAGAGATGTCCACTTTTCAGTTCGATGAGATCTTCTCCTTTTCTCCTTACCTCACTTAGCCCCACGATGTCCCACTTGATCCTTTGTAGTTCCTCTTCCAATTCAAGAAGCCTTGAATCAGAAGATAGGGAGCGTCCATTATACGTAGCAAAGGTCAGCATCAGATGGCAGCCTAGTCCGGTTCTCCGGGGATTCTTAGCACCCTCTGCCTTCATGTCGCACTGGCCGCTGCCTTGGCCAGGTACATTCCAGCTGCCGGAGACTGAGGGCCAAGATTTAAGTTGTGGAATCATTTTGGAGGGGTTTGGCCATAACTCACCACGCTGGCCAAGCGGGTTGGTGAGTGTGGGATAGAATTTCCTCTAATCCCGATGGTATAGTTATACCGCTATTGGCGGTCGTCAGAGCTCCTTTAGTGGGAACAGGATGCACCACGAGAAGGTGGGGTTGACATTTGTCAAGGAGAGGCTGTGATGTTACGCATCACCTGACCTTACATCCCATATATATACATACACACATATATATATAAGGAAATTCAATTGTGAACTAGTGAGAAAAGCTATTGAAAACAACCAAAGCCTGAAGAGAGCAAAGGGATATCTCAGTAAGGGAAGAAAACAGATTATGGCACTGAGAAAAGAAGATGGTTCTGTAACAAGAAATAGAAGCGAAATGCTGACAAAGGTGAAAGATTTCTATTCAAAACTGTATGAGAGGGATGATATATCTATTCCAGACATTGCGACAGGTACCAGTACCAAATTCTCTCCAGTCCTTCCAGAAGAAGTTACACGTGCAGTTAAGAACATGAAACGGGGAAAAGCTCCAGGGGAAGATGGAATTACAAGAAGCACGTGGAGAAATTGAAACTACGTTCGCCCAAGTTTTCACCAGATGTCTCAATGAAGGGAAGATTCCTGAGGATTGGAACAATGCTACAATAATCCTGCTACATAAAAAAGGTGACATTGAGGATCTCGGGAACTACAGGCCCATCAGCCTCCGAAAGACTTCACTAAAGTTCCTTCACACCGTTTGAAGGTAACACTGGACATGGCTCAACCGAGAGAACAAGCTGGATTCAGGAGTGGCTACAGCACAATAGATCATATCCATGTACTGAGAGAACTAATTGAAAGAACAAGAGAATATGAACTCCCATTATGCATGGCTTTTATTGATTATGAAAAGGCCTTCGATTCCGTGAAACCATCAGCAGTTACAATGGCTTTGAAATCCTGCGGTATTGAGAATGCGTACATTAACTTTATTAATAACATCTATGAAAATGCAAGTGCAAAAGGGTTCGGATATTTGAGGATACAACACTAATAAAAATTGGAAAAGGAGTGAGACAAAGTGACACTATCTGCCACACCCTTTAATGCCACATTTCAAAATGTATTTTAATCATTCAACTGGGAAAACAAATGGATAAAGATTAATGGAGATTATTTACCTCACCTTCATTTTGCTGATGACGTAGTCATTTTTGCAACTACCCCTTCGAAGCTGCAGTGTATGATCCAAGAACTTGCTGACAAGGTAAAGAAGTGGAATTAAAAATGAATTTTCAGAAGACAAAAGTGATGTACAATGCTTTTACAAGAAAAGATGAGTTATTGATTGATGGAGAAAAGCTTGAAACAACCGATTCCTGCATTTATCTTGGGCAGCAGATATCATGTGAGGGTCACATTCATGAAGAAATTAATCGCCCTTTAAAACTTGAATGGAGAGCGTTTGGAAGAAACAGTGCCATTTTAAAGAGCAGTATGCCATTATGTCCTTAAAGGAAAGCGTTTAATCAATGCATCCCTGCCAGTGCTTACGTATGGAGCAGAGACATGGACCCTAACTAAAAATGATATACAAAGATTTTAAACAACTTAAAGAAGCATGGAAAGATGGATGCTTGGTGTAACCAAGAAAGATAAGATGAGGAACTTGTGGATAAGGAAATGACAGGAGTGGACGACATCATGACCAGAGTGAAATTACTGAAATGGCAATGGGCTGGACATGTTGCCAGAAGAACAGACCACCGACTGGTAACTGAAATTTTAGACTGGATTCCAAGGGATAGAAAAAGACCTAGAAGAAGACCACATGGGAGATGGATGGATGAAATTCGAAAGCATGTAGTAGTGGCATGGAGGCGACAGACTCAAGGCAGATAATTGTGGAAGTTCGGGTGGCCCCCATGGCTGGCAATAACGGCCGCTACACGCCGCGGAATCGAACGAAAGAGGCTTTGGTTGTGGGCTTGGAGTATGTCGGTCCAGGCTGCTTCCACACGCTGCCACAGTTCATCAGGCGTAGCCGCGGGTGGTGCTTGCCGGACCACTCGGTTGCCGATCAGCGACCAGACGTGTTCGATGGGCGACATGTCGGGAGAGCAGGCAGGCCACGGCAGCAGTGACACCTGGTGGGCCGTGAAGAATTGTTGCACGATGCGTGCCACGTGCGGGCGCGCATTGTGCTGTTGAAACGTGGCCGCTGGCAAGTCCTGCAGGTAAGGGGTGACAACAGGCTCCAAAACGTTGAAGATGCAGCTGTGGCTGTTGAGTGAACCGGCGATGCGTACCAGAGGGGTGCGGGTGTCATATCCAATTGCGCCCCACAAAACATAACGCCAGGCAACGGACCCATATGGCGATGCATAATGCAGGCGTCATACAGTCTCTCGCCGCGGTGCCGCCACACGCGGGTCCGACCATCGTGGTGTTGCAGGCAGAAGTGGGATTCGTCAGAGAAGACAATGTCGTGCCATTCCGTAGTCCATGTGCGGCGTTCAACGTTCCACTGCCGCCGCACTCGCCGATGGTGTAACGTCAATGGTAATCGGAGCAATGGGCGCCGTGCGACAAGTCCCCGCTCCTGCAGACTACGTCGAACGGTATGTGCTGACACAGGTTGTTGCGCAACACACCCTAATTCCTGCGCCAACGTTCGTGATGTGGCGGTGCGAGCCATCAATGCCCGCCACACCACATGCCGGTCCTCTCGCTCGGTGGTTTGCCGAGGCTGCGGCAATCGCTCACGTCGGTCTGTCCGTCCCTCCTGCACCCACCGAATCCATACTCACCTCACTGTGGCTAGATGTCGTCCCACACTGGCGCCGATGTCTCGGTACGATAAACCGCTGTTGCGATAAGCCACTATTCGCCCTCTGTCGAACTCCGAAACGTGCTGGAATGACTGCCGTATTCTGCGACGAAGCATCAGGAAGCTTCCCACGCACAGGTCCGGCTGCACAACACACTTCCACTACTTACACCCCGCCTTCTGTGCACCCTTCTTATATTGCTTCTCGGTGGCGTGCCGGGCGCACATGATTTGCATATGCCCTGCAATGCTAATTGTTTGCATGTCCTCTCGCGGGCGACGCATGATGGGAATTTCAGGCCAATCGGATGCTTCCTTCTTGGTGTTACATTTTGGGTGGCCAGCAGTGTATATATATACTCGTGGATCAGAAAAAATGTGGAAGACATCATGATCAGAGTTAAATCACTGAAACGGCAATGGGCTGGACATATTGCCAGAAGGACAAACCATCGATGGACAGCCGAAATTTTAGATTGGATTCCAAAGGACCGAAAAAGACCCAGAAGAAGACCACATGGGAGATAGGTGGATGAAATTCGAAAGTATACGGGAGTAACATGGAGGAGACTGGCACAAGACAGACCGTTGTGGAAGAAACTTGGGAAGACTTTCGTCCAGCAGTGGATTGATAATGGTTGACAATGATGATGATATATATGCGTGTGTTATATAAAAACATATAATATATAGTATTGTTTTATATTTATACACACGTATCGCTTGAAGGTAACACTGGACATGGCTCAACCGAGAGAACAAGCTGGATTCAGGAGTGGCTACAGCACAATAGATCATATCCACGTGCTGAGAGAACTAATTGAAAGAGCGAGGGAATATGAACTTCCATTGTGCATGGCTTTTATCGATTATGAAAAAGCCTTTGATTCGGTGAAACCATCAGCAGTTACAATGGCTCTGAAAACCTGCGGTATTGAAGATGCATACATTAATATTATTAATAACATTTATGAAAATGCAAGTGCAAAGATTAGGCTGTTTGAAAATACAACACACGTAAAAATTGGAAAGGGAGTGAGACAAGGTGACACCATATCTCCGAAGCTCTTTAATGCCACTTTGGAGGGTGTTTTTCAGTCGCTGAGCTGGGAAAACAAGGGGATAAAGATTAATGGAGATTATCTAACCCACCTTCGTTTTGCTGATGACGTAGTCATTTTTGCAACTACCCCATCAGAGCTGCAGAGTATGATCCAGGAACTTGCTGACAAGAGTAAAGAAGTGGGATTAAAAATGAACTTTCAGAAGACAAAAATGATGTTCAATGCTTTTACAAGAAATGAAGATTTATCGATTGATGGAGAAAAGCTGGAGATAACAGACACGTACGTTTATCTTGGACAGCAGATATCAAGTGAGGGTCACATTGATGAAGAAATTAATCGGCGTACAAAACTTGCCTGGAGAGCTTTTGGAAGAAACAGCATAATTTTCAAGAGCAATATGCCATTATGTCTTAAAATAAAAGTGTTTGATCAATGCATCCTTCCAGTGCTTACGTATGGTGCAGAGACGTGGACCTTAACTAAAAGAGACATACAAAGGCTGCAGACAACTCAAAGCAGCATGGAGAGGTGCATATTTGGTGTAACCAGGAGAGATAAGAAGAGGAACTCGTGGATCCGAAAAATGACAAGAGTGGAAGACATCATGATCAGAGTTAAATCCCTGAAATGGCAATGGTATTGGTATTGGTAACTGTGGGTACCAAAATGGTACCCAGTTTATTGCTATAACGAAATACAATTATGGGATATTAATTGAAAGTTGCAGTACAGAAAACAAAAGCGCGGCAATGTATATATATCCACGATGCAGCACAAAGTTACACAGAAAGGAAATGATTATGCACACGAACAATGATTGGCATAACAGCATGTCAAACGATATGAAAAAACACATTTGCACAAGTATATGAAAGTACTATGCCAGCATAAATCAACCGAATGGAACTTAAATGTGGTAGAGCGCAATACATTATTGAGTAACTCATCAACATTATAAAAATAACATAGGTAACAAATGTACCACTATAGTAAACCAAGATAGAGGAAAGCACTAACACAGCACAAACTCACAATTATAGGAAATTTAAAAACAAGATACAAATTGAGGAAACACCAAATAAGATAATAATATTGTGAAACTGGGGAGATCACACAAGTTACGAGAGCGATTATTTGTGAAAACACAGCAAAAACACACAATTATAGCAAATTGAAAATACATTACTTGTGAAACACAGCCAAAACACACAATTATAGCAAAATCAAAATACATTACTTGTGAAACACAGTAAAAACTCACAATTATAGCAAATTTAAAATACATGGCCCTAATGCAGGAAACAACAGAGCAATACGCGAGATAGGATAATGGGGAGATCACACAAGTAACGAGACCGTGGAGGAATCAATGCGAAACCAGGAAGATCCAGGCGACCACAAGGTGGAAAACGTCGCCGAGGAACCGTGAGTCGATGCTGAAAGATACTCAGTTGTAAGACGAGATAAAAGGGCGGCACGAAAATCCGTGACCAAACGTGATTGAGCCTCTGAAACAGATGGATAAGAGCCCAGAAAACGAATCGAGAGGTGGTACGCATAAATAACAGATTTAGCAAGAACGAACAAATAGGAACAAATGGAAGGTCGGTGAGGCGTAATGCTTCCTCGAGGAAGAAGATAGTTGAAATCATGTAAGTTGTGGAGAGTGGAACAGGAAAGTGAAACGATCTGATGGATGAGAGTAAACAATGGCTGTAGGATCTCGCAGGTATTATAATAATGTAGAAGATCACCGATTTGTCCACAAAAAGGGCAAAGAGGACTAGAAAGAATTCCCTGACGATGGAGAATGACTGGAGTGGGGAGTCGACCGTGGAGAAATCGCCACTGCACATCTTTCTCCAGCGGTAAACTAAGAGTAAGGTGCAGAACACACCAAGTGGCAGAAAAGGTAGATGGTGGAAGAGAGGAAATAGGTAACGGCGGAGAATTGTGAAGGAGAAGATGACGGTAAAGACAGCGAGAAGTGACGGAATGAAGTAGATAGGGAGAACCAGAGAGTGAAAACGAAAAAGGTAAAGCAAGAGGGGCGGACGCGCAAGCAACAAGTCCATCAACAGTTGCTATATCGGGAAATGACCGACGAAGAGCACGTTGAAGAAGGAGAAACCGGAAACGCTCAATAGGATCAGCAGCTAGAGCAACAGAAATTTGTGAGAGAGAACGCCACCGAAGAGTTGGGGTGACAAGTTGCTTGACAACAAAAACACCCTCCCGAATCCAGGAGGGAAAACAAAAATATGAAGAATCCGACTGAGTCAAAACAGAAGAGTAGAAGAGTGGCTCATTTAACAATTCAAGGAGGCCAGAAGGAGGAAGATGAACCGGGGTTAACGCTCGCCAAAAATCAAGAAATTCCCTATATACCTCCGGAAGACGTTTAGGCAACAGAGGCAAACGATCCATAAGGAGAAGCGTCGCAAAAGTGATAACTGGGTTACGAGGACTTAGAATGACATCAACAGAACTAATAGCAGCAGTGGGAACAGAGCAATAAAGCGAAAAAATGGAAACAAGGCGAGCAGTACGATATCGGAGATGGACATCAGGAAGTGCCACCCCTCCATGAGACACTGGAAGCGTGAGCGTCCGTGTAGACACCCAAGCCTGCCGATGCCACATGAAGCGGGTGATGGCTGACTGAATTTTACGAAGAAAAAAAGAAGGAGCCGCTTGTGTAGACCATGTATATGTCAATAAAGGGAGAAGAAACGTAGAGACAACCCGGGCTTTACCCCAATACGACAATAAAGCCCTAGCACGACTCCAGCGGGATAAAACATTTGAGAATTTTTGGAGAAGCGGTGTCCAGGAACCAGAGGATAGGAAAAAAGGGTCACCAAGAACTACACCAAGAAACTGCTGCGTCGTTCGAGACCAAGTGGCTCCCCAGGGGCGATGAGGGCGTGCTCGCCACGCACCGCACCAGAGCCCGGTGCTCTTGTCTCTGTTCAACGCAGCGCCGGAAAGTTGTGCATACTGAGAATAAACAGATTCCAGGGTCGAGAAACCGGACTGCGCTCGGATGAGTACCGTCAGATCGTCTGCATAAGCAACCAGGACAGAAGAAAAATGACGAGATTCGGGTAGTAAAGAACGAGGCGAAGGAGCAAGAACAGAACGGATTTGGCACAACAACGGCTCAAACGCCAAAGCAAACAACTGCCCGGAAAGGGGACACCCCTGACGAATTCCAGTAGCAAAAGGAATGGAGCTCGTTAAAAATGAGTGAGTCCGAACGTGAAGAAAAGAATTGCGATAAAGGTTTAAAAGAAGTCTGCAAAAATTATGAGGAATACCAAATGAAAGAAGCACCCGAAAAAGGTAGGCATGAGAGACACGGTCAAACGCCCGGCGCTGATCCAACGAGAACAAGGCCAGGCGCTCAACCTGTCGATCAGCAAGTACTAGAAGGTTTCGAAGAAGATGTAATGTTGATTGAACAGATCGACCCGGAATTGTATACGTTTGGTCCGAATGAATAATGTCTGGCAGAATGCCATTCAAACGACGAGAAAGAATCTTAGCGAAAAGCTTGTAATCGCTGTTCAAGATGCTAATAAAACGCCAATTGTCTATATTGAGGAGACAGCCTTTCTTCGGGAGAAGACGAACGACGGCAACGGTAAAAGAAGAAGGGAAAGCAGTGCGAAATAGAAGATTGTTAAAGCAAGCTAGAAGAAAGGGAGAAAGCTGAGGTAGAAAAGTACGATAGAATGCAACTGGGATACCATCTAAACCGGGGGCGGACTGATAGTTTAAAGAGGAGAGAGCTGAAGATAATTCCGAGAGAGTAATTGGGGCAAGGAGAGAAGAATGAAGATAAGACGGAACTTGAGGAAGGCCTGTGAAGAAAGTGGAGGATGGATCAGGAGGCGAAGAGGAAGAAGAGAAATGTTCAGTAAAATGAGAAACGAGAAAAGGGGAAAGCCGTGAGGGATCATCAGAGACAGAGCCATCAGGAAGGGTTAAATGGGTGAGCGAAGGAGAAGAAAGTATGTCCCTCTCAAATTCAAGAAAGGCGCTCGCATCCTGGATGTCTGAAGAAACATCCTGTACATGAAGGCGAACAAGAGCTTGCGACGCCTGGCTTTGAAGTAGGCCCCGGATAGCCGAGGACAGTGTACGATAGGCGGCAGACGTAGGTGAAACACAAGCTAACTCTAGACGAAGGCGATCCACGATCGTGGATTCCGAGAGGCGAGTGGAAAGAGAAAATCTCTTGCAGAAAGCAACTAATGTAGTTTTAACGGAGATCCATTCCGACACAGGGTCCGAGGTAGAGTGAAGATCAATTTCAGCAGCCTGAAGATAAGCTGATAAATGGGAATAAAAATCTGAATCAGTAAGGAACGAAATGGGAAGAGACCATAACCTGAAGAACGGTTTGAAGACAACAGGAAGAAATACAGAAAGAATGCAAATGGAATGATCAGACGAAACACACGGAATGTGTGACGCAGCTTGAAGGTGTGTACTAAAATGGGACGAAACATAAAACCGATCAAGTCGTGCTTCGGACAAAGAAGCAGGTTTGGAAGAGCACCAGGTAAAATCACAGACAGAAGGATGAAGGCAACGGAAAGCATCAACAAGGTTGTAATGGGACAAAAGGTCGGATAAAACCTGAACAAGAGAAAAACGAGATTCGACACAGTGTGACCGATCAAGAGCAGGGTACAACGTGCAATTGAAATCACCACCAAAGAGAACAATATCAGAGGGGGCGACCGTGGCAAGATGAACATAGATGGAGTCTAAAAGGGAAATTGCATCGTCATTTCGCTGCGGTATATGAATGTTAAGAAGATGAACACCCAAAGCCCCGAGACGAAAGGAGAGATACAAGAAAACTCCCTCAGTCTTCGCGACTTCGACAATTGATGACATAGCTGGGTAAAGGCGTTGATGAATTCCAATGGATACGCCGTTTCCGAGACGGGTGGAAAAGCAATGAAAGAACCTATAGGGCCACGGGCGCCAGCGATGAAATGGCGTAACGGGAATGCAATTTGTTTCCTGAATAAATAAAACATCAGCATCAACAGGCACTAAGTCTGCAAAGACCAGAGAATTTGCGAACGGGTTCGCAAATCCTCTAGCATTGAGAGAACAAAAAGTGATCGGTTTAGGGAAGAGAGCTAAAGGTCATCGGTACGAGGAAGTAAGGTATCACATATACGCTTCTCAGCTAGCTCCTTCAAGGAGGCGAGACGGCGCGTGTATCGTCTCAAAAAGGCTGATACCGAGGATCGGTGGCACACAGAGATTTAAAAAGTGACACATAAGCTTCGAATTGCGTTACCGCTGCATACAGATCCAGATCAGGTGAGTGAAGGAACTCTTCAGAACCAACAATCGTACGTGCAGGTTGAAAAAGACGTAAAAGTTGCTGTCTAGACAGTGGTCCAGGAACTTGAGGAAACGTACCAACGGCCTGTAGAACCTCAGCATCAGAGAGAGGATTGACAGGACCTGAGCGGAGAAGCATACTGTTTGAAGAATCATCAGGTGGAGGAACATCGGAACCGGAAACCTCGGGAACACTAGATGAATCCTCAGAATGTGGCACAGAAAGTTGTTTTAACTTTTTCTGTTGTACAGCACCTGTGGAAGTTCCAACCCGCTTCGAAGAAGAAGCTAAGGCGGATGTATCCATTAGTGGATCAGGCTCACCTCCCAAGTCAGGAGACGAGAAAACGAACGTCGCCGAAGAAGCAGTACGTAGCTGAGCTGCCGTAGTGGAGACTGGTACAACAGCCGAGGCCTCAGGAAGATGTTGTAGCAAGGGTATGGTAGATAAGGTTGTAACTGGAGATCCGATATCCGAGAGGCTAGGAGAAGAGCCAGACGGCTGATCCGCCAAACCACCACTCAACACACCCGGATCGGAACACTTCGCTGTAGACACATCTGTAGTCGAAGACAACTCTGTCAATCCTGAAGGTCGATGCACAATCGTATGGCTCGGGAGTGGAGGAAAGGCAGCATCGTCCGTGACGGAAATGTTCGGCTGACGGAGAAACGAAGAATTTGCGTCAGGCAAACTACCGGTAGTTGGGATAGTAGAAAGACCAATGTGGTCAGCAGTGGGATGCGAACTTGATGAACGTCCACGTTGAACGCGGTCACAGGAGGCAGTTGTGTGTTTCTGTGTTAAACAGTGTGTACAATAGTGTGCAGTGAAAATCTTGAAACTGTACGTTCGTGCGCCAATTTCAACAGTAGCTTCTGTAGGGCAATCCGCCAAAGCTTTCTCGGTGGGAAAGACGACCAATAACTGACGGCGAGGTCCGGTAGCATGTGCAAATCGAGTTCCGCGGGGAGCGTCAGAGAGGCGACGGACCTTGCCAACAATTTTACAAACATGACTGACAAGGAGAGGAAGTGCATTATCCGGCACTTCCTGTGGAACAGGATAGAACGTGATGTTCACCGGTCGCTTGGAAAGGGGCGACGGGATGAGATGGTTTGTCCCAATCGAAAGTCCGTTTGCAAGAAAAAAGTCAGCATCCTGCTTGTGATTGAACTGTACCGAAATACCCCGAGGAGTACGGGAAATTCCTGCAATGGACGCAGACGACACATGTCCAGAGAGGGCTTCCATGTAGCGTGGCAATGGAGTATTTGGTAAAGCATGAAAGAGCACAACTCTATCCAGGAGGTTATGGAACTCACGGCCAATCTGCGAATTGTCATCTATCGTTACCTTCACCTTATGGTTGGATACCTGAATAACAGGTGTTGCTTGCAAAAGACCAACTGGATGAGAGGAATCGGACGTAAAAGTAGCGCATCGTTGCACTTTAGAGGCAAATGACATCCTCGGAAGTGAAGTCTGGTCGGATCCGGCAGGCACAGAAGGCTGTAAGGGAAGAGAAGCACAAGCCGAAGGCAAGGCAGTGGAATCAGTATTACCCAGGGAGGGCACCGAGGCAGACGCAGGATCTGAAGAAGAAATCGCAGCCAAGTCCAGTGAAGGCACCGGTGCAGGAGTACTAGAAAGCTGGGAAGGCATCTGAGCAGACATATCTGAGGACGAGAGTATGTTAACTTCCATGGACGTGGGAAGTGTGACGTGACGCGCATCCGCCACGCCCATAGATGATAAGGAAATACCGGAAGCCGCCATGTTGGCAGCTTCCAAACGTGAGCAAACGATAAGAAAACGGATGAATATGAACTAATATGAGGATGAGAACGCTAGAAAAGTAGCTCAAAACGTACACAGTACCTTTAGACAGCCGGGCCACGCAACAGGTGAGTGAGGGACGAGGTATTCCACACTAAAATGTATTAAATATTGGAGCCACCAACACTACGTCTATCACGAACGAGCAATGGGCTGGACATACTGCCAGAAGGACAGATCATCGATGGACAGCCGAAATTTTAGATTGGATTCCAAGGGACAGGAAAAGACCCAGAAGAAGACCACATGGGAGATGGGTGGATGAAATTCGAAAGTATGCAGGGGTGACATGGAGGAGACTGGCACAAGACAGACCGTTGTGGAGGAAACTTGGGGAGACCTTCGTCCAGCAGTGGATTGATAATGATTGACAATGAATGATGATGATGATATAATATGGTATATAGTTTTGTATTTATACGTATGGAACACAATATTTTGTTAGTAAATTTCTGTTTTAGTTGATTTTTATTAGGAAAATCAAATAGTTTACCTGCATATTTTTCTAAAAAAAAATCAGGTCTGTTTATTTTTAAGGAACGGGGAAGGCGGTCGCCCAATCGCCCCATGCTGGATCCGCCACTGTGTCCGAACCCCGTATGCACTATTTGTTTTAAAAAGTAGAGGAGGTGGTCTAACAATTCGAAATCCCATCTTATGCCGTCGACGACAGACCCAGGTAAAGCCCTGGTTTTTTCTAGTAGCGGCTCAATGAAAGTGACTAGAAGCTAAACTGCGGTTTCAAATTTTGACCGCGTGCTGATCCCAGAGTGATTGATGCTTCCAGAGTCATTGCTATTTTTTTTCCACTTTCGAATACCCACTCCAAAAAAGACAAGAGGGTTCGTCGAAGTGTTGGGGCTTCGGAACTATACAGATGTAGCGTTAAACATTGATGAATGATCAACCACTATTTTGTCCTGGGGTCTTCGTGTTTTTGCGATTGGGTCCCCGTGAGCGATGCATGGGGGTAAAACCCAGGGGTCCTCGACCGCAAAGATTTATTAGCCCTCAGGGAATGCGCCAACTCTACATTATTCAGATCTCGCAGACGCGCCTTGTTGCTCGGATTCAGCCATTTTTTTTTCTCTCCCCTTCTTTTCGAGGCGCTGAAGTCGTTGCCATTCGGCAGCGGTGAATTATCTTCCTTCGGAGAGTTGATGCTGCCTCTCGAGTGTCGTATACAGAGTTCGAACATGAAGTCTGTAATGGACGAGTAATGGACCCTTTTCCTTCGCTGTTTGTTCGTTGTGTCGTTTCATTTGAAAGCACATTTATATAAACCGAGGTCGACGGCTCTGACAAAGTGCATTGCATCTGGATATCCAAAATGCCATTTATTGAACACTTCGTTGCCTGTGCACTTAAAGGGAATGACAGTGTTCAGAAACAAACTTTTTCTTGAATCTGAGGGTTGTTTTTAATTAAGTATATTGTACCTGGAAAACAAGGATATATAGCTCTGAAATCCTGCGGTATTGAAGATGCGTACATTAATATTATTAATAACATCTATAAAAATGCAAGTGCAAAGATTCGGCTGTTTGAAAATACAACACACATAAAAATTGGAAAGGGAGTGAGACAAGGTGACACCATATCTCCGAAGCTCTTTAATGCCACATTGGAAAATGTCTTTCAATCACTGAACTGGGAAAAACAAAGGGTTAAAGATTAATGGAGATTATCTAACCCACCTTCGTTTTGCTGATGACGTAGTCATTTTTGCAACTACCCCATCAGAGCTGCAGAGTATGATCCAGGAACTTGCTGACAATAGTAAAGAAGTGGGATTAAAAATGAACTTTCAGAAAACAAAAGTGATGTTCAATGCTTTTACAAGAAATGAAGATTTATCGATTGATGGGGAAAAGCTGGAGATAACAGACACGTACGTTTATCTGGGACAGCAGATATCAAGTGAGGGTCACATTGATGAAGAAATTAATCGGCGTACAAAACTTGCCTGGAGAGCTTTTGGAAGAAACAGCATAATTTTCAAGAGCAATATGCCATTATGTCTTAAAAGAAAAATGTTTGATCAATGCATCCTTCCAGTGCTTACGTATGGTGCAGAGACGTGGACCTTAACTAAAAGAGACATACAAAGGCTGCAGACAACTCAAAGCAGCATGGAGAGGTGCATGCTTGGTGTAAGCAGCAGAGATAAGAAGAGGAACTCGTGGATCCGAAAAAAAAAATGACGAGAGTGGAAGACATCATTATCAGAGTTAAATCCCTGAAATGGCAATGGGCTGGACATACTGCCAGAAGGACAGACCATCGATCGACAGCCGAAATTTTAGATTGGATTCCAAGGGACAGGAAAAGACCCAGAAAAAGACCACATGGGAGATGGGTGGATGAAATTCGAAAGTATACGGGAGTAACATGGAGGAGACTGGCACAAGACAGACCGTTGTGGAGGAAACTTGGGGAGACCTTCGTCCAGCAGTGGATTGATAATGGTTGACAATGATGATGATTACTAATTTAATAGCTGTAAACAACCACCGCCGCCCCGGTGGCGCAGTGGTCTAAGCGATGGCCTCTGATCATTCGTCCGAAAGGGGTTCGGGTTCGAATCCCGGTGAGGCATGGATGTTGTGTTTGTCTTATGGCACTGGCTCTCTCCCTTCCCTGGAACCAGTGACCCTAAATTAAGGACTAGCGACTGCTTATAGCCCATTAAGTTGCTCACGGTGGTCGTTAAACTTCCAATAAAAAAAAAAAAAAAAAAAAAAGATTTTTGAGACCTGAAAACCTAAACGCGAGCAAGCAGCAGAGAAGAATTTTCAGAAAAACAACTAAACCAACAAGAAATTTAAAAACTCAAAGCCAAAAACAGGAGAGGAAGAAAAGAGCAAAAATTGCAACGCTAACAAACAGGGAAAATAAACAAAGAACGCAGAAAATTTGTTAAAGAGTAAGCTTTGGTTTTATCAAGGACCAGCAAAGCACACCATTAACTCATCTCTAGAAAGACCTAGTTGAACATGGGTTTCTGCTATGTCATATATACATTTTATGAACTAAAGACCCCTACAAAACTAAAATAAATTTCAATATCCAAGAAAAGCCCCCAAACAGACACAGAACGAGAAACATTTTTAAGAATGTTTTTAAAAAACAAGTAAACCCCATCCCAAAAGACTAAAATAAAAATTAAAATAAAAAAATACATATATGACCTACATGGCCCAACTCTCACCCACAACGAACCTTCGTCAACAAATTTCAGGAAAACCTCAAACAGGGCACATTATGCACATAATTCAAAAATTTCAAATAGTGCCAGGAGACGTACTGAGACCTCATACAAACAAAACGTAATAGAAAATTTCGGGAAGTGTAATACACTTCTCGACAAAAAAAAAAAAAAAAAATTAACGTCGTATCTCACCATTATCTCTATGAGGGAGGTACAATTAAACTATGATTGTTTGGGCAGCTCCGCATAAAATGATCGAATAGCCCCCCAGAGAAGCTTCAACACTGTGAACATCATCCTTATCCTGCAACATACGTGTAGTCCACCCAATTAAAGGAAAACCGCGGACTTCAGTGTTCTCGACGAAGGTCGTAGTTCTTCTTTAGTTTGACAGACCATACAACCGCTACTTCATTCCCGAATGCGAACAAGTAGAAACCTCTGAACTGAGGAAGAAATTTGAATTTTAGGTGTGTCAAAAACTGGTGCAAAAGTTACAGTTCCAATTTTAATCAAACTGCAAGCGGTGGTTTTTGCGCCCTCTCTTGAGCTGCGCCCGGGGCAACTGCCCGTCTGCCCCGCCCTACTTACTCCTCTGCACCTTCGTTTTGCTGACAACATATTAATTTCTGCAAGTACCCCTTCAGAGCTGGGGTGTATGGTCTAGGAAGTTACGTTCAAGAGTAAAGAGTAAGAAGACTAATATATTAAAGAATCTTAAAGAACAATTTAAGATTAAAGAAGTGAGCTTAACCCGTCGTTGGTTGAACAACGCCACACGTTGAACAACGCCATTGGTCGCGCGTGAGAGTTTTTCTCACACTACCTCTTTTCTATATTTTTGCCAAAAAGTGAACAAAAGCGCAGATGTTCAAAATGCGATGCTAACAAAACAGAAGTTACGAATCAAATTGAGAGAAAAACGCACTCATATCACAGCGTTATCTATAAAAATGCAAAACACAAACGCCAGTGGTCACTTGATGAGAAAAGCTTTCACGTGACGCAAACGCCAGCGGCCGCTTGATGAGAGATGTGTTTACACGAAGCACGTGGGAGCAAAGAGCAGACTGTTTGAAGGTCAATGACGCGCCAGTCCTCATCGGGACTCATAAAGGATTGTTGAGAAGATTCTAAAAGTCAGCTACAGCGGGAGTGGTGCTGCCAGGGTCACTTCCAAATAAATGGCACTCTTTTTACAGCGATGAGCCATTACATTACGACCACCACCAGCCTAGAGAAATAAGCGCAACTGGACAAAGAACGGTGGCGCAGGTGAAGTTCACAGAGCAGTATATATACAACCCAAGGACCAGCTTTCTGTTAGTAGAGTGTTCGGAGTCAGAATAGGAAAAGCTGCCGATTTATCGGAGTTTGATAAAGGACAAATTGTGATGGCGCGGCTCCTCGGAACTACCATCTCGGAAACGGCGCGGCTTGTTGGTTATTCACGTGCCGCTGTAGTGAGTACGTATCAAAAGTGGTAGACAGATGGCCAAACGACGAACCATCGCCCAGCCGTGTGTCGCCTGCAGCTCATTGTTGCCAGAGGGGAGCAGAGACTGTCGCGCATTGTTCACAGCGACCGCAGGGCCACTGTGCGACAAATCACCCGCAGCTACAACAGTGGTGATCAGGGCAGTGTGTCATATAGCACACAGTTCATCGCAGCCTTCTGCGCATGGACCTGCGTAGCCGAAGACCCAGCCGGGTACCCATGCTCACTCCACGTCATCGCCAACAATGCATGAAATGGGACCAAGATCATCGAGATTGGACCGTGGATGATTGAAAGAAAGTGGCCTGGTCTGACCAACCAAGATTCCTCCAGGAATCACGTAGGCGGCCGAGCGGGATACTCCGATTACCAACGGAGGCTATGGCACGTGGATAAACTGTTGGGCGCAAAACAGGCCGGCGGCGGCGGTGTTATGCTGTGGGCGATGTTTTCTTGGGACACTTTAAGCCCCATTATCACAATAGCACACCTGGCAGATGTCAGGTATCTGAACATCGTTGCGGACCACGTTCACCCATTCATGGCAACTGTGTTCTCTTCTGGTGATGGTCATTACCAACAGAATAATGCGCGATGCCACACTGCCAGAATCGTCAAGGAGTGGTTCGAGGAACATGCGGGTGACTTTCTGTTAATGCCCTGGCCTCCTAATTCACCTGACATGAACCCAATCGAACATTTGTGGTTCGACTTGGAAAAGCGGGTTCGCGCTGAATCACCACCATCCGAAATGTACGGGAACTGCAGGACTAGCTGTTGACATTATGGTACCATATACCCCGGGATGCCTATCGCCACCTTATCGAATCGATGCTTCGCCGAGTGGTTTGCTGGCTAAAGGGACTCCTACAGCTTATTAGGTAGGTGGTCATATAACGTAACGGCTTATGGGTGTATATGCGAAGCTTGAGAGAAATGCTTAAAAGCGGGAGCAGCGACGTGTTAAAATTGAACTTACAGAAAACAAAATGGATGTTCGATGCTTTTTCAAGAGCTGAAGATTTAGCGTTTGATTAGCAATTCTAGAAGTAACCGATACCTACATTTAAATTTGAACAACAGATATCAAGCGAGGGTCACATCGAATAATAAATTAATCGGCTTGTAAAACTTGGTTGGAGAGCATTTGGAAGAAACAATACAATTTTCAAGAGCAACTTACCATGTCTTAAAAGAAAAGTGTTTGATCGATGCATCCTTCGAGTTTTTACACTGTAAAAAATAAGTGGTGTGAATTCACGGAAAATTTCTGAAAATAACGTGCACCAAAGTTGCCGGTAGGTAACCGTGTTTTTCAGAAGTTTACGTTTTTAAAAGTGCCCGGTTTTTTTCAACACATTCAATACCGTTAACCAGTTAAGGCATTTAACTGTTATAACAGATATCATACCTACAAAGTCTACTAGATTGTGTTGTTAAGGTATGTACAAAATTTCAATTTTTTTCTAGGACTGACAGTTTAGTAATAATAATCATTTTTCTAAAATGCTGCGTAAAGGACGGGAAGGGGGGCTTAAATGTCTGGCCTGTGGGTTTAATGTCCCGCTGAGTAGCTGGTACTGAATGTGTTAAAATCCGTATTTTCACAGATTTTTCCTAGACAGAAACTCCGTTTCTTTCAGAAAAGTCCATTTCAGGTTTTTCTGTATTTAAACTGAAATTCTGCAAAACGGACGACCCTGTACTTTTCTGCCCTTATCCCACATAACAGCAGATGTTTGAGCTGGCTCAATAGGTAACTTCCGCCTTTAGCCACTCGGCCACAAACGCTAGGCAACCCAACTCACGTACATCGTGAAACGAAATTCGCGACGATGAAATTTTGTTTTTGTCATTAATGCCAGTGATTTAGTCATTTAATTTTCTGTTGGAGCTTATTATCAAACCCCCGACGTATGAGCTGGCTCAATAGGTAACTTGCGCCTTTAGCCACTCAGCCACAAACGCTAGGCAATATAACTCACGTACATCGTGAAACGAAATCCGCGACAATGACTTTTTTGTTTTTGTCATTAATGCCAGTGATTTAGTCATTTTATTTTCTGTTGGAGCTTATTATTTTTCTGAATAGGTTTGTAATTTTTTTTTCTTTTCATAGGAGGATTTTTCGCAAATTAGGCATTTTTTATCCTGATTTTCGAAGCAACAAAAGGCTTTGCAGCTTGATTTTTTAAAACTGACAATGACTTTCTCTTATCTTTAAGAAAGGTGAAACGTACTTTATTATAGTATTATTCCAACCCCACCCCCTTCCCAAACAAAAAAACTAAATATAAAATTTTCTCTTGATAGCTCTAATAGCTCTTGTCTTAAGTTGTCCAAAGACTGATATACATAGACATCGTATAATCATCTGTACAATAAGTACCCGATTTCTTACAGTAACACAATATATAATGAGTAGCTGGTGCACAAAATAAGGGAAAGGAGAATAAATATCCTGTAATACATAACCACAATAAACAAAATCCATGCGATATGCTTGCTATACACAATATCGAATCTCGCATCGGAACTTCAAAATTCGACAGACGATTGAAATTTAAAAGTTAATCAAACCTCAAGTATTCTCACGAATCACTCCTGTTATCGGTAATTTCTCGTCGTACGGATACGGAAAAAGTTAGAACGGAGATTTTCCGTTAATATACCAGACAAATTGCGTAAAGGTTTCCGAGAATTCAGAATTTTCCGTTAACACATCTCTAAAACGGTAATTTACCGTCAATATAAGAAAGAAACAGCGGAAAGATTTCTGAAAATTCAGAATTTTCAGTTAACAAACCTCTAAAACGATAATTTACTGTCAATATAAAAAAAGAAACTGCGGAAAGGTGTCTGAAAATTCAGAATTTTCCCGTGGTACGAAAAATCCGTGAAATTAAGGTTTCTTTCCGTCATTTCACGGAAAAGGTTGTGCTTCGTTAACTCACGAAAGAAATGACGGAAAGTTGCCCGTGAATTTCGGAAAACTTTTTACAATATACTTATGGACCAGATCCATGGACCTTAGCTAAAAAAGACACAAAGAGGCAGCGAACAACTCATAGAAGCATGGAGAGTTGCAAGCTTGGCATAACTAGGAAGGATGAGAAGAGGAACTCATGGATCAGGAAAATGACGAGACCTGGTTACATCAGAATCAAGGTAAAATCGCTGAAATGGCAGTGGGCTGGACATGTTGCTAGAACTGACCACCGTCGGACAACTGAAATACTAGACTACAGGGACAGGAAAAGACCCAGAAGAAGACCATTTGGGAGATGTTTAGATGAAATTCAGAAGCAAGTCGTAGTGACATGAAGGAAATTGGCTCAAGACAGAAAGTTGCGGACGAAATTTGAGGAAGCCTTCATGCATCAGTGGGTAGATAATCGTTAGACAAAGTCATCGCTCTTTCGACGTTTTCTTTAATTAACACACACCAACCGAAAAATTGTTATCTAGGCACCGCTGGGATCGTACCCCAGATATCTCGATATAACTAGCCGAATGCGTTCGCCTTACGCTACGGTGGACAACAATCTACGGCGCTATGTGTGTGTTTATCTGTCAGCCTCTGACTTCACAAATCCGTAGAGATGGGCTCAGCAACTGAGATGTCTCCATCTGGTGGGACTTAACGGCACAAGCTTTTAAATTATAGCTAATAAATCCAAAAGCTGAGAGTACCCGGATGACAATTTTTCGGTTGCTGTGTGTTAATTAAAGAAAGCGTGGAAAGAGCAATGACTGTGTCTATTCACATTGTCTCCACGTATTTGGAAAGATTTTCACTATCACTCTCGCTCTTTGGATTTATTAGCTATAATTTAATAGCTCGTGACGTTAAGCACCAGCAGATTAAGACGTCTTAGTTACTGAGCCCATCCCGAATTCACGGATTGAATTCAGCATCTGAATTCACGGATTTGTGAATTCAGATGCTGACAGATAAACACACGTAGCGCCGTGGATTGTTGGCTACCGTAGCGTAAAGCGAACTCACTCGGCTAGTTATATCAGGAGTTCTGAAGTACGATCCCAACGGTGCCCGGAAAACAATTTTTCGGTTGCTGTGTATTAATTAAAGAAAATGTGAAAAGAGTTATGACTTTGTCTATTCACATTGTCTCCACGTATTTGGAAAAATGTTCACTAGATAATGGTTGATGATGATGATTGCACCACGTAAACGACAGCTTGATTAAAAAGAAAATTCACGTTTTAAAGCAGCTATATGGCTTAATTTTAATTAATAGCACAACACTTGCATATTATGTCTACACAAACACAGTGCTGGAAAGGAACGTGCTACCGAAGGCCCTGTTGTCATTTTGTGGGGGTCCATTAAGGACACAGGGAGTTGAGCAGGGATGGGATGTCTCTAGACTTCGAAATCAAGTTGTGTGATGGCTGGGCGGTTATTATTTTTCGTGGGGCAAGTTTAACAGCAACTTTGTTTACGAAACACTGAATTTTTCTTTAATTCTTTTTACTACAGGCTGCAAAGGAATATGTGCAACTTTGTTAACTCCAGAATTGCTCCATCAATCGCTAAATCTTCACTCCCCCCCCGATACACAGTCATTAATTTTGAAACTGTCTTAGAGTTTTTGCGCTTATGGGATTACAAAAGAATCTAAAGTTTGGAGCCTTTTTTTGTTTACGCTTTGCCCATATCCATTTTTAATAAAATTAGTAAAACCTAAAAGGTTATTACCGTATATCAAACATGGCACACTATCACTAGCACCAGTAGCACGCACTGATTTAAAGGATTTTTTTTTTTGAAAGGGGGGCTTTTAACGATCACCGTGAGCAACTCAGCGGGCTATAAGCAGTCACCCGTACCTAATTCAGGGCCAATGGCTCCAGGGAAGGGAGAGAGCCAGTGCCACAACGTTCAGATCTCACCGGGATTTGAATCCGGACCAGAGATGGAAACGGGTCACGGGTCAATGGGTCAGCGGGTCAACGGGTCGACAGTCAGTTTCTAGCGGGTCTAACGGGTCGGGTTAAAAAGTTCCTGACCCGATTTTCGACCCGATTTTATTTCCGTTTTACTTTTGAAAGTTAAAAAAAAATAATAATAATAAAAAAAAATGCACATTGTGGAATTTTGTGCTAGATCCCGGTGCCCGCTGACTGAAAAATTATTTATCATGCAATATGAAAGAAAAGTGTCCTCAGAAGGAAAAGTGTCCCTTTCTTCTGAGGGGCAATGATGAAAACAACATCCACATGTTGGACATTTTCAACTCATTATAAACTTGTAAAAATTGGGGTTGCCGTGAAATATATTCTGAAGCTTGATACGTTATCTATAAAACAGCAAAAACTGAAATTAAACATACAGTAACCTGCTTAATTCAAAAGAAAAAATTGCCTATATATCGCCATCAAAATTAGGTGGAACAGCCTTAACATTACTGCGCAGGGACTATTTGACTTTCGCAGATGTGTTTGAAAACACATGTAAAACAGTTAGGTTATGTTTTGCAAGTGAACGACGACAGTTTGAATTCTTTCTCTAGGCAAGTGAGTAAATTATACGTTCCTATAACACATTTGTTTCATTACCATTTAACAGAGCCTATTTAAGAGCGGGGCTAAGGGAAGGTTGCAGCCCCGAGCCCCGCATTTTCAAGGGGCCTCAGAATTATGCAAGATGCTTGAAGAATCAACAAAGTTCTACATTTCTACCTTTTTTTTTTTCTTTTTTTACGGATAGCGCAGCAGAAACTATAAGAAACTGCCTTGTGAAAAAAAAAATCTATTTCTCTCCGCTTTTTTACAAGGAGTCAGCAAAAAGTACAGTCGCCCCCAGTCCATCCTCAAACCTTTCGAAAACATTACATGTTTTTTGTACACATCTGTAAATGTGAAGAATTTTCATACATTAAGAATTTGTTTGAATCATGATATTTGGACCACATTATTTCGCCCACTACGTCGATATAGTTTGAACAAGCTGAACCTTGGGAGAAGGGGATTAAAGTAGAAGTGAACTAATATCCTCTTTTCAACCATGCATTTTTACATTTTCTTGCTAATACTGATTCGTCCATGAATCATGGGGTACACACTTCAGTTCCGAGGGGATATTTTTATGGCTCCCTCGTCATATTTTGGGGATGCTTTCTCTTGGGTATTTTTTCATCCACCCATAGTGAAATCCTAGATGTGCCACTAATCTTTTGGGCCCCAGTATTAACTGGCGTCCAAAATACTGTCTCCTTAAATGTGCTCTGCCATTTAACCTAAGATACTCACTGCGGACAGAATTTTTGAACACCCTGTATAGAAAATATGCAAACAGCCACCATGTAGTCAACGACGTGGCAGAATGAAGAACATTAGAAAGAATGAAGAATGAAGAACAGAAGCAGCACTTGATTCAAGTAGTGTCTGAGCACCGCACAAAGTTTCCTGAGCCTAAGAAGTATTTGCTAGTTGGTGAAAACACCATTAAACTGCAATTTGCTTTAATAGTGAACTGACAATATGACATAGATATGTGTTTTATTAATTAGCAACATTTTACAGTTTAAGATGCTTGATACCTACCAAGACGGTAGAAAGCATTTACCATTTATCTATGCAAAACCGTAATACTTTATTATGTCATATGTGCTGGGAATTCAAGTTCTCTGAGCGACCAATAAATAGTGTCCAAACTGTTTCAAATTTTTTTGTCATGTTTACTTTACGCATTGAAACCAAATTAGATGGTACCAAATAATAATTTCCAACTTTTAATCTTGATTTTAATTTATTTTTTTATACAGGGTGCATAGGAAAGTCCCTTTAGCCTGAAATAACTTGCGAACGGAGAGAGGTACAGTTATGCAAGTGAGATAACGGTATAGTAAAGCGACTACGCCCAATCGAATGCAACCAATATCAGCGCCTCTTGCGGCGAAATGCGGAAGTTAGCCATTGCAAATCGAAAACAAAAAGAGATAGAGCAAAATTTCCAATTACAAAGTTGTAGAACATCAATAAATTCGTACAAAACTACATCTTTTTTACACGGATAAGATAAATTGTCACCTGAATACCCTAAAATGTTCGAAATCGAATCGCGACCTTTTGTGTGAACGTTTGAAGGGAACATGCATAGGTATGAGCAAATACACACAATTTATTGCATAAATGCGTACTTATATCAATACAGTTTGATGACGTCAGACAAAACAAAAACAAAAAAGGCAAACTGGCGCACAGTGGTAAAAAGTTAATGTCGAATATGTTCGAAGAGTTCGCCATTGCCCACGAGCTGTCTCACTACACTTGCGATGGTAACCGCACTTGGATGTGGCCCAGCTAGAAAGCGAACGGCATATTGCCGCGTTTCGTTGGCATTCGCCGTAAATAAGCACCATCTCGCAATATCGGGAGGAGTGAAGATCGCCATTCTTACACAGCGTAAGTAGACCTAAATTTCTAATCAGGGTACACCTCTACTGGTTTTTATATCGTAGGTACGGTACAACGTTACAATCTGCATTTGCATACGGCTACATTTGCGGAATGTGAATATGCAGGTTCGAATCGTCGCGCATCGATTTCGGACATTTTAGGGTATTCAGGCGACAATTTATCTTCTCCGTGTGAAACAAATGTCGTTTTTTACTAATTAATTAATGCTCTACAACTTCGTAATTAGTAATGTTGCTCTATCTCTTTTCGTTTTTGATTTGCAATGGCTAACTTCCGCATTTCGTCACTAGGAGCGCTGCTATTTGTTGCATTCAATTGGGCGTAGTCACTTTACTATACCGTTATCTTACTTGCATAAATGTACCTCTCTCCGTTCGCAAGTTATTTCGGGCTAAAGGGACTTTTCGATGCACCCTGTATATTATAGTTCAAAGTAGATTTGTCCGGATCGGGTCGGGGTCTAAAATTTTTGTACCGTTTCCAACTCTGATCCGGACCTATCTCGGACAAGTGGTCAGAAGCCGGCGCTTAGACCACTACGCCATCGGGACGGCTAAAAATTTATGCCTAGGAGAATGGTCTGAAAGCAAATCCTTTCGTTGATTACTGTTGAGGGGAAATAAGAACACGTAGACACGATATCTCCCCCTTCCCTCTGCCTAAACATCCTTCTTTCAAACCAATAACCTTGTTTTGCTCTCATCTCTCACAAAGTAGTGCTAACCATCCTCGTCATTCACTCCTGGCCATACTAACATGAAACAAGGTTAAAACAAAGGATTTGGAATAATGTAGAACAATTGATTTTTCATGGCCTTGCTAATGCTATTTTGGTATCCTTTCTACGGAGAAGTAAACAAAGCACTTTCCAGAGCGAAGTACGTAGGGCTACACGAAGAAAAGCACGGGATCATTATTATTTGGAAAAGTACAGATTATATTTTAAAGCTTAAAAAACATTCAGAAATTGCACAAAAACAAAAATTGTTCAAAAACAGAAAAATTTCAGGGTGGGATCCAGACTACCCTCACCTCCCTCTGGCAACGTCTTTGGCGTTGAGCTTCTCATCACCGTGGAAAACTTAATTGTATTATATATAAACAGTCACCCACCCTGATTTATGGCCATTGGTTCCATGGATGGGAGAGAGCCAGCGCTTAGACTACTGCGTCTCCGGGCATCTCTCTCTCTCTCTCTCTCTCTCTCTCTCTCTCTCTCTCTCCTCACACACATGTACACTGCTCGTCAAAACAAAATTAATGTCACACCTCAATGTTATCTGTTACTTGTGTATGAGAGTCACAATCAAATTGTGTCTGCTTTCCCCAACTGGTTTGGAGTCCAGACCTACGGTACCACATCGGACTGATGGAATTCAACTGGCGGTCGTGGCTCCCAGTTGCAGTAATGACCGAATAGCTCCCAGATAATCTTCAACAATGTGAACGACATCATTATTTTGCAACGTACGTACAACCGCGCCTTCATTTTTGAATATGAGCAACTAACATCCCCTAAACATTGTAAGGAAGAAATGCGAATTTTAAGTTGTTAAGGTTGCCGAAACTAGCCAACCATAAGCATATTCCGTTAATGAACAAATGACAAAGCTGGCGCGACAAAACTGTACCAGATACTAGTGCAAAAGCTTCATTTCCAGTTTTAATCAGATTGTAAGCAGTGATTTATGCACCATCTCTTGAGCTCCGCCCTGGGCAGCTGCCTCGTCTGCCCTGCCCTAGTTACGCCTCTGGTGGTAACATCATGTCGTGGAGCCGTCTGGGCACTGTAGTGGTGCGAACAACAGTCTCAACAGTCTCACATAGGGTTTGACAGTGGCAACCCATGTCGTGCAGCGTCCCCCGCACTGTGCTGATGCTAAGCCAATAGTTTCACACGGGGTTTGTGTGATTTGAGACAATGTTGATATTTAAGTTCTGAGCAGACAGTCCATTGTAGAGCTACAGTCACGTCTTGTTAGTTTTGGATTAGGAGTTTTATTGGGTAATTTCTTGGAAGATTTAGCCGTAGAACGTTTTCATTTGCATATCACATCTCTAACTGTTGATCTAGAGATGTTCAATGCCACTGACACGTTTCGTTCTGAGCGATTGCTTATGAGTTACTAAATTATCAAATTGGCGTTGGAAATCAGTGAACCCTGTTGATCACGGCGTCTTGCACTCCCAGTCGTGCTATTGTCTCATCATGGTTGTTCTAGCATATTTATAGTTGGTGGCAGGACCAAATTCACTATCAAAAAAGACTAGTGACCAAATAGTTATAGTAGGGCAACGTATGTTGACTCCAAACCTCCAGTAAGCAAAGGGTTAGAACTGGTGCGTAGCACCAGTTCTAACCAGATGCCATCTTTAAATGGCTATACGGAGATAACGTAACACACTGGCGTGCAAAAATTAAAAACGAGACGGTTTTTGGAATGTAACGTCGTGCAGAAGTCCTCCACATAGGCTCAAATCATACCATAAGATCCCCAAGATGTAAGAATATGGGACAAGTGAGCAAAACCGTCCAAACAAGGAATCCAAAGGATACAAAGGCACTTTATTGAAAAGGTAGCTTCGAGCACAACTGGACAGAAGGCAGAAACATCCATGTGACAGGCGGCTGCCAAAAAATTCAGTCTTTAGTAGGGGATATCATCACCCCTGACTGCGTTGCAGGATTTACAACGTCTGTCCATGCTGAGGACGAGGTTGTCAAGCAGCTGTTGAGGCATCGCGGCCCATTCCTCTTGTAGCGCCAATCGCAGCTGCGGAATCGTTGCTGGCGGCTGCTGACGTGCTGCCAAGTGTCTCCCGAGAAGGTCCCACACGTGTTCGATTGGATTTAGGTCCGGGGACTTTGCGGGCCAATCCATGCGTTGAATATCTTCACTCTCCAACAGCTTTGCGACAGCCACTGTACGATAAAGTGTAGCGTTGTCGTCCATGAAGAGAAACTCGGGACCCTCAGCACCTCTAAACAGACGCAGGTGAGGCAGGAGAACCTCGGTACAATAGCGGACACCAGTGACTGAACCTCCTTGGAAGATGTGGAGGTCAGTACGGCTACCAAGCATGATACCCCCCCCCAAACGAGAACTCCGCCACTTCCAAACCGGTCCCTTTCGATGATGTTGGAGGTATGATTGCGTGTTCCCTGCTCTCTCCAGATGTGTGTATACGTCCAGAATCGCTCTTCAGATTAAATCGGCTCTCATCTGTAAAGAGAACTTGACCCCATTGCTGATGTGTCCAGTTCTTGTGCTCCTGGCACCACAGAAACCGCCGTCTCCGATGAGCAGGCGTTAATGGCACACACTGTACTGGTCGTCGTGCAAATAGACCACCTTTGTGCAGCCTCCTGGCCACGGTAAAATGCGAAAACGGACGTCCAGTTGTCTGTTGCATGTGCCTTGCGATTTCTCCCGCTGTCTGCCATCTGTCTCTTCTCGCATGTAGGACAATATACCGGTCGTCCGCCGCTGTGGTTGCTCGTGAACGACCACTGCTAAACTCTCGGACAGATGTTCCTGTCGTTTGAAAGGCTCTTCAAGCTCGTGAAACAATGCTGGGAGTGATACCGAACTCCTCAGTCACACTAGTCACACTTCGACCTTCTTCCAACTTCCCAATGATGCGACCTCGGGTAAAGTCATCCAGATGTTGTCTACTGGATTGCCTGTTGGCCATATCACACGGTGGCAGCAACTCGACGTCGTTCAAACCGATGTACACCGTGCAATAGCTTTCACCGAATTGCTGAGCGTACACCGCCCGTGTGCTTTATACCCTTCCGACACCGCCCCCCCCCACGTCATGCTGCATATATGCGCATGCCCTACCATACCGGACCCTAGTCTATCTCCTGAGTGGACTTTCGATCCGTTCTGCCTGCTCGTTCCGCTGTTATGCTAATTTCTCCACTTCGTCCTTAATTTTTGCACACCAGTGTACTTGTAGAAGAGTCTGCGGTTTAGAGGGAAGCTAGCAGCTCGAGTTAAACAAATAGCAGATCAACGTTAAACAAATGTAACTCTGGATATGGGGACGCAGTCTTCAAGAATGTTCGAGCAGTAGTCACTCTGAACGAAAAAGTTTGAGTTCTATCTCTCTCTGATATGAACAAATGATTATTTTTGCTCTGACTCCATGGAGCGCGATTCAAAAAAATTGAAAATAGGCCTTGTGTTAGAAGACAAAGCAAACTCCTGAGGCATATTATAAGAACTCTGACTTTCAGTGATCTCTGAATTCCATCCGCACCCACCTCGAAGTGCGGAGGTGAAGATTATCACACGCATATACCTTACACGGGGGCCCATACACCAATCAGCCAAAAAATTAAAACCACCTACCTATTATGATGTAGGTCCTCCTCTCGCTGCCAAAAGAGCTCTCAGCCTGTAAGGCATAGATTCAACGAGATGTTGGTAGGTGTCTCTTGATATTTGGCACCATGACTGCAACAGAAGCTCCCAAAGATCCCGTAAATTACGTGGTTGGGGTAATGCTGTTCGCACCCGTTTCTCCAACTCAAACCACACATTCACGATAAGATTCACATCCGACGAATTTGGAGCCATGGCAATAAATGGAATTCCTCTTCACGTTCTTGGAACCATTCATGAAACTTATTCGCAGTGTGGCATGGAACATTGTCTTGTTGAAAGACGCTATCTCCGCCACAGAATACAGTCGCCATAAAAGGGTATAATTGGTCACTGATCAGTCACAATGTTCAAGGTAACTCTCAGTTAGCTCTACAGGAACTATGGATCTAAGTGTACCCAAGAAAATATTGCCCAGTCCATCACACTCCCTCCAGCCTCCTGGATCCGTTCCACAACGCATACAATTGAAAAGTATTAATTGTGTGAATGTCGCACACGAGCTCGTCCGTCGACATGGTGTAACAGCCAACGACCATGAAACCCTGTTCCGGTCTTCCATGGTCTAAAGTCGATGATTACGTGCCCAACGGTGAACAGCTGTGAGCATAGACACACGAATGGGTCTGCGGCTGCGCAGACCCATATCCAAGGGCGTACGATGAACTGTGTGTTCGGACACATTGGACCCATCACCACTATTGAAATTATAGGTAACGTCAGCCACAGTAGCCCTGCTGTTTCTGCGGACAAGACGAGATAGCCTACGCTGACCTTTGGCGTCAATGAGGCGTGGCCTCTCGGCGGCTCAAAGTGTAACCTGTATCGGATCATCTTTGATAGGTACTAACTACTACATAGCGTGAGCAGCCTACCAGCGTTACTGTTTCGGAGATGATCTTACCAAGACGTCTTGCCATAACGATCTGGCCTTTGTCGAAATAAGATATATCCTTTGCTATTGCCATGTTGAGACGAAACGAAATTCTTACTAAGAAATCTGATCTAATCATAGGTAGAAGATTTTAGAGAGTGTCTGATACCAGGTCTTAAACAACCTTTAGAAATAGGAAGTTAGGAGATTTGGCTACAGTGCCTGACAGGAAAGTGACACGGATCGAGGTAGCAAGGGGTAGAAAGACGCCCTTATTTATTGCCTGGGGGCCAATACCCGGGTTCCGACGGCTTAACGTGCCCATCCGATGCACGGAGGATATTTAGTGGTTCGAGCGTTCGCACCTGTCTGGGATCGATCCTGAGGTTTCTCCATGGCAGTCACGAACGTTGAACACTAGGCCACCCGCGGTCCACTAAGAGAGCTCTGTCCCAGGTATTGCATATACTGTATATTATTTGCGACCTTGGCACGTGAAGCTGATTGGTTGAACGAGCGCTTATTTACATAACGCAGAGGTGGTTTTAATGTTTTAGCTGATCGGTGTATAGGATGGCAAGAAGGGACATTTGCCCTTCCCCAGAAATCGGACCATCTCCTTTCTGTTCCTGTAAGGTACTAGAGAGATTTTCGTAAAAGCACTAATTTTGATAGAAATTTTTTCTTTAGAACTTCTGGATGTGTATGTACAAAATATAGGGAAATCCTTAAGAATTTCCGGTAGAAAAAGCAGAAATTTACAGTTGAAAGCAGCAATGAAATTTCCTATTAAGTGCTGGAGAACAGTGTACATGTGTACATTATGGAAAAGCTTGAAAGGCGAAGAAATAAAAAATATATCATTCCCTCTTCAGCAGCTATTCACTGCTGGCCAAAGATCTCTCGAAATGTTTTCCCGAAATTCGTCCATTTTTTCATTCCCGAAGACCAATTGAATGATCTTTTGAGTTCCGTGACACAAGTTGCCAAACGGATTAAAGAACGACGAAGAAATTTTCTCATTGCCCTAACATGTTATTTAATTTCATTTAACTATGTTTTTTTTATATGTAGTTTTTCGGTCCTCTGATTTCCAATTACTGTATTTCCCGGCGTCGTGGACACTGTTTTTTTTTTCCTTAAATAAGTCTCGAAAATTTACCGTGCGTCCTGGAGACCGAATGTTACGTTTTCATAGGCCTATGCTACCCCCAGATTAAGGTTATCTATGTTAAAATGTTTACCAGTAAACCTAATTAATAACAAGACTGCCTTCGTCGTGAAACGCCATGGGAAAACTAATGTATTTTTTTTCTTCGCGTACCTTTTGCTGGGATGCATTTACGATAAACCACGTGGTGTATACTACGAGACCGACACAAACATATAGAGTTCTAGATCAAAAGAACCGTTCTAATGGGTTTTTGCCAAATCGTATAAAAACAATCTCAGCTCGCCTGTTCGAAAAGCTTTTCCCACAGTCGTAGCTGAAAAATAGGTGGTATCTTTGTTTGGCAGGTGATATCTTCGTTAGACTGAAATAGTTACAAAATCTTTTAAAATATGGCATCAGTAATGCGTTAGATGGCACAGAAGATAACATTCTGTTTGAAGATAGTGACACTTCGGACAGTATTGACGACCCTGATTATGACAATGATGCCACTCATATGGATAACACCAGTGAATTTTCTGGATTTGAAGATATGGATGACTGAAATGTTTTTCCGTATATGTAGAGGCAAAATTTGTATTGCTTTTAATTTTTATGAAAGTGCTGAGACCTTATTTTTATGCTTATTTTTTTTCTCAAAATTTTGCATTTTAAAATTGGGGTGCGTCCTTTACGCCGGGAAATACGGTAAATCTACTAGTATTTCAAATAATACCATTTTATTACGGGGTATTTCAAATAACCCGTAAGTAAATTAGTTGCGTCCTTGACGCCGGGAAATACGGTAAATTGATGCGTTGAGAGTGTAGTAAAATGGTTAGATAACAGTAGAAATGTGCATGCGGTGTTTGTTTGTCATTCGTAGTTACAATTTATGTTTGTCCCTTCCTGAAAACTAATGCCATGGGCGCCCATGATATAATACACACAGACGCACACAAAACCTCTTAATGTACTCAACCATTTCCGGAAACAGATGTGTACATAGAGATGAAATGGTTATTTATTTTCTCTAAAGCCGACTAAAGCTCGAACAGGATAATGCTCGTTTTCTGTGAAGATAATGCTTGTTTTCTGTGCTACTTATTCAGTTCTGGTTTTTTATTTCGTTTTTTTCTCTCTTTTTATTGATCCCAGCGTGGCAGCGATAAAAGTGTTTCAGAGATTCCTGCAGCTGAACTTCAAAGTTCCGCATTATATTTGTGATCTCATAGATCCACAGTGCGATGCGGTATTGAGTCATTCTTTCATTCAAAAGTCAAGGGCGACGGAAAATTTTTCTGCTGTGTTTACGCGAGACTTTCGGCTCTGTTGTGATGCGTGTTGATACAAAGATTCCGTTTCATAACCCACTCATTATCATATTTTTTTATCGTTGCTGTTCCGGTCTGTTATTGGATATAAACAAATACCCTTTCTGCTCTCAATAAACAGTACTTTGGCCACCGCCATTTAATTCTTGCGGTCGTGGTATTTATGGAGATCTAAGCGAAGTCGCATAACATTCAAATAATCTAAAACATACAGACGAGTAAAAGCATAGTTTGAGAAGTCCTGCTTGAATAATTTAATCTCAGATAGCATATACACTGGTGTGCAAAAATTAAGGACGAAGAGGAGAAATTAGCATAACAGCGGAACGAGCAGGCAGAACGGACCGAAAGACCACTCAGGAGATAGACTAGGGTTTGGTACGGTAGGGCATGCGCATATATGCAGCATGTCGTGGGGGGTGGGGGGTCGAAAGGGTATAACGAACACGGGCGGTGTACGCTCAGCAATTCGGTGAAAGCTATTGCACGGTGTACATCGGTTTGAACGACGTCAAGTTGCTGCCACCATATGATATGGCCAACAGGCAATCCGGCAGACGACATCTGGATGACTTTACCCGAGGTCGCGTCATTGGGAAGTTGGAAGAAGGTCGAAATGTGACTAGTGTGGCTGAAGAGTTCGGGATCACTCAGAGCATCGTTTCACGAGCTCGGAGAGCATTTCAAATGACAGGAACAGCTGTCCGAGAGTTTAGCAGTGGTCGTCTACGAGCAACCGCGGCGGCGGACGATCTGTATATTGTCCTACAGGCGAGAAGAGACAGACAGCAGACAGCGGGAGAAATCGCAAGGAACATGCAACAGACAACTGGACGTCCGTTATCGCGTTTACCGTGACCAGAAGGCTGCACAAAGGTGGCCTATTTGCACGACGACCAGTACGGTGTGTCCCATTAACGCCTGCTCATCGGAGACGGTGGTTTCTGTGGTGCCAGGAACACAAGAACTGGACACATCAGCAATGGGGTCGAGTTAGTCTGACGAGCGATTCTGGACGTATACACATCTGGAGAGAGCAGGGAACATGCAATCACACCTCCAACATAATCGAAAGGGACCGGTTTGGAGGTGGCGGAGTTCTCGTTTGGGGCGGTATCATGCTTGGTAGCCGTACTGACATCCACATCTTCCAAGGAGGTTCAGTCACTGGTGTCCGCTATTGTACCGAGGTTCTCCTGCCTCACGTGCGTTTGTTTAGAGGTACTGTGGGTCCTGAGTTCCTCTTCATGGACGACAACGCTACACCTCATCGTACAGTGGCTGTAGCAGAGCTGTTGGAGAGTGAAGATATTAAACGCATGGATTGGCCCGCAAGGTCCCTGGATCTAAATCCAATCGAACACGCGTGGGACCTTCTCCGCAGACGCTTGGCAGCACGTCACCAGCCGCCAGCAACGATTCCGCAGCTGCGATTGGCGCTTCAAGAGGAATGGGCCGCGATGCCTCAACAGCTGCTTGACAACCTCCTCAGCATGGACAGACGTTGTAAATCCTGCAACGCAGTCAGGGGTGATCATATCCCCTACTAAAGACTGGATTTTTCTTGTCAGCCGCCTGTCACATGGACGTTTCTGCCTTCTGTCCAGTTGTGCTCGAAGCTACCTTTTCAATAAAGTGCCTTTGTATCCTTTGTATTCCTTCTTTGGACGGTTTTGCTCACTTGTCCCATATTCTTACATCTTGGGGGTCTTATGGTATGATTTGAGTCGATGTTGAGCACTTCTGCACGACGTTACATCCGAAAAACCGCCTCGTCCTTAATTTTTGCACGCCAGGGTATGTAAATTTATTAGGAGTATGCAAGAATTTCCGCAGCTTCCGCTAGCGGGCGCTGTAGGGGTCTAGCCGGCCGGCGACCCGTGCTGTCAGTTCGTACATGAAGCCAAGCATGGCGGTCGATAATGTTTATTTGCTTGTTATTCATGTTTAATTTAGAGAAAAGTGCGAGCGAAGCATACGGTTCAGTACGTCAGGCGTATAGCGAAACGGTTATGGTGAGCGGACGTGTCGAAAATGGTTTGCCAGGTTTAAGAAAGGTGATCTAAGCTTGGAAAACAAGCCACCTGCAGGTAGACCGCAGGAGCTCGCAGACGAAGAGCAGGAATCGCTGTTGCAAGAGGATGTCACACAATCGACCAAGCAACTGGAGAAACGTTTGAAAGTGACTCAATCGACGGTGGTGCGGCATCTACAGGTCTTGTGGAAGATCCAGAAATTGGTAAATGGGTTCCGCATACTTTAACGGAGCGAAATATTGGTCAACGATTGAGCATCTGCATGTCGTTGCTGAAGAGGTTTCAAGGGAAGAATTTCTTGTGGAAGGTTTGTAACCGGGAATGAAAAATGGGTCTATTGCGACAATCCCGTACGCAAGCGATCCTGGGTCGACCCAGGGCAGCCATCAACATCCACTGAAAAAGCAGGATATCCAAGGGGAAAGGGTGCTGTTGTGTGTGTGGTGGGATATGCATGGATTGCTGTACTTCGAACTGCTGAAACCGGGAGAAACAATCCCTGTACAACGATACAGCGATCAGATGATGAAACTGAACGCCGCGATGGAGCAAAAACGCCCATGGACAGGTAAAGGACGCCGTCCAGTCATCCTGTTACACGATTATACCAGACCACATGTCGGTACCACCACGAAATCAACCCTTGAACAGTTACACCGGGAGGTTTTACCGCTCCCGGCTTACTCCCCGGATATTGCACCCTCAGACCTTCATCTGTTTCCCTCTATGCAACATGCCCTAGCCCAAAGCTGTTCAAAACAGTTCCAGAGGTGGAAAATTTCGTCACTGCGTTCTTCAGCTCAAAACCCGTGTCCTTCTATCACAGGGGCGTTCATTTGTTGCCTGAAAAATGGCAAAAGTTCATTGATGCTAACGACCAATATTTCGTTGAATAAATGTGTACTAGTTTCCTGATTTTTCCTGTCTCCTTTCTGCTTAAAACGGCGGAAACTTTTGTATGCCCCTCTTTCTGTATCGCATACAGCTCCTGATGGGAAATCTTCTGCAGTATAATTTCTAATTTTTGGTAAAGAATTGTTTGGTCACCAGAGGGCGTAAGTGCTAATTTCTGCTTCTGGTGTATTTCCAGCAAATTCTGAGCTCCTGAAAACTCGATTGAAAATAATTGTTTCCTGGACAGATACCGCTCACATCAAAAACCTTTTTGAGAATACTTTCTTCTTAAAATAATGCATGTTTTCCCCACCAGGGGACGTAGATGCATATCTTATATTTGTCGATATCTCTGCATCTAAGAGTCCGATTTGAGAAATTGTTTCTTTGTTGAATAGCGTTTCCGCTACGAAATGTTTCTCATATAATTTCAAATTTTTCTTAACCCACAACTCTGCCACTAGAGGGCGTAAGTTCACGTTTTCGTTTACTTTAGTAAAAAAACTATCTGCGTGATTAAAAACCCGATTGAAAAACTTCCTTCTTTGGTCAAATACTGCTGTTTTCCATACCGGTTCCAATGACTTTGAATAGCTTTGATAAATTTCATTCGCGTCAGAACGGAATAGAAAGATCTGCTCATTACAACCAAAAAGTCTGTGTCATCTTTCTTGTTTGCTTTTTTGTTTTGGGAAGTGTGCAAAAGTATTTTTAATAGGGCCGTAAAGGTATTTTGCGGAACCGCTCAAAAAATGCACGCGCAAGTTATTTATTCATATCAGAGTACAGATTGAGAAAGAGCACCAAAGCATAATATAAATATAAACAAAATGTTTATATTTATCGCTTGGATATTCCTTCCTTTCATTAATTTTTTTTTAATTAATTTCTCCTGATATTCAGCTATAAACGAAAATAATTAGACCAAATATAAGGGGGCATCACCCAAAAACATACGGGGGGGGGGGCGTTCATGGACTTTCGGGGGCTAAACACCCTTGAGAAGATGCCTGAATACACCACTTCCTGTGATCTCCATCAATGACCTGCAGACCAGAATTAGTGCTGCGATAATAACAATAACGCCGCAAATGCTGGCGAACACTTGGCGGGAAATTGATTATCGCTTGGATATCTTACCCGCCACGAAAGGTGCTCATGTCGAAGTGGTTTATCAATCTGATGTATCAATTCTATAGGTAATAAAACTTTTAATTGTCATCTGCCATATTCTGTTTGCGGTTTTAGTTTGTTGTTTCCCGTTATCCGATTACATGCCACTGAAACTTCTACAATAATTATGAATCCCCCTGTATTAAAGAGAAAACCAATTTTTTTTCTCGATTTAAGTTGATAAAAACTGGATGACGGGAAAGTAGTTATTCCAGACGACTTGAGGCTCTTTTTCTCAGTCATAGCATTAGTTCCTGTACATGTATATTAACAAGAGAATGTTAAAGAAATATCAGTTCAATGAAGGAAAATTTATACCAACTAGGATAAGGTGTTACGTATTAAAGATTTTTGCACGTAACAATAACTACGCATCTTCAGAATACATAAAACGAACTGAAAGGTGTTCTTTGCGGGGACGACGAAGCAGAGACCTGTGTCATTTTTTTTATAACAGAGTCAAGAAGAAATTTTTTCACCATGTGCAAGGCATTGGAGCATGTGTGTTTTTTACATTCAAGAAAAAAGAATTTAAGCAGTTTTCCTTGTGCCAAAATCCTTAATTGTTACTTATTTATTTGCTTTCTTATATAATTTCCTTATTTTCATATGAATTGGAAAAAGCCATTAGACACTTACACACTGCAGTTAGGTGTTTTGTGTGTATGTGATGGTGAGACATTTCAAAGAGGTCAATTTTACTTTAGTTCTCTACTATAATTTATGTTATATGATTAATTTTGGCGTAAATATTTCATAGCGCTTTCTACGGGTGCAAAACTAGGATAATCAATTTAATTACAACCTGCACATTTGTGCTACATACACGCAATAAAATGCAATAACTTTAGTTTTAGGAAAAATACCTGTACGCAGGGAAGGCGCCAGAAAATTTTCAACGGGGTGTTGGGGGGGAAGGGGGTCTAGGGTCGGCGCTCCAAAATCTGGGGGTGGGGGATTATGCTTCATTATATATATACGCTGAAGTGCCAGAAAAACTGGTACAGACGAGCTTATGCAAAATACATAGCAACGTCACCTATGCGCGTACTTGGTTGCGTCCGCCAGTGCGTATATAAAGGATAGACATCCTTGCCAGCTGTCAGAGCTGTTTTCGGCATGAGAATGACAAGTAATAACGATTTGAGCGATTTTCAACGCGGTGTCATAGTTGGCGCTCGTGAGATGGGCCATAGTATTTCGGAGGTAGAAACGAAGTTCGGATTTTCACGGACGACCATTGCAAAGGTGTACCGAATTCCGGCAAAACCTCCAACCTACGATACCAGTGTGGCTGTAAAAAGGCATTGGGTGAACGTGATCATCGTCGGCTATCAAGAATCGTTTCACGCGAGAGGCGTGCAACACTCTCGCAGGTATCATCGGAATTCAATGCTGGAGCCTCAACAAGCATCAGCGTCTGGACTGTGCAACGTACCTGCACGATATGGGCTTTGGGAGTCGACGCCCAACTCGAGTCCCCTTGATGGGTGCACGACACAGAGCTATGCGCCTCGCTTGGGCACGGCAACACCGCCACAGGACACTTGATGACTGGAAACAAGTAGCCTGGTCTGACGAGCGGTGTTTCCAACTGTAACGGGCAGATGGATGGATTCGTGTGTGGCGCAAACCTCATGAAGCCATGGATCCCGCCTGTCAACAAGGAACTGTACCGGCTGGTGGGGGGTCCGTAATGGTATGGAGTGTGTTTAGCTGGACTTCACTGAGACCCGTGGTACGTCTACAAACGTCTGTGACCGGCCAACGCTATGTGCGCATCCTTTCTGACGAGGTACACCCGTTCATGTCCTGCATTCATGCTGATGGCTTGGGCCTGTTCCAACAGGACAATGCACCTCCACACAATTGTCGGGATGCCACACTATGGTTAGAGGAGCATTCATCTGAGTTTGGGGTGTTGCCATTCCCACCCAAGTCCACATTTGGGGTGCCATGCAACGCGCTATCGAACACAGGAATCCGAGACCTCGGAATACACCCAAATTGTGGGACGCTCTGCAGGAAGTATGGTGTGCATTGCCTACAGCATGTTTCCAGAAGCTAGTGGACTCCATGCCCCATCGTATTTCTGCAGTCCTGCGCTCCCGTGGGGGACCTACCAAGTATTAGACTGGTGTACCAGTTTTTCTGGCACTTCAGTGTATATATATATTATTAAAGTCAAGGATTTTAAAAAACCGCCGTCGCTTGCCCTAAACAAAGTTTTTCCTTGACTTCCGCTGCACATGCAGCACTTTGAAGTGTGGCAACTGATGAATCTGCCCTTCTTGATTTCATTTTCTTACAAGAGGTACACGACACCAACTAAGTTTCAAGCTGTTTTGGTGTTTTTTAAAACGCGAATCCTTTTCAAGTGCTTTTTTCCAATTGTTGTATCCTTGCTGAGCGAAGGTCACCTCATGTTTTTCGTCGTCCGATGAAAACATTCTACACGGAAAACAAAAAGCGGAATCTCTCTTTATACTACACTGACGGAAAAAAAATCCCAACACCACGAAAAAATAGTTGTAGAGGAATGAAATGGCGGCAATACATTTATTTGTATAGGTAACATATTTAATCGATTAAGGTTTCAAGAGCACAGCTTATTGTAAGCGCGAGAAGAGCCATTTTAAATGTGAAATGCTGGTACATTAATAACCGGTGTAACCGCCAGAATGTTGAATGCAAGCACGCAAACGTTCATGCATTGTGTCGTACAGGATGCTGGATGTCAGTTTCTGGGAGGGAGTTCCATGCATGTTGCACTTGGTCGGTCAATACAGGGACGGTTAATGCTGGTTGTGGGTGACGCTGGAGTTGTCGTCCAATGATGTCCCATACGTGCTCGATTGGTGAAAGATCTGGTGATCCAGCAAGCTACGGCAACATGTCGACACTCTGTAGAGCATGTTGGGTTACAACAGCGGTATGCGGGCGAGCGTTATCCTGTTGGAAAACACCCCTGGAATGCTGTTCATGAATGGCAGCACAACAGGTTGAATCACCAGACCGACGTACAACTGTGCCGTCAGCGTGCGTGGGATAACCACAAGAGTGCTCCTGCTGTCATAGGAAATTGCTCCCCAGACCATAACTCCAGGTGTAGGTCCAGTGTGTCTCGGCCGCAGACAGGTTGGTTGCAGGCGCTCACCTGGCCGCCTTCTAACCAACACACGGCCATCACTGGCACCCAGGCAGAACCAGCTTTCATCAGAAAACACAACAGGTCTCCACTCCGTTCTCCAATGAGCTCTAGCTTGACACCACTGACGTCGCAAACGGCAGTGGTTTGGAGTAAGTGGAATGCACGCTACAGGGCTTCTGGCTCGGAGCTGTCCTTCAAGTAACCGATTTGTAACAGTTCGTTGCGTCACTGTGGTGGCAACGGCAGCTCGAATTGCTGCCGCAGACGCGGTACGATGCGCCACGGCCATACGCCGTACACGGCGGTCTTCTCTCTCAGTAGTGCCACGTGGCCGGCCAGAATCCAATCTTATTGAGGCAGTACCTTCCCTTGACCACCGCTGCCAACAATCATGCACAGTGGCTACATTCCTGCCAAGTCGTTCTGCAATATTGCGGAAAGAAAATCCACCTTCTCGTAGCCCTATTACACGACCTCGTTCAAACTCCGTGAGCTGTTGATAATGGCTTCTTCGTCTTCTTAAAGGCATTCTTGACTAACATCAACACACTACGTCGAATCTCAAAGATAACTAACGCTCACGAACGTTACAGCGCGTATTTACAGCAAACCTGCTTTGCATGTTCCGAGGGCACTACTAGCGCCACACGTATGCGCCGAGCGCGAAATTTGCATAGACGTCATCTTACAGATGTACTCTCACCGCCTACCAACTGTCGTTTATCTAACACAACCCCTTCTTGGTGTTGGGATTTTTTCCGTCAGAGTATATGCAAGCCATGGAAACATGTTATACTAATATGTTTGGAAGCTTCTTTGTTCTTAACCATATTTTTTTGCGGGAACTGTTTTAATATAGGCTGTTTGGGTTGATCCGAAAGTGTAGTTGCTACATCAAGCTCTCCGAGTTGAAAATTTTGTGTCTTGCGACCAGGTGGTCCTTCCAGTGTTTTATTTTCACAAGCATTGCGTTCATAAAAATTTTCCATTGAATCACCCCAAGCACTTAAAGAATCCTCGTTGATTCCTAATGATTTACCACACGCTGTTGATGAAGTTGAAGCCGTCTGATGATCATTATCCGCTTTGTAGGCAATTTTTCTTCTGATTAACACTTGTTCTAAAAAATCATGGATTGGTCGTTTTGCGGACATGTTATTTCAAACTTTAGTTTGGGAAAAAATACCTCACTTTCATGTATCACGCACAATACGTGCACAAAAATAAATCAAGCAGGAAAAATTAGCTTTTCCACCAGAACGAGAAAGGAAACGAGTGTAACTAACTAGCCAAGAGAAATTTCGCTCACTCTCTGGTGGTGACTAACGCCGATCACTGTCTGCTGTTTTCGACGATTGTGGTAACACCCACTACTTGTCATAGACTGCGAAGGCGCCAGGGCGGTGATGGGATTGGCAGAGTGATGCTTATTCAACTTTTTAACCCACTGGCATGAGCCGCGGCATCGGACTGACGATGTTCTTTGAACTTCCGGCCGGTCTTCGACATCTGTGCACCAAAGGGGAAGCCCAACATGCAAGTAAGGTTTCCCGTCTGAGTCATGGATCGTGGTTGGAGGAACATAATTGCATAATGCTACCCCTTCCTCCATTACCAAAAAACATGCAGCTCCGATAGTAAAGTACTCTACATTTTCTTTATTTATCCAAAAAATTCGGGGGTGGTGGTGGTGGGGGGGGGTGCTGACGGGGGAAAGGGGGCTCACCAAAATTTTGGGTCCCACCGGTGGCGCCGTCCTTGCCTGTACGTTACAAAGACTTTGAATTATTAAAACGCCCATAAAACCTGGTTAATGTGGAATTGGAAAATTTAAGTAACTAATAAATTTGTTTACTTATGGAAGTGAAACATGGAATATCACAGAGCAACAATCTAAAAAAATAAGAGTATCGATAAGAAAGTTAGTGAGAAGAATGTCAGGAATAACAAGAAGTGATAAAGTTAGAAATGAAATTGTAAGAGAAAGAACAGGAATAACAGATATTATAAAAATAATAAAGAATTTTTTTTTTTTTTTGATTGGAAGTTTGACGACCACCGTGAGCAACTCAATGGGCTATAAGCAGTCGCCCGTCCCTAATTTAGGGTCACTGGTTCCAGGGAAGGGAGAGAGCCAGTGCCGTAAGACAAACACAACATCCACGCCTCACCGGGATTCGAACCCGGAATCCGTTCGGACGAATGATCAGAGGCCATCGCTTAGACCACTGCGCCACCGGGGCGGCAAAATAGCAGCAGTGCCAGTGACGTCACTTGGTACAGCTTTTCTTTTTTTCTTTTTTTTGAGGTTTAACGACCACCGTGAGCAACTCAATGGGTTATAAGCAGTCGCCCGTCCCTAATTTAGGGTCACTGGTTCCAGGGAAGGGAGAGAGCCAGTGCCGTAAGATAAACACAACATCCATGCCTCACCGGGATTCGAACCCGTACCCCCTTCGAAGGAATGATCAGAGGCCATCGCCTTAGACCACAGCGCCACCAGGGCGGCTAATAAAGAATAACAGTAGGTATTGGCTGGATATGTTGGAAGACTAAAAGGTGAAAGATGCGCAAGATTAATAACAGAATGGCAACCGAGAAATGGAATGAGACGAAGAGGGCGCCAGAGAATAAGATGAAGAGATGACCTTCGGAAATTTAGAGGTGCTACATGGTGGGACTGAGGTCTGAGGCTAAGGGTCGAGGGATTTGGAAAAGACTGGGGAGGCCTATACCCAGCAGTGGGTGTCAACAGGCTAAAAAGATTTTTGCAAAAGACCCTCCAAAACATTTTTTGCGATGTGTGTGTGTGTGAGGGGGGGAGAGTTCTTCCGGTACACCACTGATATGTTCCCCGTATATACAGTATACAATGTATATCGCTTCATGAAGAAAGATGAGTAGCTCTGTCGCTCTGATCAGGTAGTCATTGCAGTATGCTGCTATGACTGACTATTAGTCACAAACAGCCTCCAGCACAGATCACAGAATACCAGAATCTGACTAATGCTGAAAGATATGAATTTCTATTTGCTCCTAAATTACCAGTATTATTCATTTATTGAAGTTTCATTTTAATTCGGAAGGCGATCTCCGAGTTTGCAACTGCTTACATAGACATCATTCAACGGATGTAATGTTGCTCATGATCATGGCGCCATCTGTCGATAGAATGAAGGACTTCAACAGTGCATCCTCCTTCGAAGCGCAAAAATGTGAATTACTAACTGAAAGACATTATTTACCGTAGTATATGCCGTGGCAGTGGCACTCTCAGGATTTCCTTATGGAGGCGGCCCAAAATATTAAGGATGCAAATAAAAATACTCAGGAGAAAACATCTCCCAAAATACTGGCAAGAGATAAAATTATCTCAACCTTATTAAAGTGCATTTCCAATAATTCGTGAAAGATATACTGTATTCAAAAACCAGAGCCCATTTAAACACACAGGGGCCCCGGGCCTGGACAGTATTTTGGGGCCCCAGTATTAGTGGCACATCTAGGATTTCGCTATGGGTGAATGAATAAAAATACCTAGGGAAAAACATTCCCAAAATATGATGAGGAAGCGATAAAAATATCTCCGCCATATTGAAGTGAGTATCCCATGATTCATGGACGAATCAGTATTAGCGAGAAAATATAGAAATGCATGGTTGAAAAATGGACACCAGTTCAGTTCTACTCTCCCCCCCAACCCCCAGGGTTCAGCTTGTTGAAATGATGTCGAAGTAGTGGACAAAATAATATGGTCCAAATACATGTCATGATTCAAACGAATTCTTAATATATGAAAATTTCCCCCAGTTACAAAAAAACATCTGTAATGCTTTTGAAAGATTTGATAATGGACTGGACTGGACGATCCTTCACTTCCATCAAGTATATGAGATTAAATATTTTCCCTCTTAAGCAAGAAAATTTTATGGCAATAAAATCGGAAAATCGCTCCTTATCTCCGTCTTTTCCAAAATAATTTTTTTTCACCGGAACATAAACAGAGTCAGCAAAAGACCAGGTGAAGGAGAAGACTCCTCAGCGTGATTCAGCAAGTAGAGTGGTACCCGAAAATATCTTTCGCTTGGCCGCAGGACTTGTTGGTGCAAAGGGTCAGGTGAAGGAGGAGGAACTTCGACTCCTCAACGTGATTTAGCAAGAATGGTAGTACCCGTAATCTCCGTAGCAGAATCGCTGCGACGAGCGACGTACGTTGCAGATTTTATTTTGTTCTTGCAGACGAAAAAGGATATCTTCAAAACCTTTATTTTGGTTCTGAAAAAAAAAAAAAAAAAAAATCATTCCCGGAACCCTTTTTAATATTCTCTTGCTGACACTTGATTATGAACGCCAGTTTTCAATGTGGGGATGGCATTCCGTCTTTCAAAGCTTTCCGAAAACGAAAGTTAGATAAAATAAAGATCTCTCCCATAATCGATTTTGTTTTTCTCGCGCTGTTCGCTCTGTCCATGTTATTGTTAAATCATTTTATGGCATGAATCTTTGTTTCAGCTTGAAAACCCAGGCAACAATTTCGGAAAACGGAAATCAGACGGAGCGCTGCAATCTGAATTTTTTTTTCTTTTTTTTTTTTTCGCGACACCCTCTCCGTTCTGTACTATGATGAAATGTTCTACTCCATAAACATTTGTATTTCATCTTGAAAATGGAGGAAGAATTTCCCCAAACGGAAGCTAAAAGGAGCGAAGATTTCTCCGTGATTGTTATTTTTTTTTTTTTTTGCGTAGTGTTTGCCCTGTCTTACATTCTTAGGTACTATTTAATTACACAAATGTTTGTATTTAACACTGAAAATGGAAGGAGAATTTTTCCGAAAACGGAAGTTGACGCAGCGAAGATTTCTCTCGTAATCGTAATTTATTTTCCCCAAATATTTTTGCAGAAATGTTTTTGTTTCAGCTTAAAAAATGAAGCCAAAAATTCCGATAACAGAAGCTAAAGGGAACGGAGATTTCTCCGTTGTAATATGTTTTTTTCGTGTTCTCTGGTCTTATGTTATTGTTAAGTAACATTTAATTATATAAATGTTACATCTAACACTAAAAATGGAGGAGAATTTTTTTTCCAGAAACGGAAGTTCGTGAATCGTATTTTTTTTTAATTTTTTTCTCGCCATGGTTTCCTCTGACTTGTCTTATTGTTAAATTACATTTTACTAGCGTGTAGCCCGTCCTAGGACGGTTGTCTTTAAGCTTTAAATCATCATCATCATCATTGTCAACCATTATCAATCCACTGCTGGACGAAGGTCTCCCCAAGTTTCCTCCACAACGGTCTGTCTTGTGCCAGTCTCCTCCATGTCACCCCTGCATACTTTCGAATTTCATCCACCCATCTTCCATGTGGTCTTCTTCTGGGTCTTTTCCTGTCCCTTGGAATCCAATCTAAAATTTCGGCTGTCCATCGATGATCTGTCCTTCTGGCAGTATGTCCAGCCCATTGCCATTTCAGGGATTTAACTCTGATCATGATGTCTTCCACTCTTGTCATTTTTCGGATCCACGAGTTCCTCTTCTTATCTCTCCTGGTAACACCAAGTATGCACCTTTCCATGCTGCTTTGAGTTGTCTGCAGCCTTTGTATGTCTCTTTTAGTTAAGGTCCACGTCTCTGCACCATACGTAAGCACTGGAAGGATGCATTGATCAAACACTTTTCTTTTAAGACATAATGGCATATTGCTCTTGAAAATTATGCTGTTTCTTCCAAAAGCTCTCCAGGCAAGTTTTGTACGCCGATTAATTTCTTCATCAATATGACCCTCACTTGATATCTGCTGTCCAAGATAAACGTACGTGTCTGTTATCTCCAGCTTTTCTCCATCAATCGATAAATCTTCATTTCTTGTAAAAGCATTGAACATCACTTTTGTCTTCTGAAAGTTCATTTTTAATCCCACTTCTTTACTCTTGTCAGCAAGTTCCTGGATCATACTCTGCAGCTCTGATGGGCTAGTTGCAAAAATGACTACGTCATCAGCAAAACGAAGGTGGGTTAGATAATCTCCATTAATCTTTATCCCCTTGTTTTCCCAGCTCAGTGACTGAAAAACACCCTCCAATGTGGCATTAAAGAGCTTCGGAGATATGGTGTCACCTTGTCTCACTCCCTTTCCAATTTTTATGTGTGTTGTATTTTCAAACAGCCTAATCTTTGCACTTGCATTTTCATAGATGTTATTAATAATATTAATGTATGCATCTTCAATACCGCAGGTTTTCAGAGCCATTGTAACTGCTGATGGTTTCACCGAATCAAAGGCTTTTTCATAATCGATAAAAGCCATGCACAATGGAAGTTCATATTCCCTCGCTCTTTCAATTAGTTCTCTCAGCACATGGATATGATCTATTGTGCTGTAGCCACTCCTGAATCCAGCTTGTTCTCTCGGTTGAGCCATGTCCAGTCTTACCTTCAAGCGGTGTGAAAGAACTTTAGTGAAGATTTTATAAACTACTGATAGGAGGCTGATAGGTCTGTAGTTTCCGAGATCCTCAATGTCACCTTTCTTATGTAGCAGGATCATTGTAGCGGTGTTCCAATCCTCAGGAATCTTTCCTTCATTAAGGCATCGAGTGAAAATTTGGGCGAGTACTGTTTCGATTTCTCCACTTGCTTCTTGTATGATGTCCACTGTAATTCCATCTTCGCCTGGAGCTTTTCCCCGCTTCATGTTCTTGATTGCATGTGCAACTTCTGCTGGAAGGACTGGAGGAACTCTGGTACTGGTATCTTTCATGATGTCTGGAGTGCATGTATCATCCCTTTTATATAATTTGGAGTAGAAATCTTTCACTCTTGTCAAAATTTCGCCTCTATTTCTTGTTACAGAACCATCTTCTTTTCTCAGTGCCATAATTTGTTTTCTTCCCTTACCGAGATGTCCCTTTGCTATCTTTAGGCTTTGGTTGTTTTCAATTGCTTTCCTCACTAGTTCACAGTTGAATTTTCTTACGTCTTCAGTGATACTTTTTCGTACTGTCTTGCATAGCTCTATATATTCCACTTTGGAAGTCACATCTTCTTTAGTTGTCCTCATCTCTCTTCTTTTTTGCATCAACATTTTCGTTTTTCCTGATAATTTATTTACATGCAACTTGTTCTTAGACCCAGCTAATTTTGTTGCTGTTTCCATAAGAGCTTTGGTTACTTTTCTGTTAACTTCAGAGATGTCCACTTCTTCCGATGTTAGGCCTTCTAAAGCAGAGAACCTGTTCTTCAGTTCCAACTTGAAGGTATTATGGTGTTTTTTAAGGTTGGTTATGTCAATAGATTTTGTTTGTCTTATGAGCTTGCCACGTTCAAGTTTAGTGTTGAGGTGCATCTTACATCTCACCAATCTATGGTCACTACCTGTGTTGAACTTGTTTAGCACACTGCAGTCTTCTATGACGAATTTTTTGTTACACATAATAAAATCAATTTCACTTGTCGTCCCATTTGGATGTCTCCATGTCCATTTCCTGTGTAGCTTTTTCTTGAAGAAGGAGTTCAAGATGAAAAACCCTTCTGCCTCTGCAAACTCAACGAGAGTATTTCCACGCTGGTTTCTGTTGCCGTGACCGAATTTACCTACTGAAGTTTCATTCTGTTGCCGTTGCCCTATTTTTGCATTGAAATCTCCCATAATTATTTTCAAGTGCTGCTTACCTTTATTATTTAGATGACAAATTTCCTCATAAAATTCTTCAATTTCTTCTTCAGGATGACTTGTGGTGGGTGCATAAGTTTGAATAATCTGAGCCTGGTATCTTTTCGAGAGTTGGATAACAAGCCGTGCAGCTCTGTCAGAGGAACTTTCAACTTCTACAACTTTATCCTTCAGTTTCTTGTTTATTATAAATCCAACACCACTAGTTCTGCCAGTATCTGTCCCACGATAGTAGAAGAGATGTCCACTTTTCAGTTCGATGAGATCTTCTCCTTTTCTCCTTACCTCACTTAGCCCCACGATGTCCCACTTGATCCTTTGTAGTTCCTCTTCCAATTCAAGAAGCCTTGAATCAGAAGATAGGGAGCGTCCATTGTACGTTGCCAAGGTCAGCATCAGATGGCAGCCTAGTCCGGTCCTCCGGGGATTCTTAGCACCCTCTGCCTTCATGTCGCACTGGCCGCTGCCTTGACCAGGTACATTCCAGCTGCCGGAGACTGAGGGCCAAGATTTAAGTTGTGGAGTCATTTTGGAGGGGTTTGGCCATAACTCACCACGCTGGCCAAGCGGGTTGGTGAGTGTGGGATAGAATTTCCTCTAATCCCGATGGTATAGTTATACCGCTATTGGCGGTCGTCAGAGCCCCTTTAGTAGGAACAGGATGCACCACGAGAAGGCGGGGTTGACATTTGTCAAGGAGAGGCTGTGATGTTACGCATCACCTGACCTTACATCCCTTAAGCTTTAAATAAATATTAATATATAGGAGATGTTGCTCGTTCCATGACGGAGTGAACTTTTAATTGAAACAGATTGAAAACAAATCAAATAAACGCCGGATTTATGTAAGGAAATATAGTAAAAACTTATTAGGAAGAACTCCTTCATGTTAGAACTAAAAATTGTATGCTATATCGCGATAAATAACATTCTGTGCAAAATGTTTGTTGTTTAGCAATTGTAGGTTAAAGCGTTTAGGTAGATCGATATTTTGCAAAATGTGTAATATAATCAGCACTAAGCTCGAAAAGTTGTTTTCGTGTAAACTTACCTTAATAACTTTTACTTTGATTTTTCGCGTTAAATTATTTTTTTTTCCGGCACACTTGTTATTCCTTTCACGGCTTGTTTTAGACTGTCATATTTGACGGTTAATTTGAAACTTCATACCGAAGCTTTTCCTACAAAATAATGCGCCATCTGGTGTTACAAATCGGAAATGTGCTATTGGGGCGACATCCGCTATTTGAGGCAATTTTGCTCAATTTGACATCTCAAGATTTCTGTTTTTATTGTAGGTTAGAGCGTTTAGATAGATCGATATTTTGTGAAATGTTTAATATAATCAGCACTAAACTCGGAACGTTAGTTAAATTAAAAAAGTAAAAAATAATTAAAGCGTACAAACTAATATTCGAATTGTGCTAAATTAAATTAATATGCAAACTCAACTTGGCGACATATTAAGAATTCAATTCGAATTTTGTAGATCGGATAAATAGAACTCAGGCCATTGATAATCCCACGCTTTTAAATTAGCACGTGATCACCCTGACATCTAAAAGTGCTCGCGTGCTATTATATAGCAGGCAATCACTTTGACATCTCAAGATCACACACGAATTGATCAATACGTGATGGCCCAACAACGCAGACGTTGCTGTGACGTCAAGCGTTCCAGACAGAGAGACAGAGAATGACAAAGAGAGAGAGAGGGGGGGGGCTTAAAAATGGAGGCAAAATTTTCTGACAACGGAGGTTGAATGGAGCGGTAATTTATTCCGAAATCGTTATTTTTTTTTATTTTTTTTTAGTTTTTGCTCACGATATTTTCTCTGTCATGTATTGCTGTTAAGTATTATTATATTATTCCATAAATATTGGCATTTCAGCCAAACGGTAAGTCGAAAGATCTTACTTTGCACTTAGAGCTCCGAAAAGTGTACCAAGAAACATATGCTCTGTGCTTGTATGCTGCTCTTAGACTGTTTATTGTGACTGAAATCGACAGACCTTGAATATTCACAGTGATGATGAACACGTTAAAAGTTGATGGTGCTGTGAAACCTCAAAACATTTTTGGAATGGGTTGAGATTTTTCACATTTGTATTCGTGCTAAAGAACAAATTTAGGTGGAAGGATCTGAAAATATTTTTAATTAATTTTTTCTTTATAACAGAGTGGCACTCTAATGTTCAGTGTATTTATATATACTTGCATATATACACGTGGGTATAAAACTATAAATAGGTAGCACTACATTAAAAAAAATATAAAAAAGACAGTTTTCAGCAGTGATTGGAAAGCTGCTTTTTCAAATTAGCTAGTTTCTGCCACAACTACATTCTTGAAAAAGTATCAGGCTACAGCAACTTTTTCCGAAATGTATTGTAGCTAGCTGCACTACTTTTCATCTACTTTTTTACGTTTTTAGATTTAAATTAAAAATGCAGATTCTGAGGATGATATTTACATCTCTATTATTGCATACGGTATACAGAGTTAAAAACCAAGGTAAATTACACAAGTAATTTATTTTTGTACTTATACCTCAGCTCTGATCATGTGTAAGTCGAAAGATCTTACTTTGCACTTAGAGCTCTGAAAAGTGTACCAAGAAACACTTGCTCTGTGCATTTTGACAATGGTGCATATTTCAAGCTTGATGGACTAGCTGAGAAGCCCAAGGAATTCAATTAAAAGCCACATATCATTCTATATCTGCGAATTCATTTTCTTTGACTAAAAGAATCGAATCTCACAATCAAGGAACAGTCTTCAATAAAACCCCGTCTAAGCGCTGATTTGTGACTGCTCTTCCGAGATGAGTCTGGCTTCGAATCTCGGTGCCCACCGGGACACCGGGACATTTCCTGGTGGACCACTCGAGAAATAGCCCACTTTTACGTATTCCTCTGTCTGATTTTTTTGGAACGAACGAATAATTATTTTGTTACCTATGAATAATAATCGTCAACTTCATTTGAGCTTTATTTCTGTCTTAAACGTTGTTTCCTTGAAATAAAAATTAAAAATGAAACGTTTCCTTGTATTTATTTTGAGCGTTTACTCTGAAATGACATAGCAAAATTATCTGTTCTTATGTGAGAAATGCTTGAATGACACAGCAAAATTCTCTGTTTTATGTTAGCCATGCTTTGCTTCGACACAATTTTCTCGACAACGTCCATATAGACATAGAGAGGCGTTCCTCTCAACCATACGCGTAACCACTTGAAGGGGGACATGCAATTGGACGTCAATTGTGTGTATTAATCATTCATTCGCCTTCTAGTTATTTGTTCAGTTGCTGCTTTCCATCTTTGGTGAATCCCCAACATTGTTCGGGGCTCGAAGAAGCAACCTGCCATGTGGTTTGGCAGTTAGTCGTATGTGAGTCTGGAGAATTCGCGGCCGCTGTGGTGCAGTGGTAGCATGTCCGGCGCGCAACTGGAAGACCCTGGGTTCGATTCCCGGTGGCGGCTGATGATAATTTTTCCGTGACTCACTTATAAACGTGGAAAGAGCAATGACTTCTGTTTGATGTTTCTAGTCCAAATCAGTTGTGTGTATTAATTATGAGTAACTATATTATCATCCCCTGAACGTTTTGAGGAAGAAATGCGAAATTAAAGTTGCTAAAGCTCACGAAAGAGGCGAAACATATTATTAGAAAATTCTGCAAATAGAATGCGTAGAGCTAAAAACTGTGCCAGAAGTTTCAATTTCAGCTTTAATCAGATGGTAAGCAGTGAATTTTGCGCCCTTTCTTGAGCTGCAGCCGGTGAAGCGGTTCCTCCTAATCTGCCCTAGTTACACCTCTGGTGGGAAAACCTTTACAAACCATCAACAGGATTCTCAAAGCCCAAAACTGCAAACCTTGCATGCGTTAAATCGACTGTAGGTTCCTCTTTGCCATTTGATAATTTCAACTGCCATATCTGAGGAGGTGTATTCCTCAAATACAGTTCTCACTATCTTAAACTCTGTGCACATTCCTTCATGTGAGTAGTTTAGTTTCACTTCAATGCATGTACTAAAAAACTGTAGCAATCTGGATACTGCAGTAAAAATATATTAAAAACAAGAGGTTCCAGGGACTGTTTAGTTCAAAAGACTATTAAGTCTTACGGTTGAGAACATTTCACTAAAAAAAACGTATTTCCCTTTAGTACACAAATTCTCAAATGCTCGCTGAATTATGCTAACTTTATACAATTAAAATCTGAAGGAAACACCAAGAACAAAATATTATGTTAAAAAACATCGAAAAGTCAACACCACCACGACACTCTCACCTCTGCATGATCTTCGGAATTCGCAATGCATTTCGATACCCACTTCAGTATCATTATCAAGATGTCATGTGGATTCTCCCAAAGCAACTTATTTATAAACACTATGTTGACAAAAGTGACTGGACACCCTTTCAAAAGCAAATGAATGGATCCTCTGCGTTGTTAAGATGCGCGATACAGTTGCAAACGGTATAAAAACAAGCCTGCACCGTGAAAATGTCGCGGGGGAGAGAACTGGCTTTGAGAAAGGAAAGATTGTTGGGTGTTATATTAGTGGGTTGTCCGCACATAAGAGAAACCGAGAGGCGTTTAAACATACCCAAGTCAACTGTTTCGGATGTGCTTAATAAGTGGAAGACATATAGGCGTGCCTGAAGCCGCAAAACGTACCATAATACCAAAGAAAATCAGTGATAGGGGTCGTCGAAGCCTCAGGAGAGTCGTTACAGCTAATCGACGGAGTACTGCACAAGACCTCAGTCAGTGTACAGGTGAGTGAAACTGCTGGAACCTCGGCATGTACACGCACCATTCGCAGAAAACTTCATTCCATGGGTTACAGTGGTCGTGCGGCTGCTCATAAGCCCTTCATCTCCACTCGGAATGCTACTCGTCGTTTAGCAAGAATATTTATTGTGGACTGTAGATCAATGGAAACGGGTCATATGGACTGATGAATCAAAATACACGAACCAGCAGTCTGATGGCCGTGTGTGGGTACGGCGGCAACCGGGGGAATGCTATTTACCACAGTGTACTGTTCCTACGGTCAAGTTTGGAGCTGGCAGTGTACTCGTGTGGGGGTGTTTTTCGTGGTATGGTTCCGTACCATTGGTTATCGTGGACAAACCTGTTTGCCAGCATGTTTACCTCGATATTCTCAACAATTATGTCTTACCAACTCTGTGGCAATACTATAGAACCAAGCCTTGTTGGATCCAGCAGGTTAATGCACCGAGCCACAAAGCAAGGACTGTTACGGCGCGGTCTGACGATAATTCCGTATTGTGTGTGGAATGGCCAGCTCGAAGACCTGATCTTAATCCCATAGAGCACCTATGGGAAGAGTTAGAGCGCCGCATAAGAAGTTTGGAACCAAGGCCTACTACTAAGCAACAGTTAGTGGCAGCATTATGTACTGAATGGAAGCGCATATCTATCACTGTGTTCCAAAACCTTGTCGAAAGCATGTCTCGAAGGGTCAGTGCATGCATTGAGGCCAAAGGTGGACCGACACTGTACTAATGTATGTCAATAAATGCTATGTTGTGTTTCTCTTCTAGGTGTCCGGTGGTTTTTTGTCAATATTGTGTATATACATGGGTACTACCAATAAACGGTCGTCATATCACTGTCCACGTCACTGCCCGTCTTCCGCGCCATGCCTTCGCTATGCAGCAGATTGTTGTTCAACTGCTGTAAGCTCACTTGTACTTTTGGATCCTGGGTTGTAAATTCCAGTATTTGGTTATCATATGTCTTATTCTTTTGAGAGTACCTATGCTTTCTTTTTTGCTTGCATTCTTGTTCTTCATTTAAAATTAGTTTCCAAGGATAGGGAATATCTATAGGGTTAAGCTTGTTGCAGTTTTTATCTCTAGTTTTTTCGATAACTAAAGCCTCTGCAAATCTTAGTTTTTGTTCCCAATCTTGATCAGTAATGATTTTAACACTTATAACGAAGTAAATTTCTCCGTCATTTTTGGTCCACGCCGGGAATCGAACCCGAGTCCACTTATTCCGGAACAAGTCGCTCTACCAACTGAGCTACGCAGACGTTCGTTCTTGCTGCTATTTGCCTCTATGTCGTGTGCGTCCTGCGGGGCAGGCACGTCACATATCCACCCCCCCCCGAAAGAGGGCCGGGGCATGGCCCACGGGTCAGCCGTGACCATGAATCGTTACAGACAGACATCCGCTGTAGAACGTGCACTTGAGAATTCCCAGTCAATCTGGTGTGTGGAATGCAACGTCACACACATTTATTTTTCAAAGCGCCGGAGAAGGGATTATCTTATTTTTCCTATCTCGCGGTGTGGAAAGAACATCACACCACTGCGAGATCTTTAACGGCCGGGTCATCCGGGAAGTTCGGGCGCCATTATAGCGAAGTAAATTTCTCCGTCATTTTTGGTCCACGCCGGGGATCGAACCCGAGTTCACTTATTCCGGAACAGGTCGCTCTGCCAACTGAGCTACGCAGACGTTCGTTCTTGCTGCTATCTGCCTTTATGTCGTGTGCGTCCTGCGGGGCAGGCACGTCACACACTATTGAAGTCTGGAGTGCATTTGTTATCAATGCAACATTCAACCAATGCAGTCTTTTTTTCACGTTTTCTCCAATTATCTTCATGTTGCTTAAGGCGATATAATAGGCGATTCTTTGTACTACCCATAGAATATTTTTTAGATTTTTTTCCAAGTGAAACTAAACTACTCACACGAAGGAATGTGAACAGAGTTTAAGATAATGAGAACTGTGTCTGAAATACATCTCATCGGATAAGTTATTTATCACATTAATACAGACCATATACATTATACAGACCTTATAAATTCCATTGATCCTCACATTCAATTCAGCTACGAAACTGAAAATGACGGATGCCTACCATTCCTTGACGTCCTGGTAACTCGCTTAAATGGATCTCTCGCAACCACAACCTATCGGAAACCTTTCGCTATCTTTTCAACTCCACATGCCAAGTCCAATCACCCTCAACAACAAAATCTCAGCGCCTTTTACACTTGCGTATATCGCGCGATACATATATGTTCAGATAAAGACAGTTTGGAAAAAGAACTTTATTTCCTTAAATGTGTTGCAGTAGAGCGAGGATACAACCCTTCCATTATAGACAAGACTCTAAGAAAATTCCGGAAACCGAAGCCTATCTCCACATTAACTCCTGTGATGCGCCCATTGCGAGAGAATTTTGCCATTATTCCATTTTTCCGTGACATTGCCTTCAAAATTACAAAATTTCTCAAAACCTTTAATTTTAAGGTGATTTTTTAAACCCATAAACAAAATGATATTTTTAGGATCAAAGGACTATGTTGAAGACAAAAACTCGTGGGGAATTTATCAAATTCCATGTGAATGTGGCGCTTTGTATATAGGACAGACCCGTAGAGCCTTACGTTTTCGATTGAAGGAGCACAAGACCTACATTCGAAATTGTGACCTAAAGAAGTCATCGATGGCTAAACACTGTTACGAAAAGGACCGCAAATTTCTCTTTGAAGAAGCAAAACTAATTGACAAGCCAAATTCAACCACCAAACTTGATATTTTGGAAGCTTTCCATATATATCAGAAGTCTTCGAAACTTGTTAAAGACATTTCTATCAAGCGCGTGGAAGCATCTAACCAAAACACGTGACTGTAAACACCATTTATGATGTCATAGAGGAACTCGTGGATCCGAAAAATGACAGGAGTGGAAGACATCATGATCAGAGTTAAATCTCTGAAATGGCAATGGGCTGAACATTCTGCCAGAAGGACAGACCATCGATGGACAGCCAAAATTTTAGATTGGATTCCAAGGGACAGGAAGAGACTCAGAAAAAGACCACATGGGAGATGGGTGGATGAAATTCGAAAGTATGCGGGAGTGACATGGAGGAGACTGGCACAAGACAGACCGTTGTGGAGGAAACTTGGGGAGACCTTCATCCAGCAATGGATTGATAATGGTTGACAATGATGATGATGATGATACATTCGTCCTGATGAAGCTAGGTCAGTACCCAGCGAAACCATGGTGGGCTTGAAAAAATAAATAATTGTGACAAACTACGTTGTATCACCTTAATATACAGTACATATACATATGGTTTTTATATTCTTTACTTTCTGTTTTTATTTATTACAGTTTTCTTAATTGCTAGTTTTTCCATGCTGGTTCGATGCTGTCTGTAATAAAAACCAGTGATGTAGTTCTAATTAAAAAAGTGTCTTAGTGGTGAACTGATTAGGTAAAAATGACTTGGAAAGAAGACTCGGAGGTTTTAAAAACATTATGAATTTTGATTTGCTATTTTTATTGTTCAGTATATTTTATAAAACTTTTATGACTTACCACTTTTATTTAAACTGCTTAATTTGTGCAATTCTTAATAAAGGAAAGAAATACAGTAAATAAATCTATAAAAACTCTGTTTATTGGTGTGAAAGTAAATAATTAAAGAATGAATACAAGGGAAAATTGTATCTTCCGAGCTTTCGCTCTCCAACCGGGAGGCTTTCTCAAGGGTTGCAGACGTTACTAACAAGTCTGGCGAGTAGAATAAAAAGATTTCGAAACACTGGTGGTCGGGAACGTCGTACTTGGAAAATTTGATGCTCGAGGCGATACACGGGTAGAATTCTTTCATGCGGAGAATCATCTCAACATGTTCCTCCACGCGGACGGAATATCAACAGATTGGGTATCGTTGCATGCGTAGGGATGTGTGGAGATTTCAATACTCTCTCTGATCAGCGTACCTTTGTAGCCAGTATACGGCGCAATTATCTTTACTTTATCCCATAACGGGACTGCGTTTTTCTGTGCTACTTCTTTAGACAAGGCTGTTAAGGTCTTTCCCAATCTGATGTCTCTCGTGTGCTCCTTAGACCTTACAGCAATCGACCTTTTCGTCATTCCGATGCAAACTTTCGACGAACCGTTCGGGTACATCAGAGGTACGTATCATGTACACTCCTGCTTCCGATTTCTTGTCTGGGTTTCTGCACGTGTTTGCCACTGCTCTGTGTATGCTGTTCGGGGATCTGATGCCGATGTGAAGGCCATGGCGTCTCATTAGACTTTTGAATGAGTAAGAGAATTTTGGTATATACGGCACAGATCCGGAGTAACGTAAATTATCTCCTTTCGCCTTGGGGGTTGTACGATACCTTGACTGGACTTTTTGTAGGACTTTTCTTAGATCATGTTCGGGGAAACCAGCTGCAATGCCTTTATTAATGATATCTGATATCTCTTTGTTCCTTGTATTCATTCTTTAATTATACTTTCACACCAATAAACGGAGTTTGCATAGATTTATTTACTGTATTATTAGGTGTGAATCCCGTTCACCAAGTAAGGAAAGAAATGTTGTTTGTTAGCCACGTCTTAAAGACATGCAGGTTTTTTTTCTTTTAAGCAACACGCTGTCACTTCACACGATTTCAAATGTTCATTATGATTATTATTCGAATCCCACTAGATAGATAACTAATATAGTCACACTGAATAAATGTAACTAATATTATCGCATCTATTAATGCGACTAATACGACTTCTTCCTAAGATTCTGAGGTAAATGAAGGAAATATCTGTTTTGTATGTGTGCGTGTATTATCTTTAAGAATAAAAGAAAAGGATAGCTTAGGAAAAACAGTCTTCGCACGCATAAAACTCTTAGCGCTTAGCCTGCATAATTTCTCTCTGTAGTTTTTTCTCGGAGCAATGAAATAATTTTGAGGACTGCCGTCTGTTTAAACAATGGACTTTATATTCTCTTTACGCCGTCCCGGTGGTCGAGTAGTCAGAGGTGTAGGTTTCTGGTTAGTGGTCTGAGCTGTGCATGAAGGTGGGTGGTGCGTCTTCTCTTCCCCAAATCAGGGATGGCCAACGGCATATAGACCTGATAGCAGATCCCGATGAAAGTTAAACCCCAAAACAAATAACATTATTTTTACATTTATGATCCGCGAGATGTCCTTTTGTGTGATCCGACGGTATGATTGCATCCTTGCAATATGGATGCCCCGGTGGCGCAGTGGTCTACGCGATGGCCTCTGATCATTCGTCCGAAAGGGGTCCGGGTTCAAATCCCGGTGAGGCATGGACGTTGTGTTTGACTTACGGCACTGGCTCTCTCCCTTCCCTGGAACCAGTGACCCTAAATTAGGGACGGACGACTGCTTATAGCACATTGAGTTGCTCACGGTGGTTGTTAAACCTTCAAAAAAAAAAAAAAAAAAAAAAGGATGTTTCGTCGGTTATGATCAGGGGCGGACTCAGAAGTTTACTCCAGGGAGTGTGTGGTTTTTCGGGTATAAAATAAGGGGGGGGTAAAAGCCATTGTGAAATGTGAAATGGTGTTTTAGATATAACGTTAGTATATACACTGAGTGGCCACTTTATTATGACCACCCCCTCAGTACTTCCTTGGGCCACCCTTTGCCTTTAATACCGCGTCGATTCTTCGTGGCATGGACTCCACGAGATGTTGATAGGTGGTTTGTGGAATCTGAGACCATGCTTGATGAATAGCACTTTCCAGGAGTGTCAGATTGCGGGGTTTTGGATCCAGCTGTCTGATGGCTCGTTCAACTTCATCCCACAAATTCTGAATGGGGTTGAGATCTGGAGATTGTGGGGGCCACCTAAGCAAAGTAAACTCACCGGCATGTTCCTGAAACCAATCCTGTACAATACGAGCACTATGGCAGGACGCATTATCTTGTTGAAAGTAGCCATCGCCATTGGGATAAACCATCCACATGACAGGACGCACTTGGTCCGCAACGATGTTTAGATATGATGTGCCAATCAGACGTTGATCGACACGAATTAAAGGGCCCAAAGCATGCCAGGAAAGAATTCCCCAAACCATAACGCTGCCTCCACCAGCTTGAAGGGTTGTAGCAATGCATTTGGGGTCCATGCTTTCGTGCTGTTTCTGCCAAATCCTCACTCGGCAATCGCCATGCTGCAACTGAAAACGTGATTCATCGGGCCACATAATTTGTTTCCAATTATCGACTGTCCAATCCTTGTGCTCCTGTGCGAACTGGAGACGTTTTCTCTTGGGAACTGCAGACAGCAAAGGTGTTCGAACAGGCCTTCGGCTGCCATATCTCATCCGATGCAGTGTACGGCGAACAGTGCGTGCAGAGATCATTTGAGGGGATCCTTGATTAAAATGGTCTGTAATTTGCTGCACTGTTGCCCTTCTGTTGTCTGTTACCAGTCTGGACACTCTCCGTTCCGCCCGAGCAGTCACTAGTCGATGACGACCACACGTTGCACGTAGAGACCCAGTTTTTTGGCTGACAGTCCAGTCTTTAAACACTTTAACAACAGCTGCTCTGGAACATTTAACGAATGTGGCGGTTTCGGTGATATTCGCTCCATGGCTCTGAGCTCCTACAATCACCCCACGCTGAAAGACCGTCAAATCGCATTTTTTACCCATCTCGTCACCCAAAAACCACTTCTACAACTGTCGCAAGCACTAAGCTTTCCCTTTTTATACTAGCCTCGCCCTCTCGCGGCAACAGCGTGCAGTTATAGCTCATTTGCTTAAAACTGTCAGGTGATCATAATAAAGTGGCCACTCAGTGTATACACTGAAGTGCCAGAAAAACTGGCACACCAGTCTAATACTTGGTAGCTCCCCCACGGGAGCGCAGGACTACAGAAATACGACGGGCCATGGACTACACTAGCTTCTGGAAACATGCTGTAGGCAATGCACAGCATGCTTCGTGCAGAGCGTTCCACAATTCGGGTGTATTCCGAGGTCTCGGATTCCTGTGTTAGATAGCGCGTTGCATGGGATCCCGAATGTGTTCTATCACGTTAGAATTTGGGGACTTGGGTGGAAATGGCAACACCCCAAACTCAGATGAATGCTCCTCTAACCATAATGTCGCGTCCCGACACTTGTGTAGAGGTGCATTGTTCTGTTGAAACAGGCCCAACCCATCAGCATGAAATGAACGGGTGTACCTCGTCAGAAAGGATGCGCACATAGCGTTGTCCGGTCACAGACGTACCAGGGATCCCAGTGAAGTCCAGCTAAACACATCCCATGCATTACGGAGCCCCCCCCACCAGCCTGTACAGTTCCCCGTTGACAGGCGGGGTCCATGGCTTCATGGGGTTTGTACCACACACGAATCCTTCCATCTGCCCGATACAGTTGAAAACGCGACTCGTCCGACCAGGCTATTTGTTTCCAGTCATCAAGTGTCCAGTGGCGGTGTTTCCGTGCCAAAGCGAGGCGCATAGCTCTGTGTCGTGCACCCATCAAGGGGACTCGAGTTGGGCGTCGGCTCCCAAAGCCCATATCGTGCAGAGTACGTTGCACAGTCCGGACGCTGATGCTTGTTGAGGCTCCAGGATTGAATTCCGATTATACCTGCGAGAGTGTTGCACGCCTATCGCGTGAAACGATTCTTGACAGCCGACAATGGTCACGTTCACACAATGTCTTTTTACGGCCACACTGGTATCGTAGGTTGGAGGTTTTGCCGGAATTCTTGTAGTCACGGTACACCCTTGCAATGGTCGTCCGTGAAAATCCGAATTTCGTTTCTACCACCGAAATACTATGGCCCATCTCACGAGCGCCAACTATGACACCGCGTTGAAAATCGCTTAAATCGTTATTACTTGTCATTCTCATGCCGAAAACAGCTCTGACAGCTGGCAACTTGTGTATTTGTCATTTCCTTGTAGGACTTCCGTCCACAGTGAGTAGAGTTTAGGTCCCAGCCACCTACAGCGAGTTCGCCTTTTGGGCAGGACACAGAAACGGAAGGAATGAGAGCAAGTCTAGCGAATTTGACAGAACAGTTTGTAGTGAGATTAGAGTACAGTAGATGGCGCCACCGTACAAGTACGATGTTGCACACAGAGGGGTAAGAGAATTTAAGGAGGGGAATAGGAAAGGATACCCATTTAACCAGTGGGTCCAGCCTGGGGGCTGTCACTTAACGTGCTCGTCCGATGCACGGCGGATATTCAGCGATTGTTAGTAAATCACACCATCTCTGAAAGATCAGCCCAGGTTCGAGGACCTTGCATCGATAGTCTGACTGGCTAACCACTAAGCCATCCGCGGCTCTGACAGCTGGCAAGGATGTCTATCGCTTTATATACGCACTGGCGGACGCAACCGAGTACGCGAGTAGAGGAAAAGGGAGACTTCTGGGACAGGGACAGCCCCCATAGACTTAACATTGGCTGTCCACGAGGCTGATCCCGTGGCTGTCCCCGAGGCTGCCCCAGCTGTCGCCTTGTCAGAATTTTTGTCACGTGATCGTCCCCATGATGTGCTGCCCCCTAGCGGTGCTTCTTGGAACTTTCGATGGATCTCTGATTTTGAGGGATGGCAACGACCGAGTGGGAAAAGGGGTGGATATAGGGGATGTCAACTCGATGTGCTGCCCCCTAGCGGTGCTTCTTGGAACTTTCGATGGATCTCTGATTTTGGGGGATGGCAACGATCGAGTTAAGTTGTGGAGTCATTTTGGAGGGGTTTGGCCATAATTCACCACGCTGGAAAAGCGGGTTGGTGAGTGTGGGATAGCATTTCCTCTAATCCCGATGGTATAGTTATACCGCTATTGGCGGTCTTCAGAGCCCCTTCAGTGGGAACAGGATGCACCACGAGAAGGCGGGGTTGACATTTGTCAAGGAGAGGCTGTGATTTTACGCATCACCTGAACTTACATCCCACATATATCATCATCATCATCATCATCATCGTCAACCATTATCAATCCACTGCTGGACGAAGGTCTCCCCAAGTTTCCTCCACAACGGTCTGTCTTGTGCCAGTCTCCTCCATGTCACCCCTGCATACTTTCGAATTTCATCCACCCATCTCCCATGTGGTCTTCTTCTGGGTCTTTTCCTGTCCCTTGGAATCCAATCTAAAATTTCGGCTGTCCATCGATGATCTGTCCTTCTGGCAGTATGTCCAGCCCATTGCCATTTCAGGGATTTAACTCTGATCATGATGTCTTCCACTCTTGTCATTTTTCGGATCCACGAGTTCCTCATCTTATCTCTCCTGGTTACACCAAGCATGCACCTCTCCATGCTTCTTTGAGTTGTCTGCAGCCTTTGTATGTCTCTTTTAGTTAAGGTCCACGTCTCTGCACCATACGTAAGCACTGGAAGGATGCATTGATCAAACACTTTTCTTTTAAGACATAATGGCATATTGCTTTTGAAAATTATGCTGTTTCTTCCAAAAGCTCTCCAGGCAAGTTTTGTACGCCGATTAATTTCTTCATCAATGTGACCCTCACTTGATATCTGCTGTCCAAGATAAACGTACGTGTCTGTTATCTCCAGCTTTTCTCCATCAATCGATAAATCTTCATTTCTTGTAAAAGCATTGAACATCACTTTTGTCTTCTGAAAGTTCATTTTTAATCCCACTTCTTTACTCTTGTCAGCAAGTTCCTGGATCATACTCTGCAGCTCTGATGGGGTAGTTGCAAAAATGACTGCGTCATCAGCAAAACGAAGGTGGGTTAGATAATCTCCATTAATCTTTATCCCCTTGTTTTCCCAGCTCAGCGACTGAAAAACACCCTCCAATGTGGCATTAAAGAGCTTCGGAGATATGGTGTCACCTTGTCTCACTCCTTTCCAATTTTTACGTGTGTTGTATTTTCAAACAGCCTAATCTTTGCACTTGCATTTTCATAGATGTTATTAATAATATTAATGTATGCATCTTCAATACCGCAGGTTTTCAGAGCCATTGTAACTGCTGATGGTTTCACCGAATCAAAGGCTTTTTCATAATCGATAAAAGCCATGCACACTGGAAGTTCATATTCCCTCGCTCTTTCAATTAGTTCTCTCAGCACGTGGATATGATCTATTGTGCTGTAGCCACTCCTGAATCCAGCTTGTTCTCTCGGTTGAGCCATGTCCAGTGTTACCTTCAAGCGGTGTGAAAGAACTTTAGTGAAGATTTTATAAACTACTGATAGGAGGCTGATAGGTCGGTAGTTTCCGAGATCCTCAATGTCACCTTTCTTATGTAGCAGGATCATTGTAGCGGTGTTCCAATCCTCAGGAATCTTTCCTTCATTAAGGCATCGAGTGAAAATTTGGGCAAGTACTGTTTCGATTTCTCCACTTGCTTCTTGTATGATGTCTACAGTAATTCCATCTTCTCCTGGAGCTTTTCCTCGCTTCATGTTCTTGATTGCATGTGCAACTTCTGCTGGAAGGACTGGAGGAACTCTGGTACTGGTATCTTTCATGATGTCTGGAGTGCATATATCATCTCTTTCATATAATTTGGAGTAGAAATCTTTCACTCTTGTCAAAATTTCGCCTCTATTTCTTGTTACAGAACCATCTTCTTTTCTCAGTGCCATAATCTGTTTTCTTCCCTTACTGAGATGTCCCTTTGCTATCTTTAGGCTTTGGTTGTTTTCAATTGCTTTCCTCACTAGTTCACAGTTGAATTTCCTTACGTCTTCAGTGATACTTTTTCTTACTGTCTTGCATAGCTCTATATATTCCACTTTGGAAGTCACATCTTCTTTAGTTGTCCTCATCTCTCTTCTTTTTTGCATCAACATTTTCGTTTTTCCTGATAATTTGTTCACATGCAACTTGTTCTTAGACCCAGCTAATTTTGTTGCTGTTTCCATAAGAGCTTTGGTTACTTTTCTGTTAACTTCAGAGATGTCCACTTCTTCCGATGTTAGGCCTTCTAAAGCAGAGAACCTGTTCTTCAGTTCTAACTTTAAGGTATTATGGTGTTTTTTAAGGTTGGTTATGTCAATAGATTTTGTTTGTCTTATGAGCTTGCCACGTTCAAGTTTAGTGTTGAGGTGCATCTTACATCTCACCAATCTATGGTCACTACCTGTGTTGAACTTGTTTAGCACACTGCAGTCTTCTATGACGAATTTTTTGTTACACATAATAAAATCAATTTCACTTGTCGTCCCATTTGGATGTCTCCATGTCCATTTCCTGTGTGGCTTTTTCTTGAAGAAGGAATTCAAGATGAAAAACCCTTCTGCCTCTGCAAACTCAACGAGAGTATTTCCACGCTGGTTTCTGTTGCCATGACCGAATTTACCTACTGAAGTTTCATTCTGTTGCTGTTGCCCTATTTTTGCATTGAAATCTCCCATAATTATTTTCAAGTGCAGCTTACCTTTATTATTTAGATGACACACATATATATATATATATATATATATATATATAGGGATGTAAGGTCAGGTGATGCGTAACATCACAGCCTCTCCTTGACAAATGTCAACCCCGCCTTCTCGTGGTGCATCCTGTTCCCACTAAAGGGGCTCTGACGACCGCCAATAGCGGTATAACTATACCATCGGGATCAGAGGAAATTCTATCCCACACTCACCAACCCGCTTGGCCAGCGTGGTGAGTTATGGCCAAACCCCTCCAAAATGACTCCACAACTTAAATCTTGGCCCTCAGTCTCCGGCAGCTGGAATGTACCTGGCCAAGGCAGCGGCCAGTGCGACATGAAGGCAGAGGGTGCTAAGAATCCCCGGAGGACCGGACTAGGCTGCCATCTGATGCTGACCTTGGCAACGTACAATGGACGCTCCCTATCTTCTGATTCAAGGCTTCTTGAATTGGAAGAGGAACTACAAAGGATCAAGTGGGACATCGTGGGGCTAAGTGAGGTAAGGAGAAAAGGAGATCTCATCGAACTGAAAAGTGGACATCTCTTCTACTATCGTGGGACAGATACTGGCAGAACTAGTGGTGTTGGATTTATAATAAACAAGAAACTGAAGGATAAAGTGGTAGAAGTTGAAAGTTCCTCTGACAGAGCTGCACGACTCGTAATCCAACTATCGAGAAGATACCAGGCTCAGATTATTCAAACTTATGCACCCACCACAAGTCATCCTGAAGAAGAAATTGAAGAATTTTATGAGGAAATTTGTCATCTAAATAATAAAGGTAAGCAGCATTTGAAAATAATTATGGGAGATTTCAATGCAAAAATAGGGCAACGGCAACAGAATGAAACTTCAGTAGGTAAATTCGGTCACGGCAACAGAAACCAGCGTGGAAATACTCTCGTTGAGTTTGCAGAGGCAGAAGGGTTTTTCATCTTGAACTCCTTCTTCAAGAAAAAGCCACACAGGAAATGGACATGGAGACATCCAAATGGGACAACAAGTGAAATTGATTTTATTATGTGTAACAAAAAATTCGTCATAGAAGACTGCAGTGTGCTAAACAAGTTCAACACAGGTAGTGACCATAGATTGGTGAGATGTAAGATGCACCTCAACACTAAACTTGAACGTGGCAAGCTCATAAGACAAACAAAATCTATTGACATAACCAACCTTAAAAAACACCATAATACCTTCAAGTTGGAACTGAAGAACAGGTTCTCTGCTTTAGAAGGCCTAACATCGGAAGAAGTGGACATCTCTGAAGTTAACAGAAAAGTAACCAAAGCTCTTATGGAAACAGCAACAAAATTAGCTGGGTCTAAGAACAAGTTGCATGTAAATAAATTATCAGGAAAAACGAAAATGTTGATGCAAAAAAGAAGAGAGATGAGGACAACTAAAGAAGATGTGACTTCCAAAGTGGAATATATAGAGCTATGCAAGACAGTACGAAAAAGTATCACTGAAGACGTAAGAAAATTCAACTGTGAACTAGTGAGGAAAGCAATTGAAAACAACCAAAGCCTAAAAATAGCAAAGGGACATCTCAGTAAGGGAAGAAAACAGATTATGGCACTGAGAAAAGAAGATGGTTCTGTAACAAGAAATAGAGGCGAAATTTTGACAAGAGTGAAAGATTTCTACTCCAAATTATATGAAAGGGATGATATATGCACTCCAGACATCATGAAAGATACCAGTACCAGAGTTCCTCCAGTCCTTCCAGCAGAAGTTGCACATGCAATCAAGAACATGAAGCGGGGAAAAGCTCCAGGAGAAGATGGAATTACTGTAGACATCATACAAGAAGCAAGTGGAGAAATCGAAACAGTACTAGCCCAAATTTTCACTCGATGCCTTAATGAAGGAAAGATTCCTGAGGATTGGAACACCGCTCCAATGATCCTGCTACATAAGAAAGGTGACATTGAGGATCTCGGAAACTACAGACCTATCAGCCTCCTATCAGTAGTTTATAAAATCTTCACTAAAGTTCTTTCACATCGCTTGAAGGTAACACTGGACATGGCTCAACCGAGAGAACAAGCTGGATTCAGGAGTGGCTACAGCACAATAGATCATATCCATGTGCTGAGAGAACCAATTGAAAGAGCGAGGGAATATGAACTTCCATTGTGCATGGCTTTTATCGATTATGAAAAAGCCTTTGATTCGGTGAAACCATCAGCAGTTACAATGGCTCTGAAAACCTGCGGTATTGAAGATGCATACATTAATATTATTAATAACATCTATGAAAATGCAAGTGCAAAGATTAGGCTGTTTGAAAATACAACACACATAAAAATTGGAAAGGGAGTGAGACAAGGTGACACCATATCTCCGAAGCTCTTTAATGCCACATTGGAGGGTGTTTTTCAGTCACTGAGCTGGGAAAACAAGGGGATAAAGATTAATGGAGATTATCTAACCCACCTTCGTTTTGCTGATGACGTAGTCATTTTTGCAACTAGCCCATCAGAGCTGCAGAGTATGATCCAGGAACTTGCTGATAAGAGTAAAGAAGTGGGATTAAAAATGAACTTTCAGAAGACAAAAGTGATGTTCAATGCTTTTACAAGAAATGAAGATTTATCGATTGATGGAGAAAAGCTGGAGATAACAGATACGTACGTTTATCTTGGACAGCAGATATCAAGTGAGGGTCACATTGATGAAGAAATTAATCGGCGTACAAAACTTGCCTGGAGAGCTTTTGGAAGAAACAGCATAATTTTCAAGAGCAATATGCCATTATGTCTTAAAAGAAAAGTGTTTGAGCAATGCATCCTTCCAGTGCTTACGTATGGTGCAGAGACGTGGACCTTAACTAAAAGAGACATACAAAGGCTGCAGACAACTCAAAGCAGCATGGAGAGGTGCATACTTGGTGTAACCAGGAGAGATAAGAAGAGGAACTCGTGGATCCGAAAAATGACAAGAGTGGAAGACATCATGATCAGAGTTAAATCCCTGAAATGGCAATGGGCTGGACATACTGCCAGAAGGACAGATCATCGATGGACAGCCGAAATTTTAGATTGGATTCCAAGGGACAGGAAAAGACCCAGAAGAAGACCACATGGGAGATGGGTGGATGAAATTCGAAAGTATGCAGGGGTGACATGGAGGAGACTGGCACAAGACAGACCGTTGTGGAGGAAACTTGGGGAGACCTTCGTCCAGCAGTGGATTGATAATGGTTGACAATGATGATGATGATATATATATATACACTATAAATATCACCCAGAACATAGCATAAGAACGAATAAAAAAATATATATATCATCATTGTCAACCATTGTTAATCCACTGCTGGATGAAGGTCTCTCCAAGTTTCTTCCACAACGGTCAGTCTGGTGCCAGTCTCTTCCATGTTACTCCAGCATGCCTTCGCATTCCATCCACCCATCTCCCATGCGGTCTTATGTACATATATCATCATCCTTATTGTCAACCATTAACAATCCACTGCTGGACGATGGTCTCCCCAAGTTTATTCCATACCGGTCTGTCTTGTGCCAGTCTTCTCCATGTCACTCCCGCATACTTTCGAATTTCATCCACTCATCTCCCATGTGGTCTTATTCTGGGTCTTTTCCTGTCCCTTGGAATTCAATCTAAAATTTCGGCTGTCCATCGATGGTCTGTCCTTCTGGCAGTATGTCCAGCCCATTGCCATTTCAGGGATTTCACTCTGATCATGACGCACACACACACACACACACACACACACACACACACACACACACACACACACACATATATATATATATATACTGAAGAGCAAAGCCGAAAACAAAAGAAAAACTTTTGAATTTAAAATGTAAGACGCAAAATAACCTGAAGATCAAAACGCGCAACGCAGCAGTTATGAAAATTCAGAATTCACATTCTATTAAGAAGAGACCGCAGCAAAAATAATTTTTTGACTCATACCAAGTACAACATAGAAAAAGTTATGTATTTACCGGTGTGAGTAAAAAGAGAAAAATAAAACAACTGAATGTAGAAAGTGTCGAGAAGACTGAGCCTTGGCTTTATCAAGGACCAGCAAAAACTCTGCATTTTCTCACTTCCACAAAGACCTAGTTGGAAATGGGTTTCTGCAAAGTCATAGATGCAAGAAATAAGCCCACCAAAATTTAAAAAAAAAAATATATATATATATGTCATGATCTCCGCAGAGTTGTATGACTTAGCTTTAGTTAACAATTTAGCTTGCATCCATAACTTTCCTGGCCCGACCCATGCTCTTCATCTGTTACTATTAAACAGAAAGAAGAAGAATATAGAGAATTCGAGTTGTGAGAGTGACATGATAATTAGAAATAACGTTCAGCAATAACAAATTGCCAAGTTCGCCTGAGGGAGAATTTAAACCAGAATAGTAATACAAAAGTATTCAAAATTTTTTAACATTGCAATTAAAAAAGGAAATATTAATTTAAAAAAAAAAACCCAGATTCCTGAAAGAAAACTGGATTATGATACCCCCACTCCACAACTTCTGACAACACAAAAACGAGAACAAAGCAAAGACAATAATTAACTAAAGAAATGCTTTGTGAAGGTTATATGACATAAACAATTAGTTGCAATATGTACAAAGTATTTCAGAAGTGCTTTAAGTGCATAATAAAGTAGTTATTAAGAACCTAACTACTTTGAAAACAAAGCGCAAATTCAAGAACTATGAATAATTAATGGCCAGCTGCTTGGCCTAAGTGCCTAAAAAACGCGCAAAGTTACCAAGAAAAGAAAGAGTTAAAATCCGCAAAAAAGTTAATAGACTTGCCAGTGTCTAAATGCTTAAAGCAAAAAAAAGAGAAATAGTACAAGAAGTACAAACATTGAACTTGTAAAACCTAAAACCCAAAGACAAAGAAGAGAGCTTACCTCTTATGCAACTGAACTTCCTCCACACTTGAGGAAAAACATGGCCGACCTTTTCACCCAAACTTCTAAACTCCTCTGCCACTCCCTAGTCGCTGGGGGGCAGCGTGGGTGGGGCTGCAGGCCTCCACACACTGAAAAGATCCGATTCGCGGTGATTTTAACCAGAGAAAAAATATATATAATTAAGAATGTGGACCTGTATGTTACCCCGTACTAGCCACGTTCCTTCCTTCTCAGCCCACCTCACCCAAGCGGGGATAGACTTCGGAGTGGGTGGAACAACGGGAAGCGCCCGTGAGGCGTGAGGGAGCAGGAAAAATACGAAAAAAGAAAGAAGTCCTGAACAGACCATCTGGGAGGAAGCGGTGGGAATGTTTTTACGAATTTTCTTTATGACCCAATTAAGATACGTACGTAGATCAGGTTGTTATTCACAGTTTCTTCCACCTACTCTGATTTCAGTACCAGGCTCTGCCTTATCCTGTTTCGAGACGTTACAGATGCTAGACAATATGACAATAGCAAATAACTAACAAAGAATATCCTCATGTTTTTTACCCCGCTGTCCCTGTTTTCCCTTTATCTTTTGCGCGCTCTCTCTCTCTCTCTTTTTATTCTATTCCCTTCTCGTTCTTTTTTACTGAACCTAAATCAATGTAATAAGTATTTTAAATCCTCCGTACTAAGTTTAATTATTAATTTTTTTAGAAAAACTGAAAACAAAATATGCAAAGTTAATCATTTATGATATTCGCTACTTTAAACGTGAAAACTTCGTTAGGGTTGGGGGTCGCCTCCCCCGCCGTATCCACCACTGGTTATGACTGCATATAAAACACAGTATTCGCTATTTTCGAATATATGATCATCTAAGAAATTTCTTTACCCATCTTCTGCAACCACGTAACTACGAAAAGTACCTTAGTGCCGCTAAGCCTAGAAAAATAGCGCCTTAACGCAGCTAAGCCGCGCTAAGGCCCTTCTACATCCCTGAAAACATACATTAATACTTAACTCTTCCGTTCAGGAGCAAGTACTTCACGTAAGAAATGGTTGCACATCTCATAGCCGAAGAAAAACAGGAAGCAAAAGAAAATTCAGACGCATACACAAAAGAATTCCAGGCGAAGTGAGGAACAGAAGTGTCGTGACAGAAGGGGATGTTGGTCGTGGGAAACAACTTAGGGGGCGACATCACGAAACGAGGAGGGCCAGCGGAATGACATAGGGATCGTGATCGCCCATCTGGCCTTGCCCAGCCCTTTGGGCACGCTTGCATCCAACCGCTAAGAGGCAGGGCACAAGTCGGGAGAGGGGGGGGGGAGAGGGAAAGAGGTCACCGGCCCTGCCGAAGAAATTCCTTAAGAACAAACCAAAAACACGGGGGACCGTTATTTTTATTAAAAACGGCAATGACGTTTCGAGCACTTCCCAGGCTCTTCTTAAACACATTCATCCAACTATATCACCCGTGTAAAAGAAATAAAATAAAGAGTATATGTATAATAATAACAATGTTAAATCTTATATGGAAGTGAACCCGCATTGAGAATGCTTACTTAGCTCAGAAATGACAGATATAGAACACGAATTGCGGACATCCAGATAAGACTCGTTCTTTAAACCAGAAAGGCAATCACGGGTGCATAGTAAATGAGATAGGTTTAGACCAAGGCTGCACAGTAAGTCTCTCACGATAACAGCCCTTTCTTTCTTTTCTGTTTTTTTACTTTTTTCTCAGGAAACGAACTTTAAAAGATACCTTACTTCTTTTCTCGAATAAAAAAAAAGACTGAAAGTGAAAGATAGGAAGAAAAAGCGTGCAAACTGATGTGTCAAGAATGAAGGTAGCGGACCTGTTCGTTTTCAACTTCGTTATCTCTTATCTGAGATATACAACCGCCTGATGTCAAAGACCTCCGATAACGCCAAGAAATGACTTCCGCCCGGGTCCACTTTTTAATGAGAATCAGATTCTCGTTGAAAAATGGAATCTCAATAGCCGTACATACACTGAAGAGCTAAAAGTCATGGAATACGTACATAGTATCGTGTACGACCACCTCTAGCCCGGTGAAGGCAGCAACTCGACGTGGCATCGATTCCACAAATGGCCGGAAGACTTCTGGAGAGATGTTGAGCCCTGCCGCCTGAATAACCGCTCACAGTTCTCTAGTATTTGCAGGCGCAGGATCTTGGATGGGAATGGACCTTTCCACCACGTCCCATAAGTGCTCTATTGGGTTCACGTCTGGAAAACATGGTGGCCGCGCTACCCGACCCGTCGGAACTGTCCAGAATGCTCCTTGAACCAATTCTGGACAACTTGTGCCCTATGATATGGTGCATTGTCCGCCTGAAAAATCCCACCGTTGTTGGGGTACATGGTCCACGAAGGGCTGCAAATGGTAACTCAGCAGAGCAACAAACCCATTACCGGTTAATGACGTGTTTAAGAGGACCAGAGGACTCAAACTGTGCCACGTAAAGACACCCCATACATGTATGGAACGACCACCAGCTGGCACATTGCCTTGTTGAGTCTATGGCCTCATGGGGTCTGCGCCACACCCGAACCCTACCATCAGCTCGTAACAACTGGCAGAGTGACTCACCGGACCACGACCATGTTCATCAGATGAGGCGCTGTGTCCGATATCGTGATGTTAACAAAGGCACTCTGGTGGGTCTTCTGCTCCCATACCCCATCGACGCTAAATTACAATGCACTGACCTGATGGATATGTCTCTGGTACCTCCTGCATTGAATGTGGGTGTTATTTGAGTCAGTGTCGCTTGTCTGTTAGCATGGACAATCCTGGTCAGACGCCGCTGGACACGGTCATTCAGCACCCGTGGTCGGCCATGAGGTATTCTCGGTACACATGTGACACCCTGGATCGAGAAATGTTGAATGTTCGCACAACTTCGGAAATCGAATGTCCCATCCGTCTGGCCCCCACTACCATGCCTCGTTTGAAATGCGATAATTCACATCGGTTTGCCATAATCCTACTCGCGGTTGTTCAACCTGACTCACGAGATTACACCTCACAACTGATAAAAAAATCGTGGCCTGCGTCGAAGCCTTTATACGACGGCAGCGCCAGTTAAAAATTTGCATACTACTATCCCATGACTTTTGGCACTTCAGTGGATATGCATTCGGATGGTTAAATGTTTCTTCCTGGGTTTATTAACCTACGTGACAGTCCAAATTTATAAACTGTTGCTCGTCTTTAATTTGGGCACACTATCTCCAGGGAAGAGACAGAACCAGAATGCGAACACAGGCCCAGCTCCGAAGAATAGTAGGAAGCTAGCTCCATTGATTCAAAGCCGTAACAGGGCTAAGAACAGGCTCAGTTTCCCCTACAAGGCAGGTTAAAATGGTCAATGTTAAAAACGCTCTGAACATTTATTTTGATGGTTTACGTAAATTACTTCCATTTTTCATCACAGGCATAAATACACAGTCGAGTCACATTATTGTGACCACCTTCTACTTTTGATGTCAACAGCACGTAGCCAATGAAATGAAGGCATGTACCGTGAGCTGGCTCGGAGGGTATATAAGGTGTGCTGTAGGCATTCTGAAAACATATCACTCATTGCTGTCATGGATAAAAGGAGCGATTGATCAGATTTGCAAAAAGGGATGATTATCGGCTTTCGGACCGAAGGTGGCAGTTTTTCTGAAACAGCGCAGTTTGTGAACTATTCGAGTGCTGTTGTGGTTAAAGTGTATTATCGTGATTGGAGAAATGGCACCACTGCGAATAAGCGATGTGGAAACTGCGGAGCACCACGTGCCATTAATGTGAGAGGTGAACGTCAGCTTTAAAGGTGCACGAGGGCCGATCGACACGTTACAGTGAAGCAACTCACTGGCCGAAAAAACCAGGGGGCTACCAGAAGTGTGTCTAAAATGACAGTCCAGTGAATACTGCTATGTATGGAGCTCCGATGCAGGCGGATGGTCACAGCACCTATGCTAATGAAGGAAGGTGCATGGGCAGAAAAGGCTTACATTTGCATTGCAGTATCGGAATCGGACCTACATTGATTGGCAAAGGATTGCCTTCTCCGATGAGTCGCGTTTTCTGCTTCATCGAACGGATGGACATTGGCATATAAGGTGTGAAACATCGGAGAACAGATACTCTTCAACCACTGCCAGAAGAACACAAGTTGATGGGAGCAGCGTTATGGTCTGGGGAATGTTTTCATGACATTTCCTGGGTCCAATCATAACTGTGGAAGACACTGTGGACCGAATTCGTTATGAATAAATTCTTGCAACCACGTACAGCCATTTATGCTGATTGTCTTCCCTGGGGTAGATGGGATCTTCCAGCACGACGTGTCACAAAGCTAGAAATTTCCACAGGTGGTTGGAAGAGCACGATGAAGACTTCAAAGTAATTCCCTGGCCCCCTAATTCCCCAGACTTATAACCAATTGAGCATCTGTAGGACCACCCCGATTGTGTTGTTTGCTCTATGGATCCTCCAACACGCACCCTCCAGCAGCTGTCAGATGCACTGCAGTCAGCATGGCTCCACATACTTGGAACACCTTCCAGCACCGATTTATTAGATTTGCAAAAAAGGAATGATTATCGGCTTTCGGACCACGGTTGGCAGTATTTCTGAAATAGCGCAGTTTGTGAACTGTTCGCGTGTTGCTGTGGTTAAAGTGCATCGTGATTGGAGAAATGGCACCATTGCGAATAAGCACCGTAGAAACTGCGGAGTACCACGTGTCATTGATGTGAGAGGTGAACGTCAGCTTCGAAGATGCGTGAGGGCCGATCACCACGCTGCAGTGGAGTAACTCACTGTCAGAATGAACCAGGGCGCTACCGGAAGTGTGTCTAAAACGACAGTTCCGCGAACCCTGCTGCGTATGGGGCTCCGATGCAGACGGATGGTTACTGCGCATATGCTAACGAAGGTGCATCTGCAGAAGAGGCTTACATTTGCACTGCAACATCGGAATTGGACCTCCGCTGATTGGCAAAGGGTTGCTTTCTCCGATGAGTCACTTTTTCAGCTTCATCGAACGGATGAACGTCGGTGTACATGGCGAGAAACATTGGAGAACAAACACTCTTCAACCATTGCTGGAAGAGCACAAGCTGGTGAGGGCAGCTTTATGGTCTGGGGAATGTTTTCGTGGCATTTTCTGGGTCCACTCATGCCTGTGGAAGGCACTATGGACCGACTTCGTTATGAATCCATCCTTGCAGACCACGTACACCCATACATGCTGATGTCTTGCCTGGAGTGGATGGGATCTTTCAGAACGACAATGCGACGTGTCACACAGCTAGAAATGTCAGCTAGTGGTTAGAAGAGCACGATGAAGACTTCAAAGTACTTCCCTGGCCCCCTAATTCCCCAAACTTTCCAAATGAGCATCTGTGGGACCACCTCGATCGTGTTGTTCGCTCTATGGACCCACGCACCCTCCAGAAGCTGTCAGATGCACTACAGTCAGCATGGCTCCACATACCTGTATACACCTTCCAGTACCTTATTGAGTCACTCCCAGCCCGTCTAGCTGCTGTCCGCGCTGCACACGGCGGTTACTCTGGATATTAGCTGGTGGTCACAATAATGTAACCCGACCGTGTATATAGTTTATCGATTTATTGTTATACTGGATTTTTTAAAGAGAAGATTTATGAGCTTCTCCGAGAGTTAAAACAATAAAAAAGAGAGAGAGAGAAACCGGAGGATATATATGCAAGTACTCGTACAAACCATCGTCAACTATCCTCAATCCATGCACTGTTGGTTGCAGGTCTCTTCTATAATTTTCTGTCTGGCGTATCTCTTCCAAGTCACTCCATCGTGCTTTCGAATTTCATCCAGCCATCTCCCAAAAGGTCTGGTTCTGGGTCTTCTTCATGCCCATTGGTCAAATCCAATCTAATATCTCAGTTGAAAACGGTAGTCAGTTCTTCTAACAATATACCCAGCCTATCGGCCTTTGAGAATTCTTTAACGATCTTCTTTAAAGTGAAAAACACAACATTGAGTTAACTTATTTGTGAAAAATCAATTTTGAAAGTTGTACTTGAAGCGCTTTCCAGAAAACTGTGAAACGTGGTCACGTTCTCCATAAAATTTTTGTAAAAAAAAAACAAAAAAAAAAAAAAAAACACGTTACATCAAATGTGAATCACAAATTTTTAAGAACTTTCGTAGGAAGATCCCTAGTGAGGGGACCATGAAATTCCAGGGGGTCCGGATCCCCGTGTCCCCTAGCTTCTACCGCCTGTAGACGGAACATTAACGTAACTCATAAGAAACAAAAGTAATTTTGACATCTTGAAGTGAATTAGTAGTAACTAACGGCTGCGTCAGTAATTTTAGTAGTTCTCTACTGCATGATCTTATTGATGATGAAAGTTATAAAAAACGAGGAATGGCAGCCCCGGTGGCCCAGGCTTATGACCATTCGTCCGAGAAGGGTTTGGGTTCGAATCCCGATAAGGCATGGATGTGTTGTGTCTGTCTTACGGCACTGGCTAGTGGCCCGAATTTAGGGACGGGCAACTGCTTATAGTCCACTGAGTGGCTCACCGTGGTCGTTATACCTTGAAAAATAAACAAAAACAAAACGAGGAATGATATTTTTTTTTCTCTTGAGGAAATGTGATATTCAGAAGAACGAAGTAAAAACAAAATCAATGGTGGAGGCGTAAGGCATTTACACTGAATGGTGAAACGCTTTCCTTTTTTTTTTTCGAGTTATTAAGAGATGCAAAGCTGCTGCTCGAAAACCTCCACGTACTTTAATCGCCTATAAAAAAATGTTGTGAAGACGTTATAGCTAAATGTATACGTTAAAACAGAGATTTATAACCCCCTAAAACACTACTAACACCCTTCACCCTAAAACACTACTCACTCTCCATAAAAAGTCGACATTCCCGTTTGAAGGTGTGTAACACGCCCATAAATATGTATATACGTATACTGTGCAAATGACATCGGGGGAGTTGACTTCACCAATTCATTGGGGGAGGGGGGAGCAGGCGTGAAAAGATACTCAGGCGTAGGACGGCACGTCTCTTTCCATTGCCAGGAGGAGAAAAAAAAAAAAAAAAGGCAAAAAAGAAAAACTACGAGATTCAACGTACATTTTAAAGAGCAATACTCATCAGCAATGAACAAAGAAACAGTAATATCATTTTGCTGAACATTTATATTATTAAAAACAAAATTCAGCCCGTGATTTTTATAAAACTATTCAGAGAGATTTTATTCCCAAACGTTTAGAAAAAAAAAAAAATGAGAAATTAACAGGGTTACTAAAACAAAGAACAAGTAACGCAAAAAATAAATAGATAAATAAAGTCGCTGGTGATTATACGTTTCTGTATTTTTATTTATTTTGTTTTTCATAATTGTTTTAACATTTACCACATATCACGTGAACATATCAAACACAATACGGGACTGGCAATCCAGTTTCTTATCAAACGAGAAATGCTAAATATGGGGGAAATATTACTTAATTTTTTGGAAATAAATCTCTTTGGTCTCATAAGTTGGAACTTTGGTCCACCTCATGGGGATAAAGCGATTATTTAATTAAACAGGACAAAAAATATTGGGTGGGCTGCCCCTCCCAGTGAAGTTATTGGAGGAGGTAAGATTCACCTTCGCCTACTCATAGTCGGCGTCTATGAATGACGTTAAGTGAGACTGAATTTAATACAGTATGTAGGCCTACATTACGTTACACCTTCAATATTTTTTTCTCTGATCATTGCATTTTTGTGTGTGTTGACTTCTCGCACAAGAGAGAGAGGGGGGAAAGACAGGGAGAGACAGAAAGAGAGAGAAAGATAGAGTGAGAGAAAGAGAGAGAGAGAGAGAGAAAGAAAGGGAGAGAGAAAAATACAGAGTGAGAGAAAGAGAGAGAGAGAAGGGAAGACAGGGAGAGACAGAAAGAGAGAGAGAGAAAGAAAGAGAGAGAAAAATACAGAGTGAGAGAAAGAGAGAGAGAGAGAGAGAGAGAGAGAGAAAGAGAGAGAAAAAAATACAGAGTGAGAGAAAGAAAGAAAGAAAGAGAGATGAGAATGCAGAGATTTCTGTGCAGTAGGGACTGTAAAGTATTGCCGAACAAAATTAAATTACGGCTTTACACCTTTATTTAAAATCTGTGAATCGTACAACAGTAAAGTTATATCTTATATGTGGTGCGAGAAATGGAAACGGAAACAGACTCCATATTATTTATAGCCACCTGATGTTACTTCAGCTCTTGTCGCCTGTGAACAGGAATTCTACCCAAGTATTTGGAAGCTATTAAAAGTTTTCCGGTTAGCTACCGGTCTCAACAGCAAATAAATATTTTTTTTTTTGGTGATGAGGGTTAAATTTAAGAAAAAACTCTGAAAAGCAATGACTGCAAAAATACATATACATTAAACTTAAATACGTATATTTTAATTGAACTTAAATTAATGTGTGTGTGTGTGTGTGTGTGTGTGTGTGAAAAACAGATGGGGGGCGCAATATTTTGTATTGAACCCCAGGCGCAGAAATGTCTAGTTACGCCTCTGTCTATGTATAGAGTGGTCTAATGTTTCTTTATTTTAGTTTTTCTTGTTTAAAGCAAGTTTAAAATTAATAATTGCAACCACCAAAACGTATGTAAGTATCTCTTCATTTTTGTCTGTTGCAAATTTTGTAGATATACTTCTGAACCGTTTCAGCATGCAGAAGATTTGTGAAAATATGAATTGCTACTGTTCGGAAACCCATGTTAATACTTCTTTGCTTTTGCCTGGTTTAGGAATGCATATAGACATGATAAATAAAATATAAAAACAGCACAAAAGCAAAATAATCGTATGCAGTTTTGGGGAAAAGATTCTAGGTCTTAGCAGGGGTGCTGACTTCACTAAATTATTGAAGTGGGGGGAAGGTGTGAAAAGATCAAGCGCGGGAAGGGCACATCTCTTCCATTGTTAGGAGGAAAATAAATAAAAAAAAAAAAGGCAAAAAGATAAACTACGAGATTCGACGTATATTTTAAAATGCAATTTTAATTACTCACCAGCAAATGAAAGAGGACACAGAAAAATTATTTTCATGAATATTAATATCCTTAAAAATAAAGTTCAGCCTATGATTTTATAAAAACATCCGCAGAGATTTTATTTCCAAACGTATATAAGAAATATGAGAAATTAGCGGGGTTACTCAAGCAAAGAACAAGAAGCGCAAAAAATAAATAGATAAATAAAGGCGCTAGAGATTATAGGTTTCTGTATTTTTATTTATTTTATTTTTGACAATTGTTTTAAACATGTATCACGAGAACATGCCAACCAAATTACGGGGCTGACAATCCGGTTTTTTACCGAATGAGCAATGCTGAATATAGGTAAAAGTTTTTACTTATTTTGCTGTTTATTAATTTTTTTGTAAATAACTCGCTCTGGCCTCATAAGGTGGAGATTGGTCCACCTTATGAGACAAAAGCGATTATTTAATTAAACAGGATGAAAAAGAGTGGCTGGGCGCTGCCATTCCCCCTATCCACATTTTTGGAGGGGCAAGATTCGCCTTGTCCCCCTATAGTCGGCGCCTATGGGTCTTAGCCATTCTTAACTAAAACGAAAGTCACGATTCACCACTTTTGGTAGTTTTCTCCATTTTATATCCTTTAGGCACTGAACCTAAACCTTATCCAGGAATTAGGTTTAATGCCTAAATACATAGCAACAAAAAGTTTTAACCATCGAAAAATCTGGTTCAATCTACCCCCCCCCCCCCCCCAAAAAAAAAAAACTTTTCCGCAGCCTCTAATTCGAAATGCTTTGATACACCCCTGCGTTAAAAATGAAAATGGCGCTAAAGGAAAATCCTTGTGTGTGTGTGAGAGAGAGAGAGAGAGAGAGAGAGAGACGGGGCAGATCCAGAGGGGGGGGGGGGGGAGCTCGGAGGGCAGGTCCAAGGAAAAGTTTCTATTTGTTAGGTTTTAATAACAAGTAATATTTGAATATTTTTTCGCGAAAGAAAGTATTACTTAAAAGTATATTACTTTCCTTAATTAATTGAAATAATTTATAGGCATGCTAAGAACACTTTTTCATTTTGCGGGAAAATATCAGAAGGGTTCCCAGTAATTCCCGACACTTGCCCCCCCCCTCACACACACACTCACGAAAATCCTGGAACCGCCCCTGGAAAGAGAGTGCTTTCAGGTTCTTCCTGTTCATCGCTTTACGGTCAATAAGAGTGGTTTTATTAGTTGCTTGTGCAGGAGGAAAGGGGTTTGTTGGCAGGATTCTGAAAGCTCTTGGTTTTTTGAGTGGGAAGGGAGAGATTTGACTTTTGACCACTATAAGAAGAGTCTACCTCTGAGTGCCAGCGAAAGAGAATGCGCGATTAAATATGGAGGAAAAAATGGACCAAAGAGAGTAGGAATAGTCAAAATACGGAGTTAGGTGAAGGGCTTATTGTGGGTGTTCGTCTGGCTAGAGCGACGATTTTGAAAACAGCACAGTTGACTTGTTTCTCAAAAGGTGAGATATTCTGAATCTTTAATCAGTGCAAAAATAACCCACACTGCTTGTCTAAAAGGCGTAACTGTGTGCCACGACGACAGTCTGTCAAAAACGAGATCCCCGTCATCTGAGAAGGCTTGTAAAGAGAAATAGCAGTTCCTACGTGCAGCAATTGCCCGAAGCATTCAATGAAGGCTGTTTCTGAGCCATATACGTAGGGCGATCAAAAAGTTCCGATATTAAGTACGTAGCGCACCAACAGATGGAAGTACGTGGATGCGTGAGCAGCGGTGGAGGGCAGTGACCTTCATGAGTCATTGTGCCGAGTGGCGTCGCTCTGTGAACATCGGGAGATGTGCTACACGATATTTGGTGACTACGTGCAGAACGCAGCTGCGATTTCGGTAAGGACTGCAAGCTAGAGCAGCGAGCGAACATCAAATTCTGCGTCAAACCGGGAACGGAGACGAATGAAATGTTGCGGAGGCTTATGGCAATGAGTCGTGCGAGGTGTTTTGAGTGGCACTCGCTCTTCAAGAGCAGTACTGGAAGACAACGAGAGGTCAGGGCGACCGTCCAAGAGCAAAATCCCCGAAAATGTAGATAAATGTCGACATTCGTGGAGTTGTGCACCGTGAATTTGTCCCCCAGGGCCAGACAGTTACCGCCCTTCTTTACTGCAATGTTCTGCGGCGACTTAGGGAGGACATTCACAGCAAACGACCTGAAATGTAGCGCAGGGGCGTTTTCCTGCTCCATCACGACAATGCAGCAGATCACAGAGCGTTAGCAACATGCCAGTTTTGCAGCCGCAACAGCATGACTACTCTTCCTTACCCGCCGGATTTGGCCCCCCTGCGACTTCTTTCTGTTCCCGAAGATGAAGCTCAAGGGTCGTCGGTTTGAAACTGTTGACGAGATCCAGCGCGAATCGCAGACGGTGCTTGACACAATTCACGAACAGGACTTCCTGAGAGCGTTCCAACAATGGCAAAAACGCTGGCAGCGGTGTATCGCTACCCAAGGAGACTACTTTGAGGGATATCATAGCCAGACTTAAGTAACGCAAGTACTTTGTTGTAAATCAGCCTAGTCTCAGAACATTTTGATCGGACCTCGTATCAGAGAAGTATGCGCAGGGAATAGAAAAGGGTCGGTATTCGGAGTCGCATGTGTACACGGAAGCCACTGATTTCTGTGAACCAGAATGTTCGTCTACAGTGGTGTCAGGAACACCGTGACTTGACTCTGGAAAAAATGTATGTATTCCGACGAGTCGCGGTATATGTTGCTCTGTACTGACGGTTGGCATAAGAGTTTGGCGAGAGCCCCTATGAAGCAATGGACCCAGCTTGCCTTGTAAACACAACCTAAGTTTCTGGAGGTGGTGTTATGATGTGGGGTACTTTCTGTTGGTACGGAACGGGTTCCCTGATATTTCTGGAAAGTCGGGTGCCCTCCAAGAATTATCTGAACATTATTGCAGATCAAGTCCGTCCTGCAATGTTAACTATTTATTAAGCACGCGGCTGCTGTTTCATGGACGACAATACTACTGCCCATCTCGGAAGATGTGTTCAGCAGCGGTTTCACAAGCATGGCAGCTACTTCCACCATCTTCCCAGGCCACCACAACGTCCGGATCTGAACCCCATTGAGAATGTATGGGACATGTTAGAAAAACCGATCCAAGTGCAAAGTCCTCTTCCGTCAAATATTAGAAAGTTAAAGGACTGTCTGGTGAACACCTGGTATGCTGTAGACGTAGATGCACTCCAACACCTTGTGGAATCTATGCCAAACCGCATACATGCTGTAATTCAGGCTAAAGGAGGTCCAACCCGGTATTAAATAAAAGTTTCTAATGCAGTGGCCTTTATGTAGACGTAGATGCACTCCAACACCTTGTGGAATCTATGCCAAACCGCAGTGTGCTGTAATTAGGGCTAAATGAGGTCCAAGCCGGTATTGAATAAAAGTTTCGAATTCAGTGGCCGGTATTTGTAATTGGCAGTTGATCATGAGCGGCTGGACGAAATGTGATCTTGAATTAACACATATCTAATTTCCAGATGAACAAAGTGACGTCACAGCATGTGCTGAAAGTAACCACTGTGTTCTGTCAGGTGCATCTGGACGCGGCGCTCCGTGTTTTCGGAGGTGAGCCCAAGTATCGCGTTGTGCCTGATTTTCTTTGCAGTGTTGTCTTTTAGTGTATTAAATGAGCGGGATTTGTTGCAGAACACTTCGTTTTTTAAAATAATTCCCACAGAAAAAATTAGGAAGAGTTAAGTGGGTGACAAAAGGACAGCATATAGTGACCACTGAATTTTAGGAATCTTTCCATCCTCGAATCACATCATGTATTCATTTGGCGTACACCACGTTGCTGGAAGCAACCTTGAGCGAGTCATCATCTAGTTGTTCCATAGACTATGAGAAAATGTGCAAATATGTTGGGGTATCTTCATTTTCTTTGAAAGAAATTGGGAAAATGATCATTTCAGGAGACACTACGTAGCAAACACGTACTTCCTCTCCAGGTGCAGTGTTCCTCTTTGAATTACATGAGGAATTTTTTTCTTGGTTGGAGGTTTAACGACCATCGTGAGCAACTCAATGGGCTATAAGCAGTCGTCCGTCCCCAATTTAGGGTCACTGGTTCCAGGGAAGGGAGAGAGCCAGTGCCGTAAGACAAACACAGCATCCAAGCCTCGCCGGGATTCGAACCCGGACCCATCTCGGACGAATGGTCATAAGCCAGCGCTTAGACCACTGCGCCACCCGGGCGGCGGACAAAATTCTGAAACCGTTGTACTCTGTGACATATGCCTCTATTTAAAACTTACTTTTGAGTTTCTGTTCTCTTATGAAAATTTAATCACTTTTTATTAAACATTTTCCCGCTAAATGATACATTACTTCCCCAAAGAGCTCTTACGATTTGGCAACACTCGACAGTGCCAGATAAAAATGTCAAAAATATTTGCGGGGGTGGGGGTGGGAAGGAATGACCACCGTGAGCAATTCAATGAGGTGTAAACAGTTGCTCATACCTGATTTAGGGTCACTGGCTTCAGGGAATGGAGAGCAAGTGCCATAAGCCAAACCTACCGTCCATGCATCATCCGGCATGAATGTTCAGAAGTCAGCACCACTTTCGCAGTTTCACACTGCGATTCTTTTCAAAATAAAATGGCCATTTTTTCTTTTAATCCAGACTGTAAAGACATTTTCAACTGTGTGAGTTTTTTGAATCATTACTTTTCACGAGTGATTGTGATTGCGCTCTGTTGAAACTTCTTTTTCCTTCCAAACATTTTGCTTTCCTTTTTCCATCCCAGCCTGGCTATTTCAGACTATCTGCTCATCTTTTTAATAATTCAGAATAATTGTAATTTTTAATTACAAGTGTTTTTTATGTCCAATGCCTCTGTAGTTTTTCAAAACTAGCCATAGCTTAGCTCACATTATATATGTAAGTGCCAGTACTTATTTGAATTTATGGTGCTAACATGATTGCATCCTAAATATCCTTGAATGTGTCATTTTGAAAATAGGTCTTCTCTATGATTTTTTTCTTAAAAAACAACAAGAAAAAAACCCTGCTACATACCCTCCCCTATCTGGGTTGAACTTCTATGAGCATTTAAGGTGTAATCTGTATTCAATTTAGGGCCACTAGTTCAAAGGAGAGAATAGAACCTTCCTCACCTAGGACTCAAGCACCAACCTTGAGCTTACTTCACCTTATATGTTCACTGGCATTTTTTCTGTGGAACACTTTTAGGATTTAATGAACACTGATCCTTTTTCATATTAACAACTTGTTGTTTTTGCTGCTGTTGTTTTGTTTGGGGGTTTAACGACCACAGTGAGCAACTCAATGGGTTATAAACAGTCACCCATCCCTAATTTAGGGCCACTGGTTCCAGGAAAGGGAGAGCCAGTGCCGTAAGACAAACACAACATCCATGCCTCACCGTGATTTGAACCTGGACCCATCTTCAACGAATGGTTAGAAACTATTCGCTTAGACCTCTGCGCAAATGGGGTGGCTTATCCATTTCTCACTTGTATGGTTTTCTCAATCCAAAAAATTTGAATTGACCTTTAAGTTAAATTTTCCTGGTTTCATTTATACATTTTATTTTTCAATTATACATTAATTTTACTTGGTTCCCTGAAAATCATATAAACAGTGTTTCACTGTATTTGCACATGATAAAAAGAAATATTGTTTTATGACTGAAGATGATGAAAATGCTAACTCTAGAGACATCCTTTGGAAATCATTGATCAGATCTAATTTCAGTCTGATATATGAACACACACATTACAATTCAATGTTAAAATTTCACACACACACACACACATCATGTGCTTTCATAGAAATCTATACAATGCAGTTATATTACATTTACCTGAAAGAAATTACAAACTTACTATAATTATGAGTGGAACACTTATGATCATAATAATAGAACCACACACATCATAAGTCAATAAATACAAAATTCTCAATTCAAGATTATGCATTTTTATTTCCATAATATGGAAAAGACAATTTTACCCGCACAAAATTGTGCAATTCTGTTATAAATGAACATCAAAATATAAACAACACAAACCAGAGTTCAGTTGAAAAATTTCGCATAACACTATGAGACATGACACAGACACACATTACATTCTTTACATGAAAATAATAAAATAAAACTTCTTTGACCGCTATACGATTCAACATTTATGTTGTAAATCGCGTTTGATCATTTTATCTACAAAGAATATTTCTCAAGAACAAAGATGAAAATATAAGATATACCGGGTGTTTCACTGGGTAGTGACAACTTTCCTGTGGAATAAATTGTTAAGGAAATAACAAGATGGAGCTGCAAGCCCGAGACGTCGATCAGCAAGCGACAGGCATTCGTGAGGAAGTAGTGGGACGGTGGACATGCCATTTTGGACACGCAGCGATATAACATGGAAGAAAGAGTTTTCTAGGTGAAAAATTGGTATGCGGAGGGCAGAAACCCCACATAGGTGTTACGAAAGTGGGGTACAGTGTTTAAGAATCATCGTAAGCCATCTCGTGCGTACCTGATGAAATTGGTAGCGAAATTCCAACGAGCCGGCAGTGTCACGGATGACATGGCAAGCATGGCGCCAAAGAGAAGAACACGGCGGATGGCGGAAAACATCAAAGCCACACGAAAACTACAGCACGAAGAAGCCGGTATGTCAAGACAAAGACTTGCACAGCAACTCTTGATTTGCTTCACTAGCAGTATGGCCCACGGGTCATCGCCAGATGATTCCCCCGACATTTTTCAGCCGATTTCTCTTGGCCTCCGTACAGTCCTGATTTAGCGCCGCTTGACTTCTTCTTGTGGGACTTTCTTAAAGATCAGGTGTACCAGGACAACCCCCGAACACTGCCTGACCTCTGACGTGCCATCCAACAGGAAACTGCACAGGTCCCATTGAACATCATCCCGTCGGTATTGCAGCACTTCGAAGCACGTATTCACCACATCGTGACAGCAGATGGTCATCATGTGGAATATGTCATCCATTGATTACCTTTCGCCTACTTTTTCTCTTGCACACATCTTTTTCCTCTTCCAATAAAGTAAGTTAATTTTATTGTCCCTTTCTTTTGTCACTACCCAGTGAAACACCTGGTACATACCACTGATTGTTTGCAGATGGAAAAGGATTTCTCAGAATCAAATTTTTAAAAAGTGAAGAAATATTCTTACATACTCAATAACATATTTTTGAGATGCTTCTGATGTCTGGACAGAATGCTCACCACCTTACTAACTGCACAGGAGAAGAAGAAATATGGCTCAGGTCATTTGTTTGTGTAAAATACAGTACACTTGTGATGAAATTGTGCATTTAGCATGGATTTGTACTTTGAAACAAATTGAAAAGGATAAATAAGGACAAATTAAACATAGAAAACTGGAATGAACAAATAATTTGAAACTTTCACTGGCAGTCATACAGTTCATCTATAGAAATGTAAATATGAAGCATAAAAATACAAAATTATTAACATTTTCCCCACTTGTAGGGAAGATAAGTGGTAGACTACATAAAAACGGTACATACAGTTTCATTGGCAGTGACAAAGTTACATTTGATAAAAAGTGTGCAAACAGGAAAATGTACTTGATATTTTTCCACTACTAGAAAAAGCAATCATAGTGGACTAGATACCTGCTTCACACACAACAGACAAATGCCAAAATTTTCAAATCTTGGAAAAATTTAAGTTGCTCAATATATATAAATTATGTTTATTTTTCAGAAAAACATCCTTCACATTTTTATTTTAATAAATATTCATTGACTTTTTGTTCGTGGTGCATGTTTTTTTATTGACCTGATAATTCTTTTGTAGGTTCAAGAGTATTTTTTGTTGTTTTTTCTTGGGGTTTTCATGACTACCACACACAACTCAGAGGGCTATAAGCAGTCACTGGTACCTAATAAAAGGCTACTGGTTCCAGTGAAGGGAGAGAAGAAGACCTATCAGACAAACACACCACCCATGCCTCATCTGGGACCCAAACCCTGGTCCACCTAGGATGGATTCAGCCACTGAGGTAGCTAGGTTGAAAACCTACAAGGGATGTTCAGTAAATGAATCTGGTAAACAGACAATTTATTTATGCAAATGAACAATAGAGTGCAATACAGAGGTGGACCCAGAAGCTAAAAGAGGGCAGTTGCTCTAGTAAAAAAAAAAAAAAAAATAAATGGATAGAGAGACTTTGTGGAAGGGATACACACTCACAAACTGGCACAGATTATGCTCCCTGGGATCACACACTTTTTTTAAAACTTTTTCTATATATATATATAAAAAAAAAAAACAGTGCTAAATTTTTAAATCACAAAGTGGGCAAAACAACTGAAAAATTAGAACTATTTTCATGACATTCAATTGCCTGCTTTGCGAGGAAATGAGCTACATGCTTTTTAAATATCAAGTCTGGACAAAATCTTTCAAAATAAATTTGAGCCCTTATATTCAGGTGGTTTTGTTTAACAGAAAAATTCCAGCTTGAATCATCAAATCATTCCTAAGCAATATGATCAGTAATTCCTCTTAAAAAAAATTGTCTGTTATTTTACAGTGCATGATTCCCACTTGTTTTGAAAGGAACTTCCATTTACTTCACTCCATCAAGTTATTGCTGTGCCATTCATTGTCTTACTGGCAAATTTCTCTGAAAAGTTTGTTGAAAAATTACATTAAACAAAACACACCCATTGCTTTTCATCAGTCAAAATCTCTTTCCCCTTGCTCTCCCAGTTGTTTTGTTTTTGAAACTCTTAGTGTTTTTTTTTCTGCTCTCTCTCTCTCTCTCTCTCTCTCTCTCTCTCTCTGAAGTTAACAGAACATTTAAATTCACAGCAAAATATTAACCCTTATATGAACTTTTAAAAAATCTCTGTATTTATTACTATGATTTTTTTACAAAAATAAGTACATTATTATTTACAATCTTGACCATTTAAAAGGGAAAAGTTTGTTTTGGGAGGGGGATTGCTCCAGTCCATCCCCCATCTGCTACTGGCATGATATAGCCACATCATAATTTTTCCGTCCCGTTCCCAAAGAAGGTTGGGCTTTGCTTATAAAGGAAACTGCACACAGCTTCTTCCACCTCTATACTGCAACAATGATTTTGCAACATCTCACATGTAAATTAAACTCATCTTTGTTTTGTGGCTTCCTAGATTACTACATTCAAACTAGTTAACTTTTTTATGGGATTTATCTAGGTAAAGTCTCAAATTTCTGCAAATTTTCAGAGAGAACTCCTCTCCTTCGTCACGCAGTCATTCGTTCAATCTCTGTACTGTCTTCGGTTATGGTTAACCTTGATGATTACAGTGATCCTGCAATATATCTTGCCAGATGTTAGGCAGCGAAAATCCCTTACAGTTATTAATGATGAAGTTCTGGTATTTCCAATTTCATTTTCCCTAGCTTGATTCAAAAAGGAGAAAACTTGTTAAAAATGCAAGGAGTAATTTATAAAGTAACTTGCAGCTGTGGAAAATTCTACATAGGTGAAACAGGTCATAGGCTGGAAACTGGCATTGTGGAGCACAAGGCAGCAATAAAAAAATTGTTCAAACAAGAGAGGATTAAGACAGGCATGTTAGAGAAACAGGACACTGCATGGAATGGGACTCTTTAACTGTCATTGGACATCAATCCAACTTCCTGAAGTGTAAATTGAAAGAGGGATTTGAAATTGGAAATTACCAGAACTTCATCATTAATGCATGTAAGGCATTTTCAGTGCCTGACATCTGGCAAGATATATTGCAGGATCACCGTAACCAAAGACAGTGATGGAGATTGAACGAACAACTGCCTGACAAAGGAGAGAAGTTCTCTCCGAAAATTTGCAGATATTTGAGACTTTACCTAGATAAATCCCATAGAAAAAGTTAACATCTCACATTTTCAGCTGCCTGTTTTCCTGAATCATTTGATTTACCAGATCCGTACTGGCAGCTGTGCTGGTAATAGAAGAACAACCATCTCGCTCTTCAACATACACACTAAAATGTCAACACCGTCTTTACGCCAAATTCTTGGACATCACATCTTCTCCATACAACAAGGCCATTGCAATAACAGTTCCATTGGTTCGAACAAACAGCACACAACATTATTAACAGTAAAAAAATACATAATAAATCACAGTGTGAGATATTGTTGAAGAACTTCAGTGCGATGAACTCATAGATGATTTTGTCACTATTAATGCAAGAATTTACTCTTGAAAAATATTCATAATCTGGAATGTTTGCACAGTTTCACATCTTTCTTTTTTTATCTTATATTGAGCATTGCTTTTTTTTTTTTTTTAAGCAGGTGAGTCTTAAATTGCATAATCCATGTTTAAATTCATGCACAGTGCAGCAGAAGTAGTAGGAAGGGTGAAAGTATCGGCTGTAAAATACTTCTGCCAATCAAAAGGGCTGGTCAATTTCTTAGGTAAAGGGAAAAATGTAGAAAGAAGCTTAACTTCAACAAAAACGTTTTGCAAATCATTTAAAAAATTCTCTGTTTCCAAGTGAACATGTAAGATATAATTACATTCTGAGAGTAGACCAGAATCCTAATTTAAAAAGGGCAAAAATCTTATTTGAAAGGCTTTATTAAGGCAATTTTCAACATAAGCTTTACACGTTTTTTGTTTAACTGTTTGATTGCCTTTAACTATTCTTCGGTGTTCTTTCAATTATTATTGCTTTTTATTATCAGTTTAAGGAGCATTTAATGTCTCATTAGATGCTTAAATTTCCTTGATTTTCTTTTGCCCTTCCATATGAGGGGTTTCACTTACATCCATTCTTCTACGTATATAGAGGGCCCCTGTACGTATCTTTGGAATAGAGCATCTAAAATTCAAGGTCTGTATCTGCGAGATCTTGTGAATAGATAAGATGAATTGCCATATACACACTCTGACATGAAAAGAAATACTATCATCAATATATATACATAAATACACACTGTTCATAACTATTATGTAACAAAGCTTCCCAAGCTGTTGTTATACAGCATCACTTTATTCATACAGTCACTATATGCAACATCATAGCAGAAAAAATATTATTGAAAAGAAAATCAATGATTATTATAAAATAAATTCTAATTCCACCAAAAAAAAAAAAAAAAAAAAAAAAACAACTCATGTACACCCATAATCTGCAAAAACAAGAAATATCCAAATTTATTAAAACACAGCAATTCCAGCTTTCATCTAATGACTAATGGGGTTTTTTGTTTATAACTTTTGACTAGGTACTACTTATAACTACACAATGGGCTACATTGCTTAAATTAATATAGTGTAATTTTTAGGGGGAAGATATAATTTTAATCACATTTTAAATATAGCATTTAAATGAACATTGTGTTACAGGTGAATATTATGTTAATATGATGCAATGCACTAAAAGTAGTTTCCAAACTAAAAAAAAAAAGAAACAAACTGTGATTTGTAATTATATATATAAAAAAAGGCATTACCTTATTAGTTGAAAAGTCAGACTAAAGACAATTTACCCAACCTTGTGGTGATTTGAAGACACAATAAAATTTTAACATATCACTTAATATAACAAAGTTATATATTCAAAAACTGAGAAATCCTATGTTACCTGCAAGTTCAACTAAGCATAAAATTTGCACTGTGTATACCTTTAAATCACCACATGCTTGGAGAAAAGTTTTATTTAGCACAATGTTTTGACTTATTATAAGTGTCAGTAGCATGTTGTTGTTTTTTGTTGTTGTTATTTATGCCTTTTGAATGGCTTCAATACATTCTTTTGGCATTCCCATATTTTTTTGTTTCTATTTAATGGTTAATGTACATTGTATACTTATTACAGTACTTTTTAATTAAATATATCTATCATTTTCACTGAGTTTTACACTAATTTGAAGAGCTAGTGCAACAGTTTTTCTTTTATGTGCATGAGTTTCATATATGCACAGTTTTGGGGTAAATGTGTAGATTAGCATATTTTTTTTTTTTTTTTTTTTTTACGGGTGGTTTAACGACCATTATGAGCAACTTAATGGGCTATAAGCAGTCGCCCGTCCCTAATTTAGGGTCACTTGTTCCAGGAAAGAGAGAGAGAGAGCCAGTGCCGTAAGACAAACACAACATCCATGCCTCACCGGGATTCAAACCTGGACCCCTTTTGGACGAATGATCAGAGGCCATCGCTTAGACCACTGCACCACCGGGGCAGCAGATTAGCGTACTAAATGATTTCGTCAGAAAGATGTTAGTACCCGGAAAAAGTGTGACATACAGATTTTTGAATATGGAAATTAATGGCAAAGGGTGCAAAAATCTCATATTTTAAATGTCTTTTAAAGATTTTTATCGTAATATTTACCTGTACGTGCAATGCTGTTAAGAGACGCTGCAGTAGGTCTAATGCATTGATACAGATACGATGTGAAGCTTTGCTCCATTGAAAGGAAGATTCGCTGCAGCGTGTAATTCACGCGTGGACGACTACAAGTGCAACCACTTATGTTCTTGCCAGGAGAGCGAACCATGTTGTACTCATACGCTACAGAATATAGTTCGTTCAAGTTTTGTCATTGTTTTTAAAACAGATGTTGAGAAACTTTTCGTTCTTTTGCATATGCTTTCCTGATTCGAAATAGAAAGTACGAATATGCCTTTCTATGTTGCACAGAAAACTGGGGAAGTATAACTTTCACTTGTGCTTTGAACGACTTCCATTTGCTGTGCCAGTGGAGTTTTGGTTCTCCTCTTAATACCTTGTTCGCAGGTCACTTTCTATCTCACTGATACGTATCTTTTGCAAATCAAAGAGGTTTCATCTGGTTTTTCCTGCCAACAATGTACAGGATACAACAAAATAAAGGGTGGATTATGTGGACCTATTTTCTGTGGCGTATGACTACAACATTTATTGCTCTCCTCCAAACAATGTAACCGCTTTCTCTTGTACTCTTCCGCCAGTCATTTCGGTACAGATAGCAACGAACCTTCCTTTTAACGGAGCAAAGGTTCACATCATCGCCGTACCGCTGCGTCTCTTAACAGCATCACACTTACAGGTAAATATTATGATAAAAATCTTTAAAAGACATTTCAAATATGAAATTCCTGCACCATTTGCTATTAATTTCCATACTATAAAATCTGTATGTCGCACTTTTTCCAGGTACTAACATTTTTCTCACGAAATAATTTAGGACACTGATTTACACATATACCAATTTTGCTTTACATACACAAAATGCACAAACAATATTCTCAACCCTAATCTCCAAACAACTGTCACTTTTTTTCAAGTCCTAGAAATAGCTGATGTTCGGAGATTTCATTGTAAGTCTTTCAAAAACACGGATTTTTATGAATTGTTAACACAGCAATCAGACATTTCTGAATTGTGTGTATTTTACTGTTTCTCACATGACATTAATCACATCAGAAAACTTGAAAATTACTACATCGCGCTGGAGTGGGAATCTAACCTACATCTCCCGATTTCCATCCAAGCATGCTATTCATTACACCACCCAGGACAATGAAGTCCCAAGTATCTGAGTGTTAAAAGCCAGAATTGATTTGTATGTGTGTTAGGCAACATTCGGTTACAGGGAGTATAGAAGTACATTTTCAAAAGATACTGAAAACCAACTACTTCCTTAAAAAAAAAAAATGCATTACCAAATGTATTGTAATAAAATTGCTCTCTGAATTACACAATTTAATGTCTTAGTTAACATTCAGTAGCATGATTTGAGAGCATCAATAGCAAACAGTACAGCAAAAATGTGCTAAATCTTTTTTTTTAATTCTACTTCTATAAAGAAAATGTTATTAATAAATTAAAATAAGGGTAAAAGTGTAGATTAGCGTCCTAAATTATTTTGTCGGAAAAATGTTAGTACCTGGAAAAATTGCGACGCACAGATTTTAGAGTATGGAAAATAAAGTCAAATGGTGCAGAAAGAGCAAAGCTTGACATCCTCGCAGTACCGATGCGTTAGGCCTACTGCAGTGTCTCACTACAGCACCGCACTTACAGGTAAATATTACGATAAAGATCTTTAAAAGACATTTAAAACATCAAATTTCTGCACCATTTGCCATTAATTTCCATACTCTAATATCTGTAAGTCGCACTTTTTCCAGGTACTAACATTTTTCAGACAAAATAATTTAGGACACTAATCACACATTTACCAAATAAAGTATAGAGGGCTTAAAAAATATCTGAAAAGTTACATGTCCGGCTGGGCATGTGCAGAAAATATTTACTTGCCCAGAAGTAAAATCTACATGCCCAGAAAAATTTATCTTTTAAGATAACAAAACAGAAGCCTCATGTTTTTATTAAAAATTGTGATAAACTTTTCATACATCTTTTTCATGGCCATTTTGAAGTGTCTGTCTTAAATGCACAAAAGCATATATATCTCAAGTTTTAAGAAAGGTAATCGATGGCATTTGAGAAATTTAGTGATGATGGTATGTTCAAGAATTTTTAATATATGTCCTGTGTTTTGCAAAAAAATTAAATAATCATAGTTAACTGTATAGGAGTTTAAGTAGTTTTTAACAACAATTTTGAATATGAAAATTATCTACCTTTTTCTCTTATGCAAACAGAAATAATTTTGCATCATAAAATATCCCAAGAATTGTTGTTTAGAAACAAAGGCAATCCCTATTCTTTGACTACTGTTGTATGAACTTATAGTTATTAAACGTATATCATCACCACCTGACACCCCATATCCTTGAAAAAATTGCTAGTGATATCAGCAATTTTAGGATGGTTTTCGCAAACAGTGCACCACATAATAGTCTTGTCGTCATTTGACTTTAGCCAATTAAATGTTTTTATCCAATATTCTTCAACTGTGCGACAGTGATTTTTTTTTTTCGTACGCTTTGTCATAGCCCGCTTGCGCAAGTTTCCGTTTTGCCAACGATGTAGAATCCGATTCTGAAATTAAGTCACTCAACCATGCGAAAGACGGATTTGTAATTACCGCTGACAGGTCGGGAATTTCCCATAATTGCTTACTATGAGATATACTGTCATTGCCGGATATTTTCCAAAAAAACATCTTACATCCATTACCAAATACAACTTATATCCGCAGCTAACACGAACTACTGTTCTCTCAGATAAACTAAGTTATCGGTGTCGGTAATTTTCGCTCTTCTCCCGGTTAAGTGGAATGCATTGGGCAGGCTCGTTCTTAAACGAAACTTAGCTTTTGTTTCATTAGTACCGCTGTCAGTTCATGTGTGTGTGTGTAAGTGCGCGCAGAAACAGAAATAATTTTGCATCATAAAATATCCCAAGAATTGTTGTTTAGAAACAAAGGCAATCCCTATTCTTTGACTACTGTTGTATGAACTTATAGTTATTAAACGTATATCATCACCACCTGACACCCCATATCCTTGAAAAAATTGCTAGTGATATCAGCAATTTTAGGATGGTTTTCGCAAACAGTGCACCACATAATAGTCTTGTCGTCATTTGACTTTAGCCAATTAAATGTTTTTATCCAATATTCTTCAACTGTGCGACAGTGATTTTTTTTTTTTTCGTACGCTTTGTCATAGCCCGCTTGCGCAAGTTTCCGTTTTGCCAACGATGTAGAATCCGATTCTGAAATTAAGTCACTCAACCATGCGAAAGACGGATTTGTAATTACCGCTCACAGGTCGGGAATTTCCCATAATTGCTTACTATGAGATATACTGTCATTGCCGGATATTTTCCAAAAAAACATCTTACATCCATTACCAAATACAACTTATATCCGCAGCTAACACGAACTACTGTTCTCTCAGATAAACTAAGTTATCGGTGTCGGTAATTTTCGCTCTTCTCCCGGTTAAGTGGAATGCATTGGGCAGGCTCGTTCTTAAACGAAACTTAGCTTTTGTTTCATTAGTACCGCTGTCAGTTCATGTGTGTGTGTAAGTGCGCGCAGGCGGAAGATTCCGCTTACCCCTCCCTCACTCGCGCAAGTTGGAACCCCATTTCACCCGTGGCTGTGCAATAAGTAATCCGTTGTCCGCCCACCCCCTTCCCCCAACAGTCTGAATCCTCCTGTTTCATGGCAGTTTACACATTTGGCCACTAAATACTGTAGGCTAGTTTCATTAGAGGCATGCATCCTATTGTTAGCTGTAAATAACATCTGGAGCAAAGCTACGTATGACATAATATAATTGAAGCACTATTCTTCTGGCCCTGGCACTCATTCCATAACAATAATACAACTTCTGGTGATTTGCAGTAAAATGAAAAACACGCGGCGGCAGTCTTTTTCTCTAGCGTAGAAAATTCGTCATTCCAAACTTTTTTTCTCTTTAAATCTAGTTGCCCGACCGTGCAACTACATTTCATTTTTACTTGCCCAAGCCAATAATTTACATGCCCCAGACATCTCGGGCATGGTATTTTTCAAGCCCTGGTATATATCATCTATCTTGGACAATAAAGAAATGCATTAATGTTCTATGAAAAAAAATTTAATATCCGATGTAAATCTCAAAGACTTGAATATGGCATACTAACATTTGGCTACAGTTAATTACTATGATTATTAATGCAGTGTAATAACTACATCAAGCCCACTGTCATTCTGAAAATCATTGTAACTTATTAACCACTACATATCAGCAGGGCTATATTCCAATACGACTTACAGATATATGTTTTGTTGATGTGAAATTTCAGTTCATTATCACAAATCGCTTTTAAAACTGTATAACAACTTAAAGAAAACATATATAAAAAAAAAACTGCTTTAAAATGGCAAAACTCACAGCAGAACTGTTCCTAACTGAAGGAAACACTTTCAGAACAGTTTCAAAGTTAACAGCTCTAGTCAGATAAAGTATCTGTATCAATATCATAAATTTTTTGTTTCAGCTGCAGCAACTCTTCTTTGCAATACATGCGCTTCATTCCTCGCTCAAGGTATCGACAAGACTGCAAATTTAAGGAACTGAGATTTTTTAAATTGCATAAAAGATTGCTAATTACTGATAACGTAACTTTAGTACCAGTTAGATCTAAAATTTCTAGAGGGGAATAATCTATACACATCAAGTTTTCAAGCATGGCCTTGACAGCCTTCAGAGATGGATTCCATGATAAATCTATTTCCTTCAGAGAATGTTTATATTTGGCCATCATTAGCTCTGGGTTACCTGTGCAATACAATTTTGTACGAGATATAAAAATATGTTCCAGATCGGTTGCAGGAAGGAGAATCACAGATTTGGAACTCAATAATGTACAACCACGGATATCAAGCAACTTCAACTTAGAAGAGTTCTTCAAAATTCTAGAAAATACATTTTCTGAAATGTGGCTAGTATGAGAAGTGACAGCCAAACTGATTTCTTCTAAATTTACAAACCCAGGAGCCTTAGCTATTCTTTCTGGTCTCTCATTTTTCACACTAAATGGAGTGTTTGCTAAGTAGAGAGTGCGAATCTGAGGACACTTTTCTTGAAGATCCTCGATGTAAAGGCAAAATGATGTTATTTCCAAATTTGACATATCCAGTTCTTGGATATTTGTGCAGTGATTGGCAACAGATGACAAAAACTTTGCGCCAGAAAAATAAGCTTCCGATATTCTCAATTGAACAATATTTGGCCCAGATTCAGTAAAAATATTGTCAAACAAGTTGCCCATCACAGTAATTTTACTACCTGTAATATTTATATGAGATAAATGTACACACTGCTTTGAAAGGGTATCAAAGAAATCCTTCTTGTACTTAAATTCACAGCCACGAATTGTGAGTTTTTTCAATCTTGGGCAAGCTGTGCATATTTTTGTCATTTCTTCCAGATTCAAATGTTTAACTAAGTGTGTCAAATTAAGAACTTCAGTTTTAGACAGCACATCACTTTTGCATAAAGCCATTACCATCCGTTTTGTCCTTTTTGTGCATTCTGGAAAACAAACAACTTCCCATAAACTGGGATCTTCAGCAACTGCTTTCCAAGTGGTGCATACATTACCAAGTATTTCACGCAAACTAATAACTCCAACTGCTTGAACATAAAATTTGAAAATTTTTATTAAAACTTCATCTGGCAACTGTTCAAAGTAATTTCTTTCCCTACCTGAATCCCTTATCTCATTCTGCAAAATGGGAACTTCCGTAGATCGCGACCTTTTTAGTGCTTCCATAATTCCCGTTGGTAAAAAGTTGGGTTCAATATATAACACACACATAAAAACTCGGCTCTTAACTTTTGAGCGATACGATAAAATCAGCAGCTACATTAAACCGAAAGAATTATTAAACTGCATTGTTTAACATCATTATTTTGCACTTATATGTATAAAAGATTACAGCTTAAATACATTTTGAACTGTTTAATCACACAGCATCTATCATGCGTTTCACCTATCCTATATGTGCATTATTAAAACGTGAAAAACCATGTAAATACCCACAAACTGATTACTGATCATTACTACAAGCACAGAGCACGAGCATGTTTTCAAAACAAGAATCACGTGACTATTTGCACCTACCCTAAAGTCGGCATTATTCCTATGACATCAGAGGAGAAGCTTTGAGCCAATGCTTTGAACCTACTGTTTTGTGACACAAACAGCAGAACAATCTCTATTTCACACAAAAATAATATCAGTGACATATTTCTAGTCAGAGAGATTGCGGAATTAATTTTCATTGTCATTAACTCTTCGCAAGAATTGAATTAAAGACTTCTCAGCAGAAAAGTGAAAATGGAAAGTTCTCTTTAGATTGGTTATTTTCGTGTCTTTTTCTTTTTTTTTTTTTGATTGGAGGTTTAACGACCACCGTGAGCAACTCAATGGACTACAAGCAGTCGCCCGTCCCTAATTTAGGGTCACTGGTTCCAGGGAAGGGAGAGAGCCAGTGCCGTAAGACAAACAAAACATCCGTGCCTAACCGGGATTCGAACCCAGACATCACCTCCTAATAGCTTAGCTCCTATTAGGGGGTGATGACCCAGACCCCTTTCCGACGAATGATCAGAGGCCATCGCTTAGACCATTGGGCCACCGGATCGGCCTTTTTCTGTCACGTAACTGTTTAAAGAACTGTGGCTGTGATGAAAGAAAAATCAAACAATATTTATTAGTATTTCACTTCAAAATGAGCCACTTTTCTTCTGATTATTTTTCAAGATTCCATTCTTCTAACTCATAGGTAGCTGCGGATAAAAAAAAATTGCAACTGAAATCTTGAATTTTCAAATAAGTTAGTAAATATCTACTGAGAAAAAATCGTAATAATTAAACTTTTTATTTGCAAGTGTGGGGAAATCCCGAAAATAAACAGCCCATTATTCGGCTGGAACTGAAACACAAACACTTTGATAATAGCGAAAACAAATTTCTTCTGAATTTCCAATTGTCAGCTGCGACGCTCCAAGATTAGTGACTCCCCAGGTCGTCTCTCTGCAAAGCCGATCATATATTTAGTCGCTCTGGTCAAAAGATTGCTTTGGTCCATTGAACATCTGCCACTCCCACCCGTCCCACCCTCAGTTGCCATTTTCTTGATTTGTTTACAAATTCTTATAGCCCAAAGCCGCCGGGCTTTGGTTAACGGTGATAGGCTCCAGCTTGTAAAGGTGGTAGAATTTGCGTACAGGTAGCAGCATCAACCAAAAAGCTCGAAGCTGTGGTACCTCTGTTAGCGTTAGTTAAAGCTGTGTTTAATAATTTGGTAGTCGAGAAGTCGTGGTTTGATCTGCTGATTGTATATGCTAATTATACACTGAGAGTGACTGCCATGTACTTGTGTTATCACGTACAGAGGCATGTTGATGAGGTTACAAAATGTGGCCGCTTGGGAATATGTTCGGGAGCAATTGAAATTCGAGACTGTTTGCCCGGGTAACCTATTGATATTATTGAAAATAACATTATTTAATATTGCTACTGTAGTTAATATACAATGTACCTAACACATTACGAAAAAAAGTAACTGTGGTAGTCAGTGGAAATGAATTTTCTTAAAATTTTCATGTTAGTGTAGTTAGTATTTGCTATTACGTTCCCATGTAAAGTTTTGAAAAAGTTCACATTTCGAAATTTTGTAAAAAAAATTCGTAGTAAAGCAGAGTGAGATGTCTGTGTTGTAGCTACTAAGTGCTACCCCAGTGGCAGAGACCTCAAAGTTGCTCATGTTTGTTGTTAAACCCCAAAACAGAAAAGAGTATACAGACGGTCAAACTTTTTGTGCAGTACATGTGGCGAAGCATACGTATTTTGTTAATTATATGGTTTCGGTGAACAAGAAACAGGCTCACAAATACATTCAAGAGTGCAAAAGTATTTATAATTGCTACTGCTGGTTGAATTTATCCTTAATAAGTAGTGATGTAGTTGAAAATGGTCTTAACTGTGAACTGATCAGGTTAAGAATACTCTGAAAGATGGCCCTCAAAACTTCAAAGCAATATGAAATCAGATGTGCTGTTTTTCTTATTAGTGATTTTACCAGTTTTTATTAAAATTTCTTAGAGCAATTATGAAAAAATAAGTTATACAAAGGAAGTTGCATGTGAAGGATATTAAGTCTTTCTACTGCTCTTTCGTTCCACACAATTTCCAATTCAGTGTGAATAATATGTATTAATGACATGAAATAAATGTGTTCTGTAGTCAGATTCTATGTGACCAATTACAGTCAAACTTGGTTATGACAACATCGAAGGGACTGCAGTATTTGTCATTTTAACAGAGTCTCATTTTAACAGTGTCGTACTAACCAAGTTCTTGTAACAAGCTGGCAAACAATAATAAAGGAAATGTTATGTATGTGTGTATGAATGAATGAATGAAATAAAACTAGGGGGACTCTAAAATACCAGTTCTGTAAGTACAGTACTGTATTCATGTAGAGTACATACGTAATATGATATATTGGGTTGTCGGAAAAGTTGTGACATATTTTGGCACCCGATGGCGGTTGGGCAGTTTTGGAAGTACTAGAGGCATGCACAGCTCTGTTATCGCTATGGCATTTGACAGGTGCTAGTTCTAGCTGCAGTCTAAAAGGAATAGTGAGCGATATGGTTGATTTGTAAAGATTTGACATCAAGTTGAAGATTGAAGACCAAACTGTGAATTTTCGCCATATTTTACTGTTTCTCTTCCGTAAATAGAAGAACACACGTCAAGCTTGTGAAAAGTTGTGTAAAGTGTGCGGGGATAATGCTCTACAAGAACAGTGGTGGTTCGCAAAATTCCGTGCTGGTGATTTTGGCCTCAACAATGATCCCTGGTCAGGGGTCAGGGAGGCCCACCGAGGTTGTTGATTACCAAATCAAGGCAGTGATAGAGTCAAACCCACGTTACACGACATGAGAGATGGCAGACACATTGCACATCCATCATTCAAGTGTTCATGACCACCTGAAGAAGCTGGGTTACATAAGCAAGCTCGAGGTGTAGGTTTCTCACGAACTCAAAGAAGCTCAATTGACGGCGTGTATAAACATCTGCGATATGCTCATTAAACGTCAGGAAAACAATCCTTTTTTGAAGCGACTGATAACTGGTGATGAAAAGTGGATTGTGTACAACAATGTGCTGCGCAAATGGTCTTGGTCCCAACGTGCTGCTTCGCCTCAAACTACATCCAAAGCAGACATTCATCAGTGGAAGGTTCTGGTCTCAGTGTGGTGGGATTTTAAAGGTGTCTTGTTTTTCGAGCTCCTACCACAGAACCAAAGAATGAATTCAAATGTGTTCTGTCGGCAATTGGACAGTTTGAACGAATCCATCATCCAGAAACGTCCAGAGCTCGTTCATCGTAAAGTTGTGTTCCATCAGGACAACACGAGACCACACACAAGTTTGATCACCCGCCAAAAAATTATTGGAGCTTGGGTGGGATGGATGTGTTGCCACACCCAGCGTACTCGCCTGACCTTCTTCAAAAATGCTGTTACCTTGAAATGGGCAATCAACTAGGGAATTGCTCACGAATGCCAACATAATCATGACTAACATACTAGCCCTTGAGCAAAAGGAAAAGTTCTTCCACAGCATGAACACATTAGGAAAGTAACGAAGAAAGCCAACAGGTACAATCCATGTGAATCGCCCATTAGTCCATAGCATCAATAGTAGGGACTCGACATAGACACCCCAGTGCTGTCTCATCAGGAGGCAAGAGAATTAACCAGGAACATCCAGCCCTCGCTCAACCAGATCCACAAGTGAAGTTGAATATGCGTGGAGGTCCATGGCATCATTAGTAGGGACTCAGCATGGACACTCGTACATCAGCAGGCTCCTCCATTCACCCTTGAATCAGCGCCCTAAGAAGAGCTACAGGCAAATGAAACTCGTAACATTCAGTAATGCTCCAAAAGCAAAAGAATTCTGTAGTACGTGTTCTTTCATCTTTACTTAGAATAAAAGACTCAAGGTTATGCATTCCAAAATATATGCAGATTTCAGCTTAAACAAAGAGTCTAGAGACTCACTTTCCAAAATTATGCAAATACCCATGAAAGGACAGGGAAAACTCCAAGGAAGCATCACGAGGCCTTGAGATTCCCTTTCGTGCCACTGTCAAGTGTCAATACCCGTAACATGACAGACTCGCATCACGTTCACTTGCCTGACCAGTGATCGTAGAGCAAATGCAACTCAAGTTTGGTAATGGTTAGCATCGTTAGGCCTATTAGTATATTCTGTAGTCAAGGGGTTATCAGGAGATATGAATGTGTAAATTTTTAATTGCATAATTCTCTTGTAATTGTTGGCACAAATATGCCATATTTTCTTTGTTTCTGTGTAGCCATTTCTGCAGAAAACTTGAAAGTTATATTGCCCTGGAACGGGAATCTAACCCGCATCTCCCGGAAGCAGTAAAATACGGCATTTTTGTGCCAACGATTACACCTGTAGGCCTATTGCCTTCCATGTATTTATGAAGAATTATTTCTTCAGGGAAACTAGTTTTTCCACTTTTGTATGATAATTCTCTTAGTAACTAGTGTAGATATGGTGCAATTACATAACTTTCTGATTTATTCCTATGATGCATTTGTAGCTGTAACTTTGCATTACCTCTGATTTTTTTTTTTTCTTTCTCTGTAGGAGTAGTTCATTTATGAAGACTCAGCAATGTGACAGGTTCAAAATAGACATTCCCTACTGCCTAAGCAAGATTACATGTAAGTAAGTTTGTACCTGGCATATTCCAGGCTTTGTTTTATTTCTTGTTTTTGTTGTATTATGTAACACTTTGTCATTGAAATTTCAGAATTTTTTTATCTTGTTCTCTGAAGGTAACATAGATATATAGGCACACATATACCTTCGCTTTCAAACTGGCTTTACAAAGCATCGGTAACATCTTGTGTAATGATCTCAATAGGAATGAAACATCTGTTAATCATTTAATGAAAAGGATGGGAGGCGGGCTCGTAGAAGTCAGATTAGGAAATCTTCCATGTCGTTAAGGTCTTACGTAAAAGCAAAGAACATTTTCATGTTCAGGCAGGGGTTAAAATTTAAATTTGAAATGGAAGGGAGTCTCCCCACTTGTGTTTGTAAATGGAGGGGATTAAAAATTTTTGGTGGACTCTGGGAAAACAGCAGTAATTTTTCAAACAATATAAGCTATACTTGGTTCTTAAAACAAACAGGGGAATTAAATCAAAAATTTTACTACATTCAATCTAATACAAATGACCATGATTCATTTTACAAAACTAGAGTTTTGTTTTGCAGTACATTGATATCATAAAATTGCTCCTGAAAGTATATATGTCTGTCTTTCATTCCTTGCCACAATTAGCAAGCTTTAATCAGCTGTTTTATTTCTAAGGGTTTATCTGGCACAATTTCAGAAATGTGCATTAAGATTTTTGTAGCTCAGTGCATCTCTAAATTTTGACTGAATTTTGTTTTGCGTGTGCTAAAGCCACGTTCACATGGTACACTTGTTAAACGTAACACAAGACTTACTTGCAGAAGAATATTTTGACACTGATGAAAATGTGTGCAGATGGTTGCTTATAAATCTCTTAGAAAACTTTGGACATTGATTGGCACATATACTCTTCATTTTTTTCAGCTATATTTGAATAGTGAATATTCCATAACTGTATCATTATTATTTTAGAAAACAAAAAAACTGGTCTGCCAGGCTTTTGAAAGACTGTACCAAAACTTTTGTGTGTGTGTGTGTATGTTGCTTCACAGATTCAGATTCTACACACTCCAACTTCAAAAAGAGTTCCATTGTGGAGGAAGGAAATATACAGCCTATCTCAATCACAAAAGATAAAATAAACTTTCACTGGACATTGTGATGTGCAAGTTTAGTATTACAAGGGTCAACTAATTTATTATTTTTGAACATGTTTCCCTTCAGCTCTGAAAAAAAAATATCGTCGTGAATACTATGTATGAGATGTTTACGGTTCACATTATTGTAACTTAGTTGATTCAACCATTCTTCTGATATGAAGAATGTCCAGTTTTTCCCTTTGCAACTATTTATAGAGGGAAAATATTACGGGCGGTCGTAGTGAGCAATGGGTTTGCCTCCTCGGGGCGCTCCATGGTAACAATGGCACACACAACAGCAACTAGGGCCTCTGTGAATCTTGGAGAGGTGCAAGCTAGTTCTGTGCGACATTGGCGAAAAGACCCCAACTCACTGGGTTTTGTTCCAGAATCCTTAGGTTGAATGACCAACTGGAACCCTCAGCTGTGGGCTAATCCCCCACACTGATGTACTTACCTGATTAAAAAGAAATATTAAGAATGACTCAAGTGTGGGATATGGTGGACCTACCACACTTGAGAAGGACGGTCCACTACGGAATTGACCTGGACTTTCTAAACAGCGTATGAGAAAGCGATCTCGGCTGAGTGAATGTAAGATTGGTGTATGGAATACTAGAGGTATAAATGGCAAGATGAGTGAGGTGATTGAGGAGATGAATAAGTATAGACTGGATGTGCTGTGTGTAAGTGAAACCAAAAAGGAGGAAATTGGGGTAGAAGAAGTGAATGGCACGGTAAGTGTGTGGTCTGGAGTATTGGATAATATGAGAGGACAGGCTGGTGTAGGTGTGATTTTAAGTGAAAAGATGAAGAACAACTTGATTCACTATAGTTGCACAAGTGAGAGAATTCTCTGGATTCATTTGAAAGTGAAACTTCAGAGAATTGTTATTGTTGTAGTGTATGCTCCTTGTGACTTGGAACCTTCTGATAAGAAAGAAGATTTCTGGAATGAGCTAAAATGCTGTTTTGAGCCAGTTTGGTGCTAAAGAAAAAGTTATAATAGCAGGGGATTTCAATGCTAGAGTAGGTGTGCAGAATGCAATTTCTGACAATGTTCTGGGTGAGTTTAATGATCCTTGTGTGAATGATAATGGTGAAGGATTAATTGAACTCTGCATTGAGAATGGTTTGTGTGTATCTAATACATTTTTCAACCACAAGTATATACACACATATACTTGGGAAAATCGTACTCTTAATCAAAAGAGTGTGATAGATTTTGTTGTTTGCGATCAGCGTTTGAAACACTTAGTTGTTGACACCCGTGTGATGAGAGGTGCAGATGTTGGTTCTGATCATTACTTGGTAGTGTCACAAGTGAAACTTAATGTTGGTTGGAGGAAATGGAATAGGAAGAGACCCAGGATAGAAAGAATAAAGGTTGATAGGCTCCTTGAAGATCATCAGCAGTATTCTGACTTACTCAGAGAACGACTGAAGGATCTGAAATCTTGTGAGAGGGATGTAGAAAAGAAGTGGGAATGTTTTAAGAACTGTGTTGTTACTGCTGCTAAAGAGGTCTGTGGCACCACAATAGTGGGTAACAATAGAGGTGATGCTTGGTGGAATAGTGAGATTGATGAGGCAGTAAAGAAAAAGAAGGAAGCCTATTTGGGGATGTTGCAAGGTAGAGTCTCTGTGGATGAATATTGCTGTAAGAAACGTGAAGCTGCTAAGCTGGTTTGCCACAGTAAGGCAAAAGATAGGAAGGAGAAAGTGGAAAGGAATGAACTGGCTTTTTGGAAAGATAGAAAATCCTTCTGGAAGTACATGAGACTCAGGAAAAATAGGGGAAACAAAGTTGTAAGTTTTGTGAAGAATGAGATTGGGGAAATGAAATGGGAGCCCAAAGAGTTAAGTGACAGATGGGTTGAATACTTCTGTGAGTTATTAGATCAGGAGAGCAAAAATGATTCTGAGACAGATGCAGATGATGTCACAATGAGGGATGAAAGCACAGGAGGGATCTCAAGAGAAGAAGTGTGTAAAGCTCTAAAATCTCTTCAGAATGGTAAGGCTCCAGGAGTTGATGGCATAACTGCAGAGATGTTGAAGTATGGTGGTGACTCTGTAATTGACTGGTTAACTGAAATTTGCCAGTTGTGCTGGGAGTTAGGAATGGTCCCTCGGGATTGGAAGGATGCTATCATTGTTCCCTTGTATAAGGGAAAAGATGAGCAGACTGAATGCAAGAACTATCGTGGTATTAGCCTACTGAGTGTGCCAGGGAAAGTGTTTGGTAAGGTTGTTATTGAAAAAGTACGGGGTCTTACTTCATTGAAAGTGTGGGATGTTCAGAGTGGTTTTATTTATGCCTGGTAAAGGCTGCACTAACCAGATTTTTGCATTACACATGATGATTGAAAAGTATCTGGCTGTTGGGAAGAAAGTTTTTACTGCCTTCATAGATTTAGAGAAAGCTTACGACCGAGTCAATAGGACACTTTTGTGGAAGGTATTGAGTGAATATGGTGTTACTGGGAATCTACTTAATAGTGTAAAAGCCATGAATGCTGGTAGTAGCGCTTGTGTACGAGTGAATGGTGTTTTATCAAAATGGTTTTCCATTGGTGCAGGAGTTAGACAAGGTTGTGTAATGTTACCATGGCTGTTTAATATATTTATGGATGCATGCATGCATGCATGCATGCGTGATGCCAAAATAGATAATAGTGGTTTATGTCTTGGTGATATCCGTGTGTGCAGATTGCTGTATGCTGATGACACTGTCCTGTTGGCAGAGAGCAAAAGTGAGTTGCAGAGTATGTTGACTTGGATGCACAAAGTTTGCATGAAATTCAAACTGAGTATAAATAAGGAAAAAAACAAAGTTATGGTGTTTGAGAGAGGAACTGGTAGCACTGAATGTAATGTAAGTATAAATGGCACTGTGATTGACCAGGTGAGTGAGTTTGTGTATTTAGGAAGCATGTTTGACAGAGAGAACAAGTTGGATGGTGAAATCAGTAGGCGAGTGAATTCTTCTTTGAAAGTCATAGCTGCTCTGGGAGGTTTTCACAGGAATGATGGGTTCTCTAGAGAGTCCTGCATGGCTGTGTATGAAACAGTAATCGTTCCTACTCTGATATATGGCAGTGAAACCTGGGTACTGTAGAAGAAGCATAGGAGTTGTTTGTGTGCTGGAGAAATGCGTTACTTACGTGGGGTTTGTGGCAAGACACGATCTGACTGTGTGAGGAAAGAAAATGTATTGCAGTTGTGTGATGTAAAGCAAAATGTTGTTAGCAAGGTGGAGACCAATATGCTTTGGTGGTTTGGCCATGTTGAAAGAATGAGTGATGAAATGCTTACTAAGAAAATATTTTCAGCCCAAGTGGCAGGAAGGAAAGGCAGAGGAAAGCCAAGGAAGACATGAGTGGATCAGATTCAGGAGTGTTTGTATGAAAAAAAGATTATGAGTATGAAGTATAAAATATCTTGTGTACGGCGTGTAATGGATATCAGTGAAGCACGAGTTGTATGTCAAGATTGCTGTAAATGGCGAAGTTTGATACGACAACAATAAGTAAAAATATCTGGAAGTTTGTATTTCTTTTTGAAGCTAACCTCTGAATCTCAGAGAACAGCTTAGTGATATGTATGTATGTATGTATGTATGAAAATAACATTTAACAATAATTCAGGACAGTGGAAACATCGTGAAAAAAATCATGATTACAAATTTTTTTTCGCTCTGTCCGACTTCCGTTTTCGGAAAGTTTCCTTCTGTTTTCAAGCTGAAACACAATCAGTCATCAAACAAAATTATATTTTGCAATAACACTGATCACAGGGAATATCGCAAGAAAAAAATTACGATTATATCTGCAGTTCGTCGAACTTCCGTTTTCGAAAGTTTTGAAGAACAAAATTCCGTCCCCAGCCGGAAAACGCCCCCCCCTCTCCACGGCCACACACACCAACACCCCACCCCCAAAACATTATCTTCAGTTTTGCATCGTTCTGGAGAACAACACAAATGATGACAACAAAGACAGAGTTCCTGGAATCCACGGAAGAAACTCGTGCCTAAAGTTTACAAGGAAATTTTTGCGGCGTCGAACCTCCGTTATCGGAAATTGTTGTCTACACTTTCAAGCTGAAATACAAACATTTATGCATTAAACTGATATTTTAATAATATTGGACAATTTTTTACTCCGTTTAACTTTCGTTTTCGGAAGTTCTGAAAAAGGGAATACCATTCACCAGACGGAAAATGACCCCCCCCCCCCCACAAACACACACTGTGATCCTCCAAAAATAAAACATTATCTTCAGGGGTTTTTTTTTTTTTTCGTCGATCTCGAGTATAACCGAAATGTGGGGAAAAAAGCGGAATTCCGTGAATCCGAACAATCTCATGCCTGATTCGTAACAGCCCGCGATATGCAAAATGAACTGCTCATGCGGCTACGCATAAAGCCGATTCACGGGTCCATAAACTGATGTTCCCGACATGAACAATGTATTTGATTGCAATTTTCGGTACTCTTAAAGGTCCATTTCTAAAGCACGTATTGTTACAAATAATACGTTTTGTAATGCGCAAATTTTGTGAGTGGTTCAAAAACGGACCCAAGATTTTATATATATATATATTCTTAAAATTTTGTAAGGTGGGAGACTCCCGCCTAACAACTTTATTTCGGCAGGAATCCCAGCATCCCACCCTGAATTTTAACCCCCTGGTTCAGGGTTAAAAATTTTGTTGGAAACACCATGGCCATATGTAGAAAGGAAATATATGATTTGTTTCATATATTTACACAGAAGTTGCATTAATGCCTGGCAAAGGTTATTTCACACATCAAAAATGAAAATTACTTCCTAAAAAAATTGAGAGATATTTTTACCACTCTAAAATTTTCCCATCGCGATTTTAAAACACAATACCCAAGTTTTTTTAAAAATTATTTTCATTACTATTATATTTTTCTCGACTGTTCCAACACAGCAGTTGTGCCATAACATAATTCCTCCCTTGTTTCCCACCACTACTCTGGTGGCCCAGCAAATGACAAAGCTACAGATGGGGTGTAGGGTGAGCGTGTGTGCAAGCCCAAATGAAATGGGCAACATAATGTTTTTCAAGAGTTCTGAAAGTTTGTGGACAGTGTTGTTGAATAATTACAACACTAAATCAAAGTAAAACATATTTATAACCCTGTTATATCCATTAAAAGAATGTGAATGTCATGGATTTTAATTCTCATTGTACAGCTAAGTGACTAAATTGCATGTTTTCCATGAAGGATTGATTGTACATACATATAAATCACAGAATTTCCATCTTTGCCGCAGAAGTAAGGATGCACGTTTTTAACCTTAGAAATTATTACTGTATTCTAAATTTTGCTATACTTATTGAAATAACTTCATGTCCAAAGAACAGATTTTTTTTAATAATCTAAAGCAACTTATGGGAATTTTACTAGGAAATTTTTTCATTAATAGCAAATTTTCGGAGAAAACTCTTCTTCTTCAGGCTGTCTTGTTGTTGTCACTTTTTACTTGTCACTATCACGGTTACGGTTTACCTTGACGGTTACGGTTAACCTTGACGGTTTAGGTTATTTTTCAACAAATCCTGCCAGATGTTAGGCAGGGAAAATCCTTTGCAGTCATTGATGATGGAATTTTGATTTTTCTCAATCTCTATTCCTTCTTTCAGTTTTCTTTTTGGAAATTGCTGTGGAAACTGATTACTTTAAGGTAATTCCAATCCATGCTGTGCCCAGTTTCTCTAACATGCCTATCTAATCCAGTCTTGTTGGAGCAATTTTTTATAGCTGCTTTATGCTCAGCTATACGAGTTTCTAGTCTGCGACCTGTTTCACCTATGTAAGATAGTCCACAACTACAATTTACTTCATAAACTACTCCTTGCATTTTTAAAATATCTTCTTCTCTTTGAACTATTTTAGGGAAAAATTTTTTAACTTTGTTCTCTAAACTTGGAGCTAGCCTAATATTGTATTTTTTACTAATTCTCTTTAAAGCCTCAAATAAACCTTTGTGATAAGAAATTTTTCTAGTGAATTTTACTTGTTGCTTTTGTGGGTTCTTCGTACCATTAAAATTCAGAAGCTTCTCAACTTCTTCTTTAGGATAGTTATTCTCTGCAAGTATGACTTTAAGCTCTTCTTTATGGGCTTCTTTTTTATCTGCAGTAGAAACTATTTTATTAATTTTTTCTAAAAACTGACTTGCTGTATTTTTCTTAATAGAAACTGGATGATACGAATTGAAATCCAGTAGTCTTTTAGTATTCATTGGTTTTTTATACCAACTAGTGAGGAATTTTTCATCTTCATAATAGATAGTAATATCTAAGAAGTTTATTCTTCTTTCTTTTTGAAGTTCAATAGTGAACTTAAGGGAATCATCTAATTCATTGAATGAGTCTGGAATTCTTTCTGGAACAATTTCTGAGCTATCTATTATAAATAAGATGTCATCCATGTATCTGCTATATAAGCAGAAGTATGTGGGTTGTACTAGTATCTTTTCTTCTAGTTTTCCCACATAATAGTTAGCTAAGAGTGGGGAGAGTGGGGAGCCCATAGCTAGCCCCGATTTTTGAATGAAAAAAAGTTTTCCCAAATTGAAAGTAGTTGTTCTGCAAAGAGAAAGTAAGCATTTCAAAAATTCCTACTAATATGTTTTTTTCCTTGTTGTGAAAAACTATTAGGTCTGCCAAGTCTTCCGCTATAAAGTCTATAAGTTGATCTATATTAATGTGAGTATACATAGACACTATATCTAAACTACCCATAATAGGAGAATCTAATTTAGGAAGAAGTTCTAGTTTTTCTTTTAGCTGCATTGAGTTTTTAATCAAGTTAGGTGGCTCTTTTAAAAGATTCTGAAGGTGTGACTTTAAAAAATAGTTTAGATTTGAAAGAATAGAGTTTTTTGAGTCTATTATTGGTCTAATTGGTTGGTGTTCTTTATGCAGTTTGACTATTCCATATATTTGAGGTAATCTGAACTGTAATTTTGAGAATTGTTTATAGTTTTCTGGAAGCTGGTTTTTCTTTTTTTGAAGTGAAATAAGCTTAGAGACTTTTTAATCAAATCTGGTAGTGGATTTTTTTTCATTGTGATGCAGATATTTTTAATAGAATTGGAAAACAACAGTTTTTAGAAGTTAGAATGATTATGGCAGTAGTTTGCAAACTGGAAGGAGGGTGGTGCTACTTCTAAAAATCGCAAAATACTTCTTTAAAATCAAGTGAGTATCTTTACTCCCTGCCCAAACACTTACTGTGACAACTGAACATATATTTGATTTTACTATTTTATTTTTATGTAAGATGAAAAAAGAAGTTTAAATGTAGGTTATAATTAGTTACATAAATAAAGTTAGAAACACAGTAGCACTTTTAATGCCACAGCTGTGGACTGGACATCCATGAACGGCTCTGGAAGTGGGATTTTTAGAAAAAATTATCAAGGTACCCAAACACTGAATTTAACTATATGTCAGCATTGCCATTTCCAGTTTTTACATCTTTTCTGCACAAGTCTAAGAATTTTACTGCATGCATGCATGTATGTGTGTGTGGCAATAATTTAGTTAACAAAATTTTACCCATTTTTCTGGACTGGTGGAAAATGAAAAAAGACCACCAAGAAGGAGACGTCTGATACCAACGAAATTTATACAGCATAATAACAGAATACAGAGGATAACATGATCAAAACATTATTGCAAAATACAGCTAGCTGTATTTGCTGGTAAACTGAAAAATAACATTTCCATGTAACATGGTTAGTACGAGGTTGAACCGCCATGAACTGCGTCACACTGTGCAATTCTGGCATGGAGTCTGTCGTACAGATGTTTCATGTAAGTTTGGGGTATTGAGTTCCAAGCATCCTCAACCTGGACGTGTAAATCGGGGATGGTCGTGGCTGGCCGTGGAGACCGGAGAAGTCGTCCCATAAAATCCCGCACGTGATCAATGGGGGACAAATTCGGTGAACGTGCAGGCCATGGAAGTTGTCTCACACCCTGAAGTGCATGTTGATGTTGCGTTGCACGTGCCGTGTGCAGGCGTGCATTATTTTGCTGGAAAACACCACGATGGACCGACCTTACAAATGGCACAACAACGGGCTGAATGATGTTGTTGTTGTAGGAGGTGCTGTTTAACGTACCCGGTACAAACACTAGTTGTGTACGGGATTGATAGCTGATCACTCCCCACACCAGGAGGCCAGGTGTAGGCCCGGTGTGTCGCTAGCGGATGCAAGAAGAGTGGAGACGCTCCCCTGTGCGTTTGCGAACACGCATACGGCCATCGGAGTCTCCCAAGCAGAATCTGCTTTCATCGCTGAACACGACAGATTGCCATTGCGTTCTCCAGTGCAGACATTGGCGACACCACTGCAGCTGTTCCTGACGGTGGGCTGGAGTCAGAGGTGCACATGCCAGAGGCACACGTGCACATAGTCCTGCATCCAGTAGACGGTTGCGGATTGTTCGCACAGTCACCTCAGGTGCAACGGCAGCTCGGATTTGCGTCGCAGTGGATGTTCTGCTTGACAACGGCGCTTTTCTTATGCATTGATCGGTTCGCTCATCAGTCCGTCTGTGACTCCCGGTTCTACGTCTTCTTGTGTGAGAATGTTCCTCCGACCATCTACGCCACCATCGTAACACCACCGATACTTCCCGTCCAATTCGCTCCGCAGTACGACGATACGACCACCCGGCCTCGCGGAGTCCGACTAGATGACCTCGCTCCAAGTCCAATAACTGCTGAAATCGCACACGTCTTCCATGTCCAGGCATTGCAGCTTCTTCAGGGTCTTCGTACATGTCTGTACGCCGACGACTGATTACATTCACTTCGCCGTACTCCTTAAATACCACCGACGATAATTTGCATATTATGCCGTGCTGTGGCGTAAGCGCTCACCGGTTGGTCTCGAAATTAACATCACACCTACGTAAACTCGTCCCTATTAACATATGTAAATTTCATGATCGTCCGCCAATTCCTTCTTGGTGTTCTTTTTTCACTTTCCGGCAGTGTATTATAGCCAATCTCTAGTAGAAACTTACGCAAAAAGAAGAGTATTACTTTCATTACTGAAGGAATAGACAGCATACATTCTCTAACAGAGTTGTCAAAAATTTTATTCTGCTCTTACAAATTTTATTGCAATAGCTGAATTCAAAATTGTGAAAATTTCTTCATTTTTGGTGAAAAAGGGTACTCCTGATGTGCCAACATTTAATTTTTTATGACATAAGGTAACAATTATGATAACTTGTCTTTGAAAAATTGTTGATTTCCAGAACTACAAGAATTGCAGTGCAAATTTAAAAAGTGAGAGAATTAGAATGTAAAATAACTCGAAAGTATTACTATGCATAACGAATTTCAAGTTTCTACCCAGATTTAAATATACATTCATGATATATTACATGTTTTGAAGGGAAGCGGGAAAGAGAGAGCCTAAGGCTTACTCACCCAGAACAGATGGCCCTCCAGGAATTTTTCTAGTGACCTGGTGGCCCTGTCTGTGCATTCCCCACAGGGGTTTTGATCACCTGTAAACAAATGAAGCAAGTCTGGTTGCCAGATTTTCATTTCAAAGTTCTTTATTTTGGTAGTTGCCAAACAGTAGGGGAGACTTGTAAATCAGGATGAAATATGGGATGTTGGTATTGCAGCTATGGAAAGTTATATTGTTACAGGTGCATATATGTATGTATACACACACACTTAAGTGGCCAGATTATTATGACTCCCAGACCATTTTGCGCAAAGTAGCTATCCAGCAGGTGCTACGGATGGAAGATGGCTGAATCTGTATAAAAAGGAAACACTGAAGGCATGCAAAGACTAATGAAGTGCATTGCACAAGAAATAATGGGTAAGAGATGCGATCTGACGGACTATGAACATAGAATGATGGCGGGTGCTCGAAGCATTGGTGCAAGCTTTAGCAAAACAGCTGCACTTGAAATCTTAAAGGGCAGCAGTTGAAGTTTACAGAGGGTGAGCCATTAGTCAAAAAACTGGGTCTGAGCACAAGGTGTGTGTGTTCATCAATGTTACTGGATGCTCAAGCTAAGCAGAGAGTAGGCAGACTTGTTCAGTCCAACAGATGGGCAACACTTCATCAGTACTAACAAAACACTGAAATCCGTTTTTATTGGTGTAATACTACAAAAACTAGAACAAAACGCTAGCTTTCACCACCATGGGTGGCTTCTTCAGGCAGAAGTATTATTCAAAAGTAAAAACAGAGTTCCAGTTATGTATTAAAAAATAGATGTTTGCTATATAGATGTTATAGAATGTGCACGTCATATTCAAGATGTGTGATTAAGGGCATGTGCATTCAAGAGCGTGAACCATACATGTGAGAGGTCCATTGATGTTTCCTCGTTGCATACACCGTGGCCGGATAGGATTTCTATAGTCTCTCTGAGGAGGGTGGCTCAGGCGGTCGTGTATTGTGCGATTTTCTTTATATGTCCCCACAAAGGTGTTGCAGAGTTGTTGGAGACTTCGCGCACTAGTGCCGTAGTGAGAAGTCCTCTTTTGACATCTCTCTGGTGCTCCTGGAGTCTGTCTTAAGGACCTCTTGGTCATGTCCACTTAGTTTTTGGTCGTTCAGTCTAGGTACAAAAAGGGTATAATGTAAACTCTCGCACCTTCTCTAGGTCCACGGCGGCGTTTCTTGTGGATGTGAGACGACGCGATTGTCCTAGGTGCTGTAATCCCTATGCCGTAACCAAGTTTTTTTAGGGAATTTTTCAAGAAATAAGTGAAGCCTGGTAAGTACTGGCATGAGCCAATGTATTGTAGTTTTGGGCTGGGACATCCGGTGTTACGGGATGCGAGATTAGACCCCGTCTGGTGGATGATGGAGTATACACTATACCCCTTTTGTACCCAGACGAAATGACCAAAAACTACGAGGGCATGGCCAAGAGGTCCATAAGACTAAGACTCCAGGAGCACCAGAGAGATGTCAAAAGAGGACTTCTCACTACAGCACTAGTGCGTGAAGTCTCCAACAACTCTGCAACACCTTTGTGGGGACATATAAAGAAAATTGCACGATACATGACCGCCAGAGCCACTCTCCTCAGACACTATAGAATTCCTATCCGGCCACGGGATATGCAACAAGAAAACATCAATGGACCTCTCCCACGTATGGCGCATGCTCTTGAATACGTGCGCCCTTAATCACACATCTTGAATATAATGCGCACGTTCTATAACATCTATAGCAGTGGTTCGTTCCCAACCTTTTTTTGGCCATGCCCCACCTAAGTATCTCAAAAATCGTGATGCCCCCCCCCCCTGTTACATATAATTCTTATTATTCAAAAAATGAACTCCTATCCTCCACGTATAATGACATATACGTATAATTCTGTGACATACACTGCTGGGCAATTGCTAAGGACGGATCATAAACGGCTATATAGTGCATAAAAAGTAAGTGTGGTTGGATGCCAAGTGAAATAAAATAATGTCAGAATGCCAGGACATTACAAGAAAGACAATTTATTGTGCTCTGAAATCCAGAAGGCTTTGGAACGTGTTCAAGGGACAAACAGGCCATTTTGTGCAGAATACGTAAACGTGAAAAGAATGCAATTACCGTCCGCAGGCGTTCCGGCGTAAGATGTCAATACGGGATATGGCCACCATGGAGGGCGATGCAAGATTCCACACGTCGTGTCATGCTTTGCACAACATTATCGAGCAGCTGTTGGGGTAATTTATCCCATTCCTCTGTCAGTGCACGGCTGAGGGTGTCCTTGTTTATTTGAGGGCATTGGCGACCAGCAAGACTCCTCCCCAAAGCATCCCACACATTTTCAATGGGATTCAGGTCTGGAGAACGTGCTGGCCATACGAGGCGTTGAATATCCTTGCTCTCAAGACACTCCTGGACAGCGACTGTTCGATGACATTTTGCGTTGTCGTCCATGAAAATGAATCTATCACCGACAGCACCACGGAACATGCGAACATGTGAGCTTTATTCAAAGAATTAGAACAGAGTATGGGTCAGATACTTGGCAAACAATAAAGAAAGTTCAACATGCTACATTGAAGATGGAAAGATCCATAGCTCAAATCAAGTTCCTGAAAAATTGCAAGGTAAATAACTTTATTCCAAATTCATTTAGACTTAGAAAACCATTTAAAGATTTACTTTCAGCCAACTTCATAAGAAAAATAGAGCAAAAAACGTTAAAAAGAAGTATTGAAGCAAAATATAAAAATGTTGCTTATTATAAAAAAGTAAAAGTAGAAAATGAAAAGAAAATTTCTGGAATCTTAAGGGATGCAGTAAAAGCAGAATTGGATGACTGGCTAAAAATTGGAGTAAGAAACAAAAATAAGAAATTTGTTAAAAAGCTGAACCTTAAAGAAGAAAAATTTTTGAAGAATAACTATTCTAGTGAAAACAAAAAAACTGCAGTTCTTAGTCATGTGAAGGACAACACTGCTACTGGAGTTAGCCAAGAATTATTACAAGTGATAAATAAAGGAAGTAATTTCAATCTATCCAAAGAAAAAATAAATCCAGAAAAATTGGTAATTGAATTGGAAAGCATCTGCAGCACTTTAGAAAAAGAGGACCAAATTAAAGCAGACCTCCTCAGAAAAGATTACTACAATAGCCTTACAAAATTCCAGAAGCAAGTAAGGAAACCTCAAAAAAATTTTGATAATAGTCAATTACAAGCTCTTAAAGATTTCAGAAAAAATGAAAGTATAGTTGCTGTGAAAACAGACAAAAGTAAGTTGATTACTATTATGGATAAGAAAGAATATCTAGAAAAGATGGAAGAAGAACTAAAAAAACCTATGTATGAAGAAGTAAAAGAAAACCCACTACCAGATTTGATTAAAAAGTCTCTAAGCTTATTTCACTTCAAAAAAAGAAAAACCAGCTTCCAGAAAACTATAAACAATTCTCAAAATTACAGTTCAGATTACCTCAAATATATGGAATAGTCAAACTGCATAAAGAACACCAACCAATTAGACCAATAATAGACTCAAAAAACTCTATTCTTTCAAATCTAAACTATTTTTTAAAGTCACACCTTCAGAATCTTTTAAAAGAGCCACCTAACTTGATTAAAAACTCAATGCAGCTAAAAGAAAAACTAGAACTTCTTCCTAAATTAGATTCTCCTATTATGGGTAGTTTAGATATAGTGTCTATGTATACTCACATTAATATAGATCAACTTATAGACTTTATAGCGGAAGACTTGGCAGACCTAATAGTTTTTCACAACAAGGAAAAAAACATATTAGTAGGAATTTTTGAAATGCTTACTTTCTCTTTGCAGAACAACTACTTTCAATTTGGGAAAACTTTTTTCATTCAAAAATCGGGGCTAGCTATGGGCTCCCCACTCTCCCCACTCTTAGCTAACTATTATGTGGGAAAACTAGAAGAAAAGATACTAGTACAACCCACATACTTCTGCTTATATAGCAGATACATGGATGACATCTTATTTATAATAGATAGCTCAGAAATTGTTCCAGAAAGAATTCTAGACTCATTCAATGAATTAGATGATTCCCTTAAGTTCACTATTGAACTTCAAAAAGAAAGAAGAATAAACTTCTTAGATATTACTATCTATTATGAAGATGAAAAATTCCTCACTAGTTGGTATAAAAAACCAATGAATACTAAAAGACTACTGGATTTCAATTCGTATCATCCAGTTTCTATTAAGAAAAATGTAGCAAGTCAGTTTTTAGAAAAAATTAATAAAATAGTTTCTACTGCAGATAAAAAAGAAGCCCATAAAGAAGAGCTTAAAGTCATACTTGCAGAAAATAACTATCCTAAAGAAGAAATTGAGAAGCTTCTGAATTTTAATGGTAAGAAGAACCCACAAAAGCAAGAAGTAAAATTCACTAGAAAAATTTCTTATCACAAAGGTTTATTTGAGGCTTTAAAGAGAATTAGTAAAAAATACAATATTAGGCTAGCTCCAAGTTTAGAGAACAAAGTTAAAAATTTTTTCCCTAAAATAGTTCAAAGAGAAGAAGATATTTTAAAAATGCAAGGAGTAGTTTATGAAGTAAATTGTAGTTGTGGACTATCTTACATAGGTGAAACAGGTCGCAGACTAGAAACTCGTATAGCTGAGCATAAAGCAGCTATAAAAAATTGCTCCAACAAGACTGGATTAGATAGGCATGTTAGAGAAACTGGGCACAGCATGGATTGGAATTCCCTTAAAGTAATCAGTTTCCAAAGCAATTTCCAAAAAAGAAAACTGAAAGAAGGAATAGAGATTGAGAAAAAACAAAATTCCATCATCAATGACTGCAAAGGATTTTCCCTGCCTAACATCTGGCAGGATTTGGTGAAAAATAACCTAAACCGTCAAGGTTAACCGTAACCGTCAAGGTAAACCGTAACCATGATAGTGACAAGCAAAAAGTGACAACAACTAGAGAGCCTGAAGAAGGAGAAGAGTTTTCTCCGAAAATTTGCTATAAATGAAAACATTTCCTAGTAAATTCCCATAAGGTTGCTTTAGATTATTAAATCATTAATGTATCGTTGGCCAGTCATAGTCCCAGTTGGAAGCACATAGAGGGACGCACGGCCATTAATCATGATGCCAGCCCATACCATGACACTACATGTCGGATATCGGTCCCTTTCCTGTATGTTTGCTGGACAATATGCAGTACCACTATCACGCCAGATCAGTTGTCGTCGACAATCAGACGATAGACTGTATCTACTCTCATCTGAGAAGAGGACAGCAGACCAGTCGTTATCAGTCCAATTGCGATGTTGATGGCACCATTGAAAATGGGCGGTACGGTGACGTCTGGACAATGGGATGCACACAACAGGACGGCGGGCGTATAGTCCTCCTTCATGCAAACGTCTGGCGACAGTTTTTCGGGAGATCCGCTTGCCAGTAGCAGCCATAAACTGATTTGCTACCTCACTAGCTGTGCTGTGCCGGTGTCTTTTTGTTGATAGCACTATGTACCGATCTTCTGCAGGTGTCATACTGCAAACACGACCTCCCCTGTGACGTTTGCTACACTCTCCATTTGTTTGAAATGATTTCCAAAGCCTTGAAACAACACTGTGGCTGACGTCGAACTCCCTGGCAACATCTGTTGTTTTTCGCCCTTCTTCAATCTTGCCAATAATACGGCCACGCGTAAAATCATCTAGGTGATGTCGGGAAGACATACTGAAAATTGCAAGTTCGTCAATTGATTCTTTCCCTTTCAACTTTGCGTTTGAACAACAACGGTCAATACGTGTCAAATCCTTTATATCTCTTATCAGCGCTATGACGTCACGAACAAGTTCGGCAATCCAAAATTTGCATACGCACAACACGTCTTACTGTATCCCGCACTTATGCTAATTTCCACATTTTCCTGCCTTCCATTTTATGGTTGCTATCGTTGCTATTGTCATCCGTCCTTAGCAATTGTCCCGCAGTGTATAATTCTTATTATTCAAAAAATGAACTCCTGTTCACGTGGAGGATAGGAGTTACATATAATTCTTATTATTAAAAAAAGAATTATATGTAACTTCTATCCTCCACGTTCCTCCAGTTTGAAGGAGGGTTTTTCTCTTAGTGGAGCGGAAGTGAGCATGCGCTAGGAGATTGCAAGCGGAGAGAAATTTTAGAGGTTTCGGGGGATTCTTCTTGCTCTGGTTTTCAGAAAACCAAAATCACAGGTTTGCCTGTGAATTTTTTTTACTTTCTTCTGGCGATCTTATAAGAAAGTAAAAAAGTTATTTAGTGTGCTCATTCTCAAATTGCCCCCCCCCATGTGGGGCGTGCGCCCCACATTGGGAACCACTGACCTATAGCAAACGTCTATTTTTGAATACATAACTGTACCTTTGTTTCTGCTTTTGAATAATACTTCTGCCTGATAAAGCCACCTGTGGTGGCAAAAGCTAGCGTTTTGTTCTGGTTTTTGTAATATTACACCAATAAAAACTGATTTCAGCGTTTTGTTAGTATTTACCAATTTTTCCGTTAACACTTCATCAGATTACAGATAATCTGAATCAGGGACCAAGTCTCCAATGGCTTCTCAAAGTACAGTTTGCCGCACGTTACATTGTATGGGCTACAGAAGCAGGACAGCCTGTCTGTAAGCCATTGTTATCTGCAGCGAACAAGAAGAAATGCCTCTAGTTCATTGAGGAACTCGAGAATTGGAAAACAAAAGAGTGGAAAAAGGTCATGTAGTCCAAAGAATAAAGTTTTTGACTACACCCTGCAAATGGAAGAGTGAGGTTATGGAGATGGAAGCATGGACTTGTCTTGCATTGTCACTACTATTCAAGCTGGCAGAAGCAACACAATTGTCTGTGGCATGTTTTCATGGAAGTATTTGGGCCCTTCAGTTTGTGCGAAGCAATGTCTAACCTCCCCAGAGGTATTTAAATATCACTGTCTACAAAATCCTCTCAGTTATGTTTGATGGGTTATTCCAGTGGAGATAGATCCTTCCAGCAGGGCAATGCTCCATTTCATAATGCTAATAACATTGTATGCAAATAGTTTGAGGAACATCATGGAGATTTTTCCCTGCTACATTGGCTTCCTCAGTCACCAGATCTCTATCCAATGGAGCCCTTGTGGGATGAAGTTGAAAGGTGCATTAGACAGCTGGATCTGCTACCATCAAATCTTCAAGAGCTAGAGGCTGCAATTAATCACATTTGAGTTAATATACCCCAAGCCACCTGTTAACATTTAATAAAGCCCATACCAAGACGCATTGGATATACATTTCTCTGTTATACATTTTTGCCATTTATATGTTGAATTCCTGCAATCCCAGCAGATTCTGGTGTGTGCTAGCATTAATTTATTACAGTCATATATTTAGTCAAGTTTTGTTTATACTTTTTCATTTTTTAGCTAAAAGAAAAAAGTCCCCTTTCTGAGCCTTTAGAGAGCACAGAAAACAAACCTGTATTTTTTTTTTTTTTTTTTTTACTGTAAAGCTCCATTTTTCTTTTCTGTTGATTGCTGCTACAGGTATTTAGTGAGAGGACAGAGATTTGTCGGCCGCCCCGGTGGCGCAGTGGTCTAAGCGATGGCCTCTGATCATTCGTCCGAACGGGGTCCGGGTTCGAATCCCGGTGAGGCATGGATGTTGTGTTTGTCTTACGGCACTGGCTCTCTCCCTTCCCTGGAACCAGTGACCCTAAATTAGGGACGGGCGACTGCTTATAGCCCACTGAGTTGCTCACGGTGGTCGTTAAACCTCCAATCAATCAATCGGAGATCTGTCGTGGAATACTTTGAACATGGTCAATCGGTAAAAACGAAAGTAGGCGCTTTGAAAACTTTGGCAAAAGATTTTACTGCAGATGGTAAAAACCTGTTTGACCATGCTGGATTCCACTCAGATGAAGGTCTCTTGCAACCAAGAACTTTTAAGGATTATGCTAGCTGAACTTGCAGCATCATCATTTTTGACAATTGATGAACTGATTGAAATGAAAGATGGTGAGAACAACAGTGATGATGAAGGAAGTTTATCAATCTGTGGACACCAAACTTTTGCCCAAGCTTTTGCTCCCTATGATGTGATGAAAACATTTCTCATTAGTCATGATATAAATGAGAGTACTCAATGATCTCACTACAACGTTCACTAAACTTTTTGCATTATGTTAAAAAAATTCATCTCATGCTCAACTGACACAGTATTTTATTTAAAACTGTGACTAAAAAATAATACCCAAAAGGGCCTTCTGTTACTCCGAGTTAGACTACGTATCGATAAAAATGTTACTGCATATATCTATTTCAGAATTTTTTTATATAAAAATGAAATTTAATTAAATTAAGGAATAATGTTCTATTAGTGGCTAGTGCATTGGACATTTGCTTTCTATGTTAAATACTGTATTTTTTAAATGTAGAGGTTCATATTTTGTATAGTAATATTTGACGATTATGGGCAAAACACGTAACAATATTAACAAATAAAGGTAACTTGATCACGCTAGTTACGTTAACTGAAACTTTTACAAAAAGTTCGTAAGTTGGAAGCTTTCGACCTTATCTTAGGTCTTCATCACGCCAATGGAGGACTAAGATTGTTGCCAGATTCTACATTTGAATTTTTCTTATTTTTGTTGCCAAAACTTAGAATTGATCTCCAGATCAACGGAATGTAGAGAGGAGATTCGGAGTTGCAAGTCATTGAGTTGAACATAATTTTTATGCTTTCACGGTAACGGAGGGCAAAACGATTGTCAAAAGAAGCAATTCGTTTTGCTTCGTTCCAGTGGGGAACTGCAGATGTGTCTTCCATTGTCAAAATAGACAAGGCAGTATTGGGATTGGCTTTCAAAACATCTTTTCTATGTTCTAAAATTCTATGGAGAGTTCTTCTCTTCAAGAAGAACTCTCCAAAATTTCTACAATAGCCCTCTCTCATGGTTGTTTCCCTGCTGTTATAGTCAACTCCCTCATAAAGAAATATGAAAACCATTCGAAAATCGAATGCCTCCTTCCTCACAAGAAAGAAGACCTGAAATTCTGTGGTTCTGTTCCTTACCATCCTTCCTATGCTTATAAGTTACAGATTCTTTTTAGAAGTTTTGGTTACCATCTTGCCATTAAATCTACCCCAAACATCTTGAAACTTCTACAAAGGGATAGGGACAAAGTTGAAAGCCTGAACCTCCCAGGAGTTTACTGCATTCCTATCTCTTCTTCTACTGGGGATAACTTATACATTGGAAGCACATACAGGAGCATTAGCCATAGAATTTTAGAACATAGAAAAGATGTTTCGAAAGCCAATCCCAATACTGCCTTGTCTATTTTGACAATGGAAGACACATCTGCAGTTCCCCACTGGAACGAAACAAAACGAATTGCTTCTTTTGACAATCGTTTTGCCCTCCGTTACCGTGAAAGCATAGAAATTATGTTGAACTCAATGACTTGCAACTCCGAATCTCCTCTCTACATTCCGTTGATCTGGAGATCAATTCTAAGTTTTGGCAACAAAAATAAGAAAAATTCAAATGTAGAATCTGGCAATAATCTTAGTCCTCCATTGGTGTGATGAAGACCTAAGATAAGGTTGAAAGCTTCCAACTTACGAACTTTTTGTAAAAGTTTCAGTTAACGTAACTAGCGTGATCAAGTTACCTTTATTTGTTGATAGTAATATTTATAAAATTTAAAGTTTTGCTTATGTTTTTTATTTTGGTTCCTGGAAAAAAATATAATCCGTGCTCTAATGTACTTTGTTAGTGTATGTTGCATATTTTCCCCATTTAGATTTTATGGATCATTAACTTAGCAATCAGATAACGCCAGTTTTACACTTCAATACATAATATCACATCAAAAAACTTGAAAATTAATTGCTCTGGAGGGGGAATCGAACCCGCATCTCCTTACTTCCATTCAAGCATGCTATCTGTTACATCACCCAGGACAATGAAGTTCCATTTTTCTGAGTTAAAAGAAAAATTTTCTGGAAAAAAATATAATCCGTGCTCTAATGTACTTTGTTAGTGTATGTTGCATATTTTCCCCATTTAGATTTTATGGATCATTAACTTAGCAATCAGATAACGCCAGTTTTACACTTCAATACATAATATCACATCAACAAACTTGAAAATTAATTGCTCTGGAGGGGGAATCGAACCCGCATCTCCTTACTTCCATTCAAGCATGCTATCTGTTACATCACCCAGGACAATGAAGTTCCATTTTTCTGAGTTAAAAGAAAAATTTTCTGGAAAAAAATATAATCCGTGCTCTAATGTACTTTGTTAGTGTATGTTGCATATTTTCCCCATTTAGATTTTATGGATCATTCATTAACTTAGCAATCAGATAACGCCAGTTTTACACTTCAATACATAATATCACATCAACAAACTTGAAAATTAATTGCTCTGGAGGGGGAATCGAACCCGCATCTCCTTACTTCCATTCAAGCATGCTATCTGTTACATCACCCAGGACAATGAAGTTCCATTTTTCTGAGTTAAAAGAATCGGAACGTCTTCAGATTTTTCCAGTTGAAACCAATTCTGCTTCCTCGTAGCATAATTAATTACATCATCAGTATCGAAAGCATAGATTCTGTGGAAGAATTATTCTTCACTAATTACATAGAACAAGGTCAGGATTATTTAACTAGCAATCAGGACGACATAATTTTTAAGTTTTCTGATGTGATATTACATACTGAACAGTAGAAGTGGCAATTGAGGCATTATCTGATTGCTAGATTAATAATCCTGACTTTGTTTTACATAATTAACAAAGACTATTTCTTCGATGGAGTCCATAGATTTTATGCAATTTAGAATTTTAAGTTCTCCATAATGAGTTTTTGGATCTTCTTCCAACCATGGCTCAGAAATAGTTTTAAAATAGGCTGATGAATGGCAACATGCTGGCACTCGCTTCTCCTCGTATCTTGTGCACTACCTGTTAGTTCAGGTGCATTTTGCAGTGCAATTCTTTTGTAATGGGAACCCTTAAATTGTTTTTGAGGTGTCTTTTTACTTGGCTTGCTTGTGTTCTTTTGATCTCTTAAGATGTGGAATTGGAAGCAGTTTTTAGGCATGTCAGCTCTTGATTGAGTGCAGTTTGTTCTGTTATGGAAGTACCTTAATAGAAACTTAATTTGGCTGGCTCTTTCGAGTCTTTAGCAATGTAAATTGTTGGGTCTCCTTCCGTATTTGTCCCCCCAAGTCCAAAATGGACTAATGGTGGCAGCATATCGGCACTCGCTCATCTCCTCTGATTTCCCACTTTCTCTTTCTCATCTTGCATAATATGTGTTAGCTCTGAGGTGTTGTGCAGTTGGTGTGTTTTATAGCGGGGATCCACAAGTTCTTTCAATGCGAGTTTTGTTTTTCCCATAACTTTTGGGGTATAGGAGACATCATTGGTCAATAGTGTTTTTCGTTACATGGGATTGGGTGGTTTTATTGGAAAATATTTTTTGTTGAATTAGATTGGATGATGTTATTCAGCAAGTATTTATATTGTTGACTCCCCTGTTATATCCTCAGCTGTGTTGAGCTCCCCTCCCCACGGCACGGGAAAGTTGACACAGCTGAGGATATAACTCATCTCATTTCAAAATTAATAATCTGTGGCCTAAATCACAAGAGCCACAATCACAAACCTAAACAAACACCGCAGAGGAATATGCACCACACTTTGAAAGTGCTTGAACTACTTGGGGGTAGAATATGAAAGTTTAACCAGATTGTATAATAATTCACAATAATTTAATACTTGTAGTGAATGGAAAGTTCGATTTCCTCATGAATGTAAAGTTGTCTATCTAGCAGAAAAATCAAGTAGAGTGCAGAGAACTGTCGAATGATGCGAAATGATGCTTAAAAGTTGTGTTTTGAGGAAATGTGACCACACGTTTTTCCAGATTTCCTTCTGTGAACGTTCATTTCTGGGGATGCCAATTACTGTACACGCCTTGAGGATGAGCTGCTGAAAGAAATTCAGTAATGCTCTAATACAAGTAACTTTGAAATCCCTAGGTCGATGCAATGAAGTCTCCCTGCGTAGATCACGGGCTGTGCTGGCAGCTTTCTACACTGATGACCGTCGAAGCTGGGACCCCTAAAGGGCCCATCTGCATATTGCATTTGTAGCAATAACCTAGGAAACATAGCCAAGTTTGTCAAGGGTCAGCGTACAAATTGTATTTTGACTTACTAAATTGACAGAGAAAGCATCTGCACTCTGTCGTAATGTGATGAAGTGATTTGTCCATAACGTTGTACCAAGCAGTTGTGCAGCAGGTAAATGAGGGGAACCCCAAAGGAGAAAAACGAGGAGTGAGTATATCCAAATGAGTCGTTGACACCAAGGGCTATCTCCAGAACTCAGGGAGATAAGAAAATCTAATACCACTCTTTACAGATAGTGCTTGTTTTAAGCTTTAATAATGTATTGTCAGAATGGACCCTGGGCTAATACCAAAAACGTTATTAAATGTTATTACTTTGACAGCAGGTAAAACAGTGAGGCAACTAGTGAAAATAAAGCTACTTTTGAACTTAAGTTTTTACAACATGCAATAACAGCACTTAAAAAGAAGCTGAGAACATGTAGCACACAGGCAAGACTAGTTAGAAGCACCAAGGACCATTTTAATAATTTACATAAGAACCAGTCTCCTGATTTGCATAAATAGGGTAAGATTTATGGTAGCACTTAGAGTAAGAATTATGGGAGTATGTCAATTAGGATTCCAGTGGGGGGGGGGGAGGGCAAAGAAGTATAAATGTAAGACATTAGCTCTTGTACACAGTAGCTGCACACCAGTCCAAAACAATACCAGGAAGGGAAAGGAGTAAGGGTGACCCTCCCAGTTTGAAGTGAAAACATCATATATCTTGTTAAGAGGGCAATGTGTTGATATGGGAAAAGAGAACATGTACTGACTAGGGTATGGATGAATGATATAGTCGCCCTAGAACAGCATGCCAAGATGTTTTCTGTCAATTTAGTAAGTCTGATATCAGTTTGCATGCTGCCCCTTGACAATTCTGGCTGCGTTTCCTAAGTTACTGTTACAAATGCAATTTACAGACAAGGGCCCCTTAGGGATTCTAGCATTGACAATCGCCAATGAAGAAAGCTGCTGGCACAGCCAATGATCTACGCCTGGAGACTTCACCGCATCTACTTGTGGATTTCAAAGTTCCTTGTATTAGGACATTACTAGTGAATCTATAAAATTCATGGTGATTAACTGTCAGATATCTGAATGTTTGTGTTGGAGATTACAAGGAGGATCAAGGTGCCCTTAATGAGCTGATTTGGCCGATCTGCAATCACTACATTGTGTGAAATGTGCCATGGGTGGAACTCAAATTTACAAAGAGGTTTGATATAGAAATGTGTGCAAAATCATTTTTACTGAATTCCTTTCATTTGCAGGTAATGTCATTTTCCATGCCAATCATCCTGATTATGCACCAGACTTAATATTAGCTGATAATTCTTTTGCTGTGCAGCTGCAGGACTTGAAGGTACTTTTCAGTTCAGAATTATTTTACATTTTATCTCATGTTTTGGCATGCATGTGTATGTCAAATTATGTTTGTTCATCCACCTAGCAATACAAATTCACTGCTAGTAGGTGTCACAATTTTTTTTTCATATCATTGTTTAAGCTCGAATTTTTTGCTCTTATAGCATTTGTAGTAATTGTTTTGCCAGCAAAAGTTGCAGCAAAAGCTATGCACATTAGCTAAATTTATGGATCTATTTTTTTGCTATATTTACATATGAAAATACAAGCACAATGTGTTGACTAAATACAATTTTGTACTTCAAACAGAATTCAAGAATGAAAACAAAACAGGCTTGCACACTTCTAATTTTAATAAAAAATACTTACATTTGCTGATGCATTCAGTTTGTTAAAACACAGTGTACAAAGAGCAAAGCCACAATCGACGTTACACCGACCGACTAACTGATTGGTTGACTCGAACGAAAACGACACAGGCTGGTCTCGCGATTGCTGCTCACTTAAGAAACAAACAAAATGCCTTTTCCTCATTCATCACAGCAGATCCCTTGCAAAAGGTATTCTCCAGGCACACCTGTTCTTTTCTGCGATAGGAGAAAAGCTAACAGGGATGGAAAAACAACAGCAGGGTGAAGCAGTGTGTGACAGCAATGGCTGAAAGAAAAAATGATGGGGAAGGAAACCAGGTCATCAGGGCGAATCAGCAATGACTGGGAAGAAAAACATGTCAGTGGGGCAAAGCAGCGATGGTGGAATGAAAAAAGTGACTGGGATGAAAAACAATGCAAGAATAAAGCAGTGGTGGGCAGAATGAATAAAAGAAAAAAGATGAATGGGAAACAAAACAGGTTAGCGGGGCAAAGCAGTGATGGCAGATATGAAAAAACAATGCAAGGGCAAAACAGGGGTAGATGGATAATGAAAAAAAAATGACTGAAGGAAAACAGGTCAGTGGGGCGAAGCAGTGATGACGGAGATGAAAAAACAATGCAAGGGCGAAGCAGGGTTGGGTGCAATTATGGGGGAGGGGGGAAATGATGGGGAAGGAAATCAGGTCAGCAGGGGCGGGATGATGAACATTTGCTTTTTGGTGATTCAGTGGATAATTTTTTTTCGCAAAATTACTATCTTGATCATGATTTGGTGAAAATGTGAGCAACAGCTTAATGCATACATACATACATACATACATACATACATACATACCACTAAGCTGTTCTCTGAGATTCAGAGGTTGGCTCCACAAAGAAATACAAACTACCAGATATTTTTACTTGCTGTTGTCGTATCAAACTTCTCCATTTACAGTGATCTTGACATACAACTTGGGCTTCACTGATATCCATTATACGCCGTACACAAGATCTTTTATACTTCGTACTCATAATATTTTTCTCATGCAGACACTCCTGAATCTGATCCACCCATTTCTTCCTTAGCCTTCATCACTTGCCACTTGGGCTAAAAGATTTTCTTAGTAAGCATCTCATCACTCATTCTTTCAACATGGCCAAACCACCGAAGCATATTGGTCTCCACCTTGCTAACAACATTTTGCTTCACTTAACACAACTGCAACACATCTTCATTCCTCAAACAATCGGACCATGTCTTGCCCCCCCCCCGTAAGTAACGCATTTCTCCAGCACACAAACAACTCCTATTGTTTCTTCTGCAGTACCCAGGTTTCACTGCCATACATCAGAGTAGGAACAATTACACTTTTACACTTTCATACACAGCCATGCAGGACTCTCTAGAGAACCCATAATTTTTGTGAAAACCTCCCAAGGCAGCTATGACTTGCAATGAAGAGTTCACTCTCCTACTAATTTCACTATCCAATTTGTTCTCTCTGTCAAACATGCTTCCTAAATACACAAACTCACTCACCTGTCAATCACAGTGCAGTTTATACTTACATTACATTCAGTGCTATCAGTTCCTCAAACACCATAACTTTGGTTTTTCCCTTATTTATACTCCGTTTGAATTTCATGCAAACTTCGTACCTCCGAGACAACATACTCTGCAAATCACTTTTGCTCTCTGCCAACAGGACAGTGTCATCAGCATACAGCAATCTGCACACACAGCTATCACCAAGACATAAACCACTATTATCTATTTTGGCATCACGCATGCACGCGTCCATAAATATATTAAACAGCCATGGTGACATTACACAACCTTGCCTAACTCCTGCACCAATAGAAAATCATTTTGATAAAACACCATTCACTCGTACACAAGCTCTACTACCAGCATACATAGCTTTTACACTATTAAGTAGATTCCCAGTAACACCATATTCATTCAATACCTTCCACAAAAGTGTCCTATTTACTTGGTCATAAGCTTTCTCTAAATCTATGACGGCAGCAAAAACTTTCTTCCCAACAGCCAGATACTTTTCAATCATCGTGCGTAATGCAAAAATCTGGTTAGTGCAGCCTTTACCAGGCATAAAACCACTCTGAACACCCCCCCCCACTTTCTCTGATGTAAGACCTCATACTTTTTCAATAACAACCTTACCAAACACTTTCCCTGGAACACTTAGTAGGCCAATACCACGATAGTTCTCGCATTCAATGTTCTTGATCACCTTTTCCCTTATACAAGGGAACAATAATAGCATCCTTCCAATCCAGAGGGACCATTCCTAACTCACAGCACAACTGGCATATTTCAGTTAACCAGTCAATTACAGAGTCACCACCATATTTCAACATGTCGGCAGTTATGCCATCAACTCCCGGAGCCTTACCATTCTGAAGAGATTTTAAAGCTTTACACACTTCTTCTCTTGAGATCCCTCCTGTGCTTCCATCCCTCACTGTGACATCATCTGCATCTGTCTCAGAATCATCTTTGCTTTACTGATCTATTAACTCACAGAAGTATTCACCCCATCTTTCACTTAACTCATTGGGCTCCCATATCATTTCCCCCAATCCCATTCTTCACACAACTTACAACTTTGTTTCCCCTATTTTTCCTGAGTCTCATGTACTTCCAGAAATACTTTTTATCTTTCCAAAAAGCCAGTTCATGCCTTTCCACCTTCTCCTTCCTATCTTTTGCCTTACTCTGGCAAACCAGCTTAGCAGCTTCACGCTTCTTTGAGCGATATTCATCCACAAAGACTCTACCTTGCAACATCCTCAAATAGGCTTCCTTCTTTCTCTTTACTGATCAAATGCAGCTAACCATGTGCAGATTGTTCTTTTTTCTTTTCTCATTTCTGATGCATACTACCCTACTAAATGGCATATGCATGTATACCACAGTGTCCATTTTTCATTGCTAGGTTAAAAAAATTCTTTTCAAGGTGAATAGACAAATCCCAAAATTTTCCAGATGTTTTTTTTTCTTTTTCTGGTTCATGATTTTCTTGTCCAGTTGTATAAATGTATACATGTGTGATTTTCATGATTTTCTTGTCCAGTTGTATAATGTATATATGTCTAGCAAGATCATATCTTGTTCTGTGAAAAAATGACCGTTTTAACTGGTGACTGCCAGTTGCCCAAATATCTTCCCTCTTGAAAATAAAATAAAGACTTACCATGTTTTAATGCAGCCTGCTGTGAAGTACTTGTTTTTATTTTCTTCTTTGCTATTTTGTTATTTAGGAATGTTATTCACCAAGTCCCTCACTAAGAGCCAGATGTAAGACTGAGAAACTGGGTGAGATGTTCAGAACATAAGTAGGTTTATTCAGGAGTCGAACCAGGTGGCGTTTAATACCGTTGGATGATATCGTCAGAAAAAATATTTTTAGCTCAAACGGTATCTTTACAAAAATATTATTTTAGCTCAAACGGTGTCTTTACAAAAATATTTTTAGCTCAAACAGTATCTTCATAAAAATGTTTTGAACTTTGATGGTTCTTCACTTTCAGTAAAATTTTATCTTAAGAAAAATATTTTTGTGTGAGAGGCATCTTGAATATTGTTGTACTTAACTGTGTTTTCTTTCTTTTCATTGCTATGAACTGTTTTGAGTAAAACTGTTTCTGACAGATGCGTATCAATCACAGCATCATCACTAGTGGCAGCTGAGGCGAACCTCGCTGACAGGAACCCCAAAGCATTACGGGAGAATTTTTTCCTCGCATGCATTTTCCAGAGCTAACTCAGTAATAGGGATGGGAACATTGGTGGATATTCATTCCCAAAACATTCGCGCATCAGTAGTATCGGTGAAAATTTTCGATGTGTCAGCGAAAACCTCTATGCTTTGCTGAAGAGCTAAAGAACTCGCACCTTTCCCATCTGTAGCAGTTATGAGCACATCAATGAATAAGTCGCTATTCAGTATGTTGGTTATAGCTCACTAATTCAACGTTAAGTAACCATAATATTTGTTAAAACACTTGATGTTCCGTAAACCTCGATGTATCAGCTCCTGTAACATTGAGGAAAAGAACTCAATTTTTGGGGATGAAATGTTGAAAAACATGGTGAAAAAATAATTCATGACATAGAAAGATAATATTCCGTTTCTCTTTTTAAGAATGCAAAAAAAAAAAAAAAAAAAAAAAAAAATCTCTTACGTTCATACATACATACATATCATTAAGCTTTTCTTTGGGATTCAGAGGTTAGCTCCACAAAGAAAATAAAATAAATTAATTTACTTATCTCAGAAAATTTTTGAGTGGATTACGCTTAAATTAGTTTCAAACATCAGTCGTGAAATCTTGATTTGAGAGGAGGGAATGTATCGGTTTCTGTAACACTGAGGAAAATAACTCTACATTTGGCGACAAAACATCAAAGAAAATGGCAAAAACATTGCTAATTCGTGACATAAAATTATATTCCTTTCAATGCAGCAAAATAAAATTAATTTACTTCATGTAGAAAATATTATTTTGCAGTTACAAACATCGATTATATTTTTTATCACTTGCAAAAACATCAATACTCAAACACCGATATTTTTTGCCCATCCATACTCTGATTAACCTTTGCCATATCGGCCGAGATTTCGGGAAATGTATTTACTTATGAGGAAAAGCATGATGGGGAGGTGCTGCCCATTTGCTTTATGGGGGATTGGGTTGTGACATATGAGTAACTTTTTTTTTAAAGTATTATTTTAGTTATTTCTTTTCCTCCAGTACTTAAAAAATTTTGAGCTTTGATGACTTTCCTGTTTAATGCAACCTGGAGCATTATCATCAGAGTTGTTTAAAAAAAACAAAAAAAACTGCGTACATAGTCGTCAAAAAAGAAAACTTGCAGTGCAAATTCAGAAAGCGTGAACCACGATTAGTAATAGAATAATTAAAATAAAACATAACTGAAAAAATAAAGGAATAATTTCTGTCAAAATAATAATTATAGAAAAATAAAATTACTCTAAACACAAAAATAGGGCAAATTTCACAAAAATAGGCAGAATTTCACAAAAATGGGTATGATCTTTAAAAACCTGGATTGACCCCTGTTATTTCAAATCAGGCATTCCTACCACATGTTACTGCAGTTGAGCTTCTAAGCCATTCTGCCCTCCCCCTCTTTTCTCTTCCTTAAAGTCAGTAATGTTTTCTTTTTCCATCTGGAGCATACCATTAAACCTGCTCAGACAAATATGGCCACCATGTGAGAAGGCTGGTTCCTTGGTTTGAGGGAGATGAACTCTGGGCTTGAAAACACCCTCATTTAGGACAATTAAAGATTGAACATATATACCCTGGTTAACAGAAAACCATACTGTCTTGAAACAAAATTCTAAGAACTTGACAGAACCCAAGGACTATCCATCATTTACAATCTCATGAAGGGCTGTGACAGGGATAGAAAAAGAAACAAATTATTTATATTTTTAAACTCGCAGCCTTTTCGTTATCTTTATAGAACTTCCAAACAATTCTTTTTCTTTTAAGTTCTTCATTGTGGATACCATTAAATGCAGGTATATTCTCTTGAGCATTTCAAAAATGGCTGCTTGTGTCTGTGTCCTTCAGGTGGACATCAGATCATATGCATTATTTCTATTTGCAATAACATACATACCAAACAAAACTGCTTTGGCTGGTGATTGCAAAACGCAAGTGACTGCCAATTCAGGTTTCACTGTATTTGCCAGCGCATTTCATGAAAAACCACTTAAATGGGGTTTTTGTTTTTAATATACAGTAGCGAACAAAAGTATTTGGCGAAACACTTTGTCAACCATAATTTTTTTCTGCTGGACCAAATTGGGTAATTTTGGGATATGATATGTGTTATTCAGTTGTAAACATGACCCATATGCAGATGGATCGGAAACCTTAACACAGATCAGGTACCGAGCTTAATCGCAAAGATCATACAAATTGACCAACAAAGTAGGTGTGTATCACATTCATTTAATGCATCGATAACAGAAAGCAAGTACGAGAAAACGACGAAACAATAACTAATACTTAGTGGGATAACCACGAGACTTAATAACAGCTGCACAACGGGCCGGCATAGAGTTCACTAGCTTCTCGACAGTGACCTGCGGAATTCGCGCCCATTCTGCAGACAGCTGGTCGAACTTCTGGGCCCTATTCCAGCAGGTTTTCTTCGTACATCATCTCTCCAGCTCCTCCCACATGTGCTCGATGGGGTTGAGGTCTGGAGATTGGCTTGGCCAGTCTAGAAGTGTGATCTGTGTTGCTGCTGGAAGGCTGCCTTCACTACTCTGGAGGTGTGCTTCGGGTCGTTGTCTTGCTGCGTGATCCATCCGGGTGGCATGTTCTGGTTTGCCCATGGGAAGACATCGTTGATGAGCATGTTCATGTAGCCTTGGCCGGTCATTATTCCGTCAATCTTGATGATGGAGCCCATTCCATTGCGAGAGAAGGCGCCGTAAACCATGAGCGATCCTCCTCCGTGCTTGACAGTCTGCTGAATGAACTGGGGGTTGAATCTCTGGCCACACGGACGTCACATGTATCGGATGTCATCACTTCCGAACAAGTTGAACTTGCTTTAGTTTGTGAAAAGCACCTTACTTCAGTCCGCCGCGGTCCAGTGTCGATGACGGAACGAGACTCTGGCTCGTCGATTCTTGACTCCGATGAGTGGTTTCTTGGCGGGGCGTCTTCCATTCAATCCACCAGCAATGAGACGATGGGAGATGGTCATTCGGCTGACGTTCAGGTCGTCGCTGTCGCGGAATTCGGTGGCGATGTCCACAGCAGTCAAGGTGGGATCAGCACGAGATCAACGGAGGATGTGTCTATCCTGATTCTACGTAGTGGAACGAGGCCTACCACATCGCGGACTGTTCTCGACGGTCCCAGTCTTCTTATAACATTGCAGGATAGCTGAAGTGGACTGGTGTCGGATCTTTAGGGCCCTCGCAATGTCGGTGACGCGCATTCCGAATTCCATCATGTTCACGGCCGCCTGGCGAGCTCCAACAGGGATCTCCGCCTTTTTACCCATTTCGGAAAACCTAAGATTGACTTATTATCGCACTACACATCACAAAACCCACAAAAATCACAAGAAAAACATTAATACATGCAGCAAACAATGGGTAATAATTGGCGACTCTTGAATATGGCCCATTTCGAAAGACACATTCGCTCTGAGCGAAATACAAACTACGCGGCATTGTAACCCATGAATCAACCATATCATATCCCAAAATGACCCGATTTGGTCCAGCAGATCAAAAATTATGGTCGAAAAAGTGTTTCGCCAAATACTTTTGTTCGCTACTGTACCTGGAAAGAATTATTCAAGATTTTCCTCTTATTTTCTGTCCCCTTCTACTGCTTAGTGGGGTGAATATATTAAATATATATTTGATTCTCCTGTGTAGTGGGTGAATGTATTGATATTAAATGAATTATTTAATTCTTCTGCTTAGTGGTGTGAATGCATTAAATGAATTATTTAATTCTTCTGCTTTAATGGAGGTAAATGTAATAGCATTTCTAAAAAACGTTATTCCAAAAAGTAACAGAAAAAGTCTCTTGGAAAGTTATGTTGTAAAACACAGGCACAATATCGAAATCTTTGATACTGTGCAGCATGGTCCAAAAGTCTTGTTTTGTTTTTAGAAAATTATTTTAAAAATATGGATCTAGCAACCACTTACCATCATTTATTCATTCCTAGGTTGAAAATGATTGGTTATCAGTTGAAGGCTGGCTGCTTTTAAAATTCTTGTGTAACTTCAACAGGTTCTCTAATTTGTGTATTGTAATAAAGCACTGTGAAATTTCCTTATTTTTTATTCAGTGGTAATTTTTTGTTTTCTTTTGTTTTTTAAGAATCATATGATTTAGTTAGAATTTGATATAGGCATTGTCATCTTGTCCCACATTTTCTAGAAACTTCCTCCACAGTGTGAATACATTTTTTAACTTTAATTTGTGCAAATGTGATACTTTTTTATAATTTTTAGTGAATTTATAATTTAAATGTAATAATTATATTTAATATTTTCTTGTGTGCACTTCCTAATTGTTTTTAGTGGATGAGTGTTTTATGTCCCACATAATTGTTTCCTTCCAGTCTCTCTGTTATTGGGAACCAGAAGATTCGATATGCCTACTTAATGTCCTGAAAGAACTTTTTAGTCTGTATAGGAAGCAGCAAGCCCAGCTTCTTGAAGAATATTCACGCCTTCAGTTTGAATACTCTTCAGTCATTCATTTGGAAGGCTTCACTGAAGCAGATGTTGAAGTTTTTGTTACAGATAAGGTATGTAGAGTATCACTGTCATCTTTTATAGCATGTCTTTTGTGAAAAATATACATGTGTATAGTGTCATTCTATATCTATACTACCATCTGTCTGTGGATGCCATATCTCTGCAAATGTTAGTCATATTTGAAAAGTTCTTCTTGCATTGGGAAATGTGAAAACGATGATCCTTGCCTTTCGGTTCGTTTCCAGTGCATAACTTTGCCACTAGAGAACATAGATGCAGATGCTGTCAAATCCAAACTGTTTTGTTCCATAACATTGCTTCTAAATATCTGATTGAAAATATTTTGCCACCCCAGTGGTGCAGTATTCTAAACGCTGACTTATGATCATTCGTCGAAGTGGGTCTGGGTTCGAATTCCGGTGAGGTATGGATGTTGTGTTTGTATTATGGCATTGGCTCTTTCCATTCCCTGGAACCAGTGGCCCTAAATTGGGGATAGGCGACTGCTTGTAGCCCACTGGGTTTTCTCATGGTGGTCAAACCTCAAAAAAAAAAAAAAAAAAAAAGAAATCTCACTAGTACCATTTATAATAGACTGTTTGGAGTAGCATTTCTTTTCTTTTCCCAATAAGGCAGAGTTTTTCTGCTAGGACAGAGGTCGGGCAACCTATTTTTCAAATGCAGTCACTGGTGTGGTGAATGAGCTGTGAAATTGATGACATGTAAAAATTGAGAAATGTATTGAAGAGATACCAGCTACTATGGAATCTCCGTAGTTCCTAAGGAATCTCCATAGTTCCTATGGAAATAGCTCTTGTACTAAGCAATACGGAAAACCATGCTTTTTCTACGGAAAATTAACAGAAGTTATAAATTTTTATTTTTCTTGTTCCCCTTCCCAACGCAACGGCAGCCACTTGACGATCCATCGTTCGTCTTGCTTGCGATGCTGCCTGCATTAGAGCAGCCTCTCAAGGCTGCTCGGATCTTAGTGTGAGCGACCGGCACTCGATGATCATATGATCATATGTAGAGGATTTTAGGAAGGGAGTGTCTGACCCCAGGTCTTAAACAACCCTTAGAAATAGGAAGCTAAAAGATTTGGGCTAGAGTGCCTGATAGGAAAGTGACACGGAAGCGAAGTAGAAAGGGGGAGGAAGATGCCCTTATTTATTACCGGGGGGCCAGTACCCAGGGCCCTACAGCTTAACATGCCCATCCGACGCACGACGGATATTTGTGGATCGAGCGTTCATACCTGCCTGGGATCGATCCTGAGGTCCTTTCCGTGGCAGTCACGAACGTTGCCCACTAAGCCACCCGCGGTCCCGGCACTCGATGATTGTGGCCTTGCGCTGAGTCTTTCTAAGTGAAAGCCCTCCCTCCCCAGCATGCAACATTCTGGAGACGTTGAGCGTAGCTCGCATTGGTGGATGTGGGAGAGTTTGGCCTGAAGCTCTTTCGCAGTGCGGCGACAAACTCTTGAATATCGTTTGGTGCAGAATGTGAGTGTCATTGCCTGGCATTGGAGGGTTTTTTTTATGTGTGCGTCGGCCATATATGTCAGTAATTAATATTTTGAAGTTTTTTTTCTTGTATTGCAGAAAAGTATGCTTGGATTTCGTTCGTATGTGCAGAGCTTGCCAAAATGCGTAATTACGTGTCTAATATGCATCGAAAAGCGTGTTTACGCATTGAAATTTTACCAACACGTAGAAATATGCATCAGGAATTTTTCACGGCGCATAAAAATACACGTTGAGAAACGCATAAAATACACATCAACACGTAAAACTACGTATCGAAGAATTTTACCAACTCGTAAAAATACGCATCGGGACAGCATTTCACCTTTCAAAAGCGGAAGTGAACGAAGTAAAGATGTTTTCCGTAATTCTTAATTTTGATCTCTGGCAATGTTGCCTCTGTCCAGTATTATCTGTCCATAATTTTATTCTATAAATATTTGTATGTCACTTTGAAAATGGAGGGAAAATCTCCGAAAAGGGAAATTTGACGGCGCGAGAATTCCTGTGTAATCTTCAGGCAAGAGATTGTCACGGCTTTGAGGAATTTCTCCTTTTTCGTCATAATTTGGGTTATCCTCGAGATCAATGCATAACTGAACAGAAATTTTGGGGCAATTGGTAGTGGTGAAGGATGCTTTCCATCTGAAACTTTCAAAAATGGAAATTTCGTCTTTCAAAACTTTCATAAACAGTGAAGATTTCTCCTGTAATTGTAATTTTACTTTTTCACGCAATGTTTCCTCTGCCTAGTATTGTTGTTAAATTTCACTTTATTTCATGAATATTTGTATTTCACCTTGAAAATGGAAGGGAAATGTCCGAAAATTGAAATCGGACGTAGCAAAGATTTCTCCCGTAACTGTAATTTTTTTTCCCAACGATGTTCGAAACGTGTATCCTGTGTTCTTAACTATTCCCCCCAAAAAGGTTTGCATTTCAGCTTGATAAAGGGGGGAGAGTCCTAAAACGGAAAGTGACGAAGCTATGATATTCAAAAACATTCATATTCTCCAAGTTACACTTATCTTTTATCTAAAATAGTGAAAGCTATCGTGCATTCATGGTCCTCAGACTGAAAGTTCTTTCAGCATGATGGATAAAATTGCCATCTAAGTGATTTGTGAAGCTTACTGTCGTAGGTGATGTTGAGCTTAATTTTTCAAATAAGTTTTTCAAAAAAGAAAAATCAGAAAAAGCACACACAACTGGTAATTGGAGTAAAAACAAGAATGTATTTAAGTGAAATCATTTTAAACGAAAATGAACTTTCTAAGTTCTATACATCTGTCAGAAAATTTTACGTGGAAGGATGTTCTTATATTCAAGAAAAGATACTGATCTATGATGAATTCTTAAAACATGCAGAAGTAGCAGATCCTTCACTTAAAGCCAGAACATCGTTTACTTCTGTATTATACATAGTCAAGCACTTTCCATTTATAATAACTGAAAATGAACTTGAAATACTGGAAGCAGAATTGCTTGTTATCAAGCTGACAAATTAGAGACCATAGCAGAAACCGATAAAATAGATGTTACTTGGTCAGAAATTTCAAAATTAGGAGGCAGTAATGGAGCTGTTAAATATACTATTCTCTCGAAAGTAATGTTTGCAATACTTGTAGTTCCACACTCGAATGCTGCGAGTGAGAGAGTTTTTAGTTTAATGCAAAAAATTAAGCCCATTTCTAACCTAATTTAGGTATAGAAACTATAGAAACACTTCTCATTGCAAAAATGAATATGTTGTCCTCTGGGCAAGTGTGTTATGAAAAAATATGTTCTGCTGAGGAACTCAAATCTGCAAAACAATGTACAGCCAAATCACTAAAGAAAACTGTTTAATCAATTGTTTGTTGTGTATAAAAAAAATGTATCAGTCATGGTGTATATTATTTTCCATGTGAAAAATTTTGAATATTTTGATACAGGTTTTCATGTATATAAATGAATATATAAGTAAAAAATACTAATTAAATTAAATGAGTAACAGCATGTTTTCCTCGGTTAAAATTATTTTTGGTATGACTACTGAAAAATGGCCAAAACTATTGTATATTTGTACGAATAGAAACACTTCTCATTGCAAAAATGAATATGTTGTCCTCTGGGCAAGTGTGTTATGAAAAAATATGTTCTGCTGAGGAACTCAAATCTGCAAAACAATGTACAGCCAAATCACTAAAGAAAACTGTTTAATCAATTGTTTGTTGTGTATAAAAAAAAAATGTATCAGTCATGGTGTATATTATTTTCCATGTGAAAAATTTTGAATATTTTGATACAGGTTTTCATGTATATAAATGAATATATAAGTAAAAAATTCTAATTAAATTAAATGAGTAACAGCATGTTTTCCTCGGTTAAAATTATTTTTGGTATGACTACTGAAAAATGGCCAAAACTATTGTATATTTGTACGAGTACTACTGAAAATATCTGAAACAGTTTATTCAAAACATGTACACTTTGACTACTCAGTTGCAACTGCTTCAGATGCAAGTAATGAAAATCATTCAAACTGAAAATGTAAGACAATTTGTTGTGAAATTTGACAATCCTTTTGTCTGACAAGTTGTGGACACGTTGCCTGATGTCTGAACTCAATGCACATCTTAGTTCTGCCTCGGAATTGTCCACCTAGTTCTGCCTCCAAATCACCCATTTATCCATTTCTTGGGGAGAAATTGGAAAAATATTAAGAAATACAGTGAAATCTGAGTAACGGTCACTTCTCGAACCGCTGTTGAGAGGTGGCCATTGTTCAGAGTTAGGCCTGTGGTAACATTGCTAGGCCATTGCATTTGTGCAAAAGCAGAATAAGCATATGAAGCTTATGCACTATAAAGAAACCAGTTCAGTGCTTTATTCAAATGCTGTCTGCTGAATAAAACTGAGTATAATAAATAGTTCATCGTGTAGAGGATTTTAAGAAGGCAGTGTATGACATCTGGTGTTAAACAGCCCTTAGAAATTACAAGCTGGGAGATTAGTGTTGGGCTATGCTATAGAAAACTAAAAAAAGAAACATGTTAGATAGTAAAGTGTAAACACATAGTTAGCTGGCCACATGCTGTACGGCAGGAACAGATCTCGCAGGGACAAAACCAAAGAGCATCACCCCCAACAGGCAAAATTTTAGGCCTCACCTACCACCTCCACAGTCCCTGGGGGTAATTGAAGCATACATGGAAGACGCAGCTTGCCTCACCCGTAACTGAACTTTTAACTCCTTTCTTTTCACTTAAGCATACCACTATACCAACCATAAATCCAACCCATTATGACTTTAGCAATAAATATTCGGGTCATTCCATGTCAAATCAACCAGCAAAGATAGCATTGTAAAGTAGCCGGGTGGGGGTCGTGTAGTTTTCCCCATATAAACTGTAAAATTTTCTGTTACTCATAAGTGTGACCTTAAGCGATCCAGAGCAAAAATTAAGTGTATAATTTAACATATGAAGATTTAATGACAATTTTTGGGCAACAAAACATTTAAAAATTTTAATATTGGCTAATTTTGTTTTTTAACTGAAAAATCCAACACATCTACATGAACACACTAAATGTAACCATTGAGGTACCTTTTATTTAAAAAGTAGAATGTTTTAATAACATCAAAAAAAAGTTAGCAGAATTCAATGAAAAAAATAGTTATGAAAAATGTTGAAATTCCTATATGTAGTGATTTTAACTCAAGATTAACATTTTATATATTAATTCTTCTCTTCTTCTTAGAGGCCCAGTTGTCTGCAGCTTTTTCATAGTCAAAGTCTGTTGGATCTGGTCCCTCTAGTGAAATCAGCATCAGATTATTGAGTGTGCTGTGATTCATGCAATTCCTTAAACAGATTTTAATTTGTTTTAGAGTAGAAAATCTTCTTTCACATTTAGCTGTGCTTACCAGGTATAGCCAGTTCAATAGCAGCTGGTTTTGCTAAATTTGGAAAAGATTCTTTGAGCTCAGGTGTTGAAAATTTAAGCATTATTTGCTTAGAATCTAAATTTTTATGTCTGTCCTTTAAACAATTTTGATGCAATTGCCCATTCTAGTTTACTATTTTCATAGTTTAAGAATGCAGGACTTCCATTTTTTGAATAATGTTCAAAAAGGATCTCAGAAGCTTCATTTTGATCATGTCTCTCTGGATTGAAAACTCTTGAAAATCAGGAAATGATTGGCATATCTGGAAATCTTGCTTCTAGGTGGTTAATAAGTGTGTGTATGTATTTTTCATAGATTGTAGTCTGAAAAGCAATAGCATTAACATCTGAACAATCAATATGAAGATCTGACCATTCACTTGCAAGATGTAGATGTCGATTTTTAAAATGATGAGCAGGGGTATCTTTCAATTCCATAATGCATAGTTTTGTGGCTTGTAAAATTGGGTCTATTTCTGTTAAATTAACATCTTGTCTTTGCCAAACTTTAGACAATTTAGACAAAAAGGGTAAGATATCTGAAAGCATCATAAGTGAAGCTATGAAATTGTTTGTTCTCATATATTTGCTTAAACTTTCAGCTGTGGTGTCATTTCTTTCAGTGGCCTCTCTTTCAAGTGCAGCAATGACACTCAACAAGGATTCTCTTAAGGGCTGAACAGCAAAGTCAACAGACAGCCACCTAGTGTCACTAGTCATTTTAAGTTTAATCTGAGGACTGTTCAGTATATTTTGGATTTCAGGTTAAACCAGCCATCCTAATAGAGGAATTCTGGAAGAAGAAAAACAGTTGTCTCAAGATATCATTAAATTTGACTAAATAAGGCACCTCAGTGGCTGCTTGGGCACTAGCAAGAGCCAGGCAGTGGTTTATACAATGGCAGTTGAACAGGAGTCCATCTGTTTCATCTTTGAGTAGTTTTGCTATTCCTTTGTGCTTCCCAATCATGACAGCTGCTCCATCAGATCCTAGGTCCACCAAGTTAAAGTTTTCAACCCTATATTACCAAGTGTTTCAATAATTTTCTTAGTTATAGTTTCAGCTTTGCTATTAGTGATATTAGAAGTTGTTATAAAACTAACTTTAATCTCTTTCTTAAGCTGACCAACATATTTAATGTATATAATAAGCTGCTTCAAAACTGAGATGTCTGTCATTTCATCACACAGAACACTGAAATAATCTGCTGAGTGCATATTTTTTAGTATTTCACATCTAATTTCTGAAGTTAAAATTTCAAGAAATTCTTGCATTATTCTTTCTGAAGTATAATGTGCATTTTTTCCAACATCAAGATGGTTAAGTATGTACAACCCATACCTTTACAATGCTCAAGCAATTATTCATACAGTGTAGTGTGTGGTAGTTCGTTTTTTGCCAATTAATAGATTTTAAAGCTCCCACAAAATAATCTCTCTGCAAGTTATTCAAAACTGAAATTGATCATTCAATTTGTCCTAATCCAGTTTCTCCAAGTATTTTGAATACTATCTGAACAGGAATCAGTGTGTAGCTTGCTATGCTCATGGTCAATTAAACTTTCTTTTCGAAGCCTTTTGCACGGGATAGTCACTCAAGTTACTTCCTTGTTTGTGGGTCGTATCTTTCCATATTTTATACATGTGGAACACAGCATTCCATTTTCTTTTACCCCTAACCAATTAAATGTTTGAAACCAGTCACTGTTTAGACCTGATAATTGATGTTTAGAAGCACATCTTTCATTTAAAGTAGACTGTGTTTCTTGTGATGGACCAACCTCTGCAACGTCCTTGTCGGAAATCGCTGGCTCTGTTGTTGTTTTTGTGCTTTCCTTTTTCTTAAAGAAACTTTTTGAGTTGTTTTTTGATTTGACTTCTTACTCATTATAAGTTTTCAAGTTATTCCATTGCAATGGATATTATTACATATAGTACATTCAATAAGACTGATTAACAACAAGCCAGGAACAAAAACAAGCCTTGATTAACAATAAGCCGACTGAGATACAAGTTCACTTTAGTTAACGAAATTGTATTTTCTCGGAGCACTTGTGTGAGGTCTTCATTTCCGTCGTCAAATGGTTCTACCCTGGAAGTCAGCAGGCAGAAAAGAACTTAGGAGTGTGAAAAAGAGGCAGAAATAACATGGGTTCACTGCAGAAAAGACGCACGCACTACACAACACACCGGAGCTCTAAATTGCAAGTGAAACTGCGTGCTCAAAGGGAGGAACAATTGCAAAATTGGAGCAGAGGAGTGAGCACAGCTGTGCTGCCATCTATCGTCTATTTTGAAAACCAGTTTGGGGCAGAACGCTTCCTCTTTATAAGAATGCAACAAAGAAATTAATTTACTTCACCAAGAAAATATTCTTTCCCATGGTTTTCGGATACCCAAGACTATTTTAGACACGGAAATTCTAGCGGATAACCCTCCTTGAATTTTTGACAACTTTTTAGCTTTTTAGATCCAAGAATATTAGTAAAAGCAGGTGGCCGTTTATCTGACGCTATTGCAAGTAAATCCGCACATGACAAACACTATGGGAACAAAGACCAACGACACACAGAATAATTAACTTTGAAAGGTTTCACAGCTTTATTATGTTACGTGACATGCACGCTATTGCCTACATCACTTCCCTCAGTAGCAGGTTACAAACTTTATGAGTATATCTGCCTAACGGTTCGCAGTTGTGTTCCGTGTCTTCAACTGTTACTGTTTTACAGCTTCTGGAAACTGTATAATTCTTTATGAATCAGGGTGTATATAGTTTAACAATTACAAAGACAACGTAGGCAAATCAAGCACTGGTATACAAGTGTGGCAAAATTTAAAAGAAAGGAAAACAGCATTGTACTTATAGAAGATAAAATTATTTTGTAAGTGTAAATATGCACATTGAACGTCATACAGAATTTTGAAATGAATTGCACTGGAACACAGTTTCAAATGACTTAGATGCTTATTTTCATTGTTTAATATTCACAATGTTTGGAAGAACATATATGACATTTTACACAAACCAAATGAAGAATGCCCTGCCCTGCCAGTCGGGGGTGGAACCGGTAAGTACATCTGGCACATTTCAGTTGCATTGTTCTATGTTATTTATTTTTTTATAGTGAACCCATTGAGATCCCATTACGAAACTTTCAGGATATGTTGAAAAATAATGTACATTAAGCATATATTTTTTTTCAGATTTTTTTAAAGACACTTGTTTTTTAATATTTAAATTACAATTTTTTTAATGACCTTTAAATTTTAAGTGTCATGTGGCGTATCAAATGAAAGCCCAACTAAAGATCTTTAAAATGAGCCATAATTCATGGGCCTAGCTCTACTAGAACCAGAGTAATTGTCAGTTCAAGTTTGCTCAGCATGTAATTCCATGGTTTTTTGAAATTTTAAAATTCAATAACTAAAAAATGGATGCATTAAAAATTCTGAAAAAAATCGTGTTTGTTTATATTGATGAACACTACAAATATACCAAGTTTCATGAAAATCAAAAATGGTTGGGTTGTGTGCCTGGTTGATTTGGCATGGAATGACCCATTTTGTCTGTCTTATTCCTCTTGCTGAAATACCGAAGAAACTACATAAAATTCAAGGGATAGGATGTTCATTAGATCTCCTTTGGGGCTGACTGGGGTGTCTGTTGTCTGCTGTTAAGAAGTTTCGTTACAAATTTGGAAGATATGAATCCCTTTGTTGGTGTAAATATGACATGAATGGTAAGTCAGATAATATCCAAAAACCTGAAAATTTCATTGTCCTGAAGCTGGAATTGAACCTGCGTCCCCGCCCCTGTGGCGCTGTGGTCTAAGCAGTGGCCTCTGTTCATTCATCCGAAAGGGGTCCGGGTTTGAATCCCGGTGAGGCATGGATGTTGTGTTTGATTTACAGCACTGACTTTCTGCCTTCCCTGGAACCAGTGTGACCCTAAATTAGGGACAGGTGACTGCTTATAGCCCATTGAGTTGCTCACGGTGGTCGTTAAATCTCAAAACAAAAACAAAACAAAAAAAGAACCTGCGTCTCCAGGATAGCGCCTAAGTATGCTAACCACTACACCACCCAGAACGACCAAGTCTCTAGTTTGTCGTTCTGGGTGGTGTAGTGGTTAGCATACTCGGGTGCTATCCGGGAGACGTGGGTTCGATTCCAGTAGGACGAAAATTTCAAGTTTTTGGATATTATCTGACTTAACATTCATGTCATAGTTACACCAATAAATCGATTCACATCTTTCATATTTCTTCTGTACAATTGTGTAATCTCATATTTCATTCATTAAAGTTTCATTGTTTGGAGGTGTCTGTTAATGGAGGCTTCACTGTATAAGTGTCATGGCGAAAATTTTAACCTCTGGTGAATTTCGGAAAGACCTGATCAATCTTTCTGTTGGTTTATCAGGGATTAATTAATGCAAAAATTTTCTCCCATGACATACGTTAGAAGAAAATTCCTGGTTGAAAGGCAGGGGAATTCGTGCGCAAAATTCGCTTGTCTTAATCACAACCAGGAAAACAAAATTTCATGTTAAAGAAAAAAAAAAAAAGAAAAAGAGAATAATATTTGATTTAACTGACTTTGGGGTTTTGGAAATAATTATTTTATCTGTTCTTTTATCGCGTTAGGAAAAGGCGAGTAGGTGTGCAGCTCAGAGAATCAAAATTAATTTTACTTTTACATCACGGAATGAGAAAAAAACATTTCTGAAAAGAAAAGAAAAAGGAGTTGTGAGAAAAGGAAATCTTCTTTCAGATCGGCCATTTTAAGGGTTTGGTCTTAGAAGTCGATCAGAAAAATGTTGCAGAAAAGCTCTTAGGGGGTTGGCGATGTTCTGTTTTGAGACAAGGTCACAGCCGCACATAGGAAGTTACTTGGTCCCTATGTGTTGAAGGTCAAGTTCATCTTCCCCTGGCAGACCAAAGATGCATGTGCCTGGTAGCATTTATTTTTTTTTCCGTTGAGAGTGCGGGACGCTGCAACGATGCCTGAGTGAAGGTCAGAGGTCACCCGAGGCGTGGGAGAGAAATTCCATTGTGAGAGGAACTGTGTTACTAGGGAAAATTTCAGCCAATCGGGGGTTAGCAATTTTCCAACACCCCAGTGTTCTTTTTACACTTTGAGACGCTTGTCTCAGGCACTTTTGCTCTTGTCTTGCTGGCCGGCAGAAAGAGGGGACAGCCGAGTTCTCTCCTCGCCTTTTGGTGGGGAGGACCCACAGAGAAAAAAAACCAGTTTTTTCTTGACAGCATTTGCTGACCACCATGATTTGACATCTAGGTAAAAAGCTTAAAGGAGCCTAGTAGCGACGGTCTTCTAGCGTGGGGACTTGTCAGGTTCATGGTTGGTTACATAAAAAAAATTAAAAGGAGCTCAGGGCTTGCGATGGATTGTTCACTGATTCCTCCAAATACAAAGAGGTGGAAGAAATTATGAAGAAAGGACAGGACCACCGTAGGACGAGTCCTCCTCGGGGCGCAGCGAAAGATGATCACCGATGCACTCCTAAGCATTCTCGTGAGAGCTAATGGATAAAGAAAGGAAAGGAATTCAGATATTCTCTGGCTGGGGGACCGTGCTTACAAACCGCCTGGCATATGATGGAACTTCCGAGGATGATACCGTCCACCCTCCAATGCAGCCGACCAAATTCCTACCAGGGGAGAGCCATAGTCATAAAAAAAAACCAAGGGAGAATTACTCCCTCTGAGAGGGTCCATCATCACCAGCTTCAGGATGTTTTTTGTTTTCCCTGTGTTCAGGTGAGTTGCTCGGGCACATTGTGTCCAAAAAGAAAAAAGAGAAAGACATTGTTGGAGGCGAAGAGAAAATCAACAGTGACAGTGTGACGAGAAGATTTTTTTTTTATTTGAAACAAGTTGTTCATGCCCAGCCCAGAAGGTAAATTCTTTCTTGATTTTTTTGTATTATGTTGTGACCGCTGCGGAATTGTTGAACGAGTGGGTCAGCAGTGTGAAATCAAATTTATAGTTCTGCAAGGAAAAAAAGAAAAAAAATTTTTTTTTTGAGGTTAGCTGGATGTGGGACAGATGTCTCCATTTTGTTGTCATGTCTGGTATTTTAGCAACTCCCCAAGCCAGTAAATTTTAATGTATCGGAAAAATTTGGTTCAATGTTTGAGCACAGTGAATTTTGTTGCATCGATTGTAGGTTAGTTGGGCATGTGATAATTGAAAAGCAGTGTTATTGTGATGCCGTGGGTGATGAAATAATTGTAAACATTTCTCTCTAGCCTTTTACAGCGTTGAGTTTTTTTTTTATGAGTGAAGATAAATTATGGGATGATTTATATTGGGATTTTGGGAACATATGTATAGTGTGATGAAATTGGAAACCTAAAGTGCTGTTTACATTCTTGGAGTGTTGAGTGTTGAAATTAAGAGTGTTGGTGTGTTATTTGAGGACCAGTATTTTACATGCTCCAGATGAGTGTTAATCTCCTATTGGAAAGGGGTGATCTTAGGGCAAGCCTGGAACTTGTCCTAGGGCAGAGGGCTCTGAGTAGGGAATTTTCACCAGGATGCAATATGCGCAAAATAGAAGTTGAGGTATTTGGGTTCTCAAGTTTAGTATTTCACAAAAAGAATGAACATCATGGGTTGAGAAGACACACTTTTGCTCACCAGTTCCAGTATTAATTGTTCTTTTCTTTGGCCTAAATTTTCTTGTTTTTACTAAAAAAAGTTAAGAGTCTAAATGTAATTTTAATTTTCAATAAGGTGAAAATATTTGGTGGGTTAAGTAAATGGTCAGTGTTGTTATCTGCAGTGCGACCTGCGCATTGCCATGGTGCAGAAGAATTTCCTTGCTAGTGATTTTTCCTGGGATATATGTGGATAGAGATAAGTGAATTTTCCTGGGATATATGTGGATATTGTGATTTTGAATTTTCCTGGGATATATGTGGATATGTTGATTTTGGATTTCTTGGGATATAGAGAGATAAGTGATTTTTCCTGGGATATAGTTGTGTTAGTTCTGGGCCGGATGTGCCTGGAGTATTTTGGGTTGAAGTGCGACAGGCTTTTGCAGGCGTGGTTGATCAAGGTGGGATCATGCATTGGTTCAAAAATGGGGAGCCTTGGGGACGTGGTTTTTTGGGGAAAACTTGTCTTCAAACACCCCCAGTAGTTTCGCTGCTCACGGAGATATGTACTGCTAGCGAGGGTCGGTCGGGCGTTGCTTCAAGAAATGTGGCGAGATCATGTTAGAGGAAATTCTGTACCTGATGATGATGTGTCGCACTTGAGGATTTTTTCCTTTCCCTTTGCCTAGGCTGAAATTGGATTCACGACCCAATTTCACGCCTTCAGCCTGACTGGTATTTTCATCCTGTGTTGGTTCTCAAAACCCAGGGTAGTGTCTGAACTGAGAGTATTTGCCTCACTGCTACCTCAGTAATTCACTGCAGGTGGTAAAATTTAAGTTTTGTTTTGTGATTTAAAGTATCTAAATTTGTTTATGATATGCTGTAGTGCTAGGGATGTAAATTGTAAATTCTGGTTGTTAGTGTTGGTGAGCATGATATTTAGTTTGGAAATTTAGTTAATTGGTATTTTGAGCTTTTGTTTACAGTATAGAGTTATTAAGTGTCTTGAGCTATTATTTGCAGTGCAGAGTGATGTGATTTGTATGAGCGAGCTAGTGCAAGAAGATTGTGTGAATTTCTGAATTATGTTGATGATGTTATGAAGAGTGATAATTATTAAGTTAATTAGTGAGGTTTCTTTGCAAGTGAAGTAGGTTCATTCAGGATAGTTCTATAGGTTATGTAATGTTAATTAATGCTTGTGCTCAGTGTAAATTCTGTTTTGAGGATAATTTACTTGGTTTGTTTACTTGCAGATAGTAGATTTGGTTAAAGTATAATTTGTGGCTCTTATTATAACTGTAAATTTAATTGAAGTCTTTGAAGCTGGTCTGGGAGATTGCAGAGTTTGCTAAGGTTGTTCAGGTGCTGTAAATTTAAATCAATAAGTGTAAAATTGTAAATTTGTCATTGAGCTAACTAGGTGAGAGAAAAGAGAGTACGTTTCAAAAGAACAGAACTTGTCCACCTGGTGGAATTAAAATAAAAAAAAAAAGAATCCAGTATTTTTTTGTGTAAGCTATGAGAATCGTAGTATAATTTTGGATGCATATAAAGTGTGTAAGCCATGTGAATCATAGTATAATTTTGGAGGCATAAAGTCAATGCCTAGTGTTCAAACCAACTGTGTTGAATTATGTCAGGTTGTGCTGTTCATAAGGCCAGTGGCCAAATAGTAAAAAAAAAAAGGATTGAGATTTTGTTTTTATACTGCTGTGTGTTAGCAAACTAGAAAAGAAAGGAAATGCCATCTGATTGTCCACTAAATTACCTTGTTAAGTTTTTAAAGAAAAAAATATAGGCAGTAGTCTTTCAAAAAAAGTCCAAAATTAGTGCAGTGTGAAAAATTTTGTATGCTGTTGTCTTCCATGACTTGGACCCTTGTATTCACCTTAGCTTGACTAAGGCTATCGATCCGAATCCTGGTATTATAAGGTATTTCATAATTGCAATTTTTGTCCTATCCTTTTAAATTGACTTTCACCGCCTCCACAAGTTGTTATTGAACGAGTACATTTTATCCTACGACTTATAGTGACACATTTTCATACACATGCAACAATATTCACTTATTTTTGCACTTTCAGATGACTCAACTCTGCGTGAACACAAACAATGCAAACTTTTCAATAGCTTCTTGTGGAATGTAAATTTTTAGATGCATTTTTGTTTAGGATGTTCATGGCCTTCTAATACTTGGAAAATACTTTTGTTTTGAAATGCATCTACCCATCTCCCAAAGTTAAATTTTAGTCAAAATTCAAAATTTCCCTTCAAGTTTACTTTTGGCTATCAATCATAAAAACTATTAATATAAAGTGGCTAAGATTTACGCCACAACATTAAATGGTGCGTGACCTGAGATAACCCCACAACATAAGCTTTTTTGTAAAGCTGAGAAAAATGTGAAAATCATACACATGAAAGAGACACAAACACATGCTTAAAAATATGTATTAGATGCCATCCTTTCAATGTCGGGTCTAGACTCAAACTGACGGCACGAATGAAACATGTTGGGAAATTGGAAGCATTAAGCTTTCTGTCATGTCATTGGAAGCATTAAGCTTTCTGAATGTGTCAAGTGATATGCAGGAAATATCAAGTTACAAACCAGCACATGCCACCAGGAAAACGTTTATTTTACTATGGGGGCTGACAAACTCAAATTCATCTCACTTTCATAGTCAATTCGCCACTTGTGGCAATTGGCGACAGATTGCCCACCACGGTGCTAGGAGGTGTAAACTTGACTTGTGATTTTTCTGATATTTTTGCTACTAATAACATCCTGATTAAAAAAAAAAAGAAGTCTGTTTCCAGTGCAGAATGTTTTGCGTATATATATATATATATATATATATATATATATATAAAAGGGATGTAAGGTCAGGTGATGCGTAACATCACAGCCTCTCCTTGACAAATGTCAACCCCGCCTTCTCGTGGTGCATCCTGTTCCCACTAAAGGGGCTCTGACGACCGCCAATAGCGGTATAACTATACCATCGGGATTAGAGGAAATTCTATCCCACACTCACCAACCCGCTTGGCCAGCGTGGTGAGTTATGGCCAAACCCCTCCAAAATGATTCCACAACTTAAATCTTGGCCCTCAGTCTCCGGCAGCTGGAATGTACCTGGCCAAGGCAGCGGCCAGTGCGACATGAAGGCAGAGGGTGCTAAGAATCCCCGGAGGACCGGACTGCCGCCCCGGTGGCGCAGTGGTCTAAGGCGTTGGCCTCTGATCATTCGTCCGTAAGGGGTCCGGGTTCGAATCCCGGTCAGGCATGGATGTTGTGTTTGTCTTACGGCACTGGCTCTCTCCCTTCCCTGGAACCAGTGACCCTAAATTAGGGACGGGCGACTGCTTATAGCCCATTTGAGTTGCTCACGGTGGTCGTTAAACCTCCAATCAAAAAAAAAAAAAAAAAAAAGGACCGGACTAGGCTGCCATCTGATGCTGACCTTGGCTACGTATAATGGACGCTCCTTATCTTCTGATTCAAGGCTTCTTGAATTGGAAGAGGAACTACAAAGGATCAAGTGGGACATCGTGGGGCTAAGTGAGGTAAGGAGAAAAGGAGAAGATCTCATCGAACTGAAAAGTGGACATCTCTTCTACTATCGTGGGACAGATACTGGCAGAACTAGTGGTGTTGGATTTATAATAAACAAGAAACTGAAGGATAAAGTTGTAGAAGTTGAAAGTTCCTCTGACAGAGCTGCACGACTTGTTATCCAACTCTCGAAAAGATACCAGGCTCAGATTATTCAAACTTATGCACCCACCACAAGTCATCCTGAAGAAGAAATTGAAGAATTTTATGAGGAAATTTGTCACCTAAATAATAAAGGTAAGCAGCACTTGAAAATAATTATGGGAGATTTCAATGCAAAAATAGGGCAACGGCAACAGAATGAAACTTCAGTAGGTAAATTCGGTCACGGCAACAGAAACCAGCGTGGAAATACTCTCGTTGAGTTTGCAGAGGCAGAAGGGGTTTTCATCTTGAACTCCTTCTTCAAGAAAAAGCCACACAGGAAATGGACATGGAGACATCCAAATGGGACGACAAGTGAAATTGATTTTATTATGTGTAACAAAAAATTCGTCATAGAAGACTGCAGTGTGCTAAACAAGTTCAACACAGGTAGTGACCATAGATTGGTGAGATGTAAGATGCACCTCAACACTAAACTTGAACGTGGCAAGCTCATAAGACAAACAAAATCTATTGCCATAACCAACCTTAAAAAACACCATAATACCTTCAAGTTGGAACTGAAGAACAGGTTCTCTGCTTTAGAAGGCCTAACATCGGAAGAAGTGGACATCTCTGAAGTTAACAGAAAAGTAACCAAAGCTCTTATGGAAACAGCAACAAAATTAGCTGGGTCTAAGAACAAGTTGCATGTAAACAAATTATCAGGAAAAACAAAAATGTTGATGCAAAAAAGAAGAGAGATGAGGACAACTAAAGAAGATGTGACTTCCAAAGTGGAATATATAGAGCTATGAAAGACAGTAAGAAAAAGTATCACTGAAGACGTAAGAAAATTCAACTGTGAACTAGTGAGGAAAGCAATTGAAAACAACCAAAGCCTAAAGATAGCAAAGGGACATCTCAGTAAGGGACGAAAACAGATTATGGCACTGAGAAAAGAAGATGGTTCTGTAACAAGAAATAGAGGCGAAATTTTGACAAGAGTGAAAGATTTCTACTCCAAATTATATGAAAGGGATGATACATGCACTATAGACATCATGAAAGATACCAGTACCAGAGTTCCTCCAGTCCTTCCAGCAGAAGTTGCACATGCAATCAAGAACATGAAGCGGGGAAAAGCTCCAGGAGAAGATGGAATTACTGTAGACATCATACAAGAAGCAAGTGGAGAAATCGAAACAGTACTCGCCCAAATTTTCACTCGATGCCTTAATGAAGGAAAGATTCCTGAGAATTGGAACAGCGCTACAATGATCCTGCTACATAAGAAAGGTGACATTAAGGATCTCGGAAACTACAGACCTATCAGCCTCCTATCAGTAGTTTATAAAATCTTCACTAAAGTTCTTTCACACCGCTTGAAGGTAACACTGGACATGGCTCAACCGAGAGAACAAGCTGGATTGAGGAGTGGCTACAGCACAATAGATCATATCCACGTACTGAGAGAACTAATTGAAAGAGCGAGGGAATATGAACTTCCATTGTGCATGGCTTTTATCGATTATGAAAAAGCCTTTGATTCGGTGAAACCATCAGCAGTTACAATGGCTCTGAAAACCTGCGGTATTGAAGATGCATACATTAATATTTTTAATAACATCTATGAAAATGCAAGTGCAAAGATTCGGCTGTTTGAAAATACAACACACATAAAAATTGGAAAGGGAGTGAGACAAGGTGACACCATATTTCCGAAGCTCTTTAATGCTACATTGGAGGGTGTTTTTCAGTCGCTGAGCTGGGAAAACAAAGGGTTAAAGATTAATGGAGATTATCTAACCCACCTTCGTTTTGCTGATGACGTAGTCATTTTTGCAACTAGCCCATCAGAGCTGCAGAGTATGATCCAGGAACTTGCTGACAAGAGTAAAGAAGTGGGATTAAAAATGAACTTTCAGAAGACAAAAGTGATGTTCAATGCTTTTACAAGAAATGAAGATTTATCGATTGATGGAGAAAAGCTGGAGATAACAGACACATACGTTTATCTTGGACAGCAGATATCAAGTGAGGGTCACATTGATGAAGAAATTAATCAGCGTACAAAACTTGCCTGGAGAGCTTTTGGAAGAAACAGCATAATTTTCAAGAGCAATATGCCATTATTTCTTAAAAGAAAAGTGTTTGATCAATGCATCCTTCCAGTGCTTACGTATGGTGCAGAGACGTGGATCTTAACTAAAAGAGACATACAAAGGCTGCAGACAACTCAGAGAAGCATGGAGAGGTGCATGCTTGGTGTAACCAGGAGAGATAAGAAGAGGAACTCATGGATCCGAAAAAGGACAAGAGTTTAAGACATCATGATCAGAGTTAAATCCCTGAAATGGCAATGGGCTGGACATACTGCCAGAAGGACAGATCATCGATGGACAGCCGAAATTTTAGATTGGATTCCAAGGGACAGGAAAAGACCCAGAAGAAGACCACATGGGAGATGGGTGGATGAAATTCGAAAGTATGCGGGGGTGACATGGAGGAGACTGGCACAAGACAGACCGTTGTGGAGGAAACTTGGGGAGACCTTCGTCCAGCAGTGGATTGATAATGGTTGACAATGATGATGATATAAAAAAAATTGTAACACAAGTCTGCCACCACTTGAGGGTGTAAAGTCATGTTTCCTTTTACAACATATTTGCAGCAATATGTACATATGTAAAAACCTGACTAAAAAAAAAAAATCCTTTTTTGGTCAGCAGTTAGCTATTTCATGTGCATTTCCTACCTAAAATAACTTTTCAGACACTAGTAGGAGTAAGTAGTTCATAGTGAGAAAGATTAGCAGTGAAACACATTAACACACACAAAAAAATGAGAAGAATCCCTAATATCTTCATATCACGCATAGGTTACATTAAGAAACTACACGGTCGAGTCACAGTATTGTGAACAACAGCCAATATCCAGATTAACCGCCATGTGCAGTGCAGACAACAGCTAGACGGGCTGAGAGTGACTCCGTAAGGTGCTGGAAGGTGTTCCAGGTATGTGGAGCCATGCTGACTGCAGTGCATCTGACAGCTGCTGGAGGGTGCGTGTTGGAGGATCCATGGAGCAAACAACACAATCGGGGTGGTCCTACAGATGCTCAATTGGTTATAAGTCTGGAGAATTAGGGGTCAGGGAAGTACTTTGAAGCCTTCATTGTGCTCTTCCAACCACCTGTGGAAATTTCTAGCTGTGTGACACGTCGTGCTGGAAGATCCCATCTACCCCCGGGAAGACAATCAGCATGAATGGCTGTACATGGTTGCTAGAATGGATTCATAACGAATTCGGTCCATAGTGCCTTCCACCGTTATGAGTGGACCAAGGGAATGCCATGAAAACATTCCCCAGACAATAACGTTGCTCCCACCAGCTTGTTGTTCTTCTGGCAGTGGTTGAAGAGTTTCTGTTCTTCGATGTTTCACGCGTTATATGCCAATGTCCATCCGTTCGATGAAGCAGAAAACATGACTCATCGGAGAAGGCAATCCTTTGTCAATCGGTGGAGGTCCGATTCCAATACTGCAGTGCAAATGTAAGCCTTTTCTGCCGATGCACCTTCATTAGCATAGGTGCTGTGACCATCCGCTTGCATCGGAGCACCATACATAGCAGTATTCACTGAACCGTCATTTTAGACACACTTCCAGTAACCCCTGGTTTATTCGGCCAGTGAGTTGCTTCACTGTAGCGTGTCGATCGGCCCTCGTGCACCTTTAAAGCTGACGTTCACCTCTCACATCAAGGGCACGTGGTGCTCCGCAGTTTCCACATCGCTTATTCGCAGTGGTGCCATTTCTCCAATCACGATAATACACTTTAACCACAACAGCACTCGAACAGTTCACAAACTGCGCTGTTTCAGAAAAACTGCCACCCTTGGCCCAAAAGTCGATAATCGTCCCTTTTTGCAAATCTGATAAATCGCTCCTTTTATCCGTGACAGCAATGAGTGATATGTTTTCAGAATGTTTACAGCACACCTTATATACCCTCCGAGCCAGCTCACGGTACATGCCTTCATTTCATTGGCTACGTGCTGTTGACATCAAAAGTAGAAGGTGGTCACAATAATGTGACTCGGCTGTGTATAAGTGGTGGGACGTTTTGGTAGTTGACTTCTACCTTCATCAGCCATGGAATGAAGCACTTGGAATGAACCATGTGGTATAAGCATCAGTTGTTGCCAGATTTCAAAGTAGCTTTCCAAATGATAGGGATGTGAAAAGTTGCGTCTGTATTCCAGGCGTTAGGGGTAAGGTAGATTTCAATGCTTTTGCGGCACCTGAATGATTTCTGAACAGAGCAATACTTTTAACATTTTGGCGATCGGGAATTGCAGACGTGTCGCTGATAGTTAAAATTGAAAGGGAAGTGGAAGGATTGCCTTTCTTAACATTAGCGATATGTTCCATCAATCACTGGTTGATGCTGCGGTAAGTACATACATACATATCACTAAGCTGTTCTCTGAGATTCAGAGGTTAGCTCCAAAAAGAAATACAAACTTCCAGATATTTTTATTTATTGTTGAAACTTCTGCGGTAAGTACTACCAATATAGTGGGTAATGCCTGTGGAAGTGTTGGCAGGGATAGAGTAGACACCCCTCTATCCCTGCCAACACTTCCACAGGCGTTAAAAGATGATGTGGAGGTGGTTTAACTGGATTGCTGTTAAACCACATCTACATCTTCTTAATCTCATTCTTAAAGACAGAGATCCCAATAAACCCCTGAATTTAATTGTTTGATAAACCCGACATCTACAGAAGGCTACAGAATGTTTAGGGAGATGTCACCATTGACAAGAGCCTGTGCACAGATGGATGAAGGTTAAAGAAGGGGAAACCAGCATTGAAGACAAACCACGTATGGCGAGCCCATTATCTGTGACCACTGACATGAACTCTCAGCAACTGGAGGAATTGATTTGCGTGGAGAGATGAGTCGCAATCCGTGAGCTTGTTGCACAATGCCATACAGAAGGTGCTGGAAGACTTACAATGTTGGAAAGTGTGTGCAAAGTGGGTACCTCGGCAGTTGACACCCGATTTGAAGGAGGGAAGGGTGGAAGTCTTATCCGATGTTCCGAAAGCGTTTGAAGACAATGAAGACACTTTTTTTTTTTTTTTTTTTTTTTGATCTGGTGACTGGATGAAATGTGGGGTATCTTTACTATACAGAAACGAAGAACCAATCCATGGAATGACATCACACATGTTCACCAAGGCATATAAGGGGTGTCATTCTATTGATTTTCTGGAATGTGGCCGTACTGTGACCAGCGAGCGGTACATTGAGAAACTCCAGAAGCTTAGAGAAGCCCTAAGGAGGAAGAAACCGAACAAGAATCTGAAAAGGATCCGCATTCAATATGACAGTGCAAAACCACACGCATCTTTGGCAACAAATCAGGCGATCAGCAAATTAGGCTGGTCGGTGGTCCTCGTCCACTGTATAGCCCAGATCTGGCACCCTCCGACTTCCACCTGTTTGGTCCAATGAAAGGAAGCCTCCGGGGAGAGCAATTTGATTACACAGACAAGGTGAAAGGGGCTGTGAAGAAGTGGGTACAATAGTCCACACCTGAATTTTTTCAAAGAGGATTCGACAGTTTTCAATGATGTCACAAAATGCATCACTAGTGATGGGGACTATGTTGAGTAAGTGCCTTTGTATAGAGAAAGAGTTACTCTGTGAACATGTGCAATTTGAATGACCTCTGTCTGTTAATAAAGTTATGCCCAGTTTTTCATTACTTTCGGTACAACCTTCATATTTGTGTATATAAGTTTTTAAAATTCAATGAAGCCTTTTTTTTTTTTAGCAAATTAATGTATATGTTGTGTAACATTTTTTTACTACGCTCTTAAAACCATCACTTTTCTTTAATGTATCATATGCTTGTAAATATGCTTGTTTTAGCTAAAACATGAGCCATAAGTGGTGAAAGGTTGCAAAGCAGTGTTGATCTCATGGAAATTAAGTTTCATGTCTTTCATGCTTTTTTCATTTTGATTTGTTAATATTCCAATTTGGTACGTGCATATAATTGTTGAAATAGCAGCAGTAGATGTATTGTAATGTTTAATTACTCTTTCTTCTTAGAATGCTGAAGGGCCAGTTCATTTCCTGATCAAGCTGCCAGTTGATGTTACCCAAATACCACATCTTATCATTAGTGTAAGCTTGCTTATTTGCATTTTGTGAAATTTTAGAATTATTAACACAGCAATCAGACATCTGAATTGCCTGTATTTACTGCTCATCATGTAACATAAAAAGCACATCTGAAAACTTGAAAATTACATTGCCCTGGAGTGGGAATCGAACCTGGATCTCCCGATTTCCGTTCGAGCATGCTATCTGTTACACCATCCAGGACAATAAAGTCCCAAGTATCTGAGTGTTAAGAATCGGAACATTCTCATATTTTCACCACTTGAAGCAAATTCTGCTTCCTTGTAGATTAGTTAAGTAAATCGCCAGTCTCTCAGGTAAATTCTGTAGAAGAAATATTCTCATAATACATGGAAATACGTCAGAATTATTAACACAGCAATCGGACATCTCTGAATTGTTTGTATTTACTGTTCATCATGTAACATCAATCACATCAGAATCATCGTGAATTTCAGCTTCCTCAGAAGAGGAAGCTGAAAATCAAGCAATACAAATAAGGGGGAAACTAAAGTAATTGGTTTTGAGCAAGAAACATTTAGTATTAAATGCAAGGTTAGTCTTAAATGGTACAGAGTTATGATAGGTGAACATATTTGTGTATTTTGGAAGCATGTTTGATAGAGAAAACAGCTTAAAGCAGAAATGAGAATAAAATTAAATTAGAATAGAAGATGAGTTAATTCAGCTGTGAAAGTCATAGCTGCCTTAGGAGAATTTCTTAGAACAAATGAGTGCTCAAAAAGATCCTGAAGGGCTGTATACGAAAGTGGAATTGTTCCCATTTAATGTTCCTATGGTAGTGAAACTTGGTATCTACAGAAGAAGAACAGGAGTCATTTTGTTGTTGGAGAGATGCTTTACTTACGAGGGATTTGTGACAAGTTTCATTCTGATCGTGTGCAAAACAAAGATGTTTTGCAGATGTACATTCCTGTGTGTAACATTATTGTTAGTTGGGTGGAAACATATTTTGTGGTGATTTGGCCATGTTGAAAGAATCTGTGATGAGGTGTTAAGTGAATTTATTTAATGTAGCTCAAGTGGCTGGAAAGAAAGGTAGAGAAAGGCCAAATAAGTCATGAAAGAACCAAATTTGAGAATTGGATGCAAAAGAAAATGAGGATAATGTACCAAAGGTCCTGTATGAGGTATGTGATGGATGTTAGTGAAGCTCTTGAGTTATGTGCTAAGATAACTGTAGATGTAGGATACACCAGCTGTAAGAAAAAATCCAATGCCATCAGTCATTTTATGTTTGCTAACAATCTTTCTTTGAGGAGCTAAATGCTGAATGTCTTATTTCAGCTTGGTGATATGTATGAAATTTCTTATCAAAATCGGTGGATAATAATGCATGACTTTAACCACAGTTTATACCTTTCTTGTTACTTCGTGGTTGGTATCTCAACAAGAAAAATGTTTAGTGTGACTGCATCTTTTTTCTCATCTGACATGGCTGCTTTTTCTGTGTAAAATTACGCACATAACAGAATTTTGTGCTTTTACTTTGACTTAACACATCCTCCATTAAATATCAAAGTGTTTTTTGATAGCTAAATAAAGAGTAGTTTGATTTTTTTTTCAAGGTAATAGTAATTTCCCAATATCTGTTATAAGTGTTGTCTGCTGACCAAGTGGGTTATGAAATTATTTTTTTATACTGAGTTCCTGTCAGTAAGCAGTCATAATTGTTCAACAGATACACACCTTACTGTATTTCCTGAGATACAACAGATTTTTGTCCCTGCTTTTATGATTTTATTATTTATCTTTCATTTGGTTTTCCATAAATTCTTTTGAAAAGTATGATAAATTTTGTGTGAGTATATATTTTTGTTGATATTTTTCGGAAAAGGTTTGCGGAGTGAATGAAAATTCAAAACTCTGGTATATACAGTAGTGGCCAAAATTGTGGAAACCTTTTGGAAAAAGTGCATTTTTGAGGTTTGATGGCTCATAACACCACCTTTTTTTAGACTAATACCATAAAATTCTATATCAATGGAAATATAATTTCATCAAGAACGTAATGTAATAAAGTTTGTTCAATTATCTGTATTCTATGAAAAGTTTTAGCCAAATAACCAGAAAAAGGAAGCACAACTTGCTTAGGTTGAAACAAAGTAGCTTTCTATAATTTGAATGTAGCCAATGAGCATGAGTGTTTAGAGAGCCAATCAAGGTGTCATCTTGTTTTGACAATGAGCCAATCAGGTTACAGTAGGATTCGGCCATTGATGTCATGTATTGAGCCGAGAGGAGGACATTTGTCAGTGTGTTATGTGAATGCTATCAAGTTGGTTTCTTTTTTTTTTGTGATTTCTATTATTTAGTGAGCTTGTAAAATGTAATAAAATTAAAGAAATTGCACAAAGAGTTGACTGGTCACCCAGAAAGCGATGTAAAATAGTACTATTAAGTGAACGGTTTCAGTTATGAAGAAATTAAAAGAAAAATTGGTGGAAACTTAACCAAAGGTGGCATTTCAAAATTTTTGAAGAGGTATAAGGAGACTCAGTCACTACAAAACCAGACTGGTAAAGGCAGGAAAAGGTGCACAACAGCAAGTGATGATAGAAGAATTAAGAGACTGTGCCTAGGTGACAGAAGAAAATCACCTGGGTGTATACAAGGTAAAATGGTGCAATGCAATGTAAAGTTGAGTGCAAGGACTGTTCAGCGCAGACTGCAAGAATTTGGTCTAAAAGCTAGAATTCCACGTAAAAGCCATTTTTATTTCTCAAACAATGGTTGAAAAGATTAAACTGGGCTAAAACCCATGTTAACTGGACAGCGGAACAACAGGTCAGTGTTATTTGGAGTGATGAAACCAAAATCTCCCTGTTTGGTAGTGATGGAATAAAATACGTAAGGAGAAGAATCTGAGAAGATTTGCATCCTGATTGCGTTACATGTACCATGAAACACCCAGTTAGTGTTATGATCTGGGGTTGTATGGCATCAAAAGGTGTGGGCAGAATTTGCGTGATTAATGGGAATATAAATGGCCAAAAATACATTAATGAAATACTTGAGCCCAAACTGAAGCCTTCCGCACATTATCTTTTCCAAGATAATGAAGCATTTATATTTCAACAGGATTCAGCTGCATGTCATGTTGCTGCTGTGTGCAAAAAATGGTTTCAAGATAATCATATTCCACTACTGGAAATGGCCTGGGAATAGCCCAAACCTTAACCCCATCGAAAATCTATGGAGCAGACTAAAGAAACTTGATAGTCAGAAGCTACCCAGCAATAAAACACAATTAATAGAAGCAATAATTCAATATTGGTTTCACATTATAACAGTAGCAGAACTAAACAAGAAAGATGACACTGAATTTTCGGGTGTAATAAGCACGTCTTTTGAATTCGTTCTGACACAAAATAAATTTATCAAAGCTATTCAAAGTCAATGAAACCGATATGAAAAACAATAGATCTGACGAAAGTAAGATTTTCAATCAGGTTTTTCATCCCTCAGATATTGCTGTAAATGGAATCGTGAGCTTACGAACTCTTAGAAACAGAGATATTGACAAAAATAAGATGTGACTTTACGTCCCCTGGTGGGAAAACCATGCATTATTTTAGGAAGAAAGTATTCTCAAAAGGTTTATCCATATAAGCGGTATCGGTCCAAGAAAAAAAAAAAAAAAAATAGTCGAGTTTTCAGGATCCCATATTTTGCTACGAATACATCAGAAGCAGAAATTAACACTTATGACCCCTGGTGGCCAAACCATTCTTCACCAAACATTAGAAATTATGTGAAAAATATTTTCCCATCAGGTCTTGTATGCGATATGGGAAGAATTTTTCAAATCGGAGCTTTAGAAGCAGAAATAACGCAGGAAACACAATTTACCTTTGTGCCCCCTAGCGGAAAGTCTATGATTTACTTGTAAATTTTGAATTTATAGGAAAAGCATTTCGCATCGGAAACACTATCCAACAAAGAAGGAATTTTTCAAATCGGACTCTTAGAAGTAGAGATATTAGCAAAAATAAGATATACATCTACGCCCCCTGGCATAGAAACCATGCATTATTTCAAGAAGAAAATGTTCCTAAAAAGTTTGTTGACATGAGTAGTATCGGTCAACAAACTACTTTTTCAATCTAGATTTTAGCTTATATTTTGCTGCAAATACATCAGAAGCGGAAATTAAGACTTGGGCCACGTGGTGGCCAAACCATTTTTTACAAAAATTAGTAATTATGTGCAAACGATTTCCCACCAGGAGCTGTATCCGGTTCAAAAAGAATTTTTCAAATCGGAGATTTAGAAGCAGAGATACAGGAGAAAACGCGATTTACATTTACGCCCCCTAGCGGAAAGTCTATGAATTACTTGAAAATTTTGAAATTATATGAAACTCAAACACATGTCACACTGGAAACACTATCCAACAAAGAAGGAATTTTTCAAATCTGACTCCTAGAAGTAGAGATATTGACAAAAATAAGATATACATCTATGCCCCCTGGAGTAGAAACCATTCACTATTTTAGGAAGAAAATGTTTCTAAAAGGTTTGTCGACATGAGTAGTATCGGTCAACAAATGACTTTTTTTTTCAATCTAGAATTTAGCTCATATTTTGCTGCAAATAAATCAGAAGCGGAAATTGATTTACGCCCCCTGGTGGACAAACCATTTTTTTTTCTTTTTTGCCAAAATTAGAAATTATGTGCAAACGATTTCCCATCAGGAGCTGCATCCGGTGCAGAAAGAATTTTTTTTTCAAATCAGATATTTAGAAGCAGAGATATAGGGAAAAACTCCATTTACCGCTATGCCCCCTAGCGGAAACTCAATGAATTACTTGAAAAATTTGAAATTATATGAAAAACATGTCGCACAGAAAACACTATCCAACAAAGAAGGAATTTTTCAAATCGGACTCCTGGAAGTAGAGATATTCACAAAAATTAAAATGTACATTTACGCCCCCTGGCAGAGAAACTGTGGAATATTTTAGGAAAAAAATATTCCAAAAAAATTTATCAATGTGAGGGGCATCAGTCTACGAAAGAATTTTTCAATCGATATTATAGAAGCTCAGATTTTATGGCAAATACATCAGAAGCAAAAAATTAACACTTACGCCCCCTGGTGGCCAAAGTATTCTTTACCAAAAATTTGAAATTATATGCAAAAGATTTTCCATCAGGAGATGCATCCGCTGAAGAAAAAAATGTTCAAATCAGAGTTTTAGAAGAAGAGTTATCGAGGAAAAGGTAATTTACTTTTACACCCCCTAGCGGAAAATCTATGCGTAATTTGAAAAAGTAACTATATCCAAAAATACTCTTCGATATAAGTGGAATCGAAAGATAAAAATTGTTTTTCAATCGGATGTTTAGAAGCAAATATGTGGAATTAAACATATTTTTGAATTTGACATGTGCATTTACGCCCTCTACCAGCAAAATTTTACATCGTTAAAAAAAACGAAAGATCATCATTTGCATATTTCAAGCTTCCCAATGCAAAAAAAAAAAAAAAAAAAAAAAAAATTCAAATCGGACTAATAGTTGCAGAGATATCGTGGGTACAGACGGACGGACAAACCGATAACAGAAGCACGATCTTTTTTTACGAAAGACGTGCTAAAAAATGAAGTCTGTGGCCGAGGGGAGTCCAGACTTCTAACGGCTTGTTGTTGTGTATGACAGGGCGAGTCTGGGGATAGGGTTTGCATGCCAAAGAGGTGTTCCGAGAGTCGGGAAACTTTTTGGTACTCGTCGAGCGCTTGTCTGCCCTATCAACTTGCTGTATCCGCTGCTTATACCCAGAGCCATGTCCTGCGTTCTTTGAGTGTTGTGGATCTCCGACTCTCCCCAGTTGGGCTCCGTGGTGGGTAGGGAGGTCAGCGGATGAATTTTCGTTTTTCTTTATGAATTCTCGCAATACTTCCCACGGTGTGAAAGCAATGCGTCGGATGGAGGAAGGGACCGTCTCTTCCATGAAGAAACTTGTGACCCATGCAATGCTTTGTTTCTCTGTATGCATTCTCTGGATCCTTCCCAAACTTTGAGTGCCAAGAGCTCCTTATGGCCCCGGGTTATCATGATCGGGCCCTGGGGGCCCTTGCGGTTGTAAAAGAAGGTCAACATAACCTTTTGTGCATTTGTCAGCATTCTCTTTGACTTCTTTGGTAGTGGAGACATGTTTCCATTGACTGCTTTGTCTTTTGCTTTCAGGTTGAAAACGAAAGCACCATGTTCCATCTCCTGTAATGATTCTGTCAATGAAACCGACCTTCCTCATGGTACCACAGTAAATGTTCCAAGGACACACCCATGCAAATGTCTTTCTGCACAGATTGCAAATTGTGTGTTACCCACTTCATGCAAATCTTCTGGTACTGCAACAATCTCTGTGTGCACACTCCCTATATTTGATTCCAACTTTGTCAGCAAGTGCTTTCATTGCGACTCTTCAGTCTTTTGGAATGAGCAGTGATGGGAACATCGGTGATCGCATGATGTGCTTGTCTTGGCCTCGGACAATGATTGCACCTCTTGCAACCACTTACTCCAGTCTTTAACACATGACAAAGGCCTGCAGTTTTCGTACACATTACTCATGCGGTGATGAATTTCTTTATTCCCAACGCCTTCCTCGGTTAAGAACCGGAAACTGCTCTTTATTCGATGTTCGTTGCTTCAATCATACTGGTTGGACTGAACACCTGCATGTGATCCTGTACAAAGGCCAACTGATTTCGTCTTCGCATGATCGCAGCACCACATTTCAGTGCATCATAACACTACAGTGGTGCCACCTACATTTTGTGTTAACGCTGCCACGGTACACCCATTCTGCAGTTTTCTATGTCTGTTGGCTCATTTTCGTTTAAATTACTCTTATACTTAAAAGTTTTTTGAGTAACAACTTCAAGGTATAATTATATTCTTTTACGACTAACATTAATTTGTGTTGCCTCAGTGGCGCAGTGGTTTAAGTGACAGCTTCTGACCATTTGTCTGAGATAGGTCCGGGTCTGAATCTCGGTGAGGCATTGATGTTGTGTTTGTCTTACGGTACTGGCTCTCTCCCTTCCCTGGAACCAGGAGCTCTAAATTAGGGACAGGAGACTGCTCATAGCCCACTGAGTTGCCCACGGTGGCCGTTAAATCCCCAAATAACAAACAACAAAAAGAAAAAAGAAAAAAAAAAAAACCTTGTGTTCGTTGGACATGAGTTAGCTGCAGGAAAGAACTTTAACTTGAAAACCCAACAACAAAAAAAAATGTTACGCATTATAAGGTATCTCGCAAAATGAATAATACAATTTCAAGTAATGAGAATTGACAGTTTTTGTTAAGTTGTGCATACTGTCGAATGTTACAAGAATGTCGGAAGTAAAATTATGAGGGGAAAACAACTTTGCTCATATGTTCACTGCTGAAGTAGCAGTTAATAATCTACATTAAAAATAATCTTCAGAAGTTCCTAGTTGCTGCATCATTTGATAGTGATTAACGCAAACCCCTATAATTTTTTGTGATGTATGCCTTGTGTTTACCAACACTATTTCAGTTTACTTTGGTTTTGCATAAAATCTGTTCTTTATCATGGCCTACATTCCTTTTGACATATGTTTTTATCATAAATTAATTTTTTAATGCATTTAAACAGTTTCACTGAGTCATGAAATTCTGAAGCAATTAATTTTTTTAGCATGGTTGGCTACAAGTGGAGAATTTTTTTTTTACGAGTGTGTAACCTTTTGACATTAGAATATCTTATTTTACTTTATCATGTGTCCATTTTGCATTTACTTTTTTTTTTTTTTTTTCTGTTCTGATAGTGTTAAATGTATCAGTCCTTCCCTTTCTCCCCCATAGGATAATCCTGGTGATGATACAGCTTTACTTTTGGTGACTTTCCAAACTCCAGATGGAAGTAGGATCACACCACAGCTTCTTCTGTCTCCTCGAGTTGAAAAGTAATATTTTTTCTTAATGTGTTACCCTAAACTTGTTTTGATTTAAGATTGAAATGTTTGCCAATTCATGATGGAGTTAGTCAATGACACAACATCTTAATTTCTTTCCCTTGATTGGACAACTAATTTGGGAAGGGCAGTGGCACTTCCATGTTCTGAGTGAACCACATGATAAATTGTTATAGTATTTATGAGGAATGCAATTTGCAGACAACAAACAAATGTAGGCCACAAGCAGTAAACATGCAATAGTTGCATTCAGAAATTAGAAATGCAGGAGCGCTTCCAATCTCCACATTAAAAAGTTAGAAACACAGGAGCACTTTCTTATATTTTTTTTCATATTTGGTTTACAGGTGATCAGAACCTCAGTGGAGGTCGAAAACACTCTTGTGCTTCTAATTTCTTAACAACTATTGCATGTTTACTGCTGGTGGCCTGCATTGTGGTATGAGTATATTCTGATGTGATCTATGATGCATTCAGATGTTTGCTTTTGTCCGATCTTATCCATAAATTTTCATTGATCTGCCAACCAGTAATTAAATTTTACTTTAATAGATTTTGATCGAGGAGAGAGAGAGAGAAAAAAAAAAAAAAAGTGTCCCTGTTCAGTGTACACTGTGTTGCCTGAAAGTGTTAGGACCACCATGAGAAAAACTAATCTCTCTATCTCAACTACTCACTTTCTGCAGGAAAGCCTCTCCAATGCTCTTGCACTTCTTATCCAGGGGTTGGCATCTTCAGTTCATCCTCCCATTGTCCTTTGGGTCAGTCTCTGGGACACCATTCAGTAATTGACATTGACCATCTGCCCTCATCTGTTCCCAGCATGTCTGTGCCATCTTCATTTCATCAACTTTCCACACTTGATAAGACCTTATGTGCATACATGAGATTCTTACTCAGATTCGTTTTTGTCATTATTTGGGTCGTTTTCGAGATCGATGCAAAACTGAACAGAAATTTTGTGGGCATTAGTGTGTGTGTGTGTGTGGGGGGGGTGTCATTTTCCATCCTGAGACTGTATTTCATCCTTCAAAACTTTCGAAAATGGAGTGAAGATCATAATTTTTTTTCTCGCAATATTTCTTCTGCCCAGTATTGCTTGAAAACGAAGAATTATTTTTTCCGAAAATGGAAGTTAGGCGGTGCAAAAATATTTGTACTATTAAGGTGAAGAAGAATCCATTTGTGTGGTTCTCAAAATCGATACATAATTGAACAAATTGATTGGGGGGGGGGGGGTCTTTTCACTGTCATTTCTAAGAAGCTCATACAGAGTTTCATACATTTCTGTCAGTGGACAGAATTCTGACTATCGAAATATGAAGTTACACAGAGTGAAGATTTCTTCCGTGGTCTTAATTTTTTTTTCTCGCGATGTTTCTTCCGCCTGATGTTGTTAAACATCATTTTATACCAGAAATATTTGTATTTCATCTTCATAATGGAAGGAAAATTGCCGAAAACTGAATTTAGACGGAGCAAAGATTTCACTCCCCACCCCCCAACAATGTTTCTTCTTCCTGGTGGTGTTAAATATCATTTTATTCCAGAAGTATTTGAATTTCACCTTGGAAATGGAGGGAAAATTTCCGAAAACGGAAGTCGGACGGAGTGAAGATTTCACTCATCCCCCACCCCTTCCCGGTGCGATGTTTCTTCTAAGTGTTGTTGTTGTTGAACATCATTTTATTCCAGAAATATTTGAATTTCACCTTAGAAATCGAGGGAAAGTTTCCGAAAACGGAGGTCAGACGGAGCGAAGATTTCACCCGTAATCCCCCTTCCCTGAATGGTATTCCCTCTATCATGTGTTGTTGTTAAATGGCAGTAAATTTTTATTTTCAATAGAGTGACATGCTCCAGTTTAATATTTACATAAATAAATTAACATGAATGATTCTGTCTTGCTCATGCTGTATTATATTCACTGTTTTGCTGCGTGTTTTGATTTTTCTCCAGGTTAAAAAGTTCAGCTTTTTTTTTTCTTCATCAGTCCCATGTATGTATGTGATGTATTTATTTGATCTTAACCAGATACAAAATATTGAATTTTGACAGCAGAAAGTTGGTCACATAGATTAAATCCTATAATACAGGTCTCTTTTTGGTATAATTACAGCCTTGGTCTACTCTGAAATACAGTAGAACCTCTTTTATATGATCTAATTGGGACGATGGTACTGTCGGAAAATTGAAAGTTTCAGATAATCGAGAACACTCTGTATTGTGTTATCAGATAACTGAACTACTTAATCTCAGCATGATTTTGACGATGGCCCCATGAATTTTCTGAGCAGGGAATAGATCACTTGGTTAGAGCATTGGCCCTGCTATCAAGAATTTCCTGCAGCAACTCCAAACAGATGGAAAGCATGCTATTTTTATGCCTGTTTACTTAGAGTTAAAAGCTATTTTTTTTTTACTGACAGAAGTTAAAAAAAAACTTTTGCAAAAACTTAATATTTATATGCCTATTTATGAATGAGATGACTTTAAAATATGCACCCACCAGTCTTCAAGTTTTTCTGCCCCAAGAATGGAAAGGAAAGACAGTTTGTCTATGTACAGGTCTGGGAGAAATTATAATCCATCTGGTATAGATAGTCCAATTGGAATAACTAATAATAGCACTGAACATTGATGAAAGGTTTCACTTTCACAAGTCTCAGTCAGGAAGTGGTCACCAGCGTCTGCCCATGTACTGGTCGCCCCACCCCCTCCCTGCACACACCCTGGGGTTTGGGTTGGACAGCAGTGCTCAGCCAAAACACTCTCTATCTCTCCAGAGCACACATCAAGTTGCGTTTTGCCACAACATGGCAGTTTCTTTCAGCCATAAGAAGAAAGGATTCACACATGCTGATGGATAAGTGTTTTGCTTTGTACAGTTTTTTCTGAGTTCACTGCATTCTCAGCTCCTCCCTAAATAGTCCAACTAGTGCCATTCTCTCTGTTAGGTGCAACAGATGGACTACATTACCTCTTAGACAGTTGGGGGGGGGGGGGGGTACCAAAATAAGAAACAATGGAGGAATCAGTTAACTGATTTTTTTGGGGTAAACATGTGGCAGTTAGAAAAGACTTTACTGTATTTTGTGTTCTGCACTTCTGACAGGTTGCATGGAAATTTTAGCCTCCATTCCACATGTGGTACTAGTTTCTGTACTTCAGCCAGTGATGTTTGCATGATTTCTCACACACTGTTCCACTTCATTCCACAGTATATTAATTATTAATAGAGTATCTGTGATAGTAAAATCCAATTAACCAATTCTATACCATGAAAAACACATACCAGTTCAATGACCAGACTTTACGGACAGTTGATAGTAGAAATACAATTGTAGGCACAAAAACTATGACATGATTCATTGTATGGAGACTGTTCAGACTTGCAGCATTAACAGAGTATCTGTAATAACAATGATACACCCTGGATTTTGTTTCTAGACTGCCCCACTAAGGAGTGCCCTCCAATACTCCAATATTGCTAATACATGAAGGAAAGCAATGTAACACTGAACCTTACAGATCACAAAAGAGTGTCTTAAGGTACATTTCATAATTTTTCTTCCACCTAGTGCCTGTGTTGCATCTGGATGCTGTCAGAAACAATGTTCCAGGATATCGCAGATGTGCCCCAATTCTAGAGACAAGGTAGTATGTTGACATCACATAGACACTATAAGGCAATGTGATTCACATGGGGGCATACAACAATGAGCCATTCCATCATGACCACCACCCAGCCTAGAGAAATGAATGTGCCTGGAGACCGAACGGTGTCGCAGGTGAAGTTCATAGAGCAGTATGTATACAACCCAAGGACCAGCTTTCAGTTAGTAGTGCGTTCGGAATCAGAATGGGAAAAGCTGCCGATTTATCGGAGTTTGATTAAAGGGCAAATTGTGATGGCACAGTGCCTCGGAACTACGATCTTGGAAATGGTGCTGTTTGTGGGTTGTTCACGTGCCGCTGTAGTGAATACGTATCAAAAGTGGTGCACAGGTGGCCGAACAACGAACCACCATCCAGCTATGTGTCGTCCGCAGCTCATTGATGCCAGAGAGGAGTGAAAGTTGTTGCGCATTGTTCACAGTTACCGCAAGGCCACAGTGCAAAAAATCCCCCACAGATACAACAGTGGTGATCAGGGCAATGTTGTCACAGCACACAGGGCTGCATGTGACCTGCGTAGCCAAAGACCCAGCAAAGTCCCCATGCTCACTGCACATCATTGCAAACATTGCATGAAATGGGCCGAAAATCATTGTGATTAGACTGTGGATGTTTGGAAGAAAATGGCCTGGTCTGACGAATCAAGATTCCTGGTGCATTACATAGACGGACGAGCGTGAATATGCCATTTACCAGTGGAGGCTATGGCACCTGGATGCACTGTTGGATGGAAACAAGCTAGCGGCAGCAGTGTTATGCTGTGGGTGGCATTTTCTTGGGACACTTTAGGCCCCATTATCCCAATAACACAGTCTCCGACAGCTGTCGGGTATCTGAACATCATTATGGACCAAGTTCACCCATTAATTAATGCAACTGTGTTCCCTGCTGGTGATGGCCATTACCAACAGGATAATGCATCATGCCACCCTGCTAGAATCGTCAAGGAGTGGTTCGAGGAACATGCTGGTGACTTTCTGTTAATGCCCTGGCCTTCAAATTCACCTGACATGAACCCAATCGAACATTGTGGTTCAACTTGGAAAAGCAGGTTCTCATTAAATCACCACTCCCCCGAAATGTACAGGAACTGAAGCACCTGCTGTTGACATTATGGTATTAGATACCCCAGGATACCTATTGCCACCTCATGGAATCGATGCCTCACTGAGTAGCCACTGTTTTGTGGTCTAAAGGGGTCCTACAGCTATGGTAGGTGGTCATAATGCAATGGCTCATATTTATTCAAGTACTGTAATAAGCTCTTTCTAGTTTAGTTTTTGGTGCATAGTTCTTGTTAACTATTGGGTGAATGGGGTTGCCTGGTTTATGTATTTTTATTTCTCCAAAAAGATTTGGTACTGTTGCTCCAACTGGAGGGTATGCATTTTTTCTTATCTCATCAGCTAATCGGCTGTGATTTTTTAGATGTGCTAGTTTTCTGATAATGTTATCTGTAGGATCTTTGTCTATTGTAATGTTGTTCAATTCTTGTATAGTTGCCCAATAGTTAACAGAACTATGAACCAACAATTAAACTATTTAGAAAGAAGCTTATTACACTACTTGAAATATGTTGATAATCCTAAATGTATTGTCAAAAATTCAGAAGTTATTACTGAAATTAAAAAGATATGAATTTTATTATGTATAGCTTGGATATAATATCCTTACACTGATGAGCAATTGAATTAGAGACAGCTGGTGTATGCAAATGTGGCGCTGTGGGCGGCCCTGTAAACGGAAACGACATGACGTATGCAGCAATCCGACAATATAAGGAGTGATGTGACGGGAATCGGTAAGAGTTGGACGCAGTATGGGTAAGACGAAGGATCTAAGCGCATTTGATCGTGGGCAAATTGTCGGGGCCCGATGAATGGGTCACTCCATCTCGGAAGTCGTGCAGGCACTAGGATTTTCATGAGCCACTGTGTCATGGGTGCACCGTGAGTACATCGAATCCGGTAAAACCATCCCTGCAAGGGCCAACTGCCGTGGACAACAGCGTGTGGATGAGCGGGGTCATCGTCGGCTAGCTCGCATTGTAACAGCGGGTAGATGGGCCACAGTGCAAGAAATCACTCGGCAATTTAACGCTGGTGCACAAAAACGTGTAAGCAGCCACACCATCCAGAACTATCTCCTCGCTATGGGGTACAGAAGCCATCGTCCCACGAGGATACCGCTGCTGACCTCACATCACAGGGTGCAAAGATTAGCATGGGCGCAGGAACATCGCCACTGGACCCTAGACATGTGAAAAAATGTTGCCTGGACTGATGAAACGAGATTCACGTTGGTACATGTGGATGGCAGGATAAGAGTGTGGTGCAAACCACATGAAGGGATGGATCCTTCTTGCCAGCAGGGTACTCTTCAAGCTGGTTGGGGTGGCATTCTCGTCTGGAGACTGTTTACGTGGACTGAAATGAGACCCCTGGTACGTGTGACATCGTCCCTCACAGGTCAACGTTACCATGATATCTTGGACGACCATTTGTTCCCGTTTGTGCGTCTTCAACATCCCACTGCGGACCTCATCCTGCAACAAGACAATGCACCGTGCCATCGCTCCTGAATTGTATCCGAATGGTTGGATGAACACTCCAGCGACGTGACCTCGCTTCCTTGGCCAGCTAGGTCACCTGACCTCAATCCCATCGAGAGAGATGTTCGAGGCTCTGACCCCCCTCCATCAAATCTTCTTGAACTTTGGGAGCTTGTTCAGGGGTTGTGGATCCGTATGGCTTCCCAACGCTTCCGGTGTCTTGTCGAGTCCATGCCGAGACGAATCGCCACCGTCATCAGGGCGAAAGGTGGTGCTACACATTACTAGACAGGTATCTAATTAAATTGCTCTTCAGTGTATATCCTAATACTTGTACAATTGATGCTATCAATATAGTTGATGAAAAACTATGTAACGACAATATAGATCAAGATATGAGATTTAGCATTATTTAAGCTATTAAATTTATCACAAAGAACAACTCTTCATACGTAATAAAACCATATATCTACAAAAGCAAGGAGCTTCAATGGGATCACCATTATCTGGACTGTTAGCAGAAATCATACTTCAAGACATAGAAGTGGAAATTATGATAAATACAGATACCTATGATGTATTTAAGATATGTTGGTGATATATTAATCTTCTGGCAACATTCTGAGGAACAATTGGATCATTTTATACAGAAGTTCAACAGTATATATCCAACTATACAAATTACTTATGAAAACAAAAATAACAGCAAACTAAACTTTTTGGATATTACTTAAATTAAATACATCCATAATATTGATTTTCAAGTATACAGAAAGCCAGCATATACACCTGCAATTATTCCAGCCAAATCAATGCCCCCCCTGGAGATGCAAAACAGCAGCCTTCTGGTCTTTTATTAGAAGAGCATACACTCATTCATCTACTAGGAAAGCGTTTCTTCAAGAAATCAAGTGGATAAAACAGATTGCAGTATAGTTTGGATACTCCAAAAATCTTATTGACAACATCATCATCATCACCATCACTAAGCTGTTCTCTTAGATTCAGAGGTTAGCTCCAAAAAGAAATACAAACTTCCAGATATTTTTACTTATTGTTGTCATATCAAACTTCTCCACTTACAGCGATCTTGACATACAACTCGTGCTTCACTGATATCCATTACACGCCGTACACAAGATCTTTTATACTTCATACTCATAATCTTTTTCTCATGCAGACACTTCTGAATCTGGTCCACCCATGTCTTCCTTGGCCTTCCTCTGCCTTTCTTTCCTGCCACTTGGGCTGAAAAGATTTTCTTAGTAAGCATTTCATCACTCATTCTTTCAACATGGCCAAATCACCGAAGCATATTAGTCTCCACCTTGCTAACAACATTTTGCTTCACATCACACAACTGCAATACATCTTCATTCCTCACGTGTCTTGCCACAAACCCCACGTAAGTAACGCATTTCTCCAGCACACAAACTACCCCTATGTTTCTTCTGCAGTACCCAGGTTTCACTGCCATACATCAGAGTAGGAACAATTACTGTTTCATACACAGCCATGCGGGACTCTCTAGAGAACCCGTCATTCCTGTGAAAACCTCCCAGAGCAGCTATGACTTTCAAAGAAGAATTCACTCGCCTACTGATTTCACCATCCAACTTGTTCTCTCTGTCAAACATGCTTCCTAAATACACAAACTCACTCACTTGGTCAATCACAGTGCCATTTATACTTACATTACATTCAGTGCTACCAGTTCCTCTCTCAAACACCATAACTTTGGGTTTTCCCTTATTTATACTCAGTTTGAATTTCATGCAAACTTCGTGCATCCGAGTCAACATACTCTGCAACTCACTTTTGCTCTCTGCCAACAGGACAGTGTCATCAGCATACAGCAATCTGCACACACGGATATCACCAAGACATAAACCACTATTATCTATTTTGGCATCACGCATGCATGCGTCCATAAATATATTAAACAGCCATGGTGACATTACACAACCTTGTCTAACTCCTGCACCAATGGAAAACCATTTTGATAAAACACCATTCACTTGTACGTACACAAGCGCTACTACCAGCATTCATGGCTTTCACACTATTAAGTAGATTCCCAGTAACACCATATTTATTCAATACCTTCCACAAAAGTGTCCTATTGACTCGGTCGTAAGCTTTCTCTAAATCTATGAAGGCAGTAAAAACTTTCTTCCCAACAGCCAGATACTTTTCAATCATCATGCGTAATGCAAAAATCTGGTTAGTGCAGCCTTTACCAGGCATAAAACCACTCTGAACATCCCACACTTTCTCTGATGTAAGACCCCGTACTTTTTCAATAACAACCTTACCAAACACTTTCCCTGGCACACTCAGTAGGCTAATGCCACGATAGTTCTTGCATTCAGTCTGATCACCTTTTCCCTTATACAAGGGAACAATAATAACATCCTTCCAATCCCGAGGGACCATTCCTAACTCCCAGCACAACTGGCAAAATTCAGTTAACCAGTCAATTATAGAGCCACCACCATATTTCAACATCTCTGCAGTTATGCCATCAACTCCTGGAGCCTTACCATTCTGAAGAGATTTTAGAGCTTTACACACTTCTTCTCTTGAGATCCCTCCTGTGGTTTCATCCCTCATTGTGACATCATCTGCATCTGTCTCAGAATCATTTTTTTGCTTTCCTGATCTAATAACTCACAGAAGTATTCACCCCATCTGTCACTTAACTCATTGGGCTCCCATATCATTTCCCCAATCTCATTCTTCACACAACTTACAACTTTGTTTCCCCTATTTTTCCTGAGTCTCATGTACTTCCAGAAGGACTTTCTATCCTACCAAAAAGCCAGTTCATGCCTTTCCACTTTCTCCTTCCTATCTTTTGCCTTACTGTGGCGAACTAGCTTAGCAGCTTCACGCTTCTTACAGCGATATTCATCCACAGATACTTTACCTTGCAACATCCCCAAATAGGCTTCCTTTTTCTTTGCCTCTTCAATCTCATTATTCCAACAAGCATCACCTCTATTGTTACCCACTATTGTGGTGCCACAGACCTCTTTTAGCAGCAGTGACAACACAGTTCTTAAAACATTCCCACTTCTTTTCTACATCCCTTTCACCAGACTTCAGATCCTTCAGTCTTTCTCTGAGTAAGTCAGAATACCATTGATGATCTTCAAGGAGCCTATCAACCTTTATTCTTTCTATCCTGGGTCTCTTCCTATTCCTTTTCCTCCAACCAACATTAAGTTTTACTCGTGACACTACCAAGTAATGATCAGAACCAACATCCGCACCTCTCATCACACGGGTGTCAACAACTAAGTGTTTCAAACGCTGGTCGTAGACAACAAAATCTATCACACTCTTTTTGACCAAGAGTACGATTTTCCCAAGTATATGTGTGGATATACTTGTGGTTGAAAAATGTATTAGATACACACAAACCATTCTCAATGCAGAGTTCAATTAATCTTTCACCATTATCATTCACACAAGGATCATTAAACTTATCCAGAACATTGTCAGAAATTGCATTGTGCACACCTACTCTAGCATTGAAATCCCCTGCTATTATAACTTTTTCTTTAGCACCAAACTGGCTCAAAACAGCTTTTAGCTCATTCCAGAAATCTTCCTTCTTATCAGAAGGTTCCGAGTCACATGGAGCATACACTACAACAATTACAATTCTCTGAAGTTTCACTTTCAAACAAATCCAGAGAATTCTCTCACTTATGCAACTATAGTGAATCAAGTTGTTCTTCATCTTTTCACTTAAAATCACACCTACACCAGCCTGTCCTCTCATATTATCCAATACTCCAGACCACACACTTACCGTGCCATTCACTTCTTCTACCCCAATTTCCTTCTTTTTGTTTTCACTTACACACAGCACATCCAGTCTATACTTATTCATCTCTTCAATCACCTCACTCATCTTGCCATTTATACCTCTAGTATTCCATACACCAATCTTACATTCACTCAGCCGAGATCTCTTTCTCATACGCCGTTTAGAAAGTCCAGGTTGATTCCGTGGTGGACCGTCCTTCTCAAGTGTGGTAGGTCCACCATATCCCACACTTGAGTCATTCTTAATATCAAATTAAAACTAACAAAGAGCCAAATAAAAATTAGTTACAATACATTGGCAGTTTACCATACATACATCCGATCACTGACATCATAAAAAAAGAATGCAAAAGTCATAAACTAGATATCGGTATAAATGTCATGAGTAACGCTAATCTGTTAACATCTAATGAGAATAAAAAATCTATGTTGCAAACTGCAGGAGTATATATGATCCCTGCAGTAAACCCGGATAATGGAAAACACCATAAATTCTATATTGGTAGCACCAAACGATGTTTTTCAGCAAGGTTGCCAGAACACCATAATAATTGGATCAAAAACGAAGAAAAAACGGCATTAATTCAATACTGTAACCAATATCAGCTTATTCCAGACTGGGAAAACTCTAAAATATTAACCTCACATAAAAACCATAAACAAATATTAGTGTCAGAATCCATGGTCATCGAAAAAAGTAAAGATAAAAACTGTAACACATCTGTACCATATGAATTGGCTTACCCATGGAAATATTTAATCGAACAAAATAATAATAAACAACAGAAAAGGAATATGAGAAAAAAACAAAAATAAGAATACGACGTAAAAGAACAACAGTTATACGAAAATCTTAACAATTCTGAGAAGGACATTTAAATGGCGCCAAAGAGAGGCAACGCGAAAAAGCACGTGCGAGAACTGTGCAATGACAAGAGATCACATGTGCCAACAAAATCTTAAGGGGAATTCGTGAAGATAACCGACATTGCAAATAGTACAGCAGGCTGCAATGTTGGCATATACGACCACTGAAGATAGCGGAAATATGCTGTTGAAACTAGTCTGGTAACGTATGAAGGCTGGATGTAAAGTTTGCTTTTTTCAACATTTTTAACAATTTTAAATACTTTAATAGAACTTTTAAGATTCCTTTACTTCAAATTGTTGTTACATGATTATACGAGATAGACTTCGTTTCATAAATTCTAATAATTGATTTTGGTAAAAAAATCTTATCTTCGCCTTGAATTTACAACAAACTATTTGAGCCTTGGATCACGAAGAATTGAATACTAATTCAACATATTCAGAATATAGATCTTCAAAGAATTCCGTTTACGCACCAGATCCAAGGACAATCTGCCTTTGTTGGAAATAAGACAAAAAGAACTATGATTAAAGGGACCAAATGCCTCTCCTTGAATGTACAACGAACCATTTGAGCCTTGAATCAAGAAGAATTGAATGCTAAGTCAACATATTCCGAGGGTAGCTTGTCAAGATCAACAAAGGATGCTATTTACACACCGGATTGAATGGCACAGTCAGTCGGATATTTTGGGGGGAAAATAAGGTGAGAAAAATTCTGAATATATAAACCAAGTACATGAATGAAAGAAATATTCAGCAAATAAAAATAACAACCTAAGACAATATCATGTGAGTTAATTATTTTGATACTATACTAAATTATTCTATTATTTAACAGTTGTAGCAATGCATACAGTGCCAAATGACATTATCACTTACAACGTGTAAAACAGTAATTTTTAGAACAATAACATGATGTTTGAAAGATAATACAATACCAAGCAATATATATGGTTGATGCTTTTACAAGAAATGAAGATTTATCGATTGATGGAGAAAAGCTGGAGATAACAGACACGTACGTTTATCTTGGACAGCAGATATCAAGTGAGGGTCACATTGATGAAGAAATTAATCGGCGTACAAAACTTGCCTGGAGAGCTTTTGGAAGAAACAGCATAATTTTCAAGAGCAATATGCCATTATGTCTTAAAAGAAAAGTGTTTGATCAATGCATCCTTCCAGTGCTTACGTATGGTGCAGAGACGTGGACCTTAACTAAAAGAGACATACAAAGGCTGCAGACAACTCAAAGAAGCATGGAGAGGTGCATGCTTGGTGTAACCAGGAGAGATAAGAAGAGGAACTCGTGGATCCGAAAAATGACAAGAGTGGAAGACATCATGATCAGAGTTAAATCCCTGAAATGGCAATGGGCTGGACATACTGCCAGAAGGACAGATCATCGATGGACAGCCGAAATTTTAGATTGGATTCCAAGGGACAGGAAAAGACCCAGAAGAAGACCACATAGGAGATGGGTGGATGAAATTCGAAAGTATGCAGGGGTGACATGGAGGAGACTGGCACAAGACAGACCGTTGTGGAGGAAACTTGGGGAGACCTTCGTCCAGCAGTGGATTGATAATGGTTGACAATGATGATGATGATGATATATGGTTGAACATCTTACAACAACCATAAGATTATTAAGTTTTTGATGTTGGGAAACATTTCTAAACTTCCCTGAAAACAAAGTGATGTTGGATGAATGGGGCAATTCATTGCATCAGTCCATAGAGAGGTTTAGAAAAGGTGTCCTCCAAAGTTTTAAGTGTCCAATAAAAGTGTCAGAATTTTCTTTATGGACATCACAATTTTGTGGTCCCTTTGATTATGCGGTAAGTGCTTCCAGTAATATGTTTCACCGGAAGAGATTGGGTTCAGGTAAACTCCAGAAAGATTGAGATAGGCATTTTTATCTCTTGTGTCCAAAATAAGTTTATTATAGAAGAGTTGGACTGAAGGCTAAATATCCCAACTTTTTGAAAATTTGTTTGAGCTTGTTGGTATAAGATGGATGGTAAGGGATAGATCCAAAGAAATGCAAATTTTTAGTGTACGTTTGTTGGAAGCTTCTGACTTGATTTTGATTCATAATGAGAGGTTATGTTGATTATTGAAGAAGGTATGCATGCAAAGCAGTTGCTTAGATTTTCCTGTATATCTCAAGATAGAGATTGGATTACTGTAAATGGTGTTAGCTGTATGAGTAAAAGATAATATGGCAGAAAATTTGTGATTTCCAAAAGTGAATGGGTGAAACAAAATAATATTGGCTGTAATTTTACGAAAAACCAATCTTGAAATGGCATAATTACTATTTTTATGGAGATATATATATCTAAAAATGTATGTTCTTGCTCTCTTCATTATAAATTTTATGGTAGGTAACTTATTGCTGATAGTTGGGTAAATATAGTAATTGTATTTGGAATGAAGTTAAATCACAAAAATTTGACATATCTAAGCCAATTAGTTGGGTGTGTAAAGTTGTTTGAAAGAATAATATGCTCAGTGCTCATTGTGTGTTCCATTCATATGGAAATCAATTTTAAAAGAAAAATTAATACAACATTATGGATCTGCCAACCACTTCAACCACTTACCATTGTTCATCCTTTATTAGGTTGAAAAAGATACTTTAAAAAGTTTTTTTAATTATTTTTATGCAAGTTAAGGGTGTTTATGAAGTTTTAATACTTGTTGATTTATGATTGCATGCTTATGTCTAAATTTATTATGTTCTTTCAAATTCAGCTTTATTAGTTGTTTTTTTAATTTTTTCTGATGTAGATGTCAGCCTCTTTCTTGACTTCTGCTACCATAAAAAAGTTTATTCACTATGACCCCTGCAGCTATGTCCAGTGGCTTTAGTGGAAATAACTTTTTTTTTTAATCTATGTACAAATTTAATTATGCATTCAATTAAGCAAAATAATAACAAATAAAAATGGGCCTTGACTCTTACAAATTGAGTGTGCTCTGTGAAAGAACGCATGTGCTGATATCTACTGGTAACTTCTGTTTTAATGTTTTAGATCTTCAGTGTTCCTGTGAAGATTACTTAAAAAATTATTAAAACTTGAGAAATCTGAGTTTAAAAAAAATGGTATCTGATGCGCACGGGCACACACACACACACACACACACACACACACACAGGTGCTTCTGCAAATTTGTGACTGAATGGCCCACACATAATTTCTGATAAGCGACTGGCACACACACACCTCATTTTACTGTGATAGATTTTAAGTGTGTGATTGGCATCTTAATTTGTTTAGCCTGTTGTAAGTTGGTACTCAGTAAAAATCAAAAAGTTTTATATTAAAGTTAAGTTGCCTTATTAATAAAGCATTTATATGTAATTTTTATATTGATTTTGTTAAGTATTTTGAAATTAATTCAAATTTCATTTTATTTAGTGCCATGGGTGGGTCACAAGCCTTGAGGATACCAAGTTTTTCTACTGAAGGGTGCCTTATCGATTACATACCTACAATTATAAGTTTATTCCAAAATAAGGTAAATATATTTCTAACTTTGTCTAGGACTTATTCATATTTATCAATTTCAGTTTATCTTTTTTGTTCTTCTGTAGTAATACTGTATTGGGTGAATGGCTGTGCTCATAGCTTTGAAGGAAATTGCAAATCCTTGAAAGAAGTGGCACAGATAAGCAAAATGCTATCAGTATAGTTATGTATTCATAGTTCATAACAGAACTGTTGCAGTTTTGTCAAGTAGGATGATTTGTGTAATAATTGCAAGCAGAAAATGCTGTATCTTTTTATGCCAATTACTTGATAAGTATTTAACTTTTTCCAATAAGATATTTCATCTGATTATCAGTCCTGGTCACTGCTGGTAGCAAGAGTTCATGTAATGGATCTTACAAGTCTGTTGCCAGTATAGATTTCCAAATAATCAGAATGTTGAAAAGTATATCTGAACTACAGGAGTTTGTGTTCAATAAAATTTAGATATTCTTAGTAGTGCAAGGTAATTCTGTTGGTAAATGGAGCAGTCTTTTTGATGTTCCAGTTTGGTGTAGCAGAAGTACCTTGTGTTTGTAAATGGAGCAATCCTTTTGATGATTTTCTGGTTTGGTGCTGCAGAAGTATCTTCTGTTGATAATTGGAACAATTCTTTTAATTATTTTTTTTTTTTCAGTTTGGTGTTACAGAAGTATCTTCTATGGGTAAATGGAGTAATCTTTTTGATGATTTTCCAGCTTGGTGAAGCAGAAGTATCTTCTATTGGTAAATAGAGCCATTCATTTGATGAAGTTCCAATTTGGTGCATCAGAAGAATCTTCTGTTCATAAATGGAGCACTTCTTTTATTTAAGTTAGGCCATTAGTCCAGCTTGGGTTAAATGGAAGTACTGTATATACTTGCACATAAGCCAAATTTTTTTTTTTTTTTTTTTAAGAAATCCTGCTTTCAAAGTTGGGGGGGGGGGTCGGCTTATATGCAGGTCAGTAAAAATTAGGGCTGGCTCCCATGAAGTTTCCCACGGAACTTACTGCAGGATTTATTTATGTTTTAGACTGCAGCTTTCCGTGTATCACTGTACGATAGTTTTCTGACCTTCTGAAAACTAGCGCACAGTGACACAATCATATCCTCAGCCGTGGCCTGACTTTGAGGAGGGAATAGCTATGGATAATAACTAGAAAGTATGGTTATTCTGCTCTCAAGACATTGCAGAGAAACAATACTCCTTCCATCTGCCAATGGCATACACACAATGCAAAGGAGACATTGATTTCACACTGAAGAAGAAAATTCTACATATTTTACTTGCATTCATTGAAATATATATGTATGCAATCTTAAAAAAAATCTGATCTTTTTGAGTTTTACTATTTGTCACATAATGGCACATGGGAAGTCACAATCTCAAAGTAAACCAAGTTGCCAACAGCTGTTGTGCAAGGTTTCCCAAATACCTCTTTGGAAGTACTTTCGAAAAATAAGAAAAACATTACGAAATGTTTTTCCACCCAGAAGTAGAATTTCTACTGGAATAAGTGCCTTTAATATGATAAGTGCAAAAACCTAATCTCGTTTCAAATTGAGACAGTGACATTTCTTGCTTCCAAACATGGAATACCTAATTACTTCCCGTGGTCAACTGCAGGATGCCATCAATACTGCATAAATCACTAAGCTGGTGGGGTGGGCCAAAACCAGTCGGGGCATCTCTCCTCTCCAGAGTTTTCACAGTAAGCGTGCTGCGCTGGCGAAAGCCATCTGCAATATGGAATAGCAAAGACAGTGTTTAACAAAAGAGGCAACACTGGCTTGTTACTTCTTGGGTGAAAGAATTGTGGAATGCAATTTCACCAGAAATAGTTATGAAGTTTCCCAAAAAATGCTGCATAAGTAATGCAAGTAATGTTACTGGAGTTATTTGGAAACTTCAACAGTGAATTGTACTTTGAAGGCTTTTACAGAATATTATCTCAGAAAGTTGCATAATTCATTTCAATACATATATTTTCCAAAATTTTGAAATTTTAGGTTAGGTTATGTGTGGGTTAAGGTTTTTCAAATTTTTTTAGCTCTTGGAGTGGTGGCACGAGTATATAGACATATTCTATTGATAACTAGAGCAGCCCATTTGCTGTTGTTCCAGTTTGGTGCTGCAAAAGTGTATCTTCTATTGTGAGTAGAAAAATTAGCTTTAGAAGGGAAGGTCTTTGACATTTTGGTCAGCCCTCTGAATTCAAGAATTCTGCAGTGGGTTGACCAAAATGTTCTGTCAATATATTTTTCTCCTGAGGATGGAGAAATTCAGATGTGGTACAAAATAATCCAAACATTATATTTAGTTTATACTTGTAGGACAATGAGACTTCTCTTTGTAGAGTCGAATTTTAGGGATACAAGATTCCAGAGGTTGAAATAATAAGTCTTGCATCATACACCTTAAGCAGATTAAGAATAATTATTAGAAGATGTAATGGAGATAGTACGCTTATCACTGCAGAGGTGAAGCTGCAATTTCTTTCACCAGGGGCAAAACAGAGTTTGGCGCCCCCACCTTTCCTTCATCACCATGTTTACTAAAATTTATTTTTAAATTTTTGAGATTACATCTGCTAGTATTTCGTTAAATTTTACAATTGCACCTAATTTGCCGTTTTAATTTTTCGAGGTTCAAAATGAGGAAAACTCCTTTATTAGTATCGTAACAATCGTTGGTTTTTGTGACATTGAGCACAAGCAACTTATTAAAGAAATTATCGGTTTATTCTTTTTTTTTTTTTTTTGCTTTGAGGTTTAACGACCACCGTCAGCAACTCAATGGGCTATAAGCAGTCGCCAGTCCTTAATTTAGGACAACTGGTTCGAGGGAAGGGAGGGAGCCAGTGCTGCAAGACAAGCAGAACATCCATGGCTCACCGGAACTTGAACCCAGAACTACTAGAAAGAATGATCATAAGCCAGCCGCTCCGGTGGCGCAATGGTCTAAGCGATGGCTTCTGATCATTCATCCAAAAGGGGTCTGGGTTCGAATCCCGGTGAAGCATGGATGTTGTGTTTGTCTTACGGCACTGGCTCTTTCCCTTCTCTGGAACCAGTGACCCTAAATTAGGGACGGGCGACTTCTTATAGCCCATTAAGTTGCTTACGGTGGTCGTTAAACCTCCAATAATAATTAAAAAAATAAATAAATCGTAAGCCAGCGCTTAGACCGCTGCGTCACCCGGGCTGCCAGTTTATTCTTAAACCACTAATTTCTTTGAATGAATCTTGTACAGTTAATAAAATCAAGAGTTCTTTTACAGTAAAAACAATAATTAATATAATATTTTTGTCTTAACCAATTAATAAGTTTCCCATGTTCAAGAACTGGTCTTTCACCACACTGTTCTGTCACTTTGTTTTTAAATAAATAACTAACATTAATACACTGTTCACTAAAATAACACTTAATTCAATATACAAACTATTTTTATTCAATACACAAACCTTTGCATTTTAAACATTTGTATGACAATAAACATTTGAATACAGCTGTGCATTACAATTTAAGATGAAGTCCAGTTTTTTAAACTTCCAAAAATTTTTCCAGGGACAAGCATGTCTACAGCTTAACTTTTCTGGCAGCAAAAGCCTTAATGATATCACCATAAGAAAGTTTTGATGCAAACTCATGTTCTAAGGAGATCACACTTAAATTTGTTAATCTCTGTTGACCAGCTGTGCTCCGCAGATATGTTTTTGATAAGCTTCAGCTTACTAAAACTTCTTTCATTGGAACAGCTTGTATATTTGTGGACATCTTGTCTTCGTTTCACTAGGGACATTTTAACGTGCTTGTGTAATATTTCCCATCTGACTATGGAGAACTCCAAAGTAGGTGTCTGCATCTGGATTTACCCTAGTAGCTTGAACCCTAATTTGATCAAGAGAGAGAGCTACAAAATAGAACATAGTACTATACGTAATTAGAATCAGTGCATGATGTACATTGCTACAGTACAGTTACCCAGCTGGCTTTCTGATCTCCATTGCTAATGTAAGGCAAGAAAGACCTTGTCTTACATCCACATTCACATTACCTTAATGATCACAAACTTGCACTTCTTTAATGATACAAAAACTTGGTGACCATGTATCTTTGAGTTATGTTGATTACCAGTGGTGCTTGTGTGGAATAGCATGTGACATTGTGCATAAAGTAGTAGAGTTAATTATTTAAGTAGGATGAATTAAATTGTTAAAAAATTTGCCTAACAATTAGGGATCTGGTATTTCAAAATAATGATAGTTTAATTAAGGATTTAAACAATCTTTGCAGATGAATTCTTTTTTCTGTTGTTGAGTTGTTCTTAATGTTTCTTCCCGTTATTTTAGTGTGTTAAGATGACATTTGATGCACTGATATTTAACATTTTGTCTAAATTATTAGATTGACAATTGTGTGAGGTCTTACAACAAGAGGCAAGAATATATTGCTGCGTTTTTAAGTCATTTTGGCAAGTAAGTATCATCCTTCTTTTTTTTTAAATGTTCTAATTATTTATACATTATGTCCTTTAGGTGATGTTAAGTCAGAAAATGTCTTCCTTAATTTCTATATCTAAAATACTGGTGAATTAAGACCTATATGTATGCCTGGATATGAAAGGGTCGTAGGTGCTACAGTGAGGCAGAATTGCTTTGACTAGCGAAAATCTGAGGTTCAGATTCCTAACCTATAAATGACTAGCGTTAGTTGCTTGGAACTTCATTGTCCTGGGTGGTGTAATGGATAGCATTCTCAAATGGAAATCAGCGATGTGGGTTCGATTCCTGCTCCAAGGCTATGTACTTTTCAAGTTTTGTGAGATGTTACATGGAGATCAGTAAACTGCAAAAGTAATTCCATATAAAATCAACCAAGTAAAAATTAATTTTGGAATTTGATGTCATAGCCTTGGCTAATTTGAGGGATATTTATGTCTATTGGCATCTCAAAAGTAAAAAAATATTTTTTTGGATTTTTCCAATTTTCGAGTTATTTAATTTTCAAAATTGCCAAAATTTCTCAAGAACTGCTTGCCATCAAAACTTTAAATGTAATTTGCAAGAGACTTGCTTCAGCTACAGAGTTGGGCATGGTCTCATTTTAAAGCTTATGAAGAAGGCTTTTATTTGATATATAACATGCATTATTTTTAAATAAAAAGTTTTTGCTAGTTTTTAAAAAAATTATTTTACAATCTCCAAAAAATGAAATTTTTTAAAATATTCAAAAAAATCACACACACATTGATACACAGTTACTAAAGACTCAATCAAAATTTCAAGATGGTATCTCAATGGTATCATATAAAAATTTAATTTCTTTGCCAGCTTGCAACCATTTAAGTTAACATTTTACATATCTAGCTGCATTATTAAAACAGATGCAGTGTGTCCAAACGTTCTTTTTTTTAAAGGACTGTCCTTTAAAACTGTGACTACTGATAAAGTCCTTTATTTGTCCTTTATTTTCAGTACTGTCCTTTATTTTTATGTGAGTTGAGAACATCAACTATCTACAAAAAATATTATAAGGGTAAGTAACAAAAATGCATTTTATTTTAAATTAACCTAATTCATTTTGTCTTGATATTTTTTGTTTGTAAGTGCAATGATGAACTATAATACTGAGCCCTTATTTCTTAACATTGCTACTACTTTTATTGTTTTGTTTTAATGAAGTTCCAAAGTATTAAAGTAGCATATGACTCTGGATATCTCTGTGGTGATGCTTCCTTTCTTATATGAGCCTTTGGTTTACCACATTAATTTTTTTTAATTGAGTTTGTTTTGTAGCTTTTTTAATAATGAAATGAAGACTAATATTTATCTTTACTTCACAGATTTCTAGTTCAACATGTCTAAACGACAATGCCACTATCAAAGTGATTGGTCCTCTTCTTGTCAAAAAGACAATAATGATGATAGAATTGGCAAATGGTGCAGACCAGGAAAGAACATTCAAGCTTCATGTGTGTGGTGCTCAAAAGAATTTTCAGTGTATACAATGGGTGTTCAAGCAGTTTTACAACTTCAAGAAGTGAAAATCACAAGAAACATAGAGAAACTGTAACAAAGTCAAAGGACTTCACAAAAAGTTTCAAAAGTCAAACAATAATTAGTAATCAGGTTACTACTGCTAAAGTTTTGTGGGCCTCTGCACTTGTTGAACACAATATTCCATTCAGGTTTTGTGATCATTCAACAAAGTTATTTCAGAGAATGTTTCCTGACTCAAAAATTGCTGAATCATTTTCAATGCACCGAACAAAGATGTCTTACCTAGTTAGATATGGTTTGGGGCAAACATATGAAACCATTTTAAAGGAAAGTTTGAAAAGGAAATGTGTGTCAATTGGACTAGATAAAAGCAATGACAGTGGTGTGCATAATAAAAAAAAGAGCTTGAAATAACCGTACGATATTTTGATGATGTGCAACAGCGAATTGTAATAGATTTTCTTGAAAGGGTGTATATGCCAGAAGCTAAAGCACTTCCCATGAAAGAAAAATTTATTTCTGTTTTACAAATGTTTGGCATCAATATATCTAAGGTAATATGCGCATAGATGCCAACTAGTACGGATTTTCCGTAATTTTACGGATTTTTGGTTGCTGTTACAGAAGTACGGAAACACCGCTGAAATTACGGAAAATCGCCATTTGATTTAATTTTCTGAGACAGAAAGCAAATTTTTATCAACTTAAAAATTTGTGTTTGTTCTTCAAGTTTTTCTGGGGGGAAAAAAATTAAATGCTACATTCAGGGCTGCCAGACCTGCGCCAATTGCACCAGCCCGCGCCAAAACGTTGTTCTTGCGCCATTCTGCTAAAAAATCGCCATTTTGACGAAATCTGCGCCAATTTTGTGCCAAAAGTTAAAATTTACCGGTCATCGATATTTTAGCGTTATCTTCGACATTTGAAATCGATTCGGCGGTTAATTCGTACGTGAGATTCTTCCGCGGATTCGCGGAGTCCCCTCCGTTTTTTTTTTTTTTGTCATTTTCGAGATCGATGCAAAAGTGAAGAAATCTTCGGGATATTAGTTGGGGGGGGGGGGGTCGTATTCCGTCTGGGGATGTTGTTTTGTCTTTTTAAACGTTCGGAAACTGAAGTTAAACGAAGTGCAGATTTTTCCCGTAATCGTATTTTTTTTTCTTGCGCGATGTTGCTTCTGTTCAGTATTGTTAAATATAATTTCATTGCATAATTTCAGCTTGAAATTGTAGGCAACTATTTCCGAAAACGGAAGTTAGGCCGCCTGAAATTTCCCCGTAATATTCGGCGACGAGATTCTCATGCTGATTCGAGGAATTCCGTCTTTTTTTGTTATCATTTGGACCATGTACGAAATCGATGTATAACTGAACTTAAATTATGGGAGAATTGGTGGCGGGGTCGTTTTCTCCGTCGGAGGACGGAATTTCATCCTTCGAAAACGGAAAGTAGACGGAGGTAAGATTTCTCTGGTAATCGTAATTTTTTTTCTCGCGATGTTTCCTCTACCCAGTATTGTTAGATATCATTTTATTCCATAAATATTTGTATTTCAGCTTGAAAATGTTGGATAAATTTCCAAAAACTGAAGGCTTGAAAAACCGTTATTTCAAGCCACGTTTCCCAATTCAGCGATCGCAAAAAAATATTCGTGTGGAAGAACCAAGGTTACTGCACTAATTCAGCACATAGCCAGTGTTTCTACAAGTAACATCGTATCTGAAGTAAAAAAAAATCCTTTTTCTCTATCTACGGACGGAAGTAATGATGCTCAAGCAAATAAACTGTATCCCATTACAATAACATATTTTGACGAAAAAATAGGGAAAAATTCAACTGTTTTGTTATCATTGGTTGAATCAAGTAATAATACAGGTGAAGGAATATTCAACGTTTTGAACAATGAGTTTGTTAAAAAAAATATCTCGTGGAGCAACTGTGTGTCATTTTCCTGTGACAATGCTAACACTATGATAAGTCAAGTAAAAGGTGTTGTTTCTCACATAAAGAAGGCTCAGCCTGCAATCATAGTGCAGCGATGTTCGTGCCATTTAGTAAATTTAGCTGCACAGAAATGTGCTACTCAACTGAAAGGATTTAATGTTGAGCAGTTTCTGATACAGTTGTACTTTTTTTTGGAGAAAAGTTCAAAGAGGAAACACAATATAAAACTGAGTCAAGCTGTTTGTGGTACTAAACCACACAAAATTCTAAAGCATGTCAATACTCGCTGGTTATCACTTTTGGAATCCATTGACAGAATTTTAGAACAGTGGGAGGCTCTAGAACATTATTTCAGTGACAATGAAGAAGCTAATTCACAGTATAAGAACCTTGTAAGTATGATTGGAAATCCTTCATCTAAACTGTCTTTTTTTTATCTGCTACTCTTCCTTTGTTTACATCTGTTAACATGTTCTTGCAGCAGGAAGCTCCGTTTGTGCATGTATTAAAAAGAAAACTTCATAGGCTGTTATCTGAATTGCTTGTACGATTTATCAAGCCATCGGCATTTGATGTGATAATAGCAACATCTCTTGCAGATGGAAATTTTGAAAGAAGGAGAAATCAAAAAAGAAAACTGTGATCTCGTAATTGGGTCAAAGCGAGATCTTATATAGGCACAACTGCAGCTCTGAGTGAAGACACAGTGGCTACTTTTTATTCTGAGGTAAGGGAATTTTACAAGGAAGGCTGCAATTACATTTTAAGAAAATTTCCACTTAATGATAAATTTCTGAGTTATGCTGAAATTGCAGATGTAGCATTAAGGCAAAGTGTTTCTTTTGCATCAGTTCAATATATGTGTTCCCTGTTTCCAGTTTTGAAACCAGAAGAATCTGACAAGGTGGAATCTGAATTTGTTCACTACCAGTTTGAAAATTTTAACTGTGCTGTTACTTCTAAGAGAATGGATGAAGTGTGGCACAGAATTTCTTTAATGAAAAATGAAAGTGGCCAGTTGAAGTATGAATCATTAAGCAAAATTATGAAAATGATTTTAATAGTCTCTCATAGCAATGCAAGTACAGAAAGAATTTTCAGTATTGTGAAAAAACAAAAACATGAATGAATTCAGACCTAATTTAAAGTACTCATGTGCTGTCTTCTTTATTAGTAGAAAAAATAAACAGCATTGTACACAGTGAACTATGCTATCAGAAGTTTTCGCAAATTGAACTAAGGAATGCCAAAATGGTAACTACAGCCAGTTTATCATAATAATTTGGCCAACATTCCAAGGAATAATTTTTCTTCATGTCTGGAGGTAATTTATTATATTTTTCTGGTAGACAGTATTTTAAATTTTCCCACTAGCAAATTATTTTTTATTGTATTATTATTATTATTTTGTTAATAGTTTTGACAGATTAAAATTTGTTGCAGTGTTAAATACCCAAATTTGCCACTGTAGACTGGATTACTGAAAATTACTGAAAAAAAAATTGTTACTGAAAATTACTGAAAAATGAACATGTTGGTAACTGAAAACTACTTTTAGAGGTTGGCATCTATGTATGCATTATGACTGATAGTCCACAAGTTATGGTAGCTTGTACAATATTCTAGAGGATAATGCTTACCTTGGCATTCCTTGCTAGCGATGAGAACATTTCATACACGTGTATTCCGGTCTTTGTTGATGTTATTGTCCTAAAGTCCGTTGTATGAGATGAATAGCTTTACTTCCCACATTTTTCGCTGGGTATACTCAGTGGATCTTCGCTTTAGGATTCACACACATCAATTTTTGCCGTTCTTTATACTCGAAATTTTCGCCCATTCTCGGGCATCCTCAGAAGCGTGGAGACTTCTCCACCGATGTTCGTGGTTAACTTCGCGCTAATGGAGTCCGATACTCCTTGTTGCCATTCGTTGGATATACTTTCTAGGATATATTTCGTTATCAAGCCCGGCTGGCGCCATCTATGTTTCATTTATCCTTTATTTTCAGTACTGTCCTTTATTTTTAAGTGAGTTGAGAACATCAACTATCTACAAAAAAACTAGATAAAAGCAATGACAGTGGTGTGCATAATAAAAAAGAGCTTGAAATAATCGTACGCTATTTTGATGTGCAACAGCGAATTGTAATAGATTTTCTTGAAAGGGTATATTTGCTAGAATAGCAGCACGTTACCAACTGAAATAAAAAATGCAAACCCTCCAATGGGAGCAGGGGTGCCAAAAATATTCTCTAAAATTAAAACACATAAAGAAAACACACCTTTAAGACTGATTCTATCGAAAAAAACTCCCCACTCATCAACCTAGAAAAAAAGATATACAACTATCTATCCCCAATATTCATGAGGAATCAATATACCTTAAAGAATAGCTATAAGTTTAATTAATCAAGACCTAGAGCAAATAACTATGGCCTCCATGGACGTTAAGGCGTTATACCCAAATACTCCTGTCGAGCTAGCCATCGAATTAATTATGCGACAACTAAACGTCAACAAAGAACTAAACATGACACAACTGAAAGAGCTAAAGAATACCTTATATATTTCATCAAGGATAACATCTTCCATTTTGAAGGAAATATATTTAAACAAACACAAAGTGGCCCTATGGGATCCCCATTATCGGCATTATACGCAGAAGTGATTATGGCATACCTCGAAAAAGAAATTATTCAAAATCTTCCTGAAAAACCAATACTTTATGCTCGATATGTAGACTACATTTTTATAATGTCAAAACTTAACAAAGCCGAGCTACAAGATCTAGCACAGCGTTTTAGCAAAATTTGTAACACTATAGAGCTAACTATTGAGTTTGAAGAGGATAATTGCCTATCATTCCTGGACATTCAACTAAAGAAAAACAAAAATAGCTTTGAATATTCTGTATTCAGGAAAGCAACTTACATACCTGTACTGATGCCATACTCGTCGCACCACCCAGAGATACATAAAAAAAAAAAAACAGCATAGTAAACTTGATACGGCAAGCACACACACACATCTAACAACAGGCTAAAACATCAAGAGCTTGAGTTTATCTCAAAAATATCACGAGAGTATGAGTACCCGAGCAAGCTAATTAAAAAATGGATACATGAGAGTAAAAAGCATATGACTAAGAGTAAAGAAGGCCAAGAAGTGCACAACCAAAGGAAGATGAGGAATAAAAAATTGAAATACATTGGTGCTTTCCCATACTTGGAAGGAGTTAGTAAAGAAATCAATAGGCAATGTGCTAAATATGACTTACAACTAGGAAGCTCAGTGCACACCTTGAAAAGTATGACTGTGAACAAAAAAAAAACAGAGGAAAAAATGCTAGAAGAATCAGGATCCTACGAAATTCCAATTGCACACATACCCCCAATATCGTACATTGGAAGCACGAAAAACAGATTAAAAAGAAGACTTAAACAACACTTATCTAACTGGCAAAAAAAAAAAAAAAAAAAAAGAAGCCAAAATAGCTTTAGTGCAATTCTGCATTGAAAACAGGACTTTTCCAAAATTCGATGAAATTAAAATGTTAAAAAAGAATAAAAAATCTGAAAGGCAAATGAGGAGGGAAGAAGCAATCTTAATCTATAAAAATAAAGCAAGGGTATGTAACCAAAACGACTTTAGCACATTATCTGGCCTGTGGAAAGAACTAATAAGACAAGAAAAAGAACAACTAAAGAAAAACTGACAAAAAAGACAAGAAAACCAGGATAGGAAAAGAAATTAAAAAAAAAAAAAGTTGTTTTAATGAAACATAGATGGCGCCAGCCGGGCTTGATAACGAAATATATCCAAGAAAGTATATCCGACTAATGGCAACAAGGAGTATCGGACTCCATTAGCGCGAAGTTAACCACGAACATCGGTGGAGAAGTCTCCACGCTCCTGAGGATGCCCAGAGAATGGGCGAAAATTTCGAGTATAAAGAACGGCAAAAATTGATGTGTGTGAATCCTAAAGCGAAGATCCACTGAGTATACCCAGCGAAAAGTGTGGGAAGTAAAGCTATTCATCTCATACAACGGACTTTAGGACAATAACATCAACAAAGACCGGAATACACGTGTGTGAAATGTTCTCATCGCTAGCAAGAAATGCCAAGGTAAGCATTATCCTCTGGAATATTGTACAAGTTACTTTGAAATATCGCTTGTAAAAGAGAATAGTAGAATGATTAGAGCTATCTAATAGTCAGAATTAGAACTACTAATAGGAATTGAAGTTATGGTAGGCTGTAAAAAAGGCATGCTAACTCTTTTAAAGCAAGAAAATTCCCACTTGCTTGATGTAGGTCGATGTTCATTACATCATGTCATGAATGCTGTAAAAAGGCTGCAAAAGAATTCGATTCTTCACTTTCTGAATTTGCAGTAGATGTATTCTACTATTTCCATGGCAATAGTGTAAGATCAGCTGATTATGGCAAGAGTCAGGAACATGTAGGATGCTCCAAAACATGTATTTATGAGACCTGTTGAAGCTAGATTTTTAACTTTTGGACCAGTATTTGATTGTTTATTGGAGCAAAAAGATGTCTTGATTCACTACTTCTTATCCTTTGTACCTACCTGCACATCATTCCAAAGAACTGAAAACTAGTGATAAGTTGCACAGAATAATTTCTGCATTGAAACAAGGTGACATTTTCATCCACTATCAGTTTATGCATGGTGTGTTTAGCATTGTGAATATATTTCAGTTATTTTTTCAGAAAGAAGAACCTCTGATTCATCTTTTTTATTATGAAATGACTTCATTAATAATGATGGTAATGAAAAGGGCTATGGTAGATGAAGTTGTTAACAATCCTGGCCATAAACTTGCAGATTTAGATGCCAGTCAACATTCTAAACCTTTGGAAAGGATGGCTATTGGTATTTTGACAAAGAGTGCAATGAAGTCTTTAACAGAGACAAAGAAAAAAATGCTACTTTTATAGTGGAAAAAATTCTACAATGTGTTAATTAAAAAGTTGCTGCACTATCTTCCATTGCAGAACAAAATATTAAGAGACTTGCGTGTACTGCAGCCAGACCAAAAGAACAGCCCAAAAGGTGTTGCTTCACTTATGAACATTGCTAAAAGCCTTCCTAATGTTGTTCCAAACCTAAAGCTAGATGAATTGTCCACGGAATGGTATTTGTGCAACCTAGAGAATGTTGATGGCAAAAAGCACATTGATGAATATTGGGCAGAAATTTTCAAAAAGAACCCTTAGAGATATGCAACCCTTCAAGGCTTGATCATGGCATGTTTGACCATGCATCATGGTAACAGTGATGTGGAGCAAAGTTTTTCAGTTGACAGAGACATTTTGACTTGTAAAAGAACTCAACTACATGATGAAACTGTGACTTCTTTGAAAAGAGTTAAGACTCATATGAAGAGGACAAAAACTGTAGGTAATGAAATCGAAGTTACGCCACCTCTTAAAAGAGCATGTGTGGATGCTCACAAAATGTTTGCTGAACATCTAGCTGAAGAGAAACGTATGCGATTGGAAGAAGAACAGAAGAAACAGGCCACGAAAGATCAAGAGAAATACTCTCCACAAACAAGCTGAGGAATTAAGAAAGAAGGAAGAAAAACTTCAAATAAAAGAGCGAGAAAAGAAAGCTGATGAAAAGAGACTTAAAGCAAATCATCAAAGACAAATTGTCAAAGATTTAATGGCCAAAGTACAAAAATCAGTGAATGAGGCTGATAATTTGGAAAAAGAAGCTGAAAAGGAGATGACAAAAATACAGAAAGATAGAGCCAAGATTAAACAAAGTGTCTTATCCTCTTTTGTTTTTGTTCAGGAAAAACATTAAAGGTGTGGTGTGTTTGTTTTTTTTTTTCAGAAAAAGGCATGAGTAAGAATAAGGAAAGATTACATAGTTTTGTTTTGTGTGTTTGAAATATAGCAGTTACTTTCAGTTTTTGTGAAGTTATGACATTTAAAAGGTATTTGTGTAACATTTTCCAATTTTAACCCACTAGGCACTTGCACATTATATTGTTCTATTGTTCACTCTTTTTCATACTGGTATGTGATGTACTTATTTTTATTTGGGAAAAATAGGTTGTGCCTTAGAAACGTTAAGTGCTGGAACTTTTTTATAAAATGTATTCAATTTATATGTATTTCGTATACCAGTACCTACGTCAATGTATATTATTTTATGTACAATCAATTATAAGTGTAGAAAATAATTTTTTTTAAATGTGAAAATTGAATTATAACTGTGTGAGGAACGGAATGGCTATAAGGGGTGAAGAGGCCATTTTGAAAAATAAAAATTCTTTCATATTTAACATATTTAAAACAGATTTCAGCTGAAAACAGGAACCTTTAATTCAAAAACAAAAGTTTTGCCCCAAATTGGGTGGGTGGGGGGGGGGGCACCGGTACTTTTCAGATGTCCTTTATTTTTTACGTTTGCTACTGGACACTGCAGATGCACACATACCATTGTGTAACTGCTTACTGATACAGAAATTCTTTTTTTGATAAAATGCATGATGTTTGTGTCATCTCCTCTTGCTTCAAGCAATAAGTTTCACTGGTGGCTGTTACTGGATTCACCTTACAAAGGATGAAGTTCTCTGGCATTGTTGTAAGAATGTCAGGTTTTCTTAACTAACTAAATGAGGGTGCTGGCCTACAAGGATATAAAAAACGGATCTCCATGTTCTACATCATCTTTTGAAATTACACATCTCACCCACCAGGTTGCATCATATGCACAGGCTGCGAAACCTGTGATGCGTTCAAAGACCACATCTGCAGCCTCTGCAAACTAACTCTAACACAATGTACCAAAGTTTCTTCAGATTCAGAAAACACTTTAGTCTCCACTTTTTCTGTGCTTACTAGGCTGAATGATGAAACTTCTGAGTTACAGTTACATAAAACCATGTCCAGACCTGCCAACTGTTACGATTTTATCATATTTAGTATAATAAATCATGTTGCAGTATGATAATATGATTTTGCCGCCAAAAATATGATTTTAAAAAAAAAGTCACGTTTCCTCCCCTTTTCAGACAGAAGTAGGGAAAATTTTTATGTGTAATCTTTTTTTTTCCCCCTTTGAAAGATTTTTTTCTGGGAGAGGTTTCCAATTTCTCTTAACAAATTCCCCTGCCTCTAGTTTCCCAATGGAAATAATTACTTTATTTCCGTTGGGAAACTAGATTCAAGTCAAGTGCAGTCGTCAACCAATGGACTAATCCCAACTCGTTTTGTATAACGTTCGAGACCAAATTCGTATTTTTGACTCTTCGTCATACTTAAAGCTGCTGATAAGTCGGTGCTGGAATGTGGATGAGTGTCTGTTTATTTGAAGCAACCTCCCTCCCCTTACACCTGCAGCCACAAGAATTTATATAGGTGAAGTAGGCTTCTAAAAAAAAAAAATCAGCACACTTCACGTTGCGATTTTTCTATTTGAGTGTTACACTTTTTGGTTCCGAGAGGTTGGCAGGTCTGCACGTCTCTAAAAGTCTTATCTTCTTCCAAGTATTCATCATTTGTCACGTAAAAGTTATGGAAGGAATGTTCTCCTATCCCCATTGAAACAGCTAGAGAGGTGTCATGATTTGGTTTGAAACAAGGTTCTGGAAGTTTGCTTTGGCTGCCAGCCCTTTTACTGCCCTTCTAACACCATCACACACTTTTTTTGCTGTTCACTGTTATGCAAAAATGCCACTCAGCATCAATGCCATAGAAATCTCCATGATGATTGCACCAATTTGCACAGTTCTTTCAGTTTTATATTGCACTGCTGAACCATCAGAAAAGTAATATACCTTCTTTAAGTTTGGCAGACAATCTTTCAAGAAATCTAGAAGCTCTCTTTGGAAAACATGAGCAAGAACTGTGTTGTGAATCAAACAGTCTAAAGTGAAGGCATAGCTTTTGTGTTTTAAAACATCTTTGTCCTTGTAGTAAACTACAAATGGATGAACTGTTGCCATCAAATTGTTCCAGTAGAACCCTTGTGCTTCATCTTGTAAAATAAATGAGCAATTCTCAGCAAAATCATGTCACCACAGTTTCATCAGGTGCTAGTGTACTTTTCTTTTCAGAAAAAATGCAGATTGCATTTTGGCAATTGTTTCTTTAAGTTGATCAGGTGATCTGAAAAATCTTGAACATATTCCTCTGTGCTTTAACTAATTGTCTCAAAATAACAGTGATCTACTGAAATCCTTTGCTTGTTGTAGGTTATATTTTCAATCTTCTCTTCAAGGCTAGTTAGCAAAACTTCCTTGAAATTGATGATGCTGGGTCAGGAATCGCACTCGTCGAAAATGCATTTCTGTTGTGGTGGATTGCTCGTTATTTTTTAAATGCAGTCTTAGTATGTTTTTAATGGGTTTTCATATCCTGGGAGTGTTACTTTATTTAAGTTAGCCCCAGCCATAATTAACTTAACATTCTGATGAGTGGTACAGTCACAGAAAAATTCTCATTGTCCGCCACCGGGAATCGAACCCAGGTCTTCCAGTTACGCACCGGGTATGCTTCCACTGCACCACAGCAGCCTCGAATTCATTCAGACTCGCACATACTAACTGTCAAGCCAATTTCAGAAAAGTTTGTGCGGGGCTCCAAGAAGCAACCTGCCAAATTGGCTAGGCAGTGTGTGTGCGAGTCTGGAGGAATTGGAGGCCGCTGTGGTGCAGTGGAAGCATATTCGGCGTGAAACTGGAAGACCTGGGTTCGATTCCCGGTGGCGGCCAATGAGAATTTTTCCGTAACTCACGTATAAACGTGGAAAGAGCGATGGCCTCTGTTTGAGTTTCCTAGTCCACGTCAAATGTCTGTATTAATTCGGAAGTGGGTATTTAGATTTTAAAAGTCTGTATATTCAATTCCTATTAGTAGTTATAATTCTGACTATTATATAGCTCTAATTATTCTATTCTCTTTAACGTGCAATATTTCAAAGTAACTTGTACAATATTCTAGCAGATAATGCTTACCTTGGCATTCCTTGCTAGCGACGAGACATTTCATACATGTGCTTTCTGGTCTTTGTTGATGCTATTGTCCTAAAGTTCGTTGTCCGATATGAGTAGCTTTCCTTCAACACACTTTTCGCTGGGCCTTCTCATTGGATCTTTGCTATAGGGTTCAATCACATCAGTTTTTACTGTTCTTTATTCTCGAAAATTTTCACCCATTCTGTGGGCATCCTCAGGAGCGTGGCGACTTTACCACCGATGTTCACGGTTAACTTTGCGCAAATGGAGTCCGATACTCCTTGTTGCCATTGGTCGGATGTACTTTCTTGGATATATTTCGTTATCAAGCCCAGCTAGCGCCATCTATGTTTCATTAAGATAACTTTTTTTCTTTTCCTACCCGGTTTTCTTGTCTTTTTTGTCTGTTTTTCTTTTGTTGTTCTTTTTCTTGTCTTATTAGTTCTTTCCACAGGCCAGATAATGTGCTAGGGTCGTTCTGATTACATACCCTTGCTTTATTTTTATAGATTAAGATTGCTTCTTCCCTTCTCATTTGCCTTTCAGATTTATTATTCTTTTTTAGGATTTTTATTTCATCGAATTTTGGGAAAGTCTGGTTTTCAATGCAGAATTGCACTAAAGCTGTTTTGGCTTCTTTTTTTTTTTTTTTTTGCCATTTAGATATGTGTTGTTTAAGTCTTTTTTTTTAATCTGTTTTTCGTACTTCCAATGTACGATATTAGGGGTATGTGTGCAATTGGAATTTCGTAGGATCCTGATTCTTCTAGCATTTTTTCCTGTTTTTTTGTTGACAGTCATGTTTTTCAAGGTGTGCACTGAGCTTCCTAGTTGTAAGTCATATTTAGCACATTGCCTATTGATCTCTTTACTAACTCCTTCCAAGTTTGGGAAAGCAAAAATGTATTTCAATTGTTTTATTCCTCATCTTCTTTTGGTTGTGCCCTTCTTGGCCTTCTTTGCTCTGTGTCATATGCTTTTTACTCTCATGTATCCATTTTTTAATTAGCTTACTCGAGCAACCATACTCTTGTGATATTTTTGAGATATACTCAAGCTCTTGATTTTTAGCTTGTTAGATGAGTGTGTGTGTACGCTCGCCGTATCAGGTTTACTATGCTGTTCTTTTTATGTATCATTGGGTGGTGCGAGGAGTATGGTATCAGTACTGGTATGTAAGTAGCTTTCCTGAACACTGAGTATTCAAGGCTATTTTTTTTTTTTTTAGTTGAATGTCCAGGAAGGATAGGCGATTATCATCTTCAAACTCAATAGTTAGCTCTATGGTGTTACAAATTTTGCTAAACCGCTGTGCTAGAGCTCGGCTATGTCAAAATCTACCTGAAAAACCAATACTGTATGCTCGATATGTGGACGACATTATTGTAATGTCAAAACTTAACATAGCCAAGCTACAAGAGCTAGCACAGCGGTTTAGCAAAATTTGTAACACCATAGAGCTAACTATTGAGTTTGAAGAGGATAATCGCCTATCCTTCCTGGACATACAACTAAAAAAAAAAAAAATAGCCTTGAATACTCAGTGTTCAGGAAAGATACTTACATACCAGTACTGATACTATACTCGTCGAACCACCCAATGATACATAAAAAGAACTGCATAGTAAACCTGATACGGCGAGCGTACACACACACTCATCTAACAGGCTAAAAAATCAAGAGCTTGAGTATATCTCGAGAATATCATGAGTATGGTTGCCCGAGCAAGCCAATTAAAAAATGGATACATGAGTAAAAAGCATATGAAACAGAGCAAAGAAGGCCAAGAAGGGCACAACCAAAAGAAGATGAGGAATAAAACAATTGAAATACATTTTTGCTTTCCCATACTTGGAAGGAGTTAGTAAAGAGATCAATGGGCAATGTGCTTATAAATATGACTTACAACTAGGAAGCTCAGTGCACACCTTGAAAAATATGACTGTCAACCAAAAAAACAGAGGAAAAAATGCTAGAAGAATCAGGATCCTACGAAATTCCAATTGCACACATACCCCCAATATCATACATTGGAAGTACGAAAAACAGATTAAAAAAAAGACTTAAAGCAACACATATCTAACTGGCAAAAAAAAAAAAGGAAGCCAAAACAGCTTTAGTGCAATTCTGCATTGAAAACCAGACTTTTCCAAAATTTGATGAAATTAAAATGTTAAAAAGAATAAAAAATCTGAAAGGCAAATGAGGAGGGAATAAGCAATCTTAATCTATAAAAATAAAGCAAGGGTATGTAACCAGAACGACCCTAGCACATTATCTGGCCTGTGGAAAGAACTAATAAGACAAGAAAAAGAACAACTAAAGAAAAACTGACAAAAAAGACAAGAAAACCAGGATAGGAAAAGAAATTAAAAAAAAGAAAATGTTGTTTTAATGAAACATAGATGGTGCCAGTCGGACTTGATAACGAAATATATCCAAGAAAGTATATTCGACGAATGGCAACAAGGAGTATCGCACTCCATTTGCGCGAAGCTAACCACGAACATCGGTGGTAAAGTCGCCACGCTCCTGAGAATGCCCAGAGAATGGGTGAAAAATTTCGAGAATAAAGAACGGTAAAAATTGATGTGATTGAACCCTAAAGCGAAGATCCAACGAGAATGCCCAGCGGAAAGTGTGTTGAAGGAAAGCTACTCATATCGGACAACGGACTTTAGGACAATAGCATCAACAAAGACCGGAAAACATGTGTATGAAATGTCTCGTCGCTAGCAAGGAATGCCAAGGTAAGCATTATCTGCTAGAATAATGTACAAGTCTGTATATTTTTCTTGCAAATTACCCAGTATCAATATTTTCTGAACGTAAATACATATACCATCTGTGTTCATCGAAACAGTCTTTCTTGCCAGGCATTTGCCTGCTAACTTCATCACTGCAGTAAAAATCTTTAACTAAGGAGACAGTTTCTTCTGCTAAAATGTTTCCAGGTTTCAAGTGAGGACAAAATTCCATTCTCTTCTACTAGTTTCTTTGCTTTCCTAGCAATGTATTTTTTCACACCAAACTCGTTTTCAGTTCTTTCCCTAACTGAAATCCACAGGAAGTGCAAACTTGCATGTTTTCTCCAATTTCATATTTTAGAGATCATCCAAGTTGTCACATTCTCAAATCTTTTATTAACCCAGTGTACTTTTTTTTTTTTTGAAAGAATTACAACAGTAAATGGACCGTTTCTTGCCATCCATATTTGAAAGTAAATCTTAAAGCTATTGACTGCAATAATAAATAAAACAAATTTAAAAGATATATAATTCACTGTACCAGTTAATTAAGATGCACACACTCTGAAAGCTACACAACTGAACTACTTGAACAAGAAAGTGGGAGAGAACATGAATGAACATGTCACTGCAGAAAAGGGATGACCAATACTTGAGAATACCTTTGCATTACTGTCTTTAACTGTAACTTGTGATACCATAGTGATACCATCTTGAAACTTTGACTGAGCCTGCAGTAAATGTGTATCAACATGTGAATTTTTTGAAATTAAAAAAAAAATCATTTTTTTTAATTGTAAAATAAAAATTTTAAACCGGCAAATTTTTTTATACTCAAAAGATGTATGTTATATATCAAATGAAAGCCCTCTTAATTAGCTTTAAAATGAGACCAAGCCCAGATCTGTAGCTGAAACAGGTTTCTTGCAAATTGCATTAAAAGTTTTGGCAGTGAGCAGTTTTTGAGACATTTTGGCAATCTTGAAAATTAAATAAATCAAAAATTGGCAATTTACTCCAGATGATAAACAAATATCCTCAAAATCCCCCAACTTAGCCAAATCCATGACATCAAGAGTTTATGCCCTAGTTGATTTGACATGGAGTTACTCACAGTTAAGTCTGTACACAAGTCTGATTGCTTTAAATAATCTAGTGAATTTCCTTGTATTTCTGAGGAATATTTCTTCCTTAATTTCTATACCAGAAATTCTGGTGAATTAAAACCTATATTCGTGCCTGGATGTGAAAGGGCCATAACGCTATGATGAGGTAGGATTGCTTCAACTAACGTAAATCTGTGGTTCAGATTTCCAAGCTATAAATGACTAGCCTTAGTTGTTTGGAACTTTGTTGTCCTGGGTGGTGTAATAGATAGCATTCTTGAACGGAAATCGGGTGATGTGGGTTTGATTCTCACTCCAGGGTAATGTAATTTTCAAATTTTCTGAAGAGATGTTACTACAGGCAGTTCAACACACAATTCTGACTACTTTAATTAATTTAGTGATATTCTCATGTATTTCTGGGGAATATTTCTCCTTTAATTTCCATATCCTTGATGTTGCTACTATTAATCTCATAAGAAGAGCACTTGGAAGCATATTTCAGCAAGATAATGCACATTCACATATTGCAGACATCTCCAGGGAACATCTATTCACTGTCTACATCCCTGGAACTGTCTCCAGTAGAACATATATGCAACATGATTGGATAGCATCTCAACACCCATCTGCAATGAGCACAAACAATGGTTGCCCTGTAAGACCAGGTGCAAAAAGTATGGTAAGCAGTACCACTGGATGCTGTCAGGCAACTCAATGCCACAACTCATTCATCAACACATTGACAACAGAGGTAGTTGTACCTCATATTGATGTCCATCACTTTTTAAGGTAAAGCTGTTCATTAATCTCAAAAACTTAATCATGACTGTCTTGTCTTTCATACATGAACATCAGTTGAATTTTTTCATCACTTGTGGATGTTGCAGTTTTATTGTTACTGAATGTATATTCTTTCATATTAGTGACAGCATTTTTCTGATTGATTCCTTTGGCCGTACCAGTCTATTGCTGTAGGAAGGTTATGGAACTCAGGTTTATTTGTAGTAGCAGGTACTGTGATGATAGCAGTTTCGTTTTTATTCAGTCTCTTAGAAACTTACTGTTTCCTGACACATAGGTCCATTTACATTGGGCTAAATATCTCGCACTCTCCTGAAATTACACTGTTCAACAATAAAATTTTTACAAGAATGGAAGGGTTTTTTCTTCATAGACTTTTAGGCGCTGAACACGAAAATAACAGTAAAAATCCTCTCTTAGCTATGGTTCCGGATTAGTTTGACCATTTATATTTTGTATATAATACATATATTTCAGTGGGATGTCCAAATACTAGGAATAAAATGTAACGAATTCACATACTTTATACACATTGCTATTTTGCCTGCAGCTTGTGGGGAACGTCCAGTGCACCTCTAGAGCATCCAGCAAAAATCTGCTAACATTGCAGCATTCCACTTTCCTTTGTATCATTGTTCCATTGCAGAAATATCCTGGTGGAATCGCTCCCCATGTTCATCACTGAAAGCCCCACAGTTCTCAGGGAAGACATTGATATGTGAATGTAGAAAGTGCATGTTGAGTGTCATGTTGCAGTCAAGTTTTTCATAAGCGTGTAATAGTTCTTCCACAAGGTCCATGTAATTGTCAGCCTTCTTGTTTCCTAAGAACAATGTTGCAACATTCCGAAAACATTGCCAAGCATGTTGCTCATCAGGATTAAGAATACACTCAAACTGATAGTCTCCCAAGAGCTGGCATATCTGTGGTCCATAAATATTCCCCGTTTGATTTTCTCAGTACTTAGTCCGTTAGTCGTGGGAACTTTTGGCACAAGTATTGAAATGCAGATTCATTCTTGTTCACAGCCTTTACAAATGCCTTTATGAGCCCAAGTTTTATGTGCAATGGTGGCAGAACAATTTTGCTAGCCTTCACCAGAGGTTTGTATGCAACATTTTTTGTGCTAGGCAACAAAGCTGTTTGTCGAGGCCATTCATTCTGTTTGTAACGTAGATCTCTTGCATGGCTATCCCACTCGCAGATATAGCAGCAGTACTTTGTGTACCCTCCTTTGCAAGCCAAGCAAAATCGCAATAACTTTGAAATCTGCACATATCAGCCATTCATGTTTATTGTAGCTGATGATGCTTAGAATATGTTTTAACATGGTATAACTTTCTTTAGCTAAGGCTGCATATACAACAGGGATAGGCCTTTTGTTGCTATTGGGTTGCCAGAAAAGTCGACATATTTTAGCCATGTTTTGCAAAGGTCATTTATTGATAGAACAAAGATCAATCGATGATATAATGCCCGTTTTGTTTGATAACCTTGTGCCATCTTTCAGTGAGCTGCAGAATGCCTCGTTCATAGGACCTGTCTTTGGTAGTGAAAAACTGTACAAGGTGCTGATTTACAGCCTCATCTGAATTGAACGTTATACCACGTCAGGACTGTTGAAGAGAGCACAACAAGTGGAAGTCTGACGGCGCAAGGTCAGGCGAGTATGCTGGGTGTGGCAACACATCCCACCCAAGCTCCAATAATTTTTGGCTGGTGATCAAACTTGTGTGTGGTCTCGCGTTGTCGTGATGGAACACAACACCTTAACGATGAACGAGCTCTGGACGTTTCTGGATGATGGATTTGTTCAAACTGTCCAATTGCAGACAGTACACAATCGAATTGATTGTTTGGTTCCGTGGTAGGAGCTCGAAAAACAAGACACCTTTAATATCCCACCACACTGAATGTCTGCTTTGGATGTCGTTTGAGGCAAAGCAGCATGTCGGGACCAAGACCGTTTGCGCAGCACATTGTACACAATCCACTTTTCGTTATCAGTCGCTTCAAAAAAGATCGTTTTCCTCACGTTTAATGAGCATATCACAGATGTTTTTACGCGCCGTCAATTGAGCTTCTTTGAGTTCATGAGGAACCCATGCATCGAGCTTGCTTACGTATCCCAGCTTCTTCAGGTGGTTGTGAACGCTTGAATGATGGATGTGCAATGTGTCTATCTCTCGTGTCGTGTAACGTGGATTTGACTCGATCAATGCCTTGATTTGGTCGTCATCAACCTCGGTTGGCCTCCTGGACCGAGGAGCATCATTGAGGTCAAAATCACCAGCACGGAATTTTGCAAACCACCGCTGGCACTGACGTTCTTGTAGAGCATTATCACCGTACACTTTACGCAACTTTTCACAAGCTTGACGCGCGTTCTTCCCTTTACGGAAGTAAAACAGTAAAATATGGCGAAAATGCAGTTCAGTTTGGTCTTCCATCTTCAACTTGATGTCAAATCTCCCCAAATCAACAAAATCGCTCACTATTCCTTTTAGACTGCAGCTAGAACTGGCACCTGTCGAATGCCATAGCGATAACAGAGTTGCGCATGCCTCTAGTACTTCCAAAACTGCCCAACCATCGGGTGCCAAAATACGTTGCCATGATTTTTCCGACAACCCAATATTGTGTAATAGTACAGCCTTAAGGCTTGTTTTGGATACATCTATAAAGAGTCTCCACTCGTCTGGTTTGTACAGAATGTGTTTAGTTCCTGCATCACACCTTCAACATTTTTACAGAATGTTATTTCATCTTCACTGCTAAATAGCTTTCCAGTTATTTCTGATGATCACGAAAAGACTCTTGCTGTATCGGCAAGAAGGTTCCACTGTTGCAATCGTGATGCTAACAGTTCAGCTTTACTCTTTGGCAGCTCCAAATCCGTAATGAGATCACTAAGTTTACATTGTGTGGTTCACTGGAAGAAGATGGTGGCACATATATAGGATCCGTATCACTGGTGGATGGATGAGATTGTATATATCAACTGATTCTCTAAGTTCATCACTATCACTACTTGCCTGAATGTTAACTGGGGAATCAGGAACCGGCAATCCCTCTTCATGAGCCACTCGGTGAATAACAGATGATGAATATTCAATATTTCTCTTCCTCTTCATATTTATTCCTTTCTTCAAAGTAGGTATCATGCATTAATAGCAATCGGTTGAGTGGTTTGTTGGTTCACGCCAAATGGCGGGCACAGCAAAGCATATTGAGACTTTCTTCCCATGCATCCAAGCATTCAGAGTTGATGAACATGTCGTACAGCACACATGTGGAGCCCAAGATTTATCTTGGTCTGCCACGCGACACCCAAAATACATGAAAAATATGCTTTTTTCACTGTTGGAGTCAATGGTCGCTTCCTGGAGCCACAAATAAAACAAAAGTTATCTGGATTGTTAATGCATTTGCAGGGCATTATCACTGTAGTGAAAGCCAACACTCCAACAGAAACATAATAAAATGTGAATGAAATAAAATTCACTTATTTAAATAAATTCACTAATCAACACTCTAACAGAAACGTGCAGTGCGATAAAACTGACTCAGTTTGATACATATGCTCCCGCGAACAAAAGAAACTGGTTGGATCCGGTTCCAACAGCTTCTTTGCTATGATCATGTGATTCACCCGGACCACAATTTAACGTTTGCAGAGCTGACTTATGAGTGTTGCTATTTTAACATCCCATTGATATATACGTGAAACACAAATGGTAGATTTACTCGGAAATTTGAGCTGGAAGAGTATTTTAACTGTGATTTTCGTGTTGAGCGACCAAAAATCTATAAAGCATGACTAACTTCGTTTTAGTAAAAAAATAAAAATAAAACAAAAGTCATATGTCGGTATGACTTCATCACATGACTTTTTATATGTACAATATTAAAACACTGTTTCTGCCCTCAGAACAACTCAGTTGTCTTCAGTTTAGACTTTTTGCAATATCTTCAGATCATTCACTCTTGCAATAAAACACATTTCAGGACTTTGTGTTTCATAGATGTCACTAAACAAGAAAAAGCATGTTTTTAAAGTGATATCTTTCTCCTACCTCTAAGTGCACGCCCCTTTCATGTGCTTACATTGCACGATCATTTGTCATAACTTCGATTATTGTTCTAAAACTAGATCCAGTATGCTTTTCTTTTTTCTTTAAGAGAATGCAGTGTGGGATTTTCTATTAAGTTATTTTGGCAGCTGGTATAGGAGAAGTAACTGTTGTTGCCCTGGTAGCACAGTGGTCTAAGCTCTAACTTCCAACCATTCGTCTGAGATGGATACAAGTACAAATCCCAGTGAGGCATGGATATTGGGTTTATCCTACGGCTCAGACTCTCTCTCTTCTGTGGAACCAGTGGCTCTAAGTTAGGGAGGGTGGCTGCTTATAGCCCATTGAGTTGTTCACAGTGGTTGTTACCCCCCCCTCTAAAAAAGTAACTTAGTAAGAAAGACTTCTGAAATTACTGCATATATAGTAAATCATTTGGTGCTTTTGTAGACATAACTAATTTGTGTAAAAACAATTAATACAGACATTTGACGTGGACCAGGAACATCAAACAGAGGTCATCGCTCTTCCCACGTTTATAAGTGAGTCACGGAAAAATTCTCATTGGCCGCCACCGGGAATCAAACCCAGGGTCTTCCAGTTATGCGCCAGATATGCTTCCATTGCACCACAGCGGACTCGAATTCCTCCAGACTTGCATACACTAACTGCCAAGCCAATTTGGCAGGTTGCTTCTTGGAGTCCCGCACAATGCTGTGGATTCACCAAAGATGGTAAGCACCAACTGAACAAATAATTAGAAGGCGAATGAATAATTAATACAGACATTTGACGTGGACCAGGAACATCAAACAGAGGTCATTGCTCTTTCCACGTTTATAAGTGAGTCACGGAAAAATTCTCATCCCCAGCATTGTGCGGAGCTCCAAGAAGCAACCTGCCAAATTGGCTTGGCGGTTAGTCTGTGCGAGTCTGGAGGAATTCGAGGCCGCTGTGGTGCAGTGGAAGCATATCCGGTGCGTAAGTGGAAGACCCCTGGGTTCGATTCCCGGTGGCGGCCAATGAGCATTTTTCCGTGACTCACTTATAAACGTGGAAAGAGCGATGACCTCTGTTTGATGTGTAAAGACATCTGGATATCAGGAGTATTTCACTAAAAGTAAATATTTTTATTAAATGAAAACTCATCAGTGTGTCATTTTTGCTTTTGTATTTAGCTGTTGAGTCATTGTTATTACCTGGCTGCAGAAAGTAGTTTTTTCAGAGGTAGATGTAAATTTCTTATACAGTCCAGTGTTAGAATTACAAATACATCTTCTACTGGCCCATCAGACCACTAAAATTGGCAAACCACTGGTCCGCCAAAATGCCAACTGGCCAATAAAAAATAAAAAAAATTGAGACATTTTGACACTTAATTTTACATGTCTAAATTTAAAAAAAATTTAGACATTTAAAATTAAGAATGTGTCATTTTAATGTGTCTTCTCCAATGTTTGTTTTTAAAACATCAAATTTGAAAGTGCAAGTGGCAGGACAAATAATTTTCCAGAATAAGATCCTGATGGGTTGGTGATATAACAGAGTAAGAGTGCATTCCTGATCTGTTTTTAAGTAAGAAGGAACAAGGAGACTTCAAGAGTACAAAAAAAAATTATTTTACGTTAGTAGCCTTTTTTATATGTTTTATTGTTTAGAATTTAGCTTCTTTTCCTTATTTTTAGTCCTATTGCTCATCCCTGTTACTTTACCATGAAATTAATTTTAGTCTCCCATTTAAAACTGTTTCATGTGAATTGCTCTTTTGCAGAAATTACCTTCACGCATCCAATTGACCTTCTGTGGCTAGTGTGTTTTCTTGGGCCAGTAACAAAAGCTGGCTTGTGTCTGGTGTCAGTATCTGCTACATTCACTAGGGTAGGTGAAGATAATAAAAAATGGCTGTAGCCATTACAAGACAAAGACTAGGAAACTGCCTTTCTGTATTAACTCTTTCTTCCACTCTTTACAAATCATGAGGGATAAAAAAAAAAAAAAAAAAAAAGCTGTTGTCCAATAGCATTTTATGAAACTATCACTAGTTTGTAGCTTGAAAAGAAAACCGGCCGCCCCGGTGGCGCAGTGGTCTAAGGCGCTGGCCTCTGATCATTGGTCCGTAAGGGGTCCGGGTTCGAATCCCGGTCAGGCATGGATGTTGTGTTTGTCTTACGGCACTGGCTCTCTCCCATCCCTGGAACCAGTGACCCTAAATTAGGGACGGGCGACTGCTTATAGCCCATTGAGTTGCTCACGGTGGTCGTTAAACCTCACACAAAAAAAAAAAAAAAAAGCTGTTGTCCAATAGCATTTTATGAAACTATCACTAGTTTGTAGCTTGAAAAGAAAACCGGCCGCCCCGGTGGCGCAGTGGTCTAAGGCGCTGGCCTCTGATCATTGGTACGTAAGGGGTCCGGGTTCGAATCCCGGTCAGGCATGGATGTTGTGTTTGTCCTACGGCACTGGCTCTCTCCCATCCCTGGAACCAGTGACCCTAAATTAGGGACGGGCGACTGCTTATAGCCCATGAGTTGCTCACGGTGGTCGTTAAACCTCACAAAAAAAAAAAAAAAAAAAAAAAAGAAAACCGTGCAGCGAGGTAAACAAAATAGAAGCTTATTTTTTAACTTGTAACAAATTAGAAGAAAAAAAACTTACTGGCCATCCAGGCCAGTAAAATCAATAGTTCAATGGTCCGACAGAAGTTTTACTGGCCAATGGCCCGCGGACCACTGGGTAATTCAAACGCTGCAGTCAGACTAAGCTGTATTGTCCTTCATATTCATAATCATTTTGTGTAGCAAAATGCAAAAGTGTATTTGCTTTTTGTTATTAGAAAGTGAATTCATATTTTAAAATGTTATTTCTCCCTTTGCTAATCCTTATTTCTTATTTTACTTGCAGGTCTGTTATAGAGTTTGATGTGTATGCATACTCCCACATTGCCTTGCTTTTTGAGTGGAATGATTTCTTCTTCATAATAAACAGTATGTATGCAGCAATTTGTCATTTATTGTGTTATGAAATATGTTCATGTATCAATGCTCACAAAGTTAACTCTACCAGCAGTTCTGTTTGTTTTATAGACTCCTGACCAAGAACTGAGTTAGATCCAAGTTCGTTTCCACTTATGGCAATTAAAAACTCAGTTTCCTGTGGATTATATGTTTGTTTTTTTAAACTGATATTTTTGTAATAAAAAATACACAGAAAAAGGGGTGGACTTTGAATATTTTAATAATGTATGGCAAGCAAGAAAAGTTCAGAAAATAAAGTATGAAGTAAGTGAAGATGAGTGATGTGAGTTCTGCAGTTTTAGACATTTTGATATTTCAGCACTAGTTAAAATTTGGGAGAGTATAGTTTGATTGTGAGATCACCTTTGAATTTGAGAGACCACTTTAATATTTACTTAGGCATAAGCATAAAAATATACTTGTAAAAAGTTGTTTGGATGCATTATTATTTAATTACTTTGCACACCTTTGCCAAAATAATAAAGTTAAAAAAATTATTCAAACCAGAATTAAACCTTCATATGTGGTTTGTAATAGTTAAAATTTTTAGTACAACAAAAATCAACATTCATTTGAAAATTAAAACTGCTGACTACATGAACATGAATATTATTAATTGATAATAATTACGGAAATGAATTTAAGAATGCTTTTATGTATTGCACATCATAACCCACCATTAATGTGTTTAATGTGTGAAAGTATGTCAGAAATATTAAATGAGCAATCAGACATTGCTGAATTACCTGTATTTACTGTTCCTCATGTAACATTAATCACATCACCCTGGAGCGGGATAGCATGCTCAAACGGAATTCGAGAGAGGCGAGTTCATTTCCTGCTTCAGGGTGATGTAATTTTCAAGTTTTCTGGTGTGGTTAATGTTACGTGAGCAACAGTCAATACAGCCAATTCAATGATGTCTGATTGCAGAGTTAATATTTCTGCTCTAAGTTGGTGTTAGATTCATAAATAGCTGACTAAAACATGCTACTGGGATCCTATAAGCACCTCGGAGAGAGAGTTATACACTGTAAAGGCAAAAATGTCTAACTCATAGATTAAAGGCAAAAATATCTTACTCTTAGATTGAACAGAAATGAGCATTTATTGGTTGAAATCAGTACATAGTTGGCCCTTTTATTGGTCATTATGACTGCAGCTACACTTCTAGGCATACTTTCCATGAGATGACAGTAGGTTTGTACCAGAATTTTCCGCCATGCCTCCTGCAAAACAGTTGCAGAGGAATGTCTTACTGGCTGGAATCTGATTCAGCATTCCAGCTCACCTCACATATGTTCTGTTGGATTTAGATCAAGGCTTTGGTCAGGCCAATCCAACACTTGAACATTGTACTCTTCAAACTAGGCCTGGACGGACCTTGCAGTGTGGACTTGATTTTGCTGAAATAGACAGGGATCTATGCCAGAGTACTGCCACAGTGTAGGTAACATGGATTTGTTCAGTACATATGTAAGTGGCCCATCTCACAGATGTATTGTGGAGTTGTTCAGTACATATGTAGGTGGCCCATCTTACAGATGTAGTGTGGAATTGTTCAGTAAATGTTTGGCCCACTTTTGGTCATTATGACTGCAGCAACCCTTCTAGAAACACTTTCCATGAGATGCCAGTAGGTTTGTACCTGAATTTTCTACCATTCCTCTTGCAAAGCTTCTTCCAAAGCTACCACAGAGGAAGGTCTTATTGGCTAAAATCAGATTCAGCATTCCAGCTCATCTCACAGATGTGCTGTTGGATTTACAGAGATGCCAACTACTACAGAATTTCCGAAGTTCCTACATGAATAGCTCTTGTACTATGGAATACGGAAAAGCGTGATTTTTCTACGGAAAATTAACAGAAGTTATAAATTTTTATTTTGCTTGTTCCCCTTCCCAACGCAACGCCGGCCACTCGACGATCTGTCATTCGTCTTGCTTGCGATGCTGCCTGTACCTCCAGTTCTGCCTCTCAAAGCTGCTCGGATCTTAGCGTGAGCGACTGGCACTCAGTGAGTGTGGCCTTGCGCTGAGTCATTCTAAGTGAAAACCTTCCCTCCCCAGCATGCAACATTTTGGGGACGTTGAGCGTAGCTCGCATTGGTGGGCGTGGGCGGAGTTTGGCCTGAAGCTCTTTCGCAGCGCAGCGACAAGCTCTTGAGTATCGTTTGGTGCAGAACACGAGTGTCATCGCTTGGCACCGGATTTTTTTTTTATGCGTGCTTCGCCATTGATGTCAGTAATTAATACTTTGAAGGTTATTTTTCCTTGCGCTGCAGAAAAGTATGCTTAGATTTTGTTCTTATGTGCAGAGCTCTCCTAAATGCATAATTAAGCATCTAGTATGCATCGAAAAGTGTGTTCACACATCGAAATTTTACCACAGCATAAAAATATACGTCGGAATTTTTCGCAATGCGTATTTCTGCGCGTCGAGAAATGCGTAAAACTACACATCGAAGAATTTTACCAACGCATAAAAATATGCATCGAGACAACATTTCGCCTTTCAAAAACGGAAGTAAACGAAATAGTTTTTTCTACAATTGTAACTTCCTTTTCCTGCAATGTTGCCTCTGTCCAGTATTGTTGTTATACATCATTTTATTCCACAAATATTTGTATTTCACTTTGAAAATGGAGGAAAAATTTCCGAAAATGTGAGTTCGATGGCACAAAAATTCCCGTGTAATCTTCAGGCAAGAAAGTGTCATGGCTTCGAGGAATTTCTCCTTTTTCGTTGTAATTTGGGTTATCCTCGAGATCGATGCATAACTGAACAGAAATTTTGGACCAATTGTTGGTGGTGGTGAAGGGTGCTTTCCACCTGAAACTTTCGAAAACGGAAATTTCGTCTTTCAAAACTTTCGGAAACAGTGAAGATTTCTCCCGTAACCGTTATTTTATTTTTCACGCAATATTTCATCTGCCTGATATTGTTGTTAAATTTCATTTTATTTCATAAATATTTGTTTATCACCTTGAAAATGGAAGGGAAATGTCCGAAAACGGAAATCGGACATAGCAAAGATCTCTCCTGTAACTGTAATTTTGTTTCCCAATGATGTTCTGAACGTGTATCCTGTGTTCTTAAATATTCCCCCCAAAAGGTTTGAATTTCAGCTTGATAAAGGGGGGAGAGTTCTAAAACGAAAGTGACGAAGCTGAAAAATTTGTAAGAATTGATGCACGATATTCAAAAGCATTCAAATTCTCTAAGTTACACTATTTTTTATCCAAAATAGTGAAAGCTATCGTGCATTCATGGTCCTCAGACTGAAAGTTCTTTCAGCATGATGGATAAAATTGTCATCCAAGGGATTTGTGAAGCCTACTGTTGTAGCTGATGATGTTGAGCTTAATTTTTCAAGTAAGAGTTTAAAAAAAAAATAATAATAATTGAGAGAGTGGACACAAAACTAGTAATTGGAGTAAAAACAAGAATTTATTTAAGCGAAATATTTTCAAATGAAAATGAACTTTCTAAGTTCTATACATCTGTCAGAAAATTTTACGTGGAAGGATGTTCTTATATTCAAGAAAAGATACTGATCTATGATGAATTCTTAAAACATGCAGAAGTAGCAGATCCTTCACTTAGAGCCAGAACATTGTTTACTTCTGTATTATACATAGTCAGGCGCTTTCCATTTATAACTGCAAATGAACTTGAAATACTGGAAGCGGAATTGCTTGTTATCAAGCTGACAAATTAGAGGCCATAGCAGAAATATATAGATGTCACTTGGTCAGAAATCTCAAAATTAAGAGACAGTAGTGGAGCTGTTAAGTATACTATTCTCTCGAAAGGAATGTTTGCAATACTTGTAGTTCCACACTCAAATGCTGTGAGTGAGAGTTTTTAGTTTAGTGCAAAAATTATCAAGCCCATTTCCAACATAATTTAGGTTTAGAAACTGTAGAAGCACTTCTTATTGCAAAAATGAATATGTTCTCCTCTGGGCAAGTGTGTTATAAAAAAAAAATTTTGCTGAGGAACTCAAATCTGCAAAACAATGTACAGCCAGATCACTAAAGAAAGCTGTTTAATCAATTTTTTGTTCTGTAAAAAAAAATGTATCAGTCATGGTGTATATTATTTTCCATGTGAAAAATTTGGAATATTTTAATGCAGATGTTCATGTATATAAATGAATGTCTCCTCTGGCACAAAACGGACCGTTGTGGAAGAAACTTGGGGAGACCTTCTTCAAGCAGTGGATTGATAATGGTTGACAATGATGATGATGAAATGAATAAGTAAAAAATACTAATTAAATTAAATGAGTAACAGCATGTTTTCCTTGGTTAAAATTATTCTTTTTGGTATGACTACTGAAAATTTGTACTAGTACTACTGAAGAAAATATCTGAAACAGGTTGGCTTCTCTGGATTTAGATCAGGATTTTGGTCAGGCCAATCCTACACTTAGACATCCTACTCTTTAAACCAGGCCTAGACAGACCTTGCAGTGTGGATTTGATTTTGCTGAAATAGACAAGGATCTGTGCTGAAGTACTGCCACAACATAGGTAGTATGTATTGTTCAGAATGCCTTCATACTTGGCAGCCATTAATTTGGAGGACACCACAACCAAAGGACTGTTCCTTGCAGATACAGCCCCACATCATTGCATAACCCCCTTCAAACTGACTGTAAGGACAATGCAGTCCACCTGATAACTTTCCCTGGGTAGACACCACACCCAAATCTGTTCATCCGAACAAAAGAGTGAGTGGCATGATTTACCACTTCACCAGACCATCTTTCATTCTTCTGTTGTCTACAGATGGTGAGCGAGGTGCCACTACGATTGTTGTCTGGCATTGCCTTGACTTGTGTGCTACTGACCTAGCATGATGACCATGGACATGCAGTTCCTGATGAACTGGATAAATAGCTGTTCCAGTGACTTGTGCTGTGTTGGCAGACAGGTCTGTGGCAAAGGATGCGCGTGCCTTCACGTTCCGCAGTAAGCTTCATTTGGCGTGATCACTGGGTTTGTACTGCCCCCAGAGTGTGCTTTCTCATATAATTTCAAAATTGAAATTTAACATTATTTCAAAAAGTTTCTCATAAGTTCAAAATTTTCAAGTAATGCATAGATTTTCTGCTAGGGGGCGTAAATGTAAATTGTGTTTCCCCGATATCTCTGAGCTTCTAATTCTCAGACTTCAATTCTTCTTGCATCAGATACAGTTCCTGATGAGAAATGTTTTGATTATAATTTCTAATTTTTGATAAAAACGGTTTGACCACCAGGGGGCAAATAAGTGGTTTATTTCTGCTTCTGATGTATATGCAACAAAGCCTAAGCTTTTGAAATCTCCATTGAAAAAACTCTTTCATGGACTGATACTGCTCACCTTGGAAAATCTTTTCAGAATACTTTCTTTTTAAAATAATGCATAGTTTTCCCACCAGGGAACATAAATCTATGTCTTATTTATGTCTATCTCTGCTTGTTGGAGTCCAGATTCAAAAAATTCTTTCATTGGCAGAGATTGATTCTGTTGCAAAATGTTTCTCACATAAATTTCAAATTTTTCTTAATGCACAAGTTTGCCACCAGAGAGCATAAGTTCGTGTTTCTGTTTACAGCAATATCTGCAGGACTAAAAACCCGATATAAAAAAATATTTTCTGGTTGGATACTTCTGACTATGAAAAAACTTTGCATCCCTCCCCCTCCTAAAATAACACACAGTTTCAATGCTAGAGGGTACCAATGTTTTATCTGTTTTTCTTAATATCTCTGCTTCTAAATGTGCTATTTAAAAAATTATTTCAACACCGGATCCCATTTACCTTGTGGGACACTTTAGTTTAGTATATGAGGAGTTTTATAGTTCACAATTCTGTCACTAGGTGGTGTTTGTGTTCTTCTGTTTGCAGCTGTTTCTCTGATTCTAAAAACCCTATTGAAATTTTTTTTTTTTTTACTGTGTGTTATTTGCTACAATAGAGATGTGAACGTTATCTTCTTTAAATAAGGCAGATTTCCTGCTAGGGGTCGTGAAAGTCATTACTTTTTTATTTTTATTTTTTATTCTTTCTTTCTTTCTCCCCTCCCCCTCTCGCTTTCTCTGATGTATTTGAAAAGTTCTTTTTCCTTATCATAGCTTTTTCCATGAAGAATATTTTTTCACCTATTTTCAACTTTTTCATTATGCAAAATTCTTCCTCTACAAAGCATAGAGTTATATCATGTTTTCTTCTATGTTTCTTCTTTTAACTGTTCGATTTGAAAATCTGTTTGCCTCTTTACTTCAGCAATAAGAAACTTTTTTGTGTGCCATTTGTTAATTTTCGTAGCATACTTTTAGCTGATGGTGGAAGTAAGAATCTATTTCTAGATGTTTTATCGATTGTAGAAATCCGGTTGATTTTTTTTTTTTCTAACTGGTTGCATTGACTTTGAATAGCTTTGATAAATTTAATTCACATTAGAAAGGATTCAAAAGACATGCTATATAACAACCAAAAATTTGGTGTCACTTTTTCTTTTTTATGGTGCTTAGAAGTCCTTATTTTTGCCAAAAATAACAAGAAGTTCTAACTGGCTGTGTGAAATCCAGAAGTTCCTGTAGTGTCTAAAACTTCTGCTCCTTGTTGGCTATGTTAATGATCATGTCATGTGACATCAGCTGAAAGAATGTGGGAGAGCTCAGAGCTGCACGAGATAAGTAATTTTCTGAAAAAAGAAGTGAAAGACCATAGACTAAATTAAACACATCCAGCAAATTTCACCCCACAAGCCCCATCACCATCTCTTGGTACCGATATGTCACTTATGTATTTCCCCTTTTTGTATATGTAAATAGCAATTATTCAGTTATACTACCACTACTTTCCATGCCCACTGTCACATAAGGCTGCAACACTGGCTTTCCATCTTCCCCTGTCCTTCGCAACCATTCTTGCTTCTGCCCAGCTCGCCCATTCAGCCTCATTCATTTCGAATTCCATCATTATTCTCGTTAACTTTGGGTGATCTCTAGAGCATCTACCAAGGGAAAATTAAGTGCAAAGTTGATATCTTGAACATGCAGTTATGACTTTGGTTTGGCAATTTAAACCATGAGATGATTATGTACAAAATTCAAATCTTGAACTCATAACTTTAGCTAGTTTTACAATTTACAGATTCTTTATTTCATATGTAATTATTCTCTCAGATAGGAAAACTGATTTGAGCAGCAGAACTGTCTTTTAAATTGCATAAATTCTGATTTATTGCATCAGTTCTACATTATAACATCTACAAATTTAAATTATAGTAGAAAAATATTGCAAACTGCATCAGCATACTTCAGTTTGTGTAGTTAAGTCACATGCAAAAGTATATTTGTGCATGTCATAATTGCGTATGCAATTGATAAGGTCCTTAAAATTTTTTTTGGGGATTAGTGCATAGAAATCCTTAAAAAGTACTTTTTTTTGTTGTTGGAGGAAAAGGGTGGGGACCCTGCTATAACAAATTTCTTTTATTTATTGTTGTCTTGAAGTGGTGTGATCATGTATTAGCTAAATATGAAATGGACCATTCATCATCTTTTCCTTCAGGCATAAATTTAGTGGCAGAATTTTGTCCAACTCTATGAAAGGCGGTGCCTAAGCCTTGGGTTTTAACATTACATCTCGGGAAAGGGCAAAAGGGGAAAGCAAACCAGGATCAGCATGTATATTTCAGGGATTTCTGTGCAATCTTATATAATCTTCAACTGCAAGCAGCAACTTTGTTTAGGAAAAAAAACAACAAAAAAACAGTTGAATCACAAAGCATTAAGCATACCCCTCACATTCTGATTTACAACTATCTCGATTCATAGTACAGAATCAGCAGTTGTCTAGATGCAAAATTCAAGGGAAATACTGCATTGGTGTAAGAATGCCGGGATGCTAATTCACGCTTTTCCGTTTTGTCATCTTTCACACACATTTCTTGTTTTTAGAATAGTTTGTGGCAGTATATTTATTCACTTTATGGAGCAAAGTGATTGATGCAGATTTGCATGATTTTTTTTTTTTTTTTTTTTTTATTTTGATCATGATGACTTAAACTTTGCAGAATGTTATTTTTGATATAGTTTTTCTTCAGGAAGTGTGTGAAAAGATAATGCTTTGGTTGATATGACCTCTTGAGCCACAGAGGACAACTTAATTCCTCCTTACCCGTATGTTTGCGGAGGAATCGTCGCGAGGAAGTTGTACTTGCACGCCTCCGCATCGGGCATTGTAGTTTCCCACACCGTTTCTTGCTCAACACTGCCCCACTGTGCGAGACGTGAAACTGTCGTTCATGTCCTATGTTACACAGGGTTTCTACTGGTCATGAAAAAGTAATGAAATTGAGCAGGTGGTCATGAAGTAATGAAATTTAGTGGGTGTTCACGAAATTGCCTTTTTTGTATCGGCATTTGAATGAAGACAAGTTTGCGCACCTAGAAGAAAACACGAACTGGCACCCTTATAAACCGCAGTGTAGTCGATGCCCCATGAAAGCTAAAAGCACCGTGACTATCAAGTTCTTACACAAGCTGCTATGCATGTTTCATGGCAATGCTGCAGTTGAAAGAGGCTTTTCTGTTAACAAAAAAACTTTTAATTGAAAACTTAGAAGAAGATGCAGTTGTTGCAGAAAGAAGTGTTTACAGTGCAATACAATCATTAGGTGGTTAAGCTAACAGTGAGAAAGAACTGAATGTTGACATCACAAAATCAATTATATTAGCTGTCAAAAATGCTTCATCAAAAAGAGTAGAAGCCTTAAAAAAAAAAGAAGAAATCTGACGAAGATGAAGTGGCCAATCATAAAAGGAGAGCAGTCCAAGAACTCAAAGATAAGAAAAGAAAGCTTATAGAAAAGGCAGAAGAAGCTGAAGTTCTAGATTCTGAGATAACAAGTTTAGCTAAGATACGTAAACACTGAGCCTTTCACTGTGAAATTTCAGTCTCTATAAATTTTGTACATTCATAGTTTCTATATTGCCTTAATAAAAACTTTTTAAGTTTTTACAGCATTACCATGTTAAAAGAATTTGTGTATTAATAGATGAAATGATAAATATTTCTGAAAATAGCCATACCCCATCCTAAATTAGAGTTGAATGTTTTTATTTCTTTAAACACATAGTTTGGTGAATGGCATAGTTCAAGTCATACATAATTACATTATTCATGTTAACAAGCAGTTTTAGTGACATAAGAATTACATTCAGCTTTCATCTCAACTGGCTTTCAGGTATGGGCTCATTAAAAAACATTCCCCCACCGTATAGCCATTTTAGCAGCAATGATATTATAGACGCATCAGTTTTGTCTAAACTATTGTTGCATGGAATTAATTTCAGTGTTTGAAAAATAAAAAATAACCTGGGATCTCAAGCCAAGGGTACTACATAATGAGTCTAAAATGGTTGTCATTGTGCCACGCATTGTCGAGAAGTCATGAATTTAACTGAAGATGTCATGGAAAAGTCATGAATTTGGTTCATTGAAAATCAGTAGACCCCCTGTATGTAGTTGTGTTCGTTTTTGTGCTGCCTGTTTTCACTATTTTCATTCTCGTTTGTTCAACGACTGCGCATCTACGCTGCAGAAGCTCTTAGACGACCACTGCAATACCTTCAAAGTTTTTCGTTTTTCAAACAAATTGACTTTTTGAAACGTATCTAGGTTTTACACTTTTCTTCAATCTCATTTTCACTTTTACTGCATCAGCCTGATTTTAACCATCATACATGTTTTTAAAACGTCTCTTTGATTTTCTTGTTGTCTGGCACTCTTTGGTCAAACATGGCCCTTGCCCTTAAAAAACCGATCAACAAACCTTACCCCTATATATTTTTTAAAAACATGGGCAAAATGGATGTGATATACCAGGGCAAGTCAAAAGTTTGTCCCATTTTGAGCTACACATGATGTTGGGTCACTATTCCTGTGTGAAATGTATGCCAGAGTCAACTGGGTACTGTGGAACATGAGGCTCATGATGTGCATTTGGCACCGAACTACATTGCTTTATCAGGTGAGCAGAGAATGGAGGTCAATAAACGTGCTGTTTGGGTACTCCTTCGCCACTACTGAGAGAATGTGTTAAACGTGGAAGCATCAGTGAGAGAAATTTGGGCAGTTGAAGATGAGGAAACAGTGGACAGCCAGAACACTACACAAAAATAGTTTAGGTGTTTCAATGCTGGGGTCACCAGTCTCGAAGACAAACTGAGGTCAGGGCATCTGATCACAAACACTGAAACCCTGGTAGAATCTGTGAGAACAAACCTGGGTACCAGTGCATGACAACTGTTCTCAATCCACCACCGTTTGTTACCCGCACCAGCTTGGTTTCTCCTTCAGGAGCCGTCAAATGGGTCCACATGAACTGACACTCCAGCAAGCAGAAACACGTGTCACTCTCTGTACCAGAATGCTTGCTGTTAAATTCACAAGACAATAGGCTTTGGCATTGTATCATCACAGGTGATGGAAAGTGGATGTTTCTGTGTTATCTTACCACTGAGAACCACTGGCCGAGTCCTTGCCAGGAAACACAGCCAGTGGTGCAAAGAGGGCAGTTTAAGAGGAAAGTCATGCTGTCATTTAGTGAAATTTTGAGGGTACTGTGCACTGCTAGATGTCAGGCTGTGGATAGGAACCTCTATGCTGAACAACTGCAGTGGATCCATAGTGCTCTGTGACAACCATACCCAGTGATCATCAATAGGAAGTAGGCATTGCTGCAGGTGCATAATGCTCCAAGTCACACCCTCAGAGTGGTTCACCAAAAACTACTGGGATTGGAAGGAGTTGAGATGCTACTCCATCCTCCATACTACCACCCGTTTCACTTCATTGCCCATTTCCTATAAGGACAGCACTTCACTTCAGTAGTTAGTGTGAAATCTGGCATCAGAGTTTCTATCCTTGTGAAATCTGTCAAGTGGTATCATTGTGGCACTCGTGGAACGTTGGCAGACAAAAGAAAACAATTGCCTGTACTTTGCTGAATGAGGTGAGCTTGTATTGCTTTTTTGTATCTTAAATTTTTTTAACTGCAAACAAAACAGACTTTTGACTCAGCTTGGTATTTTATTATCATGAAATAAAAAATGTATTCATTGTTCAAAGTTACTGTTTTCTATTTGTGAGGTCATTTGTTTTAAGAACATGTAATAGTTGCTGTGAAAAACTTATTATCCTGTGTATATTGCAGTCAAAATTCCGATGTTGTTTCCTGATGAACAGCCTGTGTTCATTTTCCAGTCAGTATACCACACCTCCTCTGGGAAGCCATTTAGTTTAAAAACTTTGGATTATCCTTATAGTCCCAGGTGGGATGCAAATGAGATGGCAGAAAGATCAAGGTAAGACCAGAAATAAATTTCAGGATGTCAAGTTTTCATTGTTAATCCTTTGTTTTTGTATGAGCCCTACATTTTTTCTTAACAGTGCAGGGCTTGAAAAATGCCATACCTGAGATGCCCGGGGCATGTATATTATTGGCTTGGGCAGGTAAAAAAGCAATTTACAGAGGGTGAGTTGAAAGTTTTGCAATATTTGCATATACGCATGTGCTGTGGTGGGTATGTCACATGTTTAAACTAGTTCAAGTCACATACTGCAGTCAGTCGAAAGGGATATAAAGTGGTAGTTGTTGCTGTGAACAGCATCGCATGTCGTTGTTCTGTCTATGGTTGGGATGTTTAAAAAGTGAACAGCCACAACAGGCTATTTAGGAATCTTTTACTTTACGACTTTGAACTCTGTCATAACACTGCTCAAGCAACATGAAACATTTGTCATGCGAAAGGGGAAGTTTCTTTGGACCACAGCACCGCCACCAGATGGTTCAAGAAATTACGATCAGCCAAGGTGAGGTAGGCTGCGAAACGTGGATTTGGAGTCTGTGTGCCAGGCTGTAAAGGCAAATCTCGCAACCAGCACTCGGAGATTATCAGGCGAGCTGGGCATATTGCAGACCGCCATGGTTTGTCACCTTCAGGACCTCAGCAAGTTTCTGAGGGACAGTTTTCTGAGGGACAGTTTCTGAGGGACAATGCGGCAGCTCTACAGGAGCTGCCGCATTGTCCCTCAGAAACTGATTTCAGCTGAAGCAAACCGGTGAGTGAAAGTGTGCACAAAACCCGTGCGATTCATCAAGAGAATTGTTATGTGTGATGCAAAGTGGGTCTATTTCCATAATCTTAACACACAACAGCAGTGGTTGAGCCTGGGACAGCTTCCTGAACCTGTTGCCAAACGTGGGCACTTTGAGCTGGTGGAATTTTGAGGGGATAATCCATTACGAATTTGTTCCAGATGGTCGGACCATCAACGCGAAACTCTACTCTGAACAGCTGGAGTGGGTGTATGCTGTTTTGGAGAAGAACCCGGCACTGATAAACAAAGCACGCTCTCCTACAGCAGGACAATGCTCGGCTTCATACTGTGCGAACGACCCGGGCAAAACTCCAGGAACTTGAGGTCATCGAACTGATGCCACACCCAGCATATAGTCTGGACCTTGCCCCGTTTGGATTATTACTTGTTCCGGTCCACTTCCATTGCGAGTGACACTTCAACAACCAGGAGGAGGTGGCAGCTGGGGTGAAGGAGTTCTTTGCCTCAAAGGACAAGAACTGGTACTGCTAAGAACTGGCAGACAGATGGCTAAAGACGGTGCAACACAATGGCTTATACTTTGAATGCTAGTCAGCTTTCGTCGTAAAGGTATGTATGAAGACATAAAGTGATCCAAATATTGCAAAACTTTTGGCTTATACCCTCTGTGGTTGCCCAGACCGGGCAACTAAATTTAAAAATGAAAAAGTTTGGAATAGAATTTCCTACTAGAAGAAAAGATGACAGTCGCATGTCGTGTTTCATTTCATTGCTAATCACTGAAAGTTGTATTATTATTATTATTATTATTATTATTATTATTATTATTATTATGGAGTGCCAAGGACAGAAGAATGTCACTTCTTTAATTATATTATGATCTAGGTTCAGGTATTGGAACCATATGCAACTTTGCTCGAAATGTTGTTTATAGTCAATGACGGGATGCATGCCTCCGATAGAACTAGCTTCTGGTGTTTAGTGACAAAGGCTAAAAACTTCAGAAAAGAACATGGCAGGATCACTATTTCTCAAATACCAATTTCATCATCATACGATTTCATACCAATTTCACCATTTTAAAACTTGAGATACATGCTTTTGCACATTATACATTTTGAACACAGACCCTAACAGAAATGCAAAACTTGTAAAAAAAAACTATATTTTTTAACTTAAAGAAAGTGAAGATCCTGATTTGTTATTTTAAAAGATAAATTTTCCTGTGCATCTAGCTTTTACAAAACACCTGGGCAGGTAAATGATTTTTGCACATGCCCAGCTGGGCATGTAATTTTTTAGATATTTTTCAAGCCCTGCAGTGAAAGCACAATATAAATTATTTTTCTGTTACATGCTATGAAATATGTTATACAAATGTATTGTTACGATTTACTCCCCCATTAATTCTGGAATTAATAGGTGTGCTGGACGTATCGAATTAATTAGGCATTAATTAATTTTGAGGCTTTGTCTGGGGCGAAAACACCTCTCAGAAAATCTGAGGATGTTCAAATTCCTAAGCTAAGTTTGCTTGGTCTCAGTAGCTTATAACTTCACTGGCCTGGGGTAACAGTTAGCATATTCGAACAAAAATCGAGAGATGCAGGTTTGATTCCTGCTGCAGGGCAATGAAATTTTCAAGTTTTCTGAGAGGTGTTATATGGATGACCAGTAAGTGTTATAAGCAAATACAGAGTTTATATTCTGTTTGCTTTGAATATTTCTAAGAAATTTTAGTTGCATTTGGGTCTGAGGGAAAGAGACCTAAGAAAGGAAGCTTCTGCTATCTGGACTAAAGGAGTGATTCACTCAAATCAGGATATTTGCATAGCAATTCGTGGAGACTATTGCAGTAAGGTACTGCTGTGAAGAAAGCTGGATGCTTTACGGTGTGTTTGAGTGCAATGGAAATCCGAGATTAATAGAAATCTATTAATTTCTGACTGGAAGCAATACTTCGGGTAATGCGAAAACAGTGAGATGTCCAGCCGAGTGGGTCATTGACCCACACCAAAAAGAGAAAATGAGTGCACGGAAAGCTACTGACTGCTACTAGACCCCCTGCATCACCCCCAGCCACAGCGGCGACAGAGTCATAGAGGAGCAACCAAGTTCCCTGGACAAAAGTGGTGTGTGACTGCAGAAGAAAACGTAATCTGTGGTAGCAGCAGAGCAAAGCATAAAAATCGGGATGTTTCATCATAATGGCAGTGTTTTTTAAGTGTTAGTGCACTGATACCAGGTGAAATTACCTTAGTCTGTCGAAATTAACTCCTGCGTCAGTAAATTCGTAAGTAGAAACATTTACTAGTATGCTAGATAATTGTTGAGGAACTGTTTCCAAAGCATATGCAGAACTATTGCATGCAGGAGTGAATTGAACTGTTAATTTCAATAACTGAACTCTGAATCAGAAATTAGATGTCGGTCAAAAGGACATCTAAAACTCACAATAGCCATCTATTCATAATAAAGAATTTTGTGCCTTTTATTATCTATTAAATTATTTTTGTGTTTTGCAGAAATAGTAATATCTCATCCTCTTTTTGGGTGGATGTTGTCAGCTCTGTTTAAGTGTTTGCCCTAAAATACAGTCTTCGCATCTAGGACATCTTGTTATCGTGGAATAAAATAATAGCTCGGCCATGATCACAACAGTATTATATGTGGTGTTGTGTAAAGCAGTCAACTCGCTAGGATTTTATTTAAGCATGGGCACAGCCTGAGTGCTAGCAAATTTACATAACTCAGGTATGCCACATTTATAACAGTTACACAGTTAGGTAATGCTTCATACCAGCAGTGTTTCCTTTCCTTTTGCTTGGTTGTAAGTCTAGTAAACAAAGCTGCTGAAATTTTGAATTTGTTGCCAGGGAAGATGCTCTTATAATTTTTTATGAAAACCATAGCTTTGGAGATTTGAAATTTTAACATTTTTGATGTCCAATAAATGTTTGGACATGCTCTGTCACGCAGATATTTTTGCCAGAAACTTGATGTTATGCTACCAACAGCCTAACCACCCCAGTAAACCATGAGGTCACCATAAATGTAAAAACTTTTGAGATAGTGTCAACAACTGTGACTTTCATAAGAGAATTAACTATATTTTCACTACTAGTTTCTGGGTGCTGTTGTGCTGTGCACTTGGTCTGTGGAGATACAGACCAGCTACTACTTATTGACTGACTGCACATTCATTTTCAAAATACACCTATGTACCTTACCAGAGTGCATCTGAAGTTTGTCTATCGTGCGAGAAAGCCGTACACATTCACCTCATTTTGCAAAGTACAGGCAGTTTTTTTCCTTTGCTGACGTTGCACCAGAACCACATTCCTACTGTGGTACCACTCAGCAGATTTTGATGACAAAAACTCTGATTCCACATCCACCACTGAAGCAAAATGCTATCCTTGCAGCAGTGACATATCCTGGGTCCGAGACCTCTGCTACCCCCCCCCCCCCCACACACAGTACTGTTTTTAAAAATTGCAAAGTTTATTTTTTAATTGTTAAGTAACAGAAGTAACATTTTTATTTTAGGTACATGCTATTGCTAACATGATACCAAATAATTATGAGGATTAAGATTTGAACACTTATTTGTTTGTACACAAACTCCATTCTTCTTTCCTTTTGTGTGAACTTGAGTGTTGCTATCATAATAGGTTGCTTACCTTTTGTATACATTTCCCTGCACGTTTTATTCTTTTGGTTGTCTAGCATGGTTCAAGCCTCTGGTGCGGTGGTCCTTTTTCGTCTACAGGTTCAGTCAATGCCTGGTGAATGTATAAGTCCATGAAGTGTACTGCATTAATGACTGTAGGCCCTAACAGCATCTACCTCCCTGCACCAGAGGCTTGAACCATGCTAGACAACCAAAAGAATAAAACGTGCAGGGAAATGTGTACAAAAGGTAAGCAACCTGTTACGATTATAATTGTATGCACGTAAATTACGAACAGTTGTGGCTTGTGCTATAGATGTTCTCACACTGACTTGAGTGTTAAGTTTTCACAAAAATGTTTCTTCCGAGTACTTTTTCATATTTAAAAATAATGTTTTTCTCTATTAACAAAACAGCCAAGTTGCTCGAATGCGCATGTCCTTGTGTGGCTCTAAGATACATCTTCATTCTTTTTAATACGGAAAAACTTCTTTCGGCACTTGCAGTTGTTGATGAACAGTTTAATATTAGATCTGCTAATTTGTGCACCTCAATAAACACTGTGTCCAATTATTCAACTTTATGTAACAAGTAACGTTTTTTACTGATTTGTTTTGTATTCATCAAGGGTATTGAACACCTTCAGTTCATTTTTTAATCGAGCTGTATCAAAATTTGAAGCGTAGAGTTCTTTAAGCTATGATAGATGTTCAGGAAAGCTTTCACAAAATTTATCAAAGCAGTTCGAATCCAACAAAGCCACGAATTTAAGATATAATATCACTGATTTTAATTCATTGACACTTCACACAAACTGAAACAACTCTTGCAAAACATGCGCTGGAAGCATGGAGTGACTGAGGTAGTCCGAAGGCTTCGTTTTTTCGGAGTGAACCCTTGACCAAAGCAATGGCCACTCACGAGCTCCGTAGCTGATTCATGTTGTCATGGAAACGCTAGCAGGAGATAGTAATGAAGCTCTTCACATCAGAACAGCAAAGTCTCTCTAAGACCTATTTGTGTTACGTTGATGCCGTTGATCATTGCTCGCCAGACTGATTCTCTTAATCGAAAGAAGCAAATCTGCTCGTGCTTTTTTTTTCGCACCGAAAGCATTGACCTACCTTAATACTGTTGATAATTGACTTTTATTTGTGTATATTTAATTAACTTTTATTTGTGCATTCTCTGGGCTGCGCAGCTAGCCTCGAATATATGCCACTACCTTGCAGGAAATAGACGGTGGAGTGAAACAGGTGGTAGTCAGCTGAAGCAATGTTCAGACTATGGAGGATTGGGCAGGTTTCCAACTTTTCTAATACCAGTATTTTTCAGCAGACAGCTCTAGAGGTGTGACTTGCTGCATTTTCCACATGCAGCAATGTCAACTTCCTGTAGTTTTCCTGTAAATGATTGATGCTTACTTAGCATTGGTGTAAAGCATCATGGACCTGCTGCACTTGTTCAGCGTAGAGGTTCCTCTCAACAGACTGACCATCTGGCAGGAGTTTGCACTGCACAGGACCCTTCACAATTAATTCTACCAAGGGTACATCATTACTGTCCTCTCATACCAGCCCCTTTGCACCACTGGCTTTGTTTCCTGGCGTGGCATCAGCTACTGTTTCTCAGTAGGATAATGTAGAAATATTCACTTTTCAATCCCCTGTGATGATACAATACCAAAGCCTTATAGTCCTGTGGATTTGACAGCAATCTGCAACACGGGCACACATTCAGCCTGCTGGGGTGTCAATTCACGGGGCACCGTTTAATGACGTCTGGAGAAGAAACCAAGCTGGTGACAAACAATTGTGGATTGAGAAGACCCTGCCTCGGCTGCCAGGGTTGAATGCCAGAGCTTCAACCATGGCGTAAGTGTCGGTGGTTGTAAGACAACTTTACCTCAGCTTGTCTTCTAGACTGGTGTCCTTAGCATTGAAATGCTAGAACCATTTTTGTGTAATGATACAGTTCACTGTTTCCTTGCCTTCAGATGCACAATTTCTCTGCTGTTGCTGCCCTTTTTTCTAATAATGGAATAGGGACGACCAAACAGCATCTTTATCTAAACACAGCTGCAGCAGCGTTTAACCCTGTTTTCCAGTAATGGCATTGAAACACCCAAGGAGCACATTTATCTATGTCAATCCTCTGTGTCAAATGCAAGGTATCAGCCTCATGCGTTCCACATCGTTGCATTACCCAGTTGATGCTGGTGCATGTTTCGCACAGTAGTAGAGTCCCAACATTATATGTAGCTCAAAGTGGGATGAACTTTTGATTCACCCTGATACACATTGCACTTTATAGTCTGGTAAGAGAAGAAAACTGGTGACTCTTTTTGTTGGATTTATAAGGTGGCAAACAGAATAGCCATTGTAACATTACATGAGAAAACTTGAAAATTACATCGCCCTAGAGCAGTAATCAGACTTGCTTCTTCTGATTTTCCTTTGAGCATGCTATTGATTACACTACTTGGGCAAATGAAATTCCCAGTATCTAATGGTAAAGAATCTGAACCTCAGTCTTTGCCAGTCGAAGCAATCAGATGTTTCCTTTTAGCCTTTTTAATAAATCACCAGTATTTCAAATGTGAATATTTCTCCCATAACCTCATACTGTCTGTAGAAGAACCAGCAGTGCACTATTTCAGTCGTACCAAAAAAAAAAAAAAAAAAAAAATAAAAAATATAGTTTTTGTAGTTAAGGATCACAATTGTTTTTATTTAGTGAAAAACAACCGAATTTTTCAGTAGCATCTGAAATGTAAAATATGAAAGTTGAAAGCTTTTTTTTAAATTACTTTATACATATAATGACAAAAACCATGCATGCATTTGGATTTCAGATCTCGTGAAGTTTGATGTGTTTATACATAATTTTTCTAAAGTGTATTTCTGTTTTTACATGCTAATGTTCGATGATAAAGTACTAAGTTAGATAAATAAATATGATGTTAAATTAAGTTTGTGTTGAAAAAAATCTTCTACAAACTTTTATTATGCTATGTGAGTTTATCACTAACTAACACTTCATTTTTCTTTCTCTCTAGAACTTTTATTTTACAGTATATTCCTCAGTTTCAAGACATTTCAGTTGCCAACAGAAATGCTTAAAACAGAACGTATCAAACATGCCATCATTTATTTATTGTGAGTTCATCATTATCCACATGCTGTAATAAAATGTTTCAGAAATTTGCATTTCCTACTTACCAGTATTTTGTATTGCACGAGAAGTTTTTAAGTGAATAAAGCATTTGATATATTAACTCAAGATAATTCTTTTCTTGAAAAATAAGTTAACAAGACACAATTAAATTTTCTCCAGTTTAGCCTTTATAATTGTTTCGGAAATGTGCATTTTATTCTTCTGAAGTTGGTGCCCTAACTTCAGATTTAAGACTCCTTTATGTATGAATTCCTTAGTGAAAATTTAATCATTTCAGTGTGTAATGGGGCATCTGTTATGTTACGTCAGCAAAAAAGTATGTTGGCTTTAATTCGAAGTAGCAAAGGGACCTAGCGTTGCCTGGGTCCAACAAAAAAATACATCAATCAGCTTCTGGACCCTGGGTTTTTCTGAAATTACGAAGTGCATTCCATAAAAACTGACAGTAACTTTTTTTGAGTTGGCAACAGTGCAAAGGGGAGAAATGACCATGCAGATGGACTAACTGAAATAAGGAATTATCTATGGCAACAGTTATTAGTCATGGCAGACGATTCTGATTTTGTTATTGCACAGTTGTTTAAGGTATGTCTGCATTTTGCCATACTGCTAAGGAGGCGAGTGATTCAGAGTTAAGAAATCAATGTGTTGTGTGATAAAATTTTGCCATCGTTTGGGTAAAACGGCTCCAAAAACAGTGTATTTAATGTAAAAAAGCTTACAAAGATAAATGTTTGGGTGAGTCGACGATTTTTAGAAGGCACCATGATTTCAAAAAAGGGTGTTTGTCTGCAGAACTCTCTCTAGGCCTGGTCGACCTGAAAGTATTGTTATGGAATGTGTATTGTTCACATTATGGAATGTGTATTGTTCACACTGTTTTAGTAATCCTGCAAGAAGATCGACGAATGATGTGTGAAGACAGCAGTGTCAACTAATATTTCAAAAACATTGACATTCTAATGCTACAAATTACTGCTGCATCGTGTGTGTTCCAGATGGGTACCTCATCACCTGACGAGAAAACAATTGTTAGCCAGAGTTCAGGTGTGTCACGAGTGGAAGCAAAGGATCCAAACTTTCTAAACACAGTAATAACTGCCGATGAAACATGGGTCCACTATTTCGACCTCCCTCACGAAGCGTACAACGAGTCTGGAAACGCCCAGGCTCGCCTCATCCGAAAAAAAGTCCGCCAAATCAAATCCGCTGGGAAGGTGGTGATAATTTTCTTTTATCATAAAGGTGTGGTCTACCAGCATGCTTGTTCCTCCACAATTTACTGTCAGTGCTGAGTTATTACATTTCAGTCTTGAAACTTCTGCAAAAACACGTATCGATTAAGTGACTGGAACTGGTGGGCAAGTGGACCCTACACCATGATAACGCCTGCCCACATGTGGCTACTTGTGTTCAACAGTTTCTTACGAAATGCTGTATCGTGCCACAGCCAGCCTACAGTCCTGACCTTGCCCCGTGTGATTTCTGGTTGTTTCCTACAATGAAGTTCCGTGGCGCAACATTCAACACAGATGCTGACGTTATTCAAGCTGTACAGGGGTTGCTAAAGCAGCTTCCACAGAATGCCTTCGTCACATGCTTTGAAAAGTGGACTGAACGGATGGAACCATTGCATATCATCCGAGGGAAGGTACTTTGAGGAAGAATAACATATATTTTGCTGTACTTATATTTCTTCATTTTGTGTGATTTTACTGTGTTTTCATGGAACGGCTGTCTTCTAATTGCAACATATTACATGGAAACATTAATTGAAATAAGTTCCATTAATGAAAGGAAATGAATTTAAAAAGAACCGTAAAATCTGTATTTGTGTCAGTACATTTGGATGAAACCAGTCTTTATGAGCAGGAACATAGGAAATTTAAAACATATACATGTACATTTTTCTGTTGTGCTGTGATCAGTGTAATTTACAGTTCTTCCAAAGCACAAGTAAGTTTATCCTTGAAGAGCCTCTAGGTGAACAACAGTGAGTGTTCTATTCGAAACCAAGATGAAGAGGTTTTAATTTTTGCCAACTGTGGAGCAACCAACATGGAGCTGATCATGGGAAAAGCATGGGTTTTGCAGGTTCAGTAATTTTAACAACTGACCCTGTGCTTGTAGATACTCATGGCAGAACTGAGCACGTAACTGTAGGTGTTTAAATTGAAATGAAAGGTCGGATGGGAATGCATAGAATAAAAACATGGTCTCTTGGGGCAAGCTAATCATATGGTAGCTTCAATGACATTTGGCAAGAGTTTCTTGACAGTCATGTTTCATTGCAGAGTGTAGGTGGATCTAGATTACATCAAGATACAATAATCTAGATGAAGAGGGAGAATGCACAAATGGATGAATGGCAACGCTGAGCTTTGCAAAAGGAAATGCGAGAAAATTCACATTTTTCTCGCATTTCATTTCTTGCATTCTGTTTTCATTTCATTGAAATATATTTCTTTTCTAAAAGAATTATGGAACTATTTTATTTTAAATAGAGGAACTATTTATAATGCATAGTAACAGTAAATAGTGAAACTATTTATAGCACATAGTACACTAAATAGTGGAACTATTTATAGCGCATAGTAACGTGCGTAGAGTCACAGTCTGAAACATAAACCCCCTGGCAACTGTAGTGTAGAAGGATACACGTAACACTTTGAAAGTCTAACACAATAAACAAATGCAAGATCAAATTTCTAATTGTAAATTGCTCACATTATGTCAAATTCAAAACAATGGTTAAAGAAACTTAGTCAAAATCTTCCCATAAAAATACCTTGGAATTATGGTGGTATATGTAAAATTGGCCCCAAAACAGGGTTTGGGTTACAATTAGCCCAAACCCTGTTTGGGGCCAGTTTTACATATATATTTCATATATATAAAACATATATTTCGTAATTTTCCGCTGAAAGCTATTCTACTCTGTTGTGCACAAGTTCAGTGATACTCTACACTCTGGGAGATAGTCTGTGGCTGTCTGCATGCAAGTCATGCCGTATTCAATTGAGCGACACATTTTTATTGCGGAAAAGTATGTTTGCACACATTCTTTCATTTTGGTTCATGAATGATTTAAAGCAAAATATCCTGGTGTCAATATTCCTGTGAAATCAACAATCCAGGATTTAGTGAAGAAATGGCGCACAACTGGTTCTGTAAATCAATGCACAGAGTGAAACAACAAACTACATACACTGGAAGCTGTCGCCCGACATAGCGAATTGTATTGAAAGAAGCCCCAGAAAACACGCCATTTATTCCAGCAGACAGGCATTACTCATAGGTCATTTCAGTGCATATTTGATGATTCAAAAAATAAGCCTTATTGTGTGAGTGTTGTACAGGAATTGAGAGCACTTGCATACATATACATACCATTAAGCTGTTCTCTGAGATTCAAAGGTTAGCCCCTCAAAGAAAGGCCTACTGCCAAGTAAATGTTTGACTGATGGAACTAGAACTTAAAAGCACTTCATAAGGAAAAACTTGTCCATTACTGTCAGTGGCTCTTATAAATGGTTTCTCAAGAACTGCTTGACCCATTCCTCAGCATCAAGAGAAATGGACACATTTTCCCTTATCAAGTGCTCTTAATTAAATTCTAGTTCCATCCGTTAAATGTTTACTTGGCAGTTGGTCTTTCTTTGGGGATCTAACTGTTGAATCTCAGAACAGCTTAATGATATGCAGAGCGGGATTAAGGCCTTTATAGGCCCACTAAAGCCTTAGCCTTGGTAGTCCCTACCTCTGAGTGGGTCCCCCAAAGAACTTATGATGGAGAATTATTGAAGTCCATTAAAACACTAAACTGGAGCAGTATGCTTGTGATAATTAATACGTGTAGTGCATTCTTCATACTAATAAATTACCTGCAGAGTTTTCATAAAAAGTCACTGTATTTTCCCCTGTTCTCACATGAACATGAGTTAAAAGCTTAAGATTCCAAGATTTTTCTTGGACTTCTCAATAATTTAGCATTGCATACTTCTTGGTGCATCGTTTCTGTTATGCCATGTGAAGCCACAGTGGATTTCACCCATTCACAGTTCCAAATGCAAACAGGGTGGTGGGGGTCAATAGTAGTGAAAAAGCTGGTCTTGCCGACCCTGCTAGCAGTACACGGCGACATGGAATGTTTACCCTTAGTGAGTCACTGCCTTGAAATCTGTTAGTCTTCTAGCCACTGTTTGTGGTAGAGTGGAAATCATAGGAGACAAAAATAAAACTATTTTACTTCTCTCTATAAATATATAAGCTGTGTATTATTAGGTGGCGTAGCAGCTTGTTTCCTGGGCCCTTAGTAATGGTGGACCCCTAGGCTATGTATCCCAGTTAGACCTTGCTCCCCCCCCCTTAATCCAGCCCTCACGGTATGTATTAATATATGTATGTAATTGCTTTTAATTCCTGCCCAACACTTTAATTAAGAGCAATTAATAAGGGAAAACATGTCCATTACTGTCAGTGGCTCTTAAGAGGTGGTTTCTGCTTGGCTCTTTTGTCTTCATTTCTACAGACAGCTTGGTTACACCTTTCAGGGTATGTCAATTTGCAGAACACACAACACTGGGCTGCTGAAAACCCATGTGTTCCAAGAGAACAAGAGAAACCACTCCATGATTTAAAAGTTTGTGTTTGGTGTGGAGTGTCAGGCCAAAACCTCATCAGACACCCCCCTTTTTGAGGAGAATGTGAATACAGACATTTATCTAAGGATCTACAAAGATTGTAAGCCAGTTGACTAAACACAGACACACATATGCCTTCTTCCAACAAGATAAAACTACTAGCTATAGCTTTGATCATTCACTCGCTCGATTCCACTGTTATTTTACCCAGGAAAAGGACAGTGAGCAAGGATCTATGGCCATTCTGCTTTCCCTGACTTATCACTGTGCGACTTTTACTTGTGGGGCTCGCTAAAAGGGCAAGTCTATTGCAACAACCCTTGAATGTTGGAAGAGCTGAAAACCAACATATGACAAGAGATCACCCACATTTCAGGCACCAAACTGTGGGGCATTTTCCTGAACATGCTGCAGCAAGCAGAAAAAGTGCATCGAGGCAAGTGGTCGCCACTTGCCTGAAAACAGTGTTGTTTTCACTTCCAACACAGACTTGGAAAAGGTATGTAAAAATGATGATAAATGTGTCAATTGTTAATATCACAGCTTTTTTTTTAAAGTTAAAAATACCATTTATTTACCATACCAATTGAAATGTACAGTACATTATGATCAAATGAAACTGTGCAGTGCCGCCCCGGTGGCGCAGTGGTCTAAGCGATGGCATTTGATCATTTGTCTGAAAGGGGTCCAGGTTCGAATCCCGGTGTGGTATGGATGCTGTGTTTGTCTTACGGCACTGGCTCTCTCCCTTCCCTGGAGTCAGTGACCTTAAATTAGGGACAGGTGACTGCTTATAGCCCATTGAGTTGCTCACGGTGGTCGTTAAACCTCCAATCAAAAAAAAAAAAAAAGTGGAAGTTAAGCGGAGTGCAGATTTTCCTCGTAATCGTAATATCTTTTTACTCATGATGTTGCCTCTGTGTAATATTAGTTGATTGCATAAATGTTTGTGTTTCAGCATGAAACTGTGGGTAATGATTTCTGAAAACAGATGTTTCTTCTCCACAGTATTGTAAAATATCTGTGCATTCCATAAATATTTGCATCTCAGCTTAAAAATGGAGAAAAAGTTTCCGAAAACGGAAATCGGACTAAGCTAAGATTTTTTCGTAATCATAAATTTTTTGCTTTCTGCGATATTCTCACTATCCTGTGTTGTTGTTGAATGTTCCTTTCCCCCATAAATGTTTGCAATTAAGCTTGATAAGGGGGGACTTGTAAGAATTGATGCATGGTGTTCAAAGTATTGATACTCTCAAAGTTATCTAAAATAATGAAAGCTTTGATATCATGCATTCCTGTTCCTCAGGCTGAATGGTCTTTCAGCATGATGGATAAATAATAAAAAGAAAGAAAAGACACAATGAAGAAATGGGAAGGGAGTAATATCAACTGAAAATAAATTTAAGCATGAATGCTGTGCAGCTGGAGAATCAACAAAAGACAAATATGGCCATGTAATTTGTGGAGAAGAAAGCAATACAAGAGGAAACTTGCTGATGTTTTAGCAAGTGCAGCAAAAAACACTAACAGTGCCTTTTAAAACTATATTATTGTTTTGAATTCAATAATTTTATATTATGGATATAGTGATATGCTCCAGTTTAATATTTACATAAATTACAGTGAACAATTCCATCTCCTGCAATGTTATATTCACACTTTCTCATAGTGCATTCTGATTTTTCATCCAATTGAAAAGTTCAGTTTTTTTTTTCTTGGTGGGTTTTATGTGTGCCAATCTGTATATAGTGCATAGTAATGCAATTCGAAAGTATGCGGGAGTAACATGGAGGAGACTGGCACAAGACAGACCATTGTGGATGAGGCTTGGAGAGAGACCTTCGTCCAGCAGTGGATTGATGGAATCATGGTCTGAAACATAAACAAACCTACAGGTATCTGCAGCGAAGTGAAATGCATAACAAACACTTTGGAAGTGCATCCCAAAACAGTTTGGTACAACCTGTTAATGTTGTTGCTCCTATTCTCCTATATGGGGTGTTCTCCCTCATAGGTTTGCAGTATTAGTCTGCCTTGATAAAGCCACCTGTAGATGTGTGAAAGATGAACACACATAGGTTGCTATGCTGAGAAAAGCCAAAATTATCAGAACTAATCATGAAACGCATATAGCTTATTAAATCTGTTTATTTTTGTGGTGTAATCAGCACAAAAAATCGCCAAGCTTTCGCACTCCACTGGGAGGCTTTTTTAAGGCAACGGTAGACATAAAAATGCCAAGCAAAGCAAAACTTACCTGAACTAAATTTTTCAAAACACAGGAACAGTTTTTAATATTGAGGTAGTGTGTGTGTGTGCTACTAATGATTTGAAATTGAAAGGCATTGCTATTCACAACACAACTGGCAGAAAAGCTACATACACAAACTATCAATCTGGTGGAATTTTAAAATAGGTTAAAATAAACGCACAAAGAAATGCTAACTCTCCAAGATTCTGAATTGTTGAAATTTTTAGACTCCTTGGTTTGGCTGGATGATATAAATAAAAATTTGATTTTTGTTCACATCAAACTATATTGCTTATGTCAAAGATTCCACTTTGAAGAGACACTGATTAAACAAGGGGTTTGACAGCTTTTATTTGACAAAAAAAGTGCTCATCTATGACTTGTTTAATCAGCATTTTGAGTTGCATTCCAATCTCAAAAGCAAATGTGTGTGTAGATTCAGTGAGATGAACTTAGTTGTGACATGCACAAGAGGGTCTTTATTGAGCAGTACTCTGCAGCTGCCTTGATTTTCATGAAAAGTACCGCCTTTGTGGCATGTTTAATTCCGATAACTACATAAAACTTGTGGTATACTGTGTGTCACCTTGCTATGGCTACCAAAAGTGAGGGACAAGATTGATGTAAAGGAGGTAATGATAGTACATTCTGAATAATCTTTAAAAGGTAAAATTTCTGTTATTTTCAGGCATGAAAGTGGTCATGGTAGAAAAAGGCTGAACTTTTCCCACATACGATTATGCAAAAATAATTAACCTTTCAGCTAAGCACCATATATGCATGTATAAAAGCAATAAAATTGTCTAACATTTCATTAGGAATGAATAAGAATTTTATTTTAGTCAATGTGCTCACTTCAAACCAATAATGTCAATCCCATATTCATACTGATGTAATTTGTTTTATTACACTTATTGCATTTCTGCATTGATCTCTGGAATTCCCCAGACGACTTCCAAAAATGGCGGAATTCTGTCACCCCTGCACTTTACTTAGCTAACTATTTGCTGTTATTCTGTTGGGTTAAGTTAAACCCCCCATAATTACAAACCTGTATTATTAGGGTATTATAACATCATCATAAACCATTCTTAATCCACTGCTGGATGAAGGTTTTCCCAAGTCTCTTCCATATCACTTTGTTGAGCAGTTCTCTTCCACATCAGTCCAGCATGCTTTTACATTTCATGTGCCTATCTCACACAGGGTCTTGTTTTGATTCTCTTCCCATCCTTTGGTGTCTCTCATCTAGTATCAGGGTCCCTAAAAAGTTTTGATACATAGATTAATGGGTGATTAAAAGTTAATCCCAGCCATTATTTATATTCAAAATATTCCCCTTGACACTATGCGACAGCTCGTCCTCTGCAACTATTTCTGGAAGCACTGCCAACACTCGGTTTAGCTGTTCCTCGTGCTACCACCGCTTCTAGGCGGGAAAATTGGTGGTGGTGTCTAAGTTGATTCTTCACCATAGGGAAGAGAAAAGTCCCAGGGTGCCAGATCTGGACTGTAGGCTAGACGGGTAAGCAGCTTGACCTGTGTGCCCAGAGGTGGCATGGTGCAAAGAGGAAGCCCTTTAAACCAGTTCTTTGTCGCCTTTCTTTGACTGTTTCCTAACACTTTTTAGGAAGTCAACTGGTAGCGTATCACTGTGCATTGATATTCCGGCAAAACTGTTGTCACTTGGTTTCAAAAGAACATTACAACCATTTTCCTTCCAAAGCATCTTGGTCTCTTTACCTTGATTGGTAGATTATCCCGGAAGATCCAAATTAATGACAGATTCTTTGTTTCCGAATCAAATTGGCAGATACAGTAAGTGTCTCATCTCGTGTAACAATGTTGAAAATCTGACATTAATTGCCATTGGTGAACCATTTCACAGCATAATTCCAGGTGTGTGTGTTTGTTGAGCTTTAGTCTAATTGCAAGATACCCTTCAAAATGATTTTTTTTCCCACTAAGGAAGGCAACAGTGAAGGATCGTTGAAACGCTTGAACTAATCCGCACGGAAGCCTCAACGTCCTTGTAGGCCAGCCACCAGTTTCCTTTAAGCATTGTCACCACCACTGAAACGTTGTTTTTTTTTTTCAGTCATTGTCATCCATCATTTTCCACATCACTCTTCTGTTTTCACTGATACCTGACCTCTTAAATCCAGCTAATCAATGAAAAACTTGCAATATGGAGGAGCAAAGTTGTCAAATGCCATATTAAGTATTCCAGTGACTGAGACTATTTAAACCAATTTTGAAATTGCACAAAAATCATTGCACTAAAATGCTGTCTTTCCAGCTCCGTCATGAGTAACACAATGATGCACATTCGCGCATTGAATATTCATTTGCTTGAATTTTTTTCCATCTGTCAAGCACTGTGGAATTCTGAACGCATCTGACCGATTGTTACTGGTGGAAGTTTTGAACTTAAATCTCGCAATGTTACCTATCGTGCCCTCACCAGGGGAATCAACTTTGTGTTTCGCATGTGTTAACTTTGTTCCATTAGTGTCCTTGTTTGTTGTAACGCATTTTCCTTTTTCATAAAGAGATGGATCGTTTCATAAAAAAGTCTGTATGTATGCTGCACAATAATGCTAGTTACTACTTGCAAGGTTTTTGCCAATGTTGGCAGGTATGTGGTGACAATAACTGCCAAAAGCTTTTAGGAAAAATTCCTCCATAGTGCTACAGTGTTTCAATAGACGAAGTTCCCCATGTCCAAACATCACTAATTTCAATTCAGAACCAAGCTGGAAGTGCTGTTCAAAAACTCTGTTTTGCACGGAGGGCAGGTGTTGAAGTAGCAAGACAAATGCCTGCCATCGCAGCCAGCAACAGCAAAGAGAAATGAAATGATGGAACATTCTCACTTTCATCCCTTCCACCCCCCCCCGCCCCCAGAAGTGCAGCAGCAGGAGGACAATCTATCTGTGCATGTATTGTGGCAATCATCATGGGCGCTCAGAGCACGTGACAACATGTAATTTGTATGTCTTCTATTTTGCTCATTTGAGATGCAGAAGGGCAGATAGACTCAAAAACTGTTCCTGTAATGCCAGATACGTGTTATGTTGTGTGCTTGCAGAGTTAATGGCATTTTTCTTACGAACTCTTGGAATAAGCCAGAAAATATTGTTGAGCTCATCCAATTATTGTAAATAGATTCATACATATCTGAAGTTACAGCATTTTAATAAGTAAGAATTAATATTGTGCTGTATTCTTGTTCTGCATTCCTTGAAGTGTATGTTTGTATGTTGCCTTCCTTCTGAGAAAGAGAAGAGCTATTCTGGTCAACCACTGAGTTCAGATTTATGCCCACTTGTTATTGGAAGTTCAGATTTATGCCCACTTGTTATGAGAAGAGCTATTCTGGTCAACCACTGAGTTCAGATTTATGCCCACTTGTTATTGGAAGTTCTAATCCCCCCTCCCCCCCAAGGTGTGAGCCTTAACAGCTACTGTCCTGAGCTGGACAAAAGCAGCAGTCTGGAACAAGGCCTTGTGAAGGGGAGGGACTCTTACTTCTGAAATGTCATTTGACACGAAACATTGCTGTGGAAGTAACTAGTTTGAGATTTTCATGGCAAATTCAATTTTTTTTAAACATTCTGATACAGCTTATGTGGTACAAGGAAGCAAAATTCATTGAGGTGAGAAAAGTCATGCTGTGCGTTTGGTGGAATTGTGAGGATCCTGTGCAATGGGAACTCGTGGATGGGGAAACTATGCTGAACAACAGAAGCAGGTCCATGGTACTGTTCATTAATCCTACCCAGTGCTCGTGAACAGGAAGCGTGCATTGCTGCAAGGGTATAATACTCCAAGCTGCATCTTCAGAGTGGCTGGATGAAAACTACAGGAATTGGAAGGGGTTGGGATCCTAACCCATACAGTCTGGACCTTGCCCCCATCTGATTACCACCTGTTTGGCCCCATGGTCTATTTCTATGAGGATAGTACTTCGCTTCAGCCGTGGATGTGAATTCTGACAGTGGAGAGTTTCTGTTCCCAAAACTTGCCAGTTAGTACTGCCATGGGATTGTGGCTTTGGTGGAATGTTGGCCAAAAAAACTGTGGTCTGTACTTTGCAAAATGAGGTAAGCATGTATAGCTTTCTTGCATTAATACACATTTTAGCTACAAGCGGGTTTAACTTTTGACTCATTTTGATAAATTATAGATTCACACCAGACATGCATATTTTATTATATTTCCCTAAGTATTGGGTGATCCTGTTATTCTCCAACTAGCTCTAAAATGCTTTTTTATTTGAACATTTTATCAAATGTTTCAGAAAACATTCTTTTATGTTAGAAATTGTGATAAACTTAACCATATCTATCAAAATAAAATATTATAGCCACTTAGTTGGCATTTGAATCTTATGTTTAAAGGTTACAGTAAAAACTGGAATGTCTGTAAATATGCATTTAATTCAAGGTATTATAGTAACATTGTGAAGGAGGATTTACAAAACATTCTCAAATTCACAGTAAGCAAGAGATTATTGTATTTCATAAATTTACACTTGAACATTTTCAATTTTGATTTCATCTAATGTACTGTCTTAATTTTAACAAAATTAAGACAGTATATTAGATGAAATCAGCAGCAGCTACTGGTGTAGATAGAAATAACATAATGGTATTTCTTTTTACAAAAATTGGGATGCTTTCAATGAAATGGAGGCAAATATATAAAATAGTTTTATTTAAAAACTTATATACATAATGTTTAGATATTATCGATCACATAAGGGAGGCTGGCTGGTGCCCAACACTACAACAAATTACATTGCTTTCACTGAACAGATTTTTAACATCACTGCATATGCTTTGAAAAGTATTGTGGCATGCTTCTCTGAGAACACTTGCTGCCGCTTCTTCAGTTATCACCCTGAAAGCTGCTTCATCTAGTTGAATAAATTGATAAATGTCACATATTAGTTGTTTTTTCATTCAGTAATATTTATAGTTTTCTATAAGAAATTACTTTAGACATATATATATTAACCCTCAGAATGGCTTGTGAAATCTGAACGAGCTGCTTTAAAAATGCCACTTCAAGAAGGGCCTGGCATTTCATGAATAAAATAGTCAATTTCTGTCTGGGTAAAACTATAGCCTGTTTCAACAGTTGGCTTCACTGCACAACCCTGAAGCAAGATTTGGTAACCTGCATAAAGTTGGATCACATGTCCTCCTTCAAGAGAAACAGCAGATCCGAGACTAATTTTAGCATTCATTGAATGCAGAATCAGTATATGAAAAATTTACGTATTATGTGCAGGTTAGCAAGGTACTGTAATTCATAGCTAAAAACATGCACTATAAATCTTGTTGCCTGACATAATTGAAACTTAATAAAACTATGTTGTAGAAATATTTTAGTACTTTCTAACTACCGTTTTGAAATACATTTAAGTCATATTGTCTTTTACTTCAAATTCACAATCTACTACCATATCTTACTTACTTTAGTTTTTGTTCATCAAGACACCAATTGCGTGCTACTGTACAGTTTAAAAAAAAAAGTAAATTTATAAATGCCTGGAGTACTCTGCGATTGTTTTGTAATACTTGCTGGTACTAAATACGCCATGCAAAAAAGGGTACATTTCTATTATATCTATGGAATGTAGTGACAGCAGAAATGTCAATATCCCGCTTTCATAACCTAACTGACTTTTTATTCACCACATGTGGGATCTACGATAAATTTTTAAAAAAACTGTAGAGAATATAGCCAACCCTCACCTCGAAGTGGGGTTACCACCTATGAGCATTTCACAAGTTTTTCAGCTGAACATTAAATCTGATTTGGCGGATGTTTCTGAATAAAATAACAATTAGCATAATCAGTTTAATAGAATTAAGTTACACAAAACTTGTTCCCTCTATGTGGAAGTAATGCTGCGTTTACAAGAAAAGCAGGTGCTCTCTAGATAAAAATTAATATATCACAAATATACCTATACGAAAGCTACTTTCTTTTGAAAAAATGTAAATTAAGGCAATAAGGTAAGCAAATTTTTGGACACAAAATAGGGATTACAGCTTTCTTACTGCCCAGCACTTAAAATTTTTGCTCCTGGGGTAGGGATGTGCCAGGTGCATTCAAGCTTTTAATCTCATGATAACAATGAACACATTCCACGTATGCAAACTGCCTTACGGAGCAGAAAGGTGAGTCACACCTGATGCTGTCAAACTGCTTTGGGAGCAGTAGGATCTGAACGAGTGAGTCACCCAAGTTCAAGCCATGTAACACGTCCAAACCAGTCTGAGGGTTAAAAAAAAAAATGGGCCACAAAAAGACATGTTCTAATTTTACATGCTTATGTAGTGAACTACTAACTGTAGTTTCAGCTGCAGAATATAAATGTCAGTAGTTTGAGGGAATAGCATGCAGGCATGGGGACTAGTTGAATCTTGACTGCACACCCGAACATTTACACTACTAGCTCTTTTCACTATTCTTACACCACCTTCACTAGAAATAATATCCTTTTTTTTTTTTTTTTTTTGCTGGCCGAGTGGTATAACATAGTGGACTTTAATTATTCTTTGAAGATGGGTTTGGGTTCAAATCCTGGGAGGCATGGATGGTGTGTTTGTCTTATGGCAGTGGCCCTAAATTAAGAAAGAGCAACTTCTTGTAGCCCATTGAGTTGCTTATGGTGGTCTCGTTGCCAAAGGAAATTTGACTTCTTGTGGCTTGATTTTTTTTTTTCTTTCTGGTCACACAGTACAAAAAATATTTTATCTTTGTCACTGTTTCTTGCGTGGATTTGTAATAATTAGTGTTGCAGTGATAATGAATATAAATTAGAGTTTTGGGCACATCACTATGGTGTGAAACAGAAACTCAAGATTGCAAATCGTTCGAATTTTTTATGATTCGAGAAAATATAGAATACCTGGTACAGACGTGCCAACTCTCTGGGTTTAGGCCGGTAATTCCGGATTTCATTACACTTCCCGGAATTCCGGATTAGAAATTAATATTGCCGGATTCCATCATGATTTCCGTAGCGTAAATTAAAAAGTAATGAGAAAAGTTCGAAGTTCTCCAAGGCATCGTAGAACTTCGTTGATTACCGTAACGTAAATCAAAAAGTAAGGAGCAGAAAAGTTCGAAGTTCTCCGAGGCATCAGTTCATTAGCGGAGAAGCGACCTTTCCCTTCTGAGTCAGCATCGAGCAGTTTTGCTTTGTGCTGGCAGCGATGTTTCCTCTTCTGTCCGTTAATGATCTCTGGTGCTGCAGGCACGGAGTAGGAGCGGGCGTGGCCTTGGCGCGCACCGTACGTACTGACGCAGATTTTTATTGGAAGCGCGCAGTAGTGTTTTGGTTTGTTTTATGTACTTCGTCTGTCTTCACAGGAATTTCTGAGAACTTTTTGTGCACGTGTTTAATCAAGCGATGGCTGGTAGAAAATATCAGCCTGTTTTTAAGAAGTATACGACAGATTATCCATGTATAATCGAATCAAGGAAGTGCCAACAATTTTCCTTTTGCTCTTTTGTAGGTGTGATTTTTCCGTTGTCCACAACGGCAAAGGATGTACTGTTAATCACCTTCGTACTCAAAAACACGTAGACAATTCTAAGTGCGTGGAAAATAACAAAAAATTAAATTTTGCTCGAGATAGTTCCTCTTCCGATGCCATTATCCATGCTGAGTGCTTGTTTACTTCATTCCTCGTTTAACATAACTTACCTTTAAGCTGTGTTGACCATGCAAGTGTGCTTTTTAAGAAAATATTCCCAGATAGTAACATTGCAAAAAAATATGAATGTGACAGGAAAAAAACATCGTGCGTTGTTGCCGAAATCTTAATAGACTTGCCAACTTTTACGGATTTCTGCTTAATTTTACTGATTTGCGGATAGGTCTTTTTTAACAGATTTTTTTAATATTTCGATTACTCAATCGAAATATTTCAACCCCCTGCAACCATCCACTTAGATTTTCTACCAGACCTTACGAGCGCTGTGTCATGCGATGATGTCATCTTTGACTCACTGCTTCGTGACATCGTGCAGTAGCTCTCTCTTTCTCCATGGTAGTGCTCAAGTGATGTGCCGACCAAAGTTCGCCAAAATGAGCGTTTAGTACGCATCGAAATGTTACCAACGCGTAAAAATACGCATCGGGAATTTTTCTCGCTGCGTAAAAATATACGTCGGGATTTTTTTTTCTTGCGCGTAAAACTACGCATCGAATAATTTTACCAATTCGTAAAAATGCGCATCGGGACGGTACTTTGCCTTTCAGAAACGGAAGTAAACGAAATAAAGATTTTCTCCGTAATCATAATTTCTTTTTCCTGTGATGTTGTCTCTGTCCAGTATTGTTGTTATATATCGTTTTATTCCAAAAATATTTGTATTTCAGTTTAAACATAGAGGTAAAATTTCCGAAATCAGAAATTCGATGGCGAAAATTTTTCGCTGTAATCTTTAGGCATGAGAGTGCGACGGCTTCGAGGAATTTCTCCTTTTCCGTCATAATTTGGGTTATCCTCCAGACCGATGCATAACTTAACAGAAATTTTTTAAATATATATTTTTTTTTATTGGAGGTTTAACTACCACCATGAGCAACTCAATGGGCTATAAGCAGTCGCCTGTCCCTAATTTAGGTCACTGGTTCCAGGGAAGGGAGAGTCAGTGCTGTAAGACAAACACAACATCTATGCCTCACCGGGATTCGAACCCAGACCCCTTACGGACGAATGATCAGAGGCCATCGCTTAGACCACTGCGCCACCGGGGCGGCAGATTTTTTTTATAACAGAAATTTTTGTTTTTACATTTTTTTATATGCCTTAACGTAACATTAGTGCTTCAAATTATGTCCATTGATATTTCAAACATACGAAAGTAGGCTTGCAGGTTTTTCATAGAAAATTGCAGGATTTTTCTCTTCTTAAGGTTGGCAAGTCTGCTGGTAATATTAGCTTCATGACATTCACAGTCTGTTTATGTCACGAAGCTAATTTTCGCAACTGAAAAGAGTATGTGGTTTTGATTGTACATAGTTTTCTCACTACAAGTCTTTTGGATGTGCAGATTTATTTCCCAGTAAAAAGTGCTGTTCTATGCACTATATTCTTAAACTTCCTACATCTAATTCAACGTAATTTCCGAATTAGTACAAATTAACTTTTAAAACAGCCCAAGAAGCTAAAAGAGTGAAATTTTAACTGACACTGTGCAGTATTCAATGGCAATTTTCACTGGTGAACAAAACCACAAATTTAGTGAAAAAAGTGTGGCTGAAGAAGTGTGTCACACAACTGTGGGGAACTTAATTCATCTCAAAAAGTGCATGCAAGTTTGTTAATATACAGAGGCATTTTATGACATATGAGAATTTGCCACTTTGAGCTTGTGCTGGAAGCTCCGATTCCTCTGAAAAAAACATTTCTGATACTTAGAGCAGATTGCCATGAAAGACCAAGTGCTGGCCAGCTGGGATCTTGAAAGAAGAGAGTAAAAAAATATCAGCTTTTAGAATGTTTATACTGTTTGATTACATCAGGGATCACTGCCCATACAAACCTGTGGGTGAGACTGCTGGGCAAAATATTAATGGTAAATTGTGTCAGATGGTTACTGATACTGAATATATCCCACTATCCTGTGATAAATTTTGAATTGCATTTGCTGACTATTCATGGCAAGTCACAGCAGACTATTGTTAATAGCAGCACACAGCAAAAACGACATGATGTTCCATAGCAGAATAATTTGCCACCTTTTATAAGTTCCTGATACTTGTGTTGACTCCTGTTTTGTCACCAGTATTCTGTGTTATACATCTGAAGTTTTTTTATAGGTATATTCAGCCAAGCAGATGTGATGGTGTCTGTCAATTGCAAAACGTTCGCAGGAGAAGAATCTCTGTTACGAAAGGCTCTTTCAATCTCATCTTATGGGTGTTCAATTGAGTTAAGCTCTGTGGACTGTACAGGTCATTTTAGCAATCTGAAGTCACTGTAGTGCTCCAAGAATCATAGCATAATGATTGGAGCCTTGTGGCATGGGAACCATCTCAATATCAGTTGCATATGTAAATGAGGATAGCACATGTCTGATTGCCATTGGGCATTCCTAATAATAATTTGCTACTTCAGTGTTTATATTATAAATAGACTTCTATAGAATGAACAACAGGATTCATGATGCTGCTGGGGAGGACAGCTGTTAGGCACTGGTAGCAGCTGACTGACATGTATGGAAATCATGGACTTAGTAGTAAGATGCAACAGGATTATGTGATGACTCCTTATCACAACACTTGACTAATAAAAGGCAACAGGAGTGTATGACTCCACATTATGATCCTCAGCTAGTAACAGACAATAAGAGAATGGTGACTTCTCAACACAACCCTCCATGAAAAGGTAACCGAAATATGGACACTCTTCAACATTAACTCTCAACTATTAAAAGAGGCTATCGAAGTATGATGGTTCCTTGAACTATGAATAACTTCTGTCCATCTCAACAAAACAAAATTTGTTAATCACAGCAGGTAGGTGGTGGTACCTTCACACACTGTTTTCATGGTGCCTGTACTGTATTTCTTTTATTTCATGCTTTAACAGGTATTAGTACAGTAGAACCCATATGTAATGAAGTCCTGGATTTAAAAAGCAAAGGCCGCCCCGGTGGCGCAGTGGTCTAAGCGATGGCCTCTGATCATTCGTCCGAAAGGGGTCCGGGTTCGACTCCCGGTGAGGCATGGATGTTGTGTTTGTCTTACGGCACTGGCTCTCTCCCTTCCCTGGAACCAGTGACCCTAAATTAGGGACGGGCGACTGCTTATAGCCCATTGAGTTGCTCACGGTGGTCGTTAAACCTCCAACCAAAAAGAAAAAAAAAAAAAAAAAAAAAAAAAGCAAAGCAGGAACTTTTGTTTGGTATAGTGTTAATTCAAAGCTAATTTTGTCATTTTAAACAAACAAAATGAAATGAAATTCCCAGATTTAATGAGGGAGAGAACAGCTAAGATGATCAATTTTACCAAAGAAGTAAAATTCTATATTTAATGAATCAGACAAAATTTGCTGCGTATGTCCTGGAATGGAAATTGTGACATACAGGATGAAATTACAACAGCACAGTGGAATCTTAAGAGTACTAGTGAAAAAATGTTGATAAGAAAGCAATGGGAAGGGGTACATCAAATGCTGAACAAGTGAATTATGTAGAAGAATCTTCTACACCTACCCATTATTCTTTTGGAAGTATCGCATCAACAGAGATGAAAACAGGCGTCCCCTACTTATAGGCAAAAAGAGGATGGGTGGGGGTTCACGCACGTGTACCGAGTGGATTTCTGTGTGAGGAATAGGTGAGTAATGGAATAGGGATGTGGCCTGACGGGAGACAATGATACCTGGAATTGTGTCCATTTCAACCTCCACATGAGCATTGTATTGGGAAGATTGGTGCTGCTTTTGCTTCCTATGTGTCGTTAAACAGCAGTCAAGTAGGAAATCCTAAACTTTTATGAATGACAAAGTGTCTAAGAGAAAAGTGTTATCCATAGGTGACAAAGTAGCCATTATTAGAGAGATAGAAAATGTTTCTGTATGTTATGATGTGCATGGATATTGTCACGTATGCATATTTTTACATGGTGGAAAAAAACAGATTTAGAGAGCACCTGGATTCCGATTGGTCCCGAGCTCCTCGTTATAAGCAGGTTCCACTGTATATTAAGTTGTATTCCCAATGCACTGCAACATTTTATTATAAGATCAGCTGATTTGATCTGTCCATCATCATGTAGAATATTTTATGATACACAGAGCATATCTACTAGTCCATTAAACAAAGGGCATTATGGTGGTGGCTAGTTTTTACAAACCACTTTTAACAATATTTGAAATTACATACGAGTATATATTATTATATACATGCACACACAGACTATTATTATGTTAGTGTTCTTAGATGCATAAAACTGACCACCAAAAAACTTACTTTTCACAGGCAAATGTCCAGCTAATTCACAAAGAGCTGGGTTAAAGGCTTCATCATCTTTTGCACCTTGGAATCACAAAAAAAAATATTTATAAGAAAACTATTATTAATTTATTGTGATGAGATAATATTTTATGCACATAACCACTTTTTTTACACATAGTGATGTAAGTTTAGAAATCATAACAGATAAAATACATCACAAATCTATTCCACAACTTTCCAGATTAACCAGATCTGAGTTTACTTTAAGCTTTCAAAATCTCATAAATCTTGTCAAGTTCATTATGCATGTATTAATCTTTAGTCAACATTCGGTGCTTCAGAAGATGTCAGATAAAAACAAATAGCGAAAGAGGGTGTCTGTGAGGTAATGCGCATCGAAGAGCTGCCTGCAGTTCTATTGTAAACAAATAGCTGAAAATGGCAATTAAACCTCCTACCAGCACCATTACAATGAAACATATATAGTATTTAAATAACTGTAAATTCAGAAACCAGCAACTCAATTGTTTAGGAAAAATTCAAACATTGATGGCACATAAGCTCATATTTAATAAAATATAAGGTGTTACAGTCCTTTAAGTTCAAATTGCTCTCGAAACAATATTTCTAAAAAATCTGCCACATTACCTTACATTTCCATGTGTTTTAATTGGTGTATTGTTTCCATTGTTGATGAAGGTTGTATTTACATACCTTGGCTGTTGTTCTTACAGGCTGGTTGGTTTCTGTTGTGGAGGTCCAGCAGGCTGGGATGGCTTGTACTAAGGTGGTGAGATTGTTACGTGCATAAATGTCGATTATCAACTTTTATATGATTTCTGTTCCACAAAATTCATTTATTTGCTATTTCGAAGTCCTTTTCAGAGCTTCTTTATGGAGCTTCATCCTTAGAAGGCTTTCTCCCATTGATACATGAAATAACCTTAACCACTGTGTGATGGCAGCACACAATGATTAAGAACTTCTCCAGATACATTAAGGAACCTAATTGTGTCCCACGAGAAGGCTCCCCAAACACCACCACCTTGAACAGAGCTGACCTGGCACAAATGGGCCATGGCCTCATGCTGTCGACACAACACCCACACCCTCCCATCAGGTAGGTACAGATGAAAAGAGGATTCATCTGACCACACAATGCGGTGCCATTCTGCAGAGGTTCAGTTTTGATGTTCCCGGCTTCTGCAGAGGTTCAGTTTTGATGTTCCCAGTGCCATTCTGCAGAGGTTCAGTTTTGATGTCCCCGGCACCATTCTGCAGAGGTTCAGTTTTGATGTTCCCGGCACCATTCTGCAGAGATTCACTTTTTATGTTCAAAGTGCCATTCTGCAGAGGTTCAGTTTTGATGTTCCCGGTGCCATTCTGCAGAGGTTCAGTTTTGATGTTCCCAGTGCCATTCTGCAGAGGTTCAGTTTTGATGCTCCCGGCACCATGCCATTCTGCAGAGGTTCAGTTTTGATGTTCCCGGCACCATGCCATTCTGCAGAGGTTCAGTTTTGATGTTCCCGGCACCATGCCATTCTGCAGAGGTTCAGTTTTGATGTTCCCGGCACCATGCCATTCTGCAGAGGTTCAGTTTTGATGTTCCAGGCAAGGCATAGTGTCCGATGACAAGCAGTCAACATGTGGCACACAAGAAGGGTGTCAGCTCCTATAGCCCAGGGCATGCAGCGTTCGCTGTACTGTTTGCTCACTGACACTGCTTGAGCCTCCGAATTTAACGTGAATGTGAATTGTGCCATGTGACCCTGGTCATCAATGGTGTATGTTCACCCACCGCTTACTCTCTGGACACAGGTAAATCCGTCGATGGTATACTCATGGTATCATGGTGTTTATCCATGTTCGTCAATTGCAATACACTGTTGGGAAGCCCTGCTGTCCGCCTATTTATCGCCTGTGTTTGGTTCAGGTCTCTTCCACTGTGAGCAGGGGATGCCCATGTCAACTTCCAATCACCAATATCTATGTTTTGTCTACTGAGTGTATATATGCTGGGTGAAATAAATAAAACATTACTGAGACCTTGATACATACTGCGATAAAAAAGTTCCGAGACTAGGTACGTAGCGCGCTAACACATGGCAGTACACAGACGCACGAGCAGCGGTCAAGGGCAGTGACATTTAAGAGTCATTGTGCTGGCGTCGTTCTGTGAACATCAGGAGCCTGTGCTACACGATATTTTGTGACCACGTGCAGGACACAGCTGCGATTTCGGTATGGACTGCAAACTAGAGCAGTGAGTGAACAAACATTAAATTCTGAGTCAAACTCGGCAAATCGGGAACGGAGACGCATGAAATGTTGCGGCAGGCTTATGGCAATGAGTCGTGCGAGGTGTTTTGAGTGACACTCGCGCTTCAAGAGCTGCACTGGAAGACCACGAGAGGTCAGGGCAACCGCCCACGAGCAAAACCCCTGAAAATGTGGACAAAATTAAGGAACTCGTGCATGAAGATCATTGGAGAATCTTTCAAGACATTGTTACCATTGTAAATGTATTATACGGAACAGTGCAAGAAATTCTGATGTCGGTTTTGAACTGCATTGCTGCAAAGTTTGTGCCAAAGATTTTGAACCCCAAGCAGAAGGCGCTTCGTGTCGAACTTTGTCAAGATCTCTGTCAGCAGGTGGTGAATGAACCAACGTTCCTGTCGCGGGTCATCACTGGGAACGAGACTTGGGTCTACGGTTACGAGCCGAAGACCAAACAACAGTCATTGCAGTGGAAGAGCTCGGCATCTCCACGACCGAAGAAGGCCCGACAGGTCTGGAGCACAACCAAAAGCATGCTCGTCGTGTTCTTCGACATTCGTGGGGGTTGTGCACCATGAATTCGTCCCCCATGGACACCGCCCTTTTTTACTGCGATGTTCTGCGGCGTCTTATGGAGGACATTCGCCGCAAATGACCTGAAATGTGGCGCAGGGGCGATTTTCTGCTCCATCACGACAATGCAGCAGCTCACAGAGCGTTAGCAACACGCCAGTTTTGCAGCCGCAACAGCACGACTACCCTTCCTCGCCCACTTTACTCGCTGGATTTGGCCCTCTGCAACTTCTTTCTGTTCCTGAAGATGAAGCTGAAGCTCAAGGGTCGCCGTTTTGAAACCGTGGACGAGATCCAGCGCGAATCGCAGACGGTGTTTGACACGATTCGCGAGCAGGACTTCCAGGGAACATTCCAACAGTGGCAAAAATGCTGGCAGCTGTGTATCGCTGCCCAAGGAGACTACTTTGAGGGAGATCATAGCCAGACTTAAGTAACGTAAGCACTTTGTTGTATATTGGCCAAGTCTCGGAACTTTTTGATCGGACCTCGCATTACAGTAACAATGATTACATCCTACAAAATCGCAATACAGAGTGTATCATGAAGTTCAGTAACTTTCAGTACATGAAGGTATCATCAGTAGTTGGTAAAAAGTGCTACTGAAATTATTTTCAAAATGCTTACTTGTTTCTTGCTTTGTTGTAGGTTTTACTGAGAGAATTCTAAGTCAGAATGGCTACTATAGCTCAGAAAGCACATTGACTTACAAAAACAAAATCATTTATCCTTGAATATTTAAAAGGAAATACACAAAGGTATCACCTAATGTAAAATTGATCACATCACAAATAAATTTTTTGAGGTGAAAACCCATTCTTAAAGGAGCAAGAAGTGGTAGGTCAATGGTTTCTAATGAGTTGTGCAAAACATAAAAAAGACTTACACTTGACCAGTGACAATATCTAGCATCACACCAAATACCAAAATCTACAGTCCACAAGGTGTTATATGAATGTTTATAAACTATAAAGCCCTCAAAAATTAAAGCAGGATGATTGTTCCAGGGGTGCAAAGATAAATGTTGGCCTGAATCAATTACAGTTAAAGCTCCTTATTCACGGTTCCCTTATTCGCGTTTTCACTATTCGCGGGTTAAAAAATTGTGACCAAGTTCCTGTATTCACGACTAAAAATTTCTTTATTTGCGGATCCAGTCAGTATATTAAAAGGATTGGGTGTCCTTTATTAACGCATCGACATCTTTTGAGTACTGCTGGCACGTGCCGAGGCTGCTTTTACAAAGAGTGTAACCGAATGGACTAATATCAAAGTAAAACAAACCTTATTACCACTATGCCTAAAGTACGTTGTCAAATGCCGCCGCCGCCGTATTACACGTTCCGCTATGTCCTTTGATAAGAGCTGCCTTCGCCACGGTCGGTGTTTTATTGCTTCAACTTGTCAGTCATTGCAATAATTTTGATTGAATAACATGCGTCTCTCCTGCTTTGTTCCCAATTTATAATGCCGAGTAAAAGGAAAGAAAAATTAGTTCCGACGCGGAAAAAAATAGTGTTGCCGCTTAAAGTAAAAATAGAAATGCTTGACCGTTTACGCCTTGGTGAGTCGTTTGCATCCATATCACGCTCTTTCAATGTTAATGAATCAACTGTACGATCCATCAAGAAATCCGAAGACAAAATAAGGAATTCTATAGCTTCAACCTCACTATCAGCAAAAATTGTTCGTGATCCAGCAATTGAAAAAATAGAAGCTGCGTTATCATTATGGATTGAAGATCATAACCAGAAAAGAGTGCCCCTAAATGGTCTTATGATCCGCGAGAAGGCAAAGCGTCTTTACGCACATTTTAAAGAACCTGGTGATGAACGTACAGATGGAGGATTTCAAGCATCAGAAGGTTGGTTCAATAAATTCAAGGTGCGACAATCATTGCATAGCATTAAAATTGTTGGAGAAGCTGCATCTGCAGACACCGCCGCAGCAGAAAGGTATCCAGAAGAATTTTCAAACTTAATTGCTCATGGTGGATACAAACCGGAACAAGTGTTTAATGCAGATGAAACTGCCTTGTTTTGGAAAAGAATGCCAAACAAAACTTTCATATCCAAAAGTGAGAAGTCCATCCCTGGTTTCAAGGCAGCAAAAGATAGAGTTACACTGCTGCTGTGTTCTAACGCATCTGGAGATGGTGTTATAAAGCCACTAATGCTTTACAGATCGTTATTAAATCCTTGTGCTTTTAAAAATCAAAACAAGGACAACCTGCCAGTGTTTTGGCGTGCAAATAAGAAAGCGTGGGTTACAAGTGCTATTTTTTGTGACTGGTTCCAGAATTGTTTTGTTCCTGAAGTTGAGACTTATTTGAAAAAAAAATAATTTAGACTTTAAGGCCGTTCTAGTTTTGGACAATGCTGCAGGTCACCCTCGTGAGCTTGAAACTATGCATCCAAATATAAAGGTGATATTTTTACCTCCTAACACGACGGCTGCTTTACTCCAACCCATGGACCAAGGAATAATCCAGGGGTTCAAGCTCTATTACATTAGACGAACCTTCAAAATCATACTGGACACCATGGAATGTGATCCTGATATGAATGTGATGCAATGCTGGAAAATTTTTGACATAGCAAAATGCATTGTTAACATAAAAGAATCGTTGGAAGAACTGAAACCATACACATTGAAATCATGTTGGAAAAAACTGTGGCCTGTTCTGACTGTCGGAAATGATGAAGAATCCGTGCAAATTCAAACTTTAACTGCAAACATTGCTCAAGTTGCGAATGGAATAGGACGAGATGGCTTTGAACAGATAGAATCAAGTGACATTCAAGAGTTGCTTGAATCACAAGATGAAGATTTGACCGAAACCGACTTAGAGGAAATGTTAAATCCGCATTCCATTGAAGAAGAGGCTTCAACAAGCACTGAAAAGGTGACCTTTAACTTGAAAAACCTGAGTGAAGGTTTACGGATGGCAAATGAGCTTTGTGATTTCTTCATGAAAATTGATCCATCTATGGAAAGAAGTCTTATTTTTAAAAGGCAAATTGTTAATGCCACAGCTGAATATCAATCTGAATTGAAAGACCTTTTAAAAGCGGGCAAAACAAGAAAAAATTACTAAGTTCTTTAAACCTTTGCCTAAGCCTGACAATAATAATTAATAGATATTGTTAAAAACTCTCATTAAATTGATTTTATTTTGATTTCTTTTTTTATTTTGGAACCTTGGAACGTTTTACTTATAATCCCATACAAATTACCATTCCATATTCACGGTTTCTGTATTCGCGGCATATTTATGGAACATATACCCCGGGAATAAGGAGCTTTTACTGTATGGTATTCTGTTTTGACAGAACGTATGATCTTCCACTGAGGCCACATTTCATATTAGTGCTCAAATAAACAGACAAAATGAGTGAATTTGTAGATCAGGAAAATCACAGGAAACATATCTGAGATAGCTCAAAGATTAACAACTGGTATGGGCTTCTACATGGTAGGATTATTGGTACTTTGTTTTTCCAAGAACCTACTATGATCTGGACACACTTTTAATTGATGCAGTGCCACAATTGGAAGGCAAATTTTCAAACTTCATTTGCAACAGGAGGTGCTCTGCTACATTGGGGTGTGTATGACAATAAATCATTTCCAAATCAACAAACTGGTTCCATGACCTTCATCATAATGCATTTAGCATAACCCTTCTAGATTTCTTTTTCTGGGATTATGTTGAAGATGTAGTGTGTTAAAGATGTGTTCCAAACATTTATACTCTGAAGGAGTGTATTGCAAATGCAATTGCCCCAAAAATGCTGCAAACTGCATGGCATAAAATGGATTATTGTTTGGGCTATCAGTGATGTTCACCTCAATTTTTATATTTATTGCAAACAGTGTATAACTGTCTTTACTTAGTAAAATTATATAAAATTATAGAAATTGTTTTTTTATAGATACATTGCATATAAGTAAATTTCAGATGCAGTTCTGAATTATGAATATACAGTAAAGCAGGGTTGAAAAAAAAACCCTGGGCTTTAAAAAAAAACAACCCCGGGTGGGTTTTATTGTTTTTTTGGGGGGTTTCGATGGGGTTTGGGGAGTTCTATTTGGTTTTTATATCCTTTCATTAAAATTTCAAAAGATTAAATATTATTAATGAAAAATCCATGCAAATTTTCTATTGGTTAACAAAAATCTCCTTTTTATGCAGTCTTGAAATAATTTTATTTAAATCTACACAAAGGTTAAGATACTTAACACACCATTCACTGCAATCTATAAACTAGTATTTGATCAAACTCTAAGCTCTCATCAAAAATTTCTGAGATGTATAATTAAATTTGGGTAAAACCACAAACTTCTATATTTTTTGTGACAAATTTACTGGGTTTTTTTTTTAACATTTGTGGATCTTGAAAAGTTGCTGTGCTTTATCAACACTTGAGTGATTGCAAAGTTTTGATCAGACTAGTCCGCAAGTAGAAAATATCCTTTGTACTGCAGATGAACTGGCTGGGCAACCACATAGACCATAGACTTGACATATAAGAGCAGAAATCTTTCAGGATTCCAGCTTTGGTCACACTTGCATGTTGAATAAATAAATCCATCGCTCTTTCCACGTTAAGCAACACACAGGCCGCCATCGGGGATAACAACATTTTTTTGGTTGCTGTGCGTTGCTTAACGTGGAAAGAGCGATGGATTTATTTATTCAACTGACGCCACGTATTTAGATGATTTTCACACTTGCATGTTGGTCCATCAGCTGCCACCATTTTGGCAGCACTGAAGTTTTGCACATTATATATAATTTATGACTACAGACTTGTGGTGTTGAGATAGAATGAAAATACCAACGTTTGCCACAATAAAAGGTTTATTATACATCTACTATAGTTTCGCAGAGCTTCTGGCTCGGCATCATCAGGGCGAAATAAATGACAAAATTTTCATACTGATGATGCCGAGCCAGAAGCTCTGCGAAACTATAGTAGATGTACTGTATAATAAACCTTTTATTGTGGTAAACGTTGGTATTTTCATTCTATTTTTGCACATTATTATTTACAAACATAGACTTTGTGTCACATATTTTAAAACCCATTATAAAAATTATCCATTCAGGTTTATTTTCTAACACCCAGTTATCAGCAATTTGTTCTTGCTCAGAGCTCATTCTCTTTTCCTGGCCATTTTGGATTCATTAAGTCTGCCAAGTAGTAGCAAGGCTGAAGTGCTTGATCCATATCCATCCATCCTTTTTTTTTTTTTTTTTTTTTATCACCGGTGTATATGGTTCAAGATTTGCATCATTTTCCATAAGATCTTGCCACAGTTCCATTGCCTCAGAAATGTTTTTTGTTCAGCCTGGAGAATGTCTAGTACTTTACTAACCTGTTTTAGCATGTGTACTGCATCTTTGTAAATGATTACATTCTCTAGAATTTTATTTATGTTTGGGGGAATTTGCAGATAATTTGAATGCTTAACAAACAGGTATAATGAATCTATGTAATAAAAGCAAAACAGGTATAATTAAAAAATTTGAGCACCAAGCTTTCCCATTTTAAAATGTTGCTTTTGAAACTCTTTGAAGAAAATATCCCAAAATTGCAGTAAAACTCCAAAGTATGCTCCAGTTTAAAAACAATAAAACCCACTACAATGTGGGTTTTATTGGTTTTTGCCTGGGTATTTTTGGGCGGGTATGTGCATAGACAACCCTGTACTGAAGTGCCACTGAATTAGAGATGCCTGCCTAGTAATGCATTGGGCCACCTCTTGCCCTAGTGACAGCAGCCACATGACAAAGCATAGACTTCAACAGCTTGCAAAAATGTTCTGAAGGTATTGCCAGCCATGCCTCCTCCAAAGCTGTCCATAATTCCCTCAGGTTCATAACCAAAGGGACGCGTGCCCGAACAGCCTGTTTGACAAGTGTCCCAAAGATGTTTGATGGGATTTAAATCTGGGCTTCTAGGTGGCCACTGAAGCACTTAAGATTCACTATAATGCTCTAGTAATCATGCAGTGGCCAGGTGGGACCTGAGGGATAGGCAATTATCTTGCTGGACTACACCATTGCCATTGGGATGCATGCTAGATATGAATGGGTGGAAATGGTCTGCTAGGATGACCACATATTTTGGGGGCACTCAAAGTTCACTATACACATACCAAAGGTCCCATAGCATTACAGATAAAGACACTCCAGACCATCAGTGAGAGCCACCCTTCAACTTGACATGAAAGGTCCATGGCTTCATGAAGTTGACGCCAGATCCACACTATCCCATTGGCTTGGCGCAGTTTAAATCTGAATTCATCACTCCAGGCTATCTGCTTGCAGTCCTCTGTGGTCCAGTGGTGGTGTGCTTTTGCTTAGACAAGGCATTAAGCGGGGTGTCATGCTATTGACAGTGGAACTTTTGTGAGCCAGCAGCTCCCGAACCCTAGACATTTAAGAGTACATTGCACTGTCCTTGCACTAATATGGCAATTTGATCCACTGTTCAAATCGGTGGTGCTTTGTGGTTGCACCTATCAGTTTTAACAATGTGGCCCAAATGCTATATACTACGAGCTGTCATTGCTGGTACAGCTTTGCAATTCATTTGGGAGCTTGTTCTTTTGCCACAATTTTAATATTCCTGAAACATGCTGTAGCATAGGAAAATCCCCAAAGTGTTGATGACTTCCAAGATGGAGCAACCCCTCCTGCAGGAACCGACAATTCACTCTCTGTCAAAAGCATTCAAATCTTATGTCCTACCCATCATTTCTGTAACTGATCACTATTGCAGAAGCTGTGGGTGATAGCAGTAGTTGACCACAGTTTTGGTTAGGCATGTGCAGGTAGGAGTAGCAGCCAAGCATTTGCATAACTTCTGCTATCTTTACTTCAATGGTACTACATGGTAATGCAAAAACCAATAAATGCAACAACCAATCAATAAATACAAAATGATCAACACCAAAGATAGATTTCCACAAAGGAAAAATCTTTAAATATTATACAAAATAAAGTAATGGCATGATAAGTCTTACCAAAAGAAGATTTTCTAGCCCACATAAAGATCCTTATAGCATCCCATTTGTTTTTATATGGTTCTGAAGCATCTGTACACTTTGTAAAAGCCCTTCCTCGTGTGATGAAAATGTTATGAGCAATTTCCTTTTCGACAAGAAAGCTCGATAGTTTCATTATAGACCTGGTAAAATATAACAATTGTAATACTTGAATATTTAGTTGAGAAATTAAAAAAGGTGCTGGATATTTTATATCACAGTAATCAAAACAATTTCATATGCAAGAAAAAGAACATGCAACATACTGTATATCCATTCACAATGCACTGAAATCAAAACACAGTATTTCCCAGGCTAAGTGTTTTAATCATAAGTTTATTCTTTTCTACTGGATATCAAATGAGAGGTGTTAAACAATATTTACATATTGATTTATGCAACATTATTATAATGCAGGAAACCTAGTTTCAAATAATGTGCACTTTCCCACATCATTTTACCTGCATCCCTAAACCACTTTTTATACACCAAATTGCGACTTTCATACATCTAACGAACAAATATTTTGAACATATAAATGGTAGGAAAATGAAAATAGTTTTCTTAATAATTCTCAACTATGCACTAGTCAACCGAAGTGCCAAAAAACTTGGATACTCTCTAATACAGTGTTGGTCCTCCCCGCAATCAGATAACAGCAGGGCATGGACTCTACGAGCTCTCTGTAGTACTGTGGAGGCAGTGCACACCATGCTTTCTGAAAAGCATCCCACAATTTCGTAATATTTGCCAGCGGGGGTTTCCTGGCATTGACGGCAGGGACGTCGCCAAGGGAGTGTTAGGCTCATCCTGAAATTTTTCGTGCCCACTCTGACGCCCACCCAGTTCAAAATGTGCCATTTTTCAATATATTTAACTTTAATATATAATCTGGACTTTGCCAAGTGTTTTATTTCATGTAGTCCTACGTATTTTCCTCTAGGGAGCAGTGTTTACGTCTCCAAGAAAGTTATCAAAATAGCATCCGTAGGGGCCATGAAAATCCAATTGTTCTCCACACTTCCAATTCCTTAGTTTATGCCTCTTTTTTATGTTTGTACAACCAAGGAGGTTAATGAAGAATGTGGACAGGAATTAACTGAGGGGATCACTATTAATTGCCCTGCTGTTTGTTTTCTTTACAAAATCTGGGATTTCGAACACACAAAGGTGGAGTCTAAAGCTACACCAGCACTCTTGGGACTGCCCTGGGACAGTGAAAGTGCAGGAAGTGGCTGAAGACAGCATTGTAGGAGAGGAGTGCAAGGCAAAGTTGCTGGCTTGAAGGAAAGAAGTTAAAGAGGGGGAGGTATTGTGTCTGTGCAGCACGACATTAAAATTTGATTTAGATAAACAAAAACGATATTTTCCTTTAAATTGTGTACTATTTTCATACGCAAAAATGCAAAATTTTGAAAAGCAATTTAAGACAATGCATTCAGAGCAAGTTGAAAGCGACATTCTAGTAACACTTGTATCTTACACCAGTGGCGTAACTAGTCAGATCCGTGTATGTGTGTGTGTGTGTCCAGGTGGAGGGGGGGGGAAGGATGAGAATTGCACGAATTCCTTTGTAGCAGGTAGAGAAAAGCATTAAAAATTAGTTCTTTCGGTGTTTCTAAAAAACAAAAAATGCTATCAAGCTTGCCCCACCAAAAATATTGCTCCCCCATCCAGATTTTGCAGTCTAGCAATGCCCCTGATTGATGGCATGTTGAACAGCATTCCAAATGTGTTCGATGGCATTTAAATCTGGTGAACGAGGGAGTCAAGTCAGGATGCCAAATTCTGTGGAATGTTCCTCCAGTCATATTCGGGTGACTGTGGCTGTGTAAGGTGATGCATTTTTATGTTGAAAGAGGTTGCAGTGGTTGCAAGACATAAACGGGTGCAAATGATCTCCAAAGATAGTTATGTAGCTTTCACCTGTCAGAGCGGCCTGCAGACGTGTGAGGGGTCTTAATGCGTGCCAGCTGAAAACACCCCACACCATAACAGAGCCACCGCCAACCTGTGGGATCCATTGCCTCATGGGGGTTGTCACCAAGATTGGTGTCGGCCATCTGCCTGAACAGTTGGTACAGCAATTCGTAGGTCTAGGCTACATGTTTCCAGCCATCTTGCATCCAATGGCAGTATTTCTGAGCCCAGTCAGCAGTATGGTCCAATAAATCCTGAACTTTCACTTCATATGCACTCTCACTAACACTTATATTGTGCGGATAAGTTGCGTCTTTTGCTTTCAGAATTGCATAATAACTTGGATATAAGTCATGATTGTGCTTAATTGCCATTTTTCAAATAGACATATATTGATGTTTTGATAAATGTGTACTTACTATCTAGATAACGCTTCTTCTTCTGAAAGCTTTGTGGCTTGTTTTCCTTTCTTTAACCATGAGTCATGAATTTGTTTACCTCTGGTAGGTGTTGTGGTCACTTCTTTTAATAATTTTGCTGCATTTTTGTCACCTTCAGCCCTCAAATTCATCACTGTGGCATATGAAAGCTCCGCAGCACCCACATTCTCCCTCAGAATTTTAATTTTCTGCCTCTTACTTTTCTCACTTAATTGCTGAAATACTTTCGAAGGACGTCCATGCTTTTCCGAAGAAGTGGAAGGAAAGTCTGTAAATGGTAATTCAATTTCTTGCTGTAACCAGTCTGAATATTTACAAAGAAACATGCTTTCGGTTAGGTGACATTTCTTCCAACGCTGATAGTATTTAAGAAAAAAACTCATTCTTATTACGCTGTGTAGAGATTTTGTGCTCTTACTGTCCAAATTTAATTTAAAAATTTGTTCTTCACATATTGCACAACATATTCTTCTTGTAGCATACGGGTCTCATTATTCTTTTCTTTCATTTTCTTAAGTTCTCGGCAACTAACGTAAATTCATTTTTCACACACTATTCACTAACCTGATACAAACAACAGCCCTCTGGAAACTGAAGAAATCAAGGGTCTGTGGTTTACCACCAACAAGCCACCCCTCAGTCTTTAAGTAAACTAATATAAATTTCAGGAAGTGCTTAGCGCGAGAGAGAGAGTGTGTAGCGGGAGAATCGCCTACCCGATGTAAGCAGCTGGCTGCTCATAAATAACAGGGAAGCTTCACAAACAAAAGGTCATAGTTCACAGCATTGTGAGGTGTTGCAGATGAAACCTTCAGTGATGGACTTATATTTATCTACCAATAGACATTTGTTAGTTTTGCGGTGGTCATGTTTGGCCGTTTTTTTAAAACTCTAAAACATTTTTGTTTTTTCGCAAAATACGGGCATTAAAATTTGTATTTTTTATCAGTACTCAGAAACAAAAAGCACTAAAAATTGTAATTGTGCCCTATATATAAGACCATAACACATTCACAAAAAATACACTTAGTACTTCATTTTGCATTCTTCAGTCAGAAACAATGTTAAAAAAATCACCTACAGAATTGCAAAATTAATCAAGAAAGAGTTACAGCACTTTTGAACTTAAGTATTGACCAGGACCATTGGAGTATACTTTGAAAAACGCTTAGTCCTATCAGAATGACTACTGACGATTATTATTAAGCGAATTGTGTGTTTAAAATGTGAAGTTCGAAAAATTATTTTTGTCCGGGTTTTTAGCGATTCGGACCACTGCGAGTTGGTCCCAACAATGGGTTGGTGTGCAACCTAAAAATTTGACAAAAGGTAAAAATTAAATCAACCTAGTAATCCCTGTATTGCTAAATTATACTTTTAAGATATCTCATCACTAGGATTTTGCCATGACTTCATCAATATTCAGGCTTATAACATATGTCTTAAAAAACATCTGCCGGCATCAACAGTATATATAGATTTGTATTACAGGCAACTTTTGCGTGGAGAGAGTTTCAATGCTAACATGGCTGTCCCACTGGCTGAGTGTCCAGAGGCACTGGTTTCTGACTAGCTGTCAGAGCTGGACCCAGGTTCAAAATCTTAATGAAAAATGAATGTCCACAAAACAAAAACAAAACAAAACAAAAAATTCTTAAGAGCATGGTAGGCACATATTAGACAAAAAGGTGACCCACCTGAATGAAATCATCCACGGATCATGAAAACCAAAATGCAAATACTTCTTGGTCAGGCATGCAAATGGCTAAAGTTTCACTGCCAATGAACTTCCAGGCCATTTCCAGAGCACCTTTGAATCACACATCTAGTGGCCTAGATAAGAGGTGTCAGATACTACCTCTGAACATTCAGTTGCAATTAATCATGCCTCAGTGACGCCCTAGAAGACTCTGTGAACAAATGAGAACATTTGAGTGGGGCCTCAAGCAGGCTGGTTGTGTCGATAAATCACTCAACATCTGAGCTGTAGAGGTGCAGAAGTGATAGGGTGTTGGCACCAGTGGGGTACATGAGGATAAGCATACATGCTGAAAATGTTGTGTATGACCCAGATGGACAATTGGGTGAGAGGTTCATCTGATAGTCTGACAAGCACGAGCCACTCCAATGGTTTCGCTGTCCACCATCCAGCAAGATGTAGCAACCTGTGCGCAGCGTCCTGTATCATCATGCACCAGTGTGAGATCACTTGCAGAAGAAGGACTCCATTCTCATTGCTGCTTTCGGATGTCTTCCATTAATAACCCAATATCAGCAGCTCTGTCTGGAGTAGTGGTGTGCATGGGAATCGTAGTTTGTCTGGAGTGGTGTTGGATTACATTGTTTTTAGTGATGAATCTCACTTCTACAGCAGATGACCACTTCATTCACGTATGGAGGAGGACTTGGCAACGCTCACATCAATACTTAGTTGTGCACAGCCACCACTAATGATCTCATTGTGAGGGGAGCCACCTCCTGACAGCTGGACAGCCCTAGTTGTGGTAAAATGGACATTTTAACACCGTAGCGATACATTCAAGAGATTCTTCAATCTATCAGGTCTTGTTTTTCATTTTGTCTTCCAGGATAATGCCTGACCACATATGGCTTTCCTCTTCTGGGAATGCCTCTGCAGTGTTGCAACCCATCTTTTGGCCAGCCAGATTCCCAGATCTTTCTCCTGTTGAGTATATCTGGGATGTCAGCTGCAGCCATCATAGAATACTGGATATGTTGTGAAGCAATTATAGGACAACATTAGAGTTTTGCTAGACTCCATGCCATGTCATATAACAGCATGCATCAAAGCCACAGGTGGTCTTACAAAATATTAATCTGTAAGAGTTATGCTACAACTCTTATAAAATAAAGAGTTCTACTGCTGTGATATTATAATTACTTCTTTATCCACAAAGCAGTGCTAAGTTTCATTATGACGGGACGCTTGCTTTGAGGTGTGTTGATATTTTTGTCCAAGAGTGTACAATTGCCATTATTGGCACAGAGGTGCTGTATTTTCATTATTTGCCATGTAACATATCCTAAAAAAGTTATGAAATTGCATTACCCCAGATCAGGAATGGAGTCCACATATCACAATTTCTGTTTGAGTAAGCTACCGTTAGACTACCCAAAACAACAAACTTTAAAGGCAACTGGAGTCAAGCAATTATAGCTTAGGAATCTGAACAATTTCCAGACTTTTTGAAGCTAATTAGAGGAGCAGTGGAAAATGTAATGCCTCTGTGCCAATAATCACAACTGATACCATTTATTATTATTATTTGATCAAAGATGAAAGCTGCCTTGATGAAATATTTTTTCAGTTATACATATTAGGTCTTATGCATAAGTTTCTGTCACTCCACGTAGTGAGCTGTAATGGTTGAATTTTTGTCAGAATTTCATGCTGTGGAGATGAGGTGGCAACACTGCATTGAACCACATGCATTATCAGACAGCACATATACCGTATATGGTTAGTTGAGCTAGGACATGGCAACTGAGTTATGCTACAACTCTTATAAAATAAAGGGTTCTACTGCTGTGATATTATAACTTAATTTTGTCAACTTAATTTTACTAACCAGCATGTTATAGTTGATTCAATGTCACAGTACAGTTTGATATATATTTGTACAGTTTGCTTATTTGTCACTATCTGTTGCCCATGTTTAATCTCAGGAAAACTGCTATAGAACTGCGTGAGAGTGGATTTGTTTGGCATATGGCGAGAAAACTGTAGGTGCAAGCACATGTCATGGGTGATTTATGAAGTTCAGAAGTGGTGACTGCAATGTGGAGGACAAGTAGTGTAGCAAACGGCTGAAGGAGATGCAGAGTGCAGATTTACATCTACTTTAGCCATGCAGAGTGCAGATTTACATCTACTTTAGCCATGCAGAGTGTAGACATATTTCAGTGATGATTAAATACAATTTTCTTGTGTAAGTAAGACATCTATTCAACGATAAAATGATGGGAACTAATGCACAGACCTTATATTTTTCTTCAAAAGCTTCCTAAATAAAATACAAAGAATAACACAACTTAATTTTACTAACCAGCATGCTATAGTTGATTCAATGTCACAGTACAGTTTGATATACTAGATAAAAATAAGTAAAAGAAAATAAAACTCATGTACCTTACTGCTTTTGTGACATCTGTATCTACTAGTTGAAATGCAAACCCTTCTGCTGGAAAGTCCATTATTTGAAAACAATCACCTGAAAAACGCTGGACAATCTGGAAAAGAATGTATCTAATTTGAATTCTGTACCTCACTGCTTCAGAAATTTAATTATTATGAGAACCTACACACATGATTATTGGGTAAGAGAAATACTTCTATATTTCACAAAAAGAGAAAATACCCATTACACAATTTTAAATTTTATGGTTTTTATAAATCTAGTGACATTTTTGCTTTATGATAAAGGCAACAACAATTGGCAATAATCCATTGTTAGTCAAACTTAGTTTGTTAATTCACAAATATTCTGTGACTTTTAAGGCTTACCCATAAATGAGAAATGTATGTATGCATGCTTGCCAATTCTACGATAAAAGAATAAACACCTGAATAAAAACTATTTGGTAATTTTAAGTGTACTCCCTTCCACTTTTGTTACAGTGTGAAATATACAGCCAATAGGAAGTGAAATTTACAGTAGCGAACAAAAGTATTTGGCGAAACACTTTTTCGACCATAATTTTTTTCTGCTGGACCAAATCAGGTCATTTTGGGATATGATATGTGTTGATTCATGGGTTACAATGCCGCATAGTTTGTATTTCGCTCAGAGAAAATTTGTCATTCGAAATGAGCCATATTCAAGAGTCACCAATTATTACCCATTTGTTTGATGCATGTTTAATGGTTTTCTTGTGATTTTTGTTGGTTTTGTGATGTGTAGTGTGACAATAAGTCAATCTTGGGTTTTCAGAAATGGGTAAAAAGGCGGAGATCCCTGTTGGAGCTCGCCAGGCGGCCATGAACATGATGGAATCCGAAATGCACGTCACCAACATTGCGAGGGCCCTGAAGATCCGACACCAGTCCATTTCAGCTATCCTGCAACGTTATAAGAAGACTGGAACCGTCGAGAACAGTCCGCGATGTGGTAGGCCTCGTTCCACTACGTAGAATCAGGATAGACGCATCCTCCGTTGATCTCGCGCTAATCCCACCTTGACTGCCGTGGACAATGCCACCGAATGACCATCTCACGTTGTCTCATTGCTGGTGGATTGAATGGAAGACGCCCCGCCAAGAAACCACTCATCAGTCAAAATTCGACGAGCCAGAGTCGCGCTCGCGCGCCGTCGTCGACACTGGACCCCGGCGGACTGGAGTAAGGTGCTTTTCACCGACGTGAGCAAGTTCAACTTGTTCGGAAGTGATGGCATCCAATACGTACGACGTCCGTGTGGCCAGAGATTCAACCCTCAGTTCATTCAGCCGACTGTCAAGCACGGAGGAGGATCGCTCATGATTTATGGCGCCTTCTCTTGCAATGGAATGGGCCCCATCATCAAGATTGACGGAATAATGACCGGCCAGAGCTACACCAACATGCTCATCAACGATGTCTTCCCATGGGCAAACCAGAACATGCCACCCGGATGGATCATGCAGCAAGACAACGACCCGAAGCACACCTCCAGAGTAGCGAAGGCAGCTTTCCAGCAGCAACAGGTCACACTTCTAGACTGGCCAAGCCAATCTCCAGACCTCAACCCCATCGAGCACATGTGGGAGGAGCTGGAGAGACGATGTGCGAAGAAAACCTGCCGGAATAGGGCTCAGAAGTTCGACCAGCTGTCTGCAGAATGGGCGCAAATTCCGCAGGTCACCGTTGAGAAGCTAGTGGACTTGATGCTGGCCCGTTGTGTTGCTGTTATTAAGTCTCGTGGTTATCCCACAAGTATTAGTTATTGTTTTGTCGTTTTCTCGTACTTGTCTTCTGTTATCGTTGCGTTAAATGAATGTGATACACACCTACTTTGTTGGTCAATTTGTATGATCTTTGCGATTAAGCTCAGTACCTGATCTGTGTTAAGGTTTCCGATCCATCTGCATATGGGTCATGTTTACAACTGAATAACACATGTCATATCCCAAAATGACCCAATTTGGTCCAGCAGAAAAATATTATGGTCGAAAAAGTGTTTCGCCAAATACTATTGTTCGCTACTGTAGATGTGGCAAAGATATTGATTTATTTTTTATTCAAGTTAAAGCATTACATTCAGAAAGTAAATGGTAAAAGTTCAAGTTTTCTATTATAACATTTTTTTTATGCTACTCTTCTTTGTCAAAATTATCTCTGAGAAAAAAAGGAGCTAATAATAATAAAATGAAACAGTTTGAAAGATATTTAGATATCAAAATTTTAAGTAATGCAATATACATGGAAGGTTTTTTTTTTTTTTAATGTCAAGTTGTAAGGTATCTTATGCTATTTGCAAAGCAGGAAGAAATTTGAAGATGAATGCTGAAAATATTAATTTCATAATTCCTACCACAGCAAACTTAAAAATATACATTCTATAGTTCTGATGACAAAAAATTAAAATAATGCCACATATTAATTTCTGTATGCTTACTATGAACCAAGATCATTCACATCATTGGAAATACATTTGGGGCCTCGCTTGGAAATTTCTTCAGTTTCTCACTGCTGATAGCCATTTTTTGTGCTTTTAACAATGAAAAGATAATTTAGTATCCACACGCACCAAATAACGTGTGGAACCATCTTTTACCTTCACAACAGCAGTAACAGATCATGACATGGACTCTACAAGGTGTAGGCAATGTTTGAGTGGTACTGTGGCCCATAATTCCAGGACAGCTATCCACAAAGCACCGTAAGTTTCCAGTGGTGAATTTCAGATTCGAATGTATCTCTCCACTTCATCTCACAAATACTCAATTGGGTGCAGATCCAGAGTGTGTGGACCATTCTACGGTAGGGAACTCATTGGAATGCTTCTCCAACTGGTCCTTCGTGAAACAGGAGTGATGATATAGGACACATTAAAACTTTTAAATAGCATGATAAATTTGGACATAAGCATGCAACCATAAATTATAAACATTAAAACTTTAAAAACCAGCTTTAAGTTACACAAAAAATGTAAGGTAAGGAAAGTTGCCTTGTTGAAAAAATTTAATCCTGTTATAGGAAATGGATATCCATGAACAGGTGTAGGTGGCCAGCAAGTACATCAACATAGACTTGTTTGGTGATGGTGGCGTCAAACATCTGCAGTTGAAACTGATGCTAAGTAATTAATGATGTTCATACAACTGAAATTATGATTTAAAAAAAAACCAAGACTAAAAATTCATTGTTGTCTCTTTACAAGCCTACATTAAAGCCCTGTCATGGAGAATTTAAAAAATATATATAAGTTAGAGGAGGCATGCCAATCAAGCATTCCTCAGCTTTAGAATATTAAGTCATTCAGGAAGTAAGTGAATACTTTTAACTTACAATAGTTTCTGTAATAACAAAGCAATGATCACAATATTTGAGAATAATTATTAGTAATTACTCTTATTGTCCATATGTGTGCCCAAACTGTGGGCAGTTCATGAATACTACAAAAAATATCAGTGTAGAAAATGTCTGTGATTTGAAGATCTATATTCCATTTGTTTCAGTAGAGAGTACCAGACATCTCCCCTTTCAAATGGCCAAAACAGTTGATATTACAGGGGCTTCATATCCCGTGAACATGGTGGGTGGGGGCAACTACTAGAGCTGAGACGGGCCGAGCCCGAGCCCGAAAGCCCGAAGCACAGCCCGGGCCAGATTCGGGCTCAGGCTTTAGAATATTTACTGCGGTTCTGGTTCGGGCTCTTAGAGAGAGGGAGAGCAAGAGAATTGTTTTTATATATATAAACAGGATTTTATATGATTTAGCAAATGAGACACTTTATAGTTGGTAAAGGGAATTCTTCGGCAACTGGTTCTGTTTGGGGAGCGGGCATTCGAGATGGCTATTTATTCCGGGTTTGGGTACAAAATGTCAGAGGCCGCGCATTAGTGTGTTTCTGCAGAGAAGAAAAGCTTTTCCAAGAACTACAGATATTGGATAGTTGATAGCATGCCGGCGATAATTTACCCCCTATCTCCATGCAGTAGCTCCCTGCTAATTCTATTTAGCAACGTACATATTGCAGCACATTATGGCACGATAATATTAGCATTATTTGAGCAACATACAATTGCAGCACCGCCTGATCATTTTGGATACCCGGCTGCCCGAAATACATCCGGTGGAAAAGAACAGTAAAAAAAAATCATAGTTACACTGTAAAAATAAAAATTCTCCACTCCCCATATTGCAGGAGGAGGAGAGAGTGGAAGTGGGAAAAAGATGCTTCTTATTAATGGTTGAACAGGTTTGCCAGTTTTTGGGCTCGTTCGGGCTCGGGCTCTATCTTGCAATATAAAATTTAGGCTTGGGCTGATATACGATGGCCTCGGGCTCCGAAAATTGAGCCAGAACTCAGCTCTAGCAACTACACCCAACCATTCTGTTCAATGAACAGCCACACAATTCGGGACTTATGAGGCTGTGCATTGTTGTGTATGGGGGCAAGTTGCTGTAAATGATGTTGCAGCAGTGCTCACATGCTAGAATATACTCCTCTAATAATTTTTTTTTTTATTACGGGTTTAACGACCACCTTGAGCAACTTGACGGGCTATGAGCAGTCACCCATTCCTAATTTAGGGCCACTAATTCCAGGGAAAGAAGAGAACCAGTGCCATAAGACAAACACAACATACATGCCTCACTGGGATTCGAACCCAGACCCATCTTGGATGAATGGTCAGAACCCAGTGCTAAAACCACTGTGCCACCAGGGTGGCAAAAATGGCTTATACCACTCCAATGTCATGGAGATATTCCCATCACATATATTTCAAAAAGTCATGCTGCAAACATCTATGCCAACAACCAATAAGATTTTACTCTCATGCGACTCTGCGTGGGGTTAAGACATCGTGAAAGCACCTAGTTCAAGCCAGGACCATGACTAATATCGTTGCCTGGGTGCGGAAAATTTCAACGAACTTTCATCTAAGTAGAAGAACCTTGTGGCCACCCTACTATTGTAACAATACTATGCAATGCTGCTCTGTGCAGTTTCACAGCAGAATTTTTTCTGATGTGTGGTTACTGTTTGCACTACCAACATTACTAGTTTGCTCATTAGGCCTAAATCTTCCGTAAGCATGGTATGAAACATTGTGTGAGGGATACTCTGTTGTGTGGAACAGTCGTTAACACGACTGCTGTAAGGCCTCTTGGATGCATCACTTGGTTTCTTGTCTGGAAGCTGAAATTTGTTAGCCACTCCAGTGGCACAGTGGTCTAAGCGATGGCTTCTGACCATTCGTCTAAGATGGGTTCGGGTTCGAGTCCTGGTGAGGCATCGATGTTGTGTTTGTCTTACAGCACTAGCTGTTTCCCTTCCCTGGAACCAGTGCCCGAAATCAGGGATGGGCAACTTCCTATAGCCTACTGAGTTGCTCATGGTGGTTGTTAAACCCCCAATAAAAAAATATGTGAAGAACATCTTTGGGTGATTTTCTGCCATCTTCATATACTTTTCATCCAACCATGCATGGCAGTGTTCTGGAAGACATTTTCATCTACTGTTGTCTGCAGAAGACTGAGTCACACCCTCTGAATACTGCAATATGACAAGACTTTAAAAAAAATGCTGTTCTTTCACTGTCACTGATGGTCTTAGCTGCTCCATCATCACAACTTTTACAAGCCAATCAGTAGGCATGAACTGAGCCCTAGGTCAGACATGGTCAGACATCACCTGTGTTGCCACTTCAGGTTTCCAAAATGTATACCAATGAAAGTGTTTACATACTTTTTGAATGACTTAATACCATATTTATTCCAGCATGCATAATTACCCTATTACACACTTTGCTTGGCAAGAAAAAATGTCAACGTTAATGAAAAGAGAGCGAAAGAGAAAACATAAGCATGCACATATACGAGTGTGTATGTATTAGTTAAACTTACTGAATTTTCTAAATATAACCTTTCTTGTAAGTAGTACAGATGAAAATGTTGGTGATTTACAGATGCATATCCACCTAGGCTGTTAAATCCCATCCGCAGTGCACTAAAAAGTATAGAAGAGGTGTCGTTATATACTAAACTAATTATTGCTATACATCAAAATAGAAGTCTACAACTACCCAGCATTTTTATATGGATAGCCCTGTTACAGAATGTTTTGGCTGCCAGTACTGGTTATAAAGAAAGCGGATTATTATGGTATTAAGAAAAACAACACACACATTATTATTGTTATTCACAATTATTATTGTTATTTTCTTGTCCCTTTCAGACAGATGGCAAGTAAATATTCAAATCACAAGTGACATCATCAACAGCATTTACAGTCACAGGCTTTTGTCAGTTGCTTCCATGCACTTGATAGGAATGGTGTGCCAAGTTGCAAAGAATCTTGATATATATGGAAAGCTTCTGAAATATTAAGTTTGGTAGTTGAATCCAGCCAGTGAATTAATTTTGCTTCTTTAAAGAGAAATCTATGGTCATTTTCATAACAGAGTTTTACCGTCAATAACTTCTTTAGGTCACAGTTACGAAAGTAGGTCTTGTGCTCCTTCAATTGATAACGCAAGGCCCTACGGGTCTGTCCTATAGATGAAATGCCACATTTAAATGGAACTTGATGAATTTCCTACAAGTTTTTATCTTCAGCATGGTCCTTTGACTCAAAGAAGTTTATTTTGTTTATGGGTTTAAAAATCACTTTAAATTTAAGGTTTTAAGGATTTTTGAAATTTTGAAGGTAAAGTCACAGGAAAATGGAATAATCGCAAAATTCTATCATAAAGGATGCACAGTAGGAGTTAACATGGAGATAGAATTTGGTTTCCAGAATTTTGTTAGAGCCTTGGCTGTAATGAAAGGGTTGTACCCTCTCTGTGTTGCAACACATTCAAGAAAACCAAGTTCTTTTTTCAAAGTCTTCATTCAAATGTATATGTAGCATACGAAGTACACAACTGTACAAGGTGCTGAGTTTTAGTTGCCAAGGGTGACTGAGCTTGGCATGTGGAGGTAAGGAAACAGTAACAGGTTTATAATAAATTGTAGGTACAACAGATCCCTTTAAGAGTGAAACCAGGACATCAAGGAATGGTAGGCAATTGTTGTTTTCAATTTCATAGCTGAATTGAGTGTGAAGATCAATAGAATTTATAAATTTGACTATGGGTTTTACTAGAGTTTTCTTTATTTTAATTCACACATTTTTTGAAGTATATACCACTTCTTCCTTGGGTCTTGACTCTTGATTGTTTACTTTTGTTTGCAGTTAAGTTTAACATTTTTTTTTGTCAAGTTTTCTTATTTATTTTTAAATGCCAGAAGTTTTTTTCTTTTCTTTAAGCAATTTAGTAAAGACTGGTTTATAGTATTTATTTTCCAAAAGAATAACCTTTAATTCTTTTTTGTGCAATTTTTTAAACTATTGAGCCAAATTTACTCATTTTATTTACAAGTTCTTTAGCTACACTAGTCTTAAATATTTAGATAAAGGAGAATCAAAAGTTTATGAAAATAATTATCCTGAATCAATTTTAAATAAAGTGTTTGAATAAAAAAATCATCCTGAAAAAAAGAAATAAAACTAGCTAGAAAAATTACTTTCCACAGAAGGCCCTTTGAATCTCTTCAAAAATAAGTAATTAATACAAAGTAAAGCTTGCATAGGGACTTAATTGCAACATAAAAAAGTATTTTCCTAATATAAAACAAAAAAAAAATGCTTTACAATGACCAATTTACAGTACACACTGTAATTGTGGACTTATGTGGGAGAAATTGACAGACAACTTAAACTAGGCTGGCAAAATACAAATAAGCGATAACACACATATCTAATCAGAAGGGATAAAATACTGTAATATAGCATCTGTAAGTCTAATATCATATCACTACATTTAATAAAAATTTAAAAATGAGAATTGAAAATGAACTATTTCCTACCAAGAATGCATTATTTAGATAGCAAACCAATACCATGGAAAATGCAACAAAAACAACCAACTTCATCTATGTAGGTGGGCTAAAACGTTTTTGCTTCCACTTGAATAAAATATTAATGGAAAAACTTTATCTTATGTACAATCTTATATTTCTTATATACAAAGACTTCATAATTACTTCTTCACGCAATCACCTCCTACTTCAATAAATTTCTTCCAATGTGTCAGTAGTTTTCAAAGTTCATCCTTAACAACAGGATTTTGTTTCTGAAACCACTGGCATACTGCTGACTTCACTTCTTCATCAGATATGAAGTGATAGCCACTTTATTATTCCTTCAGTTTAGGAAACAAGTGAGATTTTCTAGGAGTGAGATCTGGCTATAGCAAGGATGTGGCAGGGCAATAAACCTGAGGCGTTTGATGGTGGCAACATTGCTGTAAGGCCAAGTACTTATGTGATTGAAAAGTGTTTGACTACTGTGTCCTGCTTTCCTTCAAACATAAGTTTCCAGTTCCTTTAGAGTTTCAATGTAACATTCAGAACATATTGTAGCCCCTTTCCCCAGAAAATCAGCAAGAACAAGTCCTTCACAATTCAAAAAAGCAGACAACATGACCTTACCAGCTGAGGCTCATTTTCTGACCCCCCCCTCAGTTGCAGCAATTCTTTAGGACAGTATTCCATGGACTGTCTTTTGTTTTCTGGGTCATGGTTGACTCATGTTTTATCTCCAGCTACAATATGTTCCTGAGGTCTCACTTTCATTTTGAAATGTTCCAAGAGTTCACATGAAATTTGTATTTGCTCAGCCTTCACATCATCAAGCAGGCACTGTACCCACCTAGCACAAAATTTTTCGAAATACAAGAACACTGATAATGTGTCTTACTCTTTCTTTAAAAATACCTAGTTCAGAGGGAATTTCTTTTTGCTGTATGTGATGGTTTCCTCAGATCATTTCTTCAACACACTGTCAATGAAACTGGTCCATTGAAGCCACAGCCTCCCTGATCTTGGTTTGTCATCCAAATTTGCTTTCATAGTTTCTTTGTCTTTATATTGCCTTACCCATGGCCTCACAGTACTTATATCAACACAATGACTCCCATACACTGATTTCAATCTTCAAATGTCTATGAGAGAAACTGTTTTAGCAGTGAGATTCAATGACAGCTCACTGTTTGAACTGCACTCCAATATGACTCACACTGAGCAGGAACTGTGTGAAGCTGCAACACTCCTCTCCAGCATCATGGAGGAGGAAACTCATGTGACTGTCCAAAACCAGTTATATCTGGATTTCTTCACACTTACTCTGAATGTTGCAGTGGATACAACACTTTTCAGCCTGCCATCTAGTAAACTGATGAAACAGCTACTGTAAAATGAGCTCATAATATGGTAAAACCTGTTTTTAAATACAGTTATCTGCATTGTCTATAGTTTGTTGAGGTGTCTGTACCATTTATGTGAGGATCTGAAACCAAGCTGTCTGTACTGTGGTTCACAGTTCCAGCCTGGAGCTGGATGGGGTGTTGAACTACCTCACCTAGGATGCCATAATATACCACAGATGTTCAACTTAAACAGTTTGTCTGCTTTGTCAAAAACTTCAGAGAAATTAAAAAAAACAAACAAACATGCTTCTGTAAAATTAAGTACCTTTGCTAATTACTTTGTTAATAATGGAAATGTAAATTTATTTGCATTCAGACAAAAATATACATACGGATTTCGACTAAGCAACATAGCTTCCAGGGCCAGTTTGATGCATTCATGAGTTAATATCTAAAAAAAAAAAAGAGAGAGAAATGACAGAGTGTGGTATTAATTGTGTTCTTATAAGCAAATTGGTGCTTTTGTTATCTAAAAACTGCATTTTTAGTGTGGGGTTAGAAGCTAATTTAACTTTTTACTTTCATTATGCACATGCATGAAAGTAAAAGGTGTGATAAAAAAATAAGGCGAATGTAAGATAAAATATTTTTACATAACAGAAACCACGAATACAAATATTTACAGCATTAATCACCCTCAAAATACTTCCCTTCTGAACATATACACATACAGATTTGGTCAAGAGCTTTGCCATTGTTCCAAGCAGTGCTGAAAGTCCTTTTTCTTAGTGGTGTCAGAGCTTACTTAATGTTGAATTCAGTGTTCTCAGTGAGGTCAAATTTTCTCCCTTTCATCACTGATTTCAGTCTGCAGAAATAATCATAAGCCACATGGTAAGAAGGAGAGTGAATATAGTGAGTGTGGGAGAACGATTCGTGGAACCCGAGGAAGACATCTAGATGTTGCCATGGCCTCCAAATTCTCCAGACATCAATCCAATTCAGCATCTATGGTTTGTGTTGGAGCAACAAATCCAATCTGCGGTGACTCGATCATGTAACTTACAAGAGTTAAAAGATCTGCTGGCAATGTGTTGGTATCAGACACCACATGACACCTTTAGAAATTTTATAGCAACCATGCTTAGCTGGGCAAGAGCTTTTTGGCGGCACAAGGAGGATCAACATTGTATCAGGCAGATAGTTATAATGTTTTGGCTATTTGGTGTACTATGGGCTGGTGGTTTGCCTAAAATTTTGTGTGTGGATTTAATGACCACCATGAGCAACTCAATATAAGCTGTCCCCTTTCCCTAATTTAGGGCCACTGGTTTCAGGGAAAGAAGAGAGCTAGTTATTGTAAGACAAATACATCACCCATATCTCATCTGGGCTTGAACCTGGGCCCACTCAAAGATCTGAAGCCAGCACTTAGACCACTGCATCATCGGGGCAGCTAAGAAAAGATATCTGGCATTACTTCATGCTTACAGCGATTAAAATGCAATTGATATATAAATTTAATTATCTCATCAGTACATTGTTTTTACGGTACAGGCACATAAAATTTCATTTGTAACTGCGAAATTATTATATTGCAGTAACTTTTTACTTTAACTTAAGTAAGGTTGTGACCTTAAATTTTTGTACCAACATGTTGGAATTCCTTTAAAACCCACAATTTTAAGTATTATGTTCCCTTTCAGCAAGTGATCGCCATTCCTAATCTTACAATGTTATTGCCCAGTCTTTACCCGCTTGGCTGTGAGTAGATGGGATGCAAAGTTATGGATATCGTGATCAGGTTAATCAGAATATAAAGGCATGGCGATCCTCAGGGATACTTATTCTCCTCAAAATTTTGCTAACCTGTAGGGAAGCAAACAAAAATCTGTATAAAATGTTGTCCATAAAATAATCCTAAAACAAGTAGAATTTCAGCAAATTTTATGGGTAAAAATTGAGAAACTTGGCAGGTATAAAGAACAGAAAGGAAAAAAATGAATAAAAACAAAACCGATGGTACACAACATATCCTCATATACACAAATTTTGTTTAAAACAAACCCCAAACTTTTAAAATGAATAAAATTAAAACAATCAGCATATTTAATGGGGAACATGGAAACTTTTAAATCTTTAATTTGTGAGCTTGTGATCACATTTATTGTAAATGCACATATACTGAGTGCTCACTTATGACAACTTCTATGCAAAGTGAATTACACCTAATACATTCTCAAGGATTTGGTTTATGAAAGAGAAAATTGTAGGTGAATAAGGGGTTGGTGCACCCATTTCACTAACAGTGAGACTCGTTTCTTATTCAAACAATAGGTTGCTATTATTACTGTTTCACACGTTGTATACAATAATGTTTTTTGGTGCTGGATGCTATGCAATTAAACGTCGCACATAATATTATTATCAATCACAGTAGCAAACAAAAAAATTTAAAAACAGAGCAAACTCACCCCAGTGCTGTCCAAGGTTGTTATCTTTTATTCGCCGAACAGTACTCATATTCACGCCCGCCCTTGGTCTATCTATTCGGTACCCTTTCTGAAATGGTGCGAAAGGGTACCGAATAGATAGACCAAGGGTGTAAATACGAGTACTGTTCGGGAAATAAGAGATAACAAACTTAGATAGACTTGAGTCTGCTCTGTTTTTAACGTTTTTTAGTTTGCTACTGTGATCGATAATAATATTATGTCCCACGTTTAAAAGCATAGCATCCAGCACCAAAAAACATTATTGTACACAACGTGTGAAACAGTAATAATAGCAACAATAACCTATTGTTCGAAAAAGATTATAGTACCACGTAATGCTTATGGTTGTTGGTACAAAAATAACCATAATGAGATTAAGTGACACTCGTTGGTTGTCTATGGTCCTCCATGCTTAAAATGTACCAGGAGTAGTGCCAAAATGGTGAAACACCCAACCAGTGATACAACAGTAAAAGGTGAATGACAGGTACATCTCACCATGCACAGGGAAATCGGCACAGCACAGTTTCACAGTTGACAGCCCAATACAGTATGGGTCAACCAGAAACATATCCCATATGACTATGCATTGCATACTCATACAGATGGGCTACAAGAGCAAATATCATTATATGCCAACCTCTTCTAACAACAATACATCTACATAAATTCAGCTGGTGGCAACAACATGCACACTGGATGACAGAAGATTGGAAGCAAACAGATTATGATATGTACTGTATTCTGCTGACTGTGGTGTAAGCAGCATGAGGTTATGAATCCTTTACACATGGCATTGACTATCCATGCTGGTGAAGGCTGTTACTGGCATGAACTGGAACTCATGGTGCATGTGGACCAATATATGGATGCCTGCCAGCGTTTAAGCTGTTAATAGACAAAGTCACCGGTCTTTCCACATTTTTCTTTAATTAACACACAGCAACCGAAAAATTGTATTTTGACACCGCTGGGAACATCTCAGTTGCTGAGCCCATCCCTATGGATTTGTGAAATCAGATGCTGACAGATAAACACTCATAGTGCTGTGGATTGTTGGCAACGTAGCGTAAGGTGAACGCACTTGGCTAGTTATCGAGAAATCTGGGGTTCGATCCCAGCAGTGTCGAAATACAATTTTTCGATTGCTGTGTGTTAATTAAAGAAAAACAGAAAGAGTGATGACTTTGTCTATTTACATTGTCTCCACGTATTTGGAAGATTTTCACTGTTTAAGCTATTGCTCACATTTTCACTAAATCCCAATAAAGATGGTAATTTTATGACAAAGAGTCTCCAGTGAATCGTGAAAAGGTGAATGTTTCCTGTCATTTTTCTTTCATCATTCCACCAACCCCTGCTTCGCCCTTCCAATGTTTTTCATCCCTGTCATATTTTTGTTCCATTATCACTGCTTTGCCCTGCCAACCTGGTTTCCTTCACCGTCATTTTTTATTTCTATCTTCCCGCCCACCCCTTTATTGCCCTTGCATTGTGTTTTTCATCTCCCCCAGTCATACTTTTCCTGTCATCGCACCCAACCTGCTTCACTCTTGCGGATTTTTGTTCTTTTTTGTTTTTTTATCCCCGTCATTTTTTTGTTCCGTCATTGCTACTTTGCCCTGCCGACCTGGTATAATACCACATCATTTTTATTCCCGTCACAGCAGTGTCACATGCTGTTTTGCCCTGTTGTCATTTTCCCATCCCCATTGCCTTTTCTCCTATTGCAGAAAAGCATCAATGAACCTCAAGAGCACCTTTTACAAGGGCTTTGCTGTGATGGATAAAGAAAGAGGTGTTTTGTTTGTTTCTTTGGCAGTTTGCCGCCACCGCTGCAGCAACCACGGGAGCAGCATGCACCATTTTGGTTCCGGTCGGTCGGCGTGTTGTTGGTTATGGCTTTGCTCAGTCCTGGTCTTTGTATATATTTTCACAAACTGCACACTTCAGCAAATGTAAGTATATTTATTAAAATTAGAAGCCTATTTGCTTTTATTCTTGAGTTTTATTTAAAGTACAAAATTTTATTTAGCCAATGCATTGTGCTTATATTTTCATGTGTACATATAAAAAAAAAAGGAGCCGTAAATTTGGATAATCTTATTTTGCTACTTTTGCTGACAAAATAGCCAAATTGCTACAAGAGAAAAAAATTCCAGCATAAAAACTGATGCCTGCTACTACCAGGGACTGCTTATGGACCATGCACACCCCGCAATGTTGTACTCCAGCCAGAATGGAATGGATACTTTCAGGACGATAACGCCCCATGTCACCTCATGCACAGTGCTAATATGAGACATCTGGACTTACCCCAAAAACTTACCTAACTCAACCCAATTAAATGTCTGTGGGAAGCTGCAGAACACCAGGTGAGACAGTTGGACACACCACCCTGCTTTATACTGGAACTTGCCTGCCCAGGGTCTTGATACCAAAACTGGGCCATGCCAGAACTCCCCCTGGAACTTTCTTGCCCAGGGTCTCAAACAATCAAGTTGGGCTTTGATTATGCAAAAGATCTGATCAAACAGTACCTGGCTGAAGGGAAAGAAAAACAACAACTAACCTATTGTGATGCTGTCTTTGTTCCTTCCAAAGTAGGCACCTACTGACACTACACATTTGTTCCAGTAGTCTGTCCTCTGATCGCAATTTTTAATCACTTTTACGGATCACCAATATGTACTGCATCACATTCTTCTTGATCTCCTACGTGTCTTCAAATCTTCTCCCCTTCAAAGGCATTTTCAACTTTGAGAACAGCCACAAGTTGCAAGAAGCCCTCCCCTTCAAAGGCATTTTCAACTTTGACAACAGCCACAAGTTGCAAGAAGCCATGTCTGAAGAGCCTGCCTAATAAGGCTTGCCTAACTTTTAGGATCCGATGTTTGACTAAAAAGGTCTGGTGAGGTGAGATGAATGGGTGGGGGCATGGTCATGGTGCAGCTGCCAGTCACTTTACTGCTGCAGAGGATGTCTCTTCCTGCACTGCATCTCATAGATAATAGAGAACTTCCAGGCAGTAGTACTCTTTGTTTACAACACATACTTTCCCATTCATTTTGGGTTTCTGCTCATGGAAGGCCATCTTGAATGCTTGCCGCTTTTAACAGATGTTCGTCCATCTTTGATGCGCTGATACCACTCCTTGATTTGCATTGCACTAATAGATTTACCAACAAAAGCCTTTCTAAACATTTGAATTCTTTCAGCTGACATGTGGCCAAGTTTACAGCAAAATTTGATGCTGATCCTCTGCCAACAGCATGGCATAAATTCACGCATGTGCACTTAAGTTTGAGATCGTGGCACCACCAAATCTCAGCACTATGCTTTTTGTAGTTTAGGAGAATAAACTTATGATCAGATACTTTTTTATCACACTTTATATACAATATAATTAAAAATTTTAATGCATGAATAGCATAGTGTCAAAAGATTTTTTACCATTCTGATAAATTTGTAAATGTAGTCTTAATTTTGTGCAATGCACATGACATTTTAAATCCTCACACTGCATATGAACAGAAACGAAAAAAAAAAATGTTTGAATCACCTTAGATCCAATAATGCATAATATGCACTGGAGTATTCATGTGCATAATACAGAATAGTGAGGCAATAATGATAAAGAAACAATAGACTTAAATTTATTCAAAACACCTAAGGTAAAATCTTTAACAAAACAAGCAAATATGTAGTATTTTGCAATAAAAGATAAACACTTACCTGTGGCAAACACAAATTAATATTGGGTACCAGTAAACTATTGCAGTATTCAAGGGGACTAACATTGACTATTATGACATGAGATGCAACTTTTTTAACCTGTAATAAGCAAAAGAAAAGCATTTAAAAATTGCTTTTAGTTTGGGAAATGAGCAATCACAAAAAAAGATGTAAAAGTGAACAAATAAATAAATAAATACACGATTGTGATACAAACACTCAAGACACATTCTGTTACATATATATATTGAATTTATATGATGTAAAAGTGCATAATAAATAAATGTATATAAGATTGGAGAAATAAACATTTAGTTACAATTAATTTTATTTTCTTGTTGATCACAATTTTGCTGTACTTTGTTTGGGCCAGCTTCCTCAGGACAGCTGGTATATAAATATTCAAATCTCTGTGCCATCATCAACAGTGTTGACGGTCATGGATTCCTGTCAGTTTCTTTCTTGTAATTGGTTGAAATGGAGTGGATGCCATGTTGTTGACACTTTGTGAAGAATTTTGATATATATATGAAAAGCTTCTAAAATATCAAGCTTCATGATTGAATCAAGTTTGTTGATAAGCTTAGCCTTTTCAAATAAAAATGTATTATTGTTTTCATGACAAGTGTTTAGTTCTGATGATTTCTTTAATTCACAGTTCCATATGTATACATCCTTATGTATCTTTAATTCACTGTTTTGTTCATAATTTTAGTTCACAATTCTGCTTGCATACATATGCATACCTGCCAACTAAATTTAATGAATATGCAGAAGATTGCTTTGAAAAATTCAGAAGATTTTTTTTACGTCAATTTGTCACACGATAAAGTGATTTAGAACTGATACTGCTTAACCAAAAAAGGAATATAGGACACTTACCTTTATTTTTTTGTGTTTTTATTGAAGGGAACTTTTATTTATAGTAATTTAACAGTTAGCTAAACTTTTTACAGTGGCCTTTTTGGCTTTTTTTAAGAATTCTTTGGAGTACTCTTTTTGAAAACAAAGTAAATTTTCTTTGCATTTAATTAACAGGAAGAATCCCAAGTGATTCACCTGACATTAATGATCGAAACATTGTGCGATTTTTTAGCCAAAGAAAAAATTCTTTTGCATTATTAATTAAATGGCAAATACACCCTACAATTATTATTTCACTTTGGTGTTCTTTCAAATGACGAGCCACACCATTTTTCTCTCCTATCACTACTGGAGCAGTTTGCTCCAAAACCAATGCACTTTTTGAAAGGTATCCTGTGCTTACGAAAAACATCAACTGTAGCTGAGAAACATGAATTCTGATATCAGAGCTTTCCCTATTTTAGATAAATGGTGTAATTTTCAGAGAATGAATACTTTTTTTTTTTTTTTTTTAACACCATGCATCAATTCTTACAAATTTCCAAACTCCGTCACTTCCGTTTTTGGAAATTTCCCCCACCCTTATCAAGCTAAAATGCACACACATTTATGAGGGTGATGACATTTAACAACTACATAGGAGTGGGGATTACATCGCGGGGAAAAAAACAAAAAAAAAAAAAACTACAATTACTGCAGAAATCTTCGCTTCGTCTGACTACCGTTTTCGGAAATTTATCCAACACTTTCATGCTGAAATACAAATATTTATGGAATAAAATGATATCTAATAATACTGGGTAGAGGAAACATTGTGAGAAAAAATTACGATTACGAGAAAAATCTTACCTCCGTCTACTTTCCGTTTCCGAAGGATGAAATTCCGTCCTCCGACAGAGAAAACGAACCCCCCCACAAAAAAATCCTCCCAAAATTTCAGTTCAGTTGTGCCTCGATCTCGTGAATGGTCCAAATGATAACAAAAAAGACGGAATTCCTGGAATCAGTGTAAGAATCTCGTGGCCGAAGATTACGGGGAAATTTTCGGGCCGCCTAACTTCCGTTTTCGGAAATCGTTGCCAACAATTTCCAGCTGAAATTATGCAATGAAATTATATTTAACAACAATACTGAACAGAAGCACCATCGCGAGAGAAAAAAATACGATTACGAGAAAAATCTGCACTCCGTTTAGTTTCCGTTTCCGAGCGTTTAAAAAGACAAAACAACGTTCCCAGATGGAATACCACCCCCCCCCCCACCCGCCCTAACTAATACCCCGAAAATTTCTTCATTTTTGCATCGATCTCGAAAATGACAAAAAAAAAGGGGAGGGGGGGAAAGGGGTGAGGGACCGCGAATCCACGGAAGAATCTCACGTACGAATTAACCGCTGAATCGCAAGATTACACTAAAATATCGATGATTGGTAAATTTTAACTTTTGGCGCAAAATTAGCGCAGATTTCGTCAAAATCGCAATTTTTTAGCAGAATGGTGCAAGAACAACGTTTTGGCGCGGGGTGGTGCGATTGGCGCAGGTCTGGCAGCCCTGACTGATTAAGACAAGTAAGTTATTGCTGTGCTTTTCCACTTTTTTTTTTTTTTTTTTTTGATTTGATTTACGAAAATTAATAAAACAGGTTATTTTTCGCAAAAAACAGAAATTTTTCGAACGGCAGAAGAACGCGAGTTTGGTCGGAAGAATGTATAAAAAATCGGAAGACTTCTGCCAAAACCGGAAGAGTTGGCAGAAGTCTTCCAAGAGTGAACTAAAGAAATTGTCGATAGGTAAACACTGTCATAAAAATAGTTATAAATTTTTATTTGAAGAAGCTAAGCTTATCAAAAACTGGATTCATTCATCCAGCTTGATATTTTGGTAAAGCTTTCCATATACAGTCAAACCTTGATAAACCACTCCTTCCCCTTTAAACTGCCACCCCTGCCTTCCATCTATCACCCACAAGTTACAAATCTTGTCTAAATGGAAATTTCCCCATTTAAACTGCCACCTCACTGACTGCCATCTGCCAGCACATTCTAACAACACATTTTGGTGTTTCTCACAAAAGAATATCCTGTTAAACAGCCTCTCAAAATATTCACTTGCAATGGACACTTCGAATTGTCCACCTTATCTTCTTAAGTGTGCCCCAAAAGTATATTAGGTGGGTCTTTCTCAAAGAAGTTTTGCAGAATGGGTCAGATAACAGCAACCACTACACCTGCTGCCCTGAAAATAGAATGATGCTATCAGTGAAGTGTGTCCAGCTGCTGAAAATTAAGGGCAGACTTTTCTCTGATTTATTTGCATCTGACAGAAGTGAGATGGTTGGGGGGTATGTGTGTGTGTGTGTCTCCAGTTAAATACTGAAGTTTACTACATGGAGAGGTGGGTACTACTAATTACCCTGTTTATATGGCTCCTTTTATGACTTCACCAAATGACATAAGCTAACTGCTGCATTATTTCTGTAGAGGCCATACTTCCTCGAAAAATGATATTTCCTGACTTGCATTACACATTTTGGAGTTTAAAACCTCTAATTGCCTAGTCACTGCTTCTTGCGAGGATTATTTGTTGTGCGGGTTTTTTTCATTCATCAGTTTCCGTTTATTTTAAAGCAGCCTGAAGTGGGTAACAACATTGTTGGATGTTAATGAGAAAATTTTGACATGTGAATTTAAATATTATAATCCTGGATCTAGCCATGAGGCATTAGCAAATAACTTTTTCAAGTTTTTTGACAAGTCACTTGACAAGTCGTTTACAGTACTAGATAAATTAAGCGATGAACATAAATGGATGGGACCTGAAAATCAACTGCACTCAGTTACAAATTTGAAAAGTGGCAAGCATGAAATTTGGAGAAAGCTATTATTCTATGGGTTGGTTAGGTAAATGCCAAGCATGCAGTTATTAACTGATGAAGTTATTTTTGAAAAAGCATGATAATTTAGGAAATAATACCAAATTCAAGAAGTCAGCTACAGGTTAGCTTCAGAGATTCAAAAATTGGCATGAATTACTACTGAGAATACAGAACAGTAAAACAGCCAAAACCATTGAAAGTTTAGTGGGTGAGGGGGAAAAAAATGTTAGAAATCATATTTGGCAGTGAATTAAAAGATGTGTATAACATAGATGAATCTGGTTTGTTTTATAAAATGATGCCTGATTAAATCGATTTCAAATAGATGAGAAAGTTTTCAGAAAGAAGAAAGGTACAATAAAAAACAGTTCACTGTGTACAGACTTCTGTAAATGTCAATGGTACTGATAAATAAAGTATTTATGTTACAGGAAAATGTAAAAAGCCAGACTGTTTTAAGAATTTTCATCATAAACTTTTAATTAATCACTGCATTTTCAATCTCTACATTCTCAGAGTTAGGGATCTGTTACATTAGAATGTATTTTGTTTTATTTATTTCTAATTTTTATATGACCCTTTTTAAACCACCATACTCACTTACCACCAGTTAAGCTTGATGAACAAAATATGGCAGTTTAACGAGGTTCAACTGTATGTCAAAATACTTCTCAATGACATGACATCCATTTCATTTCTATTAAGAACATGGAAGCAACTGACAAGAATCCATGACCATCAATACCATTGAGGATGTTGCAGTAATTTGAATATTTATGTGCCATTTATCATGGAATGCTGGGACAAAACACAGTGAAACTGAGATCGACGAGCAAATAAAATTGTGACCAAAAGTTTATTTCTTCAATCTTGCATACATCACAATGTTTGTAGTCTGAGATTTATAATACTAAATGAATGTTTGACTTTGTAAGACAAATGTTCAAAATACACACATTCTGTTTTATAAGTGCGTTCTTGTGACGTAAAAAGTGAATTTTTTTTAAATATATGCATGGCTTCGTAATACAAATATTCAAAACAAATTCAGTTTTACACATGTATTGAATTCATATGATATGTGCATTTCATATCACATTTATATATGTGTTAAATTTTAACAACATATACAGCTAGGTCTCAGAGTTTTCCCAAACCCTAGTGTTTTGGAGTTAAAAAATATAACCCTGGTGTTTTGCAGTTTTTTACTAATTCATTTTGTGAGCCATACATAACTTCATCATACAGGCACTCATGGAAGTGCAACTTTTTGGGTCTTTGGGCTGCTTGTCAGGTGGAAGATGTGATGCTTGGTGAAATCTTCGAGTGAAAGAATGAACAAAGGGGAAACAATGAACAAAAAATTTCTTTCCCACATAAAATGGGAAAAAGGTTTAAATCTGGTGCAGAAATAAGTGTGATAAACATGGTACTGATAATGTAGGCAGCTTCCATATTACAAAAGTTGTTACTGAAGGCGTGAAAAAATCTGAAACTTAAAATCAAAAAGATACTCATGAAATAAACTAATAAAAAACATCAGAAGACTTCAATGTGAATCAACAGATGAATGACCACGAGGAATTTTTCACAGCAACTATTTACCTGCCTTTATTCTGTCAAGACAATCATATACAGTAAAACTTCCAAATACCGGACATCAAAGGGGAAAGAAAAACTGTCCGTTATTTAGAAGTGTCCACTATAGGAAAAATCATGCTTTATGACAGCATGCTATGTTTACAACATAAAAGCAGTTTAAAAGATAAGTAAATATAAGTATGTAAATGCAATTCATAGAGCAAACTTGTACAAACCTTTATTAAAAAATATCCATCAAAACCTAAGAAACAAATAATCAAGTATTGTTGTTTATCTAATACATTCTTGTGTAATTTTGTTTTCTAAGTGAATTTCTAGCCAGCCGCCTGAAGCTTTGAATTCTGTGAATCCTAATTCATTTGCGATTTCTAAAGCCTTTTGACGAATTAAAGTCCCTGATAAAGGAATGTTGTTGGCTCTAGCGTGGCAAAACCATTCATAGGTAAGAGTGTCAACAGCTAAACCATCAGTTTTAGGGAAAGCTCTCTTAATTTTCTGGTTGCTATTACAATCTTACCAAGACTTCAAGATTTCACTCACTTGTGTTTTTCCAATGCCCAGTTCATCTTCTTAAACGTGCACACTTAATCTTTCCCTTTCACTCAGCTCCACTTTTTCTTTTATAGTCAAGAGCTTACGTTTGTGCGACATTTTAAAATCGATGTTTGAGAAATCTTTGCTTCACTGCTTACTTGATGAGGAAAACCTACATGATTATTGCAAACAAATGTGATTTCTAGTTATCTGGACCTGAAGTTCATCCCCGTGCACTGACCTTGACTTTACCAAACAATAAAAGGTGCGAGTCCCTTCCACCTACACCTGAATTACGTTTGCATGTGTTCGAATCCGATTACCATTCCTGAATTAGCAGGCCCCAGCCGGCCCTGAGTGCTGGTCCCTGTTTCTGAGGTCTCACCCCATTGGGAGCCCCTGAAGATCTAAAAGGCAGTTTCTCCTGGTCAGATGTACATACGCAAAGAGAGGGTTGGACTGTCTGGTTAGCACGAATGCTAATCCTTTTTCCAGCGATTTTGGCCACTTACCTGGGCTACATAGCACTTGGCACCTTAAAATTTACTAGGCCTTGGGAACAAAACTGTTAAGATAGAGAATGAGGAAGGGTAAAATAAAAAAAAGGAAAAATTTTGCGAGTTTGGGCGAATCACACCCCTAGGAATTTCTAGAATCGAAAGCAAATTGTCCATTATATGGTACACATCCGCTATTAAGAAGTGAATGCTTCGTAAGAAGCCATACATTTCTGCCTGGGAATAAAAAATTGTTCGTTATAGAGAGATGTCCGCTATTAAGAAGTGTCCATTAATGGAAGTTTCATTGTACAAGGATTTTGTGACATTTTAAATCATATCCTTTAAAATACAATGCTTTCTGTCAGTCTGTCTTTCATTTAACACTAAACTGGGAGAAACTGAAGCCAAACAGAACTTGAGAGTGCAAATGAGGATGGGTACTAATGGTTCTTCAGATGTGCACATGCTCCAATGAATGAACAGTTTTTAAAATTCTCGGCAAATATAAACATTTACCTTCTTTATCTTACTAAAAAAAGCATAGTTAATTAAATCACCAGTCTTTCAGGTAAATAGGACAGAAGAAATATTCTCATGATACGTGGAAATACGTTAGAATTATTAACACAGCAATCAGACATTTCTGAATTGCCTGTATTTACTGTTCATCACATAACATCAATTACATTTGAAAACTTGAAAATTACATCGCCCTGGAGCGGGCATTGAACCAGCATCTGATTTCCATTTGAGCATGCTATCCATTTACACCACCCAGGACAAAGAAGTCCAAAGTATTCGAGTGTTAAGAATCAGAACATTCTCTAATTTTTGCCAGTTGAAGCAAATTCTGCTTCCTTGTAGTGTAGTTAATTAAATCACCAGTCTTTCAAGTAAATTAGGTGGAAGAAATATTCCTCACATAATATGTGGAAATTTGTTAGAATTATTAACACAGCAATTAGACATCTCTGAGTTGCCTGCATTTACTGTTCATCAGGTAACATCAATCACATCAAAAAACTTGAAAATTCGTGTAAACCACCATGAAAGACTGGTGATTCAATTAACCACACTACGAGGAAGCAGAATTTGCTTCGACTGAAGAAAATCAGAGAATGTTTTGATTCTTAACACTCAGATACTTGATACTTCATCGTCCTGGGTGGTGTAAAGGATAGCATGCTCAAACAGAAATCCGGAGATGAGAGTTTGATTCCCTCTCCAGGGTAAAGTAATTTTCAAGTTTTCTGATGTGATTGATGTCACATGATGAACAGTAAATACAGGCAATTCAGAGGTGTCTAACTACTATGTTAATAATCCTATTTCATAAGTTTTGGAAATGAAACAGCAATTTTACATTGAACACCAATCTGATGCCGCACTGCTTTTATCAGTCTTGATTAATCATGACATGTATATATGTATGTATTAACTAAATGAACACTTAAACTCTTTACTGTTTTTGCTTACTAAGAAAATCTTTTCAGCCCAAGTGGCAGAAAGGAAAGGCAGAGGAAGGCCAAGGAAGACATGGGTGGATCAGATTCAGGAGTGTCTGCATGAGAAAAAGATTATGAGTATGAAGTATAAAAGATCTTGTGTATGGCGTGTAATGGATATCAGTGAAGCACGAGTTGTATGTCAAGATCGCTGTAAATGGAGAAGTTTGATACGACAACAATAAGTAAAAATATCTGGAAGTTTGTATTTCTTTTTGGAGCTAACCTCTGAATCTCAGAGAACAGCTTGGTGATATGTATGTATGTACATAGCAAAAGTAATTACCTTTTGAGATCACATGTAATGTACTTCTTAAGTAACAAATTTTAAGAAAACTTGAGTGAATATCTTGATTTTTAACTTTGATGCAGAATTTTAATGCAACATGCAGGAACAGAGAAAAAAACTGCACTAAAACTTAATTAGAAATACCGCTTCTAAGACATGAATAAATATTATTTTCCAAATGGAAGGTGAAAGTAAAATACTGTTAAATGTTTTCTGCTAAAAAATGTTCATTTAAAGATTTTATTTTTGTTACTCATATTCAAAAAAAATAAAAATAAAATTGTATTTAGAAAATGAAAGGTTAAAAGTATGAAGCTACACTTTTTAAGAGACTTTGCCATAAAAAGTCATTCAGTTCAAGGCATATTTTAAAATACTTTAAAAAGAACACACACACATACACATAAATGGCAACTAAAGCATTCAGTTCATGATACACAAACTCTATGATTAACTTTATAATAGCATCTTCTAAAAATAATTTTCAAAATTTAAATGCAAATAATGAACTTTTATGAATTCAGTTGTACAAATGTGTTTGATTTAGTACCTACTTCAAACAGAATTGCATACCTTCAAGTTCACTTTGTCTTTAGCTGCTGGTTCCCAGTGCAAAGGCTTTAGTTCAAATAGAATCTGTTAAAAAAAAAAGAACAAAAAAAAAAAAAACATTTACAGTATATGCAAGAAAAGAAGTTAAGACTGAACTCCACAAAATGAATTTTGAAACAATCATACATTGCACACGCTGAATGACAAAAATAACCTCTTTATTATTTGTAATAAAAAGATGATTTATTGTTCATTATAAAACAACCCATTATCTTATAATAAACAGTCTGTAACATGGTAGCAAAAAAAACAAAAACAAAAAAAAAACTGACTGTGAACTTCATGTGAGTTTATCACATTTTCTGATTATAACTCAGCTGCACTAAATTCAATTTTTATAATATGCAGCTCCGAAACGCAGTGTTTAACTAGGTGCAGCTTATAAGTATTTTCAGTAACATTACAGATTTCAACAGTTGTTCACAATATTAAAAAAAAAACCGTTTTTGTAAATCATTTATGGTAGACATTGAGCTATAAAAAAATTGGAGGACTTACTCTTCATTGATTATTAGCATACGTGACTAGTGGTCATGCAAACAAAGTCTCAAAACCTGCATGATTACATGTAAACTGGTAATTTGGAGAACAGTAAAAATTTAGTATGACCTTTCTTTTTGCATGTAAGAGGTTTACAATTTACTGTTTGAAAATCTTTAAGATTCATGCGTGATTGTGAGGTCAAATCAAAAATCCTGAAAACAGCAAGACAAAAGTAACATGTATGCCGAGTTTGCTTAGGGTACCAACTGATTATTTTGGACTACACGTATTACTTATAAAACAGTTTTCCATAAATATTCTAATTTACATATTGTGTGGAGAAATAAATTGCTCTGACATAAGTAAAGCAATCATGAATTTAAAATCAAACAGCTTTAAAACAATTTTTTTTTGTTTACATTTTCCTTTTACACAGAATAAAATCTAAAGACAACTAACCTGTTTTATAAAAGTATAGGTTGATGAATTCTAAAAGTTCATCTTTTTTTATGAGGAAACACATAAATTTTGTCTGTTTTTCCCCTCCAACATCAGCTCAATTGGACTTTCTTGTACATCTTTCAGTTTTATGTAAGTTCAGAATTTCCACAATTTTTTTAATGTCACAATGGTTTTTTTTTTTTTTTATGGTCCCACAGTTTTCAAGTTTTCAACAGTGTTGCTAAATTTTTCAATACTACTTTGCATATCCTTCTTGTAATTGCCCCAACGATTTACCATATTTTGGACCAGTTGGACTTGCTCTGTATTATTGTCCCTAGTGCGCGTGATCAACGAATATTTGTCGATAAGCGCATTATTTCTAGATTATGGGAATAAAATTTTGGATTTTTTTTTACTTTTACAAACTGGTTTATCCTGCAAAAACTATAATTTCCTCTACTTTAAACTAAAAGCCTAAGAACAATTTTAACAGATACAAAATATACGGACTTCTCATTTTCTCTGGAATTTTTGGATTTAATTGGCAAAAAAACAAAAACAAAAACAAAAAAATGGAATTCCAGATAAAATCCAGACCAGAATCACCATTGATGATTAATAAGATTATGTTTCAACCAGCACCTCTTTTCCTTAATAAGATTATGCTTCAACCAGTACCTCCTTTCCCTTTTGGTCAGTTTTCTTCTTTTTTTTTTTTTTTTTTTTTTTTTTATCGTATGCAGGAGAGGGTAAAATGTGGGTATCTTTTGGACTTGCGCATAATACAATTTGTGGGTGCACAACAGGAACCACAAAATTATACTTGCTTCCACTATTGCACACTTAATCACACATGATACTGGAAAGGTACCACCCTTTTCTCAAATGCATAAATCACTGTTAAGTGTCAGCCACAGGCTAAATGACATTCACCTCATGCTGCCTAATAAGCCACCTTGCTGTGAAACACTTACTGCCTTTTACACCCCCTCCCATAAATAGGGTGTGAAGACCTTTCTTTCACTAGGAAGAAGAGTTACATATGTACAGCAATGAAGTAGCAGTGACGACTGCCAAGTATTGTATACTTTCTGTACGTTTATGGTGCTTTCATCTCTGGTGTTATTTGATGTGAGTTGTGTCAGGGAGAGAACCCCATACGTATTATGAGCACTCCCCTACAAATATTTATCACAGCCCCCCTCTCCCTACAAACATGATGTACATAGAAAAACCCAAAGAGACAAAATAAATTAATGTAATGGAATAATATTAACACAAATGTTAATAAAAACAGCAAAAGATTTATTTGCTTATTTCTTGACGGCAAAAAAAGAACATATTGTAAACTTTTTTTAATTGGGAGCCGGCGGGCTGCTTGCTTTGCACGCCCCTAGAAATGGCTGTGGGTCAGTGTAGTGTAGCCTAATTCATTATTGAACAGTAGTATCCTAAGCATCACATTTACAGAAGCTCTTGAGAAAGTAGGCTACTTTAGCCAGAATCTAATTCTAATTCACAAGATTTCGAAGCAAGTGACAACCTGAATCGTCTTACTTTAGTAGATACTAATTGTTCTATGACTTCAATAAAGTTAACCTTTGAAGCCAGGTCACACTCAATGAATAGCATGGTTACCCTGTTCAGTTTTTTTTTTGTTTTTTGTTTTTTTAACCTAAATGACAAACACAAAAGGCAGCTGGCTAATTGAAACATACTGTTGCCAACGTGCTAGGTAGCTGGTGAAAGATTTACCTCTTGCACAACATAATTTCCCTACAAAGAATGAAATATCTCTTTGTTAGTAGTGTGACAACTGCTGAGCCAAAGAAATACCTGGAGAAGAAGCCACCTAGTGCTGCAGCGCTTTTGCGAGCTGTCTTCTGAGAGAGGTCAGAGTCAGGGAGAGAGATAAGAGACAGGGTGGCCAGATGACTTTTGGAATGGGAGGACATTTCCATTAAAAAAAGTACATTTCGAGAAAAAGGAGGACACAATAAAATTTGCACAAAAATAAATATGAATGCACATACTCTGTATTTAAATTTTACAGTTGGAGAGTTTATACGTGCAAAACTTTAAAAAAGAAAGAAAGATTTTTGTCTGCTGGAGACAGTTTTACTTAGAATTTTCACTGGAAGAGATTTACTTCAATAGATCGGGTTTCTTTAACAAATATTTGTGAAATTCAGAGCAGGACATGTCTTTCAAATTGTATTAGTATACCCCTCACTGATTGATTAAGAAACTTGAATTATAAATCGAAAAACTCACAGCAACAACTCACAGTACACAAAACAAGCAGTATGAGCTGGCTGTTTACACACCTACATCGCACGGCACCGTCCACGTGCGATGAACGACAGACTGACTAACGTGCAGCAGGGGTTTTTTTCTCTGCGATGTTGACTCAAAAAGTGACGAACCACAGCAGGCAGCTGCAGGATTGCAGGAATATACTGGCCAGGGAAGAATCGAGAATCCAGAAATGAATGAAAACATTTTAGCAGTGTTTTGATAGGACATATGATTACAATAGAAGAATTTTATCAAAATGTATTTGAATTATTCCTTATTGAAAAAGCCAGACATTTGGGCAACTTCCCTTAACCGGCTGGAACATATTAACTCAGGGTCAACCAAATGGGCTGAGATCTGATTGATCGAATATATTCGCTGTCTGAGAAACTGGTCGTTTACGGGCTGAATGAGTGAGCGCCCTCTTCAGAAGGTGTTGCTTTCCCCTTAGCTTTATTTTTGAAAGTGGTCGTTCAGGGGGATGATTAACACTAATCTTTACTCACTGATTGTTTTCAAAATGGGCTATAACAATGGCGACGAATCTAAGAAAGAGAGAGAGAAGAGATGTTTGAGTCACTTGTTTCTACCCAGTAGCATGATGTCCTTGTCAGGGGGCTAGACCTCAGTAATGGAGCAGAAATGAAGAACTATAGGGAGAGCTTATCACTTGTGGTAGGTTTATTATCGGTACGGATGAGATGATAGGAAATATAAATTGTTTAGTTCTAGATTTTGGCAAAACAAAACATTTGGTGTGTCGTTCAGAAAGAAAAACCCTGGCCGCTATATGGACATTTCTATTTAGGGAGCACAGAAGATTTTGAGCACCATTTGGTTAAGATACATTGGCCGCTTAAAGAACTGAGGACAGGAGGACGTGGTAAGAAAAGAAGGACACATACTTCAAAAGCCAGACATCTCATCACCCTCAACAGAGAAGAGAAGGTGGATGAGATATGTTTAGTTTTCCTTGTGTAACTTTTAACTGTGAAATGTGTGTGTGATTATGAAATATTAAATCTCTGTTTGTCAAATAGGGATGTGTGATCATTACAATGTAACAGCAGCCTACATCTTTCAGGCTGGGCCCCCTGGAGCACAGGCCTCTCCACTCAAGTGGTGACCATTCCCTTTGGGCTTCCTTGTTCCTTGGGTGTGTAGAGAATCCAAAGTGTATTATAACCTAGGCTGATGACTGTACCTGTACCGTCTAGTTTGCAGACTCCACAGGGAAATGCGTAACTCTCTCGTGAGTTTGGAATTAATCAGATTCCTGACAGCGCTGCGATAGCTAGCCCGTCAGACATCGGAAACCACAGTCTTTCACTCAGACAGATTCGGTCCAGAGACCTGTGGGTATCTGCCTCCCCCACGGGACCAGTACCTTACACCCTTTGACCATAGCCCGTGTGTGTGACGTGCTATGGGCGGGCGGGGCAAATACATTTTTAATAGTTTTCTCATCTCATGGCCGGGAGATCGTCCGTCCGCCAACGCGAGTTTTTGGGACTAGAGTCCTTTATTTGGTATCTAATAAACAAAAGTAAGTACAAGCACTTTGATAGAATGAGGGTCTCCTGCACTCCTCTCACAAACATTCAGCACAGAATCACATTAAACACACAAAATTATTTATTTACATGGTCCACAGGACTAGGGTCAGTGCTGTGGTCATGACCCAGGGCCAGGGTCATCAGAATCACCTTGGTCAATAGACCAACAAACTCAAAATTAAGAGTGACGTACCTCTGAGGGTACCACTATCTGCCAACCATAGTTGACCCGACTTTTTCGTTGCTCAAGTTCCCTAATAAAACTTGGACACGTCTTACTTGAAGCTAGAGTGTGCATCATCTAGCTTCAGGCGGAACTTGGCATTTGCAGCTGAGCAGTTGCTGCACTTCAGTGTGGCTGCACACTGGTGGTACTGGTGCCCAACTACACCGCAATTGCCACACCTATCTTCGGACTCGGGACAGTTGCTCCGAAAATGACCAAAGCCATTACATCGGAAGCACCTGACTGCATGCAAATACTCCTCCAGGCGGAGCACTGACCAACCCATGTGCAGTGTCTTCCGCCTTATCAAGAGTTTGAAGGCCTTGGGCTCCACGTCTGCCACCCAGTGGACCCTGCCTCCCTTACCCTTGATGGGGAAACGGGCTGAAAACCCATTTTCGAGGTCGGGGTTCTGCCCACGAATCCCTTCCTCGAACTCCTTGGCTGAGAGATCCCCGTCGACACCGTAAACTATCAACCGGGGAAGTCTCTTTCGTGGGGCTGTGGGGAGTGTGCAATCTTTGGTCAATGGATTGCTGCTCAACTCCTGGGCAAGGCGATCGAGCTCCTCGGGACGGGAACACTCCACTGCAACCCTACCTTTCCTAATGTTCCAAATGCTCTTGACCCCGATCTGCAGTTTAGTTGGGTTCACTGCAGTTCTAAGTGTCTTTTTCACGTCCTCTGAGGACATACCCTCGACAGTGGGATAGACCAGGAGCACGTGTCTCCTGTCCCCCGACTTTTTCTTATTATTTCTTCCACTTGGGGCGGACGAAGGCTCTTTCGCCTTACTAGCCCCTTTCCTAGCCACTTCAGCATAGGAAAACTCTTTGACGTCGGCCTCGCGGCGCGACTCCAGGAGAACGGACAGCCTGTTTTCTAGGGCTGCTGTTCCCATTTGCTTGCACGACGCAAGCTCTGCGGATCTCTATTAGGCCTGCTTCTATTATTTCTCTTCCTGGGGAAGTGACCCGAGAGTCCCTAATAGCAGACTCTACTTCCCCTAGGAGAGAGAGTATGCGGCTTATGAAAGCCTCTGGTGTTGACACTGGGGATGTCCTGGGATGCTGGTTGGCATCCAAAGTTGCCTCTGGTGGACCAGCAGATGACCCCTTTGAGTCCGAGAGGACTCGGGTTGGGGAGATGTTGTCCCCTTGCTTGCCATGGGCGGAAGTGGCAAGGCCGTGCTTTCACCACATTTTGGCTGAGTTGGCTCAGTCGAAGAGGAGGCCCCCTTCGTGGGTATAGTGGCCTTTGAGCCTTTTGCACCAGGAAGAGTCTTTGAAGGCCTAAACCTGGTGCTGGGATTCACCTTCCGGTTGGTCTCGGAAGTGGGGCAAGGCCCCTTTGAACTACCAACAGGGCTAGGTAGTTTTTCGGCCACTACCTTCAGAGTCCGGGATGACCCGGACGGTTTAGGGGCTGACCCCTTTGGAATCGTTTTACCCTTGTGTGTAGCTGACATCTCTGTGAGAGAGATCGAACTCACGAAAAATTTCTAAGTGCTGAGTGGGCACCTTGGGATTCTCCCACTCACGCCAAAACTTAGAAATCTGGGCGCTTGGGCTTTCGGCCTGACCTAGGATCAAAGAGTCCTTTGGTCAGGAGGACCAGTACGACGGCGACGTACCCGAAGTCTGATACTAAAGTCTCTGTGTGGGCTGAACGGAACTTCGCCCTAAGAAGGACGTTTTTCTAAGTCCGTAACTGCTCTGATTTGAGGAAACGTACAAGAGAAGAATTCTCAAAAGAAAAATCGTGAGAGTGGGATGAATCCCTCTCTCGTGCTTTAGATCGGCAGTTCTGCTCAGCAGCGCAGTATAGCACAACCAAACACACAAAACTCGCTCCCGGTACGGTATCAGACCGACCGGTCAAAAAAAAAGTGTACTATAAATGAATTTTTTTTTGCTACCACCTCCTTTCAATGCATAATTTATCTTGGATACGAGTCACAACAATGTACTCTGCTACCACTGTCAGCAATTGAGTTTTCATCTGAATGAACATGGTGTCATGGTCTCCTGAAGTTCTTTATAATAATAGCTGACCATATCTAAGTACCAATGGGGGGTAGAGTCAGAATGGGATTCAAATGTAAATTCCTTTGTGATATGTTTGCCTGAAGTTTTAAACTTGTTGCTGCACAAGGACAACGCTTAGCTTTAGTTGCTTGGATTTTCGGTTCCTGGGTGGTGTAATGGTAGCATGCTCGAATGAAAATTACAAGATGAATTCCAGCTCCAGGGCGATGCATTTTTCAAGTTTTTTGAAGAGATGTCTACATGGAAAACAGTGAAAATATTTGCAAAGATAATGTCTTTGTTTTCCTGGCAAATTTTTTGGGAGAACGCCAAGTTTCAAGCCCCTTCCCCATCTCTACCTGTTGCATTCCGAACAAAGTGAAACTGAAGGTCTGTTTAGGGCTACTTCTGCAAACTAAAAACTGATCATACTATTAATCCTGTTACAACATCATTTCCATACAGTAATAAGATAGTTTCACAGTATGAAAGCTAATACTTTTTTTGTTCGGGTGATGTTTTGCACAGTGCATCTGGCATGCATTAATGTTGAAATTACACAATATAAGCAACAGAGCAAATGAGAAATCTTTACATAAAGACAAAAAAAAAAAAAATGTAAAGGAAACTATTTTAAAAAAGCATACCCAAGTGAATGTGCATAGTTATAACTAGAAAAAGTTAGAATTTCATATATTTACATGTTTTGTTTATTTTAAACTAGATTATTATTTATAAGCACAGTTTTGGAGATCACTCCTTTTCCTCACTAAGCTCTTGTACTGGTAACTACCTAATGAAAGTGTGAGTAATCTTAAATAAAGTTGCTAGTAAAAAATAATACTCCAGTTTGAAAGCCAAAACAAACAAATATAAGACATTCTAAATTAAAATCTCCCTAATGAAATCCACGAGTTCAATATTTTTAGAAGTCATACTTTGTAGGGAAATTTGGACTGTAAGATCATAAAATATTTAGTAGTTTGACAAACATATACATACTGAAGACAAAAGGAACACTATTGTATGATATTCAACTTTACCTCATCTTCCTTAACTTTCAAGAAATTAAATATGTCAGGATTGAAAGGCATTGCTATTGTTGAAATGAACTGTGGTTTCCTTCTTTCTTGAGCTCTTTTGACATTTAACTTAAATAAAAAGGGAAGAAACTATGAGTAAATAGATTTATAACTTTCATATAATTTAATTTGTTCTAAGGTGTGGAACCCACAAACATGATAGACATGCAGCCAAGTTTTGTTTATTTTACAATATATACACTGGTGTGCAAAAATTAAGGATGAAGAGGAGAAATTAGCATAACAGCTGAACGAGCAGGCAGAACGGACAGAAAGACTACTCAGGAGATAGACTACGGTCCGGTACAGTAGGGCATGGGCATATATGCAGCATGACGTGGTGGGGGGGGGAAGTCGGAAGGGTATAAAGCACACAGGTGGTGTACACTCAGCAATTCGGCGAAAGCTATTGCACGGTGTACATCGATTTGAACGATGTCGAGTTGCTGCCACGGTGTGATATGGCCAACAGGCAATCCAGTAGACGACATCTGGATGACTTTACCCGAGGTTCGCATCATTGGGAAGTTGGAAGAAGGTTGAAGTGTGACTAGTGTGGCCGAGGAGTTCGGGATCGCTCACAGCATTGTTTCACAAGCTAGGAGAGCATTTCAAACGACAGGAACAGCTGTCCGAGAGTTTAGCAGTGGTCATCCACGAGCAACCACGGCAGCAGACGACTGGTATATTGTCCTACAGGTGAGAAAAGACAGACGGCAGACAGTGGGAGAAATCGCAAGGCACATGCAAAAGACAACTGGACGTCCGTTATCGCGTTTTACCGTGGCCAGGAGGCTGCACAAAGGTAGTCTATTTGCACGACGGACGTGCAAATAGACGGTGTGTGCCATTAACGCCTGCTCATCGGAGACAGCGGTTTCTGTGGTGCCAGGAACACAAGAACTGGACACATCAGCAATGGGGTCAAGTTCTCTTTACGGATGAGAGCCGATTTAGTCTGACGAGCGATTCTGGACTTATACACATCTGGAGAGAACAGGGAACACGCAATCACACCTCCAACATCATCGAAAGGGACCGGTTTGGAGGTGACTAAGTTCTCGTTTGGAGCAGTATCATGCTTGGTAGCCGTACTGACCTCCACATCTTCCAAGGAGGTTCAGTCACTGGTGTCCGCTATTGTACTGAGGTTCTCCTGCCTCACGTGCGTCTGTTTAGAGGTGCTGTGAGTCCTGAGTTTCCTCTTCATGGACGACAACGCTACACCTCATCGTACAGTGGCTGTAGCAGAGCTGTTGGAGAGTGAAGATATTCAACGCATGGATTGGCCCGCAAGGTACCGTACCTAAATTCAATCGAACACGTGTGGGACCGTCTCGGGAGATGCTTGGCAGCACGTCACCAGCTGCCAGCAATGATTTCGCAGCTGCGATTGGCACTACAAGAGGAATGGGCCGCGATGCCTCAACAGCTCCTTGACAACCTCGTCCTCAGCATGGACAGATGTTGTAAATCCTGCAACGCAGTCAGGGGTGATCATATCCCCTACTAAAGACTGGAATTTTCTTGGCAGCCGCCTGTCACATGGACGTTTCTGTCTTCTGTCCAGTTGTGCTCGAAGCTACCTTTTCAATATGCCTTTGTATCCTTTGAATTCCTTGTTTGGACGGTTTTGTTCACTTGTCCCATATTCTTACATCTTGGGGATCTTATGGTATGATTTGAGTCGATGTGGAGCACTTCTGCACGACGTTACATTCGAAAAACCGTCTCGTCCTTAATTTTTGCACGCCAGTGTATAAAGCAATATAACTTTGTGAAAAACAAATAAATGCACACACGCGCGCGCACACACACACACACACACACACACACACACACACACACACACACACACACACACACACACACACACTTACCTAGGACAACAGATATCAAGCAAAGGTAGCATTGATGAGGAAATCAATCAACAACTTTTAGAGCAATATGCCATTATGTCTTAAACAAAAAGTGTTTAATCAATGCATCCTTCCAGTGTTTACATAATGAACAGAGACATGGACCTTACCTAAAAAAGACATACAATGGCTGCAGACAACTGAAAAAAGCATGGAGAGATGCATGCTTGGTGTAACCAGGAAAGATAAGATGAGGAACTGTTCGATAAGGAAAATGGCAAGAGTGAAAGACATCACGTTCAGAGTAAAATCCCTGAAATGGCAATGGGCTGGACATGTTGCCATAAGAATAGACCATCAGAAGAATAAATTTCGGTTGTCCATCGATCCCAGGAAGGTATCGATGGACAACCGAAATTTTAGACTGGATACCAAGGGACAGAAAAAGACCAGATGGGAGATGGATGGATGAAATTCAAAAACATGTGAGAGTAACATGGAGGAGAGTGGCTAAAGACAGACAGTTGTAGAGGAAATTTGGGGAAACCTTCATCCAGCAATGGATTCTTAATGGTTGATGATGATGATATATACAGGGACTGGACAGAATAAAGTGAACTCCACACTCAGAGACGTGACTTTTAATGCAGTTGCACATGTCGCAATACGCAAAGGTATCCACCACTTTTTGGTTGTAATAGTTTTGTTTAGAACCTCAAGGTCCTATTTAAGTGCATTTAAGGACCGCGGGTGGCCTAGTGGGCAATGTTCGTGACTGCCACACATAGGACCTCAGGTTCGATCCCAGGCAGGTACGAACGCTCGATCCACTAAATATCCGCCGTGAGTCGGATGGGCACGTTAAGCCGTCGGACCCCAGGCACTGGCCCCCTGGTAATAAATAAGGGTGTCTTCCTACCCCTTTTTACTTCACTTCCATGCCACTTTCCTATCGGGCACTCTAGCCCAAATCTCCTAGCTTCCTACTTCTAAGGGTTTTTTTTTTTTTTTTTTTTTTGAAGGTTTAACGACCACCGTGAGCAACTCAATGGGCTATAAGCAGTCGCCCGTCCCTAATTTAGGGCCACTGGTTCCAGGGAAGGGAGAGAGCCAGTGCCGTAAGACAAACAACAACATCCATGCCTCACCGGGATTTGAACCCGGACCCCTTTTGGACGAATGATCAGAGGCCATCGCTTAGACCACTGCGCCACCGGGGCGGCCTAAGGGTTGTTTAAGACCAGGGGTCAGACACTCCTTCCTAAAATCCTCTACATATGATCATAAGTGCATTTAAAGTGTCTTATTGCAAAATTTCTTTCAGGGTGACAACGAAATGAGTGACCTAACGGACTTTGAAGGAGGGCTAATTGATGGTTTCCGACTAATTGGTGCCTCAGTGACAACAGTCACCAGGGTAGTGGGGGTATTGAGAGCTACTGTGTCTAGAAACATGATAGCATACTGTGTTTGTGGCAAAGCCTCATCTGCGAAACACAAGAGTGGCCGGAAAACGACCCTGACTGGTAAAGACAAGAGAGCATTAAAGAGGACTGTTACTATAAAAAGAAGACCACAGCGCCGAAAATTAGTGTGGAGTTGAATTTGCATCTCCAGACCCCAGTATTAACAAAAACAGTGTGCAGGGAACTGCATAAACGAGATATTCATGGCAGAGCTGCTATTCCAAAACCTCTGGTGACCCAGGTGAATGCACAACAGTGGTGGCAGTTGTGCCAGGAGCATACAATGTAGACTGCCGATGCATGGACGCGTGTAATGTGGTCGGATGAATCCATATTCACACTATTTCCCACCACAAGACATGTTTACGTGTGGAGAGAACCATCAGAAGTGCACAACCCAGACTGTTTGCTCCCAACAGTGCAGTCATATCGTGGTTTCAGCAGGTCCCCTGATCAAGTTGAAAAGATGGTTGTCTGGCAGAGTGTATTAAATAATTTTGGCTGACCAAGTTCATCCAATGGCTCAGGCATTGTTTCCTGCAGGGGGTGCCATCTATCAAGATGATAACGCCTCAATTCACAGAGCTTGGAATGTTCCATCATAATTTGAGGAACATGAAGACAAACTTTCACACCTTCCTTGGCCTTCCCAATCACCAGACTTAAACATCACTGAGCCACCGTGGTCTGTGTTGGAAAACAGAGTAAGATCCAGTTATCCTCCTCCTGCATCTCTCAAGGACCTGGAGCAGTTTCTGCATGAATGGTGTAACATCCCACTAATCACCATCCAGGATTTGTATGCTACCATTCCAAGGAGGATTCATGCGGTTTCGATTGCCAAAGGTGGTCCCACACCCTACAAGGTACATAAAACCTTCTTTTCCTAGGTGCTCACATTATTCTGTCCAACCCCTGTATCATCATCATCATCATCATCATCATAATTGTCAACCATTATTTATCAATCCACTGCTGGACGAAGGTCTTTCTAAGCCTCTTCTACAATGGTCTGTCTTGTGCCAGTCTCCTCCAGGTTACTCCCGCATACTTTCGAATTTCATCCACCCATCTCCCAGGTGGTCTTCTTCTGGGTCTTTTCCTGTCCCTTGGAATCAAATCTAAAATTTCAACTGTCCATCGATGGTCTGCCCTTCTGGCAGTATGTCCAGCCCACTTCCATTTCAGGGATTTTACTCTGACCATGATGTCTTCCACTCTTGCCATTTTTCTGATCCAAGAGTTTCTCTTACCTCTCCTGGTTACATCAAGCATGCACCTCTCCATGCTTCTTTCAGTTGTTTGCAGCCTTTGTATGTGTCCTTTAGTTAAGGTCCACGTCTCTGTACCATACGTAAGCACTGGAAGGATGCATTGATCAAACACTTTTCTTTTAAGACATAATGGCATATTGCTCTTGAAAATTATGCTGTTTCTTCCAAAAGCTCTCCAGGCAAGTTTTGTACGCAGATTAATTTCTTCATCAATGTGACCCTCACTTGATATCTGCTGTCCAAGATAAACGTACGTGCCTGTTATCTCCAGCTTTTCTCCATCAATCGATAAATCTTCACTCCTTGTAAAAGCATTGAACATAACTTTTGTCTTCTGAAAGTTCATTTTTAATCCCACTTCTTTACTCTTGCCAGCAAGTTCCTGGATCATACTCTGCAGCTCTGATGGGGTAGTTGCAAAAATGACTAAGTCATCAGCAAAATGAAGGTGAGTTAGATAATCTCCATTAATCTTTGTTTTCCCAGTTCAGTGATTGAAAGACATTTTCCAATGTGGCATTACAGAGCTTGGGAGATATGGTGTCACCTTGTCTCACTCCCTTTCCAATTTTTATGTGTGCTGTATTCTGAAACAGCCGAATCTTTGCACTTGCATTTTCATAGATGTTATTAATAATATTAATGTATGCATCTTCAACACCGCAGGATTTCTAAGCCATTGTCACTGCTGATGGTTTCACTGAATCAAAGGCCTTTTCATAATCGATAAAAGCCACGCACAATAGAAGTTCATATTCCCTCGCTCTTTCAATTAGTTCTCTCAGTACGTGGATATGATCTATAGTGCTGTAGCCACTCCTGAATCCAGCTTGTTCTCTCGGTTGAGCAATGCCCAGTGTTACCTTCAAGCGGTGTGAAAGAACTTTAGTGAAGATTTTATAAACCACTGATAGGAGGCTGATAGGTCTGTAGTTCCTAAGATCCTCAACCCCTGTATATATACATATATATACAACACATATATATACAAACCCCTCCAAAATGATTCCACAACTTAAATCTTGGCCCTCAGTCTCCGGCAGCTGGAATGTACCTGGCCAAGGCAGCGGCCAGTGCGACATGAAGGCAGAGGGTGCTAAGAATCCCCGGAGGACCGGACTAGGCTGCCATCTGATGCTGACCTTGGCAACGTACAATGGACGCTCCCTATCTTCTGATTCAAGGCTTCTTGAATTGGAAGAGGAACTACAAAGGATCAAGTGGGACATCGTGGGGCTAAGTGAGGTAAGGAGAAAAGGAGAAGATCTCATTGAACTGAAAAGTGGACATCTCTTCTACTATCGTGGGACAGATACTGGCAGAACTAGTGGTGTTGGATTTATAATAAACAAGAAACTGAAGGATAAAGTTGTAGAAGTTGAAAGTTCCTCTGACAGAGCTGCACGACTTGTTATCCAACTCTCGAAAAGATACCAGGCTCAGATTATTCAAACTTATGCACCCACCACAAGTCATCCTGAAGAAGAAATTGAAGAATTTTATGAGGAAATTCGTGATCTAAATAATAAAGGTAAGCAGCACTTGAAGATAATTATGGGAGATTTCAATGCAAAAATAGGGCAACGGCAACAGAATGAAACTTCAGTAGGTAAATTCGGTCACGGCAACAGAAACCAGCGTGGAAATACTCTCGTTGAGTTTGCAGAGGCAGAAGGGTTTTTCATCTTGAACTCCTTCTTCAAGAAAAAGCCACACAGGAAATGGACTTGGAGACATCCAAATGGGACGACAAGTGAAATTGATTTTATTATGTGTAACAAAAAATTCGTCATAGAAGACTGCAGTGTGCTAAACAAGTTCAACACAGGTAGTGACCATAGATTGGTGAGATGTAAGATGCACCTCAACACTAAACTTGAACGTGGCAAGCTCATAAGACAAACAAAATGTATCGACATAACCAACCTTAAAAAACACCATAATACCTTCAAGTTGGAACTGAAGAACAGGTTCTCTGCTTTAGAAGGCCTAACATCAGAAGAAGTGGACATCTCTGAAGTTAACAGAAAAGTAACCAAAGCTCTTATGGAAACAGCAACAAAATTAGCTGGGTCTAAGAACAAGTTGCATGTAAACAAATTATCAGGAAAAACGAAAATGTTGATGCAAAAAAGAAGAGAGATGAGGACAACTAAAGAAGATGTGACTTCCAAAGTGGAATATATAGAGCTATGCAAGACAGTAAGAAAAAGTATCACTGAAGACGTAAGAAAATTCAACTGTGAACTAGTGAGGAAAGCAATTGAAAACAACCAAAGCCTAAAGATAGCAAAGGGACATCTCAGTAAGGGAAGAAAACAGATTATGGCACTGAGAAAAGAAGATGGTTCTGTAACAAGAAATAGAGGCGAAATTTTGACAAGAGTGAAAGATTTCTACTCCAAATTATATGAAAGGGATGATACATGCACTCCAGACATCATGAAAGATACCAGTACCAGAGTTCCTCCAGTCCTTCCAGCAGAAGTTGCACATGCAATCAAGAACATGAAGCGGGGAAAAGCTCCAGGAGAAGATGGAATTACTGTAGACATCATACAAGAAGCAAGTGGAGAAATCGAAACAGTACTCGCCCAAATTTTCACTCGATGCCTTAATGAAGGAAAGATTCCTGAGGATTGGAACACCGCTACAATGATCCTGCTACATAAGAAAGGTGACATTGAGGATCTAGGAAACTACAGACCTATCAGCCTCCTATCAGTAGTTTATAAAATCTTCACTAAAGTTCTTTCACACCGTTTGAAGGTAACACTGGACATGGCTCAACCGAGAGAACAAGCTGGATTCAGGAGTGGCTACAGCACAATAGATCATATCCACGTGCTGAGAGAACTAATTGAAAGAGCGAGGGAATATGAACTTCCATTGTGCATGGCTTTTATCGATTATGAAAAAGCCTTTGATTCGGTGAAACCATCAGCAGTTACAATGGCTCTGAAAACCTGCGGTATTGAAGATGCATACATTAATATTATTAATAACATCTATGAAAATGCAAGTGCAAAGATTAGGCTGTTTGAAAATACAACACACGTAAAAATTGGAAAGGGAGTGAGACAAGGTGACACCATATCTCCGAAGCTCTTTAATGCCACATTGGAGGGTGTTTTTCAGTCGCTGAGCTGGGAAAACAAGGGGATAAAGATTAATGGAGATTATCTAACCCACCTTCGTTTTGCTGATGATGTAGTCATTTTTGCAACTACCCCATCAGAGCTGCAGAGTATGATCCAGGAACTTGCTGATAAGAGTAAAGAAGTGGGATTAAAAATGAACTTTCAGAAGACAAAAGTGATGTTCAATGCTTTTACAAGAAATGAAGATTTATCGATTGATGGAGAAAAGCTGGAGATAACAGACACGTACGTTTATCTTGGACAGCAGATATCAAGTGAGGGTCACATTGATGAAGAAATTAATCGGCGTACAAAACTTGCCTGGAGAGCTTTTGGAAGAAACAGCATAATTTTCAAGAGCAATATGCCATTATGTCTTAAAAGAAAAGTGTTTGATCAATGCATCCTTCCAGTGCTTACGTATGGTGCAGAGACGTGGACCTTAACTAAAAGAGACATACAAAGGCTGCAGACAACTCAAAGAAGCATGGAGAGGTGCATACTTGGTGTAACCAGGAGAGATAAGAAGAGGAACTCGTGGATCCGAAAAATGACAAGAGTGGAAGACATCATGATCAGAGTTAAATCCCTGAAATGGCAATGGGCTGGACATACTGCCAGAAGGACAGATCATCGATGGACAGCCGAAATTTTAGATTGGATTCCAAGGGACAGGAAAAGACCCAGAAGAAGACCACATGGGAGATGGGTGGATGAAATTCGAAAGTATGCAGGGGTGACATGGAGGAGACTGGCACAAGACAGACCGTTGTGGAGGAAACTTGGGGAGACCTTCGTCCAGCAGTGGATTGATAATGGTTGACAATGATGATGATGATGATACAAACACATCATAAATTGCTTTCTTGTCAAGGTACATCATGAAAGATAAAAAATAGATTGAAACCATTTTTTTATGACAGAGAAAATTACATGCTGCATTGTTAGACAGATATGACACACATATGAAAAAATTCTGTTTTGATGGAAATGTCTGAAATGGTTAGAAAGTTTTGAAAGTGGACAACTACAATTTGCTTCTATGTTCTATGAAAACTACATTCATTACTGGTTACTGATGATTTGCATTATTAACATTTACAATCTTTTTTGAGTACCAGAATTTTGAAATCACATAAAATGTGATTAGAAGTTTCTCTCCAACTCAGAAAGTGCACAAACAAAAGGACAGCCAAATTAAAAGTCTGCATAGAGCTAGGCCGTGTTTTGTTTTTAATCAGTTAAGTGAAAAATTCCAGGCTCAGACTGTACTGGAAGGTTTAGCATTTTGCTCCTGGAATTTAAAACAACAACAAAAAAAAAAAACGTTTATCTCACAAAATGAAGTTTGACTTGTTAAATAATCATATATGGGACATTCCACGTCAGATCAATAAAAAAAAATAAGTTTTTGACCTCACCATTTCTGATTTTGATGAAATTTGGTATGAAGCACACATATGACAAGGTAAGTAATTCTGCCAATTTTCAGATTTTTATTTTGAAAATTGTCCAAGATACACACATAATAAAAATCGAAATTTTCGTAAAAAATGACAAACTTGCACACTTATAAATGGCTGTAACTGTTTTCCTAATTGTAGTAGAGTGACAATTGAAACACAGCTGCAAAGCTAAAGCATTGCGCTTTCTATAGATACCATACATGACCTTCTTACAACAGATTAAAGTTTCAAGGTCATCCACTGTGACCTTTGACCTTGAATATCTCAAAACATACCATCTTAAAAACTTACAAAAAAAATATATTTTATTGCTACAACATTCTTCTACCCATGTGCCAGATATTAGGCTGGCACTGGCAAGGCAGTGTAGGATTAATAGGAGTATATGTCCTCCAGGTTAGGTTCGGACAAATGTACAATAACTGTTTTCCAGATGCATGTATGTATTAATTTCACAATGTGTTACAGGTTATATTAGTGGTGTACACATACAAGTGAACCGCTTGGTTAAGGTTGCAAACCAAAAGAATGTGATGCCATCTTGCTAGTGACCATCTCTATTTCGCTTCTCTCCATAAAATATGTCCAACCTGTTGCTGTTCGTAGGTCAACCTTCGTAATGACCACTGTTTTATCCACTTCTAATATATCTGGCTTCTGTGGGTATGTGAAAAACACTGAAGGTCCATGTGGGTGCAGAAAACTTATCTTAACTTGTTCTGTAATGTTCACATCCAAAACACAACCAACCCACCACTGGTTATCATACTCAACAATAACATAGCCATGAATATCCTCCAGATCCAGTTCTATTGGATTTAGCAATACTGACTCAACCTTGTATTCAGTTGAGTTTGAATACATCTTGGTTTTAATAGCTGTGCGGCTTACTGGTATTACACAGTGAAGTTTTTAGTACCAGGAATTGGTCGAGAACTAGCATGACGTATCTCGAGGAACTCCTTGTGGTTCTCATAGTCCTTGTCAGTGCTGTATTTAAAATGGCACGAAGGAATGTTTCTGGAAGCCCAATCATACAGTTGCCGCGGCGTCGTAATTTGGTCATTGTATGAACACTGAAGGCTGGCACGTGCAGCTAATCTCTTAATGGTGCCTGACACGCCATTACATGGCCCCTTTCCATGTGAGGTGGCAAAGAAATGCCACTCAGCTGTGATACCAAAATCTACATCATGATGGCACAGATTGACAAAATTCTTCCTGTTCTTATACTGTGAGGCTGCACCGTCTGAGAAGTAATAGATGTGTTCTACTTTCTTGTCAAAATGTGATGATATAAACTGCAACAATTGGCTCTGGAAAAGGTGAACACTGATAGTGTCATGCTTAAGACATTCTGAGATGACAACAAAAGAAACATGATCCAACTGAAGTGTGTGTGAACTTTTGTAGTACACGACAAAAGGGTGAATAGTAGCTTGGGAATTGTTCCAGTGGTATCCTTGGACTGCATCCTGCAGTATGAAGGAATAATTCTCAGCAAAATCGCACAACACAACACACTGATTATCATCAAGGTTTTCTTTCAGATTTGACAGAAAGTATGACTGCTGAATAGCTATAAAAGAATGTGGCAATAGCAATTTCACTTTTGATTCAAAGGTCTCAAGGAATTCTTCTACAGTGTTACAGACTGTCATAAGTGTTGTGCGATCAGTTGTAGTCCACAATTTATATACAATTTAATCAATCCCATTCATGGTGAATAAGCTACTTATTTGCTCTAGTAAGTGTGCTATACCAGGACAAGAATCACACTTGAAGAAGAAGCATTCTGGAAGAGGAGGGTTACAAGTTATTCTTGCAAGGCAATCTTTGTATGTCCTAACTGGTAATTCATCATTACGAGTTAAGTCTTGCAATTTGCACCCTGCTAGCATAAGTTTTACATTTTCATGAGCACAACACACATAGTGTGTTCCACTTGCACCAGCCAGCACACAATTCTTTGGGCGTAAACCACAGAACTTTGAAAACCCTACTTTGACTTTAGGATTCTTGTCTTTAAATCCTTGAAATATCTCTTTCAAATTTCCTAGAATAAGACCACTTAGTAGTTCTAATTCTGACTATTATATAGCTCTAATTATTGTACTATTCTCTTTTACGTGCGATATTTCAAAGTAACTTGTACAAAAAACTACTACATATCTAACTGGCAAAAAAAAGAAGCCAAAACTGCTTTAGTGCAATTCTGCTTGGAAAACCGGACATTCCCAAAGTTCGATGAAATTAAAATGCTAAAAAAGAATAAAAAATCGGAAAGGCAAATGAGGAGGGAAGAAGCAATATTAATCTACAAAAATAAAGCAAGGGTATGTAACCAGAACGACCCTAGCACATTATCAGGCCTGTGGAAAGAACTAATAAGACAAGAAAAACAACAACAAAAGAAAAACAGGCAAAAAAAGACAAGAAAACCAGGATAGGAGAAGAAAATTTAAAAAAAAAAATACGGAAAAAAAAGTGTTCTTAACGAAACATAGATGGCGCCAGCCGGGCTTGATAACGAAATATATCCAGGAAAGTTTTTCCGACGAATAGCAACAAGGAGTATCGGACTCCATTAGCGCAAAGTTAACCACGAACATCGGTGGTAAAGTTGCCACGCTCCTGAAGATGCCCAGAGTATGGGCGAAAATTTCGAGTATAAAGAACGGTAAAAATTGATGTTTGAATCCTAAGGCAAAGATCCAATGAGTATACCCAGCGAAAAGTGTGAGAAGTAAAGCCAGTCATCGCATACAACGGACTTTAGGACAATAACATCTACAAAGGACCGGAAAACACGTGTGGGAAATGTTCCCGTCGCTAGAAAGGAATGTCAAGGCTAGAATAAGACGTTCCTGTTTTTGTACTTTTGATCCTGATTCCATCATTGTAACAAAATCTTTTTTCGTGGTAAACAACGGCTCACTTCATCACTATTATATTATGCAATAATGTTTTCAACTGTGCTGTCACTGAGAGTTTTCCCAGGCCTAGGATTTGGAGTTGCTAAAATACCCTGCTCTTCCACAAGATTTTTAGACTTTCGTGCCATGTAATATGTTACACCAAATTCTTCCTGAATTTTACGAATACTCCAGGTTCTAGGTAATATTGTTAGTATTTGGACTTTAACACTGCTAGAGTCTGTTTCTTGAAATTTTTCTTTCAACTGTGAAATCATGACCGATTCATCAGACACTGTCACAGGATTATCACATTCTGGAACACCTATGTAGTCTTTTATCACCACCAAATTTCTGATATTTCTTCTTACTGTACTGTCCAACACCTAATCTTTTTTTTTTACAGGAGATTCGCCTAGAGAAAGTAACGTATCATTCAGACTATCCAAAGTTGTGTCTCTGTCAGTCCATATCTCACTCTTCACCACTCCTTCTGAATTATCTTCACTTAACCGAGGTTGTTCTGCCTTTGCATCTGTTTCAATTATACATGAAGGACCTGGCATTTCAGAGATAGATTTTCTGCATGAACTACATATTTTCTGTTCTAATGTTATATTTGGACATTTCTGAACCATCCAAGGCTGTACTTTTCTCAGATTCTTTCTAAACCTTGTGTGTCCACTTTTACCCAGAGGATTGCAACAAAAAATTTTACTTTTAAAGTCCATTTTGGTTAATGAAACTGCACCTGCAAAAAAAATGATAAATAAATATAGTTTGATAAAAAGAAATTGATTAAATAAAGATAACAATAAAGATAAAATAAAATAACAATTAAACAGTTAACAATGTTACAGATAAATTGATAACCACACACTCACAAGCTCAGAATTGAAATAACAGCAAATGTAAAATGGTGTACCAGTAAGATTTCTCATTGGCTGTAATAAGAAGCCTTGCCATTGGCTTTATTAAGAAACCCTGTCAGTGGCTCTAATAAGAAGCTTTGTCATTGGCTAAGAAGAAGCCCTGCCATTGGCTAAAATGGGTGGAGTTTCAATCTCTGATCTCAAAGATTTGTTGACATTATTTACTGCTGAAAATTGTGTCTATCAAGTAAAATTGCTGTCACATAGCATATTTCTGATAAATCTGTTATAATATATACACATTTCATGTATAATAAACACAAATCCTCAACGTAAGAAATATTTATTGCATGGTATGTCTCTGTGCCTTACATACAGAAGGGTGCAGCATGACACTCCTATTAATCCTACACTGCCTTGCCATAGCGGTGACAGCCTAATATCTGACACATGGGTAGAAGAATGTTGTAGCAATAAAATATATTTTTTTCGTAATTTTTTAAGATGGTATGTTTTGAGATATTCAAGGTCAAAGGTCACAGTGGATGACCTTGAAACTTTAATCTGTTGTAAGAAGGTCATGTATGGTATCTATAGAAAGCTCAATCTTTTAGCTTTGCAACTGTGTTTGAATTGTCACTCTACTACAATTAGGAAAATATTTACAGCCATTTATAAGTGTGCGAGTTTGTCATTTTTTACGAAATTTTTTATTTTTATTATGTGTGTATCTTGGACAATTTTCAAAATAAAAATCTGAAAATTGGCAGAATTACTTACCTTGTCATATGTGTGCTTCATACCAAATTTCATCAAAATCAGAAATGGTGAGGTCAAGAAGGTGATTGATCTGACATGGAATTGCTCATATGGCAAATTTCACTTAGTGAAACTAAGGACCCTATCCGCCAATGGATGAATTGATTAATTACAGATGAAACCAACAAGCCAGACTGTAAGATTAAGAGTCTGAAATGGGATAGTTTATTTCTTTAAAAAATGGGACAGTTTATTTTTTTAAAGGCTGAAATCAAATTCTATTTTCACTTTGTGGCTTCAGCAACAAAAACACATGCCTTCTTTCCTTTCCAAGAAACGTTAACTTAAACATAGTTTTGAGCTTCACAAAACCAAAATGAGCTTCTGGTACAATTCATTGCTACAATAGAGATGAAGAAATTCAAATATTTGTTTACATTCTTGGAGATTGAGGGCTATCTTGTTTACACTTAAAGGTAGTAAAGGAAACAGGCTTAAATTTTAAAAGAATTATGTAATCAGGTCTAAATCTCACCTTGGGAGAAATTCCTACAAGAAACAGCATGTCTCTCTGCACTACATCCCCTTTATTACTAAGTTTTATTCAGTAAAGCAGCCTTGTTTCTCTACAGCATGGGTCTTCGACCATTTCTGAATTGCACACATGGCAAAATGGAACAAGACTCACGGGCGACATGAGAAAAGAAGAGTAAAAACTCATGTGTTTATTATGAATATCATTTTTTCTGTGAGATTTTGAATCCTAAAACTTAACTTTGGGGGTGGGGGGATGATGCAGTTAGCATGATATCTATGTTGCAAAGAAGTCCAAAGTAAGTAACTGATATACCAACATTTTTCAGTAATCTTTAAAAATTTTAATTATGTAATTTAACACAGCATAGTTCATAGCAGATTTGGGAATTAAAAGTTCATGTACCCAAGGTACTTGGATATTCATTTTCCCATTTCGAAAATATATTTTTTTCCATTTTTGAATTTTCTTTGTGGACAACGTCTCACGGGCCATTAAAAAGTGTTGCACAGGCCATGGTTGAAGATGAAAAATCCTGCTGTATTTAGGAAGCCTTGCATTAGTTGCAATAAGTGGCATAGAGCCAGTGATGAAAGTCTGAAGCAGGTTGGGCTGTGCCGTAAATGGGAAATTTTGAGCCAGACCCCTACAATTTGGGCTACAGCCAGGCCAACCTTTCCAAATCAAGGCCTATGTAGAGTTCTAAACTAAACATGCTTATAACAAATAGTGTTAAACAAATGAGATGTATTATTCATACATTACTCAGATCACAAACTCTATGCACATTTTTTCACACATGAGGAGCAAAGTTCCATTTTAATGGAGGTAACCAAAGCGCTAGAATTAACACAAGAAAGGAAGGTGGAAGTTATAAAATTGAAGCACTTTGGAAGACAAACAGTATATATGCTAGAAAAGTACCTTAAGTCATGCAGGCAACACAGTTCTGTATAGATGTAGCACAGTCCAACACAGCTCTGTATCACTTCAGAAGCCTAGGACTCACAATTGTAAGTTTATATATGCAAACAGTTTGATAGTTAAAATGTTTAAAAGATCACGTCTAAAAATACATTTGGTGCAGCAGTATAAAATAGATAAGATAAAAAAGAGAAAAATTCTCCACTTGGCTATATAGGTTGGAACTCCGCTTTTTCACAAAGTGCAAGAAAACATCTGTGCAATATTGAGGCACACGCTATGCATTTTAGTATATGCTCATACCATTATGAAGCTGTAATTTAGTAGTTTCGCTGGTGGAGAGGGTAGATATATCTGGAAACTGCCAATCCGTGGCTGTCATGCTACTGTCTACGTCATCATTGGGGTCACATGTTGAACTTGTTCAATCAAGCATTTTGTTAGCAAGTTGCTGTAATCCAACATGTAGATTTGGATCCAGATTATCGAACGGGGGTTGAGGTTTGCTAAATCGAATACCATGTTGGCCGAATTTATATCTTTTTCTATATTTACAATCTACTTCATCTTTCATAATTTGCTTCCAAGGGTATGGGATGTTGACAGGGTTAACTTTGTTGTTACAATTATTCTCCCATGTCTTTTCAATAATCAAAGCCTTAGAGAATCTTATCATTTGCTTGGAATTCTGGTCTGTAATAATTTTGGCATTTTGACAATCTGGAATACATTTATTATCGATACAATATTCAACCAAAGCTGTCTTTTTTTCTTGCTTTCTCCAATTGTCCATATGTTGTTTAATCCAGAATCTGAGTTGATTTTTAGCGCTACTGACAGCATTTTTCAGATGCTGTTTCATCTTGATGCAGTATTGGGATAATGTAAACTCCTGTCTTGTTTTGTGGGTTTTTTGGTGCTTTGTTCTTTATGAGGATGTCACCATAAGTGGTAACACTTATTCCAATCTCTGCTACATTCCCTCTGTAATAGGGAGGAAATGGCGGGGAAGTAAGGAAAAGAGCCACAATATACTGAGTTGATTTTTAGTGCTACCGACATAGTGTTTTTCAGATGTTGTTCCATCTTGATGCAGTCTTGGGATAATGTAAACTCCTGTCTTGTTCTGTGGGTTTTTTGGTGCTTTGTTCTTTATGAGGATGTCACCATAAGTGGCAACACTTATTCTGAACTCTGCTACGTTCCCTCCGTGATAGGAAGGAAATGGCCGGGAAGTAGAGAAAAGTGCCACAATATGTTGTTTTTTCATTTAACAGTTTCAGCACATTACAATTGACCATATTCTCGTGGTTATATTAAAATGAACAGTGTATATTATTATACGTAGGCTGAATTGAAAGTAATCCCTGCAACTTTATAACTCACCAAAGTACAGCAGCACTAACCTGTTAAAGTTATGACATGTTCTATAGCACATCAGTTGAGGGTAAATTCCTGTGTTAAAAGGTTGGGTTGGTATTGTACACGAAATGGACGCCTGTACTAGGCATTTTCATAGCACTATAAACAAAACATGCCCGATTGATTTTTTAACTTACAAAGGAGCCTCTAAATTTTAAATTCACTGCCAAATGCATGTTGTTTATGGTGGTGACTGTGTTGACATGAGCACTGTGCATCATTGGGCTAAAGAATTTAAAGATGGTAAACCGCGACGAGCTGAATTGTGTAATAACAACAAAGTGGATGACCTGTAAAAGCAACTAGTAAGTTTTGCAAAAAAAAAAAAAAAAAAAGTTGACAAACTGATTACAGTGAATTGATAGATTCCTCAAAGGAAAATCGCTGTCAAGCTTGGAATTTCACAGAAACGTGTGGGTCACATTATTCATGTTCTTTTATATTGGAAGCTTTATGCAAGATGAGTTCCTCGCATAGTGATGGCACAGACAAAAGCTTTCAGAGCTGAAATCTGCCAGTAATTTTTGTCAAACTATGAGAAGGATGAAGAGGGATTTCTCCACGTCTTGATAGTTGACGAAACATGGGCACATTATTGTGAATCCAAAACCAAGCGCCCGTCTGTGGAATATCACCACAAAAATTCGCTTGAATAAAAAAAAAAAAACCAGTCTTTGGCAGGAAAATTCATGGCTGCAGGTTTTTGGGATGCAGATGCTGTTACTCATGTGCATTTCCTTGAACCTGGGACCAGCATTAATACGTTTCAGCACTCAAAACTTTGAAACAATGGTTAAAAAAAGTTTGGAAGCATGAGGACATTCTGCTGCAACATGACAATGCTAGGTATCACACCTTTATGGAAACAACTGCTGAGTTGGATCTCACCTTCTTACCTAATCTGCCATAAAGTCTGAACTTGGTGCACATGCAATTTTGACCATTTTTAAAAACTGAAGGAAAACTTTTGTGAATGTCTGTATGACTCAAATGAGCAGTTGGAAAGAACTGGCAGAACATGGATGAAGAAACAAAGAGTAGTTTTTTGTGATGGCTTTCAGATACCTGTCCATCACTGGAAGAAGTGTGTGAAGAAAAGTGATGAGTATGTGGAAAAGAAAAAGTAAATATAGGCAATAAAAGAGCTCATTTCAAGTATTATTTTAATGTTTCTTTCATTAAAATATCCTTTTTAAAACAAATGGAGAGGCATTACTTTTTATTCAACCCTGGAAAGTAATGCCAGTCATCAGTGGTGGTTGCAGAAATTTGGGGGGGGGGGCACCTTAACACCGCTATCAGTTTGATCAAATGTCAGAATATATTACCTTAATGTTATGGGAAGGCAAATGTTTGATATATGTATTATTGATTTTACATTTTTTTTAATACTGTTAACAGGCATTTGATGATGTTCAAGCAAATCAGATCTTTATTGGTCAGAATTGGAGTAATGCATTCTATGGCAGACAATGAAAAATAATCTACTTTTCTTCCTGTTTCACACTGGCTTGATGCTTGAAGGGTGATTGATTTCTTTCTGAAAAAGGCGACATCGAAAGTTTCAAGAACTACTTGGATTATTTTACAAGCTTTAACAGTACAAAAAATAGACAGATGTGTATTTTTAGCAAGATGTAAAAATACAGAAAATTAAAAAATAAAATTTTTTGTCCCTTCCTAATGGAAGGACACATGCCCCCCCCTCCTGCAACCACCTTGACAGTCATGTCACTTTTTTTTTGTATGAACATGTCGTAACTTCTAGCAGGTTAGTGCTGCTGTCCTTTGGTGAGTTATAAAGTTGCAGGGATTACTTTCAATTCAGCCTATGTACATTAATATACACTGTTTGTTTTATTATAAGTTTATAACCATGATATTATGGTCAATTGTAATGTGCTGAAACTGTTAAATGAAAAAAACAACATATTGTGGCACTCTTTCTTATTTCCCTCCCATTTCCTGCCTATCATGGATGGAATGTAGCAGAGTTCAGAATAAGTATTACCACTTATGGTGACATCCTCATAAAGAACAACGCACCAAAAAACCCACAAAACAAGACAGGAATTTACATTATCCTAATACTGCATCAAGATGGAACAGCATCTGAAAAACACTGTCGGTAGCACTAAAATCAACTCAGTATACACTGATGGAAAAAAAAATCCCAACACCAAGAAGGGGTTGTGTTAGATAAACGATAGTTGGTAGGCGGTGAGAGTACATCTGGAAGATGACGTCTATGCAAATACGTGTGGCGCTAGTAGCGCCTCGAAACATGCAAAGCAGGTTTGCTGTAAATACGCGCTGTAACATTCGTGAGCGTTAGTTATCGTTGAGATTCGACGTAGCGTGTTGATGTTAGTCAAGAATGCCTTTAAGAAGACGAAGAAGCCATTATCAACAGCTCACGGAGTTTGAACGAGGTCATGTAATAGGGCTACGAGAAGGTGGATTTTCTTTCCGCAATATTGCAGAACGACTTGGCAGGAATGTAGCCACCGTGCATGATTGTTGGCAGCGGTGGTCAAGGGAAGGTACTGCCTCAAGAAGACCGGGTTCCGGCCGGCCACGTGGCACTACTGAGAGGGAAGACCGCCGTGTACGGCGTATGGCCGTGGCGCATCATACTGTGTCTGCAGCAGCAATTCGAGCTGCAGTTGCCACCACAGTGACGCAACGAACTGTTACAAATCGGTTACTTGAAGGACAGCTCCGAGCCAGACACCCTGTAGCGTGCATTCCACTTACTCCAAACCACTGCCGTTTGCGACGTCAGTGGTGTCAAGCTACAGCTCATTGGAGGACGGAGTGGAGATCTGTTGTGTTTTCTGATGAAAGCCGGTTCTGCCTGGGTGCCAGTGATGGCCGTGTTTTGGTTAGAAGGAGGCCAGGTGAGTGCCTGCAACCAACCTGTCTGCGTCCGAGACACACTGGACCTACACCAGGAGTTATGGTCTGGGGAGCAATTTCTTATGACAGCAGGAGCACTCTCGTGGTTATCCCACGCACCCTGACGGCACAGTTGTACGTCGGTCTGGTGATTCAACCTGTTGTGCTGCCATTCATGAACAGCATTCCAGGGGGTGTTTTCCAACAGGATAACGTACGGCTGCATACCGCTGTTGTAACCCAACATGCTCTACAGAGTGTCGACATGTTGCCGTGGCCTGCTAGATCACCAGATCTTTCGCCAATCGAGCAAGTATGGGACATCATTGGACCACAACTCCAGCGTCACCCGCAACCAGCATTAACCGTCCCTGTATTGACTGACCAAGTGCAACAGGCATGGAACTCAATCCCACAAACTGACATCCAGCACCTGTACAACACAATGCATTAACGTTTGCGTGCTTGCATTCAACATTCTGGCTGTTACACCGGTTATTAATGTACCGGCATTTCACATTTAAAATGGCTCTTCTCGCGCTTACATTAAGCTGTGATCTTGAAACCTTAATCGATTAAATATGTTACCTATACAAATGTATTGCCACCATTTCATTCCTCTACAACTATTTTTTCGTGGTGTTGGGATTTTTTTTTTCCGTCAGTGTATATTGTGGCACTTTTCCTTACTTCCCCGCCATTTCCTCCCAATTATGGAAGGAATGTAGCAGAGATTGGAATAAGTGTTGCCACTTATGGTGACATCCTCATAAAGAACAAAGCACCAGAAACCCCACCAAACAAGACAGGAGTTTACATTATCCCAATACTGCATCAAGATGGAACAGCATCTGAAAAATGCTGTCAGTAGCACTAAAAATCAACTCAGATTCCGGATTAAACAACATATGGACAATTGGAGAAAGCAAGAAAAAAGACAGCTTTGGTTGAATATTGTATCAATAATAAATGTATTCCAGATTGTCAAAATGCCAAAATTATTACAGACCAGAATTCCAAGCAAATGATAAGATTCTCTAAGGCTTTGATTATTGAAAAGACATGGGAGAATAATTGCACCAACAAAGTTAACCCTGTCGACATCCCATACCCTTGGAAGCAAATTATGAAAGATGAAGTAGATTGTAAATATAGAAAAAGATATAAATTCGGCCAACATGGTATTCGATTTAGCAAACCTCAACCCCCGTTCGATAATCTGGATCCAAATCTACATGTTGGATTACAGCAACTTGCTAACAAAATGCTTGATTGAACAAGTTCAACATGTGACCCCAATGATGACGTAGACAGTAGCATGACAGCCACGGATTGGCAGTTTCCAGATATATCTACCCTCTCCACCAGCGAAACTACTAAATTACAGCTTCATAATGGTATGAGCATATACTAAAATGCATAGCGTGTGCCTCAATATTGCACAGATGTTTTCTTGCACTTTGTGAAGAAGCATTGCATTAATTCACTTTTCCATGTATTCCATATTGATGGTATTGCAACCAAAATTACTTTTTTTTTTTTTTCCAGTACTGTTTTGAAGATATTTGCATAAAATGCAACATGGTGGATGCAGAAATGCTTTTCACCTCAAAAATAGGAAATTAAATGATAGCTTCCTAAGATGAATTTCTTTTACTGTTTACCCAGTAGCCTACAATGGATTAATAATTTTCAGAACCTGGGAGATAAAGGGCCACCAAACTATCCAGAATGTTGGATTATCACAACATTTTCTTTCCAAGATCATTTTTTTGCACATTCTGCTACAATATGAAGCTTTTGGGTTGGTGCATATTACCTTTAAATACTTTATGTTGACGATTGAGTGAGAGTGACATGAGGTTTGGCTGAAAAATAAGCTCTGATTCTGTGACCCATTCAAAAAGGCTAGTAAATGAAAAATTAAAAAGTAGTTTGAATATTTCAAGATTTAATTTTCCACAATTTCATTGACCTGGGCTGAATGTAGCAGTGCTACACAAACCTGCTAACAATTGATTGAGATAATCTCCTAAATAACCTAGATTCTCACTTGAACCTATGGTGCTGTTGCATCACCACCACAATCACATTTAGCCATAACATTCTTCATCCTCATTACAAATTTTGATACCGCCTCACAGTTAAAGTTAGCTTCTGAGTCAGAATAGTATGTTTTGTAACTACACCTAGTATCATCACATGATGCTGAATCTTCAATAACATTTTTGCTGAGCATATGCATGTGTGCGAGTTCTAAGGTTTATTTAAGAAAATTTCATGTAATGAACATATACCGTATATCAAGGACAGAAAAATATTGGGTGTCAGGTAGCCCTAGTGCCTAGAAATTAGACGGTAGTGCCCATTTTTATATTTACTTGAGTTTCGTAATTTGCACTAAATACCGTAATATCTGACTGCAATTAGGTTATTTACTGGTAAACAGTAATGAGTTTAGGTTCTGCAGATAATACACTGCTTAAAGAAAAAAGTTTTTGAAGCATTTTAATTAAAAAAAAATCAGCTTCTGTCAGGAGAGCTGGTAGTGTCGGAAAAGTAACCAAAAATACATTAACAGAAAAATTGTAACGCAATACGCAGGTAGAGAGACGCAAAGGCAGAGAAATGGGATTTTTTTCTTACTTACAAGCATTTTGACAGAAAATATGATCCACAGCACATAATCGTTGCCGTCTCGGTAGCATAATCACTTTGCAAACTGTTATTGTTAGTTTTGCTGCGCTAATCACAGATAAGGCTTTTGCTCACTCTTCAGTTGTTCAAAAACAACAAACACAAAGGACTGTCCACAGTTTCTACGGATTTTTAGGTCAAACTAATGAACAACGGTAGTACTGAAAAAACTAAGGATTTTTTTAAACTTTATATTAGCTTGAAAATAGCACAAAAGTATTTAAAAAAGGACACTTACTTTTTTAATAAGATTGCTCCTTTTTACTTATTTTGACTTTTGTGCCATTATGTGAATGGGAACTTTTCTGTGAGAGGTAATGGTATGGGATCAACATGACAGGTGCAGATTATGGTGATGCCTTTTATTTTTGAGCTTCACAATATGCAGTGCCAAGGATTACATGAACGATTTTCCTTTAAATTTCACAGTCTACGTACACAACACGGCAAATTATGCATAAGAATATTTTTTATTTCTTTCTGAATTTCACAGCCTGTGGATTATACGCCACCACAGGATATGTGAACTAGGAAAAAATTATGAATTTCAGGGTCTGCGGATTATATGAAGGAAAATACTCTGAGTTCATATGTGCAAAATTTAACTTCAACAAAATGTATATATTTTAATAAAATCAAAATCCAAAATTTTAAATTTGTGGGAGCAGTGACAAAAAAAAAAAAAAAAAGAACAGGAAAAAAATTACGAATGAAATTGGAATTTCGTTTACCAATAAGCAGTCTGGCTGGCAGCATATCCACTACATAATTGTCATTACATTTGTTTTGTTCCAGCATCATCTTGAAATATTATGTTTATGAGTTATTCTCTGAAATTTGAATTGGTTTCACATGGGTCCTAGATTTGGAGCATATTTTCCCAGCCCTGCCATGCATACTCGCATGTAAGCTAAAGTTTTTGGAAGAAATCCTCCTCTCAAAGTTTGGGGGTTGGCTTATATATGGTTCAATAAAAAACAGGGCTGGACTTTCATGAATTCTCCTACGGAATTTATCGATGGATCTGTTTACATTTTCGATTGGAGATTTTGGTGTCCTAAAAATGCAAACAAATCCATTTTCGACTGCAGCTTTCTACATGTTCTTCGAAAGTACTTCCAAAAAATTAAAAAAAAATCAATAAAAATTATAAAATATTTTTCCACCTACAGCAAGATTCCTGTGGGAATAAATGCCACTAATATGATAAGTGAGATCTAATCCCATTTCAATTTGAGACTGAAATTTCTTGTTTCCAAACATGGAATAGAATACCTCATTACTTCCCGTATGCAATTGCGTAACACCATCTTTCGAACTGGACATGCAGCGAGTCTAGACACTGTGTAAATCACTTAGCTGTTGTGGTGGGCTACAACCAATCAGGCATCTCTCTCCTTCCTCGAGTTTTCATGGCAAGCATGGGTGTGCATACTTCCGTTCCACACTGGCAAAAGCCATTCCCACCATTAATGATCTCCCTAGAGCCTTTTTACTGGTTAGCCCGCCCAGTTAATTTTGTCTGCCTGCCGGCTATATTTCCTTTATCAAATGTTTTTGCAATGTACATAATAGTAAGAATGGAAAACTTATTCCCACATACACCAACAGTGTTGATGAAAACTGGCTGAAATCTGTGTCACTGCCCTGGTGGCACAGTGGTCTAAGCGCTGGCTTATGACCATTCGTCTGAAAAGGGTGCAGGTTTGAATCCCAGTGACGCATGGATGCTGTGTTTGTCTTACGGCACTGGTTCTCTTCTGTCCTTGGAACCAAAGGCCCTGCTTAGTTACAGCCTATTGAGTTGCTCATTGGCAAATGAGCAACTCAATAAGCCATTGGCAAATTGCATGGCTTTCCATCCCTCTTAGTACATAGACTAATTAAGAGATTTGAATCACCGAACAGATCTACTAGTTTACTGCCTGAACCTTCCACCACCCATCAGTTTGTTGGCACTTTGCCTCTTTAGCCGGTACTTTATTCATAAAGTTTGCTCTATTTTAAAGTCTTTTGGCTGCAGGATTGCAGTCACACCACCTCCACATCTTCTCAACCTTATCCTTAAAGACAGATCCCAATAAACCCCTAGAGTTACAAGGCATCTACTCTATCCCTATCAACACTTCCTTAGGCATTACCCACTATATCGGTAGTACTTACCGCAGCATAAACCGGCGATTGATGTAGCCTATCGCTGATGTTAAGAAAGGCAGCCCTTCCATCTCCCTTTCAATTTTAACCATCAGCAATACGCCCGCGAAAAACGTTAAGCGATTGGCAAAATGTTAAGCGGATTGCCCAGTTCAGCAATCAGAAAACCTTTAAGTACCGCGAAAGGATTGAAATCTACCTTACCCCTAACACCCGCTATACAGGTGTACCTTTTAACATCCCTATCATTTGGAAAGCGATTTTGAAATCTGGCAACAACTGATGTTTTTACCACGTGTCTCATTCCATGGCTGATGAAGGCAGAAGTCGCTACCGAAACGTCCCTCTTATAATTATCAACGTAACTTATGCGTGATATGACGATATCAAGAATTCTTCTAGTCTACTGAGTTGCTCACAGTGGTCGTTGAACCTTCAATCTATAAAAAAATAAAAAATAAAAGAAAGAAAGAGAGAGAGAGAGAGAGAGAGAGAGAGAGAGAGAGAGAGAGAGAGAGAGAGAGAGAGAGAGAGAGAGAGAGAGAAAGAAATCTGTGTCAAATATGATATGTTAGTAAACACTCATTTTTTTTATCATTTTTGTACAATTTTCTAAATTTGTTTATTATGTTATACTACTTTAATGCCTACCACACCTCTAAAGATGTTTAATAAATATAATAATGTTAAGCAAAACAACATTTTTTTTTTTCGATTGGAGAAGGGGGTCATAAAAGTACCACCCAGCTAAAATTTCTTGCTGCCCAGCTGTAAAAAATCTAGGGAGAACACTACACTATCAAACAGCAAAGACATAGTGCTTTACAAAAGGTGGTAAAACTTGGAAAAAAAGGCCAACTTGGCCTCGTTACTTCTTGGAGTGAAAGAACTGTGGGATGCAATTTCATCAGAAATGGTTATAAAGTCTCTCAAAGATGCTGCATAAGTAATGCAATGGATGTTACTGAAGTTATTCCGAAACTCCGATAGTGAATCATAATTTGAAGGTTTTTACAGAAGATAATCTCAAAAATTTGCATAATTCCTTTCGATAAATGTATTTTTCAAACTCTTGAAATTTGACGTTGGCTTAGATGCGGGTCAAGGTTTTTCACAAATTTTTAGCTCTCGAAGTAAGGGGTCGGCTTATATATGCGAGTAAATATGATAATAAACATGCACATGTTACAATAAAAATGTTATTGAAGATTCAGCATTATGTAATAATAGATTTAGTTACAAAATATACCGTTCTGACTCAGAAACTAACCTTGTTAACTGTGAAGCAGTATAAAAAAGATACCTATAAGATGAAGATGTAATGGCTAAATGTGATTGTGGTGGGGATGTAACAGTACCATGGATTCAAGTGAGAATCTACGTTACTTAGGGGTTATCTCAATCAATTTTTAGCAGGTTCACATAGAACTGCTACATTCAGTCCAGGGCAATGAAATGGAAGAAAATTAAGACTTGAAATATTCAAACTACTATATTCAAACTACTTTTTAATTTTTTATTTGCTAGCTTTCGAATGGGTCACAGAATTAGAGCTTATTTTTCAGCCTGTCCTCATGTCACTCTCGCTTAACTGTCAGAATATTTTTTTCTTTTATTTTTTTTCCATTTGCTTATATACGTGCCAGCCTGCTCTACTACCTTCGTTGCTCAGCCCCCTGTTACCAGCTCTTTCGCCTTTGAGAAGCCTCTCAAATTTAGCCCCCTGAAAACAAATCATCCCATATTCTAAATCAAGGTACCAGGTCATCCCAGCACCATTTTTTTTTAACTTAAAATTCACAATATGCAGTACATACAGTAACTTCCATTGTATGACTTGTGGATTATTGGTTAAAGTTATAAACTTATGTTCTGCAGATTAAAAAAAAAATCTTCATGGTGTCAGGAGGTATTGGAAAAGTATCAGAAGCATTAACAACAGAAAAAATGTAATGCAAGACCAAGGTAGAGGGGTGCAAAGAGATGTATGTATGTTTTTTGTTGTTGTTGTTTTCCTATGAGCATTTTGACAGAAAATATGCTGCAATGGAGGCAATACTGTCTGTGCTCATGGAAGGTTATATGTTGGGGAAGCCTGCAGAGCTATTCTGCAGCATTAACTATTTCTGAGCTATTTCCTAAACATTGTCGTCGGCAGCCTAATACCTTTGCAAATCGCATTCTTTAGTTTACTATGCCATTCGCATTAGTTAGTACTTTTCTTCAGTTTTCAGACATGCCAAATACTTACAGATTGCCCACAGTTTCTATGGATTTTTAGGTCTAATTAATGAGTAACAATAATGCTGAAAAAATAGGGATATTTGTTCCTTAAACTTGAAAACAACACACATTTTAAAAATGATAGTTACTTTAAAAAAAATGGTTTGTTTTTCACTTACTTTTTTTATTTCTGGGTCATCCTGTGAATTGCAATTTTTCTCTGGAAATTACAATTCCAGAAAACATGACAGGTGCTGATTATGTGATGAGTTTTTTCTCCTCACCCTCTCAATTATATGACCTATGGACAAAGCAAGCACAAGAGTAAGCGAGGGAACTTAATGTTAAAAATGAGAGCCTCAAGACCCAAGAATTATCTGCTTGCAACGCCAATTAAAGCAGCGGCCAGGGAAAAAACAGAATGCACACAATGCATTATGTGAACACATGCCTGCAGAGCTGGAGCTAGGGTAACATGTGTATTATAACTACTGTACTTCATTAATTATTCTTTTTGATTCTGCAAAAATGTTTATTCCTCTTGTGGACAAAACTTCAACAGCAACCTTTGCTTCTTGAAATAAGCTCATAGGATTCAATTTGGATTCAATATTATCAGCTTCACACAAGCTCCACATGAGTTTGTGAACAATAACTATTACGGAAGAAAGAAATACCAAAGAAACACTTGATGGTCTTTTCGCTTTTGAAATCCAAAAAGGCTCAATTTGTCCTCATCTGTAATAGAACAATCCTTAAAATGAAAACTTTTTTTCGCCATATTGATACACTAATTCACCAGATGCACTTCTAACCAAAGATGTACAACCTGTCCCTACTGGTTTAGGACTGTCATGTGACCATGTGTGTTTACCCCCTCATCGCTAGATGGCGCCGAGGTTTCTGGGATCCACTATTTCCATTGGAGTTCCTACGCTTACTATGTACTCGCTTTGCCTATGGATACACTGCGACAGATTATACATATGTGTTAGAACATTGGTCATATTTTTAAGCATTTTATATTTATTTTGTATTGATCTATGCCTATTAATATGTCCATGTGGTCACGTGTATTGTTTTGTATAGAAAAGTGTAAATAACTGTGCAGCTAGGGAAGTCAAATGTTTATCACAAACATTGGGTAAGAATTATGACATCACAAGTCATTTCCTGTGAAGCCAAAATGCTAGAGATCATGTATAAAGAGTAGGCTGTAAGTTGTTCTGCCTTTGAATTCTGTATTTCTACACTAGGATGGTTTTCCACGTGGTCATGATGTGTGGAGGCAGATACCATAGCCTTGAAAATAAAATACCAAAGTTATTCTTAATGGATATGTAATCGCTGGCACAAATGTGTCATACTTTCACTGTTTCCATGTAGCCACTCCTTCAGAAAACTTGAAAATTACATTGCCCTGGAGCGGGAATCAGATCCGCATCTCCCGATTTCCAGTCGAGCATGCTATCCGTTACACCACCCAGGACAAAGAAGTTCCGGAGAAGTTTTTTCAAGGGAGATGCGGGTTGGATTCCCACTCCGGGCAATGTAATTTTCAAGTTTTCTGAAGGAATGGCTACATGGGAACAGTGAAAATACCAAACATTTGTGCCAATGATTGCATTTGTATTGCCTTCCATGTATTTATGAAGAATTATTTCTTCAGGGAAATTCGTTTCCCACTTATGTATGATGTCAATGGGTATGTTTATTTGATTTCGTCCCATAAGTTCCATGGAATTTCAATTTTAGTATGGGCATTTCTACTGCACTTTTTAGAACTCACAATATAAAAAAAAAAAAAAAAAAAAATACCTGAATTTTATGGTTTATGGATTGCACCCCACCATGGATTATGCATAAGAAATTTTGAATTTTTTTTCTTGAATTCCATGGCCTGTGGATTATGTGAAGAAGAGGAAATTTTCTAAATTTAATGATCTGTGGATTACATGAAGGAAAATACGGTACTTTGAGTTTATAACAATGTGCAAAATTTAAATTTGGCAAATTACATTTTAATAAAATCAAAATCTAAAATTCTAATTTTTTGAGAGCAACAACTGGGAGAATAGGAAAAGAAAATGATGCACCAAATTGGAATTTTATTTAACAACAAGTGGGGGGGGCACAAATACACTATCTTACTTTTTATTCTAGTACACCACACATTACATTCAAGAGTTATTCTTCAAAATTTGAATTTGTTTCACCTGGTTCCTAGATATGGAAGATATTTATGCACTCCTGTTCCAAAGTGCCAAATCACCATATACTAGAGACACCCAGTGCATTGAAACACTCTTGCCCACCCTCTCAGTGCATACATTGCCCATTTAAAAAAAAAAAAAAACAATTACAGCCATAAATTTGTGCGCCTAAGTATATTAAAAGCCAACTCCCAAAAGATTCTGCCAGATACCCAAGCAAAACAAAGGAGACTCACTGGCACCATATAAATCTCCTCAGTGATTTGGTCCCACCACCACTGGGTTGATGTGTCGACTCTCTGCCTTCCAGGACCAGCAGTGGCCTCTCTCTACTCGACGTTCGGCTCCACTACAAAGCGCATCATGTGGTCTCTGTCTCCTGTGTGGTCCGGTCTCACCAGCTTGTCTCGCCCGGGACTTCATGGTTTCACCACGGAGCCCGTGCCTCACTTTCATCGCATTGCTTTTAATGGATCGTTTTTCTTTTCTCCAATCTCACCTTTCTCCAGTGTATTCGGAGGCTCTTTCCTTTCTCTGCTCTTCCCTTTCTCTGCTCTTTGCCTCTTCTGCGTTTCCCTCCTGCTTTCACCTAAGATCTTCTTGCAGAACCCCTTTTCTACTCCTCTGTCCTCCACCCCCTAATGCACCCAACTACACTGACCTTTCCTGGCTCCCAGCCAGGATCGTAACTGTTCGAGACCTTCTTCTTTCTGATCTTTCCTGGAAACCCTTCTTTGAGCTCTCTCCTCTCCTTCCCCGCTCCACCGCTTCTCTTTCTCTCTACTCCTCCCTCTGCTTTTCTATCATCACTCTCTTTCTGACTCTTGCCTCCTTGTCTGGCCTGCTCTATGTCCCCTCTGCCTCTCTCCCTCTACCATTCTTTCTTCCATTTTGGGGCTCTGTTCTTCCTCTTCCTAGCTTTTTCTGTCAACCTTCTATACCGCTTTCTTCACGATCAACCGACGCCTGCAAATTTGTCAATTTTCGCCGTTCCACCTGCTGCACTGCCATGTGTATGGTCGGCGACAGCTACTCCTTTGTCTGCTCCCGCAGAATGCAATGTTCACCTGCTATATCTCCATCGCCGCCTGCCTGTGCCCGCCACCCTCTTTAGAATGACACTCACTGCCTCGGCCGCCTGCATCTTCTGTCATTCGCATGCCAATGTGTACACGTCTACCATCATTGCCCCGTGCCTCTTCTGTTGCTCCACTTGGTCTTTACTGTGGTGTGGCATCTGAGTGCTGCAGACCTTCTGTTCTTTGCCTACTGCTTGTTGCTCTGAAGTTCTTCTCCTCCCACGCCTTTGCCTTCACCTTGTGCCTATGTCTTCATTCTTGCTAGTCATGTTGTTTACAGCTACTATCAGCAGCTACAATCCGCTGACTCTATACCCTCCCCCTTCCAGACAGAGGACACACTCTGCCAACAGTTCTGCAACCGTCTGTTCTCTGGTCTGTGTCTGGCCTATGCAGCTGATCGTGCCACCGACCAGGTCTCTGTCTCCATGGGAGTTTGGTCTTCACATCAGCGCTGGTTCACTGGACCATCTGATAGTCTTTGCCTCACTTTCTGACCTGCATTCTTGTCAGGACTCGTGTTATCACCTCTTGCCATTGTTGAAGTCTTCACTTCCGACTCCCTAAGACTGGACTCCTCCTCTACTCATGTTTTCTGTACCTCTTCGTCTGCCTGGATCACTTCAGTGTTGCTCCACGTTCATCTCCCTTTGTACTGCGGGTACTCAGACTTTTTTTTAGTTTTCTCTTGCTACCAGTCTTTTATGTATCATATTGTAAATATTCCCGTTTGTACATTTCTCATGTTCAACTTGTAAATAATTTCTGCAGTTATTAATTTCAGATGCTGCCGGTGTCCTTGTCTGCTGTAGTCTCGCTTTAGTTCCCAATAAAAGGTTTGAAAACCATATAAAACAAAGAAATAACCACACTCTATTTAAACAGTTTCTACATTTTTACAGCTTTTAAAACACTATTAAAAATTAAAAAGTTTTAATTAAAAACAATATATATATTTTTTAATTAAACATTTTTATCAAAGCTATAATAAGGAAAGGGTTGCCTCAAAGATAAAGACGTACTACACACGTATATGTATTATGAGTTAGGTGAGTATTAATAATTTACCCTAAACATATTATTATCAAATAGTACTATTATCATGATAGTATAAAAAAGAAATCAAGAAAAACTTGCTGCTTGCTGCTGTTAAATAATGCATTTTTAATTTAAAATATTCAAAGTAGAGCATCACAAGAACATCTGAAATATTGCTCAAATATTTTTTAAACGTACGTGAGAGAGAGAGAGAGAGAGAGAGAGAGAAATTTTTAACACAATAAATTCATTTTGTTTTCAATTCTTATTAAGACCATCAGCGGCGCCAGAACCGCTGGGGCAGTTGCCCCCGCATGCAAATGAGTGTGGGGACAAAACATTATATTTGTCCCCGGAGTTTTCTTCCTTTTCAAATTACTATATTTGTGACTGGAAATCTCAAACATTCGGGTTTTTTGGGGGTTTTTTTTAGTTCATTTTGATTGAAAATGAGTATTGCTCTTCGTTTTTTACCATGAACTATCTAGAAATCTGAATATTTTTTTAATGCCACTCTTAAGAGGCCAAGAAAGGGCTGGTTCCCGTTTGAAGAACAGCAACGTTTTGTGTCTCATTAGGTGTAAAAAATTAGTCTTCTTATAAAAACATTGAGTAGAAAAAATGGAATTAGGGTGCGAAATGAGATATAAGTTCCTTCAATGTTTAATTATAGTGTCTACTGCTACAATCCTTGCGGAATTCATATCAATCTGGAAGTATCAAAATCTATAGTTAAACGCCATTTATGTGTGCAGTTACTTTACGTTTAGAAATTACATGGATATGAAAGCGTTGTTGTTTTTATAGATGAATATTTAATCGAATGGCAATGGGCTGGACATACTGTCAGAAGGACAGACCATCGATGGACAGCGGAAATTTTAGATTGGATTCGAAGGGACAGGAAAAGACCCAGAAGACCACATGGGAGATGGGTGGATGAAATTCGAAAGTATGCGTGAGTGACATGGAGGAGACTGGCACAAGACAGACTGTTGGGGAGGAAACTTGGGAAGACCTTCGTCCAGCAGTGGATTGATAATGGTTGATGATGATGATGATTTAATCGGAAAAAAAAAATTCAGTAAATTTTCGTAATGAAGTCACATCTTTTACAAGTAGTACAATAAATTTTAAGCCATGATGAAATATTTTGTTCTGCAACATCTTGCCCCCGCTGTCAAAAAAGAGTTCCAACACCACTGCTCATCATGAATGAGAACATAGATTCTAAGGTACAGCATGCATAACATTTAATTTAACTTCCAGAAAATTGTTTTATTATTCTAACCAACCTTTAATAATTAAAAAAAATGGAAAAAAGAAGTAAAGTAACTATGCATTGTGAACTTATTCATTAAATGTCAAAAACAAATTTAAATATGGTAAACATCCATGCAAAATAAGATGTAAAACATTTTTAGCTAACATTTAATTGATAATTTTTTTATTCATTATGAAATAACATTCATGCTAGGAAATTAGAACAATTTCATAAGACGGATATTTACTAACCTGGGCCACAAACCCATACTTTCCAGGAAGTATTTTTGTTTCCAGATCAGTGAGCTTGTACCTAAACACTCCATTCTCCATTTTGATTTTCCACAGTCTCTCTAATATCTCATCAAACTGCAAAACAAAAATCTCATAAATCTTAGCAACACATACTTGACTTGAAACTCATAATATAATAAGTGCTACAAGAAACAGCATGAATACAATATTTTTTGGAATTTGCTGTAAACTACACTATGATCTCAAAGCAGAATTCATACAAATCAGCCATGCAAGTCAAATTTGAGTTGTCGTTTTTTATTGGAGGTTTAACGACCGTCGTGAGCAACTCAATGGGCTATAAGCAGTCGCCCGTCCCTAATTTAGGGTCACTGGCTCCAGAGAAGGGAGAGAGAGAGCCAGTGCCGTAAGACAAACACAACATCCATGCCTCACCAGGATTCTAACCCGGACTCCTTTCGGACGAATGATGAGAGGCCATCGCATAGACAACTGCGCCACCGGAACGACCAAATTTGAGTTTGTCAAGACATGTTTTTCTGTACACAATTTATTTGATGCCCATTCAAAAGTATCCAGATTGCTATGGCTGCAGCAAAAGTGAAGCACTAAATAGTTTCAGGCTGTACTTCTCACACTCAGCCCCAGGATTGCAGTCAAGTGAGGGTATGCTGGCACTCTCTGCCTTGTTACTTTTCCTGATAATGGAACTCATTTCATCTCTTCTGCATTCTCTTTTCCTTTCAAAATTATTTTGTATAGAACTCAAAGCATGTTCAGTTGATTATGAGAAATATGCAAAATGCCTTTGAAATATCGATCAGGCAGTCTGTTTTTCCCGGATTGCATATCTATACATCTAACAGAGAAATACTGTTCTTGAAACACCCATGGTCTCTCATTACCCCACTTCTTTTTCAAGTGGAACTGTAGCACTCTTCACCACTTATAATTCTACTAGCAGATAGGTGAATTGTAAACAAACACTAAGTTATGGATTCGTTCTGAAAAAAAAATGTGTTACACACATATCAAAATATTCTAAAACTTTATAATTACATTTCTGAATCATTGTAATTATAGTAGAAAAAAGTGCTGTTTTCCCACTCTGTGGCTCTTATGCTGATGTGGTACTTACTGCGAATGTTTTTTCTGAACAAACAACTGCCAGCAGGCAGCAAGTGTAAGCTGGTGTGTGTGTGATACCTGTCACATGGCTATGAATTTCCCTGTGTTTTTGAACTATATGCTCATTTCTGCAAGGTTACTGAGACTGAGAGGAAGATACATCATTTCCTAGTGACTTGTCTTTTCCAGTTTTCTCACCAAATTGCACTATACAAAAGTTTAGAACATAGTGTAATCTTGCAAATATACCAAAATTCAGCATTGTTATGCTACTAAATTTAAAATCAATGAAAAGGGAACTGATTGTCAGACCATAAACACGCTAACCCTTTTTTTTTTTTTTATGCAACTCATAATGTACCTTCATTATTGTTTACAAAAGTATTTAATTTAAAATAATACAAGTATTCGTATTTAATGATAGCAGCTTAAAGAAATTTAGACTTCCTAGTGTTAGCTCTCTGGCAAGTGAACTATGTAGTGGCATATGTCTTCCATTTGTACACCATGGGTCATGGTTTTGCCTTCTGTCTCTCTTTCCCATTTTTCCATTTAAGGGGTGGCAGGCTGAATTTGGTTCTCTCTGTTTTAATGAATACTTTCTCCTGCACTGTCTGCTAACACATGGCATTACTGACCCTCTGGTGATTCTCGCTTTCATCCCTCTCCCTAGCTGGAAGGAAGCCAAAGTGAGAGACAGCAATTACCAGTCATGACAGAGTTGAGAGATATTTCTCTCATACAGGGTCAGCAGTAACTTGAGAGCCAAATATAAATTTGCCTTCTTAAAAGGAAATTGATAACAGAAATTTGCAGCAATATTCCCACATTTCTGTCGTCACTATCTGCAGTGCATCTGAAAATTTAGTGTTGTTCTAGAAAACAGGGTTAAAATTGTTATAAAAAATAGCATTCCTGGTTTTAATGAAGGCAGCAAAACTACTTTAAAGTAAGGCAGAATTTATCTTTATTCACTTCCTTGCAACATGTTTCTTCTTTATTCATCCACTTATTTCTACTTCTTCATGAACATTCTTTGATAAGAAATGGCTATTTAATATTTCTTACTTTATTTTCATTCAGATATTTTTTGATAGCACAAATCAGTCTTTTAACTAAAAATAGCACTGGTAATTCATGCTGTGAAAACTGTATTTACAAACTGGAATTCATAATCAATATCACCCTCTAAGAACAACTATTAGCTACAAATTTAAGTAACATAGTAAAGAAAAGGACATTCCAGATTTTTAATACCAACATCAATTTAATTTTTACATTAGTTCATTTAATTACTTAAAATAACTTAATAATGAAATTATGGAAGAAATGACTATAAGCAGATAGTTCAGATAGTGATACCAATGTGTTACGATCTTATTTGTCAAAGCTCTTAGATCAACAGTTAAGTGGTAATAAGATTTTCGGGGCAGCATGGCTCTTAAAACAAATCTGTTTCTTAAATGGCAATTTTTGTCAGGTGTAGTGCTTAGCCCAGAGATTACAGTGCTTAAAATCCTACTGAACTATGAAACAGAATTTTGAAAAAAATAAATAAATAAATAAATAAATAAATAAATAAAATACTGGAAATATGAAAAAAATGTTAAGTAACTCAAGAAATTAATCATGAAGTTATGGAACATCTTCAATGACAGATTACATAATGCAATGCAAAATCTTGAAAATCAGAAGCTTGAATCAAAAGATCATTGAAACTTCAGAAAACACAATTGTAGGTAAGGACTACCACCAGCACAGCACACAGCACAGTTGGTTAAGTTGCTATGCGCTGTGGGGGGAGGCAGACTTCTTGATGGGTGTTCGAACCTCAGTCATCCCGGCCATCTAGTCTGTGGTTTTTCCGGGGGTTCTGCAGATTCCCCCGGGTGTGGGGACACGAATGTGTAGATGGTTCCTTGTAAAGTCAGCTCAGGACGCACTTTGTCCCTTACCCGCATGCAGCAGAGGAATGGCAAGTCGGTTGCATTAATTTGCCAGTAATCCTCAAGGGTGTGAAGCTGTCTTTGCAAAACTAAACCTGCCATGAGTGGGTGAGATAGATGTAGAGAAATCTCTACATCTATCTCACCCACTCATGCAGGTTGACTTCACAAGGAAAAGGACTGATCATGTATATAGGGTATGCATAGGCATAGTGTGACCAAAAACTCTGGAGGGCACGAATAAGTGTAAATTGATGTTTTCCTTTGGGGGAGAAAGCACGAACAAGTATGAAGTTAGGTTTTCCTTGGGGAGGGGTTGAAAAATGTAAACTTACGGTTTTTTTTAGGGGAAGCAATTCTTAGAATCAGTTTCTCCATAAATGTCACAAAATTCGGATCTTTCAAACGCATAACAAACTTTTTTGTTGGGCATAACTCTTCAGCCACTGCTGATGATGAACAGTCCAGTGTATTTTTGACAACAAGCTAAGTTTTCTGGAAATAAAGTCCTTTCTTTTATTGTAATTCTTTAAAATATCACAAACCTTTTTGTTGATACATGAATAATGTTATACACTGAGTGGCCACTTTATTATGACCACCTGACAGTTTTAAGCAAATGAGCTATGGCTGCACGCGGTTGCCACCAGAGGGCGAGGCCAGTATAAAAAGGGAAAGCTTAGTGCTTGCGAGAGCAGTAGAAGTGATTTTTGGGTGACGAGATGGGTAAAAAATGCGATTTGACTGACTTTCAACGTGGGATGATTGTAGGAGCTCGGAGCCATGGAGTGAGTATCACCAAAACCGCCGCATTCGTGAAATGTTCCAGAGCAGCTGTTGTTAAAGTGTTTAAAGACTGGACTGTCAGCTAAAAAACTGGGTATCTATGTGCAATATGTGGTCGTCATCGACTAGTGACTGCTCGGGCGGAACGGATAGTGTCCAGACTGGTAACAGACAACAGAAGGGCAACAGTGCAGCAAATTACAGACCATCTTAATCAAGGATCCCCTCAAATTATCTCTGCATGCACTGTTCGCCGCATACTGCATCGGATGGGATATGGCATCCGAAGGCTTGTCCGAATACCTTTGCTGTCTGTAGTTAACAAGAGAAAATGTCTTCAGTTCACACAGGAGCACAAGGATTGGAGAGTCGATAATCGGAAATAAATTATGTGGTCCAATGAATCACGTTTTCAGTTGCACCATGCCGATGGCCGAGTGAGAATTTGGAGGAAAAAGCAAGAAAGCATGGACCCCAAATGCATTGCTACAACCCTTCAAGCTGGTGAAGGCAACGTTATGGTTTGGGGAATGTTTTCCTGGCATGCTTTGGTCCCTTTAATTCGTGTTGATCAACGTCTGACTGGCACATCATATCTAAACTTCGTTGCGGACCAAGTGCATCCTGTCATGTGGATGGTTTACCCCAATGGCGATGGCTACTTTCAACAAGATAATGCGTCCTGCCATAGTGCTCGTATCATACAGGATTGGTTTCAGGAACATGCCGGTGAATTTACTTTGCTTATGTGGCTCGCACAATCTCCAGATCTGAACCTCATTGAGAATTTGTGGGATGAAGTTGAACGAGCCATCAGACAGCTGGATCCAGAACCCTGCAATCTCACACTCCTGGAAAGTGCTATTCATCAAGCATGGTCTCAGATTCCACAAACCACCTATCAACATCTCGTGGAGTCCATGCCACGAAGAATCAACGCAGTATTAAAGGCAAAAGGTGGCCCAACGAAGTACTGAGGAAGTGGTCATAATGAAGTGGCCACTCAGTGTATAATTTCTCCACACTGATTGCATTTTGCCATGGTTTTACCTCCTCACAAAAACAAATCACAGCATAAATCTGAAAGGTGAGTATAATAGCATATATGCATGCTTATACGAAGTTCATTTCAAAAGTTTTGCACGCTGTGAGTTATCTCTTAGAAAACGAATTTATTTCACAACATACCTTTACAGGCCTCCGAAGTAAACTCCATGCTTCTTTATGACAGCAGCACAACGTTTGTGCAAGTTTTGTATTCCACTCAGGACACCTCCACTGTTGAGGCATCACATTACTCGGGTCACCTCATTAGAAACATCCTGAACTGTACTGAATCGTTTCCCGCAGAGTGGCATCTTCAGTTTTGGGAACAAGTCATAGTCTGGTGAGCTCATGCCAGGACTGTATGGTGCATGGGGAAGCAATTCCCATCCATATGATGACACCAGCTTCGAGCATGTCAGACCTCCTTTGGCGAATCTTTCAGAAACCTTCTTTAGTGTTCCGCTGTTACAGTGGTCCCCTCGGGCACTCTGTCTGTTGCTATCACTCCAACCTTCTCATCATAGGCCATAATTATCATCAGCTTAACCTTCGATTGTTGGCGGTGGAACTTTTTCTGGCGAGATGATTCTGGATGTTTCCACTGAGAGGACTGAGATTTCAGTTCTGGTTCAAAATCTCATTTCCAGGTTTCATCTATAGCAGCAATTCTATCCAAAAACTGCTTACCTTCTGTCTTGTACCACTGAAGCAATTCTACAAATTTTAATGCAGGATTGCTAGTCGCTATGTGAGATCTGACCTGACTGACTTTCTTCCTCCATTTCTACGCAAAATTTTTTGGAACAAGAAAAACTTAGCCAGCAAACGTAGACACAACTTTGTATACTGAAGTCTGACTCACAACTGGCACAAGATTGGAGCAACTGCATCATCCTATGGGCAGCACCTACGCAGTGTGCAAATTTTTTAAAATGACCTACGTAATAAAGCTCTTGGTTTTTCCTCTTTGAAATTCGTAGTGACTCTGTTAAGTCTCCCAGCCAGTTGGGGAGGGGGAGACATGTGCCCTTCATGACAGTAAGCCAAAGAGTGTATGAATTATGGTCAGGAAAACTGAAAGAGCCCCACAATGCTCATTACTTCTTGAATTTCCTTTTGTAGTCCATGATACATCAAAACTAAAGTGGAATAAAAGACTAAAAGAATAAATGTTAAGACCATCAGTTGCCATAACGTTCTTTAAGCAAAAAACAGCCAAAGAACTACTAAACTGGTTATGTATTTCGATATGACATGTATCGTCTTCAGGACAACATCGCTAGTATACACAGCTGAACATTTGTTTCAGTAGTGAATGCCTCGAATGCTAAGTGATCTGCCGTATTCCCATGGTTCCATGTACAATGTAGCATGGCATCAAAAGTGTGGCACGTGGAACCACTTTGAATGCCAAGAGGAATTTCAATGGGCAACTGAAACATTCATGCACTCCCCCCACCCCCTTCCCGCAATTTATCTAAATTTCTGAGAGAAAAAACCCCAGTTATTTTTTTTTAATTTGCCTTCGCCGGAGAGGTCAGAACGTTGAAGGTCGGCAGAAATGATTAATTGTAGCACTCTTCACTGGCAGCTCATCTTTGGCCTAACTTACAAAATGGAAGTAACACTTTATAATAAAATCGCTTGGATTTTTTATGCCACAGAATGTTAATAGAGAGTGCCACATCAGTCATGCAGCAAGCATGGCCATTTGAACCAATGACGAAGGCCATCAGCTACACAATGGCTGCAACAACATCATGTGCTTCACCTCTGAAGCATGCATGGCATGATGGAGAATGGGTGGCATTTCTGTAATCCACATTTCCTCAGCTTGTTGATGGCAAGAGTTCGTTATTACAAAGAGAGTTCTTTTTCACAGAGGAAGTGAAAGAAGCAACACTGGGCTGAGACATTTTAGCACGGATGTTTTTCAAATGATTAGGGCCATTTCCATGGCTGGAGACTGCCCGACGCCCCATGTTGCTAAGCTTGAAAGTTTTAGAGCACACTTTACAAAATGCTGATTCATTGTCCCCGTTCAGAGCAGCTATCCAACCAGAAAACTCAGGATTTAATTGTTCGTCCAACCATTGTTCATTAAACACACAACGTTTTGACATTGCTGAAGTCTTAATTGCCTTTTAACAAGGTATAACTTATATCACAAATTTTCTTCTACTCCTTCAACCTAAAAGAAAAAGAGAAATGTTAACAAGTAATGTAACACAACTTACAATAATAGGTAGGAAATACAAGGTTACATTAGTAGGAAGGGGAAGTTAGTGACTGTCTGCAACACCAAGTGCAAGTGTGTTGGGCAATGAGGGCGTCACTCCCCGACTCCGGGTTAAAACTAGTTGTAGTCTAACTGTGATTGAAATTTCCCTGACTTTTTTTTAAATATCACTGATTTTCCCTGACTTTTACCAACATTTCAGGCATTTCTCTGACTTTCCCTGACGAATTTTCATTTCCCTGACAAATTTTAATTTCCCCGACTTTCCCTGATTTTCCAGAATGTGGACACCCTGGTACAATATCAAAAACATTGGTATTGTCAAAGTGCTCCTCTGCAGTATGACACATTGCTAATTTTGCAAATCACAGAACAATTTCAAGTAAGAAAAACAATCACATTACTAACCTTAGATGCAGGGCTGTAGCCAGGGGAAGGATTGCCCTTTCCCATGATGTTCATACCAGAGGCATAAATTATGCTGAGGTGTATAAAAAATACAGAAGCACAACATTTGAGCAAATTTACTGGAAATTGTAATTCATAAAGAAAGTTATACACTACAGTACTTTCTTTTTAAAAGACTTTTAGTTAGCTCCATGCAGTATTCAGTGCAGCTAGCCAGGATACACAGTAACATACTCTGTAAAATGTGGATCCCTCATATCTCTGTCAAAGAAATAGGCTAAAACTGTGATGAGGACCATATAAAACAATATATGAATATGCCTAAACTCCATGGCCTTTCCCAATACACCATTAATATGAAGAACTAGTTTGTAATCTGTGCTCTATTTCAGAAAGCCCCATAGAGCATTCAACCTTGAATGGAATTTTTTAAAGCCTATCCCCAAAAGCACCTTCCTGTTATTACATTCACTATCTGATACTCATTTCTTCTGTGCTGGTTCATTTTCGTTCTGAATTACTGCAGAGTGCTGTGCTGTCAGCATTCACATAACTTCTATATACTTCATACAGTATTTACAATTATTAGCTCTTGTGGATATTTACCAAGCTCTTACATTTTCAATAAAATTACGTGAGAAACCAGCAAGTTTTTGAATGTTCATAACACACACTTTCCTATAATGAAGGTATCAGAAAGTAATTTTCGAAAAGACATAATTTCAAATCTAGCCTCCCCCTCCCCCAAGATATGAAAAGCTTGTTTCTGGCCCTGTTTGGGTGCCAGTTATTATCTATAGCTGCACACATACATACCCCTATGGGGGAGGGGGGATACAGCTGACATATGGTCAGAAAACTATAGTGAGCCACAGATATCGTAACAGCAGCATCAGGATTTCAGAATATCTTGAAAGCTGACAGGCGATGTCACAAAGCCAGATTTAATATACATGTTAGTCAAAGTGGGAACTTGCAAGTGTTTGTTTAAAGAATGGGGGACCCTTTTGTGGAACTCTAATACAAAGAGCTCAATGAGCTTATGCCTTAACCAATCCTCAATGGGTGAAATTCCAAATAAGAGGAATGAAATTTCATCCTTAGTAGAGTAGCAGCTTGCTATAATTAACAGGGCAATGCTCTTCACCTTCACATTGCCTCATCAGTGGTCTGACCCTCTCTCACAATCTTAAGGAATATCTCCAAAGGGTATTCCTTAAGATAGTCCAACAAAGAGGTTTTGTGCTAAAGTATATTCCTAATGATTAACAAAGCTTATGATGTATGGTGGATGTATTAGCTTTGCCTAGAACTGTTGTTGTTCTTATTCACATTTAAATAGTATATAGCACCCAACCCATAGATGATGCAATATATAGGTGCCAAACATAATGTAAATAGACAACTGAAAAGAAATTCACAAAATATATCCATTTAGATTCAAGTCATGCAATCCTTTGCTCCTCCTGCCATTCTTTCAGCTATGATGATGTGCATGATCAGGACTTGACAAATCCTGGACACCTAGAAAACTGGCACCAGCACCCCAATTTTTTTCTTTTTACTTCAGATTTTGCAATTTGCAGTAAATACCATAAATTCTGTTGTACAATCCATGGATTACCTGTTAAAAAGATATAAATTTTCATTCTGCGGATAATTCACCGGTAATAAAAAAAATTCTTAGGCATTTAAAAAAATCTGCATGGTATGTCAGGAGATGTGGTGTTATTGAAAAAGTGCCAAAAATGTGGTAACAGAAAAATCTACAGGGAGAGCAGAAAACTACAGCCAATTCAGTACACAATTCCGAATGCGTTGAACAATCCACAAATTGTGTTTGAATAAAATCAGAATCTAAAATTTTAATCTTTTAAGAGCAGCAACTGGAAGAATAGGGGAGAGGGGGTAATGGAGCGAATTGGAACCTTATTTTGCGATAAGTGTGTTTTGGGTAAAATAATTTTTTTGACAACAAATGTACTTTATCGCTTTTCATTCTATCATCATCACCACACATTACATTCATGCATTCTTCTTTGAAATATGACCTAGCACCAAGATTTTGGGAGCTGGCTCTTAGATCTGGAACATATTCATTGAGTTCCGTGCATGATACTTGTAAAGATGACATGAATGATTTCAAATAGACGGTTAAAACAAGAACATGACATTGCTCAAAAATCAATCGAAATGAAGTTTTCAAATTCAAATAAACTTTACAAGCATAATGCACATCAGCACAGCCTAAACAATGGCAAAAGGAACAGAGGGCTACACATCTTGAATCTAAACTGGTATGTTTTATGAAATTTAAATGTGAGTAACGAATCGACAGTAGTAAAATGTGTTTTTTTATTTCTTCTATATATCGTAGTACCACTTGAAAAAGTATAGAATTTGTAACTGCTATTGCAACTTTTGATGCAATACATGTTGTTCTGCATTTTCATTTGGTTTAAAAGATTTAAATACTGTTGAGTATTTTTAAGTAAGTCATACAAATATTTGGACAATCTAGTATTTATTATCCTTCTTCAACAAGAAGCAGAAATTAGACAATTATGAGGAGCCTGTTTCGTAAGGTGAAGTTGCACCATCCAACATACACTCTAATAAGGTGTCAGTTAAAGTAAGCAAAACATATGAAAACTTGTTGATACAACACTCCACTCAGGGTATTTGTTTAGAAGACAACAGTATTAATATTATTAATTTTCCTGTGGCATCATCATCACAGCCTTCTCTTCTAAGGGTAAGAAATTTAAGCAGGGGGTGATAATTCTGTGGAATCAAATTTCCTGAAACCAAAACTAAATTTCCTGAAATTACTGTAAATCAATACTTTTTACAAAAAAAAAAAAAAAAAAAAAAGTCAGAATATATGTGTTACATTCATAATTTATTCCCAAGTTCTGATATTTTTTAAAGAACAGTGGCATTTATAAAATTACCAGTGTTTGACCCTTTAAAGCTACAATACTTATAAAAAGTAAAATACTGAAAAAAAAATATTACATAATTGATGCCTGCCTGCCTATATCAATGGTGTATTTTGTTGTGCAGAAAAGACTATGAAATGTATATGACAAAGTGTTCAGTTTATACTTTAAATGATTTGTATATTCATGTCATAAGTCATAGCCTCTATAAATTCACAGTGAAATTTTTGATGTCAGTAAAACTATGGAATAAACTAGTAGCTGCAGTTGAATAAAATGTTTTCAATGAATTATATGAGATGCCAAGAACAGAGCCTATTCTGCACAATAGCACTTCACCAGGAGGAGTGGTGGCAAAGATAACCAGGGGTGGGGAGAAGGGGGAGGGGTGAAAAAATAGTCAGCACCCAGACCCTCCCTAGATCTCTCTATGATAATGAGATGAGAAGTGCTAAAGGTCAAAGGCAGCAGGCAAGGGAATAGACTACTGCAGCAGAGTGGGTGGGCCACTAAGCCCTGAGGTGGGGCAGAAGCTAAGGGATGCTGCCAGGAAAAGAAAGGGGTGAGGAACTTCTTTTATTTGGAGTAACTCCACAGGAACACAGCACCAAACCATGAAGCAAAGGAAACAGTTAACACACTATCAAAAGAGAAACACAACATTGGATGGGGGGGGAGGTGATCTCTCCCAGTGGAATTGGGTAGACACAGAGCGGACCTCTGTCTCTTCTCCTCTGTAGGAGTATATTGGTAGTGGGATTTCCCAACTCCCAGTTGCCTTGACCACCAACCAAGGGAACAGGGGAAAAAATTTTTGACCTAGGTTTTCATTTTTTTTTTTTCAAGAGAAAAATGTATAAAATTTCTAAAACAAAGAAGAATGGAAAATTTCCTGAAATTTCGGAAAATAAACACCCCTGTTTAAGGCCTAGCTTACAAGGTTCTTAGATACCTCTTTAGGTTGAGCCTAAAGAGGTATCTAAGAACCTTGTAAGCTAGGCCTTAAACAGGGGTGAATGAGCTGCCATTGGCTGGTGAAATTATGTCACACAGGAAACAAAGCAGCAAACGGCAAGAGCCATTACTCATATGGGTTACAAATTAGCAATGAATGTAAACAACAGATGCGATGGAAAATGTTTTCAAATACTTGTAATTTCAAACTTCAAAGATTGGCATGTTTATCAGGGATCTCTTACTTCCTGTTTCCTGAATTAATTAATTTTGAAAACAGAATAAAGTAACAGCTTTCAAATGAAGAAATATAAGGTATTGCTGCACTTCATAGTTCGCAGGAAGTTATATTTACAAAAGTTTAATGTCAGTGCAAATGTAAATTCTTAAAAATTCAAACTACTTAAAGGCTAGCCTTTTGATTAACAGTGCATCAAGTAGTTCCATTCATTAATGGGCAAAACATACAAGAAGTAGATAATATTTATTATTCAACATTTCATTTCTACAAAAGAAATTCAATTAATTCTGATTTTAAGTCACGAATATACGAGGTAACTATCAACACTAAAATGTTAAGAGCAAATTCTTGCATTTTTTACTTTAAATTACCTTTTTGTTTTTATTTCAGTACAGATTCTTTCCAAATCAGGATCTACATGAAAATAATGATAAACACTATCAGAACCTTTAGTCTTCCAGTTGTACGATAAACAGCCTGCTACTGCACATCCAGGCATCTTATCTTGGGCTACACTGATATAAGATAATATTAAATTATGAAGAAAAGTGTTAATGAGTTATGAAGAAACAGTATTTGCAAAATAAATGTCTATACAGGCCTATAAACTGAAACAAAATGCTTTCCTACGCATGTGAACGAGTTTGCAGCTTTGTTGCACCCGTCACGATTCTGTGTCGGCGTCATGCATCCTGTGTGACATCATGCGCAAGTCGGACATGGCAACTGTGCATCGAAATTGCGCTTCCCTGCAGGTTAGTTCAGAGTGAATGGTTTGAAAAGTTCACCTGGCTTGAATTAGGTAAAATAAACTTCATTCTACCTTGTTCAGTTGCAAATTATTTCCTGCATTGCATGAAACTCAAGATTGGTAACTAGACATGCAGCCCTTTTTAAATTAGAAACATTAAAAATATATGGAACTAGCAAACATTAAATTCAATGCATGTGTGTGAAAGCTTTTCCCACTAAACAATTCCTTTTTCATGTATGCCTGTTGTATCAGTTTTTAGTGAGTACAAACTTAATATGCCTAAAAACATCACACATATCCTAAATTAGAAAATACATGAAACAAATTAAATTTCAAATTAACAAGAATATTCAGATTTTGAAGCTTCATTAAGGTGGATCCAGCTAAAAACTCTGCCCTATGTTTCCAATGGTTAAAACTTCCGTAGACATTTTCTTCACAATTAATGTATTCCCAAGAATGAAAGTTTTCACGTTGATAAAAATAACTTTATATCATAGCTTAGTATTCTTAACATTTGCTAAAACTTTACCATAATTATATTAAAAATCAGTAATTTTTCTTTAGGTAGTGTGCCACCTGTACAGATTGCTTACTAATTGTAATCATGCAGCATATTTTCAATAATTTTATTAATTTTCAGAATGGAATCAACACTTGTTAAGACTATGTATGCGATAATCTGGAATGTTTAGAGTGATTTGAGCCACTTGATTAAATTTTCTGACAGTAATTTTGTTGAAAATGTTAACAGAACTATAGGTACTGCTGATTTTCAATACTGAAAGAAACCAGCAAGCTCACTCAGATCCATTTTTAGCTAAATTATTGTGCTGTCTTCACAGGTTGACTGAAAAGATTTCTCTGTAAACAGCATAAGGAAGATGTTACTTTATGGTTAACTGTTTGGCTAACCTTCACAATGTAAGTCAAGTCAGGTCATCCTCATCATCAACAACCATTATCAATCCACTGCTGGACGAAGGTCTCCCCAAGTTTCCTCCACAACGGTCTGTCTTGTGCCAGTCTCCTCCACGTCACTCCCGCATACTTTCGAATTTCATCCACCCATCTTCCATGTGGTCTTCTTCTGGGCCTTTTCCTGTCCCTTGGAATCCAATCTAAAATTTCGACTGTCCATCGATGGTCTGTCCTTCTCGCAGTATGTCCAGCCCATTGCCATTTCAGGATTTAACTCTGATCATGATGTCTTCCACTCTTGTCATTTTTCGGATCCACGAGTTCCTCTTCTTATCTCTCCTGGTTACATGAAGCATGCACCTCTCCATGCTGCTTTGAGTTGTCTGCAGCCTTTGTATGTCTCTTTTAGTTAAGGTCCATGTCTCTGCACCATATGTAAGCACTGGAAGGATGCATTGATCAAACACTTTTCTTTTAAAACATAAAGGCATATTGCTTTTGAAAATTATGCTGTTTCTTCCAAAGCTTTCCAGGCAAGTTTTGTACGCCGATGAATTTCTTCATCAATGTGACCCTCACTTGATATCTGCTGTCCAAGATAAACATACGTGTCTGTTATCTACAGCTTTTCTCCATCAATCAATAAATCTTCATTTCTTGTAAAAGCATTGAACATCACTTTTGTCTTCTGAAAGTTCATTTTTAATCCCACTTCTTTACTCTTGTCAGCAAGTTCCTGGATCATACTCTGCAGCTGTGATGGGGTAGTTGCAAAAATGACTACATCATCAGCAAAACGAAGGTGGGTTAGTTAATCTCCATTAATCTTTATCCCTTTGTTTTCCCAGTAGAGTGATTGAAAGACATTTTCCAATGTGGCATTAAAGAGCTTCGGAGATATGGTGTCACCTTGTCTCACTCCTTTTCCAATTTTTATGTGTGTTGTATTTTCAAACAGCCGAATCTTTGCACTTGCATTTTCATAGATGCTATTAATAATATTAATGTATGCATCTTCAACACCGCAGGATTTCAGAGCCATTGTAACTGCTGATGGTTTCACCGAATCAAAGGCTTTTTCATAATCGATAAAAGCCATGCACAATGGAAGTTCATATTCCCTCGCTCTTTCAATTAGTTTTCTCAGTATGTGGATATGATCTATTGTGCTGTAGCCACTCCTGAATCCAGCTTGTTCTCTCGGTTGAGCCATGTCCAGTGTCACCTTCAAGCGGTGTGAAAGAACTTTAGTGAAGATTTTATAAACCACTGATAGGAGGCTGATAGGTCTGTAGTTCCTGAGATCCTCAATGTGACCTTTTTTATGTAGCAGGATCATTGTAGCGGTGTTCCAATCCTCAGGAATCTTCCCTTCATTAAGACATCGAGTGAAAATTTGGGCGAGTACTGTTTCGATTTCTCCACTTGCTTCTTGTATGATGTCTACAGTAATTCCATCTTCTCCTGGAGCTTTTCCCCGCTTCATGTTCTTGATTGCATGTGCAACTTCTGCTGGAAGGACTGGAAGAACTCTGGTACCTTTCATGATGTCTGGAGTACATGTATCATCCCTTTCATATAATTTGGAGTAGAAATCTTACACTCTTGTCAACAAAATTTTGCCTCTATTTGTTGTTACAGAACCATCTTCTTTTCACAGTGCCATAATCTGTTTTCTTCTCTTACTGAGATGTCCCTTTGCTATCTTTAGGCTTTGGTTGTTTTCATTGCTTTCCTTACTAGTTTACAGTTGAATTTCCTTACGTCTTCAGTGATACTTTTTCGTACTGTCTTGCATAGCTCTATATATTCCACTTTGGAAGTCACATCTTCTTTAGTTGTCCTCATCTCTCTTCTTTTTTGCATCAACATTTTGGTTTTTCCTGATAATTTGTTCACATGCAACTTGCTCTTAGACCCAGCTAATTTTGTTGCTGCTTCCATAAGAGCTTTGGTTACCTTTCTGTTAACTTCAGAAATATCCACTTCTTCCGATGTTAGGCCTTCTAAAGCAAAGAATCTGTTCTTCAGTTCCAACTTGAAGGTATTATGGTGTTTTTTAAGGTTGGTTATGTCAATACATTTTGTTTGTCTTATGAGCTTGCCACGTTCGAGTTTAGTGTTGAGGTGCATCTTACATCTCACCAATCTATGGTCACTACCTGTGTTGAACTTGTTTAGCACACTGCAGTCTTCTATGACGTATTTTTTGTTACACATAATAAAATCAATTTCACTTGTCGTCCCATTTGGATGTCTCCATGTCTATTTCCTGTGTGGCTTTTTCTTGAAAAAGGAGTTCAAGATGAAAAGCTCTTCTGCCTCTGCAAACTCTACGAGAGTATTTCCACGCTGGTTTCTGTTGCCGTGACCGAATTTACCTACTGAAGTTTCATTCTGTTGCCGTTGCCTTATTTTTGCATTGAAATCTCCCATAATTATCTTTAAGTGCTGCTTACCTTTATTATTTAGATGACGAATTTCCTCATAAAATTCTTCAATTTCTTCTTCAGGATGACTTGTGGTGGGTGCATAAGTTTGAATAATCTGAGCCTGGTATCTTCTCGAGAGTTGGATAACGAGTCGTGCAGCTCTGTCAGAGGAACTTTCAACTTCTACAACTTTATCCTTCAGTTTCTTGTTTATTATAAATCCAACACCACTAGTTCTGCCAGTATCTGTCCCACGATAGTAGAAGAGATGTCCACTTTTCAGTTCAATGAGATCTTCTCCTTTTTTCCTTACCTCACTTAGCCCGACGATGTCCCACTTGATCCTTTGTAGTTCCTCTTCCAATTCAAGAAGCCTTGAATCAGAAGATAGGGAGTGTCCATTATACGTAGCCAAGGTCAGCATCAGATGGCAGCCTAGTCTGGTCCTCCGGGAATTCTTAGTACCCTCTGTCTTCATGTCGCACTGGCCGCTGCCTTGGCCAGGTACATTCCAGCTGCCGGAGACTGAGGGCCAAGATTTAAGTTGTGGAGTCATTTTGGAGGGGTTTGGCCATAACTCACCACGCTGGCCAAGCGGGTTGATGAGTGTGGGATAGCATTTCCTCTAATCCCGATGGTATAGTTATACTGCTATTGGCAGTCGTCAGAGCCCCTTTGGGAACAGGATGTACCACGAGAAGGCGGGGCTGACATTTGTCAAGGAGAGACTGTGATGTTACGCATCACCTGACCTTACATCCCCAAGTCAGGTACATGACTGTAAATAGTGAATATGGTGAACATGACTGTAGTCAGGGCACACTTACCCCTTCCCTTGTTCCAACAAATAATGTACCAGGAAATCTGGAAATGTCACATTATTTGAAGAATTTATTAAATTTTTTTTTTTAAGTTGCACGATTTGTAGCACGATTTTCTACCACATGCTACTTTGTTATGTAGCGTGCTATTGCTAAAACTACATTTTTCCATTTGCAGCAATGCTACATGCTACATGTAGTGCGCTACTTCCAATCACTGCATTTCTCTATGCTAATGATGCCACTAATTTCTGTATGATAGGCTTTTTTTAAAAGTACTTTTTGGGGATATTCAAGAAATAACAAATGAAAATGGATGCACATATACATCCAAAACAAGAACTGTAAAAGTTTGACATATTTACCTCAGATTTTTCAGCATTATCCACTTCTATGGAAAAATATGAACTGTCAAATGTAAAACTTGTGTGATGGCTAGCAGTGTTTCCATTTTCAACAGCATATGACGACATTCCTACAGAAAGGGAGAGGGCAAATAAAAAAAAAACTATGTTGAATATGTAAGTTTATACTACAAAGCAACAATATTTCAGCACATTCTAAGCTGCTCTAATGGGAACAGGGTGTGGTTGAATTACAACTTCAACAAGCATCTCATATATATACAGTGAAACCTCCATTAACGGACACCTCTGAACAATGGAAACCTCCGAGCAATGCAAGTTTTGATTGGTATAGAACAGCTGCCATAGGAATAACATTAAGGATAACCTCCAAACAACAAAACCTTTCAACAGCGGCCAATGGACACCTTAATCAGTCCTGAAAGAGATTTAATGCACACCTTATCCTTTAGGATTGTACAGAGTTCTTTCAGTACTTTGGTGAGAGAGATAATATGAGACAAATAGTGTTATTGCTAAAGGAAATATGTCATGAGAAGAATGGGTTGGATTACAGCATGTACAATGGCATGCTTAAATGAAAAGAAAGGAGTTAAAGTTTAGTTCAATGTGAGGTGAGCTCTACCTCCAGTGTATGATTCAGTCCCAACCTGGTGGTGTCATTACCTGAAATGTTTTCTGTTGGTGGCAGTATATCTTTGTTTGGTCCCTGTGGGCTCTGTTCCTATTTTTTGGCTCGCTACCAGCTAACTGTGCAGTTCGACTTCACTGTCTAACCTTTTTCTTTTTCTATTTTTCTTAGCGTACCCTAAACTTAAACGCTTGCTATTCCTAAGGAAGCAAGCATTTCAGTTTATTCCTAAGACAATGGGACAGACATCACTTTCTTAAAATCCTCTACACCACGATTTTTTTATCGTTATTTTGAGTTTTATTCAACATTCTACATTTGGAGAAAGCTCTGAAACCATTTTCTTTGTGGGTAAACTTTGTACAATTATTCTCCTTTTGTACCAAAACAATAGATAGTAATTCTAACCTAGGCCTAACCTCCGAACAATGGCACCTCCCAACAATGGTCACTTTTTCCCGGTTCAAGTAGCAACCATTATTCTGAGGTTTCACTATATAAAACGCTCCACCTAACAATCACCCAAAGTTTTGATCAAAGGAAAACCAAGGTATACATAAATATCTTAAAAATATGTTTCTGTTCTTCAAGTATTATTTTGGTAATAAGTTTTACAAATAAGATTAGAGTTTTTGTTATGATGTTTAATAACAAACACCATCCTGTACACTAAATCAGAATATAATCTCACCAATGTTTTATCCTTAGGTTGGTGGTTCAATGACTTCTCATTCATCACTTTCTTTCCTCTGATGCAAAGTTGGGCCAACAGATCTATAACCATATCTTGTTTGGGTGCCTCCATCAGAGTTGGGATATTTTTTCCCTCCCAGCCATCATAGGCTCTGTTTTAAAAATTTAAAACTTGATAAATTATCTGTATGCATTTCTGCTAGATAAGACCAGCCATCATCAGCAAGATTTTCTTCATAAAGTGACTGCATTTTTAAGTTATTTGTACTAATGCACCACATAAAAATAACAGTACAATTCAGATTAAGATTTGTAGAAAATAATATGAGGTACACATTGTTTCCCCAGTGACCATTAAAAAAAGACAACTGGTTCTATGTTGTTGCTGTAATGGTGAGCATTTAATGGTCTGTATGCCTAAACAGCATTCATATGTTGTAATCAGATATAATACAACAAACACTAACTTTATTTTTAAATATTATCAGATATATAACAACTAACACTAACTTTACTCTTAAATTGATACATCTTAATGCTAGATCTTTGATTAACAAAATTGCTTAATTGGAAACACTAATGCAGATAATTAATTCCATGTTAGATATATGTATTACAGAAACATGGTTTCCAGAGGATTTCCCAATATCAATAGATAATTACCTGGTCTTCAACTTGAATAGATTAAATTCTAGGGGTGGGAGTGTAGCTATTTATATTAATAATTTGCATCCATATTTTCCCTTAATAACTGAATTTACAATAATGAGCACAGATTTTGAGTTATTAATTATTCAAAACCAATTCCACATTATTTCGGTATGTTATAGACCTCCATCTTCAGACGCCAATAATTTTTTTATGGTTCTAGATGATCTTCTTAATATGATTAATTTTACAAAAAAAAAAAAAAAAAAAAAAAAGGCATTCCTTCTTGGTGACTTTAACATTAATATTGCTCAAGACAACTGTACAACTAGACAGTTTCATCAGTTGTTATCATCATCTGGTTTTTGGAATGCAATTACATCTCCAACTAGAATTACCCCACTAACACAAACTACATTAGATTTGGCTGTTACAAATGTTCAGTCTGAAATTGTAGTATCAGGGATTCTTGAATTTGATATAAGTGATCATTTACCAACTTTTGTTATTATGAAGACTGCTGTAAATTATAATGAGAAACCCACAATACTATTATCACGTAAAATAAATAAAAAAAAATATTGAAAAATTTAAACAATTATTAATTCAAATAAGATGGGATGACTTACAGCTGGATAACTCTCCAAATACATCATTTGATAAATTCTTCCAAGTCTTTAAGGAAAACTACGACCGTGCTTTTCCAATTATTTCAAGAGCTCAGTCACAAAAAAAAAAAAAAAAATCATAAACTCATAAATCAAATAAATAAGAAAAATAGATTGTTTTCTAAATTGTTAAAAAGTAAACAACAAACTGATTATGATGCTTTTAAATTGTACAGAAATTCCTTAAATTTAAAAGTTCTTAAAATTAAGACATTATTATGGTAATATTTTTGGCCAGAATAACATGCAGTTGATTTGGAAGCACCTAAATAACTTATTAGGTAATCAGCATAAAAATATCTTTTCAGAACATTTAGTAAATTCTGATAGTAGCAAATTACTAATATTCAACACATAACTAATTATTTAAATAACTATTTTAGTTCAGTATCTCAAAATTTAAAATTAAACCAGTGGCCTTTTAATAAAACCTATTTACAATATTTCAATAACTTACATATAACTAACAGTTTTCATTTACTGCCAATTTCAAAACCTGAATTGTTGATGGAATTATATAACATTAAGACAAACTGCAGTCCAAATTATGAAGAAATTCATCCATCGGTTTTGAAGGATGTGGCTGATTTAATCATAGACCCTTTTTACTAATAATTTATAATTCCATTGTTTCCTCAGGTACATATCCCAGTTCTTTAAAAATCCCAAAATTAACTCCTACTTTTAAATCTGGCTCTCGAAATGATCCTAATAATTACCGACGAATTGCCAAGATTTCAATATTAGCAAAGGTCTTGGAAGGTTTTTTATACAGGAGATTGATCTCATACTTTCTAAATATAATATTATAAATGGAAATCAGTTTGGATTCCAACCTAATAAATCTACGGAATCTGCACTCTTATATTTGCAAACACTTATTCAAAAAAATTTAGAACTTGGAGAAATAACTTTTGCTATTTTTTTGGACTTATCTAAGACCTCTGATACGGTGAATCATGATTTCCTATTAACTAAGTTATATAATTTGGGGATCAGGGGTGTTTCCCACACTCTTCTTAAGAATTATCTAGTATAGATTTGTATTCACTTCTATTGATCAGTTTACTTCACCTTTGTTGAGAGTGACCTGTGGTGTTCCACAGAGCTCTATTCTTGGTCCCCTACTATTTAACTTATACATAAATTATATTTTCCGTGTTCAGTCTTGTAATGAGCTAATGCTGTATGCAGATGACACAACTTTACTTTCCCGAGGAACAAATATTAATGATCTCTTTATGCAGGCTAAATGATCTCTTTATGCAGGCTAAATGATCTCTTTATGCAGGCTAATACACAATTTCAAATTTATTCCGAATGGTTGACATATAATGATTTAATAGTTAATCTCAATAAGACTAAATATTTAATCTTTACTAGATGAAGAATATCTTTGGTGCACCACCATCATTTAACTTTGAATAATCAAATTACTGAATGTGTGCAAACATTTAAGTTTTTAGGAATTATTCTAAACTCTACTCTAAAATGGAACAATCATATAACATACATTGAAAGTAAAATTGCAAAACATATTGATATTGTCTCTAGGATTATATCATGTTTGACAGTTAATTCTCTTAAAATGTTGTACATTAATCCATTCACATATTAATAATGGCATTACCTCTTGGGGTCAGACTACCAAAACTAATATAAATAGGTTGCAAATTTTACAGAATAAGTTTATAAGATTATTGGATTTAAAAATCTCGTCCTCTACTCTTAACAACTTACAATTATTTCACTATCATCATAATCGTGTTGACCCAAAGAGGTATGGAATTCTGTCGATTAAACAACTATTTCATTTTAACATTGGCAAACTGATGTTTAAAAGGATAAAAAATAATTTGTTTTCCAATGTAATAGATCTAAATTTCATTATTTATAATTATAAAATAAGGAAAAAGGCATTACTGCAGCCTATTTTACCAAAGACACAGATGTCAAGGCAAGGTATTAACTATTGGGTTGTCGGAAAAGTCATGACGCATTTTGGCACCCGATGGCGATTGGGCGGTTTGGGAAGTACTAGAGGCATGCGCAGCTCTGTTATCGCTACGGCATTCGACAAGTGCTAGTTTTAGCTGCAGTCTAAAAAGAATAGTGAGCAATTTGGTTGATTTGCGGAGATTTGACATCAAGTTGAAGATGGACGACTAAACTGTGCATTTTCACCATATTTTACTATTTTACTTCTGTAAAGGGAAGAACGTGCGTCAAGCTTGTGAAAAGTTACGTAAAGTGTACGGTGATAATGCTCTACAAAAACGTCAGTGCCAGCAGTGGTTCACAAAATTCTGTGCTAGTGATTTTGACCTCAATGATGCTCCTCAGTCCGGGAGGCCAACCGAGGTTGATGAAGACCAAATCAAGGCATTGATTAAGTCAAACCCATGTTACACGACACGAGAGATTGCAGACACATTGCACATCCATCATTCAAGCATTCACAACCACCTGAAGAAGCTGAGATACGTAAGCAAGCTCGATGTGTGGGTTCCTCATGAACTCAAAGAAGCTCAATTGACGGCGCGTATCATTAAACGTGAGGAAAACGATCCTTTTTTGAAGTGACTGATAACTGGTGATGAAAAGTGGATTATGTACAACAATGTGCTGCGCAAACAGTCTTGGTCCCGACGTGCTGCTTCGCCTCAAACGACATCCAAAGCAGACATTCATCAGCGGAAGGTTCTGGTCTCAGTGTGGTGGGATTTTAAAGGTGTCGTGTTTTTCGAGCTCCTACCATGGAACCAAACAATCAATTCAAATGTGTACTGTCGGCAATTGGACAGTTTGAACGAATCCATCATCCAGAGCTTGTTCATCGTAAAGGTGTTGTGTTCCATCACGACAACGCGAGGCCACACGCAAGTTTGATCACCCGCCAAAAATTATTGGAGCTTGGGTAGGATTGTTGCCACACCCAGTATACTCGCCTGACCTTGCGCCGTCAGACTTCCACTTGTTTCGCTCTCTTCAACAGTCCTTGCGTGGAATAACATTCAATTCAGTTGAGGCTGTAAATCAGCACCTTGTACAGTTTTTCGCCACGAAAGGTAGGTCCTTCTATGAACGAGGCATTCTGCAGCTCACTGAAAGATGGCAAAAGGTTATCGAACAAAACGGGCATTATATCATTGATTGCTTTTTGTTCTTTCTATCAATAAATGAAATTTGCAAAACATGGCTAAAATACGTCATGACTTTTCCGACAACCCAATATATTGGTCCTGAGTACTGGAATGGTTTGTCTGTGGAATTAATTGATATTAATCATCTAACATTATTTTTTTTAATTAAAAATATTCTTACTTAATAACTAAAAAATGGGATTAACATACATTTTTCTTTACTGCATTGTCATGGCTGGTGCTTGACTCATTTGTTCTGTTTTGGGGATTCAGGGCACGTTAGGTCTCCGTGAGGCCTTTTCCCTGTTTTCCTTTGCTGCTATTACTTTTTAATTGCACATAAATATCTCTGATTTATGATATCATAATTTACCTGCTGGCATACATATTGAAATAAATAAATAAAAATAAATAAAAATAAATAATTGCTTCACTGTCACTAAGGTCAGCTTACTCATCACAGCAAATTAGCCCTGAAACATTCCAGTTATAAAACCTTCACAAACTATAGCCCTAGACTGTATCATAGTCCTTCATACCATATGCTGTAGTAATCAAACCAACTGAAGATAGAGTTTAATCAGGAGCTAAGTGTCTTACAGCAGAAGCAAAATATCTTGTAGTTTGATAATTTTCATTGGAAATGCATGCTCTATACATAGATTAAATAAATATATATATCTATATATATATATATAGAGAGAGAGAGAGAGAGAGAGAGAGAGTGACATGGAGGAGACTGGCATGAGACAGACCGTTGTGGAGAAAACTTGGGGAGACCTTCGTCCAGCAGTGGATTGATAATGGTTGACAATGATGATGATATATATCAAGAGTAGTTTTGAGTGCGTCTATTTGGTGCATTTGGTTCTTTCATTTAATGCTTTATGTGGTTCATTGTATCGTTGGCTTAGCCTATTAGAGTAATTTACAAATTCTTCTATATCATCATCATTGTCAACCAGTATCAATCCACTGCTGTACGAAGGTCTCCCCAAGTTTCTTCCACAATAGTTTGTCTTGTGCCAGTCTCCTCCATGTTACTCCCGCATACTTTCGAGTTTCATCCACCCATCTCCCATGTGGTCTTCTTCTGGGTCTTTTCCTGTCCCTTGGAATCCAGTCTAAAATTTTGGTTGTCCATCGATGGTCTTCCATCTGGCAATATGTCCAGCATCCAGTCCATTGCCATTTCAGGGATTTTACTCTGATCATGATGTCTTCCACTCCTGTCATTTTCCTGATCCACGAGTTCTTCTTCTTATCTCTCCTGGTTACACCAAGCATGCACCTCTCTATGCTTCTTTGAGTTGTCTGCAGTCTTTGTATGTCTCTTTTAGTTAAGGTCCACGTCTCTGCACCATACATAAGCACTGGAAAGATGCATTGATCAAACACTTTTCTTTTAAGACATAATGGCATATTGCTCTTGAAAATTTCACTTTTTCTTCCAAAAGCTGTCTAGGTAAGTTTTTTATGCCGATTAATTTCTTCATCAATGTGACCTTCACTTGATATCTGCTGTCCAAGATAAATGTAGGTATTGGTTATCTCCAACTTTTCCCTATCAATCGATAAATCTTCATTTTTCGTAAAAGCTCTGTACACCACCTTTGTCTTCTGAAAGTTCATTTTTAATCCCACTTCTTTGCTTTTGTCAGCAAGTTCCTGGATCATACTCTGCAGCTCGAAAAGGGTAGTTGCAAAAATGACTATGTCATCAGCAAAACAAAGGTGAGTTAGATAATCTCCATTAATCTTTATCCCTTTGTTTTCCCAGTTCAGTGATTGAAAGACATTTTCCAATGTGGCATTGAAGAGTTTGGGAGATATAGTGTCACCTTGTCTCACTCCCTTTCCAATTTTTATGGGTGCTGTATTCTCAAATAGACGAATCTTTGCACTTGCATTTTCATAAATGTTATTAATAATATTAATGTATGCATCTTCAATACCACAGGATTTCAAAGCCATTGTAACTGCTGATCGTTTCATCGAATCCAAGGCCTTTTCATAATCGATAAAAGTCATGCATAACAGAAGTTCATATTCCCTCGCTCTTTCATTTAGTTCTTTCAGTACGTGGATATGATCCATAGTGCTGTAGCCACTCCTGAATCCAGCTTGTTCTCTCGGTTGAGCCATGTCCAGTGTCACCTTCAAGCGGTGTGAAAGAACTTTAGTGAAGATTTTATAAACCACTGATAGGAGGCTGATAGGTCTGTAGTTCCTGAGATCCTCAATGTCACCTTTTTTATGTAGCAGGATCACTGTAGCATTGTTCCAATCCTCAAGAATCTTCCCTTCATTAAAGCACCAAGTGAAAACTTGGGCGAGTGCTGTTTCAATTTCTCCACTTGCTTCTTGTATGATGTCTACGGTAATTCCCTCTTCTCCTGGGGCTTTTTCCCGTTTCATGTTCTTGATTGCATGTGCAACTTCTGCTGGGAGGACTGGAAGAACTCTCATACTGGTACCTTTCGTAATGTCTGGAGTACATGTATCATCCCTTCCATATAGTTTTGAGTAGAGATCTTTCACTCTTGTCAAAATTTTGCCTCTATTTCTTGTTACAGAACTATCTTCTTTTCTCAGAGCCATAATCTGTTTTCTTCCCTTACTCAGATGTCCCTTTGCTCTCTTCAGACTTTGATTGTTTTCAATTGCTTTCCTCACTAGTTCACAGTTGAATTTCCTTACGTCTTCAGTAATACTTTTTCGTACTGTCTTGCATAGCTCTATATATTCCACTTTGGAAGTCACATTTCCTTTAGTTATCCTCATCTCTCTTCTTTTTGCATCAGAATTTTGGTTTTTCCTGATAATTTGTTCGTATGCAACTTGTTCTTAGTACCAGCTATTTTTGTTGCTGTTTCCATAAGAGCCTTGGTTAGTTTTCTGCTAACTTCAGAGAAGTCCTTTTCTTCCGACATTAGACCTTCTAGAGCAGAGAATCTGTTCCTCAGTTCCAATTTGAAGGTATTATGATGTTTTTTAAGGTTGGTCATGTCAATACACTGTTTGTTTTATGAGCTTGCCACGTTCAAGTTTAGCATTGAGGTGCATCTCACATCTTACGATTCTATGGTCACTACCTGTGTTGAACTTGTTCAGCACATTGCAGTCTTCCATGACAAATTTCATGTTACACATAATAAAATCAATTTCACTTGTCATTCCATTGGGATGCCTCCGTACGTCCATTTCCTTTGTGGCTTTTTCTTGAAAAAAGGAGTTCATGATGAAAAACCCTTCTATATACAGTATATATATGTGTGTCTTATTTTTTGCCACTATGAGGTTGGTTATTATTTTTTTTTTTCATTGGGGGTTTAACAATCACTGTGAGAAACTCAATGGGCTATAAAGGGTCACCCATCCCCAATTTAGGGTTATTGACTTCAGGGAAGGGAGAGACCCAATGCCGTAAGACAAACACAACATCCATACCTCACAAGAAATCGAACCCAGCCCCATTTCAGATGAATGATCAGAAGCCATTGCTTGGATCACTGTGTCACTGGGACGGCCAAGGTTGGTCATGAGTTTCAATTTGTAACCTGATATCAGTAATATCACACCTGCCAACTATAAAATCGGTTTTACTTAAAAAGATTAGTGTGTCTTTTTGTCAAAGTTTGTTAAAATCCATTTTTTGTTTGTTTGTCAAAGTTTGTTGAAATCTAATAATCATTGCATTAAGCATGCAGTATTGGAATTATTTTGTGGGGAGTTGAAGGGATGTCTAGAGAAAAGTTGGAGGAACTGGAGCCAATCCTTGCTCTCCTTAGAGAATAGTTCCAGTTGTGTGATAACCAAATCAATACCATTAGCAGAGGTCAGGGACGTCACCAAGAGGGTGCGAGAGTGGATGGGAACACACCAAGAATTCTTCTTGCCCACCCTACCACCCACCCAGTTCAAGACGTGTAATTTAAAAAAAAAATTGAACTTAAAAATGTAATCTGTACTTTGCAGAGTAATAATGAGTCACTTGATACATGGATATAAATCAAGTTTCCCTTCCATATAATGTAATAGCAGAAATTTGAAAATTTCATTGTCCTAGAATGGGAATCAGACACACATCTCCTATTTTGCGCTTGAGTATGCTAACCATTACATTACCCAGGACAATGAAATCCAAACAACCGAGGCATATCTGAGACGTCATCAGACATATAGATGTTTGAAAGTCTGATGTTTCAGATATGATGTCAAGTCTAAGACTTTCAGAAGTATAGACATCTCAGATATGCTTCAGTTTTTTTAGATTTCACTGTCCTGGGTGGTGTAATGGTTAGCGTACTCAAGCACAAATTGGGAGATGCGAGTTTGATTTCCATACCAGGACAATGAAAATTTCAAATTTCTGTAGTTACATTTCATGGAAGAACAGCTTGATTTGTGTCCTTATTAATCATTCCATGCATTTTCAACTTAATGAGCATCTTGTTTTTGCTGAGTAGTCCTAAGTATTTTCTCCTATGAAGTATGTTGCTTACTTCTCCGTAGGAAGGTCATCAAAATGGCATTTATAAGGCCAGGAAAATTAAACTGTTCTCCACTTATCCAAATCCTTAGCTTAAGCTTTTTTTTTTTTTCATGTTGCCATGGGCGAATGATAAGGGTGGATTGGAATTCACTGAGAGAGGTCATTATTGTGCTACTATGTTCTATGCAAGGTCATAGCCAAGAAGGGGTTTTGAGGGTTTAAATCCTCCCTGAAATGTGTAAAATGTCTCAAAAATAAAATAATTATTTCATAAATTTTTGCTAGCAAATCGACAGAGCTCTTTATTTTACATGCACACATTGAATCAAATAATCCCCCGGCATCCCCAGATAATGATTTTGTCATGTCAGAGAGAAATTTGTAGAAAGGAAAACATCATACCAAGAAATGAATGCCCTAGAATACCCATCGAAGCAATGTCTCATTGTAGCAATAATCTTTTCCTGAATGTTTATTTCCTGTTAAAGGTGCTCAATACTCTTCCTGCTTCAACTAGTACTATGGAATGAACCCTTTCATCCCTCAGTCATTTGAAAACACACTTACGAAACTATGAAGGGCAAGAGAGGTTAACTGATTTGACTCTTCGGAGCATCTATCAGCAGAGGTCAAAAAATGTGGTCACCTGGTCGCCCAGGGGAAACAAAAAAATTATCAGGGCCACCACGGACAACATCACTGAAACACATGTGCCATAATTGGCCCTTTGATTAAAAAAAAAAACTGCAGGGTAATTGTGCAGGAAAGAGGGATATAATTGGAAAAGGAACTCTTGGAAAAAAATTTCTCATTTCAGGAGTTCCTACCGAGTGAAGAGGAGGGGCAAGGGGTGCCTAAATGAAAGCTCGGGAAAGTTGTAGGGAGAAATGGCAGGAGTCATTTTCTACTTGTATTGTTGAGAAAGATAAAACCCTGACAGCTTGTGCCCTCTCTTTGTCAACCAGCCAATGAAAATGTGTGCACAACACTTGCTGCAGGAACCTACATATGCATGCCTCCTTTCAAAGTTCCATGTTCTCGTGTGCCTCGTGTTTAGTTCATCCTTCGCGTTTTGACCAAAGTCTTTGCTGCTGATATTTTCCTTCATTGCAATTTATGTCTCCGAAAAGGAAATGTTTCAGTTACACTGCCGAATTTAAACTTAAAGTGGAGGGCACAGCTGAGGATATGATCGTATCAATATGCGATAGTTTTCAAAAGGTCAGAAACTAGCGCACAATGACATGCAAAAAGCCACGGTCTAAAATGTAAACAAACCCACTGGTAAACTCCTCTGGAGAATTCACGGAAGTCTAGCCCTCTTTTTTTACTGACTTGTGTGTAAGCTGACTCCTCTACTTTAAAAGCAGGATTACTTCCAAAAACTTTTGACTTACGTGTGAGCCTATACAGTATTTCTATGAATTGTCCTGTATCAGTGTTTTGTCATTGGGAATGTGTAATGCAATACTCTACAGCTGCATTGGCGTGATTAAATTGTGTTCTATGGATGTGACGCCACTCAGCTTTATTTGTGTCTGGAGATAAAAATATATTAAAAAAAGTTAGATTTAAAAACAAATTTCTTTATTTAATAAGATAGGTTTTTTTTTTACTTCTTCGGACTCCGAGGTCTTTGTGACCGACTTTTTCTGTCGGCAATTCTGCTTCCGGATCAACATTTGTGATGTGCGGATAATACGACAAAAATTACGATAATTCAAGAATTTATGAGCCCCAGAAAAAAAAATGATTGAGTTCCTCCTCCCTCAGGGAGAGATAAGCTAAAGACTAAGGGTAAAACATTATTTTTTGAGTGAACAGAAGTTCGCATAACTTATAAAACCTACCCCCTACCCCCCAGTCCAATGTCAGGCCACTAAAAGATTTAGCTGGACACCAGATTTCAGAATAATTTTCTACCCCTGTCCATTGGGATATACAGGTATAGATATAAGCCCTGAAGATGTTACTAATAGGTTTGTTGTTGGAGAAAAAGAATGATGGTGAGCCTTTGTGCTATAGGCAGACAGAGATGTACTACTTTGAACTTTGTCCTAAAGGTGGATAGACATGTACTACTTTAAATTTTGTGCTACTGCACTTCATGACAAGCAGATGTATTATGTGTAAGTAAAGGAAACAAAAATAATTTAAGGTACTTATGTATTAAACCGAGGACCTCAGCAGAGACCGATTTTGGCGCAAATCTAACCACGGCAAGTACACATACAACAGTGAAACAGTTTAATATAAAAAAAGAAACATATACTGCCTGAATTACACATACAAAAGTCAAACAGTTCAATATAAAGAAAAGAAAATTTAATGTCTAACAATGCCAAGTACACATATGCAAAAGTTAAACAGTTCAACATAAAGAAAAGAAACATACACTAGCACATCAGTCCAGCTTTTCTGATGGTGGCCAAACATTAGCAATAGCGGTAAGTATGGCTTCAAACATGTTTCATCTCTTTGTGTCGTTCTTCGCCACATGAACTCCGCTAAATAAGATTCGATATGATGACATGCAGTACCACAGTGTTTCTTGTTGCACCATTTTGTAGAACCCCATAACCTTTCTATAGATTGTGTGTGTGCCCCGCTGTTGGGGTCAACAAAATTGTATTTGTGTGAAGTGATGAAAACCAGCCTCTTTTAAAGTTCATTATATTTATACACCCACCACGAATCCGAATATATCATACTGCCTTCGTTTATATTTTGAACAATAGCACTCATTAATATCGAAGCGTTTCGATCAGCAACTTGAATTAGAAAACATTAATTTGTCTCTCTACAAAGTCTCCCAAAAACCCACTACTGTGGGATTATTTGTCCTGAGTTGCTCTTTCATTTGGTAAACAAACTTTCATCAATCTCCACTATCATGTTCGGCCCTCCGATTTTTTTCTTATTTTTTTATCCAAGATTTCAACACAAACTTCTCTCATATAGTTGTTCCAGTCAATTGCAGTTTCGTCTCACATATCAAGTTGCCTTTTACACCACTCAATAGATGTGAGCTCTTCACACCAGCAGTAAATAATTCGTAAAGCAGTTACAAAAGGTATACAAGATCCTTCGAACCAATTTCCGACACACACACCTACTTTCCTCTAACAGCTTTTTTACATTACACTGTCAAGACTTAAATGAAAAGTATAATTTAAAATTATGGCCGTTCTTACATATACGCTGTCTTGTCAATATTCCTATACTCTGAAAAAAACTTTAGGCTCCCTCTTCATCAGTGCTTAGGTAGATCCCAAATTTTCATCATATTTCCACAAAATCTTTCTTACTTAAACCAAGAATGAGAAACAAAGAATCGAATGATACATCAAATGAAGTTCTTAAGTGACGTCATGAGTCCATAATGAAGTTCGGAACAATGATCATCGTGAGTCTCTGCTGAGGTCCTCGGTTTAATACGTAAGTACCGAATTTAATATACAGGGCGATTCATAAAGAAGTATACAGTTTCAACGCACTATAAAACAAGAACAATGTAAGATATTTTATGTTGCCTGTAACAGAATTGTAGGGGAATGTTTCAAGTTTTTTTAGAGACAGTCACAGACGTTCTATGTGTGCACCCTTAGTCACACAACACACATCGAGCCGGTAATCCATTTCCGCCCAAACGCGAGGTAAGATATCTGAATCAAGTGCAGTGATAGTGGCTGTGATATACTGTTTCAGCTCCGCTAGATCAACAGGAAGGGGAGCAGCAAGTACCTTGTCCTTTACGTACCTCCCACAGGAAAAAGTCACAAGGTATTAAGTCAGGACTTCTGGGTGGCCATTGAGTCAGTGGCATGTGCTTTGTCTTGTCAAGGTCAGTGAGATTTTGCAACATCTGCACTTTGTATGGAACCATTTTCAGCTTCTTTCTCAAAATTCTCCAGACAGTGGGCTGTGAAATCTGCACTTCACGACTCACCCTCCGCATTGATTTTTCCCGGGCTTTGTTGAATGGCGGTGCAAACACTATCGACAACTTCATCCAATACACGTGGTCGTCCAGGACTTTTAAGTTTGCACAAACAGCCCATAGTTTCAAATTTTTTATGCCAATCGTAGATAGATTTTCTGGTTGGAGGTTCTTTTCTGAATCGTGATCGAAAATGCCACTGCACAACAGTAACAGATTCCATTTTGTTCAATTCAAGAACACAAACGCCTTCTCTATTGCAGACGCTGCCATTTTGACTGACTAGTCATGTGACACACGCGCTGTCACCAACGTCACTTCCCTCAGTAGCGGGACACAAACTTTAGGAGTACATCGACCTAACGGGTCACAGTTGTGGTCCGTGTCTTCAACTGTTACTGTTTTACAGCATCTGGAAACTGTATCCTTCTTTATGAATCAAGGTATATACAATTACATAATTCTTTACTTAGTCTATACACATATCAATTTAATAATAATAAAAAAAGATATTGAGGCATACACTGTACTTAAATAAACAGAGAGTAGAGATAGATCTATATACTTATGTACGTAGTATAGCATATAAATCAGTATTTGAAAAATGAGGCGTATTAAATAAAACTTAGTGTTAAAAAGAAATGTGGCAGAGGAAAAACTCTACATATATATATATAAAGTACGGTGAAAATAAATTTTCAAATTCAAAATCCCTCCCTGAAAATTCTTTCTGGCTATGGCCCTGGTTCTACTTAAGGATTCAACATGGATAGTGGAGTTTAACCCTTTAACGACCATGACCCAAAAAATCATTTATCACTCCAAATACCATAATACTCAAAACTGTCTCCTGGTTTTTTTTTTTTTTTTTTTTTTTTTGTTGGAGGTTTAACGACCTCCGTGAGCAACTCAATGGGCTAAAAGCAGTCGCCCGTCCCTAATTTAGGGTCACTGGTTCCAGGGAAGGGAGAGAGCCAGTACCGTAAGACAAACACAACATCCATGCCTCACCGGGATTCGAACCCGGACCCCGTTCGGACGAATGATCAGAGGCCATCGGTTAGACCACTGCGCCATGGTGGTGGTGGTGGGGGGGGGGGGGGGCTGTCTCTTGGTTCACTTCTTTGTTTAATAACAACAATAGTGACTGAGGGTGACTCCTGCTAATCCTTCATATGTCAAGAAAATCTGACTCAGCCTTGACAGCCTGCATTTCGGGTGGCTATGGCCATTTGTATGCATGGACGTTTTGGGCGTTAAAGGGTTAAAGCTATACAGCACTCTTAAGCCTGTACCGGGGCAGTGAGGGAATGGGACACGACTGATGACTGTTTTGAAGTTGAATAGTGCAAAGCAAGGACACTTGCTTTAAAGGAAGGGAGTTAAGGAGGGAGGTGTGTCTTCATGTCACTACACCAAAATTTGGTGCAGGTAAAAAAATTGAGCATTTTTCTTTAAAAAAAATTGTTCAAGTACAGAACTATTTATATAAGTAAAAAGCTTTTGAAAAGCTATAAAGACTATGCATTCACAGCACACAAAAAATCGAAGGCAGTATACAACTAGCACATATCTTACACCACTAACCTACTAGTCATTACTGTGGTATTTTGCTAGTTTACCAATGGCATAACTTGACAGATTCACATCTGTGTGTGAGTGTGTACACACATCCAGGATCCAGTACAAAAAAAGTATTAAATGCTCTTTCTTTCAGTGTTTTATAAAGTTGCTATCAAACGAGCTCCAGCATAAATAATCCTTGCTCACCCTGATTTCAATGTTTAGCGACATCCCTCCTAGGGGTCCCAAAATTCTGAAGCTCAGAACTTTGTAACATTCTACCTAAAAAAAAAAAAAAAAAAAAAAAAAAAACAGCTTTTGATTCATTGCATTCAAAATTTCCAAGAAAATAAAAATATTCCCGTTTCTCCTTAAAAAATGGCAAGGCAAATCTAGAAACTATCAAATCAGATTTAAGCTCTGAAGAATTTTGAATTTTCTGTGACCATGGCACTCCTGATCGCTGTGCTGCACAGTTGTATTTCCTACAATGTGGTCATGCTCTACCTCCTCAATGCACAATTATCCTGATAAGTTTGGTACTCATAAAGAGGCAAATGTACATAACAACATCAAAGCATGTTTGATGTATACTTGTTTTTAATTTCTTCGTTTTCCAAAACAATAAAACACACACACACAGATAAAGAGAGAGTTTTCAGCTAGTACAAAAAAAAAAAAACTAAAAAAAAAACAAGAAAAATAAACACCCTTTTGATCAGTGGCCTGAAAAGTCTTATGCTGAAATGAACGAAATTTAGCAGCATGGACTGTTTGTGCTTATTAATAGGCCACTTTGCCACCATTTAGGACAGTGCCACTGCAGTTCTCAATACATTGATGCCATTTCTTATGTTATAGGAATCACGTAGGGTTACTTCTACAGCGATTTCAAAAAATGTAGTTTTCCTTTTAATACAGGCAACATTTTGACATCACAAAATCTTTACTCACGCTGGTACGTCGGTTATACGACTAAATATCATTAGTAAAACTTTCGGCCACTCAGGTGTCTTGATAATATACATAAACGAAATCAAAATCTTTTAAATGAATGCTATGTAAATTTATCTTTCTAATTCATGTTATAACGTGAGCAGCTTTTCTTCGATCATGCGCGAACAATTCGTTTTTAAATCGCAGAGAGAAACTGCCTACTTTTGCTGCAAGCAGAATAACGTTGATCAATTTATTTTTCAGATTTCAGGAATGTTCTACCTAACATTCAGCACGTTTAATCTGGTATTGGTGCTCAGCTGACAACAAAGACGACTCATAAAAGTAAATGAAATTATACTTTCACAGAGAATAGTAATTCTATCATATTACCATGCAGTAATAATCAGGGAAAGAAATATCACTAAGGTAACAAAGCTGCAGTTCCCGTAAAATTTATAGATACAGAGCTCCAATTCTGTCACGTCGTCTGCATTGTTACCGCACGGACTTGACAATTTTTAGATGAAACTCTAATGACACCATCGACTACAGCACATGATCAGTGTGGAGCTCAGTTGCGTCTCGTGGTTGGAAAAATAGGTGAAGAGCTACAAGAGCAATATGAAAAGGTATCTACTGTTTCAATGAAAATCACTATATGAGGACTGACATATTTTATGTATATTAGGTCAATTCTTCTTTCTTTTAAAGCTGCAAATTTGTCGATTATATCGTCATAGAATGGTTGTTTCGCCGCCCCGGTGGCGCAGTGGTCTAAGCGATGGCCTCTCATCATTCGTCCAAACGGGGTCCGGGTTCGAATCCCGGTGAGGCATGGATGTTGTGTCTGTCTTACGGCACTGTCTCTCTCCCTTCCCTGGAACCAGTGACCCTAAATTAGGGACGGGCGACTGCTTATAGCCCATTGAGTTGCTCACGGTGGTCGTAAAACCTCCAATTGAAAAAAAAAAAATGGTTGTTTCTTCGTGAGCATCAATAAAATATCTTTCTGAATAGAAATATTTGCCAAAGAAGCAAGTCTATCTTGAGAAATAGAGTTTCTTGAGTAAGTTTGTATTCTTTAAAGGCAAGAAAAACTTCTCTCCACTGACACATTTGTAGATAAAATTGTTAAAATGAGGGAAACCAATTTACAAGCTTCTGCAAAAATGTCTTTATCTCCATGAAGCACTCGAAGAAGTTCTTTAGTCGATATGTTCCTTAATTTTTCATCGGCATATACAAGACTCAATTCATTTTTAAGGCGCTTGAGTTTAGTAAATATTTTCCCGTAAAAATGTTGTAGATTTTCAAAAGCGTCGGAGAGAAAACATGAATTAAATTGGTCGAACTTGGTTGTGTCAGCAAGACAGACAAATTGAAGTTTCTCACAGTCTTCAAATCTTATATCAATTTCCATAAGAATGTGGTCCGAAATTTCAAAATACAATATAATTTTGAAAAATTGTTTCTTCTGTAAGAGCAACATATTCCCGTATTGGGAACCTCAACGAACTATAGGGGGCGCTGCGCAAACGTAAGCAAACTTCTCTAGTACGGGTATAGCGTCTAAAAGGGGAAGTGTGCCGTGCGAACTCAAAATCTGCGTTCGAAATATGTCCCACGCCGCATCGCGGCACTGCAGACGGCGTCTGTGTCAAAGATTGTGTGTACTGTTGTGCAATGTGAACCAAACAACAGGGGTTGGATTAGGATATGTACGATTTTCTTAAGTGTGTGATTATGGAAACACATTTTATGGTTCAGTGAAATGTCTACGTCTGGCGCAGAGTGCAGCGTCGGCAAATGTAATTGAAAGTATAATTATGCGTGATTTAAATTGATATGCTACCTCCTCGAAGAATGCCTACCAAAAGGCTAACAAATGGCTTGTATGTGCCAAGTAAAGAAGTGCTGTTTGGAAAATTTAAATGTATGTCACTTAGTAGCGGCTAGTGGTAAGCTGAGTCGAATCTGACGAAAAAGACAGGCTACGGTGCGAAATAGTCACGTGCACAACTTAGTGCTGTCGCCAAGTCAATCGGTTGAACAGCCATTGCGTTTCATTGTTGGTTCACATTTGTTTGTATTGAGTGAGTGTTCCGTTTATTGCCATTTGGATACACGTATAGTTTTGTAAGGTAGGTATTATTATATTTCTAAGGTAAGGTTAATTCTTAGTAAACGTTTTATTTAGTTTTAGTAATAATTATAGGTTTAATGAGTAGATCTTAGTTTCACACGTGTTGAAATCTGTTCATGTCTCGTGAATAGTGAAGTATAAAGAAGTGAGTTATTCTGTAGTGTTGAATTCTTATTTCAAATAGAATAATTAATATATTTTGCCAATGCCGATTCACATAGAGCTTGAATATTACCAGAAATCAGGGCAACTTTTCAGGAAATTAGCCTTCGTAATTTGTATAACATTTGCATCTCCAACAATCGTTAGCCCTTTCTTTACGAAATTAATGCTTGAACTGTTGTTGCATTGTAATGTGTCTCTGAATTAAAGAGTACATTTTTTAATTTCGTAACTTAATGCAACTGTGATATAGCATTTGTCTGATTGAATTTACTAAAGCTGTCTGAACAGTGTGGACAGATTATGTTGAAAAACTTGTATGATCAACTTTATTCTAACTGTACAAAACATAGGGAACTACTTTCGATTAAAAATTTCATATCTAGTTCTTCACTTGTATTAAAAGGTGTAATTCTTTTTACAGGAATTGCCAAAATTTGCCATGCCACAGTGTTGCAGTGTTAGTGGCTGCTAGTTAAATTATAGAAGTCAAAAGGAGACTTACAACTTTTGCCATACCAATTGTCTTATACAAAATCTGCTGCATACATTTAAACAGACAAAGTTCTGATTTTAGATTTCCTTGTTCATTTTCCGTGGAATGTTTGTGTATGAGTAGCTTGAAAACTAAATAGGAAAACATAACTCTCCTCAGCTGGAAAATACTCTTGAACAACTTAGTGAAAGCCAAACATGACAACTGAAATTATTTGAAATCACGTGAAAGGAAAATTAAGAAGTTGAAAGTCTGAACGCTTAGTTTTGTGTGCCTCTCCTTAGTGCATAGTGTGCACAGAGTAAGTCCTGAGATAGGAAAAAGAGTTCAAACTTATCAAATATTTTATATGCAAAAGTGTATAGCCAGGTTGGTTAAAGTATTGAAATGTATTTTTCTTCTGTAATAAATGAAGATAACATTTCTGAAAAGTTATCTTTGAAACTGGAAAGTAAAGATCCGTCATATTTGGTTTAATTTTATTTGAAACTTGTATACCAGGAAGCAGTACTTCAGTTAGCTTCTCGTAACATATTTCCAATCTTTTTTTCTGCTTCATCACATATTCACACAGTGATGCGGAGTGGTTGGTGGCATTCTGTACTGAAGATTTGTATTTAATATTTGGTGGTGTCTTTTTTTTTTTTTTCAAATTGGAACTAATACTGTTTGTGCAGTGGTTGCCCGTCTTCAAAATGGACCAGAGGTCCTCATTTACTAGCAGGTTTGATTTCATCTGTCAAAATTCATTTGAAAATCTATGGACTATTTTCTTTCCGTGGAAGATGATGCTGTACTCCTTCGCGTCATGGGGTCCGGCTAGTCCCTCAACGACACCATACCCGTACGAATTCCATGTCACTTATTTTCAGATTAATAAATGTTAGCAGTAATATTGTAGCATTTTTGTTTATGTTTCAATACTGTACCAAAAAATTCCAGGAAATTTCTCTTATTTTTCATACTTACCACTATGACTTCATTGCCATAAAATTTTTGATAAAAACACCTGTGAGAAATTAACTGAAGTGTTACTGTGTGTGTGTGTGTGTGTGTCAGAGCTGAGTTCGGGCTGAATTTCAAGATCCCGAGCCTGAAGTATGTCAGCTCGAACGAGCCCGAAAACTATGATTAACCTGTTAAGCATTGAAAAAAGTCTTCCAGACTTCCACTCTTTCCTACCCATGCAATTAACTGATGTCTTTCTCAACTGCGGAGTGGAGAAGGGATGTCTATCTATTTCTATAGTTACCTTTAACCATTCATTTATTCCCGAAATGTTTTTTTTGGGGGGGGGGACATCTGGAGGCACAACAAACTACGTCGTATGTTGCTCAATAGAATTAGCAGGGAGCTGCCCCTTTGAGGTAGGGAGCAAAATTCCGTCAGCTTGCTATCTACTATCTATGCTTCTTAAAACTTATCCTTGGCAGAAATCCTGTAATTCATGGCCTATGGTATTTTGTTATCCAAGCCCGGAATGGATAGCCCTGCAGAATTCCTACTCCCCATTTGACCCAGTTGCTGAAGAATTCTCTTTCACAACTAGAAAGTGTAAAAAAGTCTCGTGTGCTAAATTATATAAAATCACATTAAAAGAAAAAGGAAGAAAATTCTTCCCCTCTCTCCAAGCCCGAACTCCAGTAAGTATTACACAGCCAGCGCCCGGTTCGGGCTCGGCCCGTCTCAGCACTGGTGTGTGTGTGTACTAGTGCTTAGCTTGACATTTATAGTAGGTATATTGAAAGTAAAAATTTAATTTTACTATAATGAGCAAATTTGGCTTCTAGTAAAGAATGTTAGTAAAATGTATAAATTCCCTAGTGTTATGAAAAACTACTAACCAATTCTGCTTAATTCCTTTAGAAATGTGTGGGAAATATTTATTTATACTGTTAAAATGTTGTCTAATCTAAAAAGTGATATCAAATATGTTTTATAAAAAAGTAGATCACAGTTAGGTATGAACATTACAAGAATAGATTTTAGGTAAAGAAAATAATTGACATAACTCATACATAAAATATTCAGATGGTAACACACACTGGAGGATCTAAAGCTGAGATAATTTTGATGTAACTTGTGATGATTCAAACTATTTGAAACAGATGTCTTAATTTCTGCCATTGGTTAGCAAGAATTCTTTTTTATTTTGTTGTGTGTATCTATAACTTTGTTGCAGATGCTATCACATAAAGGAAGTTTGGGTAACAATCTGAAGCTGAATACTGTTTAGCTTGTGATGACTTCCTTCTTTCAAACTATTTGAAACAGACATTTGAGGTACATTTATGTAAAAGAATGGACCCATTTGTTTATTTTTAATAGTATTTTTTACTTTGTTCCGCTTGAAGATACAAGACAAATTCATAGTCAATAGGTAAGTTGATTCTTTATCCAAATGTAGTATTTATGCTAATTTTTAAAACAAACTAAAAAATTAATTTCTGAATTGTAGCAAAGTGCTTTAATAATATGAGGGTGGATCAAAAAGTTAGTTACACTGTTGAATAAAAAAATCAAAGATATACTCAGGGGATGTATGTTGGTTTACATCATTAATTCATTTTTCGACATAGTCGCCTAAGGACTGTAAACATTTATCAGAACGTGCGATTAACTTTCCCATACCTGTACAAGAAAAGTCCAGTTTGGTGCAACTAGTTAAGGACCGCACTTTTCACAGCCTCATCCGTTGGGAATCACTGTCCACTAAGCTCCTGTTTCATTTTACCGAACAAATGGTAGCCGCATGGGGATAAGTTGGGGCTGTAAGGTGGATGCTGCCACACCTCCGACTTGAATTAATGCAGCAATTCCCTTAGTTTTCCGTGCTGTGTAATGTTCTTGGACATCAGTGTGACACCTTCGCTCAACTTACCCCGGCATCTGTCCTTAATTGAATTTCGCAAATTTAATGGTGTTTGGCAATATGAGTCACTTGATGGTTGTCTCTTTTGACAGAAATTCTGTGTAAACAACAGATTCACAGTCATCATGACCACTCCCGCAGACAGAGACAGTTGGACTTTTCACGTCTTCCTTGTTGGGGAGGTGACATGTTTCCATTCCATGGACGATCGTTTGATTTCAGTTACGTAACAGTAAATATGTGATTTCAGATTGCTTATAGAGATATATTTCCCACGTATAATAAGAAGAAATATTTCTTCCCCAGTGTTTACCTGTATAACTGGGAATTTGCTAAGCATCGACCTGACTCTAAATAGCTGAGCTACGATGAAGCAAGGCTCGCTTTGACTGGCGAAAATCTGATATGAAATGTAAACTAGAACAATCTGTAGGATGCATAATGCTGTATTTAGTTCCAGAACAATCTGCTGATATACCAAATGTCTTCCACATATTCCTGGTCCAAGAAGCCCCATCACACGTAATGAAATTAACAAACAGACCTGCATTTTCAGTGAGAATAACAGCTTTAATAATTAATTTTGCAAGCAAAGTTCCACTTATATTGTTACTTGTGGCAAAAACACCAATTATTTGGGTCCAATCTCCATTTAATGGCTGAAACACCATTACCAGTCCGTGATTACATGGGGTATACTTAACAGTTTTTGAAGTGTATGGCTCAATATGAACAAACCCTAATATTTCACCAGATGATTTTGCATGCAGTTTTTCTGTAAGCTTCACTTCATCTATTAATATACCACCATGTCTTGCAAAAGGCTCCATTTCACTTGTTTTCTTTGAAATAGTTTCAAACGTCAGTGCATTGAATCCAAAACTGCTGTTGTAATTTGAAATATACTTTCTAATAGTTGTTCTATTAGGTAGGATCATGATTTTGTGTTTCCGTATGTGCTCGTACAATTTTGGACTTTTTATGTGCATTAGTAAGCATTCAAGTAACCATTCTTTGGTATATGACATACCTCTTGCAGATTTCTTTTTTTGCTGCCTTATAACAATGAATAACCATTTGCTGCTGCTTAATGGGTAATTCTGCTATTTTTTCATTAATGGAAAGTTCTGTAAAATTCCTTTTTTTTTTTTTTTTTAAGTTTAATTAGAGAGCGAAATAACTAGTTTCTTCAGCCTGTTGATTTTCCGAACTGTATTTTGATACTTATTTTTAAATGTAGCCTTTCTTCTATGATAAGCTATTTTGTGCAAAAGTAAGCGCTGCAGATACTTACATCTGAGGCAAGTCTTTGTTGTTCCTTTCGTTACACAATTTTTGCTGTACAAATTATTCTAAAAAATAACTCCACTTTCAAGGTACTTCATGTTATTTTCAAATTCTGAAATGGAGCCTGTGCCATGACATACTGTTAGCCTATCAGTGTCTCGAATAATGGATTTTGATTCATCTTTAGAAGTAATATTAGAAACTGAGTTAATTTTTATTCCACGTAAATACACTTTACAGGTAACCTCTGGTTAACTTTTGGTAACAACAACCAGTTTTTCTGTTGTCAATGAATTTGACAATTCACATTTGAATGAATGAACATGGAAAATTATGCACTTTGAATTATTTGCAGGAATTTGCTTACCCCAAAATTCTGAAGGCTGTGATATTCAGAAGGCAGTTTCGTGTAACTCTTTGGGAAGTAAATTCCAAGCTATTTAAATTACCATCAGGCTTATCATCGGTTTCCCTAACTTTCCTGTATTTTGCCAGAGGTTTTGACAAATAATGGGGAAGGTTTGGAAATATTGTTGGAATTGCATCTGGTGTCAAGATGGGCCGATCTCTGGGTATTAACACAGTCTCCTCATTTATTTTATGCACAAAATTTCGAACCACAAATCTCTCAAAGTGCAGTTCACATACAGCACTAAATTTGTCGTAAGTTTTTATTTGCACCGGGAATCAATCTTTGCCACTGCTGTAAAAGTTTTATCATTTTTGGGTATTCCAAAGAGTGACGGCTTACTGTTTTTGTACTGAGTATTGCAACCTGGCACAAAACTATGGTTATTTCTCTTCCGCATAATGAGCTAAGTATAACTTATATACAATATTTAGGTAATCCACATTCCTTCTAAAACCTAAAACATAACACGTTTTCGTCTAAATTACCGTTCTTTTCACTGTAAGCAACACGAATTTAGTTTCCCGCTCCCATCACAGTAAGAAAGAGGGAAGGGAAGGCGATCGGAGCGCCATCTACGAAGGGGACAAATTTCGGTATCCACGCCAATCATTACGTACGCTAGGCGCTCGGCACACTTTCCCTTCTAGACGCTATAGTACGGGTAACGTCGCACGTGTTTCCATAAAGTCGAATGTTGGAATGGTTGGTTTGTCGCTTTCAATCCTTGAAATAATGAAATTTGTGAACGCTTCTAAAAATTCAAGATGCATTAAAGAAGGGGAAGTGATTGTTAATGTAGGCCATATAATTTCTTGTTGAATTAAGAAGGAAGATGGAAGAGAAATTCTCATAGTTTCGCACTGCATTCAGTCCACGGCAATAACGTCGTCGCCTCACTCCATCAACGGTGTTTTAGATACAAGTAACAGTGAAATTTCTATAAAGTCATTTAAGTGCTCTTGTAAAGCGGGCAGAAGTGGAACGCGTAAGCACTGTGTAGCAGTAATGCTTTACTGTAACAGGTAATTTTTATTTTTACATTTTCAGGCAAGTGATATAGTAATACCGACATGGGTGTTCTAACCCGGATTACTATTAAAAGCTGACATTTCGTTTCACTTGACGTTTCCCAGGACCCATTTTCAATACTGTCAACAATAACATTTGTAATTTTTGAACATTCTGTTCCTAAAAGTGTTTGCCGCCCCGGTGGCGCAGTGGTCTAAGGCGCTGGCCTCTGATCATTCGTCCGTAAGGGGTCCGGGTTCGAATCCCGGTCGGGCATGGATGTTGTGTTTGTCTTACGGCACTGTCTCTCTCCCTTCCCTGGAACCAGTGACCCTAAATTAGGGACGGGCGACTGCTTATAGCCCATTGAGTTGCTCACGGTGGTCGTTAAACCCCCAATCAAAAAAAAAAAAAAAAAATCTCTGCCTTATGTTTCCAATGGTAAAATTTCTTTACATATTACATAGTGTTTGTGAATTGGTATTTGTTGATTATCATTGGGTTCTGCGTTTTTGAACCGATGACTGTTGACAGAACATTGCAAATCTTGTTCCATAATGAAGTTTAAATTTATATGGATAACAGCAATTATTTGTTTTCAAGATTATGTAGAAATGCGGATTTTTTAATTACTACTATGCAATAAAAACATGCTGCCTTGTTTATTATTCATTCAAAGACGTTACTAGGTTAGTAGCATTTCACTGGAAGGATTTCAAACGCAAGGCACAAACGTTTATACTAACTTGTGAAAAACATAGCCGAAACCTTGGGAACGACATTGCGGGACACAAAAATATGATTTGTTCTTCTTCACGGAATTCTCCATTAAACAACTCTCTAATTCCAGAATGAATGCAAACATACACCAAACTACGACAACTGAACGTTATGAGCGATCTACCAACAGCCAAGCATTGAGCCAAAAACGTTACCCGTACTACAGTAATTTTTCCTTTTGCCGCTAGAGGGTAAGCGGACCGCTGAGATTGCCAATAGATCTGCTTGTTTCTGTGATTTTGCTAGCTTTTCCAAACAGTGTTTCAAATACCTCATCGTTAAGGCAATTACTTTTTGCAAATAAAATTTAAGAGGATTTAGTACTTAATTTGAATAAGTAATATATATATATATATCATCATCATCATTGTCAACCATTATCAATCCACTGCTGGACGAAGGTCTCCCCAAGTTTCCTCCACAACGGTCTGCCTTGTGCCAGTCTCCTCCATGTCACTCCCGCATATTTACGAATTTCATCCACCCATCTCCCATGTGGTCTTTTTCTGGGTCTTTTCCTGTCCCTTGGAATCCAATCTAAAATTTCGGCTGTCCATCTATGGTCTGTCCTTCTGGCAGTATGTCCAGCCCATTGCCATTTCAGGGATTTAACTCTGATCATGATGTCTTCCACTCTCGTCATTTTTCGGATCCACGAGTTCCTCTTCTTATCTCTCCTGGTTATACCAAGCATGCACCTCTCCATGCTGCTTTGAGTTGTCTGCAGCCTTTGTATGTCTCTTTTAGTTAAGGTCCACGTCTCTGCACCATACGTAAGCACTGGAAGGATGCATTGATCAAACACTTTTCTTTTAAGACATAATGGCATATTGCTCTTGAAAATTATGCTGTTTCTTCCAAAAGCTCTGCAGGCAAGTTTTGTACGCCGATTAATTTCTTCATCAATGTGACCCTCACTTGATATCTGCTGTCCAAGATAAACATACGTATCTGTTATCTCCAGTTTTTCTCCATCAATCGATAAATCTTCATTTCTTGTAAAAGCATTGAACATCACTTTTGTCTTCTGAAAGTTCATTTTTAATCCCACTTCTTTACTCTTGTCAGCAAGTTCCTGGATCATACTCTGCAGCTCTGATGGGGTAGTTGCAAAAATGACTACGTCATCAGCAAAACGAAGGTGGGTTAGATAATCTCCATTAATCTTTATCCCTTTGTTTTCCCAGTTCAGTGATTGAAAAACATTTTCCAATGTGGCATTAAAGAGCTTCGGAGATATGGTGTCACCTTGTCTCACTCCCTTTCCAATTTTTATGTGTGTTGTATTTTCAAACAGCCGAATCTTTGCACTTGCATTTTCATAGATGTTATTAATAATATTAATGTATGCATCTTCAATACCGCAGGATTTCAGAGCCGTGGTAACTGCTGATGGTTTCACCGAATCAAAGGCTTTTTCATAATCGATAAAAGCCATGCACAATGGAAGTTCATATTCCCTCGCTCTTTCAATTAGTTATCTCAGTACGTGGATATGATCTATTGTGCTGTAGCCACTCCTGAATCCAGCTTGTTCTCTCGGTTGAGCCATGTCCAGTGTTACCTTCAAGCGGTGTGAAAGAACTTTAGTGAAGATTTTATAAACCACTGATAGGAGGCTGATAGGTCTGTAGTTCCTGAGATCCTCAATGTCACCCTTTTTATGTAGCAGGATCATTGTAGCATTGTTCCAATCCTCAGGAATCTTTCCTTCATTAAGGCATCGAGTGAAAATTTGGGCGAGTACTGTTTCAATTTCTCCACTTGCTTCTTGTATGATGTCTATAGTAATTCCATCTTCTCCTGGAGCTTTCCCCGCTTCATGTTCTTGATTGCATGAGCAACTTCTGCTGGGAGGACTGGAAGAACTCTGGTACCTTTCATGATGTCTGGAGTACATGTATCATCCCTCTCATATAATTTGGAGTAGAAATCTTTCACTCTTGTCAAAATTTCGCCTCTATTTCTTGTTATAGAACCATCTTCTTTTCTCAGAGCCATAATCTGTTTTCTTCCCTTACTGAGATGTCCCTTTGCTATCTTAAGGCTTTGGTTGTTTTCAATTGCTTTCCTCACTAGCTCACAGTTGAATTTCCTTACGTCTTCAGTGATACTTTTTCGTGTTGTCTTGCATAGCTCTATATATTCCACTTTGGAAGTCACATCTTCTTTAGTTGTCCTCATCTCTCTTCTTTTTTGCATCAACATTTTGGTTTTTCCTGATAATTTGTTCACATGCAACTGGTGAAAAAACGAAGGAATTCCACTGAGACTTGCATAAAATATTCGACACTTAGAAATTTTAGAAAAACTCTGCTGTAATACAAGTTTCAAACGATGCGCTAAGCAATGAACAAAAACAGCTTGAGAAGCTTTATCCTTGATTTTTTTCTGGAGACCATTCAAGTGTCCAGACATTACACTTGCCCCATCGTTACATTGTCTTATTAATTTGTGTTGATAATCAAACTGTTCCAAAATTTCGTGGAAACCCAAAAATCGCTTAGCCAATACACCTTCCGAACAACAAATCTTATTATTAAAGAGCACTGAGAAGTCTAATTTATGTCTGTGGTGTCATCTACTTGAATAGAAAAGCATTCAACTTCATTTATTTCATTTTTAACGTGATCGCTTATATATTCAGAAATACATTCACTTAATTCATTTTGAATAGTTTTTGAGTCATCTGTGAAGACATTTTTTATCGTTTCGTATTGATTTTGAATTTCTAAAGGAATTCTTGATATCATCAATGAAAGTAATTCCGTGAAATTTCCATGATTTATCGAGTCGTTGCTTCCGTCATGGTCACGTAATGCGAGTTCTTGTTTGCTCAAATACAGTACTGAATCAATCACTGTCTGCAGGAAAAGTCCATTTTTTTTGGAGGTTTAACGACCACCGTGAGCAACTTAATGGGCTATAAGCAGTCGCCCGTCCCTAATTTAGGGTCACTGGTTCCAGGGAAGGGAGAGAGCCAGTGCCGTAAGACAAACACAACATCTATGCCTGACCGGGATTCGAACCCGGACCCCTTACGGGCGAATGATCAGAGGCCAACGCCTTAGACCACTGCGCCACCGGGGCGGCCTGATTTTTTCAAAATTCCTTAACTTTTATTCGCATTTCAGGTGTTCGCTAGAATCACCATGTTTATGAAGTGACCGTATTATATTTAATAAATCTGAGAAACCGTCTTTATTCCACGCCGAATGTTTTTTACTATAAAGTAACACGGCCAAGAAAATCATTTTTGTAACACAGAAGTTCTACAAAGCCATTTTCTGTCATGAGAAAGAAGAGATATCCAGTAAACCGACAGTTTTTACAACTAAAATTGTAAGATTTACCGCTCTAACTGATTTCTTTCTTGGCGACAATTGTCAGTGAATCTGTGAAGATAAAAGAGGCATTTTTCCTTGAAGTAAAATGTCTCTTTTATCTTCATCTTTCCATCGATCAAATGGAGTTTGCAATAAATTACAGACAATGCCGTTCACAGAATACATACTAAAAACTTAAACTATCAGTTAAACTGTACACGAAATTTAAGTAACAGGTGAAGTTTTTGATAAACAATCACAAAGCATGAAAAAACAAATCTCTTTCGGAAAGCATGTACCTCAACGAGAAAACCCTAGTGGATTGCAAGGTACTATGGGCAATCCGTCCCGTTCCTCCGCGATCTCTTCCGAAGGTTACGACTCCAGGTGCAGAGCCTGAGTGTCTCAAGCTAAAACTCGCCGCCCCGGTGGCGCAGTGGTCTAAGCGATTGCCTCCCAGCAAAAACACAAGTGCTGGGAAACTGCTGGCCACCAGCTGGCAGTGATGGGTCACTGCTGGCTGAAATCTGCCGCTCACGGCCCGGTAGTGGTCCGTTGATGGCAGCGTTATCAGTTGGCGAGCCATTGATGGCCCTGCAGCATCGCCGTGAATTGTGGGTCTCCAAGCAAGTGCCACTAGTGGCCCGTTGCTGGCAACCAATGCAACCCCCAACAGCAGATGGAAGCATCGGGACTGCGCATGCGCAGAAGCAACACTTGCTGTGTCTCTCATGGTACCAGTTAGTTGAAGACGACGATATCGCCATCGTGTTATTTTAGTGGATGTTAAGAAAAAAATCCATATGTGGATAGGCGAATTAATTTTCTAATGAAATTTTACGTCGACGAAGATATCAGATTAAGCCGTGAAATACTAGATTACAGCCATGAAATACACCCACTCCATTCCCATGAATAACAATTCATGGAATTTAGTGGATGAATAACAAGAAAAAATTTGAAACCGCTTGAAAAACATATCCTGGAAAACCATTAAAATAGCGTTTGTTGGGAATAAAAAGAATTATACGCGTACAAAATTTATTAATTATTTAAAAGAAAAAGGAAAGCAACGCTATGTGGTGTACTCATCCATGGGTTGAATACATAAGACTGGGAGGAATTCGCTTCTAAAAATAACGAGAAGTGAAATAAAATATCTTTTATTCTTTAAAACAAATGTAGCTTCGGACAACGGAAAGGAAAGACACAACGTTAAAAATGTAACAGAATGTGACATGAACCCGGGTAAATATATATTTATTGAACAATCTCTTTTCAAGACGGCAAGGACAGTACAAAACTTTGGAAAGCAACTCTAAGTATGTACACGCCTTGAAAATGAGTGAAGTTCCCTTAAGGTAAAAAAAAAACAAACTATCATTACGTTGAAAAAATTAATTTATCAATTATATGAAACTGACTTTTATGAAAAATACCTCGCAATATTATAAAATGAAAGAGGGAAGCATTCGATTACAAATTGCATGCCAAACAGATAGCTTCCAGCACGTACCCGAGAGTCGTGAATTAGTCTGGTCGGTAGCGAGCGCGGCTTCCACGTAAACGGCCCAGGATCGAATCTAGTCTAGATGCAAACGGCGTTTTTCCGGTCTGTCGAGAAAATTTCCCCAGCGCCGTGCGTTAATTCACGAGCTTCGTAAGGGTAGAAAAAAAAATTGTAGCTTTAGGAAACTGCGGTTATCCTTGCTTTTTTTATTATTGCTACTACTGGGAAATTGTCGGACAAGATTCGGCAAGCCACCAGTTACGTCACGTGGTTGCTGGCTGCCACTAACGGCCCACTAGCGGACCTCATTAGGCTAGCCATCATTTCTGGCAAGTACTTGCAGGGCCACTGAAGGGCCACTTGTGGCAGATACTGCCTGTGATGGACCACTGATGGCCCTGTTGTGGCATATGACAACTGATGGGGTGCCAACTGTTGGCCAGCTGTTGGCCTGAACCGCTGGCCCTTCTGTTGGCAGCCCGGACATTTTATTGACGGTTCGGCAGCGGCAACATAGTGCTGGGCCATTGCTGGCAGTGCTGGCTGCCAGCAATGGCCCACTGATGGCCCAGCAATACAGTTTTTGCTGGGCTATGATCATTCGTCCGAACGGGGTCCGGGTTCGAATCCCGGTGAGGCATGGATGTTGTGTTTGTCTTACGGCACTAGCTCTCTCCCTTTCCTGGAACCAGTGACCCTAAATTAGGGACGGGCGACTGCTTATAGCCCATTGAGTTGCTCACGGTGGTCGTTAAACCTCCAATCAAAAAAAAAAAAAAAAAAAAAGCTAAAACTCTTCACGTGCCCGGCAGACAGGAGAGGGTGACGTCACGGTTACCATGGTAACTCAGCCGATAACTGCAGACTTCCAAGCATTCTCATTTTGGCTCTTCACTTGAACTGTTTTGCGTTGAGAGACTTGGTTTCCGTATTGAACGCCCATTGTGAATTGATCTAATAAGAATTTTGAGCATTTTGGCACTCAATAAAGGCAAAGAAGAATATATACACAAAATTACTGAATAAAATTTTATTTTAAATGAAATAGGTGAAGAGGCACTTCACCTACTTCACCTGAAAAGCCGCCACTGGCGGAGCTGCCCCAATGGCGCAATGGTATAAGCGATTGCCTCTGATCATTCGTCTAAAAGGGGTCCGGGTTCGAATACGGTGAGATATGGATGTTGTGGTTGTGTTACGGCACTGGCTCTTTCCCTTCCCTTGAACCAGTGACCCTAAATTAGGGACGGGCGACTGCTTATAGCCCATTGAGTTGCTCACAATGGTTGTTAAAACCTCGAACAAAAAAAAAAGAAAAAAAACAACAACCTCAAATAAAAAAATAAAAATAAAAATGTGTTCAAGAAACACACCCTGTATAATTTTTTCATGTTCCGTAGATAAAAATATTTTACCCAAATGGTGGTCAGCAGTGAAACACTGCATGCTTTGTGAAAGTGACATACACTAGTGACCAGGCCCGTATTCACCATTAAGGTGGTTCCACCTAAAATTTCTGTCTTGTGTTTCCAATGGTAAAACTTCTGTGCATATTTTCTTCGCAATTAATGTATTCCCAAGGATAAAAATTTGCACATCGATAAAACTAATTTAAGTTATAGCATGGGATACTTTTAATACTTGCTAAACCTAAAACATAACCATAATTGAGCAGTTCAACATTTGTTAGGCTACTAACGTCATCAATGTACATGTCGCGCCATCTATTAACAGATCTGAACATCACTCGAAGAAAAATGATTGATTTTTAATATAATTATGGTTACGTTTTAGCAAGTATTAAGTATCCCATGCTATAACTTACAGTTGATTTCATCGATGTGCAAATTTTCATCCTTGGGAATTCATTAACTGCGAAGAAAATATGTAAAGAAATTTTACCATTGGAAACATAAGGCAGAGATTTTTTTTTTTTTTGATTGGAGGTTTAGCGACCGCCGTGAGCAACTCAATGGGCTATAAGCAGTCGCCCGTCCCTAATTTAGGGTCACTGGTTCCAGGGAAGGGAGAGAGCCAGTGCCGTAAGACAAACACAACATCCATGCCTGACCGGGATTCGAACCCGGACCCCTTACGGACGAATGATCAGAGACCAACGCCTTAGACCACTGCGCCACCGGGGCGGCCAGAGAGATTTTAGGTAGAGCCATCTTAAGCAAAGTAAGCAGCGGCAACCAGAAGGTTTTGAAGCAGTGGTGGCTTCTCAGGTGTAGTAGGCCGCCCCGGTGGCGCAGTGGTCTAAGGCGCTGGCCTCTGATCATTCGTCCGTAAGGGGTCCGGGTTCGAATCCCGGTCAGGCATGGATGTTGTGTTTGTCTTACGGCACTGGCTCTCTCCCTTCCCTGGAACCAGTGACCCTAAATTAGGGACGGGCGACTGCTTATAGCCCATTGAGTTGCTCACGGTGGTCGTTAAACCTCCAATCCAAACAAACAAACAAACAGGTGAAGTAGGTGAAGTGCCTCTTCACCTATTTTATTCAAAATAAAGTTTTATTCAGTATTTTTTTACAATATATTCTTTTTTGCCTTTATTCAGTTCCAAATTACTCAAAATTTTGAATAGATTTTGAATATTTTGAATATTCACATGGCGCGCTCAATACGGAAAACAAATCCTTATACGCAAAACAGTGCAAGTGTAGAGCCGAAATGAGAATGCTTGGAAGGCTGCAGTTTTCCGCCGAGTTGCCATGGTAACCATGACGTCACCCTCCCCAATCTGCTCGCTCAAGTGAAGTGTTTCAGCTTCATGCGCCTTACCTCTGCATCTTTCAGGTTTTGAGCGTAAAGTCGTGAGAGATCACGGTGGAGCGGGTGTAATTTTTTTGGCCCTGCTTACTTTTTAGTAATAAACATTCGGCGTGGAATAAAGACGGATTCTCAGATTTATTAAGCGTAGCACGGTGACTTCATAAACATCGTGATTCTAGCGAACACGTGAAATGCGGATTAATGTTAAGGAATTTTGAAAAAAATTAAAACACCATTGCCGATGACCTGAGGAAGAATGCTAGGCTTTTGAAAACGCATTTTTAACGAAACCGTTCGTTTAAACAGACTTTTCCTGCAGACAGTGATTGATGCAGTATTAGTCTGTACTGTATTTGAGCAAACAAGAACTAGCATTCCATGGCCATGACGAAATCATGGGCTCGATAAATCGTGGAAATTTCATTGAATTACTTTCAGTGTTGATATGAAGAAGTTCTTTAGAAATTGAAAATCAATACGAAAGGATAAAAAACTATTCAAAATTAATTAATGGAATGTATTTCTGAATATACTGTATAAACGATCACGTCAAAAATTAAATAATTTTTTACTGTTGATTCGGAAGATGTATTGGTTGAGGGATTTTTGGGTTTCCATGATGTGAAGGAAGATAGAACGTCAGGAGCTTTATAGAAAATGCTAGACAAAATTTTGGAACAGTCTGATTACCAACACAAGTAAATAGGACAATGTTGCGATGGGGCAAGTATAATGTCTGGACACTTTAATGGACTACAGAAAAAAGTCAATGATAAAGCTTCTCAAGCTGTTTTTGTTCATCGTCTGAATCTTGTAGTACACCCAGTGGCGGCTCGTGAGTACATCTACAGGGGGTTCACAATTAATAATTTGCAGTTTTTGGGATACACTGTGTCACACACTTGTGTGTTACTTACAATATTCATATAATTTAGGCGCTGCTATACCTTGATGTAATGTATTAATTTTGAAACGAAATGTCATTATAGATATTACTGTACTTTAACTGTTTCACAACTTAATAATAAAGGATTACTTTATTGATCACACTTGTTATAATATGCTAATTGTTCTTTTTACTGAAACAATTATTTTCCTTTAATTTTACAGTAAAATAAACGCAAAACAGAAAGCTTGTTTTAAGTGTTAAACATTTAGATAGTTAGTCATAAGGCCTCATGCTCTCAATTATTAGAGTAGATTATTAAACACACAGAAAAAGGAAAATAATCAAAGCTGCTGCATATGATGGTAAGGTCTGGTATTTACTTACACAAATTTACTTAGATGGTAGCTTACACAAATTTACTTAGATGGTAGCTTACACAAATATTTTCTTTAAGTACAGTTTTTGTAAACAAAGTCCATCCTTCTATCTTTTCTTAACACAAAAACATCAATAACTTTTTCATTGAAATTATGGATGTTAGAAATCATTTCCTTCTCGATTGCAAGCATGGCTAAAGCTGTAAGCCTCTCTTGACACATCGTAGACCGCAAAAATGTCTTTATCCATTTTAGGGTTGAAAAACACCTTTCAGCTTCAGCAGTCGTCATTGGTATTGTTGCAATAATTAATAACAGTTTATAACTTTCAGAAAATGATGACAATAAGTTGTTTTCAATAAAAAAAACTGTAAAAGACTAACAGCACCACGCATGTTTCTGAAATCAGTTCTTTTGTAAATAATTTCGAGCTCTGTCTTGAGGAGATTTTTTTCAAGAAATGAATACACATTTACTGTATCTTCAAGCAATTTCTCGGGGAATTTCTGTTCAAACTCTTCAAACTTTTGTGATTCAAAAAGAGATACAGCTGAGCAAGATGTTGTGAATGAAAATCTTGTTTTTATTTGCGTTGTAATAATGTCACAGGCTTCCTTGGCAGCCACTGTTCTACTTAAGTAAAAATCTTCTGCACGCCTCGATCGTTTAGCTGCATTTTCTGGGTACTGATTAACCAGCTCTGTCACTTTGTCCATGTTACCTCTTTCCTTATCAATGGCTTTGACGAAGTGGTCAACATTGGCTTTAGTTCTCACAGCATCAGTGTAAGTCAGCTGTAATTGGTTGTACAAAATATCCACATGTGGCATCAATTTGTGAAAAACAGAAAGCCAAAATATGAACTTATTATCTCTAAGGAGACGAGCTAGAGCACCAGCTTTAATTATGGTGGTTGGTTGCTTAGAGGTTGATTGGATTTCCTTCATACATTCAATTAATTTCTCTCTGTACTCAAAAACAGTATTAACAGTTCTGCTTTTAAAATTCCACCTTGTAGCTGACGCCCGAGGTATTCGTTTGCCAACTATCTTGTCCAAAACAGACACTCTCTGAGGGGAATTCGAAAAAAAATTTGTTATATCACTTAAGTCCGAAAAAAAATCTGACATCTTGGTTTTGTCTTGTTGCTTGAGCTACAATCAAGTTCACCGCCCCGGTGGCGCAGTGGTCTAACCGATGGCCTCTGATCATTCGTCCGAACAGGGTCCGGGTTCGAATTCCGGTGAGGCATGGATGTTGTGTTTGTCTTACGGCACTGGCTCTCTCCCTTCCCTGGAACCAGTGACCCTAAATTAGGGACGGGCGACTGCTTATAGCCCATTGAGTTGCTCACGGTGGTCGTTAAACCTCAAAAAAAAAACAAAAAAAACAATCAAGTTCAACTGATGAGCGTAACAGCGAACGAAAAAAGCATGTTTATAGGTTTGTTGCACTATGGTCTGCATGCCAGCATGGTGCCCACTCATTACATTCGCACCGTCATAGCTTTGAGATACGAGTTTTTCTGGATTTTGTACAACATAATCTTAACTGGTACAAATACATTTGGCTATAGATTCTGCGTCGTGCCCTTCAGGGTTATAAAATTTCCAAAACCTTTCAACTGGTTGGCCATTAGCTAAAACATAGCGGAAAACTATAACTAACTGAAATACAGACGAGACGTCTGATGTTTCGTCCGCAATCAAAGAAACATACTATGCAGTTTTTATTTCTTCTATTATGTTTTCTTGACATACAAAAATCATACAATCTAACAATTCATTTTGAATTTCTTTCGAGGTACCTTTAAAGACAGTAGCGGTACTCAAGTGTTCTTTCAAAGATGAGTCAAGTTCTGCAGAAAAGTTTACAAGCCCTTTAAATATGCCAGGATTTAAGGAATCGTCATCCTCACGATGACATCGAAGGGCCAACTCAAATGCACCGCAAAATTTAATACTAAAAATAGGACATACCTATTTTTAGTCACTTGTTCATTGTGCTTTTTAATATTTTGTCGATAAGCACTGTCAAGCTGCTGACGAACGTCAACCTTTCCCAGCAAATTGAAATCCAATGTAGCACTTATGTGTCCATGAGAACTTGCGTGTTTTTTAATTTTTTGTGTCAAATGAGCTAAGTCACAAGCGCCGTTTTTCAGCCAAGTAGGATCGCCCTTTTCACGGGAAAATAACAAACAAGGAAAGCAAAATATTTTGTTTGTTTGTTCACAACCACAAAGCCAAGGAATTTTTTCGTATAGCTCTTCTTTAAATTCTCATTTAAAAGTTCTAGATTTTGATGTCGATGTTTGACTTATATTAAGTCGGGGCGTTGGCCTGCCACTCTCTTTTATTGCTATTTTAACTTCTATGGGTAAATTGCCAAACGCTACTTCCTTTAAATTACTGAGTACTTACAGGTACTTTCCATTATTGTACAGTAAATAAAAACAACAGTTCACTAGCTACACTACAATAGATAAACTGTAATAAGTGTAATTTCAACTAAAACTTTATCACCAAAAAAATAATCAAAACTGGAAACTCCAAAACACAAATGTAACACGCGCGCAAAGGTTAGGAGCATCTGACGTCAACTACAGCCGTGCAACAACTGAGCTGAGCTGAGCTGTGTCACAGGCAGCTCATCGGTATTCTCCGTTAAGCCGCTTGTAGACATGTTTCCCCCTACCGCGAGCAAATGGAGTCGCCCGTCTGTCGCATATCCCGTGTGTCCAGTATCAAGAGCGGCACATTCAGTCCGCTCCTAGCCACAGGCGCGTCATTACACTTAACCTCACTTTGCGCGTTCTACGCTGTTTTTTATTGTCCGCTCTTTTAAACTTACTGAAGATAAGTCATTTAGTACTGCGTCAATAAAGATGTATTATTTATATCGTATAATTATTTTTCTATTTTTTATAGGGGATTCACGTGCTCTTGTGCTCTTATGGACGACCGGCTACTGATTACACCAGAGTTTTTTTAAATTTCTAAGTGTCGAATACTTTTTGCAAGCCTCAGTGGAATTGCTTCGTTTGTTCACCATTCTGCGAAGCGGTCTTATACACTTATATCAACAACCGCAAGATGATTGATTGATTGATTGATTGGAGGTTTAACGACCACCGTGACAACTCAATGGGCTATAAGCAGTTGCCCGTCCCTAATTTAGGGTCACTGGTTCCAGGGAAGGGAGAGAGCCAGTGCCGTAAGACAAACACAACATCCATGCCTCACCAAGATTTGAACCCGGACCCCGTTCGGACGAATGATCAGAGGCTATCGCTTAGACCATTGCGCCACTGGGGTGGCAAAACCTCAAGATGCAGGCCAACCATAGCAGAAACTCGATGGCCCTCCACTTCGAAATTAGTAAGTGTAGTTGTTGAAGATTGGGATAAATTGAAGGAAGTGTTTGGATTTCTGATGAATAGCGAATAATCAGACAAAAAATCAATTCATCTTGCCAAGGGGTTTTTGAATGATATTAACACTTTCGAATTTACATTTTTGGCTCCACCGATCTATTATTCGAACTTTTGAAGAAAAAATAACTAAGCATAAACTACTGTGTAACTCAAATAATAAAAAAAAACTCGTGAAATTTTGAGCCATAAAAGGAACGATGAGTTATTTGAAGCACAGTTTGGAAAAGCTAGCAAAATCACAGAAATAAGCACGGGAATATGCTGCTCTTACACAGGAAACAATTTTTCAAAATTATAAACAATTGTATTTTAAAATTTTGGACCACATTCTTATGGAAATGGATATAAGATTTCAAGACTGTAAGAAACTTCAATTTGTCTGACTTGCTGACACAACCAAATTCGAATAATTTAATGCATGCTTTCCCTCTCGCGCTCTTGAAAATCTACATTTTTACGGAAACATATTTACTAAATACAGCGCCTTAAAACGAACTGAGTCTTGTATATGCCGATGAAAAATTAAGGAATATATTGACCCAAGAAGTCCTTCGAGTGTTTCACGGAGACAAAGACATTTTTGCAGAAGCTTGTAAATTGGTTTTCCTCAGTTTAACAATTCCATCTAAAAGTGTGCCAGTGGAAAGAAGTTTTCTTAAAAGAATACAAACTTGCTCAAGAAACACTAGTTCCCAAGATAGACTTGCTTCTATGGCAAATATTTCTATTCAAGAAGACATTTTATTGATGCTTACGAAGAAACAACCATCTAACCATCTTATGACGACATAATCGACAAATTTGCAGCTTTAAAAGGAAGAAAAATTGATTTAATATAAAAAAATAAGTAAGTCCTCATTAAGGGATTTTCATTGTAGACAGTAGATATATTTTCATACTGCTCTTGTACCTCTTTACCTACTTTTCCAACCACGAGCCGCCACTGTTTTGAAGTGAAAGGCGAAGAACACAAAGTTTGCAAATTGCACAAACCTATATATCGTTTAAAGGGTATCACTTGACTCTAAAGACTGAAGCTTCTCTAATGCATTTCTCTTCTGTTTTTCGACGGATCTCCATATAAGAGGTATCAATACAATCTTCAGTTCAGAGGAAAGAAGGCTCATACAAAAAAAAAAAAAAATCAGATAGACAACGGATTTACCGTTTTTAAGCACCCCAAAGTAACCTCACTCTCTTCAGCAGCGAACGCGAGCCTCCGCGTTAAGCCTAACCGTCTGTATCGTTAAGTTACTTTCACGGCAAAGCTTGCTTAAGCAGACGCTTCTACGGAAAAAAAGAGACCACACTGCCTGTGACGTAGGGAGTCCGAGCTGGCGGTTAGGTTGAAAAATCATCACAGTATCCGTCGTCTGGGTCCAGAGTATTGTTTCCCGCGACGATGACCATGCATTATCGGCGAACTCTTAATACGGCGTAGATATATATATATATATATATATATTTTAATCACTTTTGCCTCTTCAACACTGTGAGAAAGAATTCCAGGGTGAGTCACTGTCTGGGAGAAACATGTAAGTAAAATGCGAAGAAATAAATAGTCTTTAAGAACCATGCATTTTTTCAAGAAAATTAAATAGGTGAGATCTAATATATAAAAGTTGAATGCTTGTTTGTCCGCTGTACAAATCTACAGTTTACAATTTAGAACCATCAAATTTAGTATACTATATCATGGTACTCTATCTTAGACCGTAAGAGGTTTTTTGAATGGGGTCTGAGCCGGGGGGGTGTCAGTGGGTCCCCATACAAAATTTTCGTAAAGATTTCTACAGTTTTCAATTTAGAACCACCAAATTTGGTAGAATATGTCATGGTACTCTGACTTAGACCGTAGACGGTTTTTTGGATGGGGTCAGAGCCCGGGGGGTCAGGGGGGCCCCCATACAAACTTTTCGTAGAATGCTCTACAGTTCGCAATTTAGAACCCCCAAATTTGGTATACCGTCTAATGGTACTCTGACTCAAACCGTAGGCGGTTTTTGGATGGGGTCGGAAACGGGACTCCATACAAAATTTTCGTAGAATGCTCTACAGCAGGGGCCAGTCCATAGAAGCAATGCGTGCCTTACTAGAAATGATAATTGAAAGCTTTACAAAAATTAGAATAATTATTTTTTATTTAGAATGGCTATTAAAATTTAGACCCATGGCATGATTGCTTCCGAAAATGGACCTCTTAAATAACTATTAAATAATTTCCGCCGTAGCTTTATTGAAATTTAGTGCCATCGTCGTGTAAAGATCACGCTTCCTGCGTGCAGAATGGCCACATGACTAAGCTCACCGCTTCTGATATGAGCGCTGTGCAAGCAATCCAGAAGTTGCTTCGTGATTAAGCTCACCACTGCCTGCATGAGGGTCAGGGCCGGATGGAGCTTTTGCGGGGCCCGGGGCGAAATTCCATTGCAAGACCTCGAAGCAAAATTTCATTGCTTGCACTAGGAAATAAATCTCAAATTTTAATAAAGTCGTTACGTGAAGATGTCCGTAAAGAATACACAGGATGTGAAACCCACGAATCTGCGTGTGATGGCGACGAATTCGCATCCCTCTGCTCCGGAGCTGAGGGATGCGAATTCGTCGCCATCACGTTAATGTACCGATTCCGTTAATGTACCGATTAAGGTACATTAACGGAATTTATCTCTGTAACTTTTTAGTTTTGACATGTGCTTCACCTCTGTATTACTTCGAAACGAAAACTATCGTAAAGACAAAATGATTATCTCAAAGAAGCATTTGCTTTAAGCTCAAGAAAAAACCAGAATACGCATTGAAAGTTCAGAGAGAGAGAGAGAGAGAGAGAGAGAGAGTAAAAACTGTTAAAATCTACGATTTTCTTTCCGAAGAGATGGGGTTGAGGTTGTACCTCACTTATTGTATAAAAACTGCTTCACGAAATGACAAAAGTAGCCAAAATGACGTGCGTAGCGAAAATTTTTGGATTGCGAATATTTTAGTGTAGAAATAATAAATTTGTATAAATAGTTATTTCTCCTGATACATGTTTTAGTGATTGATTTTAATGCAAAATTGAGTAACTGACAAATTAGTGACTTTTTTAACTTTTATACGCGCTCATATATGATCTTTTTAAATTTCTAGTAATGTTTTTAAATTCACTGGTTAAATGGCCTCCATGTGTAGCCCGAAACAAACTTTGATATTCTCTTTTTTATTTTATTTAAATTTAAGTATCTGATTTGCACGCAAATTGTTAAATATATAAAAGCTAGGGCCACAAAATGATGAAATTAAATTTGCGGTTTCATGAATTCGGAAAATATCAAGGTCGTTACAATAATCACTTGGAATCTACAGATCTCCGTATTTGTACTGCGAAGGGCGATAACCTATTCGAAAACCGGGCGATTGGAAGCAAACTTAAAACAAAAGAAACATCTTTTTAAGGGCCTTGCACCCGAAAACTTACACACAAAAATAAAAATTGTAAAAAGTTCGGACTATTTTTTTCTTAAACTGCGGGGCCCCTTAAAGGCGTGAGGCCGTTGCCCCTATGGTCCAGCCGGCGCTGATGAGGGCTATGCAAGCAACACAGCAGTTGCTTAGAGCAAAGAATGTAGGAGCATGTGGGTATGAGTTGGTGTGCGCTCATTGGTTGAACCTAAACAGCTGTCCCACTTCTCAGATTTTGGGGTAAGGGCATATGAAAATGCGAGCTTTAGCATATAGCTCCAGGCTCTTAAGCCTGTCCTGGGGCGGTGAGGGAGCAGGACCGGTTTGAACTAAGTGACGTCACTGTCTTGGCGGAATTACATATATTGCGTGCTATTATATAGCACGTTATCACTTTGAGGGGTTTGGTCCATTTCACCGAAAACCACTTGACAGACGGTGGGTCATTTCACCGAAAGTTTATTTCATCGAAACGTTCATTTCATCGAAGGGTCGTTTCACTGAAAAGCTCACTTCACCGAAAAGATATTCATCCATAGATCGTTTTAACCAGCTTCATCCATAGGTCGTTTTAACCAGCTGCTAATTTCGATCGAAAGGTAGTCTTTTTAAATTGAAACTCCAATTTATTTATTTATTCATTATTTTTCTTTTTTGTTTTCGTGAGATGCAACCTAATGTCGATCTCATCCACCGATTTGTCTCCTTAAATCTCAAATATTAGTACTACTCTGAAAACGTGCATTTCATCGAAATCTAATATGTGGAACATTTGCCATATTTAATCTTACGAAGACTAAATTATATAGGCATTTATACACTATATATTACACTAATTTAGCGTACTAAGTCTAAAGCCGTCTATCTAGATGGGTGCAGGAGAACTGGCCACCAGAGAAGTGGCTCCCAAAAATTTAAGGGGCCGTATAAAAATTGCCTTTTTGATCGCTTCGTGCCCACGTCTCCAGAGGTTGGTTATCTGAGCCACATAAAATTTCCGTTATTTCGTATTTTCTTAATTGCGGTAATTAATAAAATTCTTTATAAAATATATTTATAACATACAACTTAACAAAAGAATTTCAGGGTTCATGAAGTACAGCTGAACAAATTCTCTGAGAGCGTGTGCAAACCCAAGGAAACCTGCCGTTGAGGGGGGGGATAATACAGAAAGTATAATATATAAAGAATTTCTGGTCCGATCTGAAGAGTTTCAGAGTTTACAAATTGCAACTCCACAAAATTTCTGTGGGCACCTGCTACCCCAGGTAACCTATCTGTCCGAAGGTGGGGTGCGGTTGGGGGTTAATGCCTAAAATATAAAGAATTTGTTTTTGTTGATTTTTACCGTTTACAAACTACAACTCTACAAAATTCTCTGCGGGCATGTGCCAACAATTATAAAATATAAAGAATTTGTATATGTAGATTTTTGCCGTTTACAAACTACAACTCTACAAAATTCTCTGCGGGCATGTGCTAACAATTATAAAATATAAAGAATTTGTATTTGTAGATTTTTACCGTTTACAACTCTACGAAATTCTCTGCGGGCATGTGCTAACGCAGGAAGCTTGTCTGGGGGGGGGGTTACTTAATACCAAAAACTTAAAATACACAGAATTTCTGGTCCGATCAGGAGATTTTCGGCCTTTATAAATAACAACTCAACAAATTCTCTGTGGGCTGGTGCCAACGCAAGAAATTTGTCGGGGGAGCGGGGATACCGAAAATATAAAGTATAAAGAATTTGCTGCCCAACAGGGAGCATATGTTTAGGGTTTACAAACTACAACATTACAAAATTTGTGCGGGCATGTGCTACCGAAGGAAACCTGTCTGTGGAAGGGGAGATAAACCCCTCCGACAGGTTTCCTGCGTTTAGACGTGCCCGCAGGGAATGTGTTGAGCTGTAGTAAACGCTGAAAATCTTCCGATTTTGATACAAGTTTTTTATATTTTCCCTATTAATACCCCCTACTCCCCGAAATAGTTCCTGTGTTTGCACGTACCCTCAGATAATTCATTGAGTTGCAATTTGTAAACGTTAAAAACCTCCTGATCAGACCAGAAAATTCAGAATTGTTTTATGTTTTCGGCAAACCCGCCACCCACCCCGATAAGTTTCCAGCGTTAGTACATGCGCGAAAAGAATTTGTTGAGCTGTAGTTTGTAAAACTGAAAATCTCCTGACCGGACCAGAAATCCTTTATATTTCATATTTTCGGTAATAATCCCCCACCCCACCCTACCCCAACAGGTTTCCTGCGTTTGTACATACCCTCAGAGAGTTTGTTGGGTTGTAGTTCGCAAACGCTGAAAATCTGTTCCTGATGGAACCAGAAATTCTTTATATATTATACTTTTTGTAATTCCCCCACCTCCCCCCGCGACAGGTTTCCTGGATTTGCACATGCCTTCAGAGAATTTGTTGAGCTGTAATTTATAAGCCCTGAAATTATTTTGCTAAGTTGTATATTACAAACATTTTTTACAAAGAATTATGTTAAATATCGCAACTAAGAAAATACAAAATTACGGAAATTTCATGTGACTCATATAACCAACCTCTTGAGACGTGGCCATGGAGCACTCAAGAACACAATTTTATATGGCCCCCGTAAAATTTTTGTGGCCGTTCTCCAGGTGGCCACTTCCCCGGGAACCAGTTCTCCGCTTTCTCTTTGGCCCAAAAATCATTGGAATGTCAAAATTCTCATGGCAAATGAAATATCAAAAGAAAAATTTCTGGCACTGAATTTGCAATGTGGCCAGTTCTCCGGTGATCACTTCTACGCGTACCCGGCTTTCCCGTCATGCATGCAGTTTTTATAAACTCTAAAACCACAAAAACTATTTCTAAAGATTTTACTTATTTATCGAAGAATAAAAAACTAACAAAAATGGTACTTCTTTTCAATACTTAATTCAAAGCTGACATCAAATATTCCTAGTTATTTCTTTAAACAGTTTCACATGAAGTTTCACTCGCCAAAAAACAACAAAAAACATAGTCTTTCCACTGATGCTAGAGGTCCTCTTAGCCGTGAGTCCCCTCCCCCGCAATACGTGGGTTATCAGTACGCCTTTGATTCTGGTCAGTAGACGGTCATGGATTTGGAAGGGGTTGTCTTCTATATCGGTACTTAGTGCTGATAAGAACCATGCAACTACTGTGTGGCTGCCTAAAGCGTTTGACACGGAAGAGATAGCCGAAGTTACAAGTGGAAAAGCCTTGGTAAAGAAAGAGAGGTCGAAACTTTTCTGAGGGGTAGTAACTGAAACAGATTTAACAAGTTTCATCTGGTTAGTATATGGAACTTCTTAAACTGCCGTGTATGCTAAATGCGGTGTAGGGTCTGCTGTCATATATCATAAGATTTCACCCTCGGACAGTTCCCCTAAAGAGACTGAAGAGTAATGACATCAATTAGCGTGTCTCGCAAAACCAGCTTTCTGAATGCTCTTTTACGAGCATGGTAAGTCTCAGAGCTGTTAAATCTTAGGATTGCTTCTTAAAGCAGACTGAATGAGGAAAAAGTAGTTTTAAGGTAAAGTCGGCGGGCTTGTAGATGTCATACTTTGAGTTTGATGCTTCCAACCAGAACAGTGAATTTAGCTCCCACTCTATAACTTTTTTTTCATTATAGAATTAAAAAAGAATAATTATTTTGGAGGCCCCCAGCATAGTGAGGCGCCGCGCCTGAGCCTCATTGGCGTCTCTGTAAATCTGCTTCTCATTGTGCCTGTGTGGTTGAGGATCATTTTCGCAACTATTTCTACAGATTCATTTGATTTCGCTTTTTCAAAAACTGTTCAGTACACTAATACGGGTATAAGAAAACTGGCCACAAGAATGTTAAGGGGCCGTATAAAAATTGCGTTTTTGACTACTCCGCGGCCACGTCCCCAGAGGTTGGTTATGTGAATCACATAAAGTTTCCGTAAAATCGTATTTCTTAATTGCGATATGTAATGTAATTCATTATAAAAAGAATATAATCTTCAACTCAACAAAAGAATTTCGCGGTTTAAAAACTACAGCTCAACAAATTCTCTACGGCATGTGCAAAAGCAGGAAACCTGTGGCTCGTGGAGATGGGGCTTCATTCCAAATACACTGGCGGAAAGTGAAAAAAGAACACCAAGAAGGAATTGGCGGACGATCATGAAATTTACATATGTTAATGGGGTCGAGTTTACGTAGGTGTGATGTTAATTTCGGGACTAACCGGCGAGCGCTTACGCCACAGTACGGCATAATATGCAAATTATCGTCGGTGGTATTTAAGGAGTACGGCTAAGTGAATGTAATCAGTCGTCGACGTACGGACACGTGTGAAGATCCTGAAGAAGCTGCAATGCCTGGACATGGAAGACGTGTACGATTTCAGCAGTTATCGGACCTTGAGCGAGGTCGTCTAGTCGGACTCCGCGAGGCTGGGTGGTCGTATCGTCGTATTACAGAGCGAATTGGACAGGAAGTATCGGTGGTGGTACGATGGTGGCGTAGATGGTCCGAGGAACATTCCCACACGAGAAGACGTGGAACCGGGAGTCACAGACGGACTGATGAGCGGACCGATCGACGCATAAGAAGAGCGGCGTTGTCAAGCAGAACATGTGACGCAAATCCGAGCTGCCGTTGCACCTGAGGTGACTGTGCGAACAATCCGCAACCGTCTGCTGGATGCAGGACTACGTGCACGTGTGCCTCTGACTCCAGCCCACCGTCAGGAACGGCTGCAGTGGTGTCGCCAACGTCTGCACTGGAGAACGCAATGGCGATCTGTCGTGTTCAGCGATGAAAGCAGATTCTGCTTGGGAGCCTCCGATGGCCGCATGCGTGTTCGCAGACGCACAGGGGAGCGTCTCCACCTTTCTTGCATCCGGCAGCGACACACAGGGCCTACACCTGGTCTCCTGGTGTGGGGAGCGATCAGCTGTCACTCCCGTACACAACTAGTGTTTGTACCGGGTACGTTAAACAGCACCTCTTACATCAACAACATCATTCAGCCCGTTCTTGTGCCATTTGTAAGCTCGGTCCATCGTGGTGTTTTCCAGCAAGATAACGCACACCCACACACGGCACGTGCAACGCAACATGCACTTCAGGGTGTTAGACAACTTCCATGACCTGCACGTTCACCGGATTTGTCCCCCATTGAGTACGTGTGGGATTTTATGGGACAAAGACTTATCCGGTCTCCACGGCCAGCCACGACCATCCCCGATTTACGCGTCCAGGTTGAGGATGCTTGGAACTCAATACCCCAAACTTTCATCCAACATCTGTACGACAGACTCCATGCCAGAATTGCACAGTGTGACGCAGTTCATGGCGGTTCAACCTCGTACTAACCATGCCACATGAAAATGTTATTTTCAGTTTACCAGCAAATACAGCTGTATTTTGCCATAATGTTTTGATCACGTTATCCTCTGTATTCCGTTATTATGCTGTATAAATTTCGTTGGTATCAGACGTCTCCTTCTTGGTGTTATTTTTTCACTTTCCGCCAGGTATATAAAATATAAAGAATTTCTGGTCATTGCCTGAGAATTTCAGTGTTTGCAAACTACAACTCTACAGATTATTGAGGGCACGTGCATACTCAGGATACCTGTCGGAGGCGGGGGGGACTTAAGACTGAAAATATAAAACATAAACAAATTTGTAGCCCAATCGGGACACTACAAGTCAGCAAATTCTCTGCGGGAATAACGCAAGAAATCTGTCGGAGTGGGGGTGGGGGTGGAGGCTTAGTACCAAAAATATAATAAAAATGCAGCCCAATAGGGAGATTTGCAGCGTTTACACACCAGAAGACAACAAATTCTCTGCGGGCAGGTGCTAACGCAGGAAACCTGTCGGTGGGAGGGGGACATAATACCGAAAATATAAAATATTTCTGCGCTGGCACATGCCCGTAGCGAATTTGTTGACTTTTAGTGTGTAAACCCTGAAAGTCTTCTGATTGGGCTGCAAATTCTTTACGTTATTTTCGGTATTATGCCTTTCCAACAGGTTTTCTGCGTTAGCACATGTCCGCAGAGAATTTGTTGAGCTGTACCTTGTAAAAGCTGAAAATCTCCGGATCGGACTAAAAATCCTTTACATTTTCGGTATCGTACCCCCCTCCCCCCGCGACAGGTTTTCTGCGTTAGCACATACCCGCAGAGAATTTGTTGAGCTGTAGTTAGAAAAATTTGTAAATATTAAGCCCCCCCCCCCGCCCCGACAGGTTTCCTGATTTTGCACATGCTCGCAGAGAATTTGTTCACCTGTAGTTTACATCCCGTAAAATTCTTTTGTTGAGTTGTAGATTATCAACATTTTTTATAAAGAATTACATTAAATATCGCAATTAAGAAATTACGAAAACTTTATGTGACTCAGATAACCAACCTCTGAGGATGTGGCCACGAAACGGCCAAAAACGCAATTTTTATACGGCCTCTTAAAATGTTCGTGGCCACTTTTCCTGGGGCCAGTTCTCCGCTTTGTCTTTGGGCCGAAAATCATGGAAATATCTAAATTTCATATTGAAAATGAAATATTAAAGAAAAATATTTTATGAACAATAGTTGCTCAAGTAGTAGGAAATTGGGCCACACGATATTTGTTTATTCAGAACAATTTTATGCCGCTGAAATTGCAATGTGGCCAGTTCTCTGTACTCGCACTAATACATAAGGTATTTATGCTTATAATGAAACACAAGAATAGTTTTTATAAACCACCGAAAATAAAAATTCAGAGAATATACAACAACGTCAGTCTTCCAGAAGGGGCTTGCTTGTCTTTGCCCTCTCCAGAAGACTGTCATTGTTGTATAGGGGAAAGGGGGCTGGTGAATGCACCTCGAATCTCAAGTGTATTAGTAAAGCAGGTTGTTAACTTTTGGTGTAGGATAGGTACAGGTTATACCCACGGGCGAGGGAAGGGAACCTGATAATTTGGGGGAGGGGAGGGAGGATCCCGGGTACAACTTCTCCAAGAGCTAAAACAAAGAAAAGAGAAAAAAAGGAGAGAGTGAGAGATTAGAAAGATGTATGTATATATATATATATATCATCATCATCATTGTCAACCATTATCAATCCACTGCTGGACGAAGGTCTCCCCAAGTTTCCTCCACAACGGTCTGTCTTGTGCCAGTCTCCTCCATGTCACCCCTGCATACTTTCGAATTTCATCCACCTATCTCCCATGTGGTCTTCTTCTAGGTCTTTTCCTGTCCCTTGGAATCCAATCTAAAATTTCGGCTGTCCATCGATGATCTGTCCTTCTGGCAGTATGTCCAGCCCATTGCCATTTCAGGGATTTAACTCTGATCATGATGTCTTCCACTCTTGTCATTTTTCGGATCCACGAGTTCCTCTTCTTATCTCTCCTGGTTACACCAAGTATGCACCTCTCCATGATGCTTTGAGTTGTCTGCAGCCTTTGTATGTCTCTTTTAGTTAAGGTCCACGTCTCTGCACCATACGTAAGCACTGGAAGGATGCATTGATCAAACACTTTTCTTTTAAGACATAATGGCATATTGCTCTTGAAAATTATGCTGTTTCTTCCAAAAGCTCTCCAGGCAAGTTTTGTACGCCGATTAATTTCTTCATCAATGTGACCCTCACTTGATATCTGCTGTCCAAGATAAACGTACGTGTCTGTTATCTCCAGCTTTTCTCCATCAATCGATAAATCTTCATTTCTTGTAAAAGCATTGAACATCACTTTTGTCTTCTGAAAGTTCATTTTTAATCCCACTTCCTTACTCTTGTCAGCAAGTTCCTGGATCATACTCTGCAGCTCTGATGGGGTAGTTGCAAAAATGACTACGTCATCAGCAAAACGAAGGTGGGTTAGATAATCTCCATTAATCTTTATCCCTTTGTTTTCCTAGCTCAGCGACTGAAAAACACCCTCCAATGTGGCATTAAAGAGCTTCGGAGATATGGTGTCACCTTGTCCTGACGTCCCAATAGGTCCCTTTCTTATGTAACAAGTTCACAGTAGTGTTGTTCGAGTCATCAGGTATCATCTCTTCACTGAGGCATCTAATAAAAACTTGGTCGAGTGTAGTTACTGTTTCTCCACTGCCATCTTGTACGATGTCCGTAGTAATTCCATATTCTATTGCAGTTCTTCTTCGTTTCATGTTCATAATTGCATAGGCAACTTACGCCAAGAGTACTCGAGGGAGGAATTCAGCTAAGGAGTCCATTCAGCTAAGAACATTAAACGGGGAAGAGCTCATATATTAATATAAATATACTTTATCTGTGAGTGTTGACCGAATGTGTGCTTATTTCAATCAAGCTCAGTGAGGAATAAATAAAAATTTTACATTTTCCCCAGCAAATTCGAATTTTTATGGAAACACAATTTGATAACTTCTTTAACAGAAAATTAAAGGAACAGACTAGAGAGCTTCTGAATTTCTAATAAGTTGCACCGTAAATTTTATTTTTTAATGAAATCTGATACATGATTGCATATAATTTGTTGATTTTTTTACACCGTTAAAATGATTTCTGTATTTCTCTAAGAAAAGTTCGCCAGCACAAAAACATTTCTCAGTGGCAAAAGGTTTCGTAGCTCTCAATCTAAATTTCAGTACATAACTAGCAATTCAATTAAAATGAAAAGGGCTACGGAGCTTTTAAAAATATTTTGACATTGAAAATCTACATGATAGTGCTATATAAAACAAAACGAAGACTTATGCTGCTGTACGTATTTTAGTGAAACAGTAAAATTAAATTGAAGGTTCAAAATTATTATCCAAAACATATACACTATATTGACAAAAGTCACCGGACATCTAGAAAAAAAACACAACATAGCATTTATTGACATACATTACTACGGTGTCGGTCGACCTTTGGCCTTAATGCATGCACTGACCCTTCCAGACATGCTTTCGACAAGGTTTTGGAACACAACGATAGATATGCGCTTCCATTCAGTACACAATGCTGTCGCTAACTGTTGCTTAGTAGCATGCCTTGGTTTCAAACTTCTTTTGAGGCGCTCTATTTCATCCCATAGGAGCTCTATGGGATTAAGATCAGGAGCTCTGTGCTGGCCAGTCCACAAACGATACGGATTTATCGTCAAACCACACAGTAACAATCCTTGCTTTATGGCTCGGTGCATTATCCTGCTAGTACCAACAAGGCTCGGTTCCATAGTGTTGCCACAGAGTTGGTAGGACATAATTGTCTAGAACATCGATTTAGACGTACTGGTCAATAGGTTTGTCCACGATAAGCAATGGGCCGGGACCCTACCACGAAAAACACCTCCACAAGAGTGCACTACCAGCTCCAAACATGACCGTAGGAACAGTACACTGTGGTAAATAGCGTTCCCCCGGTTGCCGCCATTTCCACACACGGCAATCAGACTGATGGATCGTGTATCTGGATTCAGCAGTCCATAGGACCCGTTTCTATTGATCTACGGTCCACGATAAATGTTCTTTGCACCATGCTAAACGACGAGTAGCATTCCGAGCGGAGATGAAAGGCTTATGAGCAGCCGCACGACCACGGTAACCCATGGAATGTAGTTCTCTGCGACTGGTACGTGTACATACCGAGTTTGCAACATTTTTACTCATCTGTACACTGAGGTCTTGTGCAGGACTCCGTCGATTAGCTGTAACGACTCTCCTGAGGCTTCGACGTCCTCTATCACTGATTTTCTTTGGTCTGCCGGTACGTTTTGCTGCTTCAGGCACGCCATGTGTCTTGCACTTATTCAGTACATCCAAAACAGTTGGCTTGGGTATGTTTAAACGCCTCTCGGTTTTTCTTATGGACAACCCACTAATATAACACCCAACAGTCTTTCCTTTCTCAAAGTCAGTTCTCTCCCGCCGCGACATTTTCACTCAACCTCACAGTACGATATGATCGCCGTCAACTACAGGCTTGTTTTTTATACCGTTTGCAGCTGTACCGCGCATTTAAAAATGCAGCGGATCCGTTCATTTGCTTTTGAAGGGGTGTCCGGTGATTTTTGTCAATATAGTGTACTTTAATATCGGTGTCAGTAACACAATGTTGTTCAATACTGATGATTTTTTCTCAATTGATAATTTTTTTAATAATGATTTTTTTTTCAGTTCTTACATTTTGGCGAGAATGAACACCGGTAAAAGCAGTTCATTTAGCTTTTATGCCGTTTAGCTCTTGTTTTATTCTCAAACTATCCATGTTTCTTTTCTTTTCTCTTTTTTTTTTTTTTTGGTTGGTGGTTTAACGACCACCGTGAGCAACTCAGTGTGCTGTAAGTAGTCTTCCGTCCCTAATTTAGGGCCACTGGTTCCACGGAAGGGGAAGAGCCACTGCGGTAAGACAAACACAACATCCATGCCCCATCAGCATTCGAACACGGACCCATCTCGGACGAATAGTCAGAAGGCAGCGTTGAGACTAATACGCCACTTTTGTTTTTTTCTCTCCATCATTTTGAAACCAGAACTCTGACTCATACAAAAGTATATCACAGCAAGAAAATTGATCACCAAGAAAAGCAAAACAGTACATGAAGAATTTTGAATGCAAAAAAAAGTATTTCGACTAATTTTTAGAAAGACATATTTGTACAATACCGAGCGTACATTTTTTTTCCTCGAAGAAAAATTGTATACCAGTATGACCTGGAAATCATATTCACAACCTTGAACTCACTTATTCTTTATCCCCCCCCTTGCAGATACAGGAAACGAACTCTTGGAGATCGTCTTATGTAATTACAGCGAAAAAAAAAAGTGATTAAAACAAGCATACATGGGGAGGGGGTTAAGACTCCTTTGAACATATAAGCTAAATAGGCTATTCCGTCCTCCAGAGCCGTAGGACAAACACACCACCCATGCCTCATCCGGAACCTGCACTCTGCACCAATTTGGATAATTAGCCAGGAGCCTGCGACTCTGACTACTCGGCCACCAGTTGCGTCTTATGCTACGAAACGGTAAAGTTTTAGTGCAGCAAAAAGTCTTGTCTCACAGTTCACTGTAAACAATCTTCTGATATTCACAAGTCACTTTCTGTGATTCCTTTCGTGAATTAACGAAGCGTATTCCTGATATAGTCTTTTCCGCGAAATGAAGGAAAGAAACTGGAATTACAGAGATTTTTCGTACGCCGGAAAAATTCTGCATTTTAATAAAGTTTTCCACGACTCATTTTTTTTATACCGACGGTAAATTTCCGTCTTTAAGATGTGTGAACGGAAGAGTTTGAATTTTCAGAAACCTTTACGCATTTCCTTTCGCATATTAAGGAAAAACTTTGTTTCCACTTTTTTCCCTAAATATATGAGAAAATATTTCCAGTAATAGGAACAATTCACGGAAATATTTGAGGTTTTATTAACTGCTAAATTTCAATCGACTGTCAAAGGAACTGATTTTAAATTTCTGTGACAAGATCGGATGTCATGGATATCATATCGCATGAAATTTCGATTATTGGCACATATATTCGGCCCCTCTCCATTTGTGGTCCAACTATTATACGTACACTATATTGACAAAAGTCACTGGACACCTAGAAGAGAAACACAACATGGCATTTATTGACATACATTAGTACGGTGTCGGTCCACTTTTGGCCTTAATGCATGCACTGACTCTTCGAGACATGTTTTCGACAAGGTTTTGGAACACAGGGATAGGTACGCGCTTCCATTTGGTACATAATGCTGCCACATACTGTTGCTTAGTAATAGAACTTGGTTCCAAACTGGTTATGCGGCGTTCTAATTCATTCCATAGGTGTCCAATGGGATTAAGATCAGGACTCTGTGCTGGCCAGTCCACACACGATACGGAATTATCGCCAAACTACGACGTAACAGTCCTTGCTTTATGGCTCGATGCATTATCCTGCTGGTACTAACAAGGCTTGGTTCCATAGTATTGCCACAGAGTTGGCAGGGCAAAAAATTCCAGAATATCGAAGTAGACGTACTGGTCAAACGGTTTGTCCACGGTAACCAATGGGCCGGGACCATACCACGAAAAACACCCCCACACGAGTACACTGCCAACTCCAAACATGACCGTAGGATTAGTACACTGTGGTAAATACCGTTCCCCCGGCTGCCGCCATACCCACACTCGTCCATCACACTGATGGATCCTGTATCTAGAGTCATCAGTCCATAGGCCGTTTCCATTGATTTACGGTCGACGATAAATGTTCTTTACACCATGCTAAACGACGAGTAGCATTCGGAGTGGAGACGAAAGGCTTATGAGCAGCCGCACGACCACGGTAACCCATATAATGAAGTTCTCTGCGAATGGTATCTGTACATACCGAAGTACCATCATTTTTACTCGCATGTACACTAAGGTGTTGTGTAATACTCCGTCGATTAAATGTAACGACACTCCTGAGGCTTCGACGTCCTCTATCACAGATCTTCTTTGGTCTGCCGGTACGTTTTGCTGCTTCAGGCACGCCATGTGCCTTCCATTTATTCAGTACATCAAAAATAGTTGAGTTTAAACTCCTCTCGGTTTCTCTTATGGACAACCTACTAATATAACGCCCAACAATCTTTCCTTTCTCAAAGTCAGTTCTCTCCCTCCGCGATATTTTCTCTCAATCTCACAGTGCGATATGATCGAGCTCAGCTGCAATCTTGTTTTTATACCGTTTGCAGCTGTACTGCGCATCTCAACAAGGCAGATGATCCGTTCATTTGCTTTTGTAGGGGTGTCCGGGGACTTTTGTCAATATACACTGAAGAGCAATTGAATTAGAGACAGCTGGCGTTAGGCAAATGTGGCGCTGTGGGCGGCCCTGTAAACGGAAACGACATGACGTATGCAGCAATCCGACAATATAAAGAGTGATGTGACGGGAATCAGTAAGAGTCGGAGGCAGTATGGGTTAGACGAAGGATCTAAGTGCATTTGATCGTGGGAGAATTGTCGGGGCCCGACGAATGGGTCACTCCATCTCGGAAGTCGTGCAGGCACTGGGATTTTTACGAGCCACTGTGTCACGGGTGCACCGTGAGTACATCGAATCCGGTAAAACCATCCCTGCAAGGTCCAACTGCCGTGGACAACAGCGTGTGGATCAGCGGGGCCATTGTCGGCTAGATCGCATTGTAACAGCGGATTGACGGGCTACAGTGCAAGATATCACTCGTCAATTTAACGCCTGTGCACAAAAACGTGTAAGCAGCCAGACCATCCGGAACCATCTCCTCGCTATGGGGTACAGAAGCCATCGTCCCACGAGGGTACTGCTGCTGACCGCACATCACAGGGTGCAAAGATTAGCATGGGCACTGGAACATCGCCACTGGACCCTAGACATGTGGAAAAAATTTTCCTGGACTGATGAGTCGAGATTCACGTTGGTACATGCGGATGGCAGGATACGAATACGGCGCAAACCACATGAAGCGATGGATCCTTCTTTCCAGCAGGGTACTCTTCAAGCTGGTGGGGGTGGCGTTCTCGTCTGGGGACTGTTTACGTGGACTGAAATGGGACTCTGGTACGTATGACATCGTCCTTCACAGGTCAACGTTACCGGGATACCCTGGACGACCATTTGCTCCCGTTTGTGCGTCTTCAACATCCCACTGGGGACCTCATCCTGCAACAAGACAATGCGCCGTGCCATCGCTCCCGAATTGTATCCGAATGGTTTTATGAGCACTCCACCGACATGACCTCGCTTCCTTTGCCAGCTAGGTCACCTGACCTCAATCCCATCGAACACATCTGGGATGCCATCGAGAGAGATGTTCTAGGCTCTGACCCCCCTCCATCAAATCTTCGTGAACTGTAGGAGCTTGTTCAGGGGTCGTGGATCCGTATGGCTTCCCAACGGTTCCGGTGTCTTGTCGAGTCCATGCCGAGACGAATCGCCACCGTCATCAGGACGAAAGGTGGTGCTACACGTTACGATACAGGTATCGCTATTTCAATTGCTCTTCAGTGTAGTGTGGATTCTGTTACGTGAAAAATCGGATACTTAAGATATTGTACAGGTGTTTGTAGGATGTATATGTATCAGTCTGTGGAAGTAAAGACAAAAGCTATTTGGTGTGTGTTCGACCCATTTTTTAAGAAATGAATTTTTTCAATGAAAAACATTTTTCTTCTATTAGGGGTATCTAAATCCTTTCGCCGTTTAAGGAGAAAGGAGACAAGAACCACCAGGAAACCACTACACATTTATTCAACGAAGTATTAGCCGTTAGCATAAATGACCTTTTGCCATTTTTCAGGCAACAAATGAATGCCCCTGTGACAGGACTCGGGTTTTGAGCTGAAGAACGCAGTGACGACATTTTCTACCTCTGGAACTGTAGTGAACCTCTGTTGAGGTAGGGCATGTTGCATAGAGCAAAACAGATGAAAGTCTGAGGGTGCAATGTCCGAGGAGTAAGCCAGGTGCGGTAAAACTACCCAGTGTAACTGTTCAAGGGTTGATTTAGTGGTGGCACCGACATATAGTCTGGCATTATCGTGTAACAGGATGACTGGGCGGCGTCCTTTACCTTCCATGGGCGTTTTTGCACGATTGCGGCTTTCAGTTTCATCAACTGATCGCTATATCGTTCGGCAGTGATTGTTTCGCCAGGTTTCAACAGTTCGAAGTACAGCACTCCATGCCTATCCCACCACACACACACAACAGCACATTTTTATCGCGGATATCCTGTTTTGCAGTGGATGTTGATGGCTGGCCTGGGTTGACCCAGTATCGCTTGTGTATGTTGACCCAGTATCGCTTGTGTAGAACCATTTTTCTTTTTCATCCCCGGTGACAATTTTCCACAAGAAATTCTTTCCTTTAAACCTATTCAGCAACGACATGCAGATGCCCAATCGTTGACCAATATTACGCTCCGTTAAAGTATGCGGAACCCACTTACCAATCTTCTGGATCTTCCCCAACACCTGTAGACGCCGTACCACCGTCGAATGAGCCATTTTGAAACGTTTCTCAAGTTGCGTGGTCGATTGTGTGGCATCCTTTTGCAACAGCGATTCCAGCTCCTCGTCTGCGAGTTCCTGCGGTCTACCTGCACGTGGCATGCCTTCCAAGCTTAGATCCCCTTTCTTCAACTTGGCAAACCAATCTCGACACGTTTGCTCACCCATAACCGTTTCGTCATACGCCTGACATATTGAACCGTATGCTTCACTCGCACTTTTCTCTAAATTAAACATAAATGACAAACAGGGCTGCAAATGAACTTTATCGACCGCCATGCTTGGCTTTATGTACGAACTGACAGCACGGGTTGCCGGCATGTCAGGCCTCTACAGCACCTCTAGTGGGGGCGGCGGGAGCTTTTGCATATCCTTAATACATTATTGCCATTTTTACATGATCTCTTACCATCTTTCTGGTAGTAACTAAATTCCCTTTCTGTAGAAGTTCTCCGATTTGGTGTCAAAAAACCCTTGTAATATAGTTTTGACATCCTCAAATTTGTGGAAGGTTTTTCCAGCGAAGTTGTTCCGAAGAGATCGGAAAAGGCGGTAGTCCGTAGGTGCAAGACCTGGGTAATATAGGGGAAGGGGAGGGGAGTTTAAGGTAACACCTGTCATTCAATGTCCTGTAGTTTTCTCTGAGTGGCTAAAGCTGTATGGGGCCTTGCCTTGTCATGTTGCAACAGAAAGCCTTTTCGATCAACCAGCGCCGGACGCTTAGATTTGAATTCTTCTTTCAGCATTTCCGACTGTTGACAGTACTGGTCGGCATTTATCGTTTGGTTAAGCGAAGCAGCACCCAGGGACCACTCCCTTGACATCGCACTGTACACATAACAAGACTTTTCTCGGTATAGTAGTCCTCCTCTTGAAGTCGATGGTGCAGACTTTCCAACTCGGCATTCAGTCATTCGACACTTTACGTTTCTGTAAAGGACCCACTTTTTGTCAACCGTAGCCAGGGCCGGTCTGAGTGTAAGTACGAATATAGGCATGTTCTGAATTTCGCGTCCCCACCCTTCCTTTGATCTTTCTTTTTTTTCAATAAGAAGCACCCAAACATAGTAAGAAATAGCTCTAATCTCAACCTGGTATGTTCAGTAGATATGCCACTAACTCACTATTATATGCTACGCTACAAATAAATAGTCCAATATAATACTACTACTAATAATAAATAAATAAATAATAATATAATAATAATAATAATAATAATAATAAATAATAATATTAATACTACTACTACTACTACTAATAATAATAATAATAATTTTGCTCCCAAAATGACGGAATCATACATAGCTGTCTGCGTTATTTACATAAAACGTTCGTCTCGGAGGAAGGAGTAAATAAAGGATAGCAAACAATTGGCTTTGCATATGAGGGATTGCAGTAAACAAACCCAGAGTCCCTTCCAGGAAGTGGTTAAAATTCCCCGAGTGTTTTGTAAATCATTTGCTGGAAGCTTGGGACAAATTTGCCACAGGTGGGAAAGGAAAAAATGCAGCGAAGCGAGGAAATCTAAGATTTCCACTTGTCACACAGAGCCTTATTGTTATATATACATACACTTAGTGGCAAAAAATGTTATATATACACATAGGGGCCAAAATTGTGGAAACCTTTTGGAAAAAGTGTATTTTTGAGGTTTGATGACTCATAACACCACTGTTTTTTTTAGTAATACCACAAAATTTTATATAAATGGAAATATAACTTCATCAAAAATGTAATGCAACAAAGTGTGTTCAATTATCTGTATTCTATGAAAAGGTATAGCCAAATAACCAGAAAAAGGAAGCACAACTTGCTTAGGTTGATATGAAGTAGCTTTCCTTCATTTGAATGTAGCCAATGAGCATGAGTGTTTAGAGAGCCAATCAGGTATCATCTTGTTTTGGCAATAAGCCAATCAGGTCACAGTAGAATTTAGCTATTGATGTCATGTATTGGAGCTGAGAGGAGGACATTTGTCAGTGTGTTATGTGATTGCTATAAAGTTTTTTTTTTCTTGTGTTCTTTCATTTAGTGAGCTTGTAAAACGTAATAAAATTAAAGAAATGGCGCAAAGAGTTGACTGGTCATCCAGAAAGTGATGTAAAATAGTACTATTAAGTGAACAAGGCTTCAGTTATGAAGAAATTAGAAAAAAATTGGTGAAAACTTAACCAAAGGCGGTATTTCTAAATTTTTGAAGATGTATAAGGAGACTCAGTCACTGCAAAATCAGACTGGTAAAGGCAGGAAAAGGTGCACAACAGCAAGCGATGATAGAAGAATTAAGAGACTGTGCCTAAATGACAGAAGAAAATCATCTGGGTGTATGTAAGATGAAATGGCGCAATACAATGGGAAGTTGAGTGCAAGGATTGTTCGGCCCAAACTGCAGGAATTTGGTCTAAAAGCTAGAATTCCACGAAAACGTCATTTTTATCTCTCAAACAAAGGTTGAAAAGATTAAACTGGGCTGAAACCCATGTTAACTGGACAGTGGAACAACGGGGCAGTGTTATTTGGAGTGATGAGACCGAAATCTCCCTGTTTGGTGGTGATGGCATAAAATACATAAGAAGAAGAATCGGAGAAGATTTGCATCCTGATTGCATTACATGTACCGTGAAACACCGAGTTAGTGTTATGATCTGGGGTTGTATGACATCAAAAGGTGAGGGCAGAATTTACGTGATTAATGGGAATATAAACGGCCAAAAATACATTAATGAAATACTTGAGCCCAAACTGAAGCCTTCCGCACGTGATCTTTTTCAAGATAATGAAGCATTTATATTTCAACAGGATTCAGCTCCATGTCATGTTGCTGCTGTGTGCGAAAAGTGGTTTCAAGATAATCATATTCCACTGCTGGAATGGTCTGGGAATAGCCCAGACCTTAACCCCATCGAAATCTATGGAGCCGACTAAAGATAATTGTTAGTCAGAAGCAACCCAACAATAAAACTCAATTAATAGAAGCAATAATTCAATCTTGGTTTCACATCATAACAGTCGCAGAACTAAAAAACTTGTTTCACTCCATGGGAAGGCGTTGTAAGGCTGTAATTAACGCTAAAGGTTACCCAACTGAGTATTAACTGACATGGTGAGAATTTTTGTATATCTCATTTTTTCTACGTGTTTCACTTCTTTATAAAGCTGTTCTAATACAAAATCCTTCATAAAAGTTATTGCATTACATTCTTGATGAAATTATCTTTACATTGGTGTATAATTTTATGGTATTACTAAAAACAAAAGTGGTGCTATGAGCCATCAAACCTCAAAATTACACTATTTCCAAAAGGTTTCCACAATTTTGGCCACTACTGTATCTAGGAACTCTGCATGCGCCAGAGTAACAACAAAGGAGTATTCAGCTTTCATTTTTAAGGCAAATACAGACCAGATCATAAAAAAAATAATAATAAATGAAAATTAGCAGATAATTTTACTATGAAAGAAAATTTACAAATCCATGGGCTAATTCGATGCCCCTCCCTTTGGTGGCGCCCTAGGCAGCTGCCCACCTGGCCTACACCCCCGACCGGTCATGACCGTAGTTAATCGCTGTAAGAAAGGTTCATTTCTGTGAAGCGCAAGCAAAGAAAGGAATGTGGTCATTTTTGTCCGATTGATTTCTTGTTGGTAAGTCATGTGGTACCCACTGGTTGAGCTTTATGATAAACCCAAGCGCATGCATCTTTCTTACTGCTTTTGTTCTATGTACAGGAGACCTTTCTGATAATTCTTCAACGGTTCGATATGGCTTGGTTGAGATCCTCTTCAGAAACCACTGATGGACGTCCAGAACGTGGTTCATCTCTGCAGCTTCTTTTTTTTTCACGTAATTTACGGAACCAACGGCGACATGTGCTTTCTTCAATAGCATTCTCGCCACGCATCTAACAAATTTTTGCGCTGGCTTCAACTGCATTGTTGCCTTTACCGAACATATAAAGCAAACAAGGCTTAATGTGATCCTTATTGCATGACTAGTTAACTCTTGTGTGACTAGTTAACCCTTGTGTGTACGAATGAGATGCACCTGCGTAGTAGCGCCATTTTATAGCCTACTCGTAGATGCATTTTATCCATCACACGCGCCATCTGCTATTGCACTTTTTACTTAAAATTTTCACTTGAAATTTGCATCATGAGAAACGGATAGAACGTTTACACACACCTAATATTATAGCTATCAAGAGTAAATTTTGCGTTTAGGAATTTTAGGAAAATAATACACTCAAGCCATTTATCGAGGCCGCTGTGGTGCAGTGGAAGCATGTCCGGCGCGTAACTGGAAGACCCAGAGTCCGATTCCCGGTGGCGGCCGATGAGAATTTTTCCGCGACTCACTTATAAACGTAGAAAGAGCGATGACATCTATTTGATGTTCCTAATCCACGTCAACTGTCTTTTTATTATTCAGTCAACTGTGTATTTATACCAGAAACCATTACTGAAGTTATGAGGATAATAGCTGTGGAATAAATCTCGCTCCTGTGCCCTGACCTCTGACCCCATTTCGATGATATTCAACAGAACCGGTTCAATATATCTCCGGAACACCATGATAAATTTTTGTCGCAATCGAAGCATTTTTACGTAAGTTATGAAGCATAAGAGCGATGGAATGGATCCCGCCTCTATGTCCTGACCTTTAACCGCATTTCGCTCATTTTCAATAGGGTTCGTTCCCAGGTTGTCCATTACCACATACTAAAATTTCATCGAAATTGAATCATTTCTACACGAGTCATCGTGCGGACGGACGGACAGACAGACGGACAAAGCTGGAGCATATACGCTTCTTCAAACTACGGTTGAAAAGCGTAAAAAATGACAATTTGTGGGACATGCACCTCCTGGGACACTGCCATCTGCACGGGTTTGGCCAGCCTCGAGTCGATCTATGATTCTGTCCCGTATAACACCATCAATATGGGTTCGCTGAGCCATATTCATTTGATATACATCACTCTTGTACTTCCGAAACACAAAACATCTGCTTTATTCTGCTTCTCTGACTTCTCTTTTCATAACCCGTCGCGTGGTACCTGACGTATGTCGTGCTCACAGCGCAACATTTACCGGTGATTCACAATTATCCTTAATTTTTGAGCATTTCACCTTTTCTTAAAAGCAATTAAAAGTCATTGTCAATTTAAAAAGATATCAAGTTCCAAAGCATTCTGCTGCTTCGAAAAATCAAGACAAAAAACGTTTAATTGGTGATGAGTGCTCGTAGAGAAAAATAAAATTATTACAAACCTATTCAAGAAAATAATAAGCTCCAAGAGTAAATAAAATGACTAATTCACTCGCATTAACCCTTCGGATGGCAAGCACGCATATATACGATCGGAGATTTCTGTGCCCAAAGCGGTGACGACGCAATCATGCGTTCATTGAAAACCTGTTGAAAAGCGGCGAGAACGAAATATTGCGTCGATAAAATTTCCAGGCTCATAGTGGTGAGAACGCACATATGCGTATCTTAACTACGACAAATACTACAGAAAGACACGACGCTTTTACGGGAGTCTCCTGTTGTATATGTCGGCAAAATTTTGCTTTGTCTCTTCCAAAGCTTCTGCCACCTGGAGGGTTAATGACAAAAAATATTCCATCAAGGCGCAATTAGAGTTTTACCTTCGTGACTGCGATTTACGAGTCTTTTTGGCTCAGTGTTTAAGAAGCATGGCTTCTGCTGAGCCAACCCAATCGACCCCGGGGTAAAAGGATTCTCTGGTGTAAGGGCTGAAAAATGCAGGTTCTTCGATTTTATGAAATTTCTGTATAAATACGGAAAAAACTTGAAACTGACTTTTCTGAAATAAACGGAGTTACTGACAACGAAAAATGTGTGAAAATACGGAAGTTAAAACAAAACGGGAACTTTTTAAAACGAAAATTTTGTTAAAAGACGGACCTGCAACTTTGCTGCACGTTATTTTCAGGAATTTTCCGTGAATTTACACCGCTTATTTTTTAACAGTGTTGTTTTATTATTTGCGTATTTCTTATCCGTAATTCATTCTTTAATGGCGATTTAATGCTGCTTGTATTAATGGAAGACGGTAGAAGAATTTTGTTGCGTTAACTGAAAATCCGTGAGAGGGAACTGTATAACTCATGGCTCTTAATACGGTATGTGAAGTCATAAATTCTGCCCAGTGGCCAGAATTAAGTCGAGAAGTGTTGCTACTGAAGCTATCGGTTTCTGCTGGGAACGGACAGTTTATGATAATCCGGTCTAGGCGGCGACACGAAATGGGTATAACTGCCAAGAAATGCTGACGTGAGCAAACACATGACCACGAAACCCATTCTTCACTTTCTCTCCCTTGACAGTAAGTAGATTAAGTGACGGATCATATCAAACCGTATCCACATTACCACGCACACAGAAAAAGAGTGGAGACATTCTTCTTTGTTTATTCCACGTCATTATAAAAGCATCGCTTAAAACAAAGTGGGTAATTTGTGTAGCAGTTTCTCTTCGTAAAAAAAAAAAAAAAAGGTTGCTGTTGTATTTGTACTTTATTTGTTATTGCACCAGAAAAGGACTGAAAGAATTTCCGGATTCCTTTCGGGTTTTAGTGCATATTTTCATGTACTTAGGTGCGTCAAAAATTTCGTGCTTATGCTGTCGTTTCGTCTGTTCGTCCGTCAGCGGACAGGATATCTCCTCTCCCTCAAGTTAAATCGGAAACTTATACTGAAGTGCCAAAAGTCATGGGATACCAATATGCAAATTTTTAACTGACGCTGCTGTGGTATAAAAGCTTCGACGCACGACGCGATTTTTATCAGTTGCGAGGTGTAATCTCGTGTGTCAGGTTGCACAACCGCCAGTAGGATTATGGCAAGCCGACGTGAATTATCGGAGTTTGAACGAGACATGGTAGTGAGAGCCAGACGGATGGGACATTGAGTTTCCGAAGTAGTGTGAACATTCAACATTCTTCGATTTACGGCGTCACATGTGTACCGAGAATACCTCATGGAAGGCATTACCTCCCACCTTGGACAGCGCAGTGGCCGACCACGGGTGCTGAATGACTGTGACCAGGAGCGTCTGACCAGGATTGTCCATGCTGACAGACCAGCGACACTGGTCCAAATAACAATCACGTTAAATGCAGGAGGTACCAGAGACATCCATCAAGGTAGTGCAAAGTACACTGCTGGCCACCCAAAATGCAACACCAAGAAGGACACGAGATAGCAAAGCCAGATTTACTGGACACATAACAACAGATACAAATATGAAGCGATTGAGCTTACAGGCCCGTGCGACTTGCGGAAAACGCAGACATCAATAGTTTGTGTGGCCCCCATGGCTGGCAATAACGGCCGCTACACGCCGCGACATCGAACGAAAGAGGCTTTGGATGTGGACTTGGGGTATGTCGGTCCAGGCTGCTTGCACACCTTGCCACCGTTCATCAGGCGTAGCCGCGGGTGGGGCTTGCCGGGCCACTCGGTTGCCGATCAGCAACCAGACGTGCTTGATGGGTGACATATCGGGAGAACAGGCGGGCCACGGCCGCAGTGACACCTGGTGGGCCGTGAAGAATTGTTGCACGATGCGTGCCACGTGCGGGCGCGCATTATGCTGTTGAAACGTGGCCGCTTGCAGGTCCTGCAGGTAAGGGAGGACTACTGGCTCCAAAACGTCGAAGATGAAGCGGCGGTTGTTGAGTGTACCGTCGATGCGTACCAGAGGGGTGCGGGATGTCATATCCAATTGCGCCCCAAACCATAACGCCAGGCGACGGACCGGTATGGCGATGCATAATGCAGGCGTGATACAGTCTGTTGCCGCGGTGCCACCACACGCGGATCCGACCATCGTGGTCTTTCAGGCAGAAGCGGGATTCGTCGGAGAAGACAATCGTTATGTCGATCAAACGTGCTGTCGACTAATCATTACTGTCGACCAATCGTTATGTCGACTAATCATTTCTGTCGACCAATCGTTATGCCACCCAATCGTTATGTCGACCAATCGTTATGCCGACCAATCGTTATGTCGACCAATCGTTACATACCCTCCATGGGGTATGGGAGCAGAAGATCCACCAGAGTGCCTTTGTTAGCACAACGACATCGGACACAGCGCCTCACCTGCGCTCGTGAACACGGTAATTGGACCCTGGAAGACTGGCAATGTGTGCCGTGGTCCGATGAGTCACGGTTCCAGTTGTTACTAGCTGATGGTAGGTTTCGAGTGTGGCGCAGACCCCATGAGGCTATGGACCCAAGCTGTCAACAAGGCACTGTGCCAGCTGGTGGTGGTTCCATACATGTGTGGGGTGTCGTTGCGTGACACGGTTTGGGTTCTCTGGTCCTTGTAAATACGTCATTAACCGGTAATCGCTTTGTTGCTCTGCTGGGTGACCATTTGCAGCCCTTCATGGACTTCATGTACCCCAACAACGATAGGATTTTCCAGGCGGGCAATGTACCATGTCATCGGGTTCAAGTTGTCCAAAAATGGTTCGAGAAGCACTCTGGACGGTTACGACAGATGGTGTGGCCACCACGTTCGCCCGACATGAACCCAATAGAGCAGTTATGGGACGGGGTGAAAAGGTCCATTCGTACCCAAGATCCTGCTCCTACAAATACCAGAGAACTGTGAGCGGCTATTCAGACGGCATGGCTCAACATCTCTCCAGAAGTCTTTCAGCCACTTGTGGAATCAATGCCTCGTCGAGTTGCTGCACTTCTCCGGACTAGAGGAGGTCCTGGTCCTACACGATACTAGATACGTATCCCATGACTTTTGACACTTCAGTGTAGTTTTGCGTTAGATAAATGCAAGTAAACTTATTGTCATAAAAATCCCCGCACCAAGAAAAAAACATGCGATTAACGCGAAACTCGGCGAATAGCTACAGGGATGGCAGACATGCAAGTGATTAAAGTTCTGTGATTCCGCATGTCCGCCCGTCCACGACCGGTGTTGCAATCCCAATCCTTGGGGTATAATGAATTAGCTTTATTTGCTTTCCGCTAAGCTAATTATTATGAATGATTCTCTTCCTACCAGCTAGCTAATGATATACTTGTACTAAGCTTCAAAATGATGAATTCAAAAAGGTGTTGTTACTAGTTAATTACGAACGTAAACAAAGTCTCAACGCTGGTTATTTATAGGAATCAAACAAATGTTATAAACCTAACAGCCAGACAGAGGTCTGACAAAAACTATAAATTGAGAAAGACTGAACTTACTGAAAACTTCTCTATTTCAACGACTCTTGGTCAACTAAGGTACACACAACACTAGTAGAACAATAATGAATAATCACTCCTCGTAATATACACGCTTTCGCTTAACGACCACAAGCTCTCCTCGTAACAACACAAAGCCCCTAAGTCTCGGTGAACGCGCCTGTATACTAGCTACCACCACGTCATGACTTACACTCATTGCCAGATCTCATTCAGCGGGTGAAATAATATTTCGTTCAGTAGGAAGATAATTTACATAGTAAAATAAAATAACCAGAGATAGTAAAATCAAAAGGAAAGTGAATATAGAGTATACGTTACAGGGGCTTATAAGGCGTCTGGCAGGGGACTCCACATACATGCCAAAGTGCATTGTAAGAGTCAGGTGAGATCCCTGAGCGATAAACATGCCGAGGAGCCGCAGCAGATGTGCGTACCGGAAACCGACAGAGTTAGAACGAGGCCATATCTTCGGAATGAGATAGTCAAGGTGGCTGGCGAGACAAATCGGCCGCCATTTGGGCCGGTTGCACAGTACGGTGGGATAGTTTTGGGATCAATGGACACGAGAGAGCACCCAGATACAGCGGACTGGCTCTGACCCAGACACATCACCAGCAGAGACAACCGTAGGATCGGGAGAAAGGTATGCACAGATGCAACGACGTCCTTGTCCAATATCCAGAGACATGTGGCGGCTGTACAAGGAACTCCTGTGTCCGCCAGAACCTTTTCCACACGCCTGGCAGACGCGAATCTACACTCTCGACGGCCCTTACGTTTTCTGCTATTAACACCTGACCATCGTCGGCGTCGATTGCAGTGGTGTGAGCAGCGAGCAACGTGCAATGCTACGGACTGGCGACGTGTGGTCTTCAGCGACGAATTCCGTCTCTGTGTGGGAACAGACGACCACCGTGTCAGGGTGTGGATGACCGCAGGTCAGCGCTACAATCTCAACCTCACTGTACAGTGGTACACGTCCTGAAATGCAGGCGTGATGGTCTGGGGTGCCATCGCGTATGACAACCGTACTTCCCTCGCAGTGATCCAAGGGACGTTGACAGCCCAGCGCTAAGTACAGGAGATCCTGCTGCCCCATGTGCTGCGTTTCCTGGCGGGGCAGCCTTGAGCCATTTTCACGTCGAATGTTGCGTTTAATTTATATTGAAGCATTAAATTGTTATTGAGTTCAGAAAACAATTGAGAAGTACAGTAAAACTTCAAATATCCGTTGTAATTGGGATAGCCCGGACAATTGAAAAACGAGGTTCATCCAAATTACGTTTTATTGGATTAAATACAAGATAAAAATTCAAAGTATAAAATAAACATTTTTGTTGTATATAAATACAAAACTGAATATTTTAATATATACACTGACGGAAAAAAAAATCCCAACACCACGAAAAAATAGTTGTAGAAGAATGAAATGGCGGCAATACATTTGTATAGGTAACATATTTAATCGATTAAGGTTTCAAGATCACAGCTTATTGTAAGCGCGAGAAGAGCTATTTTAAATGTGAAATGCTGGTACATTAATAACCGGTGTAACCGCCAGAATTTTGAATGCAAGCACGCAAACGTTCATGCATTGTGTCGTCCAGCTGCTGGATGTCAGTTTGTGGGATGGAGTTCCACGCCTGTTGCACTTGGTCAGTCAATACAGGGACGGTTAATGCTGGTTGGGGGTGAAGCTGGAGTTGTCGTCCAATGATGTCCCATACATGCTCGATTGATGAAAGATCTGGTGATCTAGCAGGCCATGACAACATGTCGACACTCTGTAGAGCATGTTGGGTTACAACAGCGGTATGCGGGCGAGCGTTATCCTGTTGGAAAACACCCCCTGGAATGTTGTTCATGAATGGCAGCACAACAGGTTGAATCACCAGACCGACGTACAACTGGGCCGTCAGAGTGCGGGGGATAACCACGAGAGTGCTCCTGCTGTCACAGGAAATTGCTCCCCAGACCATAACTCCAGGTGTAGGTCCAGTGTGTCTCGGCCGCAGACAGGTTGGTTGCAGGCGCTCACCTGACCTCCTTCTAACCAACACACGGCCATCACTGGCACCCAGGCAGAACCGGCTTCCATCAGAAAACACAATAGATCTCCCCACCCGCCCTCCAATGAGCTCTAGCTTGACACCACTGACGCCGTAAATGGCAGTGGTTTGGAGTAAGTAGAATACACGCTACAGGGCGTCTGGCTCGGAGCTGTCCTTCAAGTAACCGATTTGTAATAGTTCGTTGTGTCACTGTGTGGCAACTGCAGCTCGAATTGCTGCCGCAGACGCGGTACGATGCACCACGGCCATACGCCGTACACGGCGGTCTTCCCTCTCAGTAGTGCCACGTGGCTGGCCAGAACCCGGTCTTCTTGAGGCAGTACCTTCCCTTGACCACCTCTGCCAACAATCATTAACAGTGGCTACATTCCTACCAAGTCGTTCTGCAATATTGCGGAAAGAAAATCCACCTTCTCGTAGCCCTATTACACGACCTCGTTCAAACTCCGTGAGCTGTTGATAATGGCTTCTTCGTCTTCTTAAAGGCATTCTTGACTAACATCAACACCCTACGTGGAATCTCAACGATAACTAACGCTCACGAACGTTACAGCGCGTATTTACAGCAAACCTGCTTTGCATGTTCCGAGGGGCGCTACTAGCGCCACACGCATGCGCCGAGCGCGAAATTTGCATAGACGTCGTCTTACAGATGTACTCCCACCGCCCACCAACTGTCGTTTATCTAACACAACCCCTTCTTAGTGTTGGGATTTTATTTTTTCCGTCAGTGTATATTTAGATTGGAAGTCCGTGATTTTTGTTTGTTTTCTTTGTAGCATTATTTTTTTTTTGTCTTATTTTTATTATACGCTTTTACGCTGTAATTTGAATCCTACGCCAAAAAGACGGATTTCAATCATTTACTGTTATTGATTTAGGCGTATTCTACCCGCTTATAATTCATTTTGTAATCAGCATTATCTTGACTGAATTTAAATACTATTTCTGCAGCTGCTAACAAAGCACTTCTTTTTTTGCTGGCCAATACCAAAATCGGCTGCAAGTGATGAAACACTTTCAGTTTCTTCACGTCTTTTAATAACCTCCAATTAATTTTCCTCTATTAAAACAGTGTTTTCCCAAAATTTTAGTAGCTCGAAATGCTAAATAAATTTTGTTACACGAGAGCAGCATACAAACAAGCTTTCGTAATTTTAACAGACAAAAGAGATAAATTCGGTTTAAATATAAATTTGTAATACACTTGGCTGCGCACTCTGGCGGCAGAACGGGAAACCACAGCAGTGATGACTAATAAGCTCTGCTAGAGGGATGATGAACTATTGTTTAGTTATGATGCAATGTTATTTAAAATGCGCAGTAATGACTTCTGTTATTTTCCGAATCTACTTGCTTAGAGAATTAAAAAAATAAAATAAAAAGTAAATTTGTATGTACTATAGGCTAATCCGACCTACGGATAAATGAGCCGCGGATAACACTGGTCAACACATTTTTTCTGGCATAAGGTATTCCAACGGTTTTAAGGTAAATTTGGGGTGTTGATTCCAAATCTGGCATCAGTTTTTGTCTATAACATCAGGTTTTTGAGATATCAAATATTGCATTTTCAATAAAAACAGCAAATTTATGCTCATATACGAATAGCTAAACAGACATACATACAAGAATAAGATAAGATACAATATACAATAATAATGAAACAAACATTTAATGAGCTGTAGCACAAAGTTGTGAGAGTGACTGCATATCAATGTGAGTGAATGCATATTACCATGTAAGAATTTAATTGTGAAGATAAGAAAAATATGTACAAAAAGGTTATTAACAATAGTGATGTTACATCTGCATAAACGACCTCTTCTTTGACGATCTCCGATGTACAGCTTGTGGAATGTCTCTCATCAAGGACCAGCAGTAATCTGCCATCATGTTTGAGTCCCATCGGCCTTGGTAACGTTCTTCCATAACTTTAATGTCTTGATGAAAGCGTTCACCTTGCTCTTCGCTCACGTGACCCATGTTCTCTGGAAACTGGGTCAAGTGACTATGTAAGTAGTGAACCTTGATGCTCATTCTACATCCAAGTGCTTGGAAACTCAAGAGCAGCTCCTCCACAATCTCTCGATAGTTGTCCGCTTCCCTGTTCCCAAGGAAATTCCGCACCACATCAGAGAATGCATTCCAAGCTCTAGCCTCTGCCGCAGTCATTGTTGTAACAAAGTGTGGATCCCTGATGAGTGTTCTTATTTGAGGGCCATCAAATATTCCTGCCTTTTTCTTCTCGGCGCTCAGACTTGAAAAGGTAGAACATACATAGCTGAAGCAGTCTCCAGTGTGATCAAGAGCTTTGACGAATTGCTTCATTAACCCAAGTTTTATGTGCAGTGGGGGAAATACAATTTTATTCCTATCAACCAGAGGCTCATTCTTGATGTTCTTGTCACCAGGCGTCAAACTGATTCTTGGTGGCCAGTTCTTTTTAACCCAGTGTCCTAATGTAGCCCTACTGTCCCAGTAGCACAGGAAACAAGGGTATTTGGTGTGACCTCCTTGCTGACCTAGCAGAAAATTAACCATTTTCAAATCAACACAAATTACCCATCCATGAACATGGTATTCCAATCTATCCAGAACAATCTTGATGTTGGCATACTCTTCTTTCATTTTTACAGAGTGTACTATTGGGATTGAACCATATATATTTCTGTCGTGAAGCAACACACATTTCAGACTCCTTTTACTACTGTCAATAAAAAGTCTCCATTCACTTGAATCATATGCGGGCAGTCCCACATTGAGAAGAAGCCCTTCAACATCATTTCAATAAACAAGTTGACCATCTGAATAGAAGTACTTTCGCATTGCTGCTTCTCTGTTACGATAAAAGGAGACACTATTGCCAGGTCTGAGTAGTCCTTTCTCTTGCAGCCTGGAAGCCAACAATTCAGCAGACTGCTTCGGCAAATACAAATCTCTTACAAGATCATTCAATTCAGGCTGTCTAAACAGAGAAATTTTATCACAATCTGCATCAGATGGCGTATATTCGATCTGAGCATCATCATCATAATCTGTAGAAGCAGGTAAACTCAGGGATTCAACATCAATCTCTGCTAGCTCAGTAAGTACAGGCACATGTATTTCCTCACAGTGCTCAACTGGTCGTCTGGCAGATGGGATATCTGGGTATTGTAAGTGTTGTTTGTTTTTCTTATTGAAACCTTTTACATTGACAAGGCAGAAGTAGCAGTTATCCAAATAGTTTGTAAGTTCTCTCCAAACCATTGGCACACCAAACTTCAGCTTAGCATTCTTTCCTTTAGACCATGATCGCAAAGTTTAAACACAGGTTTTACACACTTTGTGAGGAGCCCAATTTTTGTCTTGGTCTCCAAGTCGTACTTTAAAGTAGGCAAGATAAACCTTTTTGACAAAGGTATTGATATTGCGCCTTTGATCCTGCAAAGTGAAGCTGCCACAGATGTAGCATAAGATATCTGGGTCATTACTGCATTTCCTTCTTTCGGATGTTGTAGCCATTGTTAGATCACGACCTGCAGAAGCAAAATACACTGACGGAAAAAAAAAATCCCAACACCACGAAAAAATAGTTGTAGAGGAATGAAATGGCGGCAATACATTTGTATAGGTAACATATTTAATCGATTAAGGTTTCAAGATCACAGCTTAATGTTAGCGCGAGAAGAGCTATTTTAAATGTGAAATGCTGGTACATTAATAACCGGTGTAACCGCCAGAATGTTGAATGCAAGCATCCAAACGTTCATGCATTGTGTCGTACAGGTGCTGGATGTCAGTTTGTGGGATGGAGTTCCATGCCTGTTGCACTTGGTTGGTCAATACAGGGACGGTTAATGCTGGTTGGGGGTGACGCTGGAGTTGTCGTCCAATGATGTCCCATACTTGATCGATTGGTGAAAGATCTGGTGATCTAGCAGGCCATGGCAACATGTCGACACTCTGTAGAGCATGTTGGGTTACAACAGCGGTATGCGGGCCAGCGTTATCCTGTTGGAAAACACCCCCTGGAATGCTGTTCATGAATGGCAGCACAACAGGTTGAATCACCAGACCGACGTACAACTGTGCCGTCAGGGTGCGTGGGATAACCACGAGAGTGCTCCTGCTGTCATAGGAAATTGCTCCCCAGACCATAACTCCAGGTGTAGGTCCAGTGTGTCTCGACCGCAGACAGGTTGGCTGCAGGCGCTCACCTGACCTCCTTCTAACCAACACACGGCCATCACTGGCACCCAGGCAGAACCGTCTTTCATCAGAAAACACAACAGATCTCCACTCCGTCCTCCAATGAGCTCTAGCTTGACACCACTGAGGTCGCAAACGGCAGTGGTTTGGAGTAAGTGTAATGCACGCTACAGGGCTTCTGGCTCGGAGCTGTCCTTCAAGTAACCGATTTGTAACAGTTCGTTGTGTCACTGTGGTGGCAACTGCAGCTGGAATTGCTGCCGCAGACGCAGTACGATGCGCCGCGGCCATACGCCGTACACGGCGGTCTTCCCTCTTAGTAGTGCCACGTGGCCGGCAGGAACCCGGCCTTCTTGAGGCAGTACCTTCCCTTGACCACCGCTGCCAACAATCATGCACAGTGGCTACATTCCTGCCAAGTTGTTCTGCAATATTGCGGAAAGAAAATCCACCTTCTTGCAGCCCTATTACACGACCTCGTTCAAACTCCGTGAGCTGTTGATAATGGCTTCTTCGTCTTCTTAAAGGCATTCTTGACTAACATCAACACACTACGTCGAATCTCAACGATAACTAACGCTCATGAACGTTACAGCGCGTATTAACAGCAAACCTGCTTTGCATGTTCCGAGGGGCGCTACTAGCGCCACACGTATGCGCCGAGCGCGAAATTTGCATAGACGTCATCTTACAGATGTACTCTCACCGCCTACCAACTGTCGTTTATCTAACACAACCCCTTCTTGGTGTTGGGATTTTTTCCGTCAGTGTATTAAATAAATGTGGATATCTACATAAAATGATATTATTAACACACTGTCCTAAAAATACAACACCATATTTTAGCACTAAAGCAGTCACTTACTTGCAACAACTTGCAATCATAAATGACAAACAGTTAATTTCGGTTAAAATCAATGAAAATAAGGTATGCCGATAGCATAAAAATGAGTAGAGGAAATCTGAGATCAGATTTGGAATCAGCACCCTGAAATTAGTCTAAAACAGCTGCAAAAGTCCAGGCCAGAATTTTTTTGTTTTGTTTTTTGTTGACCAGGGTAATCGGCATTTAACTGCATTCAATATATTTGAGAATCTGTTGTATTTGGATGTTGTAGCATTTGATTACAAATTTATTTCTGTTTTGATGTGCTGACTGGAATACATATCGAGACTAATAAAAATTTGAAATAGTAAGTAGACTTGAATTTTCTGACTGTTCTGCTATGTGGTGCCTCAGCTTGTTTTAAATGTTTTATTAAGCTATCTATTGTAGAACACAACTTAAAACGTTTCAGTGGAAAGAGTATTTACATTTAAGTAATGCTAGTGCTTTGGTATGTATAACATACACCGATGAGCTATTACATTATGACCATCCCCAGTAGAGAAACGACCGCGCGCCTGGAGACCAAACGGTAGCGCTGGTGAAGTTCACAGAGCAATATATATACAACCCGAGGACCAGCTTTCGGTTAGTAGAAGTGTTCGTAGTCGAAATAGGAAAAGCTACCGATTTATCGGAGTTTGATAAAGGAAAAATTGTGATGGCAGGGCGCCTCGGAACTACGATCTCGGAAACGGCGCTGCTTGTGGGTTTTTCACCTGCGGCTGTAGTGAGTACGTATCAAAAGTGGTGCACAGATGTTCAAACGACTAACTGTCGTCCGCAGCTCATTGATGCCAGAGGGAAGTGGATACTGTCGCGCATTGTTCACAGCGACCGCAGGGCCACAGTGCCACAAATCACCCGCAGCCACAACAGTGGTGATCAGAGCAATGTGTCACAGCACACAGTTCATCGCAGAATTCCGCGCTTGGGCCTGCGTAGCCGAAGACCCAGCCGGGTCCCCATACTCACCGCACGTCATCGCCAACATAGCATAAAAATGAGTAGAGGAAATCTGAGATCCGCACGTCATCGCCAACATAGCATGAAACGGGCCCAAGATCATCGAGATTGGATCGTGGATGATTGGAAGAAAGTGGCCTGGTCTGACGAATCAAGATTCCTCGTGCACCACGTAGACAGCCGAGCATGGATACGCCGATTACAAACGGAGGCTATGGCACCTGGATGCGCTGTTGGGCGGAAACAGGCCTGCGGCGGCGATGTTATGCTGTGTGCGATGTTTTCTTGGAACACTTTATGCCCCATTATCTCAGCAGCACAATCCACGACAGCTGTCAGGTAACTGAACATCGTTGCGGACCAAGTTCACCCATTCACGGCAACTGTGTTCCCTGCTGGTGATGGCCATTACCAACAGGATAATGCGCCATGCCACACTGCCAGGATCGTCAAGGAGTGATTCGAGGAACATGTTGGTGAATTTCTGTTAACGCACTTGTCTCCAAATTTACCTGACATGGACCAAATCGAACATTTGTGGTTCGACTTGGAAAAGCGGGTTTGCGATAAATCACCACGACCCGGAAATGTACTGGAACTGGAAGACCTGCTGTTGACATTCTGGTACCAGAAACCCCAGGATAACCTATCGCCACTTCATCGAATCGATACCTAGCAGAGTGGCCGCTGTTTTTCGGGCTAAAGGGGGTCCTACAGTTTATTAGGTAGGTGGTCATAATGTAATGGCTCATTGTGTAGATATTTAACTGATATCTTCAACCGAATAAGCTACACTATAAAAAATAAGTGATGTGAATTCACGAGAAATTTTTGAAAATAACGTACAGTGAAGTTGCCCGTAGATGTACCCCGTCGTTTAAACGAAACGTTACGAAATTTCCAATTTTATAAGCTCCCGTTTTTTTTTTTTTTTTTTTTTTAACTCCCACATTTTCAGAGGTTTCCCAAAGTCAGTAATTCCGTTTATTTCAGAAAAATTTCGTTTCGAGTCTGTCCGTATTTATACAGAAATTTCGTAAAAAAACGCAAATCCCGAATTTCTCAGCCCTTACACCCGATAATAATCCTTTCCTCCTGGTGGGATTCGATTCTACATAGTTCGCTTGGGTTGGCTGCGCGTCTTAACCACTGAGCCAGCAATCCACTGGAATTACAGCCACGTTCAAGGTAGAACTCTAATCTCGCGATATTGACAGGCTTTTTCTGTCACTATAATGCGAGTAAATTACTCATTTTATTTTCTGTTGGAGCTTATTACTTTCAAAAAGGTTTGTAATGATTTTTTTTATAGGACTTATCACACAATTTAATTATTTTTTTCATCGTTATTTTTCGAAGCAACAGTATACTAGGAATTTCAAATTTTTTTTAAACGGACAATGACTTTCAGTTATATATAGGAAAAGGCGAAACGTGCTATTTTACAGTATTATTTTACAAAACTACTAAATATAAAACTTACTCCTAACAATTATAACGAAGTAAATTTCTCCGTCATTTTTATCAGCGCCAGGATTCGAACCCGGGTTCCCTCATTCCGGAATAAGTTGCTCTACCTATTGAGCTACGCGGACGTTTTATTCTGATTCCTATCTGCCTTTATTATCGTGTGCGTCCTTCGGGCAGGCACGTCACATCTCCTGGTACGTTACATCATCTCCCCCTTATTTTTTTTTTATTTATTTTTTTCGAAGTGCTGGAGAAGAGATTCTCTTATTTTTCCTATCTCGCGGTGTGGAAAGAACATCACACCAATGCGAGATTTTGAACGGTCGGGTCATCCGGATAGTTCGGGCGCCATTATAACGAAGTAAATTTCTCCGTCATTTTTATCCGCGCCAGGATTCGAACCCGGATCCCCTCATTCCGGAACAAGTCACTCTACCAATTGAGCTACGCGGACGTTTTATTCTGGTTCCTATCTGCCTTTATGTCGTGTGCGTCCTTCGGGCAGGCACGTCACATCTCCTGGTACGTTACACAATTAATAGCTTTTTTGTCCTAAGGCCCCACAAACTGATACATAGACATCATGCAATCACCTGTACGATAATTTAGTTACCCGGTTTCGTACGGTAAGACAATATACAATAGCTGGTGCAAAGAAAACAACAACAACAAAAAAAAAACAAGTTAGTAAAATCGTGCAATTCATTGATTAATGTACGCTTTCCAACATACCAGAAATCTCAAAATAGTGTATATATACTGAAAATCCGAAAATCCCTTGGCGTAGAATACAAATAAATCTTTCCAAGTTTTCGCACATCAACCAGATTGCTTTTTCAAGGAAGGTAGACAGCCAACTGCAAACTGGATAATAGAACGTTTTAACACTTTGAACGCGATGACTTGACTAGACAATAAATGAATAGGAGCAAACGTGATATTTCGAAGAAAAGAGGTCACGTTGGTTGGGCACGCGGTACTATGGTAGAAAACTGAGCATTATTTGAAGAATTGATTCCAAATACGTGGCAACTCCAGAGAGACGCTATCATTGCAAGCCTCGCAGCTGGTCAAGATTTCTAAGGTTTCGCGAATGGCAGTAGATTTGGGTGTGGAATATGAAGCTAATTTCTTTACATCACTCTATATAGGAACGTCGGACTTGAACTTGACTTCTCTTGATAGGGCAGTGGTTATTTTTCCGTCTCTTGTTTATCTTTTATGTTCGTTTATTCTAATTCCAAACGAACGTTTGGTCATTCTGATGTAGTATCGCCTGGAGCCGTCCGAATATTTTAGTGGGATGGCATAAACACCTGCCTCATTGAGAAGAGGGGGCTTGTCAATATGTCTCTTAAGCATCGTATATAAAGATGCTGGAGACCTTATGTCGACACCGAAGTTCATCCTCTTGAGCGCGTTTTTGAGTTGATAGGAAACATTTTGTATGTAGAAAATAGAGCCCAGGTAGCGAAGTTGCGGCATAGAAATATTATTAGCACTCCTGGTCCTGGCTTTCTCGATAAAGTTATGCATCTGGTTCGAAGTATATCCTGCCTCAGTGGCCAATTCAACGATGCTTCTTAGTTCGGATTGTCTAGAACGGACATCGGATGAGACAGCGAAGGCTCTTCTAATTCGAGAACGAAATAAGGCTGTCTTGTAATCATCAGGGCAGAATGAACTGCAGAGCATCAGGTTGGGAACGGAGGTGGGTATATAATAAACTTCCGTATGAAGGTGGTTGTTATGCGATTTGCTCACTGAGACGTCGAGATAAGTTAAGGTACCATTGTGTTCAAGCTCCATGGTGAAATTGATCGTAGGGTGTATATAATTTATTTTATCGAGGAAAAACGGTAGAGTCTCCTTTCCGTGTGGCCATATGAAAAATACGTCGTCTGCATATCGTAGCCAGATGGTAGGTCTTGGGGTGATGTTGATGAATATATGTTGCTCAATGGGGCGAAGTATTGCTTCCGCGAGGACGGCTGAAAGCGAAGATCACATCGGAGCGCCATTTACTTGTTTATAAATAGACCGCGTGCCCAACCAACGCGGCCTCGTTTCTTCGAAATATCACGTTTGCTCCTATTCATTTATTGTCTAGTCAAGTCATCGCGTTCAAAGTGTTAAAACGTTCTATTATCCAGTTTGCAGTTGGCTGTCTACCTTCCTTGAAAAAGCCACCAGGTTGATGTGCGAAAACTTGGAAAGATTTATTTGTATTCTACGCCAAGGGATTTTCGGATTTTCAGTATAGTTATACTATTTTGAGTATAATTTGGTGTACAGTTCCTACTTATTGATACCAGAAATCATTACTCAAGTTATGAGGATAATGGTAGTGGAATAAATCTCACTCATGTGCACTGATCCTTGACGCGATTTCGATGATATTCAATAGAACTAGAACCGGTTCAGTATACTTTCGGAACAACATACTAAAGTTTTGTCGCAATAGAAGCATTTTGAATCAAGTTATGAGGATAAAGGCTGTGGAATAAATCTCGCTCCTGTGCTCTGACCTTTGAGTCCATTTCGATGATATTCAACAGAACCAGTTCAGTATACCTCCGAAGCAATATGTTTAAGTTTAGTCGCAATCGAATCATTTTTACGTAAGTTACGACGCATAAGAGCGACGGAATTTAGGCCGCTCCTATGTTATGACCTTTGTCCCCATTTCGTCCATTTTCAATAGGGTTCGTCCCCAAGTTGTCCCCTACCACATACTAAAATTTCATCGAAATGGAACCGTTCTTACACGAGTTATCGCGCAGACAGACAGAGAGACGGACGGACAAAGCTGGAGTATTTTTGCTTCTTCAACCTACTGTTGGAAAGCGTAAAAACGGGAAGAGGTGAAGGAATATCCGGTGCCACAATAACCAAAATTTAATTCAATATAATATCCACAATATCCGATCTCCGCTATAGAACTTGAAAATCAAATACTTCAACAGATTATTGAAACTTAACAGTTAATCAAACTTCCAAGTATTCCTGTGAATCTCTCCTAAAACCGGCAATTTTTTGTCATATCGATACGAGAAAAAGTGAAAATGGAGTTTTTCTGTTAATATAAGAAAGGAAGTGCGGAAAGCTTTCTGAAAATTTAGAATTTTCCTGGAGTACGAAAACTCCGTGAAATTTAGGTTTCATTCCGTCATTTCACGGAAAAGGTTGTTTCAGAAATACGCTTCTTTAATTCACGAAAGAAATGACGGAAAATTGTCCGTGAATTTCATAAAATGTTTTACAGTGTAAGAACACTACAGCTCTTTTGCGTGAATGACGGATAAGCTCCCAAGAAGTGTGACGTATTACAGGGTGAATCACGTGTCAAGACGACATACCTGTAGCGATATATTCCGTCCGTGTAGCTTAGTTGGGAGAGAAATCCACTCATCCAGGTTCGATTCCTGTCACGGGCAAATTTGTGTTTTCACATTGGCGCCCGAATGTAAAAATAGATCTACTGGCCTTTGGGTTCTTTGAAAACTGTGTGATGTTTGTTCCACACATCGTCTGGAATTAATGAAAATTTCCTACTTCGCTTCAAATAAAAAAAAATAAAATAAATAAATTAAGAGGGAGATGATGTGACGTACGACACAGAGGTGAATCACGTGTCAAGACGATCTGTAGCGATATATTCCGTCCCTGTAGCTCAGTTGGGGGAGCAACTCACTCCGGAGAGAGGAGACGCAGGTTCGATTAACGGGCAAATTTGTGTTTTCACAGAAGGAATGATTTATGCTATCATGAGCAAAAGAAACACTGAAGTGAACACTGAAGGACAGGAAAAGACGCAGAAGTGACAACGTTGGAGATGGGTAGATGAAATTCGAAAGCATGACGGAATAACATGCGAGAGAATTGCTCAAGACAGAGTTGTGGAAATGAGTTGGGGAGGCATTCATCCAACACTGGACTCAGAATGGTTGATGATGAATAATCAAAAATCTTTATGTGTTATTGATATGCCTAATCATTATTTATTTGACAGTGTCACGTGTTCTAGCGTTATGAAACAATCCCTTGGATTTTTTTTTTTCTCTTACGATATCATACATTTATATATTTTAATGTTTTTTTACCCTGTTTCATCTTTGTTGTTGCCATATACTTCTTTTTGTATTTGCAGTGTTGCGTCGTACTAAATTATTAAACCAACATCGTATGTATGTCACGTGGTTTACTTACTAATTCAGCGCTTCCAGATGTACGTGCATTCTGAAGCACATTCGAAATCGAGATGACTCCTGTGAATAAAACGAAATGATAAGGTTGTTCGAATGTTTTCCTTTTCACGGGAATTCTTATCTGTTATTGGTATCTGATCGCCTTCTTTTACATTTGAAGTTTTGTCGCATCATCATCATCCAGTTGCGGCTGCATTGATTTCAACAATGGTTGTATGAACAAGCGACTTTTATCTATTTCTCCCGCTGCCTGCCTGCCAGCTGATGGGAACGCCCATCTGACGTTTTTCCAACTTTGGAAAAAGGACACCTGTCATTCCTTTTGCCGGCTTGCAAACAACTCACTTCCCCGTTTGTTGTTTCCGAGGTGTGGATCTGAATCTTCCCCTAGCACCGTCTGGCTATGTGTCTTTAATGTCGCCTTAAGTTATTGTATTGTGCAGCGTCGTCGTTATACTTACTTCATTTCTGTGCTGGGATATTTTCAGATTATGAATAAGACAGAAGAAACAACAGAACTTGTACACTCCATGGAAGACCACAGGGCTAACGACTACGGAACGGTAAGTCCTCCGGTCGCTATTAGGCAGTGCGAAATTTATTCAGAAAATGTCACGTGACACATCTGCTATGCGGGAAAAAAAACAAAAAAAAAATCTCGTTAGTGATCTTTTACTTTTGCGTAGTTATACTTCCTTTTCTAATATCCTTCCTCCCAAATTACTTTCTTTTTAAAGTTTAAATAAAAAGGGTGTTTTAAACTATAGAACTAAGACAAGAAAATAAATTTGAAAATTTCTTTACGATGGCAGAAAATATTCCCAATGACTTATATCCCTGCTGATACTTTTTATTATTAATTCACTACTAAAGCCTAACTGCAACGATATATCGTTACTGTTATATATATATATATACACTGAAGAGCAATTGAATTAGAGATACCTGTCTAGTAACGTGTAGCAACACCTTTCGTCCTGATGACGGCGGCAATTCGTTTCGGCATAGATTTCGACAAGACACCGGAAGCGTTGGGAAGCCATACGGATCCACGACCCCTGAACAAGCTCCGACAGTTCACGAAGATTTGATGGAGGAAGGGGGGGGTCAGAGCCTCGAACATATCTCTCGATGGCATCCCAGATGTGCTCGATGAGATTGAGGTCTGGTGACCTAGCTGGCCAAGGAAGCGAGGTCACATTGGTGGAGTGTTCATCCAACCATTCGGATGCAATTCGGGAGCGATGGCACGGTGCATTGTCTTGTTGCAGGATGAGGACCCTAGTGGGGTGTTGAAGACGCGCAAACGGGAGCAAATGGTCGTCCAGGATATCCCGGTAACATTGACCTGTGAGGGACGATGTCACACGTACTAGGGGTCCCATTTCAGTCCACGTAAACAGTTCCCAGACGAAAATGCCACCCCCACCAGCTTGAAGAGTACCCTGCTGGCAAGAAGGATCCATCGCTTCATGTGGTTTGCGCCGTACTCGTATCCTGCCATCCGCATGTACCAACGTGAATCTCGACTCATCAGTCCAGGCAACATTTTTCCCACATGTCTAGGGTCCAGTGGCGATGTTCCGGCGCCCATGCTAATCTTTGCACCCTGTGATGTGCGGTCAGCAGCGGTACCCTCGTGGGACGATGGCTTCTGTACCCCATAGCGAGAAGATGGTTCTGGATGGTGTGGCTGCTTACACGTTTTTGTGCACCAGCGTTAAATTGCCGAGTGATTTCTTGCACTGTAGCCCGTCTATCCGCTGTTACAATGCGAGCTAGCCGACGATGACCCCGCTCATCCACACGCTGTTGTCCACGGCATGCAGTTGGCCGTTGCAGGGATGGTTTTACCGGATTCGATGTACTCACGGTGTACCCGTGACACAGTGACTCGTGAAAATCCCAGTGCCTGCACGACTTCCGAGATGGAGTGACCCATTCGTCGGGCCCGACAATTTGCCCACGATCAAATGCGCTTAGATCCTTCGTCTTACCCATACTGCGTTCGACTCTTACTGATTCCCGTCCCACCACTCCTTATATTGTCGGATCGTTGCATACGGCATGTCGTTTCCGTTTACAGAGCCGCCCACAGCGCCACATTTGCATAACGCCAGCTGTCTTTAATTCAATTGCTCTTCAGTGTATAAATACATGTTACAGTTATATTTAGTAACGATATATTGTTACAGTTAGGCCTTAGTAGCGAAATAATAATAAAAAGTATCAGCAGGGATGTAAGTCATGGGAACATTTTCTGTCATCGTGTACAATTTTCCAAATTTATTTTCTTCGATGTCCGTTGCCTTTCATACTTTCCTGTAGAAACACTTAAAATGTTCAAAGATTACAGGCCTCGCAAAAAAATTTTTATTGGAATAAATAAAAATAAAAATAAAAATAATAACACTTTGGTAAGTGGAAACGTAATTTACCAGACTCACGAAAAAAAATATCACGCACGAAAAAAAAATATATATATATCTAAAAATAAATAAATATATATATCTAAAAAACATATCCTGGTACTCTTTGTAGATAATTCATGCTATGTATGCATCTTTCGCATGCCAAGATCTTTGTGGGTGCGAAATAAAACGAGGATTAGAGATTACACATTTATTTTGGTACAACATTTTGCATTTATTCGCGTAACTCACGACCACACTGAGCCACAGACAGGTACACACTAAGTGGAATTAAATCATAACAACAAACAATAAGGTTTACTAATTCCTGATATTGAGCCGTACGTAGGTATATGGATTAATGAGTGTTATTGGCATAAAACCAATGAGAAAAGATATATGAATCATAGAAGTAAATAAAACCAAGGAGAAAAGATATATGAATCATAGAAGTAAATAAAACCAATGAGAAAAGATATACAAATCATGGAAGTAAATAAAACCAATGAGAAAAGATATATGAATCATAGAAGTAAATAAAACCAATGAGAAAAGATATATGAATCATAGAAGTAAATAAAACCAATGAGAAAAGATATATGAATTATAGAAGTAAATATAGAAGTAAATATCTGAACTATGGCGGGGGCAATAGTAAGTACGTATTTCGACTGTTTAGTTTTTCAAGGACAACTGTTATCATTATATATTATTCCGATTTAGACGAACGTAAGAAATGACCCTGACACCAATTAAATATGATGTAGGTACGAAAGTCCATCTGCGCATGCGCAAGCTAAAATCTGACCATAAATAGAAAGAAAAGCTGAATCGCAAGTGTGTTTGTGAGAGGGATTTCTAACTTTTGGTCTAGGATATCTACAGGTTACACCCTTTCGTGTTATACATCATTTTAAGGCTCTCGTCAATAGTAGGTTAACCCCCACCTCCGGTGGAAGTCAGCAGGCCAAATTTCGCTACGACGCATACTTTACTTCTGCCGCGGAAAATGCATAGCATCAAAACGCATTTTTGTTACGACTTTTATCACATTCATACATGTACATTGCATATACCAATTTTCATTTCAATTGTATTAGGTGCGTAACTTAATTCTCGGCCCCTAACCGCAAGCGATCATAGAACGTCGGCAAATTCAAATAGCTGTGTGCGATAATGGCTGATTGCAGCGCCATCCAACAGCTTTCCAGGCAACCGTAACCGCTCACAGCTGTAGTGACAGAAGGGACGAAAGTTGACGGTGAAAGCAATGCCGTTCGAGAAGCAACATTTGAGGCACTACCTCCTGTTCGCGTTTCAGCTGAAAAAAGTGCCGCGGAAGTCCAGCAAATGGTCCGCGCTGCTTTGGGTGAGGCTGCTGTGTCCTACAGCACGTGTAAGAAGTGGTTCCAGCGGTTTAAGCAGGGAAATTTCGATCTCCGTGATGCAGAACGTCCGGGACAGCCACAGAAAGTTGACTATGAGGAACAGGAACAACTGTTGGACGCGAATCCCTGTCGCACACAGTCAGAGCTAGCCCAGGAACTCGGAGTAACACGGCAAGCCATTGCAAAGCGCCTGCACAAGCTTGGACGGATTCACAAGGAGGGCCGTTGGGTGCCCCACCAACTCACAGCTGCGAACAAGTCTAGGCGCTACGATGTTGCTGTGTCCTTGCTCTCCAGATTCAAGAAGAAGGATTTTCTCCACAAGATTTTGACCTGTGATGAGAAGTGGATCCTCTACGATAATCCTAAGTGGCGCAAATCGTGGGTTTATCCAGGTCAGACTACCACCAGTACCGCCAAACCGAATTTCCATGCCAGGAAATTGTTGCTGTGCATACGGTGGGATCAGAGCGGTGTCGTACACTATGAGTTGCTCAAACCTGGTGAAACGGTCAATGCTGAGCGTTATTGTCAGCAACTCATTCGTGTGAGTGACACAATCGAGGCGAAAAGGCCATACACCGGCAAGTGCAGAAGGTCGGTCCTGTTGCTTCAGGATAACGCGCGTCCTCCCACCGCGAAAACGACTTTAAACACGATCGCTGACCTGAGATGGGAGATTTTGTTCCACCCAGCGTATTATCCAGACCTCGCCCCGTCGGATTACCAATACTTTCGTTCCCTGCAACACCACTTGAGTGATACGCACTTCACTTCTGTCGAGGAGGTCTACACAAGTATTGATAACTTTATCAACTCGAAACAGCCCACTTTTTTCCGCAGTGGCATTCGGCAGTTCCTTGACCGATGGCTCAAATGTATCCAACACGACGGGATTATTTCCCTGATTATGTACGTATTCGATTTGCTATAATTTGCTGATAACGTGTCGTGTCTATGGCCGATAATTAAGTTGCACACCTAATATGATTCCTTCTGGGTGTTTCGTTTTTTATTGGCAAAGAGTGTATTTTCGAAATGGAGAAAAGAATATCCTCACACGCACACACATAGAAATTTTTAAACAGTACCGAAAACGTAGACGTATCAGGTACCTATTTCGGAATTTTCTGTAATATAAATATGTTAACTGCATCGTTTCTTTTTCCGAAAGTTTTTGTTTTTTTCCGCTTACTGTTTCTGAAGAACTTTTTATTAATAACATGTAGGCCCACCTCGGGCCTTCAGAGCAGAAGCAATTTGACCTGGAGTAGATTTATACAAGCCATGCACATACGATAATCTGGGACCATTCTTCCAGTAAAATATGTCCCAACTGTGACAGTGTTGTTGGAGGTGGAAAGCGTGATCTGACCTTTCATTCCAGATATTCCAGCAAATGTTCAATAATATTGAGATCTGGAGATTTAGGTGGGCTGGTTTGTTGCTGTATTACATCCTCGTTCGTACTTTGCGAAATACAACGTGACACGTTTTGCACAGTGCATGTGTGTATTACTATACTTGTCAACAGCTGAAAAGGTACGGAAATCAAAGCAGCAGATTTTATGTTTCGATGGACGTTGAACCTGAATGTGGTAATAAAAAGTTTCAGTTGGCTCTACATTTCAAGATCCAACAGTAACCCTTTCAGAGTAAGAAATTCAATACGATTTGCATCCTTATTTTTCAGCAGTCAAGATATATCATTTAGTTACTATAGGGCCTTATCAATAATCAAATGGGCTCCGGAATAATGAAATATAGGGAAGGGCAAAAAACTAATTTTAGTTTCCCCTCCGAATGCAATTTTTTTTATCGCAACTATTACATTAGAAAATTTTGCTAAAAACTATTCCAGCATAATTTTCTCAAAAACTGTAACAGCTATTCTGAACTAAAGAGACAGTCTTGTACAGTTTTACGAACTACACAAACTGGCTAAGTATCGTTTACCAGTTCCAATTTATTAGGGAGATAATTGCGATGGTATTTATCATTTATATACACATATGTATATATATATATATATATATATATATATATATATATATACTTAAGAGCAAAACTGAAGACTAAGGAAAAAATTTTAGAATTTAGAACGAAGGGTGCAAAATAACCTGAAAATCAAAACGCGCAACGCAGCAGTTTTGAAATATATATATATATATATATTCTATTAAGAAGATACCTAAGCAAAAAAATACATATATAATTTTGACTCACACCAAGTACAACATAGAAAAGGTTATGTATCTACCTGTGTGAGTAAAAGGAGAAAAGATAAAAAAATAAAATAAAACATCTGAATGTAGAAGGTGTCGAGAATACTGAGCCTTGGCTTTATCAAGGACCAGCAAAAACTCTGCATTTTCTCACTTCCACAAAGACCTAGTTGGAAATGGGTTTCTGCAAGGCCATAGATGCAAGTAACATTCCCACCTAAAATTGTTTTAAAAAATATATATATGTGTCATGTCCTCCGCAGAGTTGTATGACCTAGCACTAGTTAACAATTTTGCTTGCATCCATTAACCTTCCTGGCCCGACCCATGCTCTTCATCTGTTACTATTAAACAGAGAGAAGAAGATTAAAGAGAACTCAAGCTGTGAGAGTGACATAATAATAAGAAATAATTTTCAGCTATAACGAAATGCCAAGTTCGTTTGAGAGAGAATTTAAACCTGAAAATCAATGCAAAAGAAATCCAAATTTTTACATAGCAATTAAAAAAGGAAATATTAATTTTTAAAAAACAGATTTTTGAAAGAAAACTTGAGTCTGAAACCCCCTACTCTACAACTTATGACAGCACGAAAACGAGAATAAGTTAAAGACAATAATTAACTAAAGAAAACTTTGTGAAAGTTATATGACTTAAACAGTTAGTTGTATTATGTACAAAGTATTTCAGCAGTGCTTTAAGTGCATAATTAATTAGTTATTAAGAACTTAACTACTTTGAAAACACAGCGCATAGAAAAGGAACAAGCTTAGCCATCTTCTGTTCCTTGGTACCCCAAAAGACGCGCAAAGTTATAAAGAAAAGAAAGAGTTAAAACCCGCAAAAATGTTAACAGACAAGCCAGTGCCTAAAAGCTGAAAGGCTAAAAATCAACAGAGAAAAAGTACATGAAGTACAAACATTGAACTTATAAAACCTAAAACCCAAAAACAAGGAAGAGAGCTTACCTCTTGTGTGACAAAACTTTCTCCTCACAATAGCAAAACATGGCTGTCCTCTTCCGCCACTCCCTAGTCGCTGGGGGCAGTGAGGGAGGGGCTGATGGCCTCCTCATACAGAAAGAAACCAACTCGCGGAGATTTTAACCAGAGAAAAAAATATATATAAACTTAAGACTGTGGATCTGTATGATCAGAAAGAGCAGAATTAACTCTCCAGAATACATGAGAAATATTATAAAATACACGAGTAGTGTATTTAATAATCTTTGCATGTAATAAATCACCTTAGTGAGCTTCTATAGATTAATCAGAATCTTATTAATTTTAATGTTGGCTTTACTATTTTTAGTATAGCTATCCTAGTGATTAATAACTAGTTTTCTTTTTTATTTGTTTTTATTTTCTTTTATAAACAGATTTTTAAGCTTTTTTTGTGATTTTGTTTATATTATTTAATTTTTTTGTTTTAATAGGACCTTCATATCCATAGCACTAAGGTTCCTCTAGGTAGTTAATAGGCATCCTCTAGCCAACTTCCTTACGGCTTTTATTGGTCAGAATCATATTATTAACTGTGTAGAAAATTAAAGCAGATCTGCCAACCTTACTCTATTATTCAGAATAATTTTTCTTAAAGTTCTTTTGATGAAAGAAGAAGGAATTTCGTTCTCTAGAAAACTATCTAATAGTATATTAATGTGGTAATTGAAGTCCAAATTGTTGCTGCAAATTCTTGAAATTCTTAGGACCTGAGAAATTAGTACATTCTCAATTACTTTGGTTGAAATGTTATTATTCCAGTGTAGATATTTAATTACTTTGAAAGGAAAATTAACTCTTTTATCAAAGAGGCTAATAGATGGGTTACCTCTGTTGAGCTTAATGCTTAAGTCTAGGAACTCAAGTTCCTGATTACAGTGGTTGGTTTTACATAAGTTAAGAGAGCTAGGATAGATATTATCAAAATCACTCTCTATAACTTCTGAATTATTGATACACAGCAGATCATCAATATATCTAAAAGTGTAAAGGTAGTTATCTGAGCAGGTGGGGTGATTTTTAATGAATTTATATTCCTTAAAGAACAGGAATAGATTAGCGATATTCGTGGACGTCGATGTTCCCATGGGAATACCGTTCACTTGCTTAAAGAGAGTATTATTATATAAGATATGGTTATTTTTTATGCAGCAATTGAGATAAGAGTTCCAAGTTCCTACATTAACAAATTAGTTAAGTTTAAATTCTGCATACAGCTCTTTAAAGGTAGTGATTATATCTGATAGAGGCAGATTAGTATATAGGTTTTCAAAATCATAACTATTAATATCTAGGGGACAAACTTTGAGTATAGTAGAAATTACTTCTGCATTATTATTAATTATCCAAAAATCTCTGTACATCAAGTTAGTACAGTTTCTAATGTGTTTCAAAACCTTCTTTAAGACATCTTCAAAAGCAAGATCTATTTTCTTTTTATGACTCCTTACTCCACTAGCTATGAACCTGAACTTCACAGGATCCTTATGAAACTTAACCGTTGCAAAAAGAAATGGAAATTCAGGCTCATATCTTCTTGTTTGTGGAATTTTAAGTTTCTTGAAGAATGCCTTAAACCAATTTTCTAACTGCTTGGTAGAATAACTTACGGGCTCGTATGTTACTCTATTATTGAGTTCCATAGTTAACAATTCAAAATAGAACTTCTTACAGATAATTGCAAAATTATTGCTAGCTTTATCCGTAGTGGTAAAAATAAATTGGTCTTGTAGTTTGGAGAGTGACCTTTTAGCTTCTCCAGAGAAAAAGAGATTTCTGTCGAAACAAAAGTCCAGACCTGCCAACTCCCCGGTGAAGCTATTGATTATATTATATTTCCATTCTGCGAAGGCCTCAATAGGCTGATTGTACGTTAAACTGGTTTTTACGATGTACCTATTAACATCTTGAGTGAAGCTCTCAAGAATCCTTTCTTTGGAAATTGTGAAGGAAGGTCTGAATTTAGAGCCATACTCTAATAAATTCCTAAGCTTTTCATTTTCGACAAAACTCAAGTTTCCGGTTATAATATGGTTGTAATTCTTATCAAAGTGAACTCTTTCTTTATGTTCATCACAAGAACATGTAGTAATTACAGGAATGTAGCTCGAAGAGTTAAGTTTGTAGTTTTTAACTATTGACCCTAAAGTCTTAACATATTTAAAACTTACAATAGACTGGTGCCTGTGGATGGGAAAAAAATTGCATTATTGTAGAACAGCTTCCTTACATTGAGATTATCCTAGGCTGTATTTAGAAACCTGATGGTTACAAAATTACTGGAAAATTCTTTAAGAGAAATTTTATCTTTAAGAATATGTTTAAGAATGTCCAGAACCAAAGCAAAAACATGCTTATCAACATGGTCAGCAGATTCATTCCAGAATTTGAAAAAACTTTTAAGGACAGAGTGCTTGAAGGACTTGAGAATTTTGTAAGAATTTTTAACAAAATTAGTGCCAGTTTTAAAGCTTTCCAGAGTTATTAGCAAGTTAGCAAAATCAACTTTGCTTGATGTGCGAAATAATTGAAATTTTGCAGCATCAGTCTCTTTATCCCTATGGCCTTAATTCCACTCTATCTGACAATAAGCATAATCAACATAAATTTTCAATTCGTGAACTCTTCTTTCTTGTTAATAATAAGAGCTGCACTAGAGGTAATAGAGGACAGAGGTTATTTCGCACATCAAGCAAAGTTGATTTTGCTACTTACTGGCAGAACTAGTGGTGTTGGATTTATAATAAACAAGAAACTGAAGGATAAAGTTGCAGAAGTTGAAAGTTCCTCTGACAGAGCTGCACAACTTGTTATCCAACTCTCGAGAAGATACCAGGCTCAGATTATTCAAACTTATGCACCCACCACAAGTCATCCTGAAGAAGAAATTGAAGAATTTTATGAGGAAATTTGTCATCTAAATAATAAAGGTAAGCAGCACTTGAAAATAATTATGGGAGATTTCAATGCAAAAATAGGTCAACGGCAACAGAATGAAACTTCAGTAGGTAAATTCGGTCACGGCAACAGAAACCAGCGTGGAAATACTCTCGTTGAGTTTGCAGAGGCAGAAGGGTTTTTCATCTTGAACTCCTTCTTCAAGAAAAAGCCACACAGGAAATGGACATGGAGACATCCAAATGGGACGACAAGTGAAATTGATTTTATTATGTGTAACAAAAAATTCGTCATAGAAGACTGCAGTGTGCTAAATAAGTTCAACACAGGTAGTGACCATAGATTGGTGAGATGTAAGATGCACCTCAACACTAAACTTGAACGTGGCAAGCTCATAAGACAAACAAAATCTATTGACATAACCAACCTTAAAAAACACCATAATACCTTCAAGTTGGAACTGAAGAACAGGTTCTCTGCTTTAGAAGGCCTAACATCGGAAGAAGTGGACATCTCTGAAGTTAACAGAAAAGTAACAAAAGCTCTTATGGAAACAGCAACAAAATTAGCTGGGTCTAAGAACAAGTTGCATGTAAATAAATTATCAGGAAAAACGAAAATGTTGATGCAAAAAAAGAAGAGAGATGAGGACAACTAAAGAAGATGTGACTTCCAAAGTGGAATATATAGAGCTATGCAAGACAGTACGAAAAAGTATCACTGAAGACGTAAGAAAATTCAACTGTGAACTAGTGAGGAAAGCAATTGAAAACAACCAAAGCCTAAAGATAGCAAAGGGACATCTGAGTAAGGGAAGAAAACAGATTATGGCACTGAGAAAAGAAGATGGTTCTGTAACAAGAAATAGAGGCGAAATTTTGACAAGAGTGAAAGATTTCTACTATAAATTATATGAAAGGGATGATACATGCACTCCAGACATCATGAAAGATACCGGTACCAGAGTTCCTCCAGTCCTTCCAGCAGAAGTTGCATATGCAATCAAGAACATGAAGCGGGGAAAAGCTCCAGGAGAAGATGGAATTACTGTAGACATCATACAAGAAGCAAGTGGAGAAATCGAAACAGTACTCGCCCAAATTTTCACTCGATGCCTTAATGAAGGAAAGATTCCTGAGGATTGGAACACCGCTACAATGATCCTGCTACATAAGAAAGGTGACATTGAGGATCTCGGAAACTACAGACCTATCAGCCTCCTATCAGTAGTTTATAAAATCTTCACTAAAGTTCTTTCACACCGCTTGAAGGTAACACTGGACATGGCTCAACCGAGAGAACAAGCTGGATTCAGGAGTGGCTACAGCACAATAGATCATATCCATGTGCTGAGAGAACTAATTGAAAGAGCGAGGGAATATGAACTTCCATTGTGCATGGCTTTTATCGATTATGAAAAAGCCTTTGATTCGGTGAAACCATCAGCAGTTACAATGGCTCTGAAAACCTGCGGTATTGAAGATGCATACATTAATATTATTAATAACATCTATGAAAATGCAAGTGCAAAGATTAGACTGTTTGAAAATACAACACACATAAAAATTGGAAAGGGAGTGAGACAAGGTGACACCATATCTCCGAAGCTCTTTAATGCCACATTGGAGGGTGTTTTTCAGTCACTGAGCTGGGAAAACAAGGGGATAAAGATTAATGGAGATTATCTAACCCACCTTCGTTTTGCTGATGATGTAGTCATTTTTGCAACTAGCCCATCAGAGCTGCAGAGTATGATCCAGGAACTTGCTGACAAGAGTAAAGAAGTGGGATTAAAAATGAACTTTCAGAAGACAAAAGTGATGTTCAATGCTTTTACAAGAAATGAAGATTTATCGATTGATGGAGAAAAGCTGGAGATAACAGATACGTACGTTTATCTTGGACAGCAGATATCAAGTGAGGGTCACATTGATGAAGAAATTAATCGGCGTACAAAACTTGCCTGGAGAGCTTTTGGAAGAAACAGCATAATTTTCAAGAGCAATATGCCATTATGTCTTAAAAGAAAAGTATTTGATCAATGCATCCTTCCAGTGCTTACGTATGGTGCAGAGACGTGGACCTTAACTAAGAGAGACATACAAAGGCTGCAGACAAATCAAAGCAGCATGGAGAGGTGCATACTTGGTGTAACCAGGAGAGATAAGAAGAGGAACTCGTGGATCCGAAAAATGACAAGAGTGGAAGACATCATGATCAGAGTTAAATCCCTGAAATGGCAATGGGCTGGACATACTGCCAGAAGGACAGATCATCGATGGACAGCCGAAATTTTAGATTGGATTCCAAGGGACAGGAAAAGACCCAGAAGAAGACCACATGGGAGATGGGTGGATGAAATTCGAAAGTATGCAGGAGTGACATGGAGGAGACTGGCACAAGACAGACCGTTGTGGAGGAAACTTGGGGAGACCTTCGTCCAGCAGTGGATTGATAATGGTTGCCAATTATGATGATGATGATGATGATATATGTGGTCTTCTTCTGGGTCTTTTCCTGTCCCTTGGAATCCAATCTAAAATTTCGGCTGTCCATCGATGATCTGTCCTTCTGGCAGTATGTCCAGCCCATTGCCATTTCAGGGATTTAACTCTGATCATGATGTCTTCCACTCTTGTCATTTTTCGGATCCACGAGTTCCTCTTCTTATCTCTCCTGGTTACTCCAAGCATGCACCTCTCCATGCCTCTTTGAGTTGTTTGCAGCCTTTGTATGTCTCTTTTAGTTAAGGTCCACGTCTCTGCACCATACGTAAGCACTGGAATGATGCATTGATCAAATACTTTTCTTTTAAGACATAATGGCATATTGCTCTTGAAAATTATGCTGTTTCTTCCAAAAGCTGTCCAGGCAAGTTTTGTACGCCGATTAATTTCTTCATCAATGTGACCCTCACTTGATATCTGCTGTCCAAGATAAGCGTACGTGTCTGTTATCTCCAGCTTTTTTCCATCAATCGATAAATCTTCATTTCTTGTAAAAGCATTGAACATCACCTTTGTCTTCTATAAGTTCATTTTTTAATCCCACTTCTTTACTCTTGTCAGCAAGTTCCTGGATCATACTCTGTAGCTCTGATGGGGTAGTTGCAAAAATGACTATGTCATCAGCAAAACGAAGGTGGGTTAGATAATCTCCATTAATCTTTATCCCTTTGTTTTCCTAGTTCATGATTGAAAGGCCTTTTCCAATGTGGCATTAAAGAGCTTCGGAGATATGGTGTCACATTGTCTCACTCCCTTTCCATGTGTGTTGTATTTTCAAACAGCCGAATCTTTGCACTTGCATTTTCATAGATGTTATTAATAATATTAATGTATGCATCTTCAATACCGCAGGATTTCAGAGTCATTGTAACTGCTGATGGTTTCACCGAATCAAAGGCTTTTTCATAATCGATAAAGGCCATGCACAATGGAAGTTCATATTCCCTCGGTCTTTCAATTAGTTCTCTCCGTACGTGGATATGATCTATTGTGCTGTAGCCACTCCTGAATCCAGCTTGTTCTCTCGGTTGAGCCATGTCCAGTGTTACCTTCAAGCGGTGTGAAAGAACTTTAGTGAAGATTTTATAAACCACTGATAGGAGGCTGATAGATCTGTAGTTCCTGAGATCCTCAGTGACACCTTTTTATGTAGCAGGATCATTGTAGCGTTGTTCCAATACTCGGGAATTTTCCCTTCATTAAGGCATCGAGTGAAAATTTGGGCGAGTACTGTTTCGATTTCTCCACTTGCTTCTTGTATGATGTTTACAGTAATTCCATCTTCTCCTGGAGCTTTCCCCCGCTTCATGTTCTTGATTGCATGTGCAACTTCTGCTGGGAGGACTGGATGAACTCTGGTACTGGTACCTTTCATGATGTCTGGAGTACATGTGTCATCCCTTTCATATAATTTGGAGTAGAAATGTTTCACTCTTGTCAAGATTTCGCCTCTATTTGTTGTTAGAGAACCATCTTCTTTTTCAGAGCCATAATCTGTTTTCTTCCATTACTGAGATGTCCCTTTGCTATCTTTAGGCTTTGGTTGTTTTCAATTGCTTTCCTCACTAGTTCACAGTTGAATTTCCTTAAGTCTTCAGTGATACCTTTTCGTACTGTATTGCATAGCACTATACATTCCACTTTGGAAGTCATATCTTCTTTAGTTGTCCTCATCTCTCTCTATTTTTGCATCAACATTTTGGTTTTTCCTGATAATTTTTTCACATGCAACTTGTTCTTAGACCCAGCTAATTTTGTTGCTGTTTCCATAAGAGCTTTGGTTACTTTTCTGTTAACTTCAGAGATGTCCACTTCTTCCGATGTTAGGCCTTCTAAAGCAGAGAACCTGTTCTTCAGTTCCAACTTGAAGGTATTATGGTGTTTTTTAAGTTTGGTTATGTCAATACATTTTGTTTGTCTTATGAGCTTGCCACGTTCGAGTTTAGTGTTGAGGTGCGTCTTACATCTCACCAGTCTATGGTCACTACCTCTGTTGAACTTGTTTAGCACACTGCAGTATTCTATGACGAATTTTTTGTTACACATAATAAAATCAATTTCACTTGTCGTCCCATTTGGATGTCTCCATGTCCATTTCCTGTGTTGCTTTTTCTTGAAAAAGGAGTTCAAGATGAAAAACCCTTCTACCTCTGCAAACTCAACGAGAGTATTTCCACGCTGGTTTCTGTTGCCGTGACCGAATTTACCTACTGAAGTTTCATTCTGTTGCCGTTGACCTATTTTTGCATTGAAATCTCCCATAATTATCTTCAAGTGCTGCTTACCTTTATTATTTAGATGGCGAATTTCCTCATAAAATTCATCAAATTATTCTTCAGGATGACTTGTGGTGGATGCATAAGTTTGAATAATCTGAGCCTTGTATCTTCTCGAGAGTTGGATAACGAGTCGTGCAGCTCTGTCAGAGAAACTTTCAACTTCTACAACTTTATACAACATTTTGAGTATACAAACATGTCAATTGTATTTTCCAAACTAATAAAATCTCTACAGTATTATGTATTCACATCTTGCAGCTTTATCTAAATACTCGGTTGTTGCTTCCGGATGTGGTGATTTTCTTGTGGCCACATTCCCGGTCCCCTTCCATCTTTTGTTACGGGACAAAAATATTTATGTACTATTTTCTCTTCGCCAAGTTTGTAATTGAGTTTTTTGCCCTATCTGCAAAGGGGGCGCGATAGCCTCCCCCCAAAAGGACGAGGGGATCCCCCGTGGTGTTATTGTCTGCGCTATAGGGGTTTCTTATACAGCTGCACTAAAAGTAAACCCTAACTTCCATAGTTCGTGAGATATTGACCTAATCACGGGCATTCTTTGTAACCCTGTATACTTCACATCGCGGGTGACGTCGTCCCTTTGATTTACATACCACGCAATGCGCATACTCTGGTCACAATCGGTGTTTCCATCATTTTGATGAATCCCTGTATGTACGCCCTCGTGTTTTGTTTAAATATGTCAGTCCTAAATCTGAATAAAATATGAAAGGAAGTTTAGAATTTTCTAAGCACACGAGGGTTAGGTAGGTATAAAGACATTACTACCAGAATGGGAGCAAACGCTAACGCTACAGACAAGGTTATGCACGCAAACTACACGTATCCATTACTGTAAAAAGAAAAAAGTGGTGTTAATTCACGTAAAATTTCTGAAAATAACGTGCAGCAAAGTTGCCGGTAGGTATCCGTGTTTTTCAGAAATTTCCGTTTGTAATAGTGCCCGTTCATTTTAACTTCCGTATTTTTACCGATATTTCCGTCGACAGAAATTCCGTTTATTTCAGATAAATCCATTTCTGTTTTTTTCGTACTGAAATTGAAATTCCGCAAAATCAACAAACTCGCACAGGTCAGGATCGAGCACCCGATCTTTTAGATACCCGGGCAGGCCACTTGTGCTTTTACCAACTGATCCACAAACGCTCGGCAACTTGACTCACGTATGTCTTAAAACGAATCGCACGACAAAGAAATTTTGTTTGTTTGTCATTAATGTGAGTGATTTAGTCATTTTATTTTCTGTTAAAGCTTATTATTTTTCTGAATAGGTTTGTAATTTTTTTTTTCCTATTGGAGGACTTTTCAAATATTAAGCATTTTTCATCGTGGTGTTTCGAAGCAACAAATTGCTTCGAAACACAAAATTAGAAATTACGTACAACGGGTTTCCCATCAGGAGTTGTATCCAGTGCAGAAAGAATTTTTCAAATTGAAGATTTAAAAGCAGAGATATAGGGGGAAAAAGCAATTTACCATTACGCCCTCTAGCGGAAAGTCTACGAATTACTTGAAGATTTTGAAATTATATGAAAAACATGTCACACTGGAAACACTATCAACCAAAGAAGGAATTTTTCAAATCGGACTCCTAAAAGTAGAGATATTGACAAAAATAAGATATATATCTACGCCCCCTGGCGTAAAAACCATGCATTATTTTAAGAAGAAAATGTTTCTAAAAGGTTTGTCGACATGAGTAGTATCGGTCTACATACGACGTTTTTCTCAATCGAGAATTTGGAAGCTCATATTTTGCTGCAAATACATCAGAAGCGGAAATTAAGATTTACGCTCCCTGGTCGCCAAACCATTTTTTTTACCAAAATTAGAAATTATGTGCAAACGATTTCCCATCAGGAGCTGTATCCGGTGCAGAGATAATTTTTCAAATCGGATGTATAGAAGCAGAGACTACGCCCCCTAGCGGAAAGTATATGAATCACTTGAAAATTTTGAATTTATATGAAAAACATGTCACACTGAAAACACTATCCAACAAAGAATAAATTTTTCAAATCGGACTCCTAGAAGTAGAGATATTGACAAAAGTAAGATGTACATCTACGTCCCATGGCGGAGAAACTGTGGGATATTTTAAGAAGGAAATATTTCGAAAACGTTTATCGATGTGAGTGGCATCAGTCTACGAAAGAATTTTTCAATCGATATTTTAGAAGCTCAGATTTTATGGCAAGTACATCAGGAGGAAAAATTAACACTTACGTCCCCTGGTGGCCAAAGTATTCTTTACCAAACATTTGAAATTATATGCAAACGATTTTCCATCAGGAGGTGTATCCGCTGAAGAAAGAATTTTTCAAATCGGAGTTTCAGAAGAGTTATCGGGGAAAATGTAATTTACTTTTACGTCCCCTAGCGGAAAATGTATGCGTTATTTTAAAAAGTAACTACATCTAAAATACTCTTCGACATAAATGGAATCGAAAGATAAAATAAATTTTTCAATCGGATGTTTAGAAGCAAATATGAGGAATAAAACGTTTTTTTGAATTCGACATCATCTGCATTTACGCCCTCTAGCGGCGAAATTGTACGTCGTAAAAAAAAAACGAAATAAAGGATCATCATTCGCATATTTCAAGCTTTTCCAATGCAAAAAGAATATTTCAAATCGGACTAATAGTTGCAGAGATATCGTGGGTACAGACGGACGAACCGGTAACATAAGCACGATCTTTTTTTACAAAAGACGTGCTAAAAACTAAATATGAAATTTACTCTCGATAGCTATAATAATAGCTTTTGTCTTAAGTTGTCCAGAGACTGATACACAGACATCTCATAATCATCTGTACAATAAGTACCCGGTTTCTTACAGTAACACAATATATAATAAGTAGTTGTGCACCAAATAGGGGAACAGAGAAATATCCTGGGCCACAAAAACAAACAAATCTATGTGATATGCTATCAACAATATCCGATCTCGCTACGAAACTTCAAAATTCGACAGACGATTGAAATTTGAAAGTTAATCAAACCTCAATTATTTCCACGAATCGCTACTATTAGAGGAAATTTTTCGTCATATGGATACGGAAAAAGTGAGAACGGAGATTTTCCGTTAATATACGAAAGATATTGCGGAAAGGCTTCTGAAAATTCAGAATTTTTCGTTAACAGATCTCTAAAAAGGTAATTTACCGATAATATAAGAAAGAAACTGCGAAAAGGTTTCTGAAAATTCAGAATTTTCCTTTAACAGATCTCTAAAAAGGTAATTTACCGTTAATATACGAAAGAAACTGCGAAAAGGTTTCTGAAAATTCAGAATTTTCCATTAACAGATCTCTAAAAAGGTATTTTACCGTTAATATAAGAAAGAAACTGCGGAAAGGTTTCCGAAAATTCAGAATTTTCCGTTAATATATCTCTAAAAAGGTAATTTACCGTTAATATAAGAAAGAAACTGCGAAAAGGTTTCTGAAAATTCAGAATTTTCCGTTAACAGATATCTAAAAAGGTAATTTACCGTTAATATAAGAAAGAAACTGCGGAAAGGTTTCTGAAAATTCAGAATTTTCCGTTAACGGATCTCTAAAAAGGTAATTTACCGATAATATAAGAAAGAAACTGCGAAAAGGTTTCTGAAAATTCAGAATTTTCCGTTAATAGATCTCTAAAAAGGCAATTTACCGTTAATATAAGAAAGAAACTGCGGAAAGGTTTCTGAAAATTCAGAATTTTCCTTTAACAGATCTCTAAAAAGGTAATTTACCGTTAATATAAGAAAGAAACTGCGGAAAGGTTTCTGAAAATTCAGAATTTTCCCGTGGCACGAAAAGTCCGTTAAATTCAGGTTTTTTTCCGTCATTTCACGGAAAGGTAATATCAGAAACATGCTTCGTTAATTCACGAAAGAAATGACGGACACTTGTCCGTGAATTTCAGAAATTTTTTTAAAGTGCATGTGAATACTACAGCGTACAAAATGCATGTACAGAGTAAAGCCAAATTTTGTTAATGGGAAATTGCAGGTGACAATAATACGTATGCTATGAGACAATGATGTAGAGGTGGACGGAGATAATAGGATTGAAATTTATTCAGGAGACAGTTTATTTCGTCAAACATCTCGCATGGTTTTCTTCCTAGAAAGAGTTTTGTGCAACCTTTACAATCACGATAATTTCACTCCTTGCAATCGCTGTTCTGCTTCACAACATTTATGTTAAGTCACTTTCGAAATCGAACGTGTTGCGAATGGAATATCAGTCGAAGCCTGTTGCTGTCGCAAAGCATCGGAATTATAAAATTATGAATTCCGTCTATTCCACTCATGTGGAATAATAGCAATGGCACCACTTTAAAGCATTTAACGATGCCCCCTTATCTCTAAAAAGGCATTCTGGAAATTACGAAGGCATTTAGAACAGCACCATTTGCTGAATGGCGTTTGACAGATAATGCCTCGAGTATAACGCAGACAAAGACGCACAAGTTGCGCCATTTCTCTAGCGATGCTGTCTGAAAATCACCATTCTAACATCACCATTCTAACATGCGCCTGTTTTATACATCGTCATTTAAACCACATTTAGAAACAGAGGAATACGAGGCTCTCCTGAAATTCCAGAGTGAAATGTCTCGTTAAGATTTGTTAGCTCAGTTTTGAGGACATGTGGAATTTCGTTAATGCTAAAGTAGAACATAGTTTCAATCTATTATTTTCAATTTACAATAAAAATGTCTGGTACTGAAATTATAATTGTAAGAAGCACTTACCTTGAAAAATTTGGAATTTATACCAAGTGATCATTGAATTATGATCATTGGACGGTGGGTGGCCTAGTGGTCAGCGTTCGTGACTGCCATGGAGGTAACCCCAGGTTCGATCCTGGGAAGGTACGAACGTTTGAACCACTAAATACCCACCGTGAGTCTGATGGGCACGTTAAGCCGTCGGACCCCGGGTACTGTCCCCCCGGTAATAAATAAGGGCGTCTTCCTCCCCCTTTCTACCTCGCTTCCGTGTCACTTTTCTTTCCGGCACTCGAGCCTAAATCTCCTATTTCTAAGGGTTGTTTAAGACCTGGGGTCAGACACTCCCTTCCTAAAATCTTCAACATATGATCTGAATTATGATCAACCCTTTCAAAAGTAGACGCGGCCCGCTGATCACGAGATTTTCGAGAGGGCGCGACTAGTCGACCGACATAGTATATACACTGAAGTGCCAGAAAAACTGGTACAGACGAGCTTATGCAAAATAAAAAGCAACGTCACCTATGCGCTTACTCGGTTGCGTCCGCCAGTGCGTATATAAAGCAAGAGACATCCTTCCCAGCTGTCAGAGCTGTTTTCGGCATGAGAATGACAAGTAATAACGATTTAAGCGATTTTCAACGCGGTGTCATAGTTGGTGCTCGTGAGATGGGCCATAGTATTTCGGATGTAGAAACGAAGTTCGGATTTTCACGGACGACCATTGCAAGGGTGTACCGTGACTACAAGAAATCCGGCAAAACCTCCAACCTGCGATACCAGCGTGGCCGTAGAAAGACATTGGGTGAACGTGACCATCGTCGGCTGTCAAGAATCGTTTCACGCGATAGGCGTGCAACACTCTTGCAGGTATCATCGGAATTCAATGCTGGAGCCTCAACAAGCATCAGCGTCCGGACCGTGCAACGGACCCTGCACCATATGGGGTTTGGGAGCCGACGCCCAACTCGAGTCCCCTTGATGGGTGCACGACACAGGGCTATGCCCCTCGCTTGGGCACGGCAACACCGCCACTGGACACTTGATGACTGGAAACAAGTAGCCTGGTCTGACGAGTCGCGTTTCCAACTGTATCGGGCAGATGGAAGGATACGTGCGTGGCGGAAACCCCATGAAGCCATGAATCCCGCCTGTTAACAGAGAACTGTATCGACTGGGGGAGGGGGTCCGTAATGGAATGGGGTGTGTTTAGCTGGACTTCACTGGGACGTCTACAAACGTCTGTGACCGGCCAACGCTATGTGCGCATCCTTTCTGACGAGGTATACTCGTTCATGTCCTGCATTCATGCTGATGGGTTGGGCCTGTTCCAACAGGACAATGCATCTCCACATAAATATCGGGACGCCACATTATGGTTAGAGGCGCATTCATCTGAGTTCGGGGTGTTGCCATTCCCACCCAAGCACCCAGATCTGAACGGGATAGAACATATTTGGGATGCCATGCAACGCGCTATCGAACACAGGAATCCAAGACCTCGGAATACACTCGAATTGTGAAACGCTCTGCAGGAAGTATGGTGTGCATAAGTATCGAAGTACTCTGAGCTCTAAGTATCAAAGTACAGAGAGTGAGTCGAAAATATTTGCATAAACGCATGTGCTACGGCGGCCATGTCACGTGTTTAAACTTGTTCAAGTCGCTCACTGCAGTCAGTCGAAAGGGATATAAAATGGTCGTCGTTCTGTCTGTGGTTGGGAAGGTGAACAGCCACAACCGGCTAATTAGGGAACTTTTGCTTTATGAGTTTGAACTCTGCCATACCGCTGCTCAAGCAACACGAAACATTTGTCATGCGAAAGGGGAAGGCTTCGTGGACCACAGCACCGCAACCAGATGGCTCAAGAAATTTCGCTGAGGTGACAGAAACCTGGACGATCAGCCAAGGACAGGTAGGCCGCGAACCTTAAATTCGGAGGCCGTGCGCCAGGCCGTAGAGGCATATACGACCACCAGCACTCGGAGATTATCAGGCGAGTTGGAAATATCACAGAATGCCGTGGTTCCTCACCTTCAGGACCTCGGCAAGGTCTACAGGAGCAGTGGCATTGTCTCTCACGAACTGACGCCAGCTGAAGCAAACCGCCGAGTGGAAATGTGCAAGAAACTCCTAGAAAACCCGCGATATGTACGTTTCATCAAGAGAATTGTTACGTGCGATGAAAAGTGGGTCTATTTCCGTAATCCTAACACACAACGGCAGTGGCTGAGCACTTGCCAGCTTCCCGAACCTGTTGCCAAACGTGGGCGCTTTGAGCGCAAGGTGTTGCTCTGCGTCTGGTGGAATTTCGCGGGGATAATCCATTACGAATTTGTTCCAGATCGTCGGACCATCATCGCCAACTTCTACTTGAAACATCTGGAGCGGATGTATGCCGTTTTGGAGGAGAAGTACCCGGCACTGGTAAACAGAAAGTTCGCTCTCATACAGCAGCCCAACACTCGGTCTCATACCGCGAGAACGACCCTGGCAAAACTACAGGAACTTGAGTGCATCGAACTGATGCAACACCTAGAATGTAGTCGGATTATTACCTGTTCCGGTCCATGGCCCACCTCCTTCTCGGGCAGCATTTCAACAAACAGGAGGAGGTGGTAGCTGGAGTGAAAGAGTACTTCTCCTCGAAGGACAAGAACTGGTACCGCCACAGAATCGAAGAACTGGCAGACAGTTGGCTAACGACAGTGCAACACCATATCCTATACTTTGAATGCTAGTCAGCTTTAGGTACGTGTATGCTAGTCGTCGTAAACGTACGTATGAAGACATAAAGTGATCCAAATATTGCAAAACTTTCGACTCACCCTCTGGGCTTAGCACTGCCATTCCAAAGCACTAATATTAAAAAAAGTTGCGTGCGCAAATTTAAACAATTAATCACGCACATAATTTTAAAAATGTTTTTCTTTTTTATTAGTGAATGTATTTTGCTTTATCAATTTAATCTCCGATTTTTTTGGTTAATTTAGTTTTCAACTAACTAATTTGTTGGTACTGATTTAAAAAAGTTATGGATGTTAGAACAAATCTTATAAATTTCTGCTGATATTTTTTACGAAGAACATGAAGATTAAAAATATACTCATATAACTTTCATTTCGAACGAAATTGCGTCCAGAATATATTTTAACAATGCATGGTAGGAAACAATAACCGTATACAAGAAAAACTGATGCGTATACAGGTATTGAATTTAGTTTGATGAAACAAAATTTATTTCGTGAATTTAAATAGTATAACTATACTTGTAATCCGAATTCCTCGGCGTAGAATAGAAATGAAAGTTTCCACGCTTTCGCACATCAACCGGATGGCTTTTTCAAGGAAAGTAGACAGCTAACTGCAAACTGAATAGTAGAACACTTCGACAATTTGAACGCGGTGATTTGATTGGACAATAAATGAATAGACGCAAATGTGCTTATTCATTCGAAGAAACGAGGAAGTCACGTTGGTTGGGCACGCGGTACCGTGGGAGAAAACGGAGCATTACGCAGCATTACTTCAAGAACTGATTCCAAATGCGTGGGAACTCTAGAGAGACGCTATTAATTGCAAGCCTCGAAGTTGGTTATGATTTCTAAGGTTTCGCGAATGGCAGTAGATTTGGGTGTAGAGTATGAAACTAATTTCTTTATATCATTCCACATAGGATCAGCGGACTTGAATTTGACTTCACATTCCACACAGGATCAGCGGAACTTGGACTTGACTTTTGATAGGGCAGTGGTTATTTTCCCGTCTTTTGTATATCTTTTATGTTCGTTTATTCTAATTCTAAACGAACGTTTGGTCATTCCAATGTAATATCGCCTGGAACCGTCCGGATATTGTAGTGGAATGGCATAAACACCTGCCTCGTTGAGAAGAAGGGACTTGTCAATATTTCTCTTAAGAATCGCATATAAAAATGCCGGAGACCTTATGCCGACACCGTTCATTTCTAAGCGCGTTTTTGAGTTGATATGAAACATTTGATATATACGGAATAGAGCTCAGGTAGCGAAGTTGCGGCATAGAAAGATTAACACGGCTCGTTTGGGCTGTTTTGATTTATGCATCAGTTTGCAGTTAGCAAACCTTAGAGATCATGAAAGTTATGCATCAGTTTGCAGTTAGCAAACCTTAGAGATCATGAAAGTTATGCATCAGTTTGCAGTTAGCAAACCTTAGGGATCATGAAAGTTATGCATCAGTTTGCAGTTAGCAAACCTTAGAGATCATGAAAGTTATGCATCAGTTTGCAGTTATCAAACCTTAGAGATCATGAAAGTTATGCATCAGTTTGCAGTTAGCAAACCTTAGAGATCATGAAAGTTATGCATCAGTTTGCAGTTAGCAAACCTTAGAGCTCATGAAAGTTATGCATCAGTTTGCAGTTAGCAAACCTTAGAGATCATGAAAGTTATGCATCAGTTTGCAGTTAGCAAACCTTAGAGATCATGAAAGTTATGCATCAGTTTGCAGTTAGCAAACCTTAGAGATCATGAAAGTTATGTATCAGTTTGCAGTTAGCAAACCTTAGAGATCATGAAAGTTATGCATCAGTTTGCAGTTAGCAAACCTTAGAGATCATGAAAGTTATGCATCAGTTTGCAGTTAGCAAACCTTAGAGATCATGAAAGTTATGCATCAGTTTGCAGTTAGCAAACCTTAGAGATCATGAAAGTTATGCATCAGTTTGCAGTTAGCAAACCTTAGAGATCATGAAAGTTATGCATCAGTTTGCAGTTAGCAAACCTTCGAGATCATGAAAGTTATGCATCAGTTTGCAGTTAGCAAACCTTCGAGATCATGAAAGTTATGCATCAGTTTGCAGTTAGCAAACCTTAGAGATCATGAAAGTTATGTATCAGTTTGCAATTAACAAACCTTAGAGATCATGAAAGTTATGCATCAGTTTACAGTTAGCAAACCTTACAGATCATGAAAGTTATGCATCAGTTTACAGTTAGCAAACCTTAGAGATCATGAAAGTTATGTATCAGTTTGCAATTAGCGAACCTTAGAGATCATGAAAGTTATGCATCAGTTTGCAGTTAGCAAACCTTAGAGATCATGAAAGTTATGCATCAGTTTGCAGTTAGCAAACCTTAGAGATCATGAAAGTTATGCATCAGTTTGCAGTTAGCAAACCTTAGAGATCATGAAAGTTATGCATCAGTTTGCAGTTAGCAAACCTTAGATATCATGAAAGTTATGCATCAGTTTGCAGTTAGCAAACCTTAGAGATCATGAAAGTTATGCATCAGTTTGCAGTTAGCAAACCTTAGAGATCATGAAAGTTATGCATCAGTTTGCAGTTAGCAAACCTTAGAGATCATGAAAGTTATGCATCAGTTTGCAGTTAGCAAACCTTAGAGATCATGAAAGTTATGCATCAGTTTGCAGTTAGCAAACCTTAGGGATCATGAAAGTTATGCATCAGTTTGCAGTTAGCAAACCTTAGAGATCATGAAAGTTATGCATCAGTTTGCAGTTAGCAAACCTTAGAGCTCATGAAAGTTATGCATCAGTTTGCAGTTAGCAAACCTTAGAGATCATGAAAGTTATGCATCAGTTTGCAGTTAGCAAACCTTAGAGATCATGAAAGTTATGCATCAGTTTGCAGTTAGCTGTTTACTTTTCTTGAAAAAGCCATTTGGTTGATGTGCGAAAGCTTGGAAACTTTGATTTCTATTCTACGCCAAGATATTCGGATTACTAGTATAGTTAGTGTATAGTTCCTTATTGTTAATTACTACGCGAATTAAAGTGACAGAGGAAGTTACCAATGAAAACGTATTCTTGCAAATTAGACTTTAAGTTACGATGGCTGAAAAATACAGGTATGCTCAGTTCTGATTGAGCCGTCAGTTTGGAACGTAGGACTACGACTTGCAGATCGGAGAGCTGAAATGCGCTAGTCGAGTATGGTTTCAAAGCGTTTATTTAATTTGTTATAGCCAACACAGGTCTATGATATGAAAAGTAGCTTACATAATTTTTAAAAATAATGCTGGATACATTGCGAACACAAAGCAGAGTTTGAGATGGGCCGGGTACGGGTTCGATCCGTGTGTTGGATTTTTGTTTGGCGGCTGCTGCTTTCAGGCGTTCTCGATACTCTCCAGTTCGTTGGGCTGCAGTCTTCTTGGGCTTCTTACATTCCTCATCACTTGCTCTTGCCCCTCGTTTTGATTTTCTCCACTTTTGCTTGCGTTCATTCTGCGAATTCCGCGGCATTGTCAAAAATGTTAACCCGTTCACACGAAAACCATTTTTAAAATTTTTTAGTTTAAACCACAGCGATGTGTTCTTCATAAATTTGAATAGATCTCGTCGAGAGCTTTAAAACGATACCACGCACAGTCGTTTTGCACTCACGGTTGTCCAGATAAACCGCGATATTTTCAAAAGTGTCCACAGGCTCACAAGAAAACAATTTTTAAAGGTTCAGTTCAAACCACTGCGAAACGTTCTTCGTATATTTGAATAGATCTTGTCGAGAGCTTTAAAACGATACCACGCACAGTCGTGTTGCGCTCACGGTTGCCGAGATAGACAAACAAGGCAGCACACCTAGAAATATTGCATCATCTCCCCTGCGCACAGGGAGCGAGAGAAGCGTCGCGTCGCAGGCACGATGTATTGCGCAGTGCGCGAATTGAACTTCCATGTTGTTTATTAATATGCTAACACGATTAGTGTGCGTCACGTATTTTTAACGCTATAATGATTTCAATTGGGACATATTTTTGTCACAGACGGTCGGCCGTAAGTCGCCTCATACTATCCGCGGAGTTACGTCAAAAAAGACCATTAAAAAGACACATAAGCGGTTACGTCAAAAAAGACCTACGTCAGAAAGACCTTTTTTCTTGCTTTTTCTCTGTTAAGCATAGCATTTCGATGTCATTTACACAAAAATGTAGAAATAAATCATCAGTAATATCATCCTCCCCATGATCAAATTTCCTAACGTAAGCCACTATGTTCCGCAATTGTTATAGAAATAAGTACAGACTCATCTTCAATATCCTAAACATTCTTCTCATTACATCCCATAGCTTCATTAATGTTATCATCATCATTACCTCGTTTACCTCCAGTCGTCACAATGGCTGGCGAGAGCGAAAAAATGCCTCAGTTAATCTGCGATTTACAGTCCCTGTCGATACGGGGATGTCCCTAATGTGTGTACACTTCGTCGAATGTCTTCCCTTGTAGATTGTGAGGTTGTTACCGCTTGCCGTCGAAAGCGGCGATCGAGGCGTTGGGATGTCCGCTTATGTGCACCAGTTATACTACGGCGACGTGCGTTACCTTCATCCAAAGCAGTGGTGGCTCATCAGGTGATGTGAGTGAAGTTCTACTTAACCCCAAATTTATGAAAACAAAATTCTTGGAATGATTTAGCGGATTCTTAAAAATAGTCACTTTTTCGTTTTCTGGAAAATGTTGTGGCTTTGCGACCAAATCTCTCCCGTTTCTAAAAGCAAACTACAAGTGTGAGCACGCCGTTTTAGATGGCACTACGAACTGACGAATGGCGACCTTGTAACTAACTGCACGTAATCTGTGTGAAAAGATACTCACCGCAGTTCCAAATCACTTCACTCCGGCACCATGAAGAGCGCCGAAGTAGGAACCTGGAGTTCCCTGAATAAGAGGGTTGCTATGGCAACCAATGACGCCAGTGTTCGAGGTGAAGTGACAGCCCGCGCCACTGGTTGTCACTTCACCAGTGGCGCGAAGCGTCACTTTATCTGAAATAGGAAGTGACATTGTAAGATCATCCCGACACGATGCTTTAGAAGAATAGGCAGAAGGTGGCAGTGTGCTCATTAGGAGCAATCATCCCCCTCGATCGTAGGATGAACGCTTGAGGCTACCTATCCATTGTGGCGGATCAGGTGCTGCCATTCATGATGAATATCTACCCCGATGGCACGGGTTGCTTCCAGCAAGATAATGCCCCTCTCCATGTTTCTATGCTTATGCGAGAATAGTTTGAGGAGTATTCAGTGACTTTACCTTACTATGTTGACCACCGTGCTCGTCGGACGTCAATCCCGTTGAACACCTGTGCGACTATTTTGACCAACAGATTCGACGTACGGATCCACCGCCGATAACTCTTGTTGATCCGCGAGAAGCTCTGTTGTCTGTATGGCATAGCATCCCTACAGAAGCGTTTAGAAGCCTCATTGAATCAATGCCACGTCGTATATTTGCGGCACTGGTGGCACGAGGAAGTCGTATCTCATACTAACAGGTGGTTATAATTTTTTGACTGGACTTTGTATTTGTCACACTGAAAAGATATACACATGTATGGCTACAGTATTTACCTCTGTTTGGCATTACTAACGAGTATTATTTGAATTTAATATTTGGAATTGTGTACAATGACATAGTACAATTTAAAGAAGCACTTAATATTCTATTCTCAGCATGACATCGCTGCGTAACGAATCTAGTGCTTTTGAAAATTCTAATGTTCTTTTATTTTTATTATTATTTTTACCAAATTTTGATTAGAGCTACATTCTCGTGTGTGGCAAAAGGTTTTAGAGTAGAACGTAAATTTCTACTCATTATGACAAGGGGTTTTAGATACAAATTAAGCTTGCAGTAAGTACGCAAAAGGCTTTTTGCATGCAATCAGTTTTTACAATCAGTATGCCAGAAGTATTTAGGTGCAGGTAAAGATTTAGCGCGAACCCACTTTTCCAAGTCGAACCACAAATGTTCGATTGGGTTCGTGTCAGGTGAATTTGGAGGCTAGGGCATTAACAGAAAGTCACCAGAACGTTCCTCGAACCACTCATTGAGGATTCTCGCAGTGTGACATGGCGCATTATCCTGTTGGTAATGGCCATCACTAGTAGGGAACACAGTTGTCATGAATGGGTAAACTTGGTTTGCAACGATGTTCATATACCTGGCAGCTATCGGGGATTGTGCTGTTGGGATAATGGGGCCAAAGGTGTCTCAAGAAAACATCGCCCGCAGCATAACACCTACGCCGCCGGCCTGTTTCCGCCCAACAGTGCATCCAGGTGCCTTAGCCTCCGTTGGTAATCGGCGTATCCGCGCTCGGCCGTCTACGTGATACACCAGGAATCTTGATTAGTCAGACCAGGCCACTTTCTACCAATCATCTACGGTCCAATCTCGATGATCTTGTGCCCATTTCATGCGTTGCTGGCGATGACGTGCAGTGAGCATGGGGACCCGGCTGAGACTTCGGCTACACATGCCCATGTGCAGAAGGCTGTGCTGAACTGTGTGCTGTGACACACTGTACTGATCACCACTGTTGTAGCTGCGGGTAATTTGTCGTACTGTGGCCCTGCGGCCGCTGTGAACAATGCGCGATAGTCTCCGCTCCCCTCTGGCATCATTGAGATGCGGACGACCTACGGCTGGACGACGGTTCGTCGTTTGGCCATCTCTGCACCACTTTTGATACGTACTCAACTACAGCGGCACGCGAGTAACCCACAAGCCACGCCGTTTCCGAGATCGTAGTTCCTAGGCGCAGTGCCATCACATTGTGTCCTTTATCAAACTCCGATAAATCGGTAGCTTTTCCCATTCTGACCCCGAACACTCTACTAACGGAAAGCCGGTTCTCGAGTTGTATTTATACTGCTCTGTGAACTTCATCCCTTTCGGTTTCCAGGGGCGCTCATTTCTCTAGGCTGGGGATGGTCATAATATAATAGCTTATCAGTCAGTTCTTCTTATCCAGTCATTTAAAGTGAAACAGGATTCATTTAAATAAAGCTCAAGAAATAGTTACTTACAGTTCTTCCTTTTATTTTGTCAATATCTCATAAGCACTATTCACGCAGAACTGGACTTAAGACAGCACCAATATTTCCAAGCTAATTAATGTACGTTAGCATACAGAAAACTTTAACTCCAAAGACTAACTATGTAACACCACTCGAGTAAGCAGACGTCATGTAAACACAGCTTCAGTGTAACGCAGCTTCCACGATTATAAACACCACGCCATCACAGCTTAGCTGCTGCTACAACATTATATATCTCTAGTTCTTATCTGTCACATGCATACGACACGCTCTCCGACGTCAGAATTTCACAGCTTAGCTGCTGCTTCAACATTATATATCTCTAGTTCTTATCTGTCACATGCATACGACACGCTCTCCGACGTCAGAATTGTTGCCAACATCATTCCGCTAGCGAGAAGATATAACGCTAAGGTTGAAAACGCTAAAAGAGAATGGACTCAAATTTACATAGAGAAAGCAACAAAAAAATGGAAGTTAATTAAGAGGACACATCATAGAAACAGTACAATTTTCAGGTGCAATTTACAATTATATCTTAAAAGAAAAGTGCTTAACGAATGCATCCTTTTACAGTTCTTACTTACGTATCAGAGACGTGACATTTAAATAAAACGGGCACCCAGAAGCTGCTAACTATTGAAAGAAGCATGGAGACGTATGTTCTTAGCAAAACCAGAAAGGATAAAAAGAGGAACTCATGAATTAGGAAAAGAACGGAAGTTAATGACATCATGATCAAGGTAAAATCGCTGAAATGGTAAAGACTGGACATATTGCTAGAACTGACCACTGTTGGATAATTGAAATACTAGACTGGATTCCAAGGGACAAGAAAAGACCCAGAAGAAGACCATGTGGGAGATGGGTAGATGAAATTCGGGAGCATGTCGGAGTGACATGGAAAGGGACTGTCGCAAAACAGACAGTTGTGGAAGAAATTTGGAGAGACCTTCATCCATCAGTGGATATAATTAATGGTTGATGACGAGGTTGTTTTCTATAGTCCTTTGCGAACTTTCCACCACAGCCACGATCCCACAGCGGTACCACTCGGCAGATTTCGAGGACAAAAACTTTCGGATGCCAGATTCCATAAAGACTGTAGAGGCGGTCTGTTTTTTTCTTTTCACTTAGAATAAAAACAAAAGAAAATTGACTTACTCCTCATACCAGGCTGTCATCAGTTCATCCCGTTTGCAGCCAAAACGTTTAACGATGCAAACAAGCTATACACGCTCACCTAAGTCTGGAAAGTACAGGTGGTTATTTTCTACAGTACCTTACGAACTTTCCACTCTACAGTCATGATCACACGGCGGTACCGCTCGGCATATTTCGAGGACAGAAACTCTTTGATGCCAGATTCCATATCCACCATTTGAAGTGAAGTGCTGTCCTTGTAGGAAATGGGCCACAGAGAAAAACAGGTCATAGCCGGATGAGGTAAGAACCGGAGTGTATGGAGGATGGGGGGGGGGGGGTAGGATCTCAACCCCTAGCTATTCCTGAAGTTTTCGGCAGACCCATTTGGAGGTGTGCCGTGGAGTATAATTCACTTGGAGCAATGTCCGTTACCTATTGATGAGCGCTGGGTAACGTTGGCGCAGAGCATCACAGTGCATCATGGCTGCAGTTGTTCGGCAAAGAGGTTCCTGTCTACCACCTCACCATTTGACACGAGTTCCCTGTGCACAAGACCCTCACAATTCCACCAAATGCACATGATGGCTTTCCTCTCAATCCACCCTCTTTGCCCCCCTGGGTATGTTTCCTGGTGTGGTTTTAGCCACTGGTTACCAGTGGTGGGATAACGCAGGTATATCCACTTTTCATCACCCGTGACGATACCATGCCAAAACATATCGTCCTGTGGATTTGGCAGCCCTCTGCGGCAGAGTGCGACAAGTTGCAACCCCTGCTGGGATGTCAATTCATGGAGAACCATTAGATGGCACCTGGAGGAGAAACCAAGCTGGTGCAGGTGACGAACGATGGTGGATTGGGAAGACTCCACCTCAGCTGCCGATTGTAGAGTACTGGTACCGGGGTTCACTGTCACAGCCTCGGCTTGGGTGTCAATGTTGCTGGTCGTTGTACGTCCGGACCTCAGCTTGTATTCGAGATTGGCGTCCTCAGCATTGAAACGCCGGAACCATCTCCTTGAAATGCTTCTGTCTACTGTTTCTTCGCCCTTCAACTGCATAAATTTGTCTCGTTTAACCCCTTTATCCAATAGTGATGTAGGAACACCCGAACAGCACATTTATCGACTTCCACCCTCTGCTCACCTGATAACGCAGTGTGGTTCCGGTCCAAATGCACATGATCATTCTCGTGGGCTGCACGTCATCCCAATACACGGTCGACTCTGGCGAGTTTGCCACAGGAATGGAGGCCCAAAATTACGCGTAGCTTAAAACGAGACGAACTATGACCACCCTCGTATCATCTAGCGTCTTTCAAGTTTTTTTTTTTTTTCAAGGTTTTTTTCACCACACCATTCATTAGAACCCAAATTGATATTTTTCGAATTCAGTCTTTGCAAGTCCCTCGGTTCAATCTCATGATTACTGTCGACTCTCACTCTAGGCTTCGGTTCAACTCCCGAGAGAGACGAGAGGTTGATTTTTGATTGCTAAGTCAGGCTGATCATATAGACTTGAAATGATAATGAGTTTTGCATAATTCTAGTCGCTTCAGATTACACCTTCTGCGGGCTTTCGTTAACCTTTTCCAGGGTTTCGAAAGCCCGCAGAAGGTGTAATCTGAAGTGACTTGAATTATGCAAAACTCATTATCATTTCAAGTCTATATGATCAGCCTGACTTAGCAATCAAAAATCAACATCTCGTCTCTCTCGGGAGTTGAACCGAAACCTAGAGTGAGAGTCGACAGTAATTCTGAAAACACAGAGACCGGGAGTTTGTTTTGTAGCGCCGGGGGTAAGATACCCCGAAGCTATTTCTCTCATCAACTGCGCATACAATTCAAGGCGAGAACTATGAGAATTTTCCTTGTCATCGTACCTTGCAGAAGCTTCCTGTAGAGAGCAGGAAGTTGCAATTAGAGATGGCACTCTTCGCCGCCACTCTCTTCTTGTCATACGACAACATAAATTTGGATTTGGACAGCTGACGTCAATTTTTTGCGACGAGGCAAGGCTGGATGTTTCCTTTATAATAATTGTCTTTTTCTTTCTGGTTCAATGTCGCTATACCCAACTTAAAGGATCAGTCGAGTATTCCTGTTCAAAATAATGTTTCTTTTTTGACGTAGTACTACGGCTAACTTCGCGGATAGTATGGAGCGCCTTACGGCCGACTGCCTGTGACATAAATAGGTCCCAATTGAAACCATTATAGCGTTAAAAGTACGTGCCGCACACTAGTTGTGTTAGCATATTCGTAAACAGCATGGAGATCAATTCTCATACTGCGCAATTCATTGTGCGCGCGACGTTCCCCTAGCTCCCTGTGAGCGGGGGAGATGATGCAATATTTGTGGGGGTGCCACCGCGTTTGACTCAGTCTATCTCGGCAACCGTGACTGTAACACGACTTTTGCATGCTGTTGTTTTAAAGCTCTCGACCAGATAAACATCTCATCACAAAGATCAATCTTTACGGGCTACGATGATGCCAGCAGCACAAAAATTGGGCATTGGAGCAATAGAGGCAGGTGTTATGGAGCGATAAATACCGCTTCACATTATTCTGATCGGATGGACGTGTCTGAGTTTGGCAGTTACCCGGAGAACGTCTGCTTCCGGAGTGTACAGTGCCCCCTGTGAAGTGCGAGGGCAGTGGAGTTATGGTATGGGACTGTGTCAGCAGGTACGGTGTGGATTCACTGGTTGTTATTCATGGCAACATGAACTCTGTGCTGCATAGAGATGTCCCGTATAACTCAATGATCCCAGTGTTGTGGAAGTTCTACGGACGTGACGATTGTTTCGTCGAGGACGACAATGCCACCTGTAATTTTTCCAGGGATACAATGGGGTGGTTTGAGGAAATCAGGTCTCGCGGATGTACTGGCCTTCTCAGAGCACGGACATCAATCCCACTGAACACATGTGGGATGGAATTGAACGACAGGTGAGGTCTAGACCAACATGGCCTTCTTCACTGACAAAGTTGGTCGATGTACTCAAGGGGGAATGGAGGAACTTCCCGCTCTCCCTCCCCGAACTCAATGGACTTGTGAAGAGTTTAACTAGACGGGTGGCTGCTGTAATATCTGCAAATGGAGGACCTACCCGCTACTGATGGAAATACAATACTGTTTTTCAATTTACTTACAGTGTCCAATCACTTTTGTCCACATAGTGTAGCAATATCATGAATATCGCAGCCACGCCTGTAGTAACTGAAAATAGGATCATTTATTAAGCTTAATTTTATTTTGACCGAGGATGCAATAGAGGCAGTACAACGACCGGGAAGTTGCCCGGGATCCCGTGCACTTTTAAGGGCCCTCGCATGATCAACACATCGAATTGAAAGAAATTCGAGTAAAGAACAAATGCTGAAGTACACAAATAAAACCACACACTGAGTTCCCGAGAAAGTAAATTTCTGCTACAAAATCTAGAACTACAAACTGGTCGGTGCATCCCTTCGTCGGCGAGTGGTCTGATGCACTATCTTCTGACTATTCCCCCGAGATGGTACCGGGTTCGAATCAAAGATAAGACATGGGTGGTTCGTTTGCCCGATACACTGGCTCTGTCCCTTCCATGAAACCAGTGGCCCTAAATTAGGAACAGGTAACAAGGTTTAGCCCTAAGAATTGCTTATGGTGGTCGTTTATCCTACTCTCCTCAAAAAAGAACCGCTCGATCACTATTAAATAAAAGATAGTGATATGTGGATAAGCTCCGTGTTGTTTAGCGCGGTGTTTCTGGGTCCCAGTCTATATGTAGCGTATCTGTGAACAGTCAGTTTTCCGGATTAATAGAATTAAAAAGAGCACGTACCTTCCCATATGAATGCAACGTTCACCTGTTTATTGGGGGTGTTCTTAGAGGGGATACACACCAAATGATCAGTGAATTATGACCACCCCTGTCAAAAGTGGATGTGGCCTGTTCGTGATTTCCAAGAGGGCGCGGTTAATTGGTCCACGTAGTCTTTATAAAGTGCGAGTGGAGCAGTAGGGAGTAAAATTTGGAGCGTGATGGGTAAACGGAAGAACTTATCGGACCTTGGAAAAGGACAGATTGTGGGAGCTTGGAGAGAGGGTGCCTCGATTTCCCAAACAGCTGAACTGGTGGCTTGTTTGCGAGCTACCGTATTAAAAACGTATTAGGACCGGCTTGAATATGGTCAAATCGATCCGGAGGCAAAACTGCACAAGACAGCGAAAGGTTGATGTAAATGTTGAGGTCCTGGTCGACGAATCGTACAGGCCAACAGACGCAGCACTCTTCAACACTTGACTACCCAGCACAATAGAGGTCAACCCGAAAGAGGATCTGTCATGACCATCCGTGGTACGTATGGGCTGTAACAGCAAACTATCCGACGACATCCTTTACTAACCAAGGTTCATCGGCGTGAAAAATTCTCCTGGTGCAAAGATAATTCAAGTTGTACGTCGGATTATCGGAGAAAATGTGCTGGTTTAGACAGATACTAACAGTAGCTGTCCAGACCAGGTAACCCATCCCCTCGGGCGTGGAGAGGAACACAAATTTCGCTATGACACACCCTTTTTGAGTATTTGAGAAAATCAACCTAAGTGACTCACCGACTACTTCCTTCTCGACTGACTACTTTCCATTTTCATTACATCGAAATTTTCAATTTGGAATTTACTTTACTACTGTCAGGAAAGATATATAGCATAAAAAATGCAGGTATAAACAATGAACTTTCGATTTACGTTTGTTTAAAGATAAATAGCATAAAAATACTTTAGTACTGTCGGAAAAGATATATAGCATAAAAAATGCAGATATATGCTATCACCTTTCGATTTACTTTTGTTTAAAGATATATAGCATAAAAATACTTTAGTACTGTCGGAAAAGATACATAGCATAAAAAATGCAGGTATATGCTATCACCTTTCGATTTACTTTTGTTTAAAGATATATAGCATAAAAATACTTTAGTACTGTCGGAAAAGATATATAGCATAAAAAAATGCAGATATATGCTATCACCTTTCGATTTACTTTTGTTTAAAGATATATAGCATAAAAATACTTTAGTACTGTCGGAAAAGATACATAGCATAAAAAATGCAGGTATATGCTATCACCTTTCGATTTACTTTTGTTTAAAGATATATAGCATAAAAATACTTTAGTACTGTCGGAAAAGATATATAGCATAAAAATGCAGGTATATGCTATCACCTTTCGATTTACTTTTGTTTAAAGATATATAGCATAAAAATACTTTAGTACTGTCGGAAAAGATATATAGCATAAAAATACTTTAGTACTGTCGGAAAAGATATATAGCATAAAAATACTTTAGTACTGTCGGAAAAGATATATAGCATAAAAAATGCAGGTATATGCTATCACCTTTCGATTTACTTTTGTTTAAAGATATATAGCATAAAAATACTTTAGTACTGTCGGAAAAGATATATAGCATAAAAAATGCAGGTATATGCTATCACCTTTCGATTTACTTTTGTTTAAAGATATATAGCATAAAAATACTTTAGTACTGTCGGAAAAGATACATAGCATAAAAAATGCAGGTATATGCTATCACCTTTCGATTTACTTTTGTTTAAAGATATATAGCATAAAAATACTTTAGTACTGTCGGAAAAGATATATAGCATAAAAAAATGCAGATATATGCTATCACCTTTCGATTTACTTTTGTTTAAAGATATATAGCATAAAAATACTTTAGTACTGTCGGAAAAGATACATAGCATAAAAAATGCAGGTATATGCTATCACCTTTCGATTTACTTTTGTTTAAAGATATATAGCATAAAAATACTTTAGTACTGTCGGAAAAGATATATAGCATAAAAAAATGCAGATATATGCTATCACCTTTCGATTTACTTTTGTTTAAAGATATATAGCATAAAAATACTTTAGTACTGTCGGAAAAGATACATAGCATAAAAAATGCAGGTATATGCTATCACCTTTCGATTTACTTTTGTTTAAAGATATATAGCATAAAAATACTTTAGTACTGTCGGAAAAGATATATAGCATAAAAAATGCAGGTATATGCTATCACCTTTCGATTTACTTTTGTTTAAAGATATATAGCATAAAAATACTTTAGTACTGTCGGAAAAGATACATAGCATAAAAAATGCAGGTATATGCTATCACCTTTCGATTTACTTTTTGTTTAAAGATATTATAATGAATAAAATTCTCCGCCTGGACATGTAGTGCAGGAAAGCTTACGTTAAGTCACGTTAGGGTTATTGAAATATTACTTGACGTAGCTAAAGTGTGCTTAATCTTCAAAGTGCTAGAGTTTGTTTAGGTAAGACACTCACGTGCAATAAATTCCAAGAATATGGAATTATTTTTACTCAGCGTTCCTCATTATCTTGAATATCAGTAATATAACTTCGGTTTTAGTACATTAGTACCTTGAAGGCTCCTTATTAGAGCGGTAAACACAATATCCCCTGAACTTAACGTAAACACTCAATGAAATAGACTTAACGGCCAGACAGAGGTCTGACAATAAAATGAACTAAGAAAACGTACTCACTTTTAACCTTTTATTGGGGAGCTCCTGGTATTACTCAAATACACACTCCAAAATAACACAACTACTGTTAGACCGAACTTTCGTACTATCGTAGAATCGCATAACAATAATTAGGAAGAACCTATCACATATAAAACGAAGCTCCTTGGTATACTTGAGCGCGCCTATATATACTGCATACCAATACGTCATGACTTACACTCGTTGCCACATATCATTCAGCGGGAGAAACAACATCTCGTTAAGTGAGAAGATAATTTGCATAGGAAAATAAAATAACAAGAGATAGTAAAATCAAAAAGAAACTGAATCTAGAGTATACGTTACAATATATAGCATAAAAATACTTTAGTACTGTCGAAAAAGATATATAGCATAAAAAATGCAGGTATATGCTATCACCTTTCGATTTACTTTTGTTTAAAGATATATAGCATAAAAATACTTTAGTACTGTCGGAAAAGATATATAGCATAAAAAATGCAGGTATATGCTATCACCTTTCGATTTACTTTTGTTTAAAGATATATAGCATAAAATACTTTACTACTGTCGGGAAAGATATATAATTTACTTTACTACTGTCGGGAAAGATATATAATTTACTTTACTACTGTCGGGAAAGATATATAATTTACTTTACTACTGTCGGGAAAGATATTTACACTGGCGGAAAGTGTAAAAAGAACACCAAGAAGAAGACGTCTGGTACCAACGAAATTTATACAGCATAATAACGGAATACAGAGGATAACGTGATCAAAACATTATGGCAAAATACAGCTGTATTTGCTGGTAAACTGAAAAATAACATTTCCATGTAATATGGTTAGTACGAGGTTGAACCGCCATGAACTGCGTCACACTGTGCAATTCTGGCATGGAGTCTGTCGTACAGATGTTGGATGTAAGTTTGGGGTATTGAGTTCCAAGCATCCTCAACCTGGACGCGTAAATCGGGGATGGTCGTGGCTGGCCGTGGAGACCGGATAAGTCGTTGTCCCATAAAATCCCACACGTGCTAAATGGGGGACAAATCCGGTGAACGTTCAGGCCATGAAAGTTGTCTCACACCCTGAAGTGCATGTTGCGTTGCACGTGCCGTGTGTGGGTGTGCGTTATCTTGCTGGAAAACACCACGATGGACCGACCTTACAAATAGCACAACAACGGGCTGAATGATGTTGTTGATGTAGGAGGTGCTGTTTAACGCACCCGGTACAAACACTAGTTGTGTACGGGAGTGATAGCTGATCGCTCCCCAAACCAGGAGGCCAGGTGTAGGCCCTGTGTGTCGCTGGCGGATGCAAGAAGGGTGGAGACGCTCCCCTGTGCGTCTGCGAACACGCATACGGCCATCGGAGGCTTCCAAGCAGAATTTGCTTTCATCGCTGAACACGACAGATCGCCATTGCGTTCTCCAGTGCAGACGTTGGCGACACCACTGCAGCCGTTCCTGACGGTGGGCTGGACTCAGAGGTACACATGCCAGAGGCACACGTGCACGTAGTCCTGCATCCAGTAGACTGTTGCGGATTGTTCGCACAGTCACCTCAGGTGAAACGGCAGCTCGAATTTGCGTCGCAGTGGATGTTCTGCTTGACAACGCCGCTCTTATGCGTCGATCGGTCCGCTCATCAGTCCGTCTGTGACTCCCGGTTCCACGTCTTCTCGTGTGGGAATGTTCCTCGGACCATCTACGCCACCATCGTACCACCACCAATACTTCCCGTCCAATTCGCTCTGCAATACGACGATGCGACCACCCGGCCTCGCGGAGTCCGACTAGACGACCTCGCTCAAAGTCCGATAACTGCTGAAATCGTACACGTCTTCAATGTCCAGGCATTGCCGCTCCTTCAGGATCTTCGCGTGTGTCCGTACGCCGACGACTGATTACATTCACTTCGCCGTACTCCTTAAATTCTACCGACGACAATTTGCATATTATGCCGCGCTGTGGCGTAAGCGCTCGCCGGTTGGTCCCGAAATTAATATCACACCTACGTTAACTCGACCCCATTAACATATGTACATTTCATGATCGTCCGCATATTCCTTCTTGGTGTTCTTTTTTCACTTTCCGCCAGTGTAATTCACTTTACTAATGTCGGAAAAGATATATAATTACTTAATAATGTATATCTTGGTGTATACAATCACCTTTACTAAAGAATGGTGAGAGAGGATGCCTATATGCATCCTCTAAGGTACATAAAGATACATACTGTATGTAGCATAAAAAATAACATAGCTACATCATTATTTCTGGATCGATTTCCATGAGATAAGGATGCCTATAACATAGCTACACCATTATTTCTCTTATATCCCGACCATCTACATTTTGTGATCTACAATAAGAATCGAGGATGCCCATAACATAGATACATCGTTATTTCTGGATCTGTTTCCCTCAGAAGAACACACACAAAATACGGCGAGCGAGGATGCCTATATAATGCAGGTATATACAATAACCTTTCGATTTACTTTTGTTTAAAGATATATAGCATAAAAAATGCAGGTATATGAAATCGCCTTTCGATTTACTTTTGTTTTTGCGAAAAATCTTATAAGGAGAAACAATATTACCAATATTTGCACTGTATGATCAAAACGTACTTTGAGTAATTTGCTTTCTTTTCTTCTCTCCGCTGACATTTCTGAACTATTTCAGATAAGAGTTTGATAATGACTGATCGAGATGTTCTGCTTTCTAGCAGAGGGACACAGATTAATCTCTGATTGTTCGTGACGAGATTAGTCCCGTAGCAGTCTCGAAATCCTACAAGAAAAACATGAGATAATATGAACGATATGTAATCTTGTAATGACGCCAACTAATCTGAAAAATCGAGAACTGAACACGAAGATTAGAGCCATAAAATGATCACATTCCTTCCGCTGACCTGTATTGTGACACATAGATCTCGATAAACTATACTCACGGCTGGCGCCATCATGTCTTTGACACTAGTTTTTTTTAGCACGTCTTTCGAAAAAAAAATGAGCTGCTGTTATCACTAGAGACAGAATAATATAGACTAAAATCAGCAAAATATGCACTTAAAATGTAAAATATGCATTTATAATTTCTGTTTATTTATCTTCAAATAAATGCTTTGAATCCAGAACGACTTTTCGAATATGAATTGATGAGCCACACATAAATTAATAGACACGCAATGGACAAATAATTAGGGATACCTATATCTAATAGCATTATGGTCCTCCCTTAGCGCGAATAACAGCCTGTAAACGACCACCGGTATAGTGCAGTTGGTTAAGTGGCTGTGTTCTGTGTGGGAGGTGGACGTTTCTGACGAGTGTTCGAATCCCGGTCCTACCGACCATCTAGTCTGTGGTTTTTCCGGGGTTTTCCGCATGCCTCCTGCGGTTGGGGACCCGAATGCGTAGATGGTTCCCTCTGAAGTCGGCACCGGACAAACTTTGTTCCTTACCTGTACGGAGCAGAGAAATGGCAAACTGACTGCATTAATTTGCCAGTAATCCTCAAGTGCGCATGGAACAGGGGCGTACCATATATATATGTTATCGTTAGAATATGAAATCCGTTATTTCATAGAATACCTAGGTATTTCATGAAATAACTGAAGAAGTCAGTTAAAGCGTAAAACTCACTTGTATTCTATAGTTTAACTAGTTATTTCATGGAATATCTACACCCCGTTAAAGTGTAAAATAACCGAGTAAATAAATCCCAAATTCAAAAGGCTGTAAAGTGAGAACCACTGGTGAGAAATAGCACACCATTTTAAACCCACTATAAAGTGTTAGATAATACACTGCTGGACAATTGCTAAGGACGGATCATAAACGGCTATATAGCGCATAAAAAAGTAAGTGTGGTTGGATGCCAAGTGAAATAAAATAATGTCAGAATGCCAGGACATTACAAGAAAGACAATTTATTGTTCTCTGAAATCCAGAAAGCTTTGGAACGTGTTCAAGGGACAAACAGGCCATTTTGTGCAGAATACGTAAACGTGAAAAAAAAATGCAATTACCGTCCGCAGGCGTTCCGGTGTAAGATGTCAATACGGGATATGGCCACCATGGAGGGCGATGCAAGATTCCACACGCCGTGTCATGCTTTGCACAACATTACCAAGCAGCTGTTGGGGTAATTTATTCCATTCCTCTGTCAGTGCACGGATGAGGGTGTCCTTATTTATTGGAGGGCATTGGTGACCAGCAAGACTCCTCCCCAAAGCATCCCACACATTTTCAATGGGATTCATATCAGGAGAACGTGCTGGCCATACGAGGCGTTGAATATCCTCGCTCTCAAGACACTCCTGGACAGCGACTGTTCGATGACATGTTGCGTTGTCGTCCATGAAAATGAATCTATCCCCGACAGCACCATGGAACATGCGAACATGAGGTAGCAAACATCATCAATGTATCGTTGTCCAGTCATAGTCCCAGTTGGAAGCCCATAGAGGGACGTACGGCCATTGATCATGATGCCAGCCCATACCATGACACTACATGTCGGATATCGGTCCCTTTCCTGTATGTTTGCTGGACAATATGCAGTACCACTATCACGCCAGATCAGTTGTCGTCGACAATCAGACGATAGACTGTATCTACTCTCATCTGAGAAAAGGACAGCAGACCAGTCGTTATCAGTCCAATTGCGATGTTGATGGCACCATTGCAAACGGGCGGTACGGTGACGTCTGGACAATGGGATGCCCACAACAGGACGGCGGGCGTATAGTCCTCCTTCATGCAAACGTCTGGCGACAGTTTTTCGGGAAATCCGCTTGCCAGTAGCAGCCATAAACTGATTTGCTACCTCACTAGCTGTGCTGCGCCGGTGTCTTTTTGTTGATAGCACTATGTACCGATCTTCTGCAGGTGTCGTACTGCGAACGCGACCTCCCCCGTGACGTTTGCTACACTCTCCATTTGTTTGAAATGATTTCCAAAGCCTTGAAACAACACTGTGGCTGACGTCGAACTCCCTGGCAACATCTGTTATTTTTCGCCCTTGTTCAATCTTGCCAATAATACGGCCACGCGTAAAATCATCTAGGTGATGTCGGGAAGACATACTGAAAATTGCAAGTTCGTCAATTGATTCTTTCCCTTTCAACTTTGCGTTTGAACAACAACAGTCAATATGCGTCAAATCCTTTAAATCTCTTATCAGTGCTATGACGTCACGAACAAGTTCGGCAATCCAAAATTTGCATACGCACAACACGTCTTACTGTATCCCGCACTTATACTAATTTCCACATTTTCCTGCCTTCCATTTTATGGTTGCTATCGTTGCTATTGTCATCCGTCCTTAGCAATTGTCCGGCAGTGTAATAATGATATTAACTTTTATTTTTCGTTTAAGAATATGGAAAGTATTACTTTCATTTACATGCAATATTTCTGTAATTAATGATAATTTGCTGAACTTAGTAAATAGAGATTACTGTAGCCGAATATTTTTTTTTGCGCCAGATAATCAGAACATCAATGAGAAACACAGTTACCTTCCAGCCCTACTGAATTTATGAACTGTTCCAGACCGTAGGGGTGGACTTGTTTGGTAGACCGTCTAGTGCAGGGGTTCTCAACCGGCGGGGAATTATCCCCTAGGGGGAATTTCGTAGTTTCAAGGGGGAATGAGGCGCTAGCCTGGCACATCGTCTTTTCAGTCCCTTGACTTCACCGCTGCAATCGCTGCTGCATCCCAAGTGAAGAAAAAATATGAAGGACCGAGAGAGGAATCTGGCGTGCTGCCAAAGTCACCGCTCGCTCGAAACCGGTTGGAAGCACTTTTGTTGCACAGAAGGAAAAGCAAGTTTTTACGAACTCCTACGTGTTCATATCACCCTGTAACGTCGGAGCTTGTTATTGCGCGTTCATTCTTTGCAAGAAGTTGTAGTTGAGGGAGGGGATTTTTGTCGCTGAAGGGCTTGTGATACTATTTCCTCGTGAACTTTTTATTTATCAATAGTGGAACAGAATGAGTGTCAAAAAAGAGCGTATGATAATTCATATATTCAATATGGAACAGTAAAATTATTCAAAATCAGAATCACAAAATATGAATTAATGAAGATATACAGAAATACCATAAGACAGCGCCACAGCAGCTTATCAAAATTGGGTTCTATAATAGTGTCACATGCATTTAGACAATCACTTATATACATTAACACACATCGTAACGTACCAGGAATGTGACGTACCTGCCAGAAGGACGCACACGACATAAAGGCAGATAGGAATCAGAATAAAAGTCCGCGTAGCTCAATTGGTAGAGTGACTTATTCCGGAATGAGGGGATCCGGGTTCGAATCCCGGCGTAGACCAAAAATGACGGAGATATTTACTTCGTTATAATGGCGCCCGAACTATCCGGATGACCCGACCGTTCAAAATCTCGCATTGGTGTGATGTTATTTCCACACCGCGAGATAGGAAAAATAAGAGAATCCCTTCTCCAGCACTTCGAAAAAAAAAATAAATAAAAATAAGGGGGAGATGATGTAACGTACGAGGAATGTGACGTACCTGCCAGAAGGACGCACACGACATAAAGGCAGATAGGAATCAGAATAAAAGTCCGCGTAGCTCAATTGGTAGAGTGACCCATTCCGGAATGAGGGGATCCGGGTTCGAATCCCGGCGTAGACCAAAAAATGACGGAGATATTTACTTCGTTATTACATGAAAAAAATGAAGTTAAAACCCTAGTATAAAGGGAAGTACAAAAGTAAAATGATATGATATATGGACAAGATTCAAAAGTAATTTAAAAAGAAACAATTCCTGAACTCTCCAGGAACTACCCATAAAAGTAGAACATTACCTGTTAAATTAGACTGTTCTCTTCAGAGGAACACCAGCTTAAGGGTGACCTTTCGAAACTGGAAACCTGTTTGTAATATACCAAAACCGCCTGTTTGTCCCCTAGAGCACCGGATTGCAGTGATGAATAAATTTGAACAAATCAATAACAAAACAAATGAACGAAATGTACAACGAAATGTACAGAATAATATTGAACAGTAAAAATCAAAATCAAAAGTGTCCAATCCCCTTACCCCTTAGCAGTTACAAGTATCCAAAAAGAACAATCCAACAGATAAAGAGCAGCATGTCCTCCCCTCCCCTGACCGCTTAAACTGAAAATGCTAGACATGCAATCCCACAAGATAACCCACAGAGGAGTATTGGTTACGGTTAAAGTGACAGTAAGTGTAGAAACGACAAAGTGTTAATTGGAAGTCTTCAGCCACATGTGACCCGTCATGTGGCACTTGTGAAAAAAGAAGATAGTTTAATATTGTGAGGTCATTTTGTTAGTGATGTGCCAGATATTTATAGCTGAATATCTGTCAAAAAATCGCCTAAATACCTCACTATTCAACAACTGACAAAAAAACTTTAACAAAAACCTTTGAATGTAGCCATTGGACAAAAACGTCTTGAATAGTCTTCTCAAGTTTGTTAACAAAACCTCTGAGTTATTACATATTTGAATACCTCTACAAAACGCAGAGATTATTAAATTTCTCAGTACATTTTTTGATATATTTGAGTTCCAGTGGATATAATAGTTGACGTTGAAGTTATAATTACGTCTTTTGTCATATATTGATACAACCGGCGATCCTCAGCGTATCGTATATCCAAATCCAAGAATTGTACCCCATTTTCGTTAACTTTCGTTGTTTCTAGGGTTAGACACTTTTGATTTTGATTTTTACTGTTCAATATTTTTTACTTTTCAATATTATTGTACATTTCGTTTTTTCGTTCATTTGTTTTGTTATTGATTTGTTGAAATTTATTCATCACTGCAATCCGGTGACCTAGGGGAAACCGGTTTCCTGTTTCGAAACGTCACCCTTAGCTGGTGTTCCCCTGAAGAGAACAGTCTAATTTAACAGGTAATGTTCTACTTTTATGGGTAGTTCCTGGAGAGTTCAGGAATTGTTTTATTTTTAAATTACTTTTGAATCTTGTCCATATATCATATCATTTTACTTTTGTACTTCCCTTTATACTAGGGTTTTAACTTCATTTTTTTCATGTTTGTCAATGTATATAAGTGATTGTCTAAATGCATGTGATACTATATATATATATATATATATATATATATCATCATCATTATCATTGTCAACCATTATCAATCCACTGCTGGACGAAGGTCTCCCCAAGTTTCCTCCACAACGGTCTGTCTTGTGCCAGTCTGCTCCATGTCATTCCTGTATGCTTTCGAATTTCATCCACTCATCTCCAATGTGGTCTTCTTCTGAGTCTTTTCCTGTCCCTTGGAATCCAATCTAAAATTTCGGCTGTCCATCGATGATCTGTCCTTCTGGCAGTATGTCTAGCCCATTGCCATTTCAGGGATTCAACTCTGATCATGATGTCTTCCACTCTTGTCCTTTTTCGGATCCACGAGTTCCTCTTCTTATCTCTCCTGGTTACACCAAGCATGCACCTCTCCATGCTGCTTTGAGTTGTCTGCAGCCTTTGTATGGCTCTTTTATTTAAAGTCCACGTCTCTGCACCATACGTAAGCACTAGAAGGATGCATTGATCAAGCACTTTTCTTTTAAGACATAATGGCATATTGCTCTTGAAAATCATGCTGTTTCTTCCAAAAGCTCTCCAGGCAAGTTTTGTACGCCGATTAATTTCTTCATCAATGTGACCCTCACTTGATATCTGCTGTCCAAGATAAACGTACGTGCCTGTTATCTCCAGCTTTTCTCCATCAATCGATAAATTTTCACTCCTTGTAAAAGCATTGAACATCACTTTTGTCTTCTGAAAGTTCATTTTTAATCCCACTTCTTTACTCTTGTCAGCAAGTTCCTGGATTATACTCTGCAGCTCTGATGGGGTAGTTGCAAAAATGATTAATCTTTATCCCTTTGTTTTCCCAGTTCAGTGATTCAAAGACATTTTCCAATGTGGCATTGAAGAGCTTCGAAGATATGGTGTCACCTTGTTTCAAGCCCTTTCCAATTTTTATGTGTGTTGTATTTTCAAACAGCCGAATCTTTGCACTTGCATTTTCATAGATGTTATTAATAATATTAATGTATGCATCTTCAATACAGCAGGATTTCAGAGCCATTGTAACTGCTGATGGTTTCACCGAATCAAAGGCTTTTTCATAATCGATAAAAGCCATGCACAATGGAACTTCATATTCCCTCGCTCTTTCAATCAGTTCTCTCAGTACGTGGACATGATCTATTGTGCTGTAGCCACTCCTGAATCCAGCTTGTTCTCTAGGTTGAGCCCTGTCCAGTGTCATCTTCAAGCTGTGTGAAAGAACTTTAGTGAATATTTTATAAACCACTGATAGAAGGCTGATAGGTCTGTAGTTCCCCAGATCCTCAATGTCATCTTTTTTATGTAGCAGGATCATTGTAGCGGTGTTCCAATCCTCAGGAATCTTTCCTTCATTAAGGCATCGAGTGAAAATTTGGGCGAGTACTGTTTCGATTTCTCCACTTGCTTCTTGTATGATGTCTACAGTAATTCCATCTTCTCCTGGAGCTTTACCCCGCTTCATGTTCTTGATTGCCTGTGCAACCTCTGCTGGGAGGACTGGAGGAACTCTGGTACTGGTACCTTTCATGATGTCTGGAGTACATGTATTATCCCTTTCATATAATTTGGAGTAGAAATCTTTCACTCTTGTCAAAATTTCGCCTCTATTTCTTGTTACAGAACCATCTTCTTTTCTCAGTGCCATAATCTGTTTTCTTCCCTTACTGAGATGTCCCTTTGCTATCTTTAGGCTTTGGTTGTTTTCAATTGCTTTCCTCACTAGTTCACAGTTGAATTTTCTTACGTCTTCAGTGATACTTTTTCTTACTGTCTTGCATAGCTCTATATATTCCACTTTGGAAGTCACATCTTCTTTAGTTGTCCTCATCTCTCTTCTTTTTTGCATCAACATTTTGGTTTTTCCTGATAATTTGTTGACATGCAACTTGTTCTTAGACCCAGCTAATTTTGTTGCTGTTTCCGTAAGAGCTTTGGTTACTTTTCTGTTAACTTCAGAAATATCCACTTCTTCCGATGTTAGGCCTTCTAAAGCAGAGAATCTGTTCTTCAGTTCCAGCTTGAAGGTATTATGGTGTTTTTTAAGGTTGGTTATGTCAATAGATTTTGTTTGTCTTATAAGCTTGCCACGTTCAAGTTTAGTGTTGAGGTGCATCTTACATCTCGTCAATCTATGGTCACTACCTGTGTTGAACTTGTTTAGCACACTGCAGTCTTCTATGATGAATTTTTTGTTACACATAATAAAATCAATTTCACTTGTCGTCCCATTTGGATGTCTTCATGTCCATTTCCTGTGTGGCTTTTTCTTGAAAAAGGAGTTCAAGATGAAAAACCCTTCTGCCTCTTCAAACTCAACGAGAGTATTTCCGCGCTGGTTTCTGTTGCCGTGACCGAATTTACCTACTGAAGTTTCATTGTGTTGCCGTTGCCCTATTTTTTGCATTGAAATCTCCCATAATTATCTTCAAGTGCTGCTTACCTTTATTATTTAGATGACGAATTTCCTCATAAAATTCTTCAATTTCTTCTTCAGGATGACTTGTGGTGGGTGCATAAGTTTGAATAATCTGAGCCTGGTATCTTCTCGAGAGTTGGAAAACAAGTTGTGCAGCTCTGTCAGAGAAACTTTCAACTTCTGCAACTTTATCCTTCAGTTTCTTGTTTATTATAAATCCAACACCACTAGTTCTGCCAGTATCTGTCCCACGATAGCAGAAGAGATGTCCACTTTTCAGTTCGATGAGATCTTCTCCTTTTCTCCTTACCTCACTTAGCCCCACGATGTCCCACTTGATCCTTTGTAGTTCCTCTTCCAATTCAAGAAGCCTTGAATCAGAAGATAGGGAGCGTCCATTGTACGTTACCAAGGTCAGCATCAGATGGCAGCCTAGTCCGGTCCTCCGGGGATTCTTAGCACCCTCTGCCTTCATGTCGCACTGGCCGCTGCCTTGGCCAGGTGCATTCCAGCTGCCGGAGACTGAGGGCCAAGATTTAAGTTGTGGAGTCATTTTGGAGGGGTTTGGCCATAACTCACCACGCTGGCCAAGCGGGTTGGTGAGTGGGGAATAGCATTTCCTCTAATCCCGATGGTATAGTTCTACCGCTATTGGCGGTCGTCAGAGCCCCTTTAGTGGGAACAGGATGTACCACGAGAAGGCGGGGTTAACACTTGTCAAGGAGTGGCTGTGATGTTACGCATCACCTGACCTTACATCCCATATATATATATATCATCAACCATTATCAATCCACTCCTGGATGAAAGTCTCCCCAAGTAACTTCCACAGTTGTTTGTTTATATATATATATATATAGGGTTGGTGCGAATGAAATATCCGGCGCGAACGATCAGTGGAAACAGGACCCCACCACAGGGGAATGGAACCACCCACAGGTGTTGCGGGTATTACGTCACAGAATTACTATAAATAGCTAGCATGTGTGTGAGGAACAAGATTCAGGCGTGGTTTGTTTGGACATAATGTGGGTAGCAAAGGAAACATACAGACGCCGGATTTGAGAGTCATTTTCCTGTATGAATTTAAACTGGGCCTTTCTTCAAGAATCGCCTCTCGAATTGCTAACATAGCGTTTGGGGAGAATAGAGCCAAAGAACGAACAATTCGGTGATGGTTTGTGAAGTTTCGAAGCAGAGATACGAACCTGCAAAGCAAAGCACGTGGTCACCCACCTTTTGCTGTTTCTGACGATGTTCTGTTACGTGTGGTTGAAGCGGACCCCCGAAAAACGCTTTGTGCGATAGCGGCAGAGGTAGGTGTAAATCACGCGACAGTTGTTAGGCGTCTGGCTGCGCTGGGTAAGGTCAAAAAGCTGGACATGTGGCTGCGCAATAGTTAACAACTACCAGCAAGACTAAGCGTTTGGAAGCCCACGTCTCTGCTTGCCAGGAATAAACAGGAACCTCCACATAGTCATCTGCGACGAGAAGTGGATCTTTTATGATAATCGGAAACGATCTGCAAAATGGTTAAGCAAGGCACAGTCTGCTGTACAGCATCCCAACCTACCTACACACCATGAAGATGATGTTCCTTGTCTGGTGGTCCACAGCCGAGATAATTCATCGTAGGTCCTTGGCAAGAGGCCAAACCATCACTGCAGAACGTTATTTTGCTGAATTATACCAGACGCACCGAAAATTTCTGCAGAAACAACTGGCTTTGGTCAACAGACATGGTGTTCTTCTGTTCTAGGACAACGTCCGTCCTCATGTCGCACAACTAACGATGCTGACACTAAATGCCTTGGTCTACGAAGCACAGCCTCATTCTGCCTATTACCCGGACTTGTCTCCGACAGAAAATCAGTCGCCTGGATTACGACAGACAACGAGTTTAAACGTACAGTTGATGACTTCTTCCGGTCCGAGCCATAAGACTTTTTCCGTTCCGGGATCATGGCCTTGCCTGACAGATGGCAACTATGTGTCGATGCCGAGGGGGATTGTTTTTCCTAGGTAAGTTGTCCTACTTTTCTATTCTCGCCGTCCACGTGTGCTGGTCCTTTGCCGGACATTTCATTCGCACCAAACCAATATATACATGTATACATATATTAAAGACTCTTGGGGATGGTAGGTAATTTGAGAATTAACACATAGCGCGAGATGTGACTTACGATATGTAGATCTAAAGTACCAGAACTGCTGCCTAAAAAGCGCGGGTCATTTCGCCAGTGGTATCAGTTCCAAGCCACTTGTGCAACTGTTAAAAGTACAGTGGACCACAGCTAAATTCGCTTCATTTTCTTACATGAGTTTAAATTTATACACCGTGCAATGAAGGCAGCTCGCAACATTAATACAGCGTTTAGGGAAGACATCGTTAATGAATGCAAAACACGACGTTGGTTTGCTAAATTCCGGTCCCGCGATATGAGCCTGGAATATTAACCACGCGGTGGGCCAGAAGGAGTTATGGATGCTGTCGAGTTGGGGGCCTTGCCTATATTCAATCCATGCCAAACGGGATGAGAACTTAGCCACAAACTCGCATTGTACTAGGCAACCATTTTCTGACATTCAACGGTTAGGCAAAGTGAAGGAGATGGGTAAAAGGGTCCCACATGAGTTGACGAAACAGCACAAAACACAACGATTTCATCTTTGCTCTTCTCTGCTTACGTGCGACAAAATGAACAACATTTTGATGCACCTCGTCTCGTGTGATGAGAAATGGATGCTGTATGACAATCGGCAATGTTCGGCGCAATGGCTCGATCGCGGCGAATATCCCAAACACATGCACCACGAAGCCAGCACTCCTTTCCAGGAAGTTGATGGTCAGTGTTTTGTTATCTGAAACTGGTGTAATCCCCTCCTCATTCTTTCAACCGGGACAAACCATCACGGCGGACAGGTATTGTCAAGAACTTACGCATGGAGAGCTGTCCACCAAATGGCCGATATTAGTCAATCGTCATGGGTCTATACTTCTCTATGACAACACGAGAGCTCATGATACACGTCAGACGATCTAGGAGCTACACCAGTTGAGTTACGAACTGTTTTCTCTTCCCCTTGATTCACCTGATCTGTCCTCATGGGGACTATCACTTCATCAAGCACTTGGACACTTTTCTACGATGTCTTTCCCCACAACATCATGAAACCACATTTCATGAGTTTGTCCAAAGCCGTTTAGAAAACACAAGACCATGACTTTAGAGAGATGAGTTCCCTCCTTTGGCGACGTCACTCTCATGTTACAGGGCCTGATTCGTTGGTGTCGTGTATGATGTTTCACCGACAGCGTTGAAAACCAATCGGAAGCTTTGGTTTCTACGTGACATCACTGAAGATGGAACTCATCTCTCTGTCATCGCCTTGTGTTTTCTAGACGGCCTTGGTTTGTCACATCTCGAGGCTCAACATTTTTTACAACTGTATACAGAAGCTTGTATCTTGTTGACAAAAATGTTGCTGCTGGCGGATATTATATTTTGATTAATAAAGTTTATTTTCCTTCGTATTTTGGGTGTTTGAAGTTTCTATCGAAATTCGTACATTTCGCTTGTAAGAACCTAACAAATACAATAAATTTAAACATCCTAAAATTGAAGCTGGCGATTAGAGTCGCTTTGGTGGAATTTCCATCTGACATTACATGATTAAACCGGAATTTGGAACATAGCCGTCGATCCAAATATACTCAGTTTTGAGTTCACACAGGAAATTTTTAGCATTTGTTACAATTCGCCGTTATTAAAGAGCTGCTGTTCTTTACACTTAGTGTTGGTTTTCCTTTCGCATAAAAATGCATTGTATCTCTAAATCAAGGCTGAATTTTGCTTCAGTTTTCCTGTTCTAAACCTGATTAAGAGATCTGTACGGCTGCAAATCAATAAAACCGGGCCCGGTCCAAGTTCGGGTCCCGACCCATGCACTACCCGAAGTCGAAGACGAAGGAACCCTATTCAAGGTTTAGCAATCTGAACCCACAGCGCGCTGCGCCTATTGGCAGGTGAAAAATTAAAATTTAGATACGAGAGCAGAGTGCCCTGATAGGAAAGAGTTGCAAAGAAAAGTACAGAAAAAGTTAGAGTTTTAGGAGTACACGGTTACCCGTCAAGTACAGAAGTTATAAGCTAGCCTACCATACTTACCTTAAATTGCAGCAGTCATCCGTTCCGAGCAACCCGTCCGAAGCGTCAGCGTCCTGTCGCAGCAAACGCGGAAGGAGAAACCTGCAAGAAAAAAACATAAAACAACAAACTAACAAAAAAATAAATAAAATGAAGCACACACAGAAAAACAGTCAGAGGAAAGCATTCAGCAAACACGCCAGTCATACAATAATTCAATTCCGGACATTTCCGAAGAAAAGCCACTTGCTCAGTGTTTAAGTAGGAGTCGGCTGTTTACCTCGTTACTCTTGGACCAATCAGAAAACAGATTTTACTCTTTTACAGCGGCAGAAGCAACGTATCATAACTAAGGTGGTGAAGTTAGATTAATTTTACACCAATTTATATTTTCGCTTACTGCTTTACTCAGCAAGTATAAGAAAACACATTTTTCACTACAAAACAAAAACGGCCACATGGGTTCAGACAAAGCACAACAAAGAAAACTCTTTTTTTTTCGCTATGTTATTTCCTTCATCCAAAAACATAAATTTGGCCCTTAAAAGGGCCTTTTTAATTTTCGTTTTACAGAGACATGGCTCCAGGCTCGCGTATTTATTTATACCCCGGTCCCTCCTTCCCTGGAACCAGTGACCCTAAATCAGGGACGGGCGACTGCTTATAGCCCATTGAGTTGCTCACGGTGGTCGTTAAACCTCCAATAAAAAAAATACCCCGGTCCAGGATTTGACGTTCAACTTCAGGCCCGTTTCAGAATGCGAAAGAGTTCAAATTTTAAATTATGTCTAACTCTTTTCTTTTTTCACCTTTATTTGCAGGCTGATCATTGCAAAAGTAACTCAGAAGTAGCCGAAACATCTGCAACTACTAGTCATGGTCACAGCTGTAGTTTGAACATCAATTCTGCCGACCGGAAGGCCAACGAAGGTAGTTTCCGCAGTCAAAACAGTTCCGAAAAGAAACCGTGTTCTTGCTCCATAAAAGAGGGTGTATGCTACTGTGGCGAAAAAAGAAAAGGACTGCGATTGGAACCATGGGCTGCTATGAAAAGTATTGCACTGTTTTCTACGCTTATACTTTTTGCTCTTTGGGTGGTTGTTATATCTGTCCTGGGAGCCAAAAACCAATTGTAAAAGCTCATCATTTATTTGTACTCGCGGTACTCTTCACGAATTCAAAGTGCTGAAGTATGTAACTTTCAAAATCTTCCTTTTGCTCTTTTCTGTTAAGCCAGAATTTTTTAAATTTGTGTCTACGAAAGGGAAATTCGATATTACACGATAATTTTTTTATTTTTAGAAATTTCATTTCTTCAGCGTGTTAGCCCAGGCAACTACTGACAAATGACAAAGAGAGAGAGAGAGAGAGAGAGAGATTTTAAATCTTTAATAATAAAAGGTAATTACTATAGGCAACTGTAATCTTTAGAGTATTTTAAAAAATACAACTACTTAACTGTACTGTACTGAAGTCACAATTTTTATTTTATTTGTGCTACTGTGCACCTTAAAAAATGCCATGCGAATCTAAAATCATTGTTGGTATAATATATGCGAAAGCTAATGCAGTTTCGCGAAAAACATTCACGGTACCGTTATTTCTTGCACCATAAATAAATGTGATAATTTCGAAGGGAGAAAAAATATTTTGAATATTTTCATAATATTGGCAATCTCGTCATTATTTGTGTTTGTGTGTCTGACGTTTAATGTATAACTGGCCGGGTTTTAGCAATGCGTTTTTACATAAGATTTTCCAGTTCATGTTTATTAATAAGAAATTTGCCAGCATAAGTAACTTTATGAAACTTTATGAACGTATTCCTGGAAATTATGAACCAGGTTGATGCTTTTTAGCTTATCTGTTTATACAGTTAATTTGAAAAATGATTTTTGTACATACATGTATAAGAAAAATAATGTATTTGATTCATTTTATATAAGCACCGATTGTACCATAATAAAATGCTAGCACCATACCACAGTGGTTTTTATTTCATAAATGTTTTTATTTCGAGACATTGTGCGTATGCGTATGTTTCCAGTCTGTATTAGAAAAAAGCTTATAGAAGCGCAAAACATCTCGTCAACTCAGAATGCTCAAGTGATGTCGTGATAGGACATTTTCGGACAAGCAAGTGGGAAAAAAATTGATTGTGGGTTTTTTAAAGTTGTTGCTCAGCGTCACAAAGCAAAAAAAAAAAAAAAAAGAAAATAAAAAGTTAAATCTATTTTTTTTAGAAAGAAAAATAAAAAAACAATTAACTTGTCAGCCACGCCTTTTTAAATCCACAAATGCATTTTTTTGCAGGTCTTTAGATGTATCTAATTTACATCTTGTTTACATAACTTGCCAGGCAATACTGGTCGTTTGGAGGTCAATATCTCTGTTGCATTGTATTTGCAGACATTACATTCATTTCAACCCAACTTGTCAGGCAATACTGGTCGTCTGGAGGTCAATATCTCTGTTGCATTGCATTTGCAGACATTACATTCTTTTCAACCCAGCTTGTCAGGCAATACTGGTCAGGAAATACTGGTCGTCTGGAGGTCAATATCTCTGTTGCATTGCATTTGCAGACATTACATTCTTTTCAACCCAACTTGTCAGGCAATACTGGCCGTCTGGAGGTCAATATCTCTGTTGCATTGCATTTACAGACATTACATTCTTTTCAACCCAGCTTGACAGTCAATACTGGTCAGGCAATACTGGTCGTCTGGAGGTCAATATCTCTGTTGCATTGCATTTGCAGACATTACATTCATTTCAACCCAACTTGTCAGGCATACTGGTCGTCTGGAGGTCAATATCTCTGTTGCATTGCATTTGCAGACATTACATTCTTTTCAACCCAGCTTGTCAGGCAATACTGGTCGTCTGGAGGTCAATATCTCTGTTGCATTGCATTTGCAGACATTACATTCTTTTCAACCCAACTTGTCAGGCAATACTGGTCAGGCAATACTGGCCGTCTGGAAGTCAATATCTCTCTTGCATTGCATTTCCAGACATTACATTCTTTTCAACCCAATATCATGTAAATGTCAGGCAAAACTGGTCGTCTGGAGGAACAATATCTCCGCACCTGTTAATCGGAGTCTAGCAATTATTCATTTCGTTGAATAGCAGAACTCATAAGAGCGAGGATACGTAAATTTATGTTTTTTTCCCGTTGCAATTTTTCTAACCTTTTTTGAGGAGTTGGATTATAAAAATAAATAAATAAATAAATATTTTTGCTTCGTACAGATGTAAAAGTGAACAAGATTTTCATCATTTTTGAAGATTTTCAACCTATCGCTACGTGAGATAAAGTATGTTTGTTTTTAGCTCAATGCTTCAGTTTCCAATGAAATTCTTCACAGAAGAAGTAGTAAATCCAGTCTTGTCACTTAACTGTCTTCATTGTAGGTCCATCCCTTCCCCCTTTCCGAAGTTTATCTTCTTCATAATATTGCAATGGAAAATTTAAATTCTAGTCCAAATACAGACTCCAAGATACTTAGTTGTTAGATATTCGAGTTTTGAGTCGCAAGTGTATGAGCGAGTTTTAAAGGGCGCCAAGTACCATTGCTAGTCTCAAAAACAAAGAAAAATTTGACATAAAATGTGAAAAAAAGGAGAAGAGACACAAAACGACAAACAAATACGACCCGAAATGATGCAAAGGGCCGTCACAAAAACGACAGACTACGCAAAATGAAACATCCAAGGATATATACACTCATCGTCAAAAAAATAGTAGCAACAAGAAGGAAGCAACCTACAGGAATGAAACTTGGTGGGTAGGTTTCACATCGTGAGAAATGCAAATGATTCAAGTATTACGCTCGGCCGCGCATATGACACAAGCAAGGAGTGGTCGTAGCGCTGTGCCTGACCGGTTATACAAGGTCGTCCCGTTGTGCGTGCTTGCCATTCCTACTCGTGCTGTAGTGTTGGTTGCATCCTTTGCAAGTGAAGTATGCCTCGGAAAAAGTTCGGAAGCTATTCGAGCAGTTGGAGGAGTTCGAGAGGAGCCGCTCCCCGAAGCGGGATGGTCCTATCGCCGTATTGCGCGCCATACCGGTCGTGAGGATATGATCATACCACGCTGTTGACAGCAGAGGATGGAACAAGGCACGCAGCAGCGACAGGAAGGGTCTGGGTGACCTGGACGAACCACGGAGAGAGAGAGAGAGAGAGAGAGAGAGAGACAGAGAGAGAGAGGACCGACGGGTTGCCCGACATGAGCAGAGTGACCCAATAGCCACGATTGCGGATATTCAGCGAGCACTGGTGCCCTCCATGCATCGTCCGATTAGTGCCAGCACCATTGGCAGACGGCTGCAGGACGTAGGACTACGCACACGCAGACCGTTGCGACGACTGCCCTTAAGACCATTGCATCGTCGCCAAAAACTTCAATGATGTCGTGCGAGACTGTCATGAAGCCACTCAGAATGGTAGCGGGTGATCTTCACTGACGAGTCCCGCTTTTGTCTTGGAGGAGACGACCGCCGTGTGTGGAGGCACCGTGGTCAACGCCAAGATGAACGCTTTGTCGTCAAGCGTCACACGTCCGGAAAGCCTGGTGTCATGGTGTGGGGTGCAATCGTCTACGATGCCAGATCACCTTTGGTGTTCATTACAGACACTTTGACAGCCCAGCGTTCGGGGTGTTGAGGATTGTTGCATTCTGCCATATGGGTAAATGGCTACCGCGTAGGCACAATCTTGCTAAAGCGGTTGTAGACGACCGTGTCTTTAAATTATATTTGTGCTCATTAACTCGCAATTAAAAATTTCGGCGTGTAGATCCGATATATATTTGGTTATCAGCATCCTCACTTATTGCCTTCAAAGGAATTGCATATACACTGTACCTAGATTCGAGAGGAAGCGGATCACGATCTCTTCTGATATTATCTTGAATATTACGTGTTTTTAATCCAAAGTTAATTCTGTAGCGACTGCAAATACTTCTTAATATATTTGGCACTGCTGTAATGTACAGAATAGAAGCAACATACTTGCCAGAGGGTTTTGGGGTCAGTTAAGGTTGAGCTGAAGTTTGTGCTAGCGCGGCGTATGATTGTGCCAAAAATATCAGGTGGGTAACCAAGAGAGGAAGCATTCATCTTGATTTGTCCAAATTCTTGTTTACTTGTTCAAATTCCCGGGATGGTGTCCTGAGGTATGGCTGACCATGGGTTTGCTTGTATCGACAATTATTCGACGTTGGAAAGGAGTAGTGCAATCATCTACCAATGATATGCCACTAGTTCTCTATTGGGGAGAAGTATGGGGATCGCGCTGGTCAGGGTAGCACCTGGTCCCCTTGTAGACACTGTGTGCTGATGTTGGCAGTGCGCGAACAGGGAGTTACCTTGTCGAAACTGGGCATCGAGATACCACGGAGATATGGTACCAAAACGGGTGGCAGCACCTCATCGACGTATCATTGTGCAGTCACTGTACCTGGTATGATACGAACGGTAGCTGCTGTTGAAACTAAGAGCCCCCGAACCGTGATACCAGGCAATGGAGCCTTATGACGCTCCCAAATGGAAGCAAGATCATCCTGGTGACCACGTGGTTTCCAGACGCTCAGTCGGTGATCGCCATCGCTGAGACATGAGCGAGACCCGTCGCTGAATACAACATGGTTCTATTAGTCCTCCCACTACCCATGTCTTGTAATACGTCGCTGCAATCTTGCGCGACAATGTGCTGCGGTGAGTGGCAGTCTTTGCAATGGCTGGCGACAGTGCAAATCTTTCTCCACGATTCCCAGTCTGTGTCGATATAAGGATGTCCATAGCGTCTGTACATCTTGTCGAATATCGTAGATCCGCTGTGGATTGTGAGGCGGCTACGGATTGCTGTCGAATGCGGTGTGTGTGTGTGTATGTGTGTGTGTGTGTGTGTGTGTGTGTGTGTGTGTGTGTGTGTGTGTGTGTGTGTGTGTGTGTGTGTGTGTGTGTGTGTGTGTTACTTAGATACGCAACTGGATTAGCTTCCACCTTGAGAAGAGGTAAATAGATCATTTGTGTAGGGAGCAACGAAGATCTTTACATCTTAAAAGCAAAGCAAAGACCTTCAGAGCCCGATTATTGCCAGCAGAACTGTTAGTGCACATCCTTTCATATTTTGTTCGTTTTTTTTTATTGGAGGTATATTGGACCTGGTGGTACAGATGCATGACAAACAGGCAGACATAGACAGGACACAGATGTTTCACATTAACAAGTACATATCAAACATAGTTTTTTTATAGTACGCTAAATGACCAATGCACACAGAGAACCAGTGTTGATCACGTAACACATTAGGAACAAGTACCCATCAAACATGATTTTACAGTATGCTAAACGACCAATGTACACATAGAGCCAGTGTAGATCAAGTAACACATTAAGAACAAGCACCCATCAAACATGGTTTTATAGTATGCTAAACGACCAATGTACACAGAGAGCCAGTGTTGATCAAGTAACACATTATGAACAAGCACCCATCAAACATTGTTTTACAGTATGCTAAATGACCAATGTACACAGAGAGCCAGTGTTGATCACGTAACACATTAGGAACAAGTACCCATCCAACATGGTTTTACATTATGCTAAATGACCAATGTACACAGAGAGTCAGTGTTGATCACGTAACACATTATGAACAAGTACCCATCAAACATGGTTTTACAGTATGCTAAATGACCAATGTACACAGAGAGCCTGTGTTGATCAAGTAACACATTATGAACAAGCACCCATCAAACATGGTTTTACAGTATGCTAAATGACCAATGTACACAGAGAGCCTGTGTTGATCAAGTAACACATTATGAACAAGCACCCTTCAAACATGGTTTTACAGTATGATAAATGACCAATGTACACAGAGAGCCTGTGTTGATCAAGTAACACATTATGAACAAGCACCCATCAGACATGGTTTTACAGTATGCTAAATGACCAATGTACACAGAGAGCCTGTGTTGATCAAGTAACACATTATGAACAAGCACCCATCAAACATGGTTTTACAGTATGCTAAATGACCAATGTACACAGAGAGCCTGTGTTGATCAAGTAAAACATTATGAACAAGCATCCATCAAACATGGTTTTACAGTATGCTAAATGACCAATGTACACAGAGAGCCAGTGTTGATCAAGTAACACATTATGAACAAGCATCCATCAAACATGGTTTTACAGTATGCTAAATGACCAATGTACACAGAGAGCCAGTGTTGATCACGTAACACATTATGAACAAGCACCCATTAAACATGGTTTTACAGTATGCTAAATGACCAATGTACACAGAGAGCCTGTGTTGATCAAGTAACACATTAGGAACAAGTACCCATCAAACATGGTTTTACAGTATGCTAAATGACCAATGTACACAGAGAGCCTGTGTTGATCAAGTAACATATTATGAACAAGCACCCATCAAACATAGTTTTACAGTATGCTAAATGACCAATGTACACAGAGAGCCAATGTTGATCACGTAACACATTGGGAACAAGTACCCATCAAACCTGGTTTTACAGTATGCTAAATGACCAATGTACACAGAGAGCCAGTGTTGATCAAGTAACACATTATGAACAAGCACCCATCAAACGTAGTTTTACAGTATGCTAAATGACCAATGTACACAGAGAGCCAGTGTTGATCACGTAACACATTAGGAACAAGTACCAATCAAACATGGTTTTACAGTATGCTAAATGACCAATGTACACAGAGAGTCAATGTTGATCACGTAACACATTATGAACAAGTACCCATCAAACATGGTTTTACAGTGTGCTAAATGACCAATGTACACAGAGAGCCAGTGTTGATCAAGTAACACATTATGAACAAGCACCCATCAAACATGGTTTTACAGTATGCTAAATGACCAATGGACACAGAGAGCCAGTGTTGATCAAGTAACACATTATGAACAAGTACACATCAAACATGATTTTACAGTGTGCTAAATGACCAATGCACACAGAGAGTCAGTGTTGATCAATTAACACACTGAAAGCCAGTACCGAAAGACAAACGCATAAATCCATACCTCACCGGGATTCGAACCCGGACCCAACTCGGACGAATGATCAGAAGTCATTGCTTAGACCACTGCGACCGGGGCGGCGTCATTTGGGTTTCGTTTATCGTCTCCCACCTGCACGCGCGAACTTGCTATCACGGATGCGGAGCTGCTAGTCGCAATAAATTCTGGGAAGACCCCCTCCTGATGTTTTCACGGCGGTTTTTTTCTTTTCTTTTGATTGATGGTTTAATCACCACCGTGAGCAACTCAATGGGCTATAAGCAGTAACCCGTCCCTAATTTAAGCCACTGGTTCCTCGGAAGGGAGTGAGCCAGTGCCGTAAGACAAACGCAACATCGAACCTGTACCCTTCACGATTCGAACCTGGACCCTTTACGGACGACTGGTCATAAGCCAGCGCTAAGATCACTGCGCTGCCGGGAAAGCTTTCGTGGCGTTGGCTAAGTGTTGTTCAAAAAAAGAAACATTTCTGGGTGTGAATTATTATTTGTGTGTCTTTTGTGTTGTGCCAAAATGTGTGAAAGCCAGGATGCCTGACACCTGTGCTGTAAGGATATAAATCACGGTAAGCTTGAGACAGTTTAAAGAACTGCAAAAAGAATAATACGCCAAAATAGTAATAGACAGTGTTGATTAAGAACCCTTTCGTCCTATGATTAATGTATTCTTGTTTTCATTACTAGAGAAATACAATTTAGCGTGTTTGTCATCGTAAAAATAATTAGGAATAAATGCACTCATCGTCGAAAAAATAGTTGCACTCAGAAGGACGTGTTGTATTGCAATGCTATTCGGGAGGAAGGTAAATGCTACCTGGAACAATAAATGATTAAACATTGAGACTGATATGGGCAATATTTATTGAGCTACACGCCAAGAAGTAGTGTCTGTCAGTATGGCATCGGGTCGCCATGTTTGCTCACAAAGCATGCCAGACGTCTCGACATGGAGTTGCACAGGTTCCTAATGGTGTGTGCGATAAGCCATCCCATATACAGCTGGAGTCTTCTCCCGCAGTTCTTGCAGATTGTGTGGTTAGGAGTGGAGTGCGGATGGGGCGTCCAATAGCATCCTACACATGTCAATCGGCGATAGGTGTGGCAGTGCGGCTAGCCATGGCAGAGTGTCAGCGCCTTGAAGGGAAGCTCTCGAGACAGCAGCAGTATGCGAACGAACGTTGTCCTGTTGGAAAATCGCACCGGAGTGAGCGTTCAGGAAAGGCAGGGCCACTGGTTGCAGGACCTCATTAGCGTAACGTTGGGTTGTCAAAGTGCCTGTAATGAACACCAAAAGTGATCTGGCATCGTAGGCAATTGCACCCCGCACATGACACCAGGCATTCTGGGCAAACGTGATACACCATGACACCAGGCCTTCGCGGCCAAACGTGATGCTTGAATCATTTGCATGTCTCACGATGTCAAACCTGCCGACCAAGTTTCATTCTTATCGGTTGCTTCCTTTAGGGTGCAACTATTTTTTTTTTGACGAAGAATGTAACTACAGAAAAGTAATTGAAACGCAACACTATTACGATTTCGGAAGTCTGTCGATTATGAATACATATGTAACGTGGCAAAGCACAGAGCGGTGCCGCCCATATGGCCCAGTAGTCTAAGTGATGGCTCATGAACATTCGTCCGTTTTGGGTCTGGGTTCGAATCCCGGTGAGGCATGGATGTTGTGTTTGTCTTACGGTGCTGGCTCTCTCCCTTCCCAGGAATCAGTGGCTTTAAATTGGGGATGAGTGACTGCTTATAGCCCATTGAGTTGTTCACGGTGGTCGTTAAAACTTTTAATCAAAAAAAAAAAAAGCACGATCGTTTTTTATTTTGAATGTACGGTAGTTTTAATGTTGAGCGTATGGTGCTTATCATTGGAACTCCAAATACTTCAACAGAAAAGAACGAAAGAAATTATCTACTGTATGTACTCAGTGGCCATCGACAGACATTCTGTTTTACATACACGTTGTTTCATTGTTTCATTCTTTTGATTCAACATAACTGTTCTGCATCTTCTAATCTCAAACTTGTATTTTTTACAGATTAAATATTGCTGTCATTTTTATTTTTGGTTTAATGCTCCCTAGAGGAAGTTTTTGTGAGTTCACTCTCTTTCTTACTGCTCTCTGATCCAGAGGTCGTATACGACAGTTCCGGTTTCATCCTGTGCGTAGCGTCTCGAATCTGATTCGAGGCAGAAAGCCACCAGCAACTTAACAATATAAAAATATTAAAATTTGTAAGTGAACTTGAATTTAACCCCTTTCTCCACTGAGACACAGTACAAACTATTGGAAACACATTTTTATTTATCCACGATGTGTACTTTGAATCGAAAATTTTATATTTTTAGTGCAGGACCTCTGACATAATTATTTAAATCATCTATGATGAAAAGGAGACATTTTTCTCAGAAACCAATTTCCAGAAAAACATAAATTGCTTTTATTTGTTTTCCCATGAGACGAGACTTTCCTTGAAGCGAAACTAATAGTTTGGTTTAATGAGTTCCATTTCGGAGAGAAAAAAGGAGGACAACCAGAGTTGTTTACATTTCATCACATAGCCTTTCGCCTTCGTGACTGTTTGACGTGATGTTTACCAAGTATTCATACACGGTGCTGTCCTACATACGTGCTTGTCTGCTTTTGCCGTAGACTATGAAACTGAAGCTGATCTCCTTCCAAGATCAAAATAAATTCACTTTTGCAAGTTCTAGAAAATTACTCATACACAGTCATCAGTTAAATGAAGACACCGAGGACGAATCGTGCAATGCGTGAAAGAAACGCATTCCAATCCAGAACTCCCTACCACTATCAGAGTCACGTTTTTAGAGACACTTTTAACAATGTGAAAACTATAACGTATTTGATGATCCAGGAAAAAGAAGAACCATGTAATGTAAAGATTAACTGACTCTATACGGTTCATCACCTCCTTCAAAACAAGTTGGACACCTCCTTGAAAGGGCAACTTGCGACCGCTTACAGAGTCGAAATCAGGGCCATAGAGAGACCACGAGACCATACAGAGAAATCAGGGCCATAGAGAGAACATGAAACCATACAGAGAAATCAGGGCCATAGAGAGACCATGAGACCATACAGAGAAATCAGGGCAATAGAGAGACCATGAGACCATACAGAGAAATCAGGGCCATAGAGAGACCATGAGACCATACAGAGAAATCAGGGCAATAAAGAGACCATAAAGCCATAGAGATTCCAAGACCCTGTGGGTGGGGAAAAGGTGAGCTGAAAAGTCATTTGAGAGTCGCTGTATTCAACTCCAAACAAAAATTTTCTACGAATACGCTACTTTTGTTAATTTACTTCTACAGCGAATGATTTCATCATGCCAAAAAAGTGAAATCTATAAAGTAAAATACAAAACATGAAAAAAAGGGAGAGAAAAGAAGCTAAACTCTTTTAAGAAGTAAAAAATATATTACTCTTTGATTTTTTTTGCTGGAGGTTGAGTAGCAGGTTTTTTTTTTATCACTGGAGGCATGTGACGTATATTCTAACTTAACTTTCATTCTTAGTTCCTTTTCCTATGTAAATTAGAGTTTGTTCTCTTTTACACTTTCCAAACTTAACGTTATGTCTTTCCCCTGAAACGAGAACGATGTTGGCAACATACTGAGGTCGTATGTGTGTGTGACCGGATAAGATCAATAGATAACAAGAAACATGACAATCTATAAAGTAAAGACGTGTAATAAGCAAGTCTTTTGAATCCGTTCTGACGCAAATTAAATTTATCAAAGCTATTCAAAGTCAATGGAACCGGTATGAAAAACAATAGTATCTGACGGAAGAAAAAAGTTTTTCAATGGGGGGTTTTAATCACTCAGATATTGCTGTAAACGGAATCGTGAGCTTACGCCCTCTGGTTACAGACTTGTGCGCTAAGAAAAACATGAATTTATATGAGAAACATTTCGCACCGGAAATGCTCTCCAACACAGAAATAATTTTCCAAATCGGACTCTTAGAAACAGAGATATCGACAAAAATAAGATATATATCGACGCTTCCTGGCGTAAAACCACGCATTATTTAAAGAAGAAAATGTTTCTAAACGGTTTGTCGACATGAGTACTATCGGTCTACAAACGCCGTTTTTTTCAATAGAGGTTTTAGAAGCTCATATTTTGCTGCAAATACATCAGAAGCGGAAATTAAGATTTACGCCCCCTGGTGGCCAAACCATTTTTTCACAAAAATTAAAAATTATGTGCAAACGATTTCTCATCAGGAGCTGCATCCCGTGGAGAAAGAATTTTTCAAATCGGAGATTTAGAAGCAGAGATATAAGGGAAATGCAATTTTCCTCTACGCCCCCTAGCGGAAAGTCTATGAATTACTTGCAAATTTTGAAATTATATGAAAAACATGTCACACTGAAACCACTATCCAACAAAGAAGAAATTTTTCAAATCGGACTTCTAGAAGTAGAGATATTGACGAAAATAAGATATATATATATTCGCCTCCTGGTGGAGAAACTGTGGAATATTTTAAGAAGAAAATATTCCGAAAAGGTTTATCGATGTGAGTGGCATCAGTCCACGAAAGAAATTTTTCAATCGATATTTTAGAAGCTCAGATTTTATGGTAAATATATCAGAAGCAAAAATTAACACCCAAGCCCCCTGGTGGCCAAAGTATTCTTTACCCAAAATTTGAAATTATATGCAAACGATTTCCCATCAAGAGGTGTATCCGCTGAAGAAATTGTTTTCAAATCGGAGTTTTAGAAGAAGAGTTATCAGGAAAAATGGAATATACTTTTACGCCCCTTAGCGGGAAATCTATGCGCCTTCTCGTGGTACATCCTGTTCCCACTAAAGGGGCTCTGACGACCGCCAATAGCGGTATAACTATACCATCGGGATTAGAGGAAATGCTATCCTACACTCACCAACCCGCTTGGCCAGCGTGGTGAGTTATGGCCAAACCCCTCCAAAATGACTCCACAACTTAAATCTTGGCCCTCAGTCTCCGGCAGCTGGAATGTACCTGGCCAAGGCAGCGGCCAGTGCGACATGAAGGCAGAGGGTGCTAAGAATCCCCGGAGGACCGGACTAGGCTGCCATCTGATGCTGACCTTGGCTACGTATAACGGACGCTCTCTATCTTCTGATTCAAGGCTTCTTGAATTGGAAGAGGAACTACAAAGGATCAAGTGGGATATCGTCGGGCTAAGTGAGGTAAGGAGAAAAGGAGAAGATCTCATTGAACTGAAAAGTGGACATCTCTTCTACTATCGTGGGACAGATACTGGCAGAACTAGTGGTGTTGGATTTGTAATAAACAAGAAACTGAAGGATAAAGTTGTAGAAGTTGAAAGTTCCTCTGACAGAGCTGCACGACTCGTTATCCAACTCTCGAGAAGATACCAGGCTCAGATTATTCAAACTTATGCATCCACCACAAGTCATCCTGAAGAAGAAATTGAAGAATTTTATGAGGAAATTCGTGATCTAAATAATAAAGGTAAGCAGCACTTGAAGATAATTATGGGAGATTTCAATGCAAAAATAGAGCAACGGCAACACAATGAAACTTCAGTAGGTAAATTCGGTCACTGCAACAGAAACCAGCGTGGAAATACTCTCGTAGAGTTTGCAGAGGCAGAAGGGTTTTTCATCTTAAACTCCTTTTTCAAGAAAAAGCCACACAGGAAATGGACATGGAGACATCCAAATGGGACGACAAGTGAAATTGATTTTATTATGTGTAACAAAAAATTCGTCATAGAAGACTGCAGTGTGCTAAACAAGTTCAACACAGGCAGTGACCATAAATTGGTGAGATGTAAGATGCACCTCAACACTAAACTCGAACGTAGCAAGCTCATAAGACAAACAAAATGTATTGACATAACCAACCTTAAAAAACACCATAATACCTTCAAATTGGAACTGAAGAACAGATTCTCTGCTTTAGAAGGCCTAACATCGGAAGAAGTGGATATTTCTGAAGTTAACAGAAAAGTAACCAAAGCTCTTATGGAAACAGCAACAAAATTAGCTGGGTCTAAGAACAAATTGCATGTGAACAAATTGTCAGGAAAAACCAAAATGTTGATGCAAAAAAGAAGAGTGATGAGGACAGCTAAAGAAGATGTGACTTCCAAAGTGGAATATATAGAGCTATGCAAGACAGTACGAAACAGTATCACTGAAGACGTAAGGAAATTCAACTGTGAACTAGTGAGGAAAGCAATTGAAAACAACCAAAGCCTAAAGATAGCAAAGGGACATCTCAGTAAGGGGAAAAACAGATTATGGCACTGAGAAAAGAAGATGGTTCTGTAACAAGAAATAGAGGCGAAATTTTGACAAGAGTGAAAGATTTCTACTCCAAATTATATGAAAGGGATAATACATGTACTCCAGACATCATGAAAGGTACCAGAGTTCTTCCAGTCCTTCCAGCAGAAGTTGCACACGCAATCAAGAACATGAAGCTGGGAAAAGCTCCAGGAGAAGATGGAATTACTGTAGACATCATACAAGAAGCAAGTGGAGAAATCGAAACAGTACTCGCCCAAATTTTCACTCGATGCCTTAATGAAGGGAAAATTCCTGAGGATTGGAACAATGCTACAATGATCTTGCTACATGAAAAAAGTGACATTGAGGATCTCAGGAACTACAGACCTATCAGCCTCCTATCAGTGGTTTATAAAATCTTCACTAAAGTTCTTTCACTCCGCTTGAAGGTGACACTGGACATGGCTCAACCGAGAGAACAAGCTGGATTCAGGAGTGGCTACAGCACAATAGATCATATCCACGTACTGAGAGAAGTAATTGAAAGAGCGAGGGAATATGAACTTCCATTGTGCATGGCTTTTATCGATTATGAAAAAGCCTTTGATTCGGTGAAACCATCAGCAGTTGCAATGGCTCTGAAATCCTGCGGTATTGAAGATGCATACATTAATGTTATTAATAACATCTATGAAAATGCAAGTGCAAAGATTCGGCTGTTTGAAAATACAACACACATAAAAATTGGAAAAGGAGTGAGACAAGGTGACACCATATCTCCGAAGCTCTTTAATGCCACATTGGAAAATGTCTTTCAATCACTGAACTGGGAAAACAAAGGGATAAAGATTAATGGAGATTATCTAACCCACCTTCGTTTTGCTGATGACATAGTCATTTTTGCAACTACCCCATCAGAGCTACAGAGTATGATCCAGGAACTTGCTGACAAGAGTAAAGAAGTGGGATTAAAAATGAACTTTCAGAAGACAAAAGTGATGTTCAATGCTTTTACAAGAAATGAAGATTTATCGATTGATGGAGAAAAGCTGTAGATAACAAGCACGCACGTTTATCTTGGACAGCAGATATCAAGTGGGGGTCACATTGATGAAGAAATTAATCGGCGTACAAAACTTGCCTGGAGAGCTTTTGGAAGAAACAGCATAATTTTCAAGAGCAATATGCCATTATGTCTTAAAAGAAAAGTGTTTGATCAATGCATCCTTCCAGTGCTTACGTATGGTGCAGAGACGTGGACCTTAGCTAAAAGAGACATACAAAGGCTGCAGACAACTCAAAGCAGCATGGAGAGGTGCATGCTTGGTGTAACCAGGAGAGATAAGAAGAGGAACACGTGGATCCGAAAAGTGACAAGAGTGGAAGACATCATGATCAGACTTAAATCCCTGAAATGGCAATGGGCTGGACATACTGCCAGAAGAACAGACCATCGATGGACAGCCGAAATTTTAGATTGGATTCCAAGGGACAGGAAAAGACCCAGAAGAAGACCACATGGAAGATGGGTGGATGAAATTCGAAAGTATGCGGGAGTGACATGGAGGAGACTGGCACAAGACAGACCGTTGTGGAGGAAACTTGGGGAGACCTTCGTCCAGCAGTGGATTGATAATGGTTGACAATGATGATGATGATGATGATGATATCAGAAGCAAAAATTAACACCCAAGCCCCCTGGTGGCCAAAGTATTCTTTACCCAAAATTTGAAATTATATGCAAACGATTTCCCATCAAGAGGTGTATCCGCTGAAGAAATTGTTTTCAAATCGGAGTTTTAGAAGAAGAGTTATCAGGAAAAATGTAATATACTTTTACGCCCCTTAGCGGGAAATCTATGCGTAATTTTAAAAAGTAACTACATCTAAAATACTCTTCGACATAAATGGAATCGAAAAATGAAAAAGAATTTTTCAATCAGATGTTTAGAAGCAAATATGTGGATTAAAACGTATTTTTGAATTCGACATCATCTGCATTTACGCCCTCTAGCGGCGAAATTGTACATCGTAAAAAAAAAAAAAAAAAAAAAAAAAAACGAAATGAAGGATCATCGTTCTTATATTTCAAGCTTCCCAATGCAGACACAATTTTTCAAATCGGACTAATAGTTGCAGAGATATCGTGGGTACAGGCGGACGGACGGACGGACGGACAAACCGATAACATAAGCACGATCTTTTTTTACAAAAGACGTGCTAAAAAAGGTTATTTAGCGGTTGAATAAAGGGAGATGTTGAATGGTGAACGTTAATGCTTGTTTTGGATACGCGACTGCTTAATTATCGTTTAAGTATTTGTGAAGGCTACGTGTCCCACTTTAATAACACTGTTGTGTTCTTGTGGATATTAATTCAAGTTCCAATGTTGTGTTTCATAGTTAATTGATTGTGGATATTAATCTCAGTTTTCGTGATCTCACCTTGTTGAAGCGCAAATGATCAAGTGCCTACTGACAGCAATAAAGGATTAGCTGCAAATAACAACTTCCTGACTTTATTTGAGTGACTCGTATTTCACTGTAGGTGAAGTTTTGATCTATGTAGTGTTTTAATAAGTCAGCTACCCACAAACGCTACAGACAAAGTTACTCCCAACTACCATGAAAAATCTACTTATTTGTTTTTAGTTCCCTGTTCAGATCCTTTTCCGTGGATTTACGTAGTGGCATCAGGGAGTTATTGATGTCGCATATCGCGCATGCTCCTTCTCTGGTGCTCGGTGGAAGCTTTCTCTTACAGTGGTCAACAGCCACCCCATCGCTTCTCCATTCAAAACTCAAGAGGCTTCATATTCCAGCAGATAAACTCCCTTTCTCCTGCACAAGCATCCCCAAACCACTCCTACTGATGGCAAAACAGTGAACGAGAAGTTGAGAGCTCTCTCTCTCTCTCTCTCTCTCTCTCTCTCTCGCGCGCGCGCAAATATTTCCCTTCGGCACAATTTCCCAAAGCCTAGAGTGACACACACACTCTTTTTTTTTTTTTTTTGATTGAAGGTTTAACGACCACCGTGAGCAACTTAATGGGGTATAAGCAGTCGTCCATCCCTAATTTAGGGTCACTGGTTCCAAGGAAGGGAGACAGCCAGTGCCGTGAGACAAACACAACATCCATGCCCGACCGGTATTCGGACCCGGACGGACCCTTCTCGGGCGAATGGTCATAAGCCAGCGCTAAGACCACTGCGCCACCGGAGTGGCCTACACACACACACATTGAGTTTAACTGATTATCTATGGTGCCGCTTCGCAGGCGCAGTTGTCTAAACGCTGGTTTCTGACCATTCGTCCGAGATGGGCCTGGGTTCGAATCCCGGTGAGGTATGGATGCTGAATTTGTCTTAAGGCACTAGCTTTTTCCTTTCACTGAAACCAGTGGTCTCAAATCAAGGACGGGCGACTGCTTATAGCCCATCAAACAAACAAACAAACAAAGAAGAATTATGCTACAAGGAGATTTTTACAGTAGTTTAATATCTCATAGTCACTTATCAAATGACGAATAATGTTTTAACCAATGTCCCTTCTAAGCTGCGCGTTCGCGCGGCGGCGCACAGACTTAACTTCCTTCGCGCAGTAAGCATTTTAAATAAAAATTCCTAAATCCCTAAATAATTTTCACAAATCGAAATTCAGTTACTTGCAAAAATAATAATAAATAAATAAAATTCGGGCTCTCAAAAGTCAAAACATTTTTATTAAATGCCGTTCGCCTACTTGTAAGTTCGTGTCATTGTCCTTTTCATTCTCAAGGGCTTCTTGCAAAGTAGCCTCGTGCGAGCAGATGGTGAACGCAAGAATGCAGATTAGTGATTTTTCTACACCGAGAAAGAGGCAAATATTGAGTCTTTTCTCAAAACAACGCAGCAGTCCCAGCCAATCGCAGCAAACCGTAATTAAGTTCATTGTTCTAACTAATGCACCCATGTTAGTTGGCGGGGAAGGCATTCCTGTCAGTTTAATTGTAAGCCGCTGGTAAAAGGAGTTTGGTCTAAACTTTGTCAGATAATAAAGCAGATTTCTTCCATCAAAGACGCTGAAAGACGCCTTGTGTTTGAGTTCAAGTTCGTTTTCGTGCCGGGTTTTTTTTTTGTTATATTTAATAATGTTTAAAAGAAAGAATTACAGTTGTTTAGAGCCACTAAAAAAGTTCGCTGCTGCTTTTAATTTTTCGTGATTGAAACAACTTGTAGAGACTGAAACTGTTCCTTCGAAAACGCTAAACGTGTAGAGTTAGGCAGCGTTTTTAATTATACTGAAAGCTCTGGCGTAGTATGCAAGATCTGTTCCGAAGCTAAGTATGCATGCGATTTTGCTGTTGATAAAACCTGGAATTTTTGAAAAATGGGATATTTAAAGAGGCATCTGGTGCAGAAAATTTATTTGGAATCCTTATCGAAATTAAACAGAATGAAGTCTACAAGGGTGATGAAAAACATGCTAATAGAGAAATTCCCGTTCGGAAAATGAGGTTAGAAATACTTTCTCCCTTTTTATAAAATAAAAATTTTAATTAATGAAATGTTTTTAATACTTTTGTTATTTAAAATCAATTGCGGAAAGAACGGTGATAAAACTGGGGGATTAGAAAAAATAAGGGTTCCAATCCAAGATCCAACTTCTACTGCATTAGTAAGAGAAGCTGAGAAAATAATTTTTTTTGCCCAAGTGGTTTTGATGCCTGCCCAGCTCATTGGGTTAAGCGGGCATTGCCCATGGCCGCTTTGAGGGAATATTGGTTTTAACCTTCTGCGCAACTACGCTTTTTTCCCTGCCACTCACTCTCTCTTTGTTTTTCCAAATTTTACGTTTCTCAAAAAAAAAAAAAAAAAAAAAAAGAAAAAAGGAATTTCTCTTTTCCCTGACCTTACCACCAAGATTGGGGCACGTGTTCCAACTGATTCACCTCAAGAAGTAATTTCTTTTGAATCATTCTTTCTATATTATTTCAATTTCACTTTCCTAAAGAAAGTACAATACACGAAAAATAAGATAAATTAGTTATGCTTATAATGAAAATACGAAAGTAATTTTAATAAACCAGAGAAAATAAAAAGTTCGGAGAATTTTCATCATTCATCAACGTCCGCTTTTTAGGATGACTTGCATCCTTTGTGGGGAAGGCAAGCGGTGCCTCCTCTAGCCCACTACTGTCGACGTCCCTGGTCAAAATTAGCTTCACTTTTGCTAATTAAACTATTGATTTTCTTTCCCTTGAGGACCAGTGGCTACGATTTGGGGCCTTATTTCCGGATGAGAGCAGGCGCCCCCATGACACATCAGGGAACTGTGCCCAGGCAAAAGTTCAGATCACAAGCCAGAAGAAGCCTGCACCGCAGTCAGCCGTCGTGTCGATATTGTAAACTTCAAAACAAAACCTCCACAGAAGTATATTAGAAAAGATCATACAAATAAACGTACTACCGAATTCTCCTCGTAAAATGTTATAGAATTTTAGGTGATGTCGTTTCACCCTAATCTAGGGTAGGTGCGTTCAGGAAAGGAAAGGGAAGGAAATAGAACTGATAAATAAACATAACACACTCTAACGATTTTTTAGTTGATACACATCTTTTCCTTGGGAGATTTAAGGAAAGGAGTACCTAAGATGATCCGATAGCTATATATTGTTGAGGATGAAATAATTCATTTTATTTTTTAATTTTAAAGTGGGAATACAAAGGCGACGTGCCGCCCCGGTGGCGCAGTGGTCTAAGCGATGGCTTCTGATCATTCGCCCGAAAGGGGTCCGGGTTCGAATCCCGATGAGGCATGGATGTTGTGTTTGTCTTACGGCACTGGCTCTCTCCCTTCCCTGGAACCAGTGACCCTAAATTAGGGACGGGCGACTGCTTATAGCCCATTGAGTTGCTCACGATGGTCGTTAAACCTCCAATCAAAAAAAAAAAAAAAAAAAAAAAAAAAAAAGGCGACGTCTTTCTTAAAAATCATTTTAATTGCCTTTCTGGCGTTTCTGTGAATTGTGTTTTGTTGGAAGTCAAGCTTTGCAGCTGTTGAAAAGGGAATTTTGGTGTTATCACCGGTCTCTGTCTGAGGCGTGGGAAAGGATTCATTCGCCCGAGTTTGTTATTGTTTACGCAAATGTTCATTAGAACATTTTGGGGTCGTGTAGGTGAGAATTGGTCAGGTGATCAATGGTGGATGCAGGTGAGAAAAAGCAACATGTTGATGACAAATTTGGGTTTTGTGACAAACGAAGGAAGAAGAGTGTGCTGTACACAATTAACTACGTGTGTTTTAAAACATTTGATACCAAAATGAAATAAATGGATGCACTGCCACCAGTTTAAAAGGTAAGCCGTTGCTTTAGGATGGAAATATGTATTCGGTTTAAAGCCCAGATATAGTGACATAGAACGCTCGCAGTGTGAAGAAAACTACTGCCTATCCGAACTCAGAAGCTATCGGCAGGAGTACTAATTTACATACGATTTATGTTAGTTCCATTATATAACGGCATTGAGCTGTATCTATTAATTTTGAAGTTGCATTTAAGTGCTTAAATGTCTCATTTATTTAGGTTTAATGCTCTATAAAATAATATTAGCATTTGCAATGTCTTCTTAACAGCTTTCTGCTTCAGAGTATGGACCCGACCATTCCTGTTCCATCCTGTGTGTGGCTTCTTGAATTTGATTCGGGATAGTGGGCCACGAGCTACATAACAATATGTTAGTCGTTCTGGCCGGCGACTCTTTGAGTACGCCGCCCCGGTGGCGCAGTGGTCTAAGGCAATGGCCTCTGATCATTCGTGCGAAAGGGGTCCGGGTTCGAATCCCGGTGAGGCATGGATGTTGTGTTTGTCTTACGGCACTGGCTCTCTCCCTTCCCTGGAACCAGTGACCCTAAATTAGGGACGGGCGACTGCTTATAGCCCATTGAGTTGCTCACGGTGGTCGTTAAACCTCCAATCAAAAAAAAAAAAAAAACTCTTTGAGTACGATGAAGTTGTGAAGTACTACAGAGGTGAAAACGTGTGCCAAGACGACAAATCTGCAGCGAGACATTCAGTTCGTGCTGCTCAGTTGGGAGAGTGACTTACTCCAGAGTGAGGGGACATGGCTTCGATGACCGTTGTGGACAAACTTGTGTTTTTGCATTGGCGCCCGATTGAGGAAATGGATCCACTGGCCGTTGGGTTCTTCGAAAAATGTGTGATGTTTGTTCCGCACATTGTTTGGAATTAATGAAAAATTCCTACTTCGCTTCAAATAAAAAAAAATAATAAGAGGGAGATGATGTGACGTACTACAGAGGTGAAAGCATGTGTCAAGACGACAAATCTGCAGCGAGACATTCTGTCTAGAGATGAGTTCGGGCTCAATTTTAGGAGCCGGGGCTCGCCCGGGTCCAAAGGCTTAGAGCCCGGGTCCGGCCCGCTTTCTTTGATTACATGTGCTTGCTGAGCCTGGGCCCGGATTCTTGGAAAATTTTGCTTATCAAGGCTTGCATTTCTGCATTATAGACTAGCCAAAGATATGGCCCAAGCAAGGATTAGTTTAAAAATCATTAGTTTAAAAAGTTTAGTTCAGTTAATCCACTTCACAATATGAATATGTTTTTAGAAATACTACGCATAAAGTCAAATGTTCTAAAATGTGGATTTTAAAAATAAATAAATAAATAATCAACGTGCCCTTCAAACGTATCAGGGGAATCAGTAATTTTGGTAAAAGCTGAAGAAAAGAAAATCGTTTGAAACAAAAAACTCCATTCGTTATTTCTTTTTGATTTCTAAATTTACTTTTCTTTTGAATAAAGTGCATTATAAAACGTACAACGCCGTACAGACAGTTGCAAGTGTTTGAAATTTTGACTCTAGAAAACTAATCTTTGCAATATAATTTATGCTAATTGGTAAAGGTAGTTTAAAGTGATGTAGTAGAATATAAAAAAAAACCATGTAGGGAAATTTCCAAAATTAAAAAAAAAAGAATGTAAAAGCGTTCCAGACCAGATTATTCTGCATTTTGTAACATTAACAAAGCTTTGCGCTTAATAGTATAATAATCACAATATTATCATATGTATGTGCAGTTTCCAGATCAAGTTCATCATGAAAAAAGAGAGAGAGAGAATTGCATCTAATGCCTCACCGCTTCAACTTGATCTTCTTTTCTCAAAAACTCGACCTGCTGCACTAAAAACTAACAACACCCCAAAAATCGCGGGAGTGAGGAAATTTTAAAAAATAAATAACAATACTTCTAACTGCACAATTTTGGAAATTAATACAGCATTTTAAATATAAGATTCATGATTTTTAATAAAATACAAAAAATGGGAATGTAATTTTTTCCCAGTTTTTCGATAACATAACTCCTTAAACTAATCCTTGCTTGGACCATAGCTTTGGACAGCGCATAACGCAAGTCTTGCTAAAAAAATTTGTCTTGTAATGGCAGCTAGCTTAGAAAATTAAAAATCTTTCCACCATGGTAACAAATCCACAATGAAATTCAACACGTGTAATTCAACCGGGCTCAGAATTACACGTGTTGAATTAATTACAGTAATGAAATTCAAGACGTGTAATTCCGAGCCCGGGCCCAGACCTGGCCCGGGTGTTTTTGGTAGTTAATGAATTCTGAGTCCGCCAGATCTCATCTCTACTTCTGTCCGCGTAGCTCAGTTGGGAGAGCGACTTACTCCGGAGTGAGGAGACACGGACAAAGTTGTGTTTTCACAAAGTAAACTTCTTCATTCTCTTTCAGTTGCCTCGGGATTTTGAGTTTCCTGCTTTGGTCTGAGTCCACATCTATGTTCCTAAGTTAAGAAATTGTTGGAAACCTTGTTTAAAAAGTATCTTTTCGCAGCGTACTATAATTTGCTTCTCAGATTATTTCTTTCAAAGAACTTCAAAGTTTCTTGAGTCCTTTAATTTCTTCCTTGATGCACTCTTCAGTTGACAAGAGATATTTGTTAGAGAAAAGCATAATCGTACCTATTTCCACCATATCGTCCTTCATTTTATTTTATTTTTCGTGAGAATTTTGCAGCTTCCTTTCTCCCGACAACTTGCGGGGTCATTATTTGCTGAAATATCGGTGTCATTAGTAAAACAAAGACGAAATAATCATGGGCGCCCATATAGGGAGGGGGCAAGAAGGAACATTTGCCCTCCCCTGGAAATCTGACGATACCGTTTCTGTTCTTAAAAGTTACGACAGGATTTTCGCGATAGCACTAATTTTAACTGCTAATTTTTCTGTAGAACTTCTGGATGCCGTAAAATTAGGGAAAACTTAGAAATTTTTAGTACAAAAAGGGGGAAAATTTACAGTGCAAAGTAATGAAATTTTGTATTGTTTGTTGAAAAACAGCATACGTACGTATACACTGAAGAGCAATTAAATTAGAGATACCTGTCTAGTAACGTGTAGCACCACCTTTCGCCCTGATGACGGCGGCGATTCGTCTCGGCATTGACTCGACAAGACACCGGATCCACGACCCCTGAATAAGCTCCCACAGCTCACGAAGATTTGATGGAGGGGGTCAGAGCCTCGAACATCTCTCTCGATGGCATCCCAGATGTGCTCGATGGGATTGAGGTCAGGTGACCTAGCTGGCCAAGGAAGCGAGGTCACGTCGGTGGAGTATTCATCCAACCATTCGGATACAATTCGAGAGCGATGGCACGGTACATTGTCTTGTTGCAAGATAAGGCCCCCAGTGGGATGTTGAAGACGCACAAACGGAAGCAAATGGTCGTCCAGGATATCTCGGTAACGTTGACCTGTGAGGGACGATGTCACACGTACCAGGGGTTCCATTTCAGTCCACGTAAACAGTCTCCAGACGAGAATGCCACCCCACTAGCTTGAAGAGTACCCTGCTGGCAAGAAGGATCCATCGCTTCATGTGGTTTGCGCCGTACACGTATCATGCCATCCGCATGTACCAACGTGAATCTCGACTCATCAGTCCAAGCAACATTTTCCACATGTCTAGGGTCCAGTGGCGATGTTCCCGCGCCCATACTAATCTTTTGCACCCTGTGATGTGCGGCCAGCAACCGTACCTTCATGGGACGATGGCTTCTGTACCCCATAGCAAGGAGATGATTCTAGATGGTGTGGCTGCTTACACGTTTTTGTGCACCAGCGTTAAATTGCCGAGTGATTTCTTTCACTGTGGCCCGTCTATCCGCTGTTACAATGCGAGCTAGCCGACGATGACCCTGCTCATCCACACGCTGTTGTCCACGGCAGTTGGCCCTTGCAGGGATGGTTTTATCGGATTCGATGTACTCACGGTGCACCCGTAACACGGTGGCTCACGAAAATCTCAGTGACTGCTTGACTTCCGAGATGGAGTGCCACATTCGTTGGGCCCCGACAATTTGCCCACGATCAAATGCACTTAGATCCTTCGTCTTACCCATACTGTGTCCGACTCTTACTGATTCCCATCGCATCACTCCTTATATTGTCGGATCGCTGCATACGTCATATCGTTTCCGTTTACAGGGCCACCCACAGCGCCACATTTGCATAACGCCAGCTGTCTCTAATTCAATTGCTCTTCAGTGTATATGGAAAAGTATGAAAAGCGAAGAAGTGTAAAATACAGTAAAACGTCAATTATCCGTGGTAATTGGGGATGCTAGATCTCGGATAATTGAAAAGCACGGTTAATCCAAATCACGTTTTATTAGGTTAATTACATGAAAAACCCATATAAAACATTCTTGTATTATGTAAATAAAAAAACTGAACATTTTTAAACTCATTTAGAAGAAAAGTCCGTGATTTTTGTTCGTTCTGTTATTTTACGAATCCACTTGCATAGAGAATTGCATGGGACCACGGTTAATCGGAACCCACAGATAACCGAACCCCGGTTATCTGTATATCATCCTCTTAAGCGGCTATTCCCTAAGATCTTTTGAAAATTTGTCTTGAGTGTATTCGTTTCACTCTTGAAGACCAGTTGAGTGATCTCTGGGGTTTCGTCACACATGTGACACCAACGACCAAATGGATAATAATAATACATTGCTGGACAATTGCTAAGGACGGATCATAAACGGCTATATAGCGCATAAAAAAGTAAATGTGGTTGGATGCCAAGTTGAATATCCTCGCTCTCAAAACACTCCTGGACAGCGACTGTTCGATGACATGTTGCGTTGTCGTCCATGAAAATGAATCTATCACCGACAGCACCACGGAACATGCGAACATGAGGTAGCAGAACATCATTAATGCATCGTTGGCCAGTCATCGTCCCAGTTGGAAGCACATAGAGGGACGTACGGCCATTGATCATGATGCCAGCCCATACCATGACACTACATGTCGGATATCGGTCCCTTTCCTCTATGTTTGCTGGACAATATGCAGTACCACTATCACGCCAGATCAGTTGTCGTCGACAATCAGACGATAGACTGTATCTACTCTCATCTGAGAAAAGGACAGCAGACCAGTCGTTATCAGTCCAATTGCGATGTTGATGGCACCATTGCAAACGGGCGGTACAGTGACGTCTGGACAATGGGATGCACACAACAGGACGGCGGGCGTATAGTCCTCCTTCATGCAAACGTCTGGCGACAGTTTTTCGGGAGATCCGCTTGCCAGTAGCAGCCATAAACTGATTTGCTACCTCACTAGCTGTGCTGCGCCGGTGTCTCTTTGCTGCTAGAACTATGTACCGATCTTCTGAAGGTGTCGTACTGCGAACACGACCTCCCTCGTGAGGTTTGCTACACTCTCCATTTGTTTGAAATGATTTCCAAAGCCTTGAAACAACACTGTGGCTGACGTCGAACTCCCTGGCAACATCTGATATTTTTCGTCCTTCTTCAATCTTGCCAATAATACGGCCACGCGTAAAATCATCTAGGTGATGTCGGGAAGACATACTGAAAATTGCAAGTTCGTCAATTGATTCTTTCCCTTTCAACTTTGCGTTTGAACAACAACGGTCAATACGCGTCAAATCCTTTATCTCTCTTATCAGCGCTATGACGTCACGAACAAGTTCGGCAATCCAAAATTTTCATACGCACAACACGTCTTACTGTATCCCGCACTTATACTAATTTCCACATTTTCCTGCCTTCCACTTTATGGTTGCTATCGTTGCTATTGTCATCCGTCCTTAGCAATTGTCCGGCAGTGTAATAATTGGCCCCTTCACGAAGCGATAAACTAGAGTGACAAGAAGTACACAGCCCTAGACCTCTCTACTCAGAACATCGAGATTGGAACGAGGAAGCCAACAGAAGAAGCTTGGGGCAAGAAAGTCCTACACGGAAGGCACTACAACGATCTGCAATCCGACCATGTGGATAAGACTGCCTCCAATGCATGGCTAACAAACGGATCACTCTTCCCCGAGACCGAAGGGTTTCTGATGGCTGTACAAAATCAATTTGTAAATACCAGAAACTACCGGAAGCATATCATGAAGGACACATCAGTAGAAAGCGACACATGTAGGTAATGACATCAAGCACCAGAGACCATCCAACATATCACAGCAGGGTGCAGAGTCCTCACACAGACAGAGTACACGAACAGGCACAATCAAGTAGTCAAGATTCCACCTCATTACAACTGAACCTGTCCCCTACTACAGAAAGCACCACCTCATTACAACTGAGACTGTCCCCTACTACAAGTATGAGCCAACAACTCTTAAAGAGAACAACACCCAGAAGATGTATTGGGACAGATCGATTAGAACAGATAAGACCACCCCCACAATCGGCCCGACATCGTCCTGGTCGACAAGGAGAAGAAGTCAACATACCTCATTGCCCAACACGTGCAACATTCAGAAGGCGCAAAGAGAGAACCTGTGAAAGTATAACGTCCTACGATACGGTCAAGGAAATGTGGCATATGGAGAACGTCACCACCGTCCCCATAGTAATATTAGCCACAAGAGTTTTACCTAAGACCATTCACAGCTCTATACAGACACTAGACCTCAAACCTAACACCTACATGGCACTACAGAAGGCAGCTATCATGAACATTTGTGGGACAGTGAGGAAGTTCCTGGACAATTGAGAGAAAAGAAATACCACTTCCCAGACTTGGTACATCGTAACCGTCCCGGAAGGAAGAGAAAAACCTCAGGAAGAGGTAGAATATCTTATCTTTTTTTATAATAATAATAACAAAAAAAAAAACTACAGAGAAACTTTCTTATTTTCTTAACATGCGCGATGTAATTTTATTTACTCATCCCTTTTCTTTTATGTAGTTTCTGGACTACTGGGTTCTAATCAAATTTATGAATTGGGAGTGTGGTAAAAATGCTTAGATAACATGAAGATACAGTGCAAATCTATCTGCACATGGTGTTTGGGCATGATATTCTTAGTCACACTTCGTGTTTGCCCCCTCCTGATAACAAAGCTATGAGTGCCATGGGACTAATCATCATTGTGTGCTATCTAAATTACTAGAAACATTTGCGATGTAGTACAGAAAACTCTACTATATAACCACGAAATGGGACAACGTCAATCTGAAAGACCCAGAAATGGTTGAATGAGATAAAAGAACTGAAGGAAAGGAATGAAGCAGAGATCGCAGTCTAATAGAATGACTATGAACAACTGTGAACTTTAGGATACCGAAGAACGGGAACACCCCGAAAGTTGAATGATCAAGAGAGAAATGCAAGGGAATAACGATAAAGAAACATAAATCATTGTCTAGTGCAACATTTTCCAAACTGTGAGTTGGAACCCAATGATGGGTTACGAAGAGTTTTTGAAATACGAAAATTTTGTAATTATTTAATTACAGAAAATCCTGAAAAAAATACAAAAGTGGAAAAAAAAAATCAAGAAAGGAAAAGAAAATAAGGCTAATGATATATGGATACGGGAATCGGTACCATGCGGTAACACTGAACTTATCAGAGCGTCAATGAGTCATATACGTATCACCATTTATAAGTACTTCATTGTCTGCGTTGAGTGGGCAAAATCTTTAGTGCTAATCTCATAAAACAAATATATGAATTTGAGAACATTTTTTCACAGATCCACTACATCATTTTCACAGATGTACTGAAATATGCATCGTGGATATGTTACCGCTAAAATGCAGAAATCAGTTATTCTACAGGTTATCTAGGTAATGTGCAGATTAGCTAGGGTGATCCGTTAATGTGCCAAAAATTGTTTCCTTTCTCAAACTACCTAGATAATCTGCACATTACCTACTAGGCACTCGTTAAAGTGAAAATAAGATCTTTGCTGGAACAACAGCAACGTTTCTGTACGCTTAAATTAACATAATGTTATTTATATATTTTTCGATATATAAAGAATCAAGTTAATACAATCAAACAATCAACAAATTAGTTGATAGAATCAATCATCAATCAATTAAAAAAACTATAATAGAAAGAATCAAACGGTTTAAAATATTATTATAATTAAGGAAATGAATTTGCAAAACATATGATAAAATTATGCTTACTTATTAGTGCAATCTAAAGATTGGTGACACTTTGAATTACATAGCCATTGGTTTTTGCGGCAAGCACACCTATTTGTGGTATACATTTAGATTTGCAGTCACATTTTCTGAAACCCTGCCCAGTACCAAGCGATTGTTTCATTGCTGTTTGACGTAAAGATATTTCTACAGCAGGGACATCTTTCGTTAAAAATCTCTCTTTGCAAACACTGAATTCAGATTTTGCATACAATTGTTTTAAAATACCCGTTTTAATACCAAGTTTATAAAAGCTGTAGGGGAAAGGAAATGAGAGAAACAAACTTTTGAACTTTAACGATACGGAAGCCGTTAATGTGCACATTACCTAGGTAAAATGCGGAAAACTCTTGATTCCGCACGTTAACGGAGCAAATCAGTTAATCTGCAGATTAGCTAGGTAATGTGCACATTAACGGCTTTCGAGCTTTAGCGGTAACAGATATACCGATTTCAGACCTTCTCATATAGGAATATTCAGCTGTCTATGCACGATGAACATAAATTAAGGTTGTATCACGATTTCACGATTACTGAATAGAGACGAATATTTCCCCAACTGGAGCGAGGCTTCAATCTTAGTAACACACTTTAAAAAATCATCTTTGCTATTTAAGGGAAGCCTCTTCATACATAGCCAAGGACACTTCTGCTGCAATGACTACACCTCTGTACACCAATGAGTTAGTTCCATTACGACCACTCCCAGCCTATAGAAATAAGCGCTACTGGAATCCGAATGGTGGCGAAGGTGAAGTTTACAGAGCACTATATATACAACCCGAGGACCGGGTTTCGGTTAGAAGAGTGTTTAGGTCAGAATGGGAAAAGCAGCCGAGTTATCGGACTTTGATAAAGGACAAATTGTGATGGCAGCGCCTCGAACTACAATCTCGGAAACGGCGCGGCTCGTGGGTTGTTCACGTGCCGCTGTGGTGAGTACGCATCAAAAGTGATGCACAGATGGCCAAACGACGACAGCCGCGTGTCGTCCGCAGCTCATTGATGACAGAGGGAAGCGGAGACTGTCGAGTATTATTCACAGAGACCGCAGGGCCACAGTGCGACAAATCACCCGCCGCTACAACAGTAGTGATCAGGGCAATGTGTTACAGCGCACAGTTCATCGCAGGCTTCTGCGCATGGGCCTGCGTAGCCGAAGACCCGGCCGGATCTCCATGCTCACTGCACGTCATCGCCACCGACGCATGAAATGGGCCCAAGATTATCGAGAATGGACCGTGGATGATTAGAAGAAAGTGGCCTGGTCTGACGAATCAAGATTCCTGGTGCATCACGTAGACGACCGAGCGCGGATACGCCGGTTACCAACGGAGGCTATGGCACCTGGACGCACTGTTGGTGTTTTCTTGGGACACTTTAGGCCCGATTATCCCAATAGCACAATCCCTGACAACTGTCAGGTATCTAAACATCGTTGCGGACCAAGTTCACCCATTTATGACAACTGTGTTTCCTGCTGGTGATGGCCATTACCAACAGGATAATGCGCCATGCCACACTGGCAGAATCGTCAAGGAGTGGCCCGAGAAACATGCTGGTGACTTTCTGTTAACGTCCTGGCCTCCAAATTCACCTGACATGAGCCCAATCGGACATTTGTGGTTCGACTTGGAAAAGCGGGATAGCGCTAAATCATCACCACTCCGAAATGTACAGGAACTGGAGGACTTGGTGCTGACTTTATGATACCAGATACCCCAGGATACCTATCGCCACCTCATCGAATCGATGACTCGCCGAGTGGCTGTTGTTTTGAGGGCTAAAGGGGTCTTTCAGCTTATTAAGTAGGTGGTCATAATGTAATGGCTCATCGGCATATATCCCATAAGCTTGGAAACGCCTACTGGATGAAACTAAAGGCGAAGGGGAAAATAATTTACCATCAAATGTGTAATAATCGAGTAATGACTATGGTCAATGGCAAGTGCGCAGAATATCGTTTCTCTACACTTTGCGTTTTTACGTCATAATGTTCAAACCCTGAAGCTTACATACATGAGCTTTGAAGGACGTTCCACATACAGTGGGTCTAAAAGTACTCATGTATTTCAAAGTGCTTTTTAACCTATATATACTTCACAACGCACTTGAAGAATATCCAGATATTTTTAATGTAAGTTATTATTTCTTTCTTAAAGTCTGCGTTGAAACGATCTTTCAATGCATTCTGTAACAAAGAAATATAATTAAAATAATAAATATTGCATCCACATTTAATAAACAATGGTGTTGTAGCAATCTCTGTAACTGGATCTAGGACTGAGCTTCCAAATGAATCTAAATCTGAAGGACATTAAAAGAAACGATTTGTTGCGTACTTTTCAGTTTAAACATGAATAGCGAATAAGTGATTTCTTGTGTTCTTATTTTTTCTGAATCCTGCTTGTTCTTCGAACGAGTTAGATTAAACTTTTTTTTAAATGAGTATTTTCAGGAACACTTTGCTTGCATCAGTATGAAAGTGGCTGCATTACAATTATTGCAGTTCCTGAAATCGTTGTTGTTCTTTGGGGGGGGGGGGGGGGGTAACGACCACCGTGCGAATAACTCGGAGAAACTATAAGCAGTGGCACGTCCGTAATTTGGGCCACTGTTCCCAGAAGGGAGAGAGTCACCCATGGGCGGCGGAACCTAATAATTTCAGGGGGGGGGAGGTCCAGGGTCGTCCAACTTCCCCGAGAGCTAAAACAATAAAACAATAAAAAAAGGATTAAGTGATAGAACGGTGACATATACATATATATTGTATACTTGCTCATATCATCATCAGACATTATTAATCCACTGCTGGATGAAGGCCTCCCTCAGTCTCTTCCACAACTTTCTGTCTTTGGCCTATTTTTTCCAACATCACTCCAGCATGTTTTCGAATTTCACCCCCCCCAACACATGCTTTATTCTTCTGCGTCTTTTCCTACCTCTTGGTATCCAATCAAAAACTTCAGTTTTTTAACGGGGGTCAGCCAGTTCATATAGCAATATGGCCAGCCGATTGCGACTTGAGGATCTTCACTTTGATCATGATGTCATCAACTCTTATCATTCCTGTGCTCCTCTTCCTACCTTTCCTGATTAGACTAAAATTGCTTCTGTCAGCTGTCTGCATCCTCTGTGTGTCGTTTTTAGTCACTGTCTATGTTTCTAATCCATAAGTAAGAATTGAAAGTATGCACTCATTAAACACTTTTCTTTTAAGACATAATGGTAAATTGTCCTTGAAATTTGTACTGTTTCTCCCAAATGCACTCCAACTGAGTTTTCTACTCCTAATTATTACTTCTTCTACGTAGCTCTCGTTTGGTATCTGTTGTTCAAGGAAATTTTAGGCGTCGGTTACTTCTACATTTGCCCCCATCAACTTCCAACTCTTCAGTTTTCGTAAACGCATTTTACCTCAATTTTGTCTTGTGTAGGATCATTTTTAAACCCACTTCTTTGCCCTTGTCAGCAAGTTCCTGGATCATAAACTCTACCTATCAGGGGGTACTAGCAAAAATGACTGCCACCAGTAAAATGGAAATCGTTAAATAATTTCCATTAATCTCTATCGCTTTGTCTTTCTAGTTCAGTGATTGAAGATATCACCTTGTCTCACTCCCTTTACAATTTTCGTACGTGCTATGTCCTCAAACAGTCGAATCTTTGCTCTTGCATTTTCATAGATGCTATTAATAATATTGATGTACGCATCTTCAGTACTGAAGGATTTCAAAGACAACTAAACCTGCTGGTGGTTTCATGGAATGAAAAGCCTTTTCATAATCAATAAAAGCAATGCGTAATGGGAGTTCATATTCATTCGTTCTTAAAGTTATTTCTCTCAATATATGAATATGATGTATTGGGTTGGTGAGAATGAAATGTCCGGCGCGAACGAGCAGTGGGGACAGGCCCCCCCCCCACCACAGCGGAATGGAACCACCCACAGGTGTTGCGGGTATTACGTCACAGAGTTACTATAAATAGCTAGCACGTGAGTGAAGAACAAGGTTCAGACGTGGTTTCTTTGGTCGTAACGTGGCTTGCAAAGGAAACATGCACACGCCGGATTTGAGAGCCATCTTCCTGTATGAATTTAAATTGGGTCATTCTGCAGGAATTGCCGCTCCAAACGTTAACAAAGCATTTAGGGAGAATACAGCCAAAAAACGAACCATTCGGCAATGGTTTGTGAAGTTTCGAAGCGGACATACGGACCTGCAAAACAAAGCACGTAGCCACCGACCTGTTGTTGTTTCTGACGATGTTGAATAGCGGCAAAAGTTAGGATGTTGAATTGCGTGAGATAGCGGCAGAGGTAGGTGTCCACCACACGACTGTTGTTCGGCGTCCGGCTGCGCTGGGTAAGGTCAGAAAGCTGGACATGTGGCTGCCGCATGAGTTGACAACTGCCAACAAGACTAGGCGTTTGGAAGTCCACACGTCGCTGCTTGCCAGGAATAAACAAGAACCTCTACCGCATCGAATCGTCACCTGCAACGAGAAGTGGGTCCTTTATGATAATCGGAAACGATCTGCACAATGGTTAACCTCCTGGACTGCATCCTAAGTCATCCCTGCACACCAAGAAGATGATGCTCCTTGTCTTGTGGTCCACAGCCGGGATAATTAATCGAAGTTTCTTGGAAAGAGGCCAAACCATCGCTGCAGAACGTTATTGTGCTGAATTACACCATATGCACAGGACATTTCTGTAGAAACAACCCCGGCTTCGGTTTACAGACATGGTGTTCTTCTGCTCCAGGACAACGTCCGCGGTCATGTCGCACAACGAACAATGCTGACACTAAGTGCCTTGGGCTATGAAGTACCTCCTCGTCCCGCCTAATTCCGGACTTGTCTACGACAGACTATCATCTGTTTAGTCGCTTGGATTACTTCCTGTCCGGGAAACAATTCGCGACAGACAACGAGGTTCAACGTGCAGTTGGCGACTACTTCGGGTCCCAGCCACAAGACGTTTCCGGAATCATGGCCTTTCCGGACAGATCGCAACTATGTGTCGATGTCGAGGGGGATAATTTTGCCTAGGTAAGTTGTCCTACTTTTCCGTTCTCGCCGTCCACGTGTGCTGGTCCTTTGCCGAACATTTCATTCGCACCAATCCAATACACTATCTACCAACAAGTAATTGGACATCCCTGCAATCGACGATATCTGCGGTCCTGATACACGTCACGGCCGTTAAATATCGTGTGGGAAACAACAACGCAACCAGTCGCATGCAAGATGCTACGCAGTTCGGAGCACTCTGATTTCGAGAAAGGTGTAATCGTCGGGTACCACAGAAATGGCCGATCCGTACGTGACATATCCAGCAATTTGAAGAACCCAAAATCGACAGTGGCCTACGTGATTGGCAAGTGGAAGATGAGAGGTGACTGTCGGAATGTGCCCCGACCTGGCAGACCCACAAAACTGGGAGTTAAAGACCGACGGGTGTTGGTCAGAGAAATTCGGAAGAACCGCACCAAATCGATGGGCCACATTCGCGAGGAGTTTCAACAAGCATCTGGGAGAGTTCTTTTGATGAATACCATCCGTAGGGAAGCCCATCTGCTCGGTTATCATGGACGTGCTGCCGCCCACCAGCCTTTGATCACCAAGTCCAATAGCGCTGCTCGGCTAACGTGGTGCAAAGAACGTCGACAGTGGACCGTTGAACAGTGGAAACAGGTTCTCTGGAGCGACGAATCGAGGTTCACCCTCTACCGTTCGGATGGCAGGGTCTGGATTTGACGTCTACTTGGAGAACGCCTCCTGTCGGAATGTATTGTGCCAACTGTGAAGTTCGGCGGCGGTTGAATTATGCTATGGGGGTGTTTCTCCTGGTATGGCACGGGACCCTTGGTAGCAATTCCTGGTAGACTCAACGCCGAGACATACTGCACCATTTTGGATGACCATGAGCTTCCTACGTTGTGGCAGTTTTACCGGGTGGGCCCATGTTACTTTCAGGATGACAATGCCCCCTGTCATATTGCGAAGACCACCATGGCTTGGTATGGTAACAATGAGAATAATCGAATGGACTGGCCTGCGCAGAGCCCGGACCTTAACCCTATCGAGCACCTCTGGGACGAGTTGGAGCGTCGACTTAAGGGGTGCCCCCACCTTCCGAAATCGGTGAAGGAACTGACCTGTCTTTTCCAAGCCGAGTGGAAGAAAATACCGCTAGCCGTCGTACAACGCCTGGTTGAGAGTATGCCCCGGAGAGTCGCAGCTGTAATCGCCGCTCGTGGAGGCTCCACCAACTATTGAAGGTGAATAAACTTCGCTATCACAGGTGTCCAATTACTTGTTGGTAGATAGTGTATAATGCTGTAGCCACTCCTGGAGCAGTCTTGTACTCTTGATTAAGCCAAGTCTAGTGTTTCGTTCAATCGATGCAACAGCACCTTACTGAAGATTTCGAAAACAACTTATAGGAAATTGATGGAAGTTCCTGAGAGCCCAAACGTCCCCTTTCTTATGTAGCAAGATCACAGTAGCGTTTTTCCAGTTATCAGGCATCTTCTCTGCACTGAGACATCTAGTGAAAATGTGGGTGGGTGTAGTTTCTGTTTCTCCACGGGCTTCTTGTGCATTGTCCATGGTAATTCCATATTGTCTTGGAGTTCTTCTCCGTTTCATGTTCTTAATTACATGGGCAACTTCATTTAAGAGTACTGCAGGGGCTTCCGGCAAAAATTGTCCATGCGATTAAGAGCGTGAAACGAGGAAAAAGCTCACGTAAAAATATACATCTGCGTGCTGACTAAATGTGCACATATTTCAACCAAGAACAGTGAAGAATAAATAAAAATTTTGCATTTTCACCTGAAAATTTTAAGTTTTAGGGAAAAGCAGTTTGATTATTTTTTAGCCAAAAAATTAAGAAACAGTCGAGAAAGCTGTAATAAATTGAGAACAATAAGTTGAACTGTAAATTCAGTATTTTAATAAAATCTTATATATGGTTGCATATTATATGCTGATTTCTTTTACACCATTAAAACGATTTTCTGTATTTATTTAAGAAAAGATCTCCAACACATGAACATTCCTCACTGGCAAAAAGGTTTCATTATTCGCAATCTAAATATTAGTACAGGACTAATAATTGAACTAAAGTAAAAACAGCTACGAAGCTCTAAAAATATTTTGACAGTGAAAATCTACATGACAGTGTTATATAAGGCAAACTGAAGATGCTTACTTCTGTACTTATTGGCGTGTAACAGTAAAATTAAATTTAAGGTTCAAAATTATTATCCAAAACGCATACGTCAGTATCTGTGCCGATAGCACAATGTTGTACAGTACTGAGAGATACAGAAGTTTTTTTTCTCAATTCGTACATTTTGGCCAGAATGAACACACCTGTAAAAGCAGTTTATTTAGCTTTTATACCGTTTAGTTTTTGTTTCATTCCCAGTCTATCCATATTTCATTTGTCTTTATACGTAGGTAAATCAAAAAGTAAAGGCTGTTTGAAAATTATGGGGTAACCGGAGAGGATAGAAGCTGACACAATATAATACGTTTGCAATGGCTTATGGGTAGCTCGAACACCCACAGCGCTGTGCTCTGCCGTTAGTCTACAGGGTGTCCACAATGTCTTGTTACCCCCCCCCCCACCCCGTAATAAGAAATGTAAGTGAGCTATGTATTTGTTGTATGATGTATATATTGTATGATGTTGAGGCATCCTTAAACATCCAGTGTATCCGTTTGGGCTCCGTCATTCTCGTGACAGAGATTAATTTTACGCCATGTTCTGTGGAACATTTTCCGAAGCAGTTGCGAGGTGATACGAGAGAAAGCACGTCTCACTGCTTGTTTAAGTTCATCAGTGGTTTGGTAGCGCTGCTGTGCAACAACCTCCTTTATGAAACCCCCAAGGGTATTATCACACCTTGAAAGATCTGGGCTTCGAGGTGACCATTCAAGTGGAACGGGCAGCACTGCCGAACCTCGGCCGATCCAACGATCCCGAAAGACCTCACCAAGGTATTCTCGAACGGCGATTGTGTAATGGGCGTGTGCCCCAGTCTGTTGGAACCATACGTCATTCAGAATGCCAAGATTTCCAAGTTGTGGTACAAACCAGGTTTGCAGCATGTCCAGATAAGTTGTCTGATACACTAGACCATCAAAGAAATACGGTCCAAACAGATGTCGACTATTCATTCCAGCCCATATCATGACATGCAGAGGATGATGTTCCAATTGTTCGACATAATGCGGGTTTTCATTGGACCAGAACACAACGTTCCTTGATGTACAGCTGCGGTATATCGCACATTCATCATTGAAATTGACCTTTCCACGTTTTGGGATTGTGGCAGATGTCTGAAGCATCATTGCACATGCATCCCGTCTGCGGTTTAAATCGATGTCTGATAACTCCTGAACGAACATCGGGCGATATGTGTGCGAATTCAGGTCATTCTTCATGTGCTTATGCAGTGTCGATCGTGGTATTTCAAGCTCCGCTGATCGTTTGCGGAACGACTTCGTCGGTGACCTGATAACTGATTCCTCGACCGCTTGACACTGTTGCACTCTGGTTGATGGTCTTCCCGTTCGTGGTTTATCCTTGATGTTGCCTGCTTCGAAGAGTTTATGTTCCCACCGCAGAAGAATCTGTTTTGGAGGGGGCTTCTTTGTCGAATCGTTGTTGGAAATCGGCACGCACGTCACGCATTGTCTTCCCTGTGTGTGGACGTTCGTGTACCCAGACACTGACAGCAATCCGCTGTTCCAGGGTGTATTCGCTGGTATCACACATGGTTCCGGTACCTTATCTGTAAATAAACACAATACAGACCATAACTCAACATGTACATCATACAATAGATACATAGCTCACTTACATTTCTTATACAGGTGGGGGGTGTAACAAGACATTGTGGACACCCTGTAATTGAAGCCAAGGTCAAATAAACATGGAAGCTCTGCTGTTTGATTGTACCATTGTTGAACAACGCGCCGTAGTGAGATTTGGACAGGAGTGAAAGCAGCTGAAATTTGCCGCAGGATGTTGGCTCAGTACGGAAGTGAAAACAGCATGAATCAACGAAAAGTTTATGAATGGGTGGAAACAAAGGTTTAAAGCGAGAAAAATAAGTTTAGCCGAAGAAGCTTGATCACGTCGGCCATCAACATCGCGTAACAAGCTCAAATCGACAGAGCGAATTGCTTGACCAGAGAAGACCAACGGATTACGTTATCCGCAGGTGCTGCACATTTGGATATACGCTATGGATCTGCACATGCCATAGATCTATGGATCCGCGCACAACTAGTGGTTCCATAAAATTTGCACAAAATGGGTACGTAAACAGCTTACTGATTTGAACAAGGATCAGCGTGTGCAAGTTGCGACCCAATTCGTGAAATGTTATGAAGAAGATCGGAGTATTTTGGAGAGGATTGTCACCGGCGACGAGACATGGGTCAACGAAAACTAACTGTGAACCTGAAAGCAAGAGATAAAGCATGCAGTGAAAACACCTGTCTTCTTCAGTGAAGAAGAAATTCAAACGTCAGCCCTCCGCGAAGAAAATCATGCTGACGTTCTATTGGAACATGAAATGTCCTATTCTGGCGCATTTTCAGAAACACGGACAGAAAGTGACCAGGGCAACGTACTGTGGTGCTATGCTTAGAAAGAAACGGAGACATGCAATCTGCAGCAAAAGAAGAGGAATGCTGCCAGAAACAGTCTTGTTGCACCATGGCAATTCACGTCCCCATGTATCGGCCGCAACGGTGGACGCAATGCAACAACTACGGCTTGAACATCTTCCGCATCTCCTTTACAGCCCTGTTCTGGTGCCATGAGATCATCAGGTCTTTTGTCCACTTAAAAAGGCGCTACGCTGTCGCAGGTTCATCTCTGATGGTGAGGTTAAGGAAGCGCTACAGACATGGATTCGAGAGCAGCAGAAATGCTTCTACTCCAAAGGAATGAAGAAGCTACACTGTTAAAAATTCCGTGGTATGTTGCACCAAAAAGTGGTGCTACACCAGCTGCACCACTTTTCGAGAAAAGATAAGCCGTTTTGTGGTGCAAATAAAACTCAACATCATGGTGCAACCTTGTACTATAACATGGTGTACAGTTGAACCATGTGGTTGAGTTTTGTTTGCACCACACAATGGTGTATCTTTTCTCGAAAAGTGGTACAGCTGGTGTAGCACCACTTTTTGGTGCAACCTACCAGGAAATTTTTAACAGTGTAGTGGAACGATACAAGAAGTGTAAAGTCCAGCAGGAAGATTGTGAAGAAGTGAGATAACCGTTACATTCATTTGCTCACAGTTACTGGTATTAAAGATTACGTTTTGATTCTCCCTCGTATTTTTGGTGCTCACACACAAAATTATTAAAAAATATGTTTTAAAGAAAAATAACCTTCATATGCATCAGATTTCCCTTAACTTTTTTGATCATTTTATCCCTTCAATTTTTAGACTTACAAATTCAATTTAAATGAGTGCTATAGTTTAAAAAATGCACTAACGCTTTTTTGTTTTAAATGTATGAAAAATGCAATCAAAGATGTGGAAATGCAAATTAAGCCTTTGTATTGCTAACAGTTACCGGTATTAATTATATCTATTTCGGTTCATCGCAACTGAATGCTTTGGGCCAAAACTTCGACCAACAGTTTATTTTAAAAAAGTGAAAAAAGTACAAAATCTGAAAAATCAAAACTGAAAATTAAACCCATTAAACCCATTTCTGTTGTTTCAAAGGAATACGTTTTGATGAAGAAGAACTAAGTCCAAGAGTTATAAAGAAGTAAATTTCTCCGTCATTTTTGTACACGCCGGGGTTCGAACACGGGTCGCCTCATTCCGGAATAAGTCGCTCTACCAATTGAGCTACGCGGAAGTTCGTTATCGCTGCTATCTGCCTTTACATCATGTGCCCCCCCCCCCCGGAAAGAGGGCCGGGGCATGGCCCACGGGTCAGCCGTGACCATGAATCGTTGCAGGGGCAGCCATCCGCTGAAGAACGTGCACTTGAGAACTCCCAGTCAATCTGGTGTGTGGAATGCAACGTCACACACATTTATTTTTCGAAGCGCTGGAGAAGGGATTCTCTTATTTTTCCCATCTCGCGGTGTGGAAAGAACATCACACCATTGCGAGATTTTGAACGGCCGGGTCATTCGGAAAGTTCGGGCGCCATTATAACGAAGTAAATTTCTCCGTCATTTTTGTCCACGTCGGGGATCGAACCCGGGTCCCTTCATTCCGGAATAAGTCGCTCTACCAATTGAGCTACGCGGACGTTCGTTATCGCTGTTATCTGCTTTTATATCGTGTGCATCCTGCGGGGCAGGCACGTCACAGGGTCACAATTATTCAAGTTGTAAACTGATTGACATGAAATTTCGTATTGAAGGTTTCTATGTCATTCGTACATACTTATGCCTTCAGTTGAAACTGGCCGAACGGAAGTGGTAATCCGTAATAAAAATCTTTATATTATCGAAAATCCATCAAGTTAAACAATTTTTAAAGATCACATTGGATAAATCTGAGACAAAAGTAGCTATTTTGAACTAATTTGGACGTAATGATCACGAATATGAACATAAAATCGCAAATCAGCTCTTGTTTTCAAGATACGGGTGTGAAGGGGGGGGGTAGTGGGAATGAATGGTCTACGCTGCCAGAAGTCCGATATGTCGAGCGCGTGATTCCCCATGCGACAGATAAGCTAGAGTGCCAATTTGAACGACGAAACCTGTAGCAGTCATTGTATAATGAATTAGCTTTATTTGCTTTCCGCTAAGCTAATTATAACGAATAAGCTCTTTCTACTGAGCTAAGTATAATGCTTCTGCTACTGAATGATATGCTTGTACTAAGCTTCAAAGAGTGAATTCAAATGGTTGTTGTTACTAGTTAATTAAGAACATGAATAAAGTCTCCTGCTAGTAGTGTAGTAATAGTATTGAACAAACTTATAACTGGTAGTAATGTTGCAGCAGTAATTAGAATGAATAAAGTCTTAACGCTGGTTGTTAATGGTAATAAACTAATGATATAAACCTAACAGATAGACAGAGGTCTGACAAAAACTATTAATTGAGAAAGACGTACTTACTCAAAGCTCTTTTATTATGTAACTCTTGGTCATCCAAAGCACACACACACAACTTGTTTCACAATAATGAAGAATCAAACTAATCACATAGAACGAAACTCTCTCCTTCACAACAACAACGCTCCTCTAGTATAACAACAAACGATCTCCCTATAACAACAAAAGCTCTCCTTATAACAACAAAATCTCTCTCTCGCTATCGATGAACGCGCCTATATATACTGGCTACCACCACGTCATGACTTACACTCATTGCCAGATCTCATTCATCGGGTGAAATAATATTTCGTTCAGTAAGAAGATAATTTACATAGAAAAATAAAATAACCAGAGATAGTAAAATCAAAAGGAAAGTGAATCTAGAGTATACGTTACAATTGCAACAGCATTTCCTGCTTGTCATCCTTTGCGTTGTGGATTCTGTGAGTGCAAACTTGTCATTCAAGATATCTCATGAATGTGAAAACACCGCGAAAAAGTTTTGCTATATTTGTGGAAAAATTAATTTGCTATCACAAAGGCGACCCATTACACCGATGATAAAGAAAGCTTACAGCTTTTATTTTAGTTGTGAGATCGGTGACCATGACCGGTACTGGGACACACAAGTATGTTGTCAAACCTGTGCAACGAATCTGCTCTGCTATTTAAACCGAAATAGACAATAGATGCGTTTTGCATTTCCAATAGTGTGGAGGAAACCGACAAACCATCTTAATGATTATTACTTTTGCGTGACTCCTCCAAAGAGACATGATATTTCTAAGAAGAAAAAGTGGCCTTTGATCTATCCGAGTATTCCCCCTGCTATGAGCCCAGTGACTCACGGGGAAGGACTTCCTGTTCCGGACCCACCAAATTCTTATTCTCGGGATGATGGAGAAGAAAGTAAGGCCAGTGAACATCAGTCACCTGTGAAAGCACTTACATCTAGAGATCCTGATTTCGTGCCTATTGAAGAGCCTGCACAGCCACATAAAATTACTCAGAGTGAATTGAATGCTGTAATGAGATATCTGGAATTGCCAAAATGTAAAGCAGAGCTGTTGTGATCCAAACTGCAGCAATGGAATCTTCTAGAAGAGAATGTGTATGTATGTGCCTGTGTTTTGCGCTCGGTAAAAAGATCTTCCGTTTTTCAAAATGACAGATGATCTCCAGTGGCGTACCTAAGAAACTCGAGCCCCCTCCCCCCTCCGCAAAAAATATCTTCGAGGCCCTTTGAGAAATTCGATTAGATTTTAATTATTGAAATTTTTAAATTCCATGTTATTAATGATCACTATTATTTATTTAGAAAATTTGTAATTCCATATGTAACGTACCAGGAGATGTGACGTACCTGCCAGAAGGACGCACACGACATAAAGGCAGATAGGAATCAGAATAAAACGTCCGCGTAGCTCAATTGGTAGAGCAACTTATTCCGGAATGAGGGGACCCGGGTTCGAATCCTGGCGCGGATAAAAATGACGGAGAAATTTACTTCGTTATAATGGCGCCCGAACTATCCGGATGACCCGACCGTTCAAAATCTCGCAATGGTGTGATGTTATTTCCACACCGCGAGATAGGAAAAATAAGAGAATCCCTTCTCCAGCACTTCGAAAAAAAATAAAAAAAATAAAAAATAAGGGGGAGATGATGTAACGTACCTGCCAGAAGGACGCACACGACATAAAGGCAGATAGGAATCAGAATAAAACGTCCGCGTAGCTCAATCGGTAGAGCAACTTATTCCGGAATGAGGGGACCCGGGTTCGAATCCTGGCGCGGATAAAAATGACGGAGAAATTTACTTCGTAATACATAATATTATTTCAATTATTTAAAACTTTAATTTTCATATTATTAATAGGCTTTATGAGCGTTTTAATAATGCAAGTTCTTTGGAACCTACAAGTAATTTCCTTAAAACCAAAATTGTTGAACTAATTTTGTACGAATGCAAAATATTACAAAACACTATATAAATTTTATTCTTTAGAGAACTAGTCATCTTTTTGAACTTATCTTGGAAATTTTAATATTTTAGAGAACTTGCCATCTCTTTGAAATTCATCAAGATCACACACACACACACACACACACACACACACACACACACACACACGCACACACTCAGCTGTCGTATGATATAGCGTCTGATCTTTTCCAATTTATAAGAAAACACAGAACATAAATTTGCAAATATGTGAAGATTAAGAATTGCGGACCCCCTCCCAAAAAAGTAAAACTACTTAAATTATTTATTCTTGAATATAAAAAACACTCTTAGCATAATGCCACAACGTTTTGCACATAATAAAAAAATATCTCTTGACTCTTATAAACAAAAATCACAAGTTTGTTTCTTCGTCCCCGCAAAGAACATGTTTTAGTTCATTATATTCTGAAGGATGCGCAGTTATGTGCAAACAAATGTAATACGTACATAACACCTTATCCTCATTGGTACAAAAATTTCATTCACTGAACTGATATTTCTTTCCCATTGTTTTGCTAATACACATGTATATGGCTGCGAAAAGGGGCTTCAAGTCCTCTGGTAAAAAATGGATGCTTTCTCGTCATCCAGTTTTTACAAACTAAAACAGCGGAAATGTTTCTAAATATTTTTTTATTTATTGGTAAAAAATGCCAAAAATTGGTTTTCTTTTCAATATTTCCTTCAAATCAGCCATCAGGAATTTCTTGCTATTTTTTTTAACCACTTTTACATGAAAAATTTTGTAAAATCATTTTTACTGAGGCACGAGGCCCTCGAAACTGCGAGGCCCCCCGGAATGCGGGGGTTGCGAGGGCTATCAGTACGCCCATGATGATCTCATTGCTTTTGTTGATATAGTGGGTCTGATGGCAACACTACAAAGACGACGATTGGTGGCTGTTCATTGATTCGTCCAAGTTGAGCTTAAAAGCTGCGCTGCTCCATTATGGTAACGTTTTACCATGTGTTCCACTCGGTATGCAGTCCACATAAAATAAATACACAACAACATGAGACAATGTTACACACCATCAACTATGAGAAGTGTAAGTGGCAGATTTGTGGTGACCTGAAGGGTATTGCCATTTTGATGGGGCTACAGCAGGGTTACACAAAATTTTGCTGTCTCGTCTATCTCTGGGACAGCCGTGCCAGGACCTCCCACTACAAGAAAAAAGATTGGCTCGCATGGCAATCACTTGAACCTGGGAAAAAGAATTTACTTAAAGAACCACTTGCAGAAAATTCAGCAAAATCTTGCTCTCTCCTCTTCACATCAAACTTGGACTGATGAAGAATTTTGTATAGGCCATGGATCCAAATGGGGCAGGATTTTTGTACCTTCGTGAAAATTTTCCAAGTCTTAGTGAGGCCATAATCAAGGAAGATTTATTTATCTGTCCTCAATTGCGTCAGCTCTTCCGTAAAAAACATTTTGATGATATCCTCACAGTTGATGAAAAGTCAGCTTGGAATCAAGTGGCCACAAACTTTCTTGGAAACAGTAAGGCTGACAAAATTGCCAGGAATTTGCAGAAACTCTCTTGCAGCGCTACGAGAGATTAGGGTGCAACATGTCATTGAAATTACACTTCACTTTTTACGCTCTTATCTGGATTTCTTCCTCGCTAAGTGCGGTGCTGTCAGTGACGAGCACGGTGAACGATTTCACCAGGACATTTTTACTCTCAGAAAAAGGTACTAAAGGAAATGAAATGCAGCAGTTGGACTTTTGCGAGAGACGTTCCAGAAACTCATTATAAGCGACACGGCGACGTCGCCGTGAGATATTTCCTCTATGATAATTATCATAGGGTATGTACGAGTATATGCAAATGTGTAAAACTTGTTTTATAGGTATTTCAAAAATAAAGCTAATCTGGTATTTTAACGGCAATTTTCTTATTCAGCAGCCCAAACAACATAAAGGTGACTTGCTTTGATCTCAGATGCACACAAAAAGTTAAAATTTGCTGTCCAGTGTTGTTAATCATAAGATCTGATAAAATTAATATAAAATTAGTATTTTAGACTTTTTTCCAGAAATGTCCATTCACTTAGTTGATTCCTTTACGCTACGACATGATTTTTTCAATTAATCTACATCACTGACTACAGGCTTCGGGTCTTTTTTACAAAATTATACTGAAAGACTTGTCAAATAATGCACTTCAATCTCATTTCGTATTATTTGGTTCATAAAAGCATCAAAACTTCTTACTGTTTATTTCATTTCGTACTATTATTATTATTATTATTATTATTATTTGGAATACAGGTTTAGACACATTAGCGTGTGTAACTGTACACTTCTCGTAGGACATAATGCATAAATATGACAACAAATGGAGAATAAATTCAAGCTGACGGATGTTACTTATTTTGCATCCTCAGCATCCATTTCATTAGTTAGAGGTTCATGGACCTTTTTTGGAAAAAAGTCCAAAACACTAGTGGAGCTTTTCGTTTTCCAACGAAACTCGATACCCAACCTAAACAGCTAGACTACAGACATTAGCAAATGTTGGGCGCAATTGAAAACGTGTTATCGTCTGTCAACTATTATTCAGAAGAGAGTGCATTCCAAAACGAGTTTGTTGCCTTGTAGCATCTGCCTTCTAAATTGCAGGTGCCGGACTCAATGGGAGGCGGAAGCTTAGAGATGCTGTGTTAGGAAACTTCCTTCGCATTTCACCCTAGGAAGTACGAAACACTTCACGTTGTAAATCACGCTAAAATCCTTTCATAATTCGACCGATGTAAGACTCATAAATATAGACGCTATGGGGAAAACCATTTGGCTCGGCGCAAATTGTGAGAGGTGAAGCGATTTCGATACCCATATTGGAAAATGTCTTTCAATCACTGAACTGGGAAATCAAAGGGATAAAGATTAATGGAGATTATCTAACCCACCTTCGTTTTGCTGATGATGTAGTCATTTTTGCAACTACCCCATCAGAGCTGCAGATTATGATCCAGGAACTTGCTGACAAGAGTAAAGAAGTGGGATTAAAAATGAACTTTCAGAAGACAAAAGTGATGTTCAATGCTTTTACAAGAAATGAAGATTTATCGATTGATGGAGAAAAGCTGTAGATAACAGGCACGCACGTTTATCTTGGACAGCAGATATCAAGTGGGGGTCACATTGATGAAGAAATTAATCGGCGTACAAAACTTGCCTGGAGAGCTTTTGGAAGAAACAGCATAATTTTCAAGAGCAATATGCCATTATGTCTTAAAAGAAAAGTGTTTGATCAATGCATCCTTCCAGTGCTTACGTATGGTGCAGAGACGTGGACCTTAACTAAAAGAGACATACAAAGGCTGCAGACAACTCAAAGCATCATGGAGAGGTGCATGCTTGGTGTAACCAGGAGAGATAAGAAGAGGAACTCGTGGATCCGAAAAATGACAAGAGTTGAACATATCATGATCAGAGTTAAATCCCTGAAATGGCAATGGGCTGGACATACTGCCAGAAGGACAGACCATCGATGGACAACCGAAATTTTAGATTGGATTCCAAGGGACAGGAAAAGACCCAGAAGAAGACCACATGGGAGATGGGTGGATGAAATTCGAAAGTATGCGGGAGTAACATGGAGGAGACTGGCACAAGACAGACCGTTGTGGAGGAAACTTGGGGAGACCTTCGTCCAGCAGTGGATTGATAATGGTTGACAATGATGATGATGATGATGATTTCGACAATTGTTGTTCTCACAGCAAAAGCGCATACACCCGTCCAGGCTGGTTTCTCTTCTATGTGACAAAACTCCAAGAAAGTCCGGGTACATCAAGCAGTAGTATTTTTACCGTGACACAATATGTTTTGTTGCAGCAACAAACATTTTGTCATCATGACAACATGTTTTGTTGGATCAAACAAATTCCCAAAAAATCGACAAATCATTTTGTTAAATGAACAAAACGTTTTGTCGTGATAACAATAAATTTTGTTAAATCAACAATAATTTTCAACAAAATAATTTTGCAAATTCAACAATAATTTTCAACAAAATAATTTTGCAAATTCAACAAAATTTTTGTTGAATGTATATCGACAAAATTTTTTGTTGAATTAACAAAACGATTTTCTCAGTGTACTCGGGCACTATCAGGGAACAGCGGGTTCGATTCCCGCTCCAGGACGACGAATTTTTCAAGTTTTCGGATATTATCTTACTTTACATCCATATCATATTTACACCAATAAACGGATTCACATCTTCCAAATTTGTTTAATAAATATCTGTTGCAGATCATGATGCCAGAGCACATTTAAGGAGATAGGGGACCCGGCGGCTACACAGTAATTTGGAGCACCAGTATTAGTGGCACATCTAGGATTTCACTATGGGTGGATGAATAAAAATACCCTGGAGAAAATATTCACAAAATATGAGGAAGCCGTAAATATCCCCGCCATATTGAAGATGATTCATGGACGAATCAGTAGTAGGAAGAAAATGTAAAAATGCATGGTTGAAAAATGGATACCAGTTCATTTCTGCTTTAGTCCCCCTTCCCCCAGGGTTGGGTTCAGCTTGTTGAAATTGTATCGAAGAAGTAGGGAAAATAATATGATCCAAATATCATGATTGAAACGAATTCTTAATGCATGAAAATTACCCCCAATTACCGATGTGTACAAACAGAGGCGATTTTAGATCTTTTGGGGCCCTAAACGCTGAAAGATTCAAGGGGCCCTTCCATCATCTTATCGCCTCAGAAATTTTCATAAAATTGAAATGCGTTTCAATTACAAAACGTGCTCTTTCCATTGCTTCAGCTTCGAAAAATCAACTTGTTTTTATGTTATGAGCAAATTAGTTGGCAACGAGCATGGTATCAAGCAAAAAAAAAATACTTGAAGACACTGGTAACCGGAAAAGTCCTCCACATTAGAAAATTCTGGTAAAATTCAATTTGTGCGCAGTACTTTATTTGAAAAGGGTGGATGACTTTTCGTGGAAGAGTTTTCCGTGGTCGCGGGTGGCCTAGTGGGCAACGTTCGTGACTGCCGCGGAAAGGACCTCAGGTTCGATCCCAGCAGGTACGAACGCTCGATCCACTAAGTATCCGCCGTGCGTCGGATGGGCACGTTAAGCCGTCGGACCGCGGGTACTGGCCCCCGGTAATAAATAAGGGCGTCTTCCTCCCCCTTTCTACTTCGCTTCCGTGTCACTTTCCTATCAGGCACTCTAGCCCAAATCTCATAGCTTCCAATTTCTAAGGGTTGTTTAAGACCTGGGGTCAGACGCTCCCTTCCTAAAATCCTCTACATATGATCATGATAATTCCGCGGCGAACAATTCCTTAAATCGAAGAGATTCAGCCGTCCATGGCATAAACGAATGCCAAGGAAGTTGGACAGTAAGAATTTAATGTCAGTTCAGGAAAGCGAGAATGTGTTTCTTGAATGCATTTTTCCAATAATTTTCATTGGAAAATTGAGGTCTGCATTTTTTGTATTCTAGTTTGAAAAAGGAAAAGAAGGAACCACAGCTATTCGAGTAAGAGTGCCATTGAAAATTTTTTATTGCTTTTTCGAACGTTAGTTTTATGTTGATTAAAGGAATAGAAAAGATGAGCATACTTGATAATTATCAGTATTAAACCAGGGGAAGGAGAAAGTCATAAGAAAATGTTGTTGTACAATAGAAATTTCCTTTAACACTAAAGAAAAAGATGAGTAGTATGATATTCTCGACTTTCTTTACTGTTGTAGCCTAAATATTAACTCTTTAGGTTTAGGCTGGTTTAAGGGATTAGGGCTGAGAAAAAAAAAATCTTGAATACTCTACCCCAAAAGGAAAAAGACAATTAAACAAACGCCCTCGATCGTCAGGACAGTATCTACAGGCACTCCTCATCTGAACTCAGAGAGTGAAAGAGGAAAGGTTCCACCAGAGATGTTTTCCTTTGTCTGGAAGTAGCATGAAAGTAATTTACGTATATACTCGTGACAGCAGGCCAGTTAAGTATTCGCCTTAAACAATGAAAAGTTTGGGAAGTGTGAATCCTTCCTTCACCTACCACTAAAAGGAAGGCTAAATTATTTTAATTGTTCCTTTCAAAATAAGTAATCGATAAGAACTCGGAAATTTGGAGTATCAACGAAGCAAGAAAAAATATATGTTACTATTATCAAAAAGTGAAATATCAATTGACAGTACAAGCATAATGTCGGTTTAAGGATTGATTTTTTTCGGTCCGTCAAAACCAAAACAAAACTGGCAATCCATTTACACATTTTCGGGGAAGGGACGTAGCCAAGTGGGTGCGAGCCCACCCAATAATTTGTCCTGCCCACTCTGCCACCCACCCAGTTCAAAATATGCCATTTTCAGTATATATAACTTTAAAAATTAATCTGCACTGTGTCAAGTAATAAGTCTTGTGTTTTATTTCATGTTGCCGTACGTATTTTTTTCCTAGGAAATGAGTCGTTTACTTCTCCGTAGAAAGGTTATCGAAATATCATCCGCAGGGCCATGAAAATTCAATTCTTCTCCACTTCCAAATCCTTAGTGTAAGCCTCTTTTACCGTTTCCAACCGTAGGTTGAAGAAGCGTATTAGCTCTAGCTTTGTCCGTCCGCACAATAACTCACGTAAAAATGGTTCGATTTTGATGAAATTTGAATATATAATAGGGGATCAGCTGGGAACGAACCGTATTGAAAATGGGCGAAATGAGGTCAAAGGCCAGGATATAGGAGAGGGATCCATTCCATTGCTCTCATGCGTCATAACTTGAGTAAAAATAGTTCGATTTCCATGAAATTTTAGTATGTGGTAGGGGACCACCTGGAAACGAATACTATTGAAGATGGGCGAAATGGAGTTAAAGTTCAGGACATAGGAGCGGGATCCATTCCATCGCCCTTATGCGTTATAACTTACGTAAAAATGCTTCGATTGAGACAAAACTTTATCATGTTTTTCCAGAAGTATACTTTACCGGTTCTATTTAATATCATCGAAATAGGGTCAAAGGTCAGGTCATAGGAGCGAGATTTATTCTACCGCCGTTATCCTCATAACTTGAGTAATGATTTCTGGTATGTTGGAAAGCGTATCATAATCAATGCATTGCATAATTTTACTAACTTGTTTTCATGCTAGTATGGTATAACGAAGTAAATTTCTCCGTCATTTTTGGTCCACGCCACGGGGAACGAACCCGAGCCCTCTTATTCCGGAACAAGTTGCTCTACCAATGAGATACGCAGACGTTCGTTCTCACTGCTATCTGCCTTTATGTCGCGTGCGTTCTGTGGGGCAGGTATGTCACATCTACCCCCCCCCAAAAAAGAGGGCCGGGGGCATGGCCCACGGGTCAACCGGGGCCATGTATCGTTGTAGGCAGTCATCCGCTGAAGAACGTGCACTTGAGAACTCCCAGTCAATCTGGTGTGTGGAATGCAACATCACACACATTTATTTTTCGAAGCGCTGAAGAAGGGATTCTCTTATTTTTCCTGTCTCGCGGTGTGGAAAGAACAACACACCATTGCGAGAACTTTAACGGCCGGGTCATCCGGGAAGTTCGGGCGCCATGATAACGAAGTAAATTTCTCCGTCATTTTTGGTCCACGCCGGGGAACGAACCCGAGTCCTCTTATTCCGGAACAAGTTGCTCTACCAACTGAGCTACGCCGACGTTCGTTCTCGCTGCTATTTGCCTTTATGTCGTGTGCGTCCTGCGGGGCAGGCACGTCTCAATGGCTAGGGGCGAATGTGAAGGGTGGATAGGAATTTACTGAGTTAAGACATTACTAATTGCTCTGTTGTTTGTTTTAGTTACTTAATATGGGATTCCAAAACGAAAAGTGGAGTCTAAAGCTACAATAGCGCTCTTAAGACTGCCCTGAGACAGTGAAAGTGCAGGCTCACTGTCTCAGGGCAGTCTTGGCTCACTGACGAATGATTTGTAGGAGAGGAGTGCAAAGCAAAGCCTCTGGCTGGAAGCATGGAGGTTAAGGGAGGGGAGGGAGACATTGTGTCTGCGTGGCACGACGTTAAAATTTGATTTAAATAAACAAAAACGACATTTTCTTTTAAGTATATTGTTTAAGTACAGGACTATTTTCGTAAGCAAAAATGCAAAATTTAGAAAAGCAGTTTAAGACAATGCATTCAGAGCAAGCAAAATGTTGAAGGCGACATTCTACCAACATATTTTTATTACATATTTTTATTTACTCGTTTATTTTTTCTTACACCAGTTTATTTTTTCTTACACTAGTCAGATCTGTGTATTTACAGTTTGTGTACTTAGGTGGAAGGGGTGGGAATTGCATGAATTCCTTTGTAGCCGGTAGTGAGAAGCATTAGTGCCATCCCGGTAACGCAGTGGTCTAGGCGCTGGCTGACGACCATTCGTCCGAGAAGGGTCCGGGTTGGGACCCTTCTCGGACGAATAGTCTGTTTGTCTTTCGGCACGGGCTCTCTCCTTTCTCGGGAACCAGTAACCTTAAATTAGGGACAGGCGAATGCTTATAGCCCATTGAGTTGCTCACGGTGGTCGTTAAAATTTCAATCAAAAAAAAAAAAAAAAAACATAAAAATTTGTTCTTTTAGTATTTCGTAAAAAAAAAAAAAAAAAAATTGCTATCAAGCTTGCCCCATCAAAAATAATGCTCACCCACCCGTCGCCCATCCTGATTTTGAAATCTAGCGACGTGCCTGTTTCGCCCCCCCCCAAACTTTGGGGCTTTAGGCGCGTGCCTATTGCGCCTAGTGGAAAATCCGCCCCTGTGCGTAAAAATATGTCTGTAATGCTTCGAAAGATTTGAAGATGGACTGCGGGTGACGATATTTGTTGCGGACTCCTTATAAAAAGCAGAAAGAAATAGAATTTTTTTTTCACAAGGCAGTTTCTTATAGTTTTTGCTGGGCTATTGCAAAAAACAAACAAAAAAACTATAGAATCCTGTCAATTCTTCAACCATCCTACATAATTCTAGGGCGCCTTGAAAATGCGGGGCTAGGGGCTGCAGCCAGTAGCACCAATATGAGTACTTTTCAGGGGGGGGGGCTAAGAAAAATCCTGACCTTCTTCAAGGCTGTCAAACATTTTAGTAAATGTACAAAATACTAAAATACAACAAAAATGATTGATACAATCAATCATTAATAACCTATTATTTTTAAAAATGCTTTAAAAAAAGGTTTCGTCTGTTTTAGTGTTTCAAATTTATCAAAATTTGGCTACACCAACGGCGGGGGGCGGCTCGGCCCCCTGCCCCCCCCCTTATGGGCGCCCTTGGCTGCAGCCCCTTCCCTAACCTCCCTGTTAAACGGGCTTTGCATGATGCTTAACATAATTGTGGTTTCATTTTCAGCCCTATTTCCTCGTGAGTTTAAAAGTTAAACACAGCCTTTACGTTTGCGTTCCCAGTACACGTAACAGAGTGTGGTTCAAATAAAATGTCAAAGTACTACTCATTCACGCAATGAAAAGCACTAAACGATGCCTAAATAGCATTTGCATGTTTGTTTCTCGGACTGCACTCGTAATATTTCTTTCTCTTCAAGATAAAAAAAAAAATGCCGATGTTTTTTTTTACCATTCAACGTATGCGAAATCGCTTCTATTTGAGGAATTTTTGATTTCCACATCACGGGAAATGAGCATATATAATTAAATTCCAAATGATATTCTCCGAAAGAGAAATAGATGGCGCTACATGCAACGCGCAGACGCAGTACCGCAGGAAGTAGGCGTGGAAGGAGAATTGTACGGCGGCCAGTCGCTCGGTGCAGTTATGTGGGTTGATTAATGTTAGAGAGCTGCAGGAAAAAATAAACGAGTAAATAAATCCCACAGTGGGGTTAAAATATAAACAAAATCCTGTCAGTAGAGAGATGGATTGCAAAAGCTGTTGCATCGACAGGTGAAGCTGTAATAAGTAGGTATGAATAAGACACACACCGAGTTCTTCAATCGCGTTCATCCCGCCGTGATGGGCTCACCATCTGCAGCATCCGGGACGAGCTCTGCCGCGAAACCAGTTTCCTCGCTCGCAGAATAGCGGACATTACATGCGCAAACCATGGGTATGAGTAAAAGCAACATTCGTCTTGTAATACTGTCGGCTTTCTACATCCTTTTCCTGGTTATCGGAGCTTCGATATTCTCGGCGATAGAAGCTCCTCAGGAGATAAACATTATCCGTAGCCTTCGGATTAAGAGGTCGCTCTTCCTACAGAAGCATACGTGCATTACAGGTAAGAAGCAAGTAACCTCTTTCTACAAATATTACTGACCATCTGGTGGTTAAATCCAGCAATCACACATATTCTTATTCGATGTGACATATTTAAAATGTGCAGTTGTGTAGTAGTGCACCTACATTTCAGAAAAATTGCACCCCAACTCAGAAAAGGAAAGCGCTGGAAATTTTACAGCCAAAAGAGGCCCATATTTTAAATCTTATTATATCTAATTTTACATTAAATTTCACTACTTTTTCTTTTTATTCCGCTTAGTTTGTGTAAACCTTACGCTATCGTCGAGCTTCAGTTCAATTTAAATTTTTTTCGAAGACAAACGCTGCTATCGAATTCCCGAATACAAATAAAAGAGCATTTTATTCAGTCTTTGCTGTAAATCATCCGAGTACAACTGGTTCAATTTTTCTTCATATCTCTGAATATTAAAATAAAAATTAAAATATGAAAGTTAGAGACAAAAATCATTTTAAGTTTCAAAAAGAAGGAAGTCAAATTTAAAGTTTCAGAGAGAAAGCAATCTCAGCCAAGTCAAGCATTTTTTTCCCTTGAAAAACAAAAAAAGGAAGATCACGAATTTTATTACCTAAAATTTAACGCTAAATGAGACCTACATTTGAAGAATAATCAGACTTCAGTAAGGTTTTAACTGTGGAGCAAAATCAGACTGAAATCTAAAGTTCAAGAGAGAGAACAATGTGAAATTTTAAGCTTGAAAGAAAAAGCAACCTTAAAATAAAATTTTGCATCCTAAAATTAAGACTTTAGCTTTAGGACTTAAAATTTGATTTTTAAGCACAGTTCCGGTAGAATATCGCTCTAAATTTTGAGTCTAACGAAAAATTTGCCTTAAATTAAAAAAAATCGGACCTGATTTTTAAATTAAACATTTCAGAAGAGATTAATTTCGAATTCAAGCAAAGAGTATATAATAATGTTAAGTTTAAAAGAAAAACAATTCCGAATTTCTAATTTGTAGAAAAGCATTTCAAAGTTGAAGGGAAAAATAAGCTTAATCTTTAATGGAAGAGGAAAAAGCCGCCCCAGTGGTGCAGTGGTCTACACGATGGCTTCTGATCATTCGTCCCAAATGGGTCCGGGTTCGAATCCCGGAGATGCATGGATGTTGTGTTTGTTTTACGGAGTTGTCTCGCCCTTCCCTGGAGTCAGTGGCCCTCAATTAGGAACGGCCGACTGCTTGTAGCCCGTTGAGTTGCTCACGGTGGTCGTTAAACCTCCAATAGAAAAAAACAAAACCGAAAAAACAAACAAACTAACTAAATCAGTCTTAAGCAGCCTAGACAAATCGACAAAATGGACGTCTCGTGAACTTGAAATACCACGGTCGCTGTGGCCTAAGCAATGGCTTCAGATCATTCGTCTGAGATGGCTCCGAGTTCGAATCCCGGTGAGGCATGGATGTTGTATTTGTCTTACGGCGCTAGCTCTCTCCTTTCCCTGGAGTCAATAGCCCTAAATTAGGGACGGGCGAGTGCTTATAGCCCTTTGAGTTGAGCACGGTAATCGTTAAACCCTCAATAATAAAAAAAAAAAAAAAGAGGAAAAGTATCAAGCGCAGTTTTTATGTTTCGACTTCACGCATATCACATTCAGGCAGAGAAATTTCTTCGTTCTAAATGAAAGAGCAAACTTTAAATATATTCGCCCTGTCCTAACACTTACAATTGCTCTCCTTAAATTGGAACGGCCATTCTGTCACAAGAGTCTCCGGAACGTTTTTAAGTAAGGATATAGCTGAAGTAATTTTTAGTTAAGAAGAAAAAAAAACCACCGCGAAAATGTGTTTTTATACTTTCAAAGCCAAGAAGTGGGAAAACTGCATCATTTTCCTCACCTTGAGTCGTTAAAATCATATTACCTCCTGCATACACACCCATTAAGCGTTCATGGAAGTATTTGGTCCGCCTGTTGTTTAAGAAGAGATGAGTTTCAGAAATGAAAAAAAAAAAAAAAAAAGATAAATAATGACAATCAAGAGTTAAAAATCATTAGAATTGGTCAGAAGGTCATTGTTAATTCAACCATTCAGCATGTTAACGCGTTTTAAGAAAACATTCCCATTCCAATGCTTTTAAAAATAGTTTGTGTTTCGACTAAAAACAATTCTTTAAAACCTCACGATTTAAGAACACCGAAAGTTTTCAAAACTAAACCCTCTAATACCTTCTTTCCTTTCCTTGTTTTTAAGAACTAAAGTGGATTCCGGTTAATTGGGCCATCTCTTAATCGGCGCAGTCGTTTATTTGGAATAGTTCTTCAAGAACATCCCAAATTAGCACTTTGGGATAAAATTTCCCATAATTGGGGCAGCCGCTTAATTGGGCCGAAAAGTTCTAGCCCTGGTGTGTTACAATTAACCGAAACCTTCTACTGTACCAATAAAAAGGAAATGAAATAAAATTAAATCTAAACATTGAAACGGGCAAAATGATGTAGTCATATTCGCATCTTCAACAGAAACAGATAAGTCAGAATTTGAGCTGTTGTTTGTGCACCCAGAATATCCCCATGATATGTGTATGGGGTAGGGGGAGGGGTCCAACAAGAAATCTATATATATACACTGAAGAGCAATTGAATTAGAGATACCTGTCTAGTAACGTGTAGCACCACCTTTCGCCCTGATGACTGCGCCGATTCGTCTCGGCATGAACTCGACAAGACACCGGAAGCGTTGGGAAGCCATACGGATCCACGACCCCTGAACAAGCTCCCACATTTCACGAAGATTTGATGGAGGGGGCAGAGCCTCGAACATCTCTCTCGATGGCATCCCAGATGTGCTCGATGGGATTAAGGTCAGGTGACCTAGCTAGCTGGCCAAGGAAGCGAGGTCACGTTGGTGGAGTGTTCATCCCACAGCGCCACATTTGCATAACGCCAGCTGTCTCTAATTCAATTGCTCTTCAGTGTATCTATTCTAGTTATTAAGAAAGGTACCAGTAACGAATTTTCTCCAGGTAGAAGTTACACATACAATTAAGAACATGAAACGAGGAAGAGCTCAAGAAGAAGATGAATTACCGTGGACATTATACAAGAAGAAAGTGGAGAAGCAGAAACTGCACTAGCCCAAGTTTTCACTATGTCTCAATGAAGTTAAAATTCCTCAAAGGAAAAATTCCTGAGGATAGGAACAATGCTACAATGATCCTGCTATATAAATAAGGTGGCACAGAGAATCTCAGGAACTACAGGCCCATCAGCCTCCTATCAATGGTTCATAAAATCTTCACTAAGGTACTTTCACATCGCTTAGTAACATTGGACTTGGTTCAATGAAGGGAACAAGCAGGATTCAGGAGTGGCTACAGCACCAGCGGCTCACAACACTTCTGTGTGCAACTGTATGTGCAGAGGAAATTCTTTCTGTATTAGTTACTTGGGTGTATAAGAAGCAAAAAAAAAAAAAAAAACGTTGGGTGGCCACCTCCACCCCCCCACGTGTTCTCAGTATGAAGTTATTCAAGATGGCCGCCATTCTTCCACTTGCCTTCTGTTAAAGTATGCGTTTTAGCGAAAACGGTAAGATTTATTGAAAAAATGTTCAGCGTTCATTCGTCTACAAATTTGCTTCTGAATATTTTCTTGATTTCTCAAACCATTATACCAGGAAAGTAACCTTTTCATACTGAAGTACGCAAATATTCTCCTTAAGGAAGATTTAACACTAACAGTGAGAAAAACATATATTCAATGAAATTGTTTATAAAGTACGCTTAATTTAATTCATATTACGTAAAAAATATACACTTGCAAATCCTTAAAAACATTTTGATAATTCTTTACAAAGAAATTCTATACAAGACAAAGCCGTGCTAATTTTATAATCTTTAAACACTTTGTTTTATAAATGTAAAATACAATCTACAATATCGTTTTAAGTAAAATGTTTTTTATGTTTCTTTAGCAACAACATTAAATGAAATATGGGTTTCTACAATCTATTTTATCAATGTCAACATTGTTGCAGTTGCAAAACAAACAACATGGAACTTCTGCGTCCCTACACACACAACGTGATCTAGCGCACTTCATGCATGTACATGCTCCAATGTAGTCATCTTGTAGTGGAGAAATGTACTTTGATGGCATTAGAACACTATCTGTCATTTCAAAGCCGAACTTAAGTGGATCCATTGTATCTTGTGCTCCATCGAGGCAGTGTATCATTAGGTAGGTGTGGAAGAAAGCACAAAGAAGATGCCCCTGTGCACTGGCACTTGTTGGAGGTAGGTCATCAAGAGAAATATTTTTCCTATGGAGGTACTTCCATAGCCTGAACTCATCAAGTGTCCTGCAAGACGAGCCTTTCTTCAACAATTGCACTAAGTACTGTTCGGCAAGTGACATGATTCTATCGAGCTATGGAGACAGTGGTAACACGAAACACTCTTTTAGATACTGCACAGGATTACAGCCAACTGCAGCTTTTTTGGTACTAAACTTGCGGGTATAATCAGCACCAGGAAGAGCGTGAAGTGCTGGTAATGCCTGGCACATGTCTTGTCCCAGTGTCTAAGTTAACATATAGATTTGAACAAGTCTTGTTGTGTCACCAATTATGCATGACTTTTATTGATTACGAAACGGCCTTTGATTCCGTTTAACCATCAGCAGTTACAATGGCTTTGAAATCCTGCGGTATTGAAGATGCATACATTAGCATTATTAATAACATCTATGAAACTGCAGGTACAAAGGTTCTGCGATTTGAGGATACAGCACCAATAAAAATTGGAGAAAGGAGTGAGGCAAGGTGACACCATATCTTCCAAACTCTTCAATGCCACATTGCAAAGTGTCTTTCAATAATTGAACTGGGGAAACAAGGGGATAAAGATGAATGGAGATTACTTAACTCACCTTCGTTTTGCTGACGACTTAATCACTTTTGCAACTACATCTTCAGAGCTGCAGAGTAAAGAAGTACATCTTCAGAGCTGCAGAGCTGCAGATCCAGAAACTTGCTGACAAGAGTAAAGAAGTGGGATTAAAAATGAACTTTCAGAATACAAAAGTAATGTACAATGCTTTTACAAGAAAGGAAGATTTTGCGATTGATGGGGCAAAGCTCGAGATAACCGATACCTACATTTACCTTGGGCAGCAGATATCAAGCAAGGGTCACATTGATGAAGAAATTAATTGGCGTATAAAACTTCGCTGGAGAGGTCTTTGAAAACACAGTACAATTTTCGAGAGCAATATGCCATTATGTCTTGAAAGAAAAGTGTTTGATCAATGCATCCTTCCAGTGCTTACGTACGGAGCAGAGACGAGGACCTTTAATAAGAAAGACATACAAAGACTGCAGACTACTGAAAAAAGCATGGAGAGATTCATGCTTGTCGTAACCAGGAGAGATAGGAAGAGGAACTCATGAATAAGGAAAATGACAAGAGTGGAAGACATCATGATCAGAGTAAAATCCCTAAAATGGCAATGGGCTGGACATGTCAGAAGAACGGACCACCGATGGACAACCGAAATTTTAAACTGAATTCCAAGGGATAGAAAAAGACTCGGGAGACCACATAGGAGATGGATGGATTGATGAAATTCGAAAGCATGCCTGAGTAGCATGCGGAGGAGACTAGCTCAAGACAGACAGTTGGGGAAGAAACTTGGAAAGGACTTCATCCAGAAGTGGATTGATAATGGTAGACAATGATGATGTTCACTTTCGTTTACCTTGTTTCTGGCTGTTGAAGGCATAGTTATCAATTATTGCAATAAAACGCTTAGCTTAAAGAGGGTTCCCAAACGTACAGAACTCGATTGCTCTGAAAAACGCTTTAGAACTGTTACTAATTATTATTGGCTTTGCTGATATGCACTTAAAGGCGTTGTAAACTTTCCTCTTTCCGACTATAAAGACCTACTATTTACGAAATATTATATATAACTATTATCGATAACGAGTATTTCTCTTTATCAACGTAACATATTTTTGGCGGTCTTTAGATTTAAGGATTGATTGCTCTGGGGTTGGATATAATAATGAGATTTTTTATGAGATATAATGATGAGAATTGTTTGATTATAATAATGAGATGTTTTCGATTACGTTATCATCACGGTGATTCTGGTCATACACCACTGCATGCATTGCTTTTTCCGCAAGTATTCAGCCCAGGATTAAGTTTAGACTGGAATTTCTTATTCCAAAGGGATGCTTTTTGTCAGGTATGAATGCGGAAGTGACGAAGGGCAGCTGGTGTGTGTGAGGGCATGGAGAGTAATGACCTTGTTTCCAGCTGGGGTCCTTACCCCGGTTCTATCGGCTTGGCGTGCTCTCCGGGGCGTCATGAGTATTCGGATCTCACTGTAGCAGCAGTCCTGTGATTAGAAAAGTCCACTGCTAACCAACAGGTTGACAGTGGACTTCTCTAATCACAGGGATACCCATCGCCTTTCCATCAATACTACTATCGAGTTGTTGCTAGTTTTATACTGCCAACGGACGACGCAATACTGGCAAGTATGCTCAACATCCCTCCACTGTTCTTTCTCGGGCTAATACTTATCTAATGGTCTCTCCGTGTTGTTACAAAAGGTAGAAATGCTGAAGAACCCGCTGATAATGATCCCGTATTTAGCGAGATCTCAGATTTAACGAGCAAAACAGAAACTTTTGTTTGGTATAATGTTAATTCAAAGCTCATTTGATCGTTTTTAACAAACATAATTTAATGAAGTCGCCGGGTATAACGAGAAAGAGAGAGAGAGAGAGAGAGAGAGAGAGAAAAGCTTATATGATCACTTTTAACAAGCAAAGTAACAAAATGTATTGAAATTCCATATTTAACGAGGCAGAGAAAATCTGCTGCGCAATATCCTGGAATGGACGAATCGAAATGGCGGTATACAGGACGAAATTGCAATAGCGCAAGAAAATTCTGGTGAGATAGTGGAAGGATGTTGATAGAAAAGCAATGGGGAAGGAAGGCATCAACAAGCGAGTTGTGCAAGAGACTCTCGCTGCCACCCATTCCAAGGAGCTGGAAGTATCGCGTCAGAAGAGTTGACAAGGGGTCACATATTTCTAGGGGGAGGGGAGGATGAGTGGGGCCAACACACTTTAAAGTGGATTTCTGGAGGACAATTGCAGAGAAGGATAGGAAACAGAAGATAACAATAACTGCAATTGTGTCCATTTTCCCTTTAGTGGACCTTGCAGGTTTAATAGTACTGTCATTGCTGCACTTCATTACTGCGCTCTCATTACTCCATAATTACCCCGTCATTACTTTTCACAAATTACATGCTCATTATTAAGCGTCATTACTTTGCTTCAGTACCACTCGAGTCGCCATGGATAGTACGCCGATTTTGTCTACAACCGAGAATGGATGTCCAAAGAAAGGCGTGTTTAGATGTAATTCTAGCTTTAGGAACGAAATTTCATGTTGAGGGGCGAAGGAATGGCTAAAAAAACGTGACTGAGACTTGGATGAAGGTCTACCCAAGTCTAACAACCACGGCCGGATTAAGGCCTTAGTGGGCCCCGAGGCTAAGACGTCTGAGTAGACCCTAAGGAACTTATGACGGGGAATTATTCTGAAACCCATTTTAAAACACGAAGCTGTTAACTACTAAATTATCTGCACAGTTTTCGTAAGTCATTGTATTTTTTATTGTTGTCACAAGAACATGAGTTAAAAAGCTTAAGATTCCTGGATTTCGTCTTGGATTTTCTAATGATTTAGAATTGTATACTTTTCGTAGTGTTTTTTTTTTTTTTTGTTATGCAATGTAAAGCCACAGGGGACTTTGACCACTAACGGTCCCAAGTGTAAATTGGCAGGTGTGGGTGGATTTTAGGGAAAAAGTTGAAACTGTCTCGCCGACGTTGCTGTACATAGCGACATGAAACCTGAAACCTTGAGTGTTGAAATCTGTTCGTCTTCCAGCCTCTGCTTCTGCCCAAGTGGAAATCATACTACACAAAAATGTAACAAATTTATAAATCTCTCTCTCTCTCTATTACAGTATTTTCCCTATCATGTATCCTGCCCCCCCCGAGTTGTTAGCAGGGCCGGATTAATCAGGGTGGGGGAGGGCTATGAACCTTCCTTAATCCGGACCTGCTAATAACTCTGCCTTGATAAATTCTTTTACATGTGTCACTGCGTAATACTTTCGGATTTTATCCATCCATCTTCCACGGGTTCGTCTTCTGGGCGTTTTCCTGTTCCTTGCTGTCCAGTCTTGTATTTCAGTTATCCAACGGCGGTCAGTTCTTCCAGCAATTTATCCAGCCCATTCCTACTACAGATGCTTTACTTTGACGGTGGTGCTATCACCTCTTGCCATTTTCCTGATACACGAGTTCATGATTTTCTTTTAAAATGTGCCAGGAAATCAGGAAAATCAATGCTTCTGTTCACATGTCAGATAATTCGGGATTTAGCTTTTTCGGACCACGTGAAAACCAACAAACTCATCACTCCGTAACTCACAAAATAAGTCAAAGCTTTAGAGACAATATAAGTCAAAGCTTCAGACAATACTTTCTTGAATATTTACAAACAGGATTTCAGTCTTTGGATTCAGAATTGGCGCTCACCTGTGAAGGAGATTATTTTGAACAGAAATTTCGCGTACAAAAATATTTTGATGGCTGTTTGCAGATCGATCCAATTTTTTTAATAAAAGGCGCTGTAATATCCCAGCAAACTTGTATAACGGAGATCCTTTGATAAGATACCCAGGAGCTACTTAAATACCAAAGAGTACGGAAAGTGATGAACGGCCAGCTTCAGACGAATTATAAATAATTAAGTATAAATTAAAGATAAAGAGAAAACCATCTCAGATCGCTTGTCCGAAAGTACCTGATTATTCGCAATTCGAACCGAGTAATGCTGGAGTGACGACGCGCGCGCCTTCACACGATCAGTATTAATGACAGTATTCCCTCCATCTACCAATATTGACGCTCTGATATCGGAATATTCGGATCCGCGTCATTACAGCATCATTACTTGCCGTCATCCTGTTTCTATCCGACCTTACACGTTCATTAATACTACTATTACTTTCAAGTAATGAAGGAAATATTGAATGTGTAAGCTCCGCTTTTCACCTTCCAAGTGAGCGGCGCATTGGGAGGATCAGTACTGCTTTTGCTTCATGTGTGTTTTATACGCTTTCCAACCGTACTGAAGAAGCGTATAGGCTCCAGCTTTGTTCTGTCTGTCTGTCCGCACGATAACTCGCGCAAAAATAGTTCCATTTCGATGAAATTTTAGTATGTGGTAAGGGACAATCCGGGGACGAACCCCATGGACGACATGGGGTCAAAGGTCAGGCCATAGGAGCGGGATCCATTCCATCGCCCTTACGCGTCATAACTTACGTAAGATGCTTCGATTGAGACAAAACTTTATCATGTTGTTCCGGAAGTATACTTAACCCGTTTTGTTGAATATAATCGAAATGGGGTCAAAGGTCAGGGCACAGGAGCGAGATTTATTCCACAGCCATTATCCTCATAACTTGACTAAAAATGCTTCTATTGCGACGAAACTTTAGTATATTGTTCCGGAGGTATACTTAACCCGTTTTGTTGAATATCATCGAAATGGGGTCAAAGGTCAGGACACAGGAGCGAGGCGAGATTTATTCCACAGCCATTTTCCTCATAACTTGAGTAATGATTTCTGGTATGTTGGAAAGCGTATCATAATCAATGCATTGCATGATTTTACTAACTTGTTCAATACTGCTTTTGTTTCCTTTCCGGAAAATAAGCTAACCTGATGGAAACCATTCCTCCGATAATTAGTCCGCCATAATGAGGGTTTCCTGTATTTGTGTAATACCTATTCCGTAAAACTTGTCTCTCAGACTTAACTATTGTCACGCACGTTATAGTTAAACTGCGATCAGTCTCACATGGCCATGGAGTTGAATATACTTGAAAGGTTTTATTTATTAACTATAGTACTAATGTAGTTAATTAATTAAGTCATCTAAGTATGTCTAATTGTTATGGATATGTAATATAATCGTATATGCATATTATCACGTATGAATCTTTTTTGGTGCAATTTTTGCCCAAAACCGATTTTCCGAGTTCCTCGTAATAAGCAGGTTCTACTGTTAAAAAGCAGAGCTGAACAGTTACGGCTTGGTCTTGCGCAAAGCTGAGTAACTAGGACGTGTAGCACATTTTTCTTTTCATCTGTTCAATATCTGCGAAGTTTCTGTTTTTGTGACTCTTAAATGTTTCAGCGATGTACACATTCTATTTCAAGAAGGGAAATGTGTGGCTGCAATCATGAACACCACTACCCATCTCATCTTTTTTTTTTTTTTTTTTGATTGGAGGTTTAACGACTACCGTAAGCAACTCAATGGGCTATAAGCAGTCAGTCGCCCGTCCCTAATTTAGGATCACTGGTTCCAGTGAAGGGATGGAGCCAGTGCCGTAAGACAAACACAACATCCATGCCTCACTGAGATTCGATCCCGGACCTCTTTCGGGCGAATGATCAGAGGCCATTACTTAGACCACTGCGCCGCCGGGGCGGCGATTGGAGGTTTAACGACCACCGTGAGTAACTCAATGGGCTATAAGCAGTCGCCCGTCTCTAATTTAGGGTCTCTGGTTCAAGGGAAGGGAGAGAGCCAGTGCCGTGAGACAAACACAACATCCATGCCACACCGGGATTCGAACCCGGACCCCTTTCGGACTAATAATCAGAGGCCATCACTTAGACCACTGCGCCACCGGGGCGGCGATTGGAGGTTTAACGACCACCGTGAGGAACTCAATGGGCTGTAAGCAGTCGCCCGTCTCTAATTTAGGGTCTCTGGTTCAAGGGAAGGGAGAGAGCCAGTGCCGTAAGACAAACACAACATCCATGCCACACCGGGATTCGAACCCGGACCCCATTCAGACGAATAATCACAGGCCATCGCTTAGACCACTGCGCCACCGGGTCGGCGATAGGAGGTTCAACAACCACCATGAGCAACTCAATGGGCTGTAAGCAGTCGCCCGTCCCTAATTTAGGGTCACTGGTTCCAGGGAAGGGAGAGAGCCAGTGCCGTAAGACAAGCACAGCATCCATGCCTCACCGGGATTCGAACCCAGACCCTTCACAAACGAATGATCATAAACCAGCGCTTAGACCACTGTGCCACCGGGGCGGCATATTTAGTTGTGTGTGTGTGTGTGTGTGAAATAATATTATAAAAATAGTATATTTCGCCTAATTTAAAGTTACCTGAAAGCCATTGTCAATTTAAAGAAATCAAGTTTGAAAGCATTTTGTTGCTTCGGAAAATCAGAATGAAAAAGGCTCAGTTTGTGAAAAGTCCTCCTATAGAAAAAAATAAAAAAATTACAAACCTATTCAGAAAAATAATAAACTCCAACAGAAAATAAAACGACTAAATCACTAGCATAAATGATAAAAAACAAAATTTTATCCTCGCGGAATTCGTTTTAGGATGTACGTACGTGAAAGCTGGTCGCCGAGCGTTTGTAGCTCAGTGGTGAAAGGCACGAGTTACTTGCTGAGCCAGCTCAAACATAAGGGTTTTGATCCTGACCTTAGCGGAAGGATTATCTGGGTTAAGGGCTGAAAAGTACAGGGTCGTCGATTTTGCGGAATTTCAGTTTAAATACGGAAAAACTTGAAATGGACTTTTCTGAAATAAACGGAATTTCTGTCTACGGAAAATCTGTGAAAATACGGAAGTTAAAATAAACGGGCACTTTTAAAAACGGAAATTTCTAAAAAAGACGGATGCCTACCGGCAACTTTGCCGCACGTTATTTTCAAAAAATTTCCGTGCATTCACACCACTTTTTTTTTTTACAGTGTAGTCCTCTTCAATAAATTGTTCATTTAAACTTCACGAGAATTAAAGGAATTATGATGAATATGGAAGATATGGGTGAAGATGAAAGGGCAGTGAAAGAATTACGGAAAATATAGATGAAAATAGATCAGGTACTTTGCTTAAGTTTCATAATACGCAGGTAAATCAGAAAATAAAGGCAATTTGAAAATTACGCGTTAACCACAACTGATAGAAGCTGACGCAACACAACATGTTTGCAATGGCTTATGGGTAGTTCGAACACGCACAGCGCAACCCTTTGCCGTTAGTCTAGTGGAAGCCAAGGTCAAATAAACATGGACGCTCCGCTGCGGGATTGTACCGTTGTTGAACAACGCACCGTAGTGAGATTTCTTTGAGTAGAGGGAGCAAAACCTACTGAAATTCACCAAAGGAGGTTGGCTCAGTACGGAAGTGAAAATAGCATGACTCAACAAAAAGTTTATGGATGGTAGGAAGGTTTAAAATGAGAAGAACAATTTTAACCTATGAAGTTCGAACTGGTCGGCCATCAACATCTCGCACAGAAGCCCAAATCGATAAGGCGAATAGCTTGATCAGATAAGATCGACGGATTAAGTTGTCCGCTGTTGCTGCACATTTGGATATCAGCTATGGATCTGCTCATGTATGGATCCGCTCATGCCATAGTGCATGATGACATGATCAGAAAAGACCGACGGATTACGTTGTCCGGTGTTGCTTCACATTTGGATATCAGCTACGGATCTGCTCGTGCCATAGTGCATGATGATTTGATCAGAAAAGACCAACGGATTACGTTTTCTGGCTTTGCTGCACATTTGGATATCAGCTATGGATCTGCTCATGTATGGATCCGCTCATGCCATAGTGCATGATGACTTGATCAGAAAAGACCGACGGATTACGTTGTCTGGTGTTGTTGCACATTTGGATATCAGCTATGGATCCGCTCATGCTATAGTGCATGATGACTTGATCAGAGAAGACCGACGGATTACGTTTTCTGGCTTTGCTGCACATTTGGATATCAGCTATGGATCTGCTCATGTATGTATCCGCTCATGCCATAGTGCATGATGACTTGATCAGAAAAGACCGACGGATTACGTTGTCTGGTGTTGTTGCACATTTGGATATCAGCTATGGATCCGCTCATGCTATAGTGCATGATGACTTGATCAGAGAAGACCGACGGATTACGTTGACTGCTGTTGCTGTACATTTGGATATCAGCTATGGATCCGCTCATGTCATAGTGTATGATGACGTGGGGTACCGTAAAGTTTGCGCAAGAGCAAACAGCTAACTGATCTACACAAGCAAAAGCGCGTGGAGGTTGCGACCCAATTACTGAAACGTTATGAAGATCCCAGTGGTTTAGAGTGGAATGTCACTGGCGACGAGACATGGGTGCTTCAGTGTGAACCGGAAAGTTTGTACGAGATGGGTATCCAAACAGCTTACTGATCTGCAAAAGCAAAAGCGCGTGGAGGTTGCGACCCAATTTCTGAAACGTTATGAAGATCCAAGTGTTTTAGAGTGAAGTGTCACCGGCGACGAGACATGAGTGCATCACTGTGAACTAGAAAGCAAGCGACATAGCATGCAGTGGAAACACCCGTCTTCTCCAGTAAAGAAGAAATTCAAGCGACTGCACTCCAAGGAAATCATGCTAATCTTCTTTTGAGACATGAGAGGTTCTATTCTGGCTGATTTTTTGGAACACGAACGAACAGTGACAAATGCAATGTACTGTGATATGCTTAGAGATAAACTGAAACCTACAATTCGCAACAAAAGAAGAGGAATGCTGTCAAAAACAAGCTTGCTGCACGATGACAGTGCACGTCCCCATGTAGCGGCCGCAACGATGGAGGCAATGTAACAACTGCGGTTTGAACGTCTTCTGCATCTCCCTTACAGCTCTGATCTGGCGTCATGCGATTTTCACGTCTTTAGTCTACTTAAAGAGGCCCTAAGCGGTCTCAGGTTCACCCGTGATGATGAGGTTAAGGAACCGGTGCAGACCTGGATTCAGGAGCAACCGAAAAGCTTGTCCCAAGGAATGAAACTAGTGGAACGATACAAGAAGGGCATTAACTTACAGGGAGACTATGTGGAGAAGTGAGATAACCATTATGTTCATTTGCTCACAGTTGTTGGTATAAAAGGGTATGTTGACTTAACATTTTGATTCTTCCTCGTACTTTGAAATCACCTTATCCTTCAAACAGCTCCAACCATCATTTTTCTGTTTTTAGAATGGTTGATTCTAAATTTAGCACTGTAAGGGGTAAAAAGAAATGGAGATTATGTGAATAAATCACGAAGACATAGATTTTCCTATGATAGTAAATTTTCGGTTTTTGAAAGGTAAAAGACCAGAGCAAAATTCTAAGATATGAAATGTAAACGAAATAGGTATTCATTTTTAAAGTGTATTACGGAATAATATACCGTGTGGGCTGAACTACTGGGTGAAGTACAAGATTACCTTTCCTTAGTTGTTTCGTACTGGAGTCTGAGCCGACGAATATTTTATCATGTTGTACTCAAGCATTTACGGTACATCTGGTTCACCAATATAGGAGGACGCAGGAGCAATCTTCTTTTGCGGAAGTTTGCAGAGGATTTCGCCCCCCGGTTCGTCATCCGGAATCTTTTATCGTCGATTTCCGTCTCAACTTCGGAAGACCTTCATGGGATAATATTATAGATAGGGAGGCCTATCCATCATTCAGTTTTGTGCAATATTTCTGCTAGATAAGGAAAGCAAACACTGGAATGGGAAATATGAAGCTGAAACCATTTAAGGCTCGTCCTCAGACAAAAGGGTAACACTGACAGGCAGTGAAATCATCGAAGTAACAGTTCCATGAGAGAACTGAGGGCAAAAATTTAAGTGTTTTATGTGCATTAAAAAAAACAAAAACAGTCGCCGCTGTATGAAATTTAAGTAAAACTCTCAAACTTATCATCACTTATTAATCACATTTGAAAGTACGCCAACTTAAATATACCGAACGAGTTCTCTTCCTTACAGACAGTAAAGAAGTAGGCTTAAGAAACAATATACAGAAAAAAATTAATGTACAATGGTTTTACAAGAACTGTAGATTTGGCAGTTGATGGAGCAAATCTAGAAGTAACCGATGCCTACATTTACCTCGGACAACAGATATCAAACGAGGGCGAAGTCGAAGAAGAAATTAATAGGGCGTATAAAACTTGCAAAACATTTGGAAGAGACAGAACAGTTTTCAAGGGCAATTTACCATTGTGTCTTAAAATAAAAGTGTTAAATCAATACAGCCTTCCAGTTCTTACACATGGATCAGAGATAATATTGGCGGCCTTAACTACAAAAGATATTCAGAGGCTGTAAACAACTCAAAGTAGCATGGAGAGATGCACGCTTGGTTTAACCAGGAAACAGAAGACATGAATTAGGGAAATGGCAAGAGTTGATGACATCATGATCAAAGGCAGACCATCAAGTGGTAATGGGCTGAACTTATTGCTAGAAGAACTGACCAATGTTCGGTAGTTGAAATACTAGATTTGATACCAGGTGTCAGGAAAAGACCTAGAAAAAGACCACGTGGTAAATAGGTGAGTGAAATCCAAAAGCATGGTGGAGGGACATGGAGAAAATTGGCTCAAGAGAGAAAAATGTGAAAGAAACTTAGGAATGCTGAAAGTCTCCCCAAGTTTCTACAACAGTGGATTGATAATGATTGTTAATGATGGTGATTTGATTGAAATGGGGACAATACGTCATCGACTATTTTACTCCAATGCAAGCTTGCGCGGATAACTTAATAATAATAATAAGAATGACATAGCCGTGCCCAAAATGTGCAACGTGCAACATTCAGAAGACGCACGGAGAAAATCTGTCAAAATATAATGACGTACGATACGAAGTCAAAGAAATGTGGCATATGGAGAAGGTCACTACCGTCCCCATAGTAATATCACCCACAGGAGCTGTACCTAAGACCATTCACAGCTCTATACAGACACTAGACCTTCAACCTAACACCTACATGGAACTACAGAAGGCAGCTATCCTGAACACTTGTAGGATAGTAAGGAAATTCCTGGACAACTGAGAGAAAGAAATACCACTTCTCAAACTTGGTACGTCGTACCCGTTCCGGAAGGAAGAGAAGAAAAACCTCAGGAAGAGGTGGAATCTCTTATAATAATAATAATAATAATAATAATAATAATAATAATAATAATAATAATAATAATAATAATAATGTGTATTATGTTGTAGGTATTATTAATAATACCTAGAACATAATACACCAGACATAACAACAGTCATAGATAATTGGAAAGTCTGGTTAATTGATATAGCAATACCTGAAGATGTCAGAGTCAACGTAAAAGAACTGAAAAATGACTAAATATAGAAACCTGGCCATAGAAGTTACCTGATTATGGACTAAACACACAACCGCAGTCACCATTATCATCGGAGCACTTGGAACAATGTAAAAACATTTCATGAATCATTTGAAAAAATTGCAGTTTTCTGATGTGCCACCTACATTACTGCAGAAGACAGCTTTACATGGGACATCATATATTTTACGCCGATTCCTGACTGATACCTAGGTCTCCGGTGGAAACTCGTATCAGCTCAACTACACCAGTCAATGATAATTTTGTTTTGTATGTTTGTTTGTCGTAGGCTGTGTTTCATATATTTCGAATAAAGAATATAATAATAATAATAATAATAATAATAATAATAATAATAACAATAATAATCACAACAGCAGCAATTCTTGGAGATGCCTGAGTAGATGAAAAAGAGCTGGAAAAAATGGCCAAATATAGAGATCTGGCCATAAACGTTACCCCATTATGGACTAAACACAGAGCAGTAGTTCCCATTGTCATTGAGAAAATTTTCAAAAGATTTTACGAATCATTTCAGAAAGTTGTAGCTCTCTGGTGTACCAACCACAGAACTGCAAAAAAGTAAAAACAGCTTTACATGGGACATCATATATATTAGGCCGATATTTGACTGATACCCAGGTCTCCGGTGGAAACTCGTATCAGCTAAACACCAGTCAATGACAATTTTGTCGTTTATTTTTTTTATCATAGGCTGTGTTTCGTATAATTCGAATAAAAAATTATAATAATACTAATTCGAAATTAGAGAAGCGCGGAGTACCGGTCATGGAGATATTAGTCTAAATATTTTGAGCTGCAGTTCTAAAATTACTGACGCCACATTTTGATGCACAGAATTAAAAAAAATTCTATGATTGTGTTGAATCCCAAGAAAAATTTCTGTGGTATTTGGAAAAGGAATCGCCTCCTCTTAGTTTAAACAAGTTTTTGCTTTTATCTTTTCTTCTTTTAAGTTCAAGATATGAAACGGCATCGCGATTTTAGAAATTTATGGCGTGATCCTCTGTATTACACTGGAGAAAACGCAAAAGAAACACTAGCAGACGTGCTAAGGGAAGCAGCGAAATTCTTCCGATTTGTCATGGACGTCGAAATCAAGAAAAGGATGCACGTTTCGTAATGGCTCTGCAATAAACATGGAAGAGTTTCTACTCACGTTTTATGTTACTTTTAAAACATTTGCTTCCCAGCAACAAAGCTTATATTTATTCTTCGCCAAGCCTCTGCCGTCAAGAAATAATGGAAAACAGCGAAGAATCGGGAATCCGAGTATATTTCATTTATCGCATTCAACAAAGAAAAAGACACGGAAAGGCTGGTAATAAGATGCGAATGATGAAAGGAAAACTAATTCAGTACTCACGCAGAATAATTACCCTAGACTTGTAAGCAGCGAAAGAATTAAATAAAACTGGATGCAAAAGTATTTAAAATTAGTTGACTCAATATTTCAAGTACCACGAAATTCTGGAGATATACTCCACCTTCTCAATTACAGGGTAGCAGAGCAAGTGACAAAGAAACGCTTTTAGGTCTTAGTTTTCTTTTATAATAACTCTAGCAAAGGTACCCGGTGTTGCCCGGGTTTACCAAAAAAAAAAAAAATAAATAAAAAAATAAATAAAAATAAAAATAAAAAATGAATGAGCTTCGATTTCCGAATATTTTCTTGGATTTTGGATTGAGTTTTCCAAATACATTTTTCCTTTTTAGGGGACATTCTGGAATTCATGCTGTTGAAAGGTCTCAGCTTCTCTTAATAATTTCACTTTCTTTGATTTTGGATTGATTTGTCCAATAGATTTCCGCTTTTTCGGGGCATTCTGGAATTCACGTTGTTGAGGGGTCTCTGCATCTCTGAATAATTTCACTTTTTGATTTTGGATTGATTTGTCCAATAGATTTCCGCTTTTTCGGGGCATTCTGGAATTCACGTTGTTAAGAGGGGCCTCAGCATCTCTGAATAATTTCACTTTTTGATTTTGGTTTGATTTGTCCAATAGATTTTCGCTTTTTCGGGGCATTCTGGAATTCACGCTGTTGAGAGGTCTCAGCTTCTCTTAATAATTTTATTTTCTTCGGATTTGGATAGATTTGTCCAATAGATTTTTGCTTTTTAGGGGAATTCTGGAATTCACGCTGTTGAGGGGTCTCAGCTGCTGTGAATAATTTTTACTTTCTTTGACGTTGGATTGATTTGTCCAATAGTTTTTTTGCTTTTTCGGGGCATTCTGGAATTCACGCTGTTGAGAGGTCTCAGCTTCTCTTAATAACTTTATTTTCTTGGGATTTGGATGGATTGGACCAATAGATTTTCGCTTTTTAGGGGCACTCTGGAATTCACGTTGTTGAGGGGTCTCAGCTTATCTGAATAATTTCTCTTTCTTGGACGTAGGATTGATTTCTCCAATAGATTTTCGCTTTTTAGGGGGCATTCTGGAATTGACGCTGTTGAGGGGTCTCAGCTGCTCTGAATAATATTTACTTTCTTGGAAGTTGGATTGATTTGTCCAATAGATTTTTGCTTTTTTCGGGGCATTCTGGAATTCACGCTGTTGAGGTGTCTCAGCTGCTCTGAATAATTTTTACTTTCTTGGACGTTGGATTGATTTGTCCAATGGGTTTTTGCTTTTTCGGGGCATTTTGGAATTCACGCTGTTGAGAGGTCTCAGCTTCTCTTAATAATTTTATTTTCTTCGGATTTGGATAGATTTGTCCAATAGATTTTTGCTTTTTAGGGGAATTCTGGAATTCACGCTGTTGAGGTGTCTCAGCTGCTCTGAATAATTTTTACTTTCTTGGACGTTGGATTGATTTGTCCAATGGGTTTTTGCTTTTTCGGGGCATTTTGGAATTCACGCTGTTGAGAGGTCTCAACTTCTCTTAATAATTTTATTTGCTTGGAATTTGGATGGATTTGTCCAATAGATTTTCGCTTTTTCGGGGCATTCTGGAATTCACGTTGTTGAGGTGTCTCAGCATCTCTAAATAATTTCACTTTCTCGGTCGTTGGATTGATTTGCCCAACATATTTTCGCCTTTTCTAGGGTATTCTTGAATTCACGCTGTTGAGGGTCCCAGCTTCTCTTAAAAATTTCCCTTTTTTAGATTTTAGATTGATTTGTCCAATAGAGTTTCCCTTTTTCGTGGATATTCTGGAATTCATACTGTAGGATGATTTTCTGTTGTCGTATATTAAATATTTTTATCATCGTGATTTTTCGGAGCAACAGAATGCTTTGAAATTTGTGATGTTTTTAAACCGACAAAGACTTTCAGTTATCTTTAAGAAAAGGTGAAATGTACTGAATAATAGCATTATTTCATGAAACTCTTAAATATAAAATTTACTCTTGATAGCTATCATATAATAGGTTCTGTCTTCATGGTTCCCCAGACTGATACACAGACATCATACGGTCATCTGTACAATAATTTAAGTACCTGGTTTCCTTTATACAGTAACACAATATACAATAACTGATGCACGAAATGGGGAAGAGGGGAAGGAATATCTGGTGTCATAAAAACCAAAATTTCATGCGATGCTATTCAGAATATCCGATCTCGCTGCAGAACTTCAAAATCAGGTCTTCCGACAGACGATTGAAATTTAACGGTTAATCAAACCTCACGTATTCCCGTGAATCGCTCCTATTACCCGAAAATTTCCGTCATATGGATATGGAAAAAGTTAGAATATAATTTTTTCGTTAATGTAGAAACGGAAATGCCGAAAACTCTCTGAAAATTCACAATTTTCCGTTAACACCTCTTAAAAACAGCAATTTACCGTCAATATAAGGAAGAAATTGCGGCAAAGTTTTTGAAAAATCAGAATTTTCCTGGCGTACGAAAAATCCGCGAAATTCAGGTTTCTTTCCGTCATTTCACAGGAAGGGTTGTGTCAGGAATATGCTTCGTTATTCACAAAAGGAACCACGGAAATGGGCGGTTCCTCGGGTCTGGACCCCCCCCCCGAGAGGGACTGAGTACGAATTTAAACCGTGTATATGAATATATACAGAAAAGCATTTGAATTAGAGACAGCTAACGTTACGCAAATACGGCGCTGTGGGCGGCCCTGTAAACGGAAACGATATGACGTATGCAGTGAGGAACCGACAATATAAGGAGTGATGCGACGGGAATAAGTAAGAGTCGGACGCAGTAAGACGAAGGATCTAAGCGCATTTGATCGTGGCAAATTGTCGGGGCCAGACGAATGGGTTACTCCATCTCGGAAGTCGTGCAGGCACTGCGATTTTCACGCGCCACTGTGTCACGGGTGCACCGTGAGTACATCGAATCAGGTAAAACCATCCCTGCGAAGGCCATCTGCCGTTGACAACAGCGTGTGGATGAGCGGGGCCATCGTTGGCTAACTCGCACTGTAACAGCGGATAGACGGGCCACAGTGCCAGAAATCACTCGGCAATTTAACGCTGGTGCACAAAAACGTGTAAGCAGCCACACCATCCAGAACCATCTCCTCGCTATGGGGTACAGAAGCCATCGTCCTACGAGAGTACCGCTGCTGACCGCACATCACAGGGTGAAAAGATTAGCATGGGCGCGGGAACATCATCACTGGACCCTAGACACGTGGAGAAAGGTTGCCTGGACTGATGAGTCGAGATTCACGTTGGTACAGGCGGATGGCAGGATACGAGTACGGCGCAAACTACATGGAGCGATGGATCCTTCCTACCAGCATGGTACTCTTCAAGCTGGTGGGGGTGGCATTCTCGTCTGGGGACTGTTTACGTTGGATGAAATGGGACCCCAGGTACGTGTGACATCGTTCCTCACAGATCAATGTTACCGGGATATCCTGGACGACCATTTGCTCCCGTTTGTGAGTCTTCAACATACCTCTGGGGACCTCATCCTGCAACAAGACAATGCACCGTGCCATTGCTCCCGAATTGTATCCGAATGGTTGGATGAACACTCCACCGACGTGACCTCGCTTCCTTGGCCAGCTAGGTCACCTGACCTCAATCCCATCGAGCACATCTGGGATGTCATCGAGAGAGATGTTCGAGACTCTGACCCCCCCTTCCATCAAATCTCCGTAAACTGTGGGAGCTTGTTCAGGGGTCGTGGATCCGTATGGCTTCCCAACGCTTCCGGTGTCTTGTCGAGTCCATGCCAAGACGAATTGCCGCCATCATCAGGGCGAAAGGTGGTGCTACGAGTTACTAGACAGGTATCTCTAATTCAATTGCTTTTCAGTGTATGAGGCTTTCACCAATGAACCAAATCCATGGATCCCCCCCCTAAAGAAATTCTGGATACGCCAGTGTTTGCAGTGTAGTAATAAAGCAAGAAATGAAGTTTTCTGTTAGAGATAAGAGATGACGCTGCATATATCAGAAGAATGGCAGAGTCCAGAACAAGCAGATGACGAACATTCCATTAGAAATGGCATTATCCGTTCAACAGAAGGTCATGTGTCTGTGAAATGTGTGACGTACCTGCCAGCAGGACGCACACGACATAAAGGCAGATAGTAGTCAGAACAAACGTCCGCGTAGCTCAATTGGTAGAGCAACTTATTCCGGAATGAGGGGACCCGGGTTCGAATCCTGGCGCGGATAAAAATGACGGAGAAATTCACATCGTTATAATGGCGCCCGAACTATCCGGATGACCTGACCGTTCAAAATCTCGCAATGGTGTGATGTTCTTTCCACACCGCGAGAAAGGAAAATTAAGAGAATCCTTCTCCAGCGCTTCGAAAAATAAAAAATGTGTGATGTTGCATTCCACACACCAGATTTTTTTTTTTTTTTTTTGATTGGAGGTTTAACGACCACCGTGAGCAACTCAATGGGCTATAAGCAGTCGCCCGTCCCTAATTTAGGATCACTGGTTCCAGGGAAGGGAGAGAGAGCCAGTGCCGTAAGACAAACACAACATCCATGCCTCACCGGGATTCAAACCCGGACCCCTTACGGACGAATGATCAGAGGCCAACGCCTTAGACCACTGCGCCACCGGGGCGGCGACCAGATTGATTGGGGTTCTCAAGTGCACGTTCTACAGTGGATGGCTGCCTTCAACGATTCATGGTCACGGCTGACCCGTGGGCCATGCCCCCGGCCTTCTTTCGGAAGGGGAGGGGAGGGGGAGATGTGACGTACCTGCCAGCAGGACGCACACGACATAAAGGCAGATAGTAGTCAGAAGAAACGTCCGCGTAGCTCAATTGGTAGAGTGACTTATTCCGGAATGAGGGGATCCGGGTTCGAATCCTGGCGTGGACAGAAATGACGGAGAAATTTACCTTCGTTATAAATGGTTCATAGGGACGAAATCAACTACGCAAGTAGAGCAGAATTTTATTCGAACGTATGTAGTACACAATCCACTTCAAGACGTGAAAGAAGAAACTGATAAGACGTTTTATAGTAACGGGTAGTGTTCCGAAAAATTCCTCCGCAGAAAGACCACATGTTGCTAACGTGTAGATGGAATTTATGTCAACATTAAATGAATGTCAACGATGTGTAGATGGAATCTATTAGGCAAGTATTTCAACGCAGCTCAGGCTAATTAACAAAATGAACATCTCGGGAACTTGAAATAGCAGTCACAGTGGTCTAAGCGATAGCTTCAGATCATTCGTCCGAGATGGGTCCGGGTTCTAATCCCGGTGAGGTATGGATGTTGTTTTTGTCTTACTGCGCTGGCTCTTCTCCTTCCCTGGAACCAGTGGCCTTAAATTATGGACGGGCGACTGCTTATATAGCCCATTGAGTTGCTCACGGTTATCGTTAAACCTCGAATAAAAAAATAAATAAATAAATAAAATACCACAATCAACCGTAGCCGGGGAAGGGAATCCTCGGGTGCTCACCCCTCCCCCGAGGTGGACTGAATACGAATTTAAAGATTTACTGTTAATATGTGTAGTCTATATATGAGGCTTTCACCAAAGAACCAAATCTTTGGAAATTTCTGACTACGCCACTGCAGTCAAATGTCAAGAAAGTGCTCCGTAAAAGACTAAAATTGGTTGATTACAAAGTGCAAATTTTGCAAGCTTTCAAAACAGGAACAGGACAAAAACCCAAACGGATGAAATTCGTGGTAGAGCTTTTGGGTAACAGGTCAAGTTTCTGCAACATGTTGTTTTCGGACGAGGTAATATTTCACGTGTCAGGCCATGTTAGCAGTCAAAACATCTGAATATAGGGTTCTGCTCTCCGTATGCTATACTAGATAGAGCATGTGAGAACCAGTGCAAAAATCAATGTCTGTTGTCGTGTGATGCAGGGGCGCAACCAGGGTGCTTCGTGGGCGGAGTGCTAGTGCGTTAGATGAGGCGCTCGATTATATTCGAAGCAGAGAACAAAACGGTGACGGATCACTTCGTTCGTGTTTATTTCGTTCATTCAGTTTATTGTTCATTTCGTTTATTGTGAGGTCGATCAGAATCTACCTCACAATAAACCTACCGGACGATTCCTCGTGGAGAAAGAAGCCGAAAACCGTTGTCCGTTGTCCGACCCGAAGTCGCATTCCGGATATATACGCGCCGAAAGTTTCGTGACGTCACATCCGGTAACGCACATGCTCGTTGAAGAGCGACGTGGATAGTTATGCGGACGCACGTATCACAAGGCAATCAAGCCGCCCCGGTGGCGCAGTGGTCTAAGGCGATGGCTTCTGGTTATTTGTCCGAAAGGGGTCCGTGTTCGAATCCCGGTGAAGCATGGATGTTGTGTTTGTCCTCCAACACTGACTCTCTCCCTTCCGTGGAACCAGTGGTCATAAATTCAGGACGGGCCCACTGACTTGCTCACGGTGGTCGTTAAACCTCCAATTAAAAAAAAAGAAAAGGAAATCAACATTTAAAATGTGGATCGGGGTGGGCATGCAAATTCGAAGGACGTGGTGGTGTGAAACCATCAGTTGTACGCCTGCGCGATACGGCAGGTAGGAATAAGGGTTGGCGACGGTAGCAAGTAAGCTCATACTGCGTTGGTACATTTGACAGTAGTGTGAGTAGCGATATGTCGTACAGTTTGAGAGAGTATTGTGACATGTATCTCCTTTTGGGGGAATGCCATGGTTCAGCATTGCGTGCAGCAAGGGCCTACAGCGAGCAATACCCAGCACGACGGCACCCGGACGCCCAGGTCATACGGCGGCTTGACGCTCGAATGCGCGACACAGGCAATGTCGCACCACGTCCAAGTGTAGACTGGCGCTGGACCCTCTGTGAGAACGCCATCCTTCGAGGACGCCATACCAGAGTTCATAGAGGAGGAGCCAACGACCAGCAGCCCTGCGATCGCGCGACAGTTCGGTGTGCACCAAAGTATCGTACTTGCCGTTCTACACGATGAAAACCTGCATCCATATCACATCACACGGCTGCATGGCCTATTACCACAGGATTATCCTCTAAGACCGGTATACTGTGAGTGGCTGATACAGCAACATGCTGCCGATAATAGTTTCATCCGCCGGATCTTGTGGACCAATGAAGCAAGGTTTACACGGCAGGGTATCTGCAACACACATAATAGTCATGTTTGGGCATTGGAAAATCTGCACGCAACACGTGAACACACTCACCAGGTCCGGTGAGGCGTTAATATCTGGTGTGGTATTGTGGGCGATATCCTAGTGGGACCATATCTTCTTCCCGAACGTGTCACAGCTGCCAACTACATGGTGTTCCTACGTGATGTTCTGCCGGGCTTACTGGAAAACGTACCATTGGCTGTTCTCTGCAATCTATGGTTCCAGCATGATGGAGCAACGACGCATTACGTTGCAAATGTTCGCCAGTGGCTGGATACGGAATAACCCGGTCGATGGCTTGGCCGTGGTGGTCCTGTCGCATTGCCCGCTAGATCGCTGGATCTTAACTTATTGAGGTCATCTAAAGGAACTGGTATAACGACGGTCTGTCAACAGCCTGCACGACCTAGTGTCCACCTTACACGCGGCCCAAACAACTGTAACCCCTGCTATGCTGCAACGCGTGCAGATGTCTATTCCTCGGCAGGCTGCCGCTTGTTCCCCACTACAAGGTGGTGATTTTGAACACATGTTGTAATCTGACATGAATCCGCGTGTTTTATCATTTGTGTTGTAGTGGTACCCATCAATAAATTACATGTTTTCTGTCAGAGTGATTGGGTAAGTTATTTCTAATGTCTGTATTCTTACCGGATGTGAGGTCACGAACTTTCGGCGCGTATGTCTCCGGAATGCGACGTCCGATCGGACAACGGTTTTCGGCTTCTTTCTCCACGAGGAATCGACCGGTACGTTTATGTGCGGTCGATTCTGATCACCCTGCAAATGTGTCATAGCCATTTAACGCGAGAAAAAAAATTCATAAGGAGTATAAATGGTGAAAAAAGTTTAGATTGATATTTACTGTGAATTTGATGTGTGAGAGAACGAAGTTAGAGATTTTAAATAAAGGAGAAAGGGAAGGTCTTAAAGTTTCCCTTTGAATCCAGCGTATTTAGGACCATTGGAATAAACTTTGATTTATGTCATAGTGATTGACATCGTACTACACAGAAGAGTTCAAAAACTCTTCGCCGCCCCGGTGGCGCAGTGGTCGTTGAACAGACAAGTCGCATTTTTTTCGGCTCCTGCGTAGAAGTCAACGTTCGTTTGTTTACTAGTTCTTTTTGTGGTATTTCGTCGTTTTGTGTTTTGGTCGCAGTGTTTCGTACCCTCGCTTCACGAGCAGTGAGGCTGAGTGCCGAGTGGGTGCTCATTTTTTGTTTTTTTTAATTTTCGTGTGTCGTCAGTTACGACGCATGAGTTTTGGTGGGCTAGTGGTCGAGAATGTCCACTACCACTGTGAATAAGTCACTGTCGTCTACAGCTGCTTCGTCGATTGCTGATATGTCTTCGCTTCATAGTTCTGTGTCTTCTTCGGGGAATGTTGCGTCGACTAGTGCTGCTGGACTTCCAGAGACTGTGCTTCTTGGCCACCCGTGTGCCGGCTGCGTCTAATATTCCTGGTTCTGCTAGTTCTACTTCAACGTCGTTCGCACAACCTGTGGGAAGTACCTCATATATTTCTAGTGATTCTGCACCACATTTCAAACGTGTAGCTTCGGCGTTGAAAATTATTCTTCCAAGTGATTCACCGCAAGGTAAGCAATTGTCGTCTGCCTTATTATTAAGTGTTTTCATTCCTGCTTTGCGTGACACCCTCCCCCAGTATCTGCATGCTGTGTCGAAGGTCGTTCCATCCGAAAGCATTGTGTCCATTATTCGCTTGGGTGGAGGGGTGGTTGTTCCCTTCACCCACCAGCAAGCAGTAGATTTAATTATAGTTCATGGGGTTGATATTGGGTCCTTTCATCTACAACCTGTCGCTGCAGCCCAAAGACCAGTTACGGTGACCCTCTCTCCTGTACCAACGGCTGTTCCTGATTCTCTGTTGATTGATGCTCTCAACACGATGGGTCGTGTTGTGGGAGTGACCAAGATTCTTCCAGCTACAGCCCGTGATTCCCTCCTGAAACATGTGCAGGGTGGGCGCCGCCAGTACCGGGTTATTTTTCCAACTTCTCAGTCAATTGCGGAACGCCCTGCAACTCTGGAATTAGTCACTGATACCCGGACGTACATTTTTAATCTTTTTGCAGGGGTTCAGTGCTTCCGCTGTAAAGGGGAAGGTCATCTCGCTTCTGCTTGCCCTCATGCTACTCCTGGTGCTAGATCTGATTCTTCATTAGCTACTACAGTTCCGGTGGCCGCTGCCCCTGCGGATGTTGTGCAGGCCGCTGAGGCACCTGATCACATTCTACATTCATCAATTTTGCCTGCTGTTTCTCCAGTCGTTCCTTCCCCCCCCGGTTCCTGTCGTCGTACTGGATGGTTTGGAGCCCTCCAATGAGGATTTTCCATTGCTGGAAGTGTCTGCACCTAAATCACAGCGTCAACGCCCCAGCTCACCTGGTGTTTCTACCCGCTCTTCCCGTTCGTCTCAACGTCTACGGTCCAAGAAACCAGCCCATTCTACCTCGGGTTCACCTAGCCATCATGAGCCAAATTCTGAATTACTAGTTTTCGAACCGATTCGCATGTCTCCAGGATGAGGATGTTATGGACACGGTCGCCCCTGATCCTGATGACACTGCAATGGTTGACTCTGACGATGATTCTCCTTCTCCTACACTTCTTGACATTTCTACTATGTTTGAAGAACTTGCGGTGCCTTTGCACCCTCTTACCTTATCTGATCTGTATGCTTTGACCACTCGCCTGCGTAAGGCGAAGTTGATCACACTACCTTGCATTAAGAGTAAGCTTCACTTGCTGCCTGAAATGATTGCACAGCTAAACCAGTTCCATGCATTTATAACTAATGTTACTTTGCCTGGCGGGACTGAGCAATCTGCTCGCCGTCTGGGCTACTTACTCAAGATTTTGAGGGCTGAACTGGAAGGCTGGATGCAACCTACCAGTGATGTCCTTGTTAACACTACTTAGCTTTAATTGTAGAGGGCTTGCGTCTTCTGCGGCGAATGCTTTGGTTTTCGAGGACGTTCGTTAGCTGGGGGTTAATATCCTCCTTCTCCAGGAGACGAACTGTTCCTTGGATGCCGGGTGTTCCCGCTGGAGACGCTGGCCGTACATTTTTTATCATAATTACCGGACCCATCTCAGGTCTGGTACCGCTATAGCATTTCATGTGCGTTTTCATTGTTCCCTTTTTGATCTTGTTGAGTCACAGAGTCTGCTGGGTTCTTTTCAACATATTTCTTTTTGTTTTGTTCTAAACGTATTCATGTTTTCAATATCCATATTCCGCAATCTGCTACGGATGCAGAAACTCTCCTCCAACATCTTTCTTCTATCCTTTCGACCCTCCATCCAAATGATACAGTCATTGTTGCAGGCGATTTCAATTGCACTTTGCAACCCGGTTTTGACCGAGATGGTTCAACCGAAAGCCGTTCCGACCTTATTTCCAATCTCACTCAAATCGTTGTTAATTTTGATTTGATTGATGCATTCCGTTCCCTCCATCCCCGGTCTAAGGAATTTTCCTGGTTACCCCCGGCTGCTTCACGCTGTGTCGCAGCACGCCTAGATAGATTCTATGTTTCCAGTTTTTTCTCCATTCCTCTCTAGTTGAAATTACTCATCATCCTTCAGTTTCGTCAGATCTTCGCCCCGTTCTTTTAAAACTTTTTTTGCATTCTTCTTCTGTTCCCCCTTCCCCAGTCTGGTCGCTCGACGATTCAGTTTTAACTGATCCTGTTTTTTGTGCTGAAATTCGCTCTATGATCTCGTCTTCTGTGCAACAACTTTCTTCGTCTGACGACCCAGTGGCTCTGTGGCTTTCCACGAAAATTTCGATTATTTCTTTCGCACGTCAGTTTTCTTTCTCTTCCCGTACTTCTCGCATTCAAGATATTGATGTTCTCCGTCGTAAATTGCAGACTATTTCTCCTTCTGATCCTTCTTTTCCCGTGTTTCAAGCTCAACGTCGTCGTATTCTGTTTACTTTTGCTTCATCAGCCCTTACTCGTCTGAAATTCACTCACTTGCGGTTTCACGACGACCCTTTTTCTAGTTTGAAGTCCCTTGAGGAATATCATGTTAAAAGCAACACAATTTCCTTTCTTTCACTACCTGATGGATCTACAGTTACCGACCCTTATCGTATCTGTGAACTTACTTTTTCCTATTATTCTGATCGTTTTCAACACCGACTCCATTCTCCTGCAGATACCTCCCCTCTTCTTCATGTCCTCCCTCAGGTTCCACATTGTATTTTGGATTCTCTTGTTTCTCCTATCTCTCCTTCTGAAGTCCGCTCTGCAATTTCCAGTCTGAATGAGCGTTCTTCCCCTGGCGCGGACGGTCTTCCGCTCTCATTTTATAAGAAGTTTCTTCCTTCTCTCCTCCCGCTTCTGGTTGCTTGTTTTAATGCCGTTTTTACTTCTTCAAATTTTCAGTCTTTTGATTTCACTTTTGTTATTCTCCGTCTCATCCCCAAAACCGGAAACCTTGGTCTTTTTTCTAACTGGCGTCCTATCTCTATTCTTAATACTGACTACAAAACCTTTGCTAAAATTCTCGCTTTTCGCCTCAATCCCGTCTTGCAGCATTTAATCCACCCCGATCAAACTTACACTATTCCCTCCCGTTCGATTACTACCAACATTTCCACCATTCGCAACTTATATTTTCTTGCTTCCCATCTTTCCGAACCTCTCGCAATTTTTAATATTGATCAGAAACAAGCTTTCGACTCCATTAATCACTCTTATCTCTTTGCTGTTCTTCGTCATTTTGGCTTTCCTACTCTTTTCTGTCAAGCTCATATTAATCTTTACTCTCACTCTTCTTTCCGTATTCGCACTTCCACATTCATGACTGCTACCATCCCCTTTGACAACGGGATCAGGCAGGGTTGTCCCCTTTCGGGTCAACTTTTTACGCTTGCATTTGAACCTGTCTTAATTTGTCTGCGTTCTCGTTTGTTTTCTGTTATTCCTCGCAGTATTGCTCCTACTCGTCACCACCGCATAGTGTTGTCTGCATATGCTGATGACCTCACTCTCTTTCTTCGCACTGAACGTTCTTTCGGTGTTGTCCTTTCTGCTTATCGTGAGTATGCTTCTATTTCCGGCTCCGAAATTAATCTGTCTAAATCTGTCGGTCTGTGGGCCGGATCGTGGGTGGCACACGGTGATCGCCCTTGGGGATCACCGTGTGCCCGTTGGTCATCCTCGGTCATTAAACCTCTTGGTGTGTACGTTGGAAATCCCGTGGCGGTTGCTGATGCCACATGGATTCCTTTGGTTCAGCAGCTCAATCGCCGTCTTGCTCCTTTTTGCCGGTTCAAACCTTTTTTGTCCTTTTTTAGCAGAGCACATCTGGTTTCTCCCTTTCTTCTTCCCATTCTGACACATTCGTGGTTCGCTTATTTTCCCTCACCCATTTTTCTCCAATCCGCTCAACGTTTGATTACTGATTTCATCTGGAATAAAGTTCAATGGGTTCATCGTTCTACTCTCGTCCTTCCTCTGTCCTTTGGAGGTCTTGCCCTCCCAGATCTTTTTCAAAAATCTAATGCTATTCATCTTCAGACCTTTCTCCGTTCTTTTTCTCATCCTCAGATTTCATCGATTACTATTGTTGATACTTTACTTTTCCGCTTGCAGTCCGTTTCTCACTCTTGCTACTTTCCTCCGTATGGATCTGTTCCCCCTCATTCCAGATCACTTTCCCGATACTTATCGCACAGTCTTTTCCTCTGGCATTCCTTATGTCCCGTCCGTCTCCCACCTACCTCAACTAATGATCTGCTTGCGGAACCTCTCCTTTAACTCTTCTGCACTCCGTTCTCCCTCTTCACCGTACTTGTGCTTCTCCACCTGGTTCGCCAGTGCCGTGGTACAGGTATCCCAACTTGTAGATGCTTCTCTCCGCTGGAAGTCTCTTTCCCAAATCGACCCTCTCTTGCTGACACTCCCTTACATCGCGCCCAGCTCCGGTTGCTTCATATTCAGCTTCAACGCCTTTACCCGTCCCTCGTGAATTCTTTTGGGTTAATTGTTTCTTCTTCGGCGTCCCCTTGCCTTCCTTTTTGGTTTATTTGAATGATGTTCCCTTTCTGGTGCATCAAGTTACTGCAAAACTCTTGTACCGTCACTTTCTTACTTATTTTAGAACACCTCTCGCTATTCCTTTTGTGCCACCTGATGAAACCTCTCAGACGTGGATCGATTCACACACTTCTCTGGCTTCCCCAAAAGCTACAGATATTCATTGGCTCCATCTTCATTGTCGCTTGCTCACACCACGGACTCTTCATCGTTTTGGTCGCCAGTCTTCTCCCTTGTGTTTTTTCTGTTCAACGCTCGGTGATGTTCATCACGCATATGACTCCTGTTTAGTTTTACAGCCTCTTTTTTCATTGATGTTTGCTGTTCTCTCCAAGGTCTGTCCTTCCTTTCACTCTGTTTCACATTACTATTTTCTTCGCCGTCATCATCCTTCCGCCGCTGTTCACAATCCAGTTTGCGAGTTTTTAATTTTGCAGGCCAAACTGACTATTTATTTATACTATCATACCAGTGTTGATCGGCCTGCTCTTCGTCGATATCATCCTGCGAGAGTTTTTCTGTGCCGTAGGTTTCGTTCCTCGATCAAGTCCGTCATCCAACTTGAGTACGAGGTAGCTCTGGCCCGGCAGGCAGTTCCTGCTTTCTTCTCGATCTGGTCCCCCCACCTCCAATGGTTTCGGGTTGAGCATGGGTTGATTGAATTCGTTTGATTAGCTTTTTTTTTCTTGTTTTTGTTTTGGTGTACTGGTTTCTTCACTTTGTTTGTTTTTGCTTTTCCGGGTTGTTGTCTTGTTCTGTTTTTGATTGAGCTGCAGTTTTTTTCCCTTGTATTCATTCTTTTCCTCTGATCCTGTTGTTCTTCCTTTTAATTTTTTACCGTTTTCCTTTTCTTTTTTCTTGTTTTTATGATGGCCCTTTGGTAATGTTGTACTGTTTTGCTTCCTTGAGATTCCGGTCTTTTTGTTGTTTTTTCCCCTGTGCTTTGTTAGCTCATTCTACTGGTCGGTATATTCTTTCTTGGATAGTGCTTTTCTATACTTTTCCTCTTACTAGCGGCCTCAGCCTCTTTGTCTGAATTTTCTTGCCGTTTTGCGCTGTGATTGGATGTTTTACAGCTAGTTGCTTTGACATTTTTTTCTGTCCGGAGTCCGTGGGCATTTGTGTTCCTGTGTTCTGTGTGTATTTTTTTCTGGTTCTTGGTGGTGCTGTGCAATCGGTTATTGTTTTTTTGTGTCGGTATTTTTGTTGAGTTGTTTGTCTATGTATTATTGAGTGCTTGCTTTCTATGTTTTCGTCGGCCACAGTTGTTGGTCGACGCATTTCTTGTTGTGGTGTTTTGTTGTACTGGTTGGCCACCATTTGTTTGTGATCAGTGTTATTGTTTGGTATAGTGTGATGCTTGTTGGGTGTTGTTGTTTTCCGTTGGGCTAGTTTGTGATGTCTAGTTTTGCAAAATTTTTTTGGCGTGTTGTGTTTCTTTTGTGCTTGTTTGTTTGTTGTTGTTAATGATCTTCCTTTTTGTACTGTGTTTCCTGTATGTGTTATTCCCGTGTTTTTGTAATTGCTCTTGCTTTTTGCACGTGTTTTGTTTAGTTGTTCGGATGGCGGCTGTCCTACTCGCTCTGCTCCTGTGTGAGTTTTTTAATACTGTGATTGTATTTTACCTATACTGCTAATGTGATAATCTTGTTTTTTACTTGTTTGTGTATGTTCTACTTTCGTGTTTCAGTTGGCTCTGCAGTTTAGGGAGCCTTTTTTTTTCTCATGCCCTGTGTTTCATGTTCACTTGTTTTGCTTTTTTTATGAACTTTGAATTACTTAGTGTGGCCCTGCTGGTCTCGTTGTGTTTTTTCATTGAGTACTCAGCCTTATCTCTCGTTTTCTATTCAGTGTGCTTCTCGAACGTATCTTGTCTATTGGGTTACGTTGACCCAAGGAGTTGGTCAACGCACTATTTGCCTTGTGCTCATTTTTTTTTTTACTGTGCCTCTTGTGTTTTTTTCTTGACTGTATGCGACTACATGTGTAGTGAAGTAGTCAGTTGAGGCAGTTTTGTCTTTGATTATGTTTTAAGTGCACTTTTTGTGTTTTCGTTTTTGTGTTTCTTTGCACTCAAGCTAGGGTTCTACGTCTTGCTTCGTGTTTCTCCTGTCCGGGTTTTTCCTGTAATATTGTATTTTTTCTCTGCCCAGCCTTCTGTTGCCGTGCACGACTGGACGTACATTGTTTTGTTTTCAATGTGTTATGGTGCTATGCGATCTTGTTTCCGCGTGATTCTCTCAATAGCGCCACGTCGGCTTTCGGGGTTTGTCAACGCGCGACTTCTTGTTTTGAGTATGAAATTTAAATTGAGTGCGATTTTTTTTTTGTGAACCTCGTGTGCCTTTTTGGCTACATTTATTTTGTGTGATGCAGCGGTTTTCCCCCTTATTATCATGTATTCCTCTGTACAGTGTTCCTTCTGACATACATGCGTCACTTCGTATTTCGTTTTTAGTTATAGCGGTTGGTTAACACCCCTCTTTATGTGCACGGTTTTTTGTTTTTTATGTTCTTCTTGTACTAATGTTTTGGCCGCTGCTGCATGTTTTCATAGGTACAGTTTTGTTTCTCCTGTCACTGTCTTGCAGTGCCAGTCAATTTGTGTTGTGTTGTATTGTTGTTGTGTTTTTTACCTGTCACTTTTGTGTTCGCGCTGCTATGTACTAGTCTTTGGAATGTGTTTTCTTCCCTCCCCTTGGGGTTTGGGTTTTGTGATGTGTGTGTTTTTTGTTTTTGTTTTCTGTGTTTCTTTTTTATCTGTATATATTTTAATCTTGTTCTGATGTTACCAGTTTTCTTTCCTCCTTTCTTTTGTGTTGAGACTTCTTAGCCTCGTCTCTTTTAATACAGTCTCATGTGACTGAAGCGTATCACATGTACCTTGCTTTTAGACTAATAAAGGTTTATTTTGAAGGCAGTGGTCTAAGGCGTTGGCCTCTGATCATTCGTCAGAAAGGAGTCCGGGTTCGAATCCCGGTCAGGCATGGATGTTGTGTTTGTCTTACGGCACTGGCTCTCTCCCTTCCCTGGAACCAGTGACCCTAAATTAGGGACGGGCGACTGCTTATAGCCCATTGAGTTGCTCACGGCGGTCGTTAAACCACCAATCAAAAAAAAAAAAAAAAACTCTTCAAAGTCCAGTTCTTCGTTTTACTTTAAATGTCATTTAAAATCGCTATATTATAATTGAAAAACTTAAACAGGGAAAAAATCGCATGCAAGTAAAGTTTGCAGACTTTTCTTTTCTGCCTAGTAACGAAAATTCCGTCAAAAGAGAACATTTTCACGGTATTCAATCCATTCTGAGGACGAAACGAATGTGGACAAAGTGAACGATGGACGAAATGATTGGACCAAGTAAAAGTGGAAGAAAAAAACACGGACAAAGTGATAGGGAACCGAAGAACACAATAGCAAATTATTATTGTGATTATTAATATTAAGAGAAAAGTTATAACTAAAATTGAAAGCGAAGATCAAATCGTAAATATCTTTAAATATTTTGTATTTCAAGTTAGATATATTGAACCATATGACATTAAATCTATTTTTATCCAGCATACACTAAAATCTTTTTCTTGTGAGCGCATGGTGTAATGATATTTGAGGTTTTTCTTTTAATTGTTCAGGTGAATGCATTGCAAATGAAAAAAGAAATTATAGAAATGAAACAGAAGTATTTTATTTTTCGAAAGCAGTGCGAGTATCAAAGGAAGAAGAATTCACACCAACCGTTGGGAGCTCCTACGTGCGCTCCCAACGGGACTACTGAATAGGTCATCTGATCAAAATTACCAAAACTTCCAAAGCTGCTATAAGCTTTTGACTTGTCGATGAACAAATGTTGATTGTAAAATAATAAAATGTACAACCCCATTGTTCAGCTACTGATGTAAACCAAAGCAAGCCACAAACGAGAACAAATGTATTCAGCCCTCATTAAACCCTGCAGGCGCTTATCAATTTCTTATCCTGCGAATGGAATGGCATTCACTTCAGCTTTACAGAAGAGCAACTAGATTTTACAGTTTTATTTTTTACGCTTTCCAACCGTAGAAGAAGCGTGTATGCTCCAGCTTTTTCCGTCTGTCCGTCCGCAGGATAACTCGCGTAAAAATGGTTCGATTTCGATGAAATTTTAGTATGTGGTAGGGGACCCCCTGGAGACAAACCTTATTGAAAATGGACGAAATGGGGTCAAAAGGTCAGGACATAGGAGCGGGATCCATTCGATTGCCCTTATGCGTCACAACTTACGTAAAAATGATTCTATTTCAACAAAACTTCAGTATGTTGTTCCGGAGGTATACTGAACCAGTTCTGTTAAATATCATCGAAATGGGGTCAAAGTTCAGGACACAGGAGCGAGATTTATTCCACAGCCATTATCCTCATAACGTGAGTAATAACTTGAGTAATGATTTCTGGTATGTTGGAAAGCGTGTCATAATCAATGCATTGCATGATTTTACTAACTTGTTATTTCTGAGTTACTTTACCTACGTAAAGCGAGTGCGTGAAGGCACCACAGAGATAAACATCAACGCTCGGAAAAAAAAAAAAAAGACGAAAAAGCTGTTTGGAAGAATACAAATAGTAAATTACATATATGCTGATCAATTTTTACGCTTTCCAATCGTAGGTTGAAGAAGCGTATATGCTCCAGCTTTGTCCGTCTGTCTGTCCGTTCGCACGATAATTCGCGTAAAAATTGTTCGATTTCGATGAAATTTTATTATGAGGTAGGGGACAACTGGGGACGAACCCTATTGAAAATGGAAGAAATGGGGTCAAAGGTCAGGACATAAGAGCGAGATCCATTTCATTGCCCTTAGGCGTCATAACTTGACTAAAAATGGTTCGATTTCGATGAAATTTCAGTATGTGGTAGGGGACTACCTGGGGACAAACTCTATGGAAAATGGGCGAAATGGGGTTAAAGGTCAGGACATACCAGCGGTACCCATTCCATTGCCCTTATGCGTCATAACTTACGTAAAATTGCTTCTATTGCGACCAAACTTTATCATGTTGTTCCGGAGGTATGCTGAACCGGTTCTGTTGAATATCATCGAAATGGGGTTAAATATCAGGGCACAGGAGCGAGATTTATTCCACAGCCATTATCCTCATAACTCGAATAATAATTTGAGTAATGATTTCTGGCATGTTGGAAAGGGTATGATAATCAATGCATTGCATGATTTTACTAACTTGTTAAAAATCTATATTTGGGTAAATTTTGGGTTGCTCCAGCAGGCGTTAATTTGATAAATTTTATGAACAATAGGGGCGCGAAAGAGTGCTTCTGGAGGACGCTCAAGCAGAGAGTGGTGCATTTGAATGCGCAGTAGTGAAGGCATTTTTGGGCGACTCGCGCATGACGTAGCTGTGAAGACAGATTATTTGCTTCAACGATTTGTTTACATGCGGTTACTATTACTCTTGCTTTTATTTAGTGGTTTTTTATCAGTTCTTTGTGATCGAGAGTCATATTTTTATTGTGGTAGGATAAAGATAACAAAATTGTAGTAACAAAAGGTAAGCGTTGTAAAATAACTATTGTGGTAACAAAAAGAAATCATTCTATTACTGTGTGTCTGTTTCCTAAAAAACTTCACGACCCCATTATTTTGCGCTATTATTTCGTAAGAGCGATGCCTAATTGTGTGCCGTTGTTCTGTGCCCATCGCAGAATAAGAAAACAAAAGGAACTGGGATTATTTATCACGCATTCCCAGAAGATCAGATGTTGCAAAAAACGTGGCCACTCAAATGTAAACGAAAAGATGTTGTTAATATGAAACATGCCAGAATTTGCTCTAAACGTTTTACTGAAGACGATTATGAATAATTAAAAAAAAACAAAGTGTTTGAGAATCTTTGGAAATGAATTTCTTTAGAAGAAAAACTGTTCAATGTTCTAAACAAAAACGTTAACTCACTGCAGTAAAAGTCAAAAAGTATAGGTTGCATCACCGAAATTTTAGCGATTTTCTAAGTAAGTTTCAAGCGCCGCCCTGGTGGCGCGGTGGTTTAAGCGATGGCTTCTGATCATTCGTCCGAGAGGGTTCCGGGTTCGAATCCCGGTGTGGTATGGATGTTGTGTTTGTCTTAAGGCACTGGCTCTCTCCGTTGCCTGGAACCAGCTGCCCTAAATTAGGGACGTGCAACTGCTTATAGCCCTTTGAGTTGCTCACAGTGGTCGTTAAACCTCCAATCAGAAAAAAAAGAAAAATCGAGCATAATATCTACCCGAATTTTTAAAAATGCTCGCCATTTCGAGGTCGAAATGTAAAATGGAGATTAAAAAAGTAACAATGCCGTGTGTGAAAGAAAGTCGGCCACATTTCGGTAGCAAAAAGAAACAGATTGATTTCTGGTATAATTTAATGCAAACCTTTATTTTGTATCTAAACTTTATGTCCCATGGGCTATCTATGAAAACAGTTCTGACGTCACTTGTTAACGGTGAACGTAACTTTGACGACCCGGTGGCGCAGTGGTCTAAGCGATGGTTTCTGATCATTCGTCCGAAAAGGGTCCGTGTTCGAATCACGATGGGGCATGGATGTTGTGTTTTTCTTACGGCACTGGCTCTCTCCCTTCCCTGGAAACAGTGACCCTAAATTAGGGACGGGCTACTGCTTATAGCCCATTGAGTAGCTCACGGTGGTCGTTAAACCTCCAGTCACCCCCCCCAACCAAAAAAAAGAACGTAACTCTATTATATTAGTTTAAGAATTCATTCTAAGGTGAGAATCCTCCAAATACGTGGCGTCAGTAAATAAATAAATACATCGCTCTTTCCACGTTCCAGAAACACATAGGAACCGAAAAATTGTTTACAGCCGCCGCCGGGGAATTGAATCCACGGATCTCTCGATATCTAGGAGAGCGCGTTAGCTTTACACCACGGTGGCCAACAATCCACGGTGCTATGTGTATTTTTAAGTCAGCTTCTGACATCATAAATCCGTAGGATGGGCTCAGCGACTGAGATGTCTCCATCTGGTGGGCATTAACTGCACTGGCTATATATATTATAGCAGTTAAATCCAAAAGGTGAAATCCAAGGTGAAAATCCTCCAAGGTGTAAGTAAATAAAACAATTTTTCGGTTGCTATGTGTTTCTGGAACGTGGAAAGAGCAATGTATTTATTTACTGACGCCACGTATTTGGAGGATTTTCACCTTGGATCTCGCTGTTTGGACTTAACTGCTATAATATATATAGCCAGTGCCGTTAATGCCCACCAGATGGAGACGTCTCAGTAGCTGAGCCCATCTTACGGATTTATGATATCAGAAGCTGGCTTAAAAATACACATAGCACCGTGGATTGTTGGCCACCGTGGTGTAAAGCTAACGCGCTCTGCTAGATATCGAGAGATCCGTGGATTCAATTCCCCGGCGGCGGCTGAAAACAATTTTTCGGTTGCTATGTGTTTCTGGAACGTGGAAAGAGCGATTTATTTATTTATTTATTTATTCATTCTAAACTGGACATTTTTACTTTTCTTTAGTAACTGCGTGACGAAGTGAAAAATTTTAAATGGAGAAAATTTTTAAATAGTCATCGCTCTTTCTACGTTTATAAGTGAGTCACGGAAAAATTCTCATCGGCTGCCACCGGGAATCGGACTCAGAGTCTTCCAGTTACGCGCCGGACATGGTTCCAGTGCACCACAGCTGCCTCGAATTTCTCCAGACGAGTTTATATGAGCAAAATTTTAGTTTTTGCTCATATAAGCTGTTAGTTCTCTTTGCCTTGAGTTACGTATGCACTCTGTGTTTTGCTTCTGCTCCGTGCTTCCACAGTGACGTCAAATGAAAGAGCCAACGAGAGCGTAGATCGCTAATGGACCCAACCTAAGAGATATCTAAGAGACTTGCGTTGAACTCCGTGGCTGCGTCCTGGTTTCATGCACTGACCATATAATACAGCCAGTGATGTAGAAGGGCCTTAGCGCTGTTTAGCGGCTGTAAGGCACTTTTATTTGAGGCTTAACGACGCTAAGGCACTTTTCATGGTTACATGGAAAGAGTAGCGGGTCAAAAGAGTTTTCTCAGATAGCTATATAGGCAAAAATAATGATTGCCATGTTTTATATGCAAGCATATTCGTGTATTAAATGAAAATTTGTACTGCAGTATAAAGTAAACTGTCGTGTTAAGCAGTAGGACGTTTCATGATTTACAAGATTTCTAGAGTAAACAGAATGATAATTCCTTCGTCAAGGCCTCAGTTTTTAAAATGACGTTATATGGGGTATATTCTCCATTTGCGTCAATACTATTACTACAATGTAGAAGGAAAATCAACACAGAAGAATTTAACAGGCATGTAAGCTGACTGACAAGTGTTTATAGTTTATAACGAAGTAAATTTCTCCGTCATTTTTGGTCCACGCCGGGTATCGAACCCGAGTCCTCTTATTCCGCAATAAGTCGTTCTACCAACTGAGCTACGCAAGTCCTTTCTCACTGCTATCTGCTTTTATGTCGTGTGTGTCCTGCGGGGCAGGCACGTCACCCACCCCCGAAATAGGGCCGGTGCATGGCCCACGGGTCAGCCGTGACTATGTATCGTTGTAGGCAGCATCCGCTGAAGAACGTGCACTTGAGAACCCCCAGTCAATCTGGCGTGTGGAATGCAACGTCACACACATTTATTTTTCGAAGCGCTGAAGAAGGGATTCTCTTATTTTTCTTGTCTCGCGGTGTGGAAAGAACATCACACCATTGCGAGATCTTTAACGCCCGGGTCATCCGGGAAGTTCGGGTGCCATTATAACGAAGTAAATTTCTCTGTCACTTTTGGTCTACGCCGGGGATCCAACCCGAGTCCTCTTATTCCGGAATAAGTCGCTCTACTAACTGAGCTACGCAGACGTTCGTTCTGGCGGCTATCTGCCTTTATGTCGTGTGCGTCCTGCGGAGCAGGCACGTCACAAATTGTTATGGACATTTTCGTGAAGATCGCCATGGACTTCAAATAAAAAAGAACAAAAAAAGTAAAGTAATGCCCTGAGCCCATTCCTTGGTTCCTTACGGGTAACCAGAAAGGACGTCCTTGTGGCCGAGTGGTCAGAGGAGACACTGGCGTCCCGGAAATCGTTGCAGCTGGTCCCGAACCCGAGGCCGGTGTCAATCATTGCCAAGACGCCCATTCCACGACCCTGGCTCTCTCCTCTTTTAGGAACTGGTGGTTCAAATTCAGAGCCAAGCGACTGCCTATGGTTGTAGATGCACACGGTGCTCGCCAAACCCTCAAACAAGCAAACAAAGAAAACAAAAAACACAAAAGATATCTTTAACTAACCCTTCGCAGCCTTAGGAAAACTGGCGTGTATGTCACATGTATTCAGTGTAACTGGTTCACTTTATTCACAATGAACATTATAAATGTTTGTATGAACATTATAAATTGTATATATGAAGATATTATTCTTAATAAAGCCATCAAACATTTGTTTGTCCACTGATGCCATTAATGTACAGGTCGAGCCATGTATTGGCAGGTCTCAACATTACCCAAAGGAAAAATTATTGATTTTTAATATAATCATACTTAAGTTTTAGCGAATGTTAAGTGTGCCATGCTATAATTTAAGATTATTTTTATATCGATGTGCAAATTCCATCCTTGGGAACACATTTATTGCGAAGCAAATGTGTGCAGAAGTTTTTACAGTTGGAAACACAGGGCAGAGTTCTTAGGTGGAACCACCTTAAAAGTCTATACCAAAACCAACAAGGTGAAAGACTCTTTACTCTTTGATAAGTCTGTAAATACTGGATTTAGGGAGTAATCCAATGGAATTGTGGAGGATTTTTAGAATGTCGATATAATACAAATTTTGAAGATGACAATCCGATTATTGACGTAAATGTGACAAGGATGGTAAGTCAGATAATATCCGAAAACTTGAAAATTTTCATCGTCCTGGAGCAGGCCTCGAACCCGCGTCTCCCAGAAAACGCCTAGGTATGCTAACCACTACACCACCCAGAACGACCGAGCTTCAAGTTTCCGATCAATTTGAATTTAACCACACAGGATTCGCTAGTCGTTATAATGTTTGGTACGGGTTACAACGTCTGGCATCTTAATCGTAATTATCCTTCATTTGCCTGTTATATTGTGGAAAAAGAAAATATTACCCAAATATGTTCGTTGAACTTCACGCTTAACTCATATTTTCATGATTTACGAGAAACTCATATTAAAGTATTAAATGCAGCCGCTATTAGTGACAGACATTATCTTTAATTGGTTGAGTGGAGTAAGTTTTAACGAAAGAGGAGAATCGACTGTAAAAGATCAATGAACGTAAAGTTTCTGCTGCTTCAAGGATATCAACATATCATGCTTCAGAATCCCGAGGCGTTGAATTTCAGTGAAGAATTGCTAACGATTTTCAATATCTCCGAAAGCTACCTTAAGAACGATTTTGATCTGTTTCTCAGTAGCAACACGGAAACCATTAGTTTGGAAACCTTGGAAGGGGAAATATGTATTACTTTGCCCTTTGAGGCTTTAGTCATTAAGGGTAACTAATTGCCAAAAGCTACTGGTCTATGCTTAGATTTATTGGAGTAACACGTTATAATAACATAAAAATTACAATGCAAAAATTTGTGGTAAAAGAACTCGGTTAAAACGTCAACATGAGATTTGTTATGTTATATCCTAGTGTCGCTTTAACTGAGGCGGACATAGAATGTTTTATAATGTCGCAAATCCTTAAAATAAACAACCCTTATGCGCATCTAGATTAATAATTTAGCTAATAAGGCTGGAAAAAAACCCAACTGATGTGCTGCGTGAGTGACAGTGAAATGCGTTTTTCAGCTTGAAAACTGAATTACAGGATACTATTAATTTTCTCAGGAAATGCAAGTGAACTGATTCGTAGGAAAGATCTTACATACGATGCCGAATGTTTATTATTATTTATGACTGCAAATAATTTTGTAACTTCAGCTCAATGTGAAAACTAGTATACGCTTTCTGTCTTCGGTATGAGCCATGTTTTGTAATACTTATTGTGCACTTTTTCTTTTCGTAGAATCTGTACACTGCCTATAGGGATAGTTTTTGCATTACTTTCTTCCGCATCCGCTTTTTTTTTTGTTGGAGGTTGAACGACCTCCGTGAGCAACTCAGTGGTGTATAAGCAGTCGCCCGTCCCTACTTTAGGACCACTGGTTCCAGGGAAGGGAGAGAGCGAGTGCCGTAAGACAAACACAACATCCATGCCTCACCGGAATTCGAACACGGACTCCTTTTGGACGAATGATCAGAGGCCATCGCCTTAGACCACTGCACCACCGGGGCGGCGGCTCACAGGGATTCGAACAGGACCCATCTCGGACGAATGATCAGAAGCCATCGCTTAGATAACTGCGCCACCGGGGCGGCTCACAGGGATTCGAACAAGACCTTTCTCGGACGAATGATCAGAAGCAATTGCTTAGACCACTGCGCCACCGGGGCGGCTCACAGGGATTCGAACAGGACCCATCTTGGACGAATGATCAGAAGCCATCGCTTAGATCACTGCGCCACCGGAGCGGCTCACAGGGATTCGAACAGGACCCATCTCGGACGAATGATCAGAAACCATTGCTTAGACCACTGCGCCACCGGGGCGGCTCAAAGGGATTCGAACAGGACCCATCTCGGACGAATGATCAGAAGCCATTGCTTAGACCACTGCGCCACCTGGGGTGGCCCCACATTTACTTCATTAGCAAAGGTGCTGTTGCCATTTCGGACGAATGATCAGAGGCCATCGCTTAGACCACTGCGCCACCGGGGCGGCTCACGGGGATTCGAACACCACCCATCTCGGACGAATGATCAGAAGCCATCGCTTAGATAACTGCGCCACCGAGGCGGCTCACGGGGATTCGAACAAGACCTTTCTCGGACGAATGATCAGAAGCCATTGCTTAGACCACTGCGCCACCGGGGCGGCTCACAGGGATTCGAACAGGACCCATCTCGGACGAATGATCAGAAGCCATCGCTTAGACCCATGCGCCACCGGGGCGGCTCACAGGGATTCTAACAGGACCCATCTCGGACGAATGATCAGAAGCCATTGCTTAGGCCACTGCGCCACCTGGGGTGGCCCCACATTTACTTCATTAGCAAAGGTGCTGTCGCCCAGGGGCAAGATACATAATTTGTACCCCTCAGAAAACAACATCACCAGAGGATTGAGAAAATGTTTTTTTTTATTGGAGGCTTAATGACCACCGTGAGGAACTCAGTGGGGTATAAGCAGTCGCCTAATTTAGGGCCACTGGTTCCAGGGAAGGAAGATATCCAGTGCCTTAAGACAAACACAACATCCATGCCTCACCGGGTTTCGAACCCGGACCCCTTTCCGGACTAATGATCAGAGGCCATCGCTTAGATCCCTGTGCCAGCAGGGCGACGATAGTGATTGGGACTTAGCTATCGCTAAGCATTTACCGAAGGAAAGTTTGTTCCCCAGTGGTTTCGGGAAGTGACCTGGGTATCGGCAAACACATACCCAAGAAAAGTTTGTTCTATTTCTATATTAGTGCCTTCCGGAAGAGACTTGGGTATCGGTAAGTACCTTGTGAAGTACTGCAAAGGTGAATCACGTGTTAAAACGACAAACCTGCAGCTGTACATTCCATCCGTGAAGCTTAGTTGGGAGAGCAACTTCGATCTCCCTCACGAACAAACTTGTGTTTTCACTACCTATACCAAAGAAAAATTTGTTGCATTTCAGTATTAGTGGTTTCGAGGAGTTATATTGAATATCGCTTTTTCTAAATTATAATGAATTCAGCTTCCTTCAATTAGCTTCTTCTAATGGTTGTTGTTTGTTAATTATATCATGAATAAACTTTCCGGCTAGTAGTGTAGTAATAATAATGAACAAGCTTTTAACTGCTAGTAATGTTGTAGTAGTAATTAAGATGAATAAAGTCTTATGCTGGTTGTTAATAATAATCAACTAATGAAATAAACCTAAGAGCCAGACAGAGGTCTGACAGTATTATGAACTGAGAAAGATGTACTTACTAAGACAATCTTTTATTAGGCAAACTTCTATTATTTATCCACACTCACTTCATCGGTCACACAACTACTCGATATCTGGCTCTCACATAAACGAAGATCTCTTTACACACGAAACAAAGTTCTCACCATACAACAACAGCTCTTTCTACGCACATCAACAAAAAGCTCTCTGACACATAAACAACAGCTCTCTACGTATCGTTGAACGCGCCTATTTATACTGGCTACCACCACGTCATGACTTACACTCATTGCCAGATCTCATTCAGCGGGAGAAATAACATCTCGTTCAGTAAGAAGATAATTTACATAGGAAAATAAAATAACCAGAGATAGTAAAAATCAAAAGGAAAGTGAATCTAGAGTATACGTTACAGAGTGACTTGGGTATCGTTAAACATCTACGCAAGAAATATTAGTTGCGTTTCTGTATTCCGGAAGTGACTTGGGTATTAATGAGTACCTACCTGAGAAAAGTTTGTCGCATTTCTGTATTAGTGGTTTCCTGAAGTGACTTCGGTGTCGGTGGGTACCTAACCGAGAACAGTTTGTTCCACTTCTATATTTGCGCTTTCAGGAAGTGACTTTTTTGGTGAGCACCTACAAAGAAAAGTTTGTCTCATTTCTGTATTAGTGGTTTCCGGTAGTAACTTTGATATCGGTAAGCACATTCCCTCAGTGCTATTGTTATACAGAAATATTTAAACTTTAATTAAATTGTAACTTCAGCTATTTTGTGTGCGAGCGAAAGCTGGAGAAACTCACCCTCAGTAAAAAAAGAGCTTGATACAGATTCATTTACGAGAAAGGTTATTCACTTGTCGACCGTGGGCCACCATACTTAAAATTAAACAAGCTAACACTATAAGCGCTGGCTTCTGACCGCTAGTCCGAGAATGACCCGGATTCGAGTCCCGGATGAGGCATGGTTGGTGTGGTTGTCCTCTGGTTCTCCCCCTCACCTGGAACCTGCATCCCGAAACTAGAGGGTCAAAAAGCTGCTCACGGAGGTCGTTAAAAACCGAAAACATTGAATTTTGATGCATTCAGTGGTTTTTATAAAAATCTACTTGCGATATTTACAGTTCAAGAGAATTATTTCGAATTACATTCCCAAAATTTAGTTTGTAAATGCTAAAACTGAAAGGAAAGCAAAAAATGATAAAGGAGTTAAAACCGAAGTTGATATTTTTAGCAATAAGGTACTTGCTTTGCTTATTATCATTTCCAGTGGAAATGTCTCTGCAGGGAAATATTTATTGACTTTTTGGTATTGTAAGCCAGGTTTCGTCTAAGCCGGGGACATTACAAACGAGTTCTACTGTTTTTTGCATTCTATGCACATCGTGATAATCCTCCCATGCTCCCCAGGGATGCACATGAAGATGCCTATGTTAGAGACCTATCTGTTGCGATAGCAGGTTAACAAAACAAATGTTACTTTCAGGTACGTTGTAGCTTGGAGGCCAAGTGGTCACACGCAAAGGATTCTCGTTCATCATTTGAGTTTTGCTCGAGTTCGAGCCTCGAATTAGTTTCGGATGACGTACTCCTGCTACGGGGCTGTCACTCTGTAACGTACCAGGAGATGTGACGTACCTGCCAGAAGGACGCACACGACATAAAGGCAGACAGGAATCAGAATAAAATGTCCGCGTAGCTTAATTGGTAGAGCAACTTATTCCGGAATGAGTGGACCCGGGTTCGAACCCCGGCGCGGATAAAAATGACGGAGAAATTTACTTCGTTATAATGGCGCCCGAACTATCCGGATGACACGACCGTTCAAAATCTCGCAATGGTGTGATGTTCTTTCCACACCGCGAGATAGGAAAAATAAGAGAATCCCTTCTCCAGCACTTCGGAAAAAAAAAAAAAAAAAAATAAGGGGGAAATGATGTAACGTACCAGGAGATGTGACGTACCTGCCAGAAGGACGCACACGACATAAAGGCAGATAGGAATCAGAATAAAATGTCCGCGTAGCTTAATTGGTAGAGCAACTTATTCCGGAATGAGTGGACCCGGGTTCGAACCCCGGCGCGGATAAAAATGACGGAGAAATTGACTTCGTTATAACTCTTCCTTCCGCGTGCAGTGTCACATTCCCAACTTTTAGTGAGATGCGAATTGCATATGGAAAGATATACAATGTTTGGTTGTCTTCCTGTCTCTCTGTCTCTCCTGGAAGAGCGGTCCTTTCTCTTGGAAATGTTAATATGCTGAAATTTTCTTCTTTCTAATGGACGGAAAGAAATGTGGAAGATTTTAGACATCACTTCTTCCGTCCTCCGATCGTCAGTACAGTAACACTTAACAATATGACGCTCAATGAGAGCACATGTACTGCTCGTTATCTGAAATAATTCAGAGTCACCTCAGAGAAGTGCAAAATCTCGAATATCATGAAAATTTTGCAATGCTTGATGTTGATAATTTTCGTATCCAATTCGAAATTTTTTTTGACATCTGCCGCTTTCCCACAAATTCCCTTCAACGAAATGTTGTTCATCTTTCGAAAACTCTCTAACCATCCTTTTGAAGCACGGAACTTTTCCCCCAAGTTTTTTGCGTTTTCCAGCCGTAGGTTGAAGAAGCGCATATGCTCCAGCTTTGTCCGTGTTTCTGTCTGTCCGCACGATAACTCACGTAAAAATTCGATTTCGATGAAATTTTAGTATATGGCAGGGGACAACCTGGGGACGAACCCTATTGAAAATGGGCGAAATGGGGTCAAAGGTCATGACATAGGAGCGGGATCCATTCCATTGCCTTTATGCGCCAAAAACTTATGTAAAAATGCTTATATTGCGACAAAACTTTATCATGTTGTTCCGGAGGTATACTGAACCGGGTCTGTTGAAAGTAATCAAAATGGGGCCAAACTTCAGGTCAGAGGAGCGAGATTTATTCCAACGCCTTTATCCTCATAACTTGACTAAATATACTTCTATTGTGACAAAACTTTTGTATGTTGTTTTGGAGGTATACTGAACCAATTCATAAGTTGGCTTTCTAAAGGGATCAATACATACACTGGCGTGCAAAAATTAAGGACGAGACGGTTTTTCGAATGTTACGTCGTACAGAAGTGCTCCACATCGACTCAAATCATACCATAAGATCCCCAAGATGTAAGAATATGGAACAAGTGAGCAAAACCGTCCAAAATAAGGAAATAAGGAATCCAAAGGATACAAAGGCACTTTATTGAAAAGGTAGTTTCGAGCACAACTGGACAGAAGACAGAAACGTCCATGTGACAGGCTGCTGCCAAGAAAAATCCAGTCTTTAGTAGGGTATATGATCACACCTGACTGCATTGCAGGATTTACAACGTCTGTCCATGCTGAGGACGAGGCTGTCAAGGAGCTGTTGAGGCATCGCGGACTATTCTTCCTGTAGCGCCAATCGCAGCTGCGGAATCGTTGCTGGAGGTTGGGGACGTGCTTCCAAGCATCTCCTTTGATTTAAAAATTGGATTTAGGTGCGGGGACCTTGCGGGCTAATCCATGCGTTGAATATCTTCACTCTCCAACAGCTCTGCGACAGCCACTCTACGATGAGGTGTAGCGTTGTCGTCCATGAAGAGAAACTCAGGACCCACAGCACCTCTAAACAGACGCACGTGAGGCAGGAGATCCTCGGTACAATAGCGGACACCAGTGACTGAACCTCCTTGGAAGATGTGGAGGTCAGTATGGCTACCAAGCATGATACCGCCCCAAACGAGTACTCCGCCACCTCCAAACCGGTCCCTTTCGATGATGTTGGAGGTGTGATTGCGTGATCCCTGCTCTCTCCAGATGTGTATACCTCCAGAATCGCTCGTCAGACTAAATCGGCTCTCATCCGTAAAGAGAACTCGACCCCATTGCTGATGTGTCCAGTTCTTGTGTTCCTGACACCACAGAAACCGCCGTCTCCGGTGAGCAGGCGTTTATGGCACTCACCGTACTGGTCGTCGTGCAAATAGACTATCTTTGTGCAGCCTCCTAGCCACGGTAAAACGCGATAATGGACGTCCATTTGTCTGTTGCATGTGCCTTTGCGATTTCTCCCGCTGTCTGCCGTCTGTCTCTTCTCGTCTGTAGGACACTACACCGGTCGTCCGACTCCGTGGTTGCTCGTGGACGACCACTGCTAAACTCTCGGACAGCTGTTCTTGTAGTTTGAAATGCTCTCCAAGCTCGTGAAACGATGCTGTGAGTGATCCCAAACTCCTCGGCCACACTAGTCACACTTCGACCTTCTTCCAAATTACCAATGACGTGACCTCGGGCAAAGTCATCCAGATGTCGTCTACTGGATTGCCTGTTGGCAATATCACACGGTGGCAGCAACTCGACGTCGTTCAAACTGATGTACACCGTGCAATAGCTTTCACCGAATTGCTGACCGTACACCGCCCGTGTGCTTTATACCCTTCCGACACTCCCCTCCCCCGTCATGCTGCATTTATGCGCATGCCCTACCGTATCGGATCCTAGTCTATCTCCTGAGTGGTCTTTCGGTCCGTTCTACCTGCTCGTTCCGCTGTTATGCAAAATTTCTCCTCTTCGTCCGTAATTTTTGCACACCAGTGTAGTTCCAGCATTGATCCTATTCGATTCTTGGCATCCCTGGAAGTACAAACCAGCTGCTTTTTCTTATTATATCAAAAGAGCAATTACGCATTCCTCTTCCTCAGAATCTGAACAGGCTGAGTTGCAGTGGATCAGGAATACTGCAGAAGCATTTGGTTATAGTGGTAGATTGATTACTTCCATTTACGACAGTATCAAAAATAACGTTCAAATTTTGCATAATAAAAAAAATGAATATAAAGCTTACTTATCAATTCCCTTTTTACCACCTGTTACCAATTTGTTAAAGAGAGAATGTGCAGAGCATCAAATATTTTTGGCTGAAACTAACACCGATAATGGTGCCTTATTGACTTACAATGACAACAAGTCAATCTTCGATAAATCGGGCGTATATTGTATCCCGATAATAACGAACACCAATTAAAAAGATTCTATGTACATAGGTAGTACTAAGAGACGCCTTATTACTCGATTAAAAGAACATGTGTACGATTGGGAAAAGAAAAGGCCCAAAACAGCACTTATTCAATATTGCATCGAACACAATGCTGTATCCGATTGGGAAAATGTCAAAATTCTAACATCACTTCGATCTCATAAACAAATCCTCACTTCTGAGGCTCTAATTATTGAAAAATATAAAGGGAAATAATGCAACAGTAATTCACCTATCGATATTCCACACTCATGGAGATACCTGTTACATTCTGAAAATCAACGTAATATTAAACGGAAGTCAGATAAACTCTGCTTGCTTGGCTTGGTCGATCAGCAGGACGAATACGTCTGCGAAATCCCCACAGATGGCGCTATACAAGAACTGCGCAATAGGGTATAGGTGTTCATAGCTTATGCGACGAAGTTAACATACTGTCTTTCATTCAGGCATGTCATATTACATCTGAGTTCATTGCGGAGGACTATGCACTTGTGAACTCTTCCACTGATGAAGGCATAATATTTGCTGAAACATGTATGAATGCTGGTATCATGGGTAGAATGCAGATAGGTTCCGTGGTTTTGTCATTTTCAACTTTTAACTTTGTTGGTTTTACTTTTCAATCGATTTTAATGTTCTCATTTCTTTCGAATTTCACCATTTTGTACTCGGTTTGGTGCCGTTTCATTCATGTTTTATTCAATTGGTCGTTTTTACCGTTCGTTGTGATATATATCTTTTCGATCTCTGACATACGTTCACTAGCAGAGGAAGCCGGACGACAATGGATGTAGACCTACTTTTCAAAGTTGGTGTAAATCCTTTTGATTGTGCTGCTTGTAGTTTGCTTTTAGTTAATATTACCAGGAACCTGTTGACTTCTGCTTAAAATTTGTATTAAAAATACGTGAAGAACAGTATTTTGCTACTATAAATAGTAGTTATAGATTAATTTTCTTTAGCTACGTATTATTCATTATGTGCATTTATGCACTTGGGATTTTCTTGCTAAATCGGCAGCTTTTCTCATTCTGACTCTGAAAACTCTACTAACCGAAAGACGGTCCTCGGGTCGAACGGTAAAAACTGCTCTGTGAACTTTACCTGCGCCACCGTTCGGTCTCCAGGTGCGCTCGTTTCTCAAGGATGGGGGTGGTTATAAGGGAATGTATCATCGGTGTATATGTTATCGTTAAAGTATAAAATCCGTTATTTCATAGAATACCTAGTTATTTCATGAAATAACTGTTCAAGTCAGTTAAAGTGTAAAACTCACTTGTTTTTATGGTGTAACTAGTTATTTCATAGAATAACGATCTTACACCCCGTTAAAGTGTAAAATAACCGAGTAAATAATTCCCAAATTCAAAAGGCTGTTAGGTGAGAACCACTGGTCAGAAATAGCCCACCATTTTCAACCCACTATATAAAGTGCTGTATAATAATAATGATAATAACTTTTATGTTTCGTTCTAGTTCGAAATGTAATGAGCCTGTCGACGTGTCATGTTTAGACTATGTTTTGGAAGACAAAGTTGTACAGGAGATCTGCAAATTGTGTTTTAACGAACTGAATGTTCAGAGGGAAAGAGAAAACTCTAAAGAATGTTTGGAAATTCAAGCTAAGAAGATGAAATTAATGTCAGATAAATCTCATTCTGAAGCCTCTGTGGGGCTTACAGTCCGTATCCCAGTACCTGAAGTTGACAGAGGAAGGGGTGACGCCAGATCTATTTTAGCTGTTATGAAAATAACCGAAGAAGGATTTTTTCAATTGGGAACAAGAAACGGCCGCATAAAACAGCGACTGTATATTCCCGATCCCAGTTCAGCGTCTGTAAACAAAAACCAATTCAGATCGAAGAAGTGCCGGATATAGAGAAATCGCTCCGGTCGGTTGCTACAGCTCAAAGTTTAGGTACCGGTCAGGGATTTAAAAATTTTCATGTAAAACGCAGTATGTCAATAAAAAATGTATTTGTTTTAGAAATAATGTTCTATGCAATTCCAAATGCCATTTTAGTAATCCCTCTTGTAACAAATTATTTTATTGTGTCTTTATATAAATAACATTTTCTATACTGTATAATTCAGTCAAATTGTTTATTCTGCACTTTTACTGTCTATCATTAGTTAATTTATAGAATACCTACTTATTTCACAGAATAACCAGTTAACGTGTGGAATTATTAATTTATCACACGCTTTAACTAACTTGATCAGGTATTTCATGAAATAACTAGGTATTGTATGAAATAACTGAATTATACACTTTAACGGTAACATATATGTATATTGGAAAGTCTTTGTCTACCATTTTTGCAGGAGTAGATATAGTAATTTGCATAGGATTTATTGGTAAAATGCGTTAAAAATCACCTTTCTATGTCTTGGAAACAGCATTCCCTTTCATATCGCAACAGGATTTCCGTTCCTTTGCGACTGACATTGCTTCAATTCCTTAGGACGAACACAGCACTTATTTCCTTTTATTGCATTCCGCTAGAATTCCAGTCCAGTCAAGCTGTCTCCCTTGTCCGCGCGTATGTGTGTCTTCCACACTTCATCATTCTTTTTCTCCGACATATGCTGTCAGCCGCCTAATATACTAAAACTACGGCAACTTCGTTTCTCCTATTACGCCATATTTAACTTTCCTGTGATGTTCGCTAGCCAGCGCGTTTCCTTCCTGTGTTGCGAACACATCCTCTTCTGCGATGCTTACTGGTTATTTGTATGACTGTCAAGCAATGACAGCTCATAAGCAAACGAAACGCTTTGGATGTGACCGCCCGGAGGCGCGCGTGGGGCGGGGAGGAGTTGTATTGCATGGTTCGGGAAACTCTGAGACTAATTTCCCGCCGAGTTTGTTCTTCCACCGTTTTTCTTGTGTTTTCGATTGCTTAGTTGTTTGTTCACCGAATAAACGGGCTTGTTCAAACAATTCAGTACTGTGATGGTCCAAAATTAAAACAGTTGTGGGATTAATCCGAAAGGCATGTTTCAAATGACCTAAACTTTTTTTTTTTTTTTTTTTTTTTTTTTGTTCTTTTTCAGCATAATAATTTGGTGAGCAGGGGGGGGATTGGGGCGACGAAATCAGGCTGGGAATTTTGGAATTTTGGCCCATACAATAAACGTATGTACCCATAGGGTAGTGGCGACGCCAGCTGCTCAGAACTGGGTGGGCTGTTAGGGGGAGGGTTGAAGTTTTTGGCAGAAATTATGGCAAAAAAAAATTCCGTTCATGCATGGGCGTCGGAACAGTTTTTCGTCCACAGGGACAAGATATCAGCATATGGAGTTTTTAGTCAAATCGTAAAACTTATTTCGCTGTTGTAAAAGAGGACGTAATGACGTCATTTAAACATACTACGGATAATACGATTTTATCAATAAAATCTTAATTAATATAAACTTTCAATTTTACACCTATATTATATTGTATTTTTATGTAAAGCGTTTTACCAATATGTATTATAATTGACGTAAAACTGATCGATTTGAACACCTCCACACAGGTACAAATTCAACAAGAACTGCAGCCTTGTGTTATTCATCAAACAACGTAAAAATATATCTCATTCCTTTCTCCATCTTCCATTTTTTTCTTAAAGAAATACTAATTTTATTATACTTAAAATATAGAAAACGCTCCTGCTTTTTTCTTTTTTTTTCTTATAAAAACACAATAATTTTTAGGAATTTTAGGATAGCTGTTTTTAGTAACTTTTTTTGCATACTAGACAAGGGAGGAGAGTAATCTGCGTCTTAGGAATCATACTAGCCAAGGGAGGAGAGTAATCTGTGTGTCTTAGGAATCATACTGAACAAGGGACGGTTGTAATCTGCGTCTTAGGAATCATACTAGACAATTGAGGAGAGTAATCTGCGTCTTAGGAATCATACTGGACAAGGTAGGAAAGTAATCTGCGTCTTAGGAATTATACTGAACAAGGGAGGAGAGTAATCTGCGTCTTAGGAATCATACTGGACAAGGTAGGAAAGTAATCTGCGTCTTAGGAATCATACTGAACAAGGGAGGAGAGTAATCTGCGTCTTAGGAATCATACTAGACAAGGGAGGAGAGTAATCTGCGTTTTAGGAATCATACTGGACAAGGTAGGAAAGTAATCTGCGTCTTAGGAATTATACTGAACAAGGGAGGAGAGTAATCTGCGTCTTAGGAATCATACTGAACAAGGTACGAAAGTAATCTGTGTCTTAGGAATCATACTGAACAAGGGAGGAGAGTAATCTGCGTCTTAGGAATCGTACTAGACAAGGAAAGAGAGTAATCTGCGTCTTAGGAATCATACTAGACAAGGGAGGAGAGTAATCTGTGTCTTAGGAATCATACTGAATAAGGGAGGTTGTAATCTGCGTCTTAGGAATCATACTAGACAAGGGAGGAGAGTAATCTGCGTCTTGGGAATCATACTGGACAAGGTAGGAAAGTAATCTGCATCTTAGGAATCATACTGAACAAGGGAGGAGAGTAATCTGCGTCTTAGGAATCGTACTAGACAAGGAAAGAGAGTAATCTGCGTCTTAGGAATCATACTAGACAAGGGAGGAGAGTAATCTGCGTCTTAGGAATCATACTGGACAAGGTAGGAAAGTAATCTGCGTCTTAGGAATCATACTGAACAAGGGAGGAGAGTAATCTGCGTCTTAGGAATCGTACTAGACAAGGAAAGAGAGTAATCTGCGTCTTAGGAATCATACTAGACAAGGGAGGAGAGTAATCTGCGTCTTAGGAATCATACTGGACAAGGTAGGAAAGTAATCTGCGTCTTAGGAATCATACTGAACATAGGAGGAGAGTAATATGCGTCTTAGGAATCGTACTAGACAAGGAAAGAGAGTAATCTGCGTCTTAGGAATCATACTAGACAAGGGAGGAGAGTAATCTGTGTCTTAGGAATCATACTGAACAAGGGATAGTTGTAATCTGCGTCTTAGGAATCATACTGAACAAGGGAGGAGAGTAATCTGCGTCTTAGGAATCGCACTAGACAAGGAAAGAGAGTAATCTGCGTCTTAGGAATTATACTGAACAAGGGAGGAGAGTAATCTGCGTCTTAGGAATCATACTGGACAAGGTAGGAAAGTAATCTGCGTCTTAGGAATCATACTGAACAAGGGAGGAGAGTAATCTGCGTCTTAGGAATCGTACTAGACAAGGAAAGAGAGTAATCTGCGTCTTAGGAATCATACTAGACAAGGGAGGAGAGTAATCTGCGTCTTAGGAATCATACTGGACAAGGTAGGAAAGTAATCTGCGTCTTAGGAATCATACTGAACATAGGAGGAGAGTAATCTGCTTCTTAGGAATCGTACTAGACAAGGAAAGAGAGTAATCTGCGTCTTAGGAATCATACTAGACAAGGGAGGAGAGTAATCTGTGTCTTAGGAATCATACTGAACAAGGGATAGTTGTAATCTGCGTCTTAGGAATCATACTGAACAAGGGAGGAGAGTAATCTGCGTCTTAGGAATCGCACTAGACAAGGAAAGAGAGTAATCTGCGTCTTAGGAATTCAGAGTTCTCGAAGGAATTTAGATAATTTAGAATTCTCGACGAAATTCAGATAATTTAGAATTCTCGACTTCTCAGAAATCAGAGTTCTAAATATTAATTAAAGTAGAAAGTAATATTTCGTTTTATCGGTAGGAATTTTAAATGTCTGGAAATAAAAAAAAATGCATTAATCCGATTTCTAACTAACAAAAATGAGGGAGCAAATGTGATGTTTCGCCCCTACACCCAAATGGGAGCGGGGCAGTTGCCTCCTCTGCCATCGCGGTTCCGCCACCGTTGCGTTCATGTGCATTTCACTCGACACAGATAATGTTATTCCTAGTAAAAAACGTTTCCGAGTGAATACTGTACCTAGTACACTGGTGTGCAAAATTTAAGGACGAAGAGGAGAAATTAGCATGCCAGCGGAACGAGCAGGCAGAACGGACCGAAAGACCACTCAGGAGATAGACTAGGGTCCGGTACGGTAGGGCATGCGCATATATGCAGCATGACTGGGGAGGGGGGGAGTGTCGGAAGGGTGTAAAGCACACGGGAGTTGTACGCTCAGCAATCCGGTGAAAGCTATTGGACGGTGTACATCGGTTTGAACGACGTCGAGTTGCTGCCACCGTGTGATATTGCCAACAGGCAATCCAGTAGACGACATCTGGATGACTTTACCCGAGCTCGCGTCATTGGGAAGTTGAAAGAAGGTCGGAGTGTGACTAGTGTGGCCAAGGAGCTCGGGATCGGTCACAGCATCGTTTCACGAACTTGGAGAGCATTTCAAACGACAGGAACAGCTGTCCGAGAGTTTAGCAGTGGTCGTCCACGAGCAATTACAGCGGCAGACGACTGGTATATTTTCCTACAGGCGAGAAGAGACAGACGGCAGACAGCGGGAGAAATCGCAAGGCACATAGAACAGACAACGTCCGTTATCGCGTTTTACCGTGGCCAGGAGGCCGCACAAAGGTGGTCTATTTACACGACGACCAGCGCGGTGTGTGCCATTAACGCGTGCTAATCGGAGACGGCGATTTATGTGGTGCCAGGAACAGAAGAACTGGGCACATCATCAATAGAGTCGAGTTCTCTTTACGGATGAGAGCCGTTTAGTCTGACGAGCGTTTCTGGACGTATACACATCTGGAGAGACCAGGGAACACGCAATAACACCTAAAACATCATCGATAGGGACCGGTTTGGAGGTGGCGGAGTTCCCGTTTGGGGCGGTATCATGCTTGGTAGCCGTACTGACCTCCACATCTTCCAAGGAGGTTCAGTCACTGGTGTCCGCTATTGTACCGAGGTTCTCCTGCCTCACGTGCGTCTGTTTAGAGGTGCTGTGGGTCCTGAGTTCCTCTTCACGGACGACAACGCTACACCTCATCGTACAGTAACTGTCGCTGAGCTGTTGGAGAGTGAAGATATTCAACGCATGGATTGGCCAGCAAGGTCCTCGGACCTAAATCCAATCGAACACGTGTGGGACCTTCTCGGGCGACGCTTGGCAGCACGTCACCAGCCTCCAGCAACGATTCCGCAGCTGCGATTAGCGCTACAAGGGCCGCGATGTCTCAACAGCACCTTGACAATTTCGTCCTCAGCATGGACAGACGTTGTAAATCCTGCAATGCAGTCAGGGGTGATCATAACCCCTACTAAAGACTGGAGTTTTCTTGGCAGCCGCATGTCACATGGACGTTTCTGTCTTCTGTCCAGTTGTGCTCGAAGCTACCTTTTCAATAAATTGCCTTTGTATCCTTTGGATTCCTTGTTTGGACGGTTTTGCTCACTTGTCCCATATTCTTACATCTTGGGGATCTTATGGTATGATTTGAGTCGATGTGGAGCACTTCTGCACGACGTTACATTAGAAAAATCGTCTCGTACTTAATTTTTGCACGCCAGTGTATTATTACTCAATGTATGTAGTATTGTAATCATGGATACGACTCTCTATGACAAGTTAATATTTCTTCGCAATTTTAGCTTACGTGTTTTTTTTTCATAAGGTTGTATATGAATTTTAGTTTGTAACCTGACAAGGAAGGAAGGAATCTCTTGGTCTCTCTCTCTCTCTCTCTCTCTGTCAGGGATGTCGCAAGACTTCGAAATCAGGATGGGTGACGGGTGGACGAACATTTTTTTTAAGGGGCAGACTTGATAGAAACATTTTTTTACGAAATACTGAAAGAACTAATTTTTAATGCTTTTCACTACCCGCTACAAAGCAGTGGCGGATCCAGTGGGGGGCGACTGGGGCGTTCGCCCCCCCTAAACCTTAACAAAATTTTTACGTTTAAAGTAGCGAAGATCGTAAATGATTAACTTTGCGTATCTTGTTTTCAGTTATTCTACAAGAAACTAACAATGAAACTTAGTACGGAATTGGATTTAAAATACGTATTAGATTAATTTAGCTTCAGTTAAAAAAAAGAAAGAGAAGGGAATTGAATAAAGAGAGAGAGAGAGAGAGAGAGAGAGAGAGAGAGAGAGAGAGAGAGAGAGAGAGAGAGAGTGTGTGTGAGAGAGCCCAAAAGATAAAGGGAAGGCAGGGACAGCGGGGGAAAAAAGCATGGGGGTATTTATTAGTTCTTTGCTATTGTCATATTGTCTAGCGTCTGTAACGTCTCGAAACAGGGTAAGGCTCTCGTTTAGGCATTTAACGATTTAACATTCCTGGAGCAAGTGAAAGTATTTCACAGACCTTGCAAAGGAACGCCAGGTAGGAGCCACACCGCCAATATGTATAATGCATACCTAAAAAACCCTTTTATAATGTCTTCTCTCCCCCCTTTATACCCGGAAAACCGCCCCCCGGAGTAAACTTCTGGATCCGCCCCTGCTACAAAGGAAATCGTGCAATCTCTCCTCCCCCTCTCTCCACCTGGGCACACACACACACCGATCTGACTAGTTACTCCGCTCGTGTAAGTGTATGATACAAGTGTTGGTAGAATGTTGCCTTCAACGTTTTTGCTTGCTCTGAATGCACCTTCTTAAATTGCTTTTCAAAATTTTGTATTTTTGTTTACGAAAATAGTACTGTACTTGAACGATTTGAAGGAAAACGTTTTTGTTTATCTAAATCAAATTTTAATCCGTGCCACGGAGACACAATACTTCCCATCCCCACTCCTTAACACTCCCTTCCTTCAAGCCAGCGACTTTGCCTTGCACTCCTCTCCTACAAAGCAGTCGTCAGCCACTTCCTGTACTTTCACTGTCCGGGGACAGTCTTACGAGCGTTACTGTATCTTTAGACTCTATTTTCCGTGTTGGAATCCCCTATTTTGTAAAGAAAATAAACAGCAGAGCAATTAGTAGAGACCCCTCTCAGTTAATTTCTATACACGGTCATCATTAGCCCCCCTCCCCGGCCATACAGACATGAAAAACTGGCTTAAACTAAGGAATTGGGAGAGTGGAAAACAACTGAATTTTCAAGGACCTGTGGATGCTATTTTGATAACCTTTCTACGGAGAAGTAAACAACGCGCTTCCTATGGAAATATTTGTAGGGCTACATCTAATAAAACACAAGACTTATTACTTGGCAAAGTCCATATTATATTTTAAAGTTAAATATACTAAAAAATTTCCCATTTTGAACTGGGTGGGCGGCAGGGTGGGCAAGACAAATTTCAGGGTGGGCTCAAGCTCACCCTCACATTCCCTTTAGACCTTCCCTGCTGCCTCTCTCTCTCTCTCTCTCTCTCTCTCTCTCATAGTTTAAAACTATAATTGCAAAAATGGTGTGCTTCTACTACTCTCTTAGAAAGTAGTTCACGGGATTCCCTCGAATTCCCATAAGGAGCTTACAAACGCTAAATTTAACAAAGAATTCATTTTACATAATAAAATTTCAGTGAATTCGAAAAATTCACATACATTTATCCAATCATATGTTTCAACTGCTCAAATATTGGGGGGGGCTCAAAGAAAAGTTGGGTAGGCTTCAGCCGACCTGTAGTGTCGCCCCTGACACAGGGGAACACCTTATAAATTCCCTCAGGAAGAAATTTCTGTTAACTCTTGGATGAATGAACTGTTTCATTGTAAAAGTAATTCAGTTGTGAACAAATTTTAGCAGCTATTTAAGGGTGAAAGAATTTTAAAACTCATATCAACCCATGCTCAGAAGGGGGTGTTGTATTAGATAATTATATTTATTTGGTTACTGATAGTCTACGGCGCAATGGTATGCGTCCCACCTCCTTGAATAGACACCTCTTTTAAGTCTACCTACTATTTTGGCTCATAAACTACCATATTGATCCGTGAACCGGTACCTGTAAATCGTTGTTTCTTTTATGATAAATATCGGTGGGACACGGATTGCAGAACATCTCTGCCGGAAAATCGCTTTGTGTTCTATGTCAGCACGTGGATAAGAGTGTGGGAAGGATGGACCATGAAAATCGTTACTAGTGCCTTCTTCAAGTTTACAAAAAGAGCATAGGGCCTAACAATGTCGCTTAGTCTTCAAGTCCAACGACCTACGCTTAACTGTAGTTAGCTTAATTTATTTATAACTTGGTCCAGCGGCGAAATTTTCACTGAAGTAGAGAGAATTTTGCTTTGTCATTTTAAAGCAAACGCCCAACTTACAAATACTAGATACACAGAATGAAACGCCATTATTTTTAAAGACAATAACGTTTTAGACCGATAATGTAAAGCTGAAATGAAGTTACGATTCTTATTCATAAGTTCCAAAATAATTATTCGTTCCTTCCAAGCAATCCAGACAAAGAGGATAACGGCAAATAGTAGGCCATTTTTCGAGTGGTCCACCAAGAAATATCCCGGTGGACTACGCGAGGAATCCATCGGGAAATATCCCGGTTTCCCAGTGGGCCTCTGTTTGTGAGTACTAGTAACTAAATGCAATCATATACATTGGGCTGATGGTTGTATTGAAGTGGCACATTACGTTGCTGAACCAAATTAAAACAAGTTAGTAAAATCATGCAATGCATTGATTATGATACGTTTTCTAACATACCAGAAATAATTACTCAAGTTTTGATAATGGATGTGGAATAAATCTCGCTCCTGTGCCCTGACCTTTGACCCCATTTTGATCATATTCAACAGGAATGGTTCAGTATACCTCCGGAACAACATACTGACGTTTTGTCTCAATAGAAGCATTTTTAATCAAGTTATGAGGATAATGGCTGTGGAATAAATGTCGCTCCTGTGCCCTGACCTTTGACCCGATTTCGATTATATTAAACAGAACTGGTTCAATACATCTCCGAAACAACCTGATAAAGTTTTGTCGCAATAGAAACATCTTTTTGTCAAGTTATGAGGATAATGGTTGTGGAATAAATGTCGCTCCTGTGCCCTGACCTTTGACCTCATCTCGATTATATTAAACAGAACCGGTTCAATACATCACCGAAACAACATGATAAAGTTTTGTCGCAATAGAAACATTTTTAGTCAAGTTATGAGGATAATGGTTGTGGAATAAATGTCGCTCCTGTACCCTGACCTTTGACCCCATTTCGATTATATTAAACAGAACCGGTTCAATACATCTCCGACACAACATGATAAAGTTTTGTCGCAATAGAAACATTTTTAGTCAAGTTATGAGGATAATGGTTGTGGAATAAATGTCGCTCCTGTACCCTGACCTTTGACCCCATTTCGATTATATCAAACGGAATCGGTTCAATACATCTCCGAAACAACATGATGAAGTTTTGTTGCAATCCAAGCATTTTTGCGTAAGTTATTTTCCATAAGGGCGTTGGAATGGATCCCCTCCTATATATCCTGACCTTTGACCCCATTTCTCCCATTTTCAATACGGTTTCTTCCCAGGTTGTCACTTACAACATACTAAAATTTCATCGAAATCGAACCATTTTTACGCGAGTTATCGTGCGGACAGACAGCAGGACAAAGCTAGAGCATATACGATTCTTCAATTTACGGTTGGAAAGCGTAAAAAAAGGAATAGTAGAAAAATGAAGGAAGGTAATGACACTGAATTCACATCTGTAATAAGCAAGCACATTTTTTTCACAGAAATGTCAGCCGCCCCAGTGGCGCAGTTTTCTGATCGCTCGTTCGAGTGAGCCCAGGTTCGAGTCCTTTTAAAGGGCATAGGTGGTGTGTTTGTCTCACGGCTTTGGCTGTGTTCTTTCCCTGGCCAGTGGTCTTAAATTCTAATTGCTCACTGTGGTCAGTAAACCCTGAAACAAAATGAAATAAAATGAGAAATTCTCAAACGCACTATGACAAAAGAAATTTCAGGATTTTTTTTTATTAATGAGTTGTGCAGTCGGTACAATTCTGAAAAGAAGCATGATACCGAATTCTCGGATGTAATGAGCAAGGTCTTTGAATCCGAAAAATCTGTAGAAATATATAACGTAGTAATCGTCGAACATTTAGTAGTCTGTGCGTTATTTAAAGAAGAAAATGGGCCTAAAACGTTTTTCATAATCGACTATATCCTACCGCACTACCACAGAAGAATTTTCCCAATGGGATATTTAGAAGCGGAGTTACAAACAGCAATCGAATAAAAAAAAAATGAAAGTGAGTTTTTTTTTTTTGATTGAGTTGAGGATTTAACGACCATCGTGAGCAACTCAACGGGCAATAAGCAGTCGCTCGTCACTAATTCAAGACTACTGACTCCAGGGTAGGGAGAGAACCAGTACCGTAATACAAAGACATCATCCGTGACTCACAGGGAATCGAACCCGGATGAATGATCACAAGCCATCCCTTAGACAACTGCGCCACTGGGGCGGCGGAACAGATGTCCCAGGAGAGCATTTTTCTGCCTGGAAGCAACAAAATCAATATATTGCTGTGAGAGCATTTTTAACTGTCTGAAGCAACAAACGCTAATATATTGCTGTGAACACTCGTGGAAAAATAGAAGACGTCACCCGACCCGTAATATAGTTTTCCAGCCAGACATTTAGAAGTAGACACTGGGCGATACATGGAATATACAGGGTGTTTCATAAAGAAGTATACAGTTTCAACGCACTATAAAACAAGAAAAATGTAAGATAGTTTATGTTACCTGTATAGAATTGTAGGGGAATGTTTCAAGTTTTTTTAGAGACCGTCACAGATGTTCTATGTGTGCACCCTTAGTTACACAACACACATCGAGCTGGTAATCCATTTCCGCCCAAATGCGAAGTAAGATATCTGAATCAAGTGCAGTGATAGTGGCTGTGATACGCTGTTTCAGCTCCGCTAGATCAACAGGAAGGGGAGGAGCGAATACCTTGTCCTTTACGTACCCCCACAGGAAAAAGTCACAAGGTGTTAAATCAGGACTTCTGGGTGGCCATTGGGTCAGTGGCATGTTGTAGTCCGCTGCTCGTCCAATCCATCGGTGAGGAAGATGTTCATCGAGATAATCTCGTACGTCGCTTAACCAGTGCAGTGGTGCACCATCCAATTGGAGAATAAAGTTGTCACTGTCGTCCTGCAATTGTGGCACCAACCAAACACTTGCCATATTCAGAAAAGAGCCTCCCGTGACAGTTTTCTCGTGAAGAAAGAAAGGGCCGTACACTTTTTGACCCAGCACAGAACACATTTACCTTAGGGGAATCTCGCACGTGTTGCGCTGCAAATCTGGGATTCTCCGTTCCCCAAAAGCGAACATTGTGCTTGTTTACCTGACCACTCACGTGAAATGTAGCTTCATTGGTGAAAACTAAGTGATCAGCAAAATCGTCATTTTCAAAAAACGGTGCAGCATTTCGGCGCAAAATTCAAAGCGCTTTGTCTTGTCAAGGTCAGTGAGATTTTGCAACATCTGCACTTTGTATGGAACCATTTTCAGCTTCTTTCTCAAAATTCTCCAGACAGTGGGCTGTGAAATCTGCCCTTCACGACTCACCCTCCGCGTTGATTTTCTCGGGCTTCGTTGAATGGCGGTGCAAATACTATCGACGATTTCTTCCGATGCACGCGGTCGTCCAGGACTTTTAAGTTTGCACGAACAGCCCGTAGTTTCAAATTTTTTTATGCCAATCGTAGATAGATTTTCTGTGTGGAGGTTCTTTTCCGAATCGCGATCGGAAATGCCGTTGCACAACAGTTACAGATTCCGTTTTGCTCAATTCAAGAACACAAAACGCCTTCTCCACTGCAGACGCTACCATTTTGACTGACTAGTCACGTGACACGCGCGCTATCGCCTATGTCACTTCCCTCAGTAGCGGGACACAAACTTTATGAGTACATCTACCTAACGGTTCGCAGTCGTGGTCAGTGTCTTCAACTGTTACTGTTTTACAGCATCTGGAAACTGTATACTTCTTTATGAATCACGGTGTATATCGACATAACCTACGGAGGAAATGATAGTCCTTGACAAGTAGAAACAGCGCGTTAAATATTCTTAATAGTTAATGGAGTATAATGCAAAAATCCTTTTTCGAAAGGTCTTTCGACAGTGTAGGTATAGTCAGAAATGGAAATACGCATTCACACCCCCTAACTGAAAGTTGTGCGTTAGTAAGAGTAGTAAATGTAAACAAATTCTGCGATAGTGAGAGAGCCGATGGAAAAGCAATTTTCTCAGTTGGCATTTTAAATGTGGAGGTTACGTTTTGGTTATAAACATGCATATACACTGAAGTGGCAGATTATTAGGTACACTCCCTAATAACGTGTTGGACAGACCTTGGCCTTCAAAACAGCCACGATTCGATGTGGTATGGATTCAACGAGATATCGTCCTACAGATATGTTCAGCCAAGCGGATGTCATGGCGTCCGCCTATTGCCGAATGTTTGCTTGGGGAGAATCTCTAACGCACGATTCTCTCGATATCATCCGACATGTGCGCAATTGGGTAAAGATCTGGGTACACGTGGGGACATTTTAGAACATCGAAGTCACTGTCCTGCTCCTGAAACCACTGTGTCACCATCTGACCCTGGCAGCATGGCTTAATATCCTGCTGGAAGCAGTCCTCTCTATCAGGAAATCACCACAAACATGCACGGGTCTGCCTGGTCCTCACTGATGTTAAGATACCTCGTGACATCCAAATGCTGTTCCAGAGGAAGTAAGAAAGTAAGTATTTTCCATGAAAACAAACCCCACACTATTACACCGCCTCCACCAATTTTTACAGTTAATGGTAGATAACTGGGATCCGTCAATTGGTGCTGTTGATGCCATATTCTGGCTAGTCCATCGGCGTGCATTAACTAAAAACATGATTCATCAGATCAGGCGCCCTTTCTCCTGTCCTTAAAGCTATCTTTGAATGAGCGGTAGGGTTCATCTTCTGCGATAGATGGCACAAAAAATCACTCCTTGGGCGTGGCTTTTACGTCTTGATTGACTGTCCCATAAGTTGGCGTCAGCGAATAACTGGAGGCCTCACCATATTCAGAATGGAAGCGGTCTCTCATTGGATTGACAATGAAAAGACAAAATAGGCGCTGTTTCGTTTTAACCAATGACGTTATTCGGGAGTGGAGCTCAGTAAGTAGGCGGGGTTTGCATAGCTCAAATTCAGGGGTTCTCTGCTAATGTACATATTTTCTCTTCAAAAAATGAACGTGCAGTAGAATTTATCTGCTCTATGAAAGACAAGATTCTAATCTCACTTTTGCCCCTATTAACTGATTTCTATTTGATTCAGGTAATTAGAAAAATCAGGCAGAAATAAGAGATTTCGTTGCTTCCAGACAGAAACACTGCTATGTTAACTTATCGCGTCATCTAGCGCCAAATTGGAATGCTTTCGAGTCAGATAAATTGAATTAAAAAAAAATCTAACACATTTTTTGGGAATAATAACTGTGGCACATATTAGCAACGGGTCGTTTTTTACGCTTTCCAGCCGTAGGTTGAAGAAGCATACATGCTCCAGCTTTGTCCGTCTGTCCGCACGATAAATCGCGTGAAAATGGTTCGATTTCAATGAAATTTTAGTATATGGTAGGGGACCACTGGGGACGAACCCTATCGAAAATGGAAGAAATGGGATCAAAGGTCAGGACATAGGAGCGGGATCCATTCCATTGCCCTTATGCGTCATAACTTACGTAAAAATGCTTCGATTGCGACAAAACTTTATCATGTTGTTCCGGAGGTATGCTGAACCGGTTATGTTGAATATCATCGAAATGGAAATGGGGTCAAAGGTCAGGGCACAAGAGCGAGATTTATTCCACAGCCATTATCCTCATAACTTGAGTAATAATTGGAATGTGTATCATAATCAATGCGTTGCATGATTTCACTAACTTGTGATTTGTGCTCAAAATTTCAAACACTACAAAGTGTTTCGGGAAAATGTGTACAAAATCAGAGCACATGAGCGAGATTTATACCACAGCCGTTATCCTCATAACTTGACTAAAAATGATTCAATGGCGACAAAACTTTAGTATGTTGTTCCGGAGATATACTGAATCAATTGTGTTGAATATTATCGAGCAAGAGCCCGAAAGCTGTAGAATATTTACTGCAGTTCGGGCTCGAGCTCTTAGAGAGAGATAATTTTTTTTATTTATAAATGTCATTTTATATGCCGATGTGAATCGCCAGTTTGAAGATTACAGTAAAATCATTTAGGAAGACCTAAAATGAATCAAAATTTCAAACACTACAAAGTAATAGTCTTCGGGAAAATGTATTTACATTGTAGATATATGGTAGGAGATTAACCCTAACACTCATTCAAAGACAGCCTTAAGGGTTGAATTCTGAAGCTCCCGTGTCCTGTGCGGACCAGTTTTTTAGCTTTTAGCAGAGACAAGTGGTGCACGAAGGGAACGTCTGCTGACATATAGCGCATGCGCGTCAATGTGTGGTGGATTGTGTATACTGAAATCCTCCTTTCGACACTACTGTTGTACTGCACGGTTACTTGACGCAATGAAGTTAGTCTGTTACCTCGTGCAATCCTCTCCAGCTGCCGTTGCCTATGAACATCGACCAGTTGCTTCAGCCCACAGGACAACAGTTGACTGCTTGTGTTGTTGTTTGTGCATCCATTGGGGCAACAGGGGGCATCTGCACCTCCCCCTCGAAATCAGACCAGACTCTTTCTGTTTTTTTGGGAGGTACTACAAAGATTTTAGCGATAAAAGTCATTCTTATTTTTCTGTAGACCTTCTGAATTCGTGTGTATGCAGTAAAAATCGAAAAAAAGTTGAGAATTTCCAATAAAAAAAAGCGAAAAGTTTTTCAGGCCGCTCCAATGGCCCAATGGTCTAAGCGGTGGCTTCTGATCATTCGTCCGAGATGGGTCGGGGTCCGAATCCCTGTGAGGCATGGATGTTGTTTTTGTGTTACTGCACTGGCTCTCTCCCATCTCTGGAACCAGCGGCCGTAAATCAGGAACGGGCGACTCCTTATAGCCACTGAGTTGCTCACGGTCGTCGTTAAACTTCCAATAAAAAAAAAAAAAAAAAAAGGTAAAGAAAAGAAAATTACAGTAGAAAGTAATAAGGAAATTTTTGATTACATGTTGGAGAACAGCATACAGTACAGTAAAGTATGAAAGGGGAAGAAATGGAACACATGTCATCCTTTCTGCGCAACAATTAATCACTGCTGGACAAAGATCTTTCGAAAATTTTCGAAGAACTTTGTCTTGCGGGTGTTCTTCCATTCTTGATGACCTATTGAATGACCACTCGGGTTTTGCAGCGTATATGACACAAGTGGCCAAAAGGATCAAAAGAGAGAGAAAGAAATTTCGTCTATGTCCTAACATGCTGCCTAATTTCATTTATCCATCTATTTTATTCAGTTTTGGGGTCATCTGGTTTCCGATGAAATTTATGTGTTGAATGCGTGTTAAAACATGTTAGATGCCAAGAAGGCACAGAGTAAATTTGCATGGGTTGTTTGTATATAAATTTATGTTTACGATCTATTGAAAATTAAGCTATGGGCGTCCATGTGTGTACACCACTGATTGTACTCCCTCGATACAGCTGTTCTTGCATTGAGTGTATATCGATATGTTTTTGCATTGATTGTATATCGATATGTTTTTGCATTGAGTGCATATTGATAAAAGACTAAAAGTTATGGGTCATTCCGATAGTTCAATGCATTCAAAGGGGAAACAATAGTTGAACTAAAAAGAATTTTAAGGAAAAGATCCTTAAAGAAAAAAATACATCAAGAAACAAATAGTGAATAATTCTTCCAATGCGCTGAAGAAAATACTAATAAGTTCTGCTAAAGAAATTTGCGAAAGTACAGAGAAAAATAAACCAAGAAAGGGTAAGAAAATGAAATGTGGTAATACATGGTGTTTTTTTATGTAAGTGCACTATTTTGATAAACAATGTGGAAGAAATGTTCTTCTCATAATATGTGGGTAATACGTCATGATATAATCAACACAGCGATCAGACATCGCTGTGTTGATTATATCATGGCACTATTTGGATTTTACGCCATTTTTCTCCAAAGCGTGTGACATGAGTTGTGAGTTGATTGTCGTTGAGTTCGAAAGCTGACAATTCATTATGGCGAGTTTGACACTGTAACAACGTGTTTTAGTGATTGAAACACTTTATGAAAATGGATCGTCCATTGTGGAGACCCGAAGAAAATTATGAAATCCATTTGGTGTTCATCATGGGCCTTCAACAAAGCAAATACGGCGTGTACTGAAAAATTTCGAAACACTCTACACACAGCAAGATGTGAAAAAGTCTGGCAGACAGCGTACATAGAGCATATACCCAAGAAAGCATGGATGCCGTAAGAGAAACTGTTGGTGACAATCCAGGAACTTCCGTTAGACGTCGTGCACGAGATGTAGGCGTTTCTCAGTCCAAGGTATGGAAAATTTTAACGAAAGTTTTGGATTTTCATCCGTACAAAATCCAATGAACACAACAGCTGCAAGAAAATGACCATGAACGTCGTTGTGTATGGAGTACAAAGGTGCTACAGTTCCATAATGACAATTTTGCATTTGTTCAAAATGTAATGAGGAGCGACGAAGCTCATTTCGACATCAGTGGTACCCACTGATGTCGAAAACGGCTGTTCTGTTAGCAAACAGAACAGCCGTTTTGGGGGATCAGAAAATCCAAAGATAATTCATGAACGACCTCTTCATCCCCGCAAAGCAACTGCTTAGTGTGCAATATGGAGTGCAGGCATTATTGGACCATTATTTTTTCGAGGATGCTAGTGAAACTGCGATTACTGTAAATTCTGAACGACACTGTGCGATGATGCAAACTTTTTTCTGCCTGAAATTAATCCACAAGGTTTACAGCACATGTCATTTCAACAAGATGGCGCCACATGTCATACGGCTCGTGCAACGATGGGACTTCTGAAGGACGTATTTCCAGGCCCAATAATGCCATAATCTGGTGATTTTGATTGGCCCCCTTGTTCCCCTGATTTTTCCCCTTTGGGGCTACTTAAAAGAACGAGTCTACGCTAACAAGCCCACAACGATTCAACTGCTTAAGGAAAACATTCGTGAAGAAGTTGAACAAATTACCCCCGAAATGTGCACAAACGTTATGTGGTCGAAAGGGTCCGTATTTGCGGCTCAGCCAGAGCTGGTCATTTTTTTGATTGGAGGTTTAACGACCACCGTGAGAAACTCAGGGGGCTATAACTAATCGCCCGTCCCTAATTTAGGGCCACTGGTTCCAGGGAAGGGAGAGAGCCAGTGCTGCAAGACAAACACAGCATCCATGCCACACCGGGATTCGAACCCGGACCCATCTCGGACGAATGATCAGAAACCATCGCTTAGACCACTACGCCACCGGGGGCGGCGGCGGTCATTTGGACGATATCATGTTCTATACATAATGACATTACATAAGTAAACGATTCGTAAAAACATATTACATTAAACATTCTTTATTAACGAGTTGTTGCAAAACAAAATGGTGCCCTTACATAAGAAACACCCTGTAGTATGTACAGGTGTAGGAGGCCATGAAGAAAAAAAGAAATTGAGGTTCATAGGCTTATAAAGGAAAGCAAGAGACAGAGACATATGGAGAAATTGAAAAGCTAAGAAATGTGAGGCCAAAATATCAAAAAAGAAAATTTAGGGTATAAGATAGATGGCGGAGGGAAGTATATTAAAATGCTGAAGATGAGAGAGGGCGAAAATCCGCTTACGGAATAACTAAGAAAGAAAAAAACATCTGAAGACTTCTGTGATATGGACCTTATTAGAGATAAGTCGGAAATATTTCACCAAAGCATGTAGAAATGAAAGCACGGTAAAAAGAATGCTTTGAAGAGCTGTTCATTAACGAAAATAATAAACTAATGAAAAAAAAGGGCGAGAGCATCAGCCCCGTAAAATAAATTACACGGAAAGAAATGAAAGCAGCCATGCGCAAGATGAGAAATGACAAGGCCCTCAAGAGTGATAATTGCGATGGTAAAATCTTAGGGAGACTAAGGAGTAAAATGGACACCGGAATTATTCAGTAAGGTTTAGAGATAGAGAGATTTAGGACTCTCGGGAAGAAAATGGTAATAGCGTCAGGTATTCTGGAACTTCGTGTTACTACAAAGGCATAAAACTGATTTTTCTTCTGAATGCATTTGAGAGAAGAAGAGACAAAAAATTCGGAGAGAAGTTTAGAAGTAAATATTATTCAGTTTTGTTTTATTGACGGTATAGAAACCACGGGTACAGCCTTCATAGTGAGACAGTGATGTGAAAGATAATTAGGAAAGAAAACAATCCCTGCCATACAGTTGTAGATTTGGAGAAATCATATTACGCAAGGTTACATGAAGTCATGTGCTGGGCATTGGAACAAAAGGTATTTTTAAGCAGTCAAGAACTACACTGGTAAAACTACTGTTAACTTTGGACTTTACCACGGAGTAGACCTCAGCCCATTATTTTTTATAACTATTTCTGAGTGAAAGTGACTATCTCGGCTGAAAATAATTATCTTGGATGCATTGCCGGTATGAAAGTAACGCTATCGGTATACAGGCTGATAGACACTTCGACTATCTCGGATGCACTGGCTGATAGACACTTTGACTGTCTCGGATGCACTGGCTGATAGACACTTTGACTGTCTCGGATGCACTGGCTGATAGACACTTTGACTGTCTCGGATGCACTGGCTGATAGACTCTTTGACTGTCTCGGATGCACTGGCTGATAGACACTTTGACTGTTTTGGATGCACTAGCTGATAGACTCTTTGACTGTCTCGGATATACTGGCTGAGAGTTACTTTGACTATCTTGGATGTACTGGCTGATAATCGCTTTGACTATCTAGAATGCGCTGCCTGTGTGAAAGTGACCCTCTCGGACATACTGGCTGAGTGAAAGTGACTATCTCGGCTGAAACTAATTATCATGGATGCATTGCCGGTATGAAAGTAACGCCATCGGATATACAGGCTGATAGACACTTCGACTATCTCGGATGCACTGGCTGATAGACACTTTGACTGTCTCGGATGCACTGGCTGATAGACACTTTGACTGTCTCGGATGCACTGGCTGATAGACACTTTGACTGTCTCGGATGCACTGGCTGATAGACACTTTGACTGTTTTGGATGCACTGGCTGATAGACTCTTTGACTGTCTCGGATATACTGGCTGAGAGTTACTTTGACTATCTTGGATGTACTGGCTGATAATCGCTTTGACTATCTAGGATGCGCTGCCTGTGTGAAAGTGACCCTCTCGGACATACTGGCTGAGTGAAAGTGACTATCTCGGCTGAAACTAATTATCTTGGATGCATTGCCGGTATGAAAGTAACGCCATCGGATATACAGGCTGATAGACACTTCGACTATCTCGGATGCACTGGCTGATAGACACTTTGACTGTCTCGGATGCACTGGCTGATAGACACTTTGACTGTCTCGGATGCACTGGCTGATAGACACTTTGACTGTCTCGGATGCACTGGCTAATAGACACTTTGACTGTTTTGGATGCACTGGCTGATAGACTCTTTGACTGTCTCGGATATACTGGCTGAGAGTTACTTTGACTATTTTGGATGTACTGGCTGATAATCGCTTTGACTATCTAGGATGCGCTGCCTGTGTGAAAGTGACCCTCTCGGACATACTGGCTGAGTGAAAGTGACTATCTTAGACATACTGGCTGAGTGAAAGTGACTGTCTCGGATATAAACTGGCTGGGTGAAAATGACTCGGATATAAACTGGCTGAGTAACAATGACTATTTTGCATGCACTAGCTGAATGAAAGTGACTATCTCGGACCGACTATCTAGTAAAAGTGACTATCTCAAATGAGCTGGTTGACTGAAAATAACTGTCTGGGATGCGTTGGCGAAATGAAAGAACTCCCAAGTAACTCCGATGCAATTGGCTGAGTGAAAGTAACTATCTCGGATGTACTGGCTGAGTGAAAGTAATTATCTCGGATGCACTGGTTGGGTGAAAGTGACTACCTCTGCATGCAGGCTGTGTGAAAGTGATGACCTGGGACATACTAGCTGTGTAAAAGTGACCATCTCAGATGCACTGGTTATGTGAAAGTGGTTATCTGAAATGTTCTGGCTGTGTAAAAGTGGCAATTTCGAATATACTGGCTAAGTGAAAGTGACTGTCTCGAATGCACTGGCTGTGTGCAAGAACTATCACATATACTCTGGCTGAAAGTGACTATCTCGGATGCAATCGATGAGTGAAAGTGACCACCTCGGATGCACTGGCCGAGTGAAAGTGACTATCGCGGATGAACTGGCTGAGTGACCGTGGTTATCTCGAATGCACTGGTGTAGCAAAAAAGTGCCTAAAGGCGCACTATAGAAGATTTTGTATGTGGATGATTTATTCCATCAGAGTAAGCAGAAGAAAGCCCAAAATATTTATAGAATTGCAAATGGCTGTGAAGATAAATGTGACTAAAACCGGAATGGTGTTTATCTCAAAAAGTCTGCAAGAATATATTTTAGCACATGATACGGAAAACAAACACTAATAGAACAGTTTAAACATTTGAGTTCAACCATATATTAGTTGTACAAATAAGTTTTAAAGCGTGTTATGTGTGACGTAAACCGCTAATTTATATATGTGACGTATACCGCTAATTTATATATCCGACGTTCCCCCTCGTTGTTTTCATGTGACTGTAACTGGTCCAGAGTATACAAGAAAGATGACACCGAGTTTTCGGGATTAATAAGCACGTCTTTTGAATCCGTTCTGATGCAAATTAAACTTATCAAAGATATTCAAAGTCAATGGAACCGATACGGAAAACAATAGTACCTGACGGAAGAAAGAAGTTTTTCAATCGGGTTTTTAATCCCTTAGATATTGCTCTAAACGGAATCGAGAGCTTACGCCCTCTGGTTGCAGACTTGTGCGTTAAAAAAGACACGAATTTATATGAGAAACATTTCGCACCGGAAACGCTCTCTAACACAGAAAGAATTTTTCAAATCGGACTTTTGAAAACAAAGATATCGATAAAATTAAGATGTGACTTTACGTCCCCTGGTGGGAAAACCATGCGTTACTTTAGGAAGAAAGTATTCTCAAAAGGTTTTTTCCATATGAGCGGTATCGGTCCAAGAAAAAGAAATTAGTCGAGTTTTCAGGAGCCCAGATTTTGTTACAAATACATCAGAAGCAGAAATTATGCTCCCTGGTGGCCAAACCATTCTTTACCAAACATTAGAAATTATGTGGAAAATATTTTCTATCAGGTCTTGTATGCGATACAGGAAGAAATTTTCAAATCGGAGGTTTAGAAGCAGAAATAACGCAGAAAACGCAATTTACCTTTGTGCACCCTAGCGGAAAGTCTATGATTTACTCGAAAATTTTGAATTTGTTGGAAAAACATATAGCATCGGAAACACTATCCAAAAAAGAAGGGATTTTTCAAATCAGACTCCTAGAAGTAGAGATATTGACAAAAATAAGATATACATCTACGCCTCCTGGCGTACAAACCATGCATCATTTCAAGAAGAAAATGTTCCTAAAATGTTTGTCGACGTCAGTAATATCAGTCAACAAACGACTTTTTTTTCAGTCGAGATTATAGAACCTCATATTTTGCTGCAAATACATTAGAAGCGGAAATTAAGACTTACGCCACCTGGTGGCCAAACCATTTTTTTTTCAAAAAATAGAAATTGCAAAGGATTTCCCACCAGGAGTTCTATCTGGTGCAGATATAGTTTTTCAAATCGGAGATTTAGAAGCAGAGAAAAACGCAATTTACCTTTACGCCCCCTAGCGGAAAGTCTATGAATTACTTGAAAATTTTGAAATAATATGAAAAACATGTCACACTGGAAACACTATCCAGCAAGAAAGATGACACCGAATTTTTGGGTGTAATAAGCACGTCTTTTGAATCCATTCTGACGCAAATTAAATTTATCAAAGCTATTCAAAGTCAATGGAACCGGTATGGAAAACAATAATACCTGACGGAAGAAAGAAGTATTTCAATTTTAATACCTCAGATATTGCTGTAAACGGAATCGTGAGCTTACGCCCTCTAGTTGCAGACTTGAGCGTTAGAAAAACATGAATTTATATGAGAAACATTTCGCACCGTAAACTTTCTCCAACACAGAAATAATTTTTCAGATCGGACTCCTAGAAACAGAGATATCGACAATAATAAGATGTGACTTTACGTCCCCTGGTGGGAAAATCATGCCTTATTTTAGGAAGAAAGTATTCTCAAAAGGTTTATCCATATAAGCGGTATCGGTCAAAAAAAAATAATAAAAATAAAAAAAATTAGTCGAGTTTTCATGAGCCCAGATTTTGCTACAAATGCATCAGAAGCAGAAATTAACACTTGTGCACACTGGTGGCCAAACCATTCTTTATCAAACATTAGAAATTATGTGAAAAATATTTTCCATCAGGTCTTGTATGCGATACATGAAGATTTTTTCAAATCGGAGTTTTAGGAGCAGAAATAACGCAGAAAACGCAATTTACCTTCGTGCCCCCTAGCGAAAAGTCTATGATTTACTTGAAAATTTTGAATTTATAGAAAAAACATTTCACATCGGAAATACTATCCAACAAAAAAGTAATTTTTCAAATCGGACTCCTAGAAGTAGAGATATTGACAAAAATAAGATATACATCTACGCCCCCTGGAGAGGAAACTGTGGAATATTTTAAGAAGAAAATATTCCGAAAAGGTTTATCGATGCGAGTGGCATCAGTCCACGAAAGAATTTTTTCAATCGATATTTTAGAAGCTCAGATTTTATGGCAAATACATCAGAAGCAAAAATTAACACTTACGCTCTCTGGTGGCCAAAGTATTCTTTACCAAAAATTAGAAATTACATGCAAAAGATTTTCCATCAGGAGGTGTATCCTCTGGCGAAAAAAGTTTTCAAATTCGAGTTTTAGAAGAAAAGTAATCGGGAAAAAGGTAATTTACTCTTACGCCAACTAGCGGAAAATTTATGCGCAATTTGAAAATGTAACTATATCTAAAATACTCTTCGACATAAATAGAATCGAAAGATAAAATAATCTTTTCAATCGGATGTTTAGAAGCAAATATATGGAATAAAAGTATTTTGAATTCGACATCATCTGCATTTACACCTTCTAGCGGCGAATCATGGCTGGAATCCGTTAGCTGCCCATCCGATGGCGGAAATTGATAGATAATGAGGGAAATATTTTTATTTGTAAAGGTATTGTTGTTTTTTCTCAAGTTACATGTTGCGTTGTCTTAAAACGCTTTAAAACTTATTTGGAAACCTGATAAATGGATGGAAGCCGTGAGAAGGTGGTGAGGGGAAGAGTATGAGCAAAGTAGAATAAATAAGGAAGATATATCAGGTGTAACTTCTGACAAGAAAACTCCAATAAATTTGAAATCAAAGGAGCACAGTATAGCTGTAGTACCCAAGGTACTTAGTATTTAGATGAGAAACTTGGCAACCCGGAAAAAATATAACGAACAGCTGGAAAGGCCACAAATGAGGGTAGATACATAAAGGGAACGTCAAGCAGAGGACGTATAAAGGATGACAAGAGCTTAGAGTTGAAAATTCAGTGATAATTAAGAAAGAGCCTTCTGCAATCGGTCAGGCGTGTCTGAAGAAAGGAAGAAGAAAATTCTGTTCGAAAAGCAGTGGAAATTGAAGTGCCAGAGAATTCAGGATTAGGAAGACAAAAAATGTTATGGATAAAAATAATGGAGGGCATGAAGGAGACCAAAGACAAAGAATGCCCAGAAAAAAAAAGGAAAAATAACGAAACATTTAAAAATGAATGGAGTATATTTATACAAGCGCTATTCTGGTTCTAAAATTGCCTGAAAGAGAAAGATGAAGAAGAAGTGAAAGGAGGTGATGTCTATAGACAGACGAATGGACATACTAAAGCAAATCGTAAAAAAATTTGCACACCCTGTATATCAAAAGTTATTCTGGAAAAAAAAAAGACATTTTATGATAAAGTGATTTTTTTTTTTTTTTTTTTGGTTGAAGGTTTAACGACCACCGTGAGCAACTCAATGGGCTATGAGCAGTCGCCCGTCCCTAATTTAAGTCCAGTGGTTCCAGGAAAGGGCGAGAGCCAGTGCCTTAAGACAAACACAACATCCATGCCTCAACTGGATTCGAACCCGGACCCTTTCTCAAAGTGATATTTCAAATTTAGTTTTTCTGGAGTAGCTGTTTTTATAAGAGCATCAAATAATCTGGAGGAAATCGCCTTTCATTAATTTAAGGCTGATAGTTCCGTGGCGGACAACTCACCAAATCAGTAGAAAAGAATGAAAAAAAAAAAAAAAGCTATTTTCCATTTGACAAATAGTGAGCACATAATTTGAATGTCGCTTCTTTTTATTCAAGCGTAAAAATTATTGTTTTTTAGTACTTCTAAAACAAGGTGAAATTGTACAACCCTAATTTTGGGCTAGTGGCTCCAAGAAAGAGAAAGAAAATAAAAAAAAAACCGTAACCATTTCCCGGATTCAAGTCTGCAATTAGAAATTAGAGTCGTCAACATAGGTGTGCTCTTTATCTTGCTGATAGGGAATTTAAAGAGATAAAAACAAACAAACAGATGCGAATATTTTATTCTCTTTCCGCTTTTGTTAGATCTTCCATACATCGGTATAATTCCTTTTAATTCCGGTGGAAATGCAACCGAGATTGAATGAGCACCCTACCCTCTTCTTGGCTTCCTTACAAAAAAGCTTTTCGTGGAAGTTTTTGTTTCTATGGCAACGTTTTTCTGCAGCTGACAAAAGTTTCGCATAAATAAGGACGCTTGCAACTGATACGTTGCCAACACTAACTTTTTTGCCCTGTCAATGATTTTTTTTATTATTATCCGTCTTCACTGAACTTTGTTACTACCGATTTCAGTCACATCAGTTATCTCACCACTTTTTGCGGGAGATTGATGAAGCTCGAAGTGGCAAGTGTTCCTAGAAGAATGACTGATGACACTTAGAACCATTTGGAGTGATTTTTTTGAACAATATCATTGTGCCCGTCAGTTCAGACATAGGAAACCGCGATTCCGAGGAATTCGCGGTCTTTTCACTTAACACCCTGATAAACTTTCCTCGCGTGTTATTTATTACTTGCTTTATCATAACAGTGTCCATCGGGAACTTGACTCCCATCAAACGCCGTGGAAAATTTATACTCATATTCGTCAGATACAGCAAAACAGTTTTTATGGAGTAAAATCAATAAGTAAGCACTCAGTAAGCGATGAGGGTTTTATTGGATATCAGTTAGCTCTTCTTTACGCATTTTCAGGAATAAAATGCATGACGAAATGTTATTAGCCATCTCTACTTAACAATTAATTCATACACCCGATGTCAATCAGGAACACCAAACAGAAGTCATCGCTCTTTCCACGTTAATATATGTATTAATTCATGCACTCGACGTGTATGAATTAATTACTTATTCGCCTTCTAGTTATTTGCTCAGTTGCTGCTTTCCACCTTTGGTGAATCCCAAAGATTGTGCGGAGCTCCATGAAGCAACCTGCCATGTGGTTTGGCAGTTAATCACATGTGAGTCTGGAGAATTCGAGGCCTCGGTGGTGCAGTGGTAGCATGTCCGGCGTGTAACTGGAAGACCCTGGGTTCGATTCCCGATGGCGGTCGATGAGAATTTTTCCGCGACTCACTTATTAACGTGGAAAGAGCGATGACTTCTGTTTGGTGTATTTAACAAATTTAGTATCTCTTTACATCCTGTTAGGCTTCCGCTGTGAAACGGCATTATTGAGTGTATTATAACAAGTTTTTTTTTTTTTTTTTGGAAGGGGTTATAACTGTTTATTGCATAGGCGACGAGACAGCAGCACATTTGTCTAGCAAAGCAAAATAGCTGATTCTAGTTGAGGGAGATGGCACAGTGCGTGTTGTAGTTCAACGAAACAAAAGCAGCAACAGGAGTTCAGCGCAGATTTCGCACAATATACCTCCTTGAAAAATGATACACTATTCTCGACAAAAGGAATGGTGGCGGAAGATCACGTGATTGTTGAAGAAAGAAGTCCGAGAAAGTGTTCGCAGCCTCCCGAAAGACCACATATTGTGCAAGTCAAGTTTCAAGTTCCACAGCCAAGAACATGGAAAATTCTGCGACAGTGACTTGTTTTCAAACTGTACAGACTTTGAATTCCGCTGGTATTAAGCGAAACTTATAAATGCAACTGATGTGACTTTTGCTATAGTTGTACGCAGTGCGATCAAAAAGTTCCGAGACTAGTGTGACGTACCTGCCAGCAGGACGCACACGACATAAAGGCAGATAGCAATCAGAACAAACGTCCGCGTAGCTCAATTGGTAGAGTGACTTATTCCGGAATGAGGGGATCCGGGTTCGAATCCTGGCGTGGACAGAAATGACGGAGAAATTTAGTTCGTTATAATGGCCCCCGAACTTTCCGGATGACCCGGCCGTTCAAAATCTCGCATTGGTGTGATGTTCTTTCCACACCGCGAGATAGGTAAAACTCAGAGAATCCCTTCTCCAGCGCTTCGAAAAATAAAAAAAGTGTGTGATGTTGCATTCCACACACTAGATTGACTGGGAGTTCTCGAGTGCACGTTCTACAGCGGATGGCTGCCTGCAACGATTCATGGTCACGGCTGACTCGTGGGCCATGCCCCCGGCCCTCTTTCGGGGGAGGGGGTATGTGACGTATCTGCCAGCAGGACGCACACACGACATAAAGGCAGATAGCAATCAGAACAAACGTCTGCGTAGCTCAGTTGGTAGAGCGACTTGTTCCGGAATAAGCGGACTCGGGTTCGATTCCCGGCGTAGACCAGAAATGAAGGAGAAATTTACTTCGTTGTACTAGGTACGTAGCGCGCCAACAGAGGACAGTATGCGAATGCGCAAGCAGCGGTCGAGGGTACGTGACCTTTATGAGTCATTGTGCTGAGTGGCGTCGTTCTCTGAACATCGATAGCTGTGCTGCACGATATTTGGTGACCACGTGCAAAACACAGCTGCGATTTCGGTATGGACTACAAACTAGATCAGCGAGCGAACATCAAACTCGGCAAATCGGAAACGGAGACGTATGAAATTTTCCTGTCGCGGGTCATCACTGAGGACGAGACTTGGATCTACGGTTACGACCCGGAGACCAAACAACAGTCGTCGCAGTGGAAGAGCCCGCCATCTCCACAACCGAAGAAGGTCCGACAGGTCCGGAGCCCAACTAAAAGCATGCTCATCGGGTTCTTCGATATTTGTGGGGTTGTGCACCGTGAATTCGTCCTCCAGGGCCAGACCGTCACCGCCCTTTTTTACTGCGATGTTCTGCGGCGTCTTAGGGAGGAAATTCGCCGTAAACGACCTGAAATACGCGCAGGGACGAATACCTGCTCCATCACAACAATATAGCAGCTGACAGAGCGTTAGCAACACGCCAGTTTTGCAGCCGCAACAGCATGAATACCTTTCCTCGCCCGCCTTAATTACCGGATTTGCCCCCCTGCGGCTTCTTTCTGTTCCCGAAGATGAAGCTGAAGCTAAAGGGTCGACGTTTTGAACGGTGTTTGACACGATTTGCTAACAGGACTTCCAGAAAGCGTTCAAACAATGGCAAAAACACTGGCAGCGGTGTATCGCTGCCCAAGGATACTACTTTGAGGAGATCATGACTAAACTTAAGTAACGTAAGTACTTTTTTGTACACTAAAGCGCAATTGAATTAGAGACAGATAACGTTATGCAAATGTGGCGCTGTGGGCGGCCCTGTAAACAGAAACGACATGACGTATGCAGCGATGCAATATATGGAGTGATGCTACGGGAATCAGTAAGAGTCGGACGCAGTAAGACGAAGGATCTAAGCGCATTTGATCGTGGCAAATTGTCGGGGCCAAACAAATGGGTCACTCCATCTCGGAAGTCGTGCAGGCACTGCGATTTTCACGCGCCACTGTGTCATGGGTGCACCGTGAGTACATCCAATCCGGTAAAACCATCCCTTCGAAGGCCATCTGCCGTGGACAACAGCGTGTGGATGAGCGAGGCCATCGTTGGCTAACTCGCACTGTAACAGCGGAAATACAATCCACAGTGCCAGAAATCACTCAGCAATTTAACGCTGGTGCACAAAAACGTGTAAGCAGCCACACCATCCAGAACCATCTCCTCGTTATGGGGTATATAAGCCATCGTTCCACAAGGGTACTGCTGCTGACCACACATCACAGGGTGCAAAGATTAGCATGGGCGCCGGAACATCGCCACTGGACCCTAGGTATGTGGGAAAATGTTGCCTGGACTGATGAGTCGAGATTCATATTGGTACATGCGGATGGCAGGATACGAGTACGGCGCAAACCACATGAAGCGATGGATCCTTCTTGCCAGCAGGGTACTCTTCAAGCTGGTGGGGGTGACATTCTCGTCTGGGGAGTGTTAACGTGGACTGAAATGGGACCCCTGGTACGTGTGACATCGTCCATCACAGGTCAACGTTACAGTGATATCCTGGACGACCATTTGCTCCGGTTTGTGCGTCTTCAACATCCCACAGGGGACCTCATCCTGCAACAAGACAATGCACCGTGCCATCGCTCCCGAATTGTATCCGAATGGTTGGATGAACACTCCACCGACGTGACCTCGCTTCCTTGGCCAGCTAGGTCACCTGACCTCAAATCCCATCGAGCACATTTGGGATGCCATCGAGATAGATGTTTGAGTCTCTGACCCGACTCCATAAAATCTTCGTGAACTGTGGGAGGTTGTTCAGGGGTCGTGGATCCGTATGGCTTCCCAATGCTTCCGGTGTCTTGTAGAGTCCATGCCGAGACGAATCGCCGCCGTCATCAGGGAGAAAGATGGTGCTGCCCGTTACTAGACAGGTATCTCTAATTCAATTGCTCTTCAGTGTATATAGGCTTAGTTTCGGAACTTTTTGATCGGATATCGAATTCCACAGCCTCGAACGTCAAGGAACTTAACACCTCTAGACTTTGCTTTATCGGAGGCTACGTTAAGCATACTATCTACATTCCTCTGATGCCCAACAGCGTTGCTCAGTTGAAAACCTAACTCTCCGAAGCCATGATGCAAGTGGACGTTACAGTGCTACTTAGGGCCTGGCAGGAACTGGATTATCGTTGGAGTACATTGTTAACAAGGAGAGCATACTAAAAATATGCAAACAAAATTAATAATATGCACTAAAGTAGCAATTAGAAACAACTACCTAATAACATAATGGACTGTTCTTGGCCTCCAAGACAACCTCGATTCGATGTTGCATGGATTTAACGAGGTGCTGACATCGTTCTACTGGTAGGTATGTTCAGACAAGCAGATGTGATGGTGTACGTCAATTGACTAACGTCCGCTGAAGGAGCATCTCTGACTCTCTCAATCTCACCCCACAGGTGTTCAATTGGGCTAAGCTTTGGAGACTGTGTGGGACATTTTAGAACTTTGAAGTCACTGTTGTGCTCCTGGAACCGCTGTGTGGTGATCTGAGCCTTGTGGCATGGCGCACCATCTGGCTGGAAGTATCTTTCTCCATCAGGAGACACCATGCACATACACGGACCTCAATATACCTGGTGGCATCAAAATGCTGTTTCCGAGGTAATAAGTAACCCAATGCCCAGCATAAAAGCAGAGCCCAGACCATTATGTCTAATTCGTACGACTCCGCCAGATGTTTTTATTATCTCCTCGAATCACCTTGGAACGCTGGAAAGGTAATCATCCATGATTCTCTGCACAGCACAAAACAGATCTATTTTTGTGGTTATTGTATCCATATCATTTTCATGAGAGTTGTTATAAATGGGCTGCTCACTGGGCAAGTTCAATACTCAGCATTTAAGCGGAAATGGGAAGTGAGTCCTTCGACACAACACATCCACACTTCAGCATCAGAACCGAGCGACTATAAGACACCTTGTTCGCGCTGAAGAGACAACAGGTAGTACAGTGAAACTTCCATTAACGGACACTTCTTAATAGTGGACGTCTCTCTGTAACGAAAAATTTTTTATTCCCCCGCAGAAATGCATGGCTTCTTACGGGGCATCATTCCCTTCTTAAAAGCGGACATTCTAAATAACGGACGCGAACACACTTAAAGTATAATATAACGGACACTTTGCTTCCGACTCTAGGAATTCCTAGGGGGCGTGATTCGCCCAAACTCGAAAAAGTTTTCCTTTCTGTTATTTTACCCTTCCCCATTATCTATCTTAACCGTTTTGTTCCCAAGGCTTAGTAAAATTTTAGGGTGTTATGTACCCAGGTAAGTGGCCGAAATCGCTGGAAAAAGGATTAGCGTTTGTGCTCAACAGACAATCCAATCCGACTCTCTCTTTGCATACGCACATCTGACCAGAAGAAACTGCATTCTAGCTCTTCAGGTGTTCTCAATGGGGTGAGACCTCACAAACGGGATCCAGTTGACTCAGTGAGGCTGACCCAGAGTCCCGGGCTCTTCCTATGAGGTATGAATTGATCCTTCATTCTTTGTTATTGGCTGCTTCTTTTTAAATACTGTTTATATTTTGAAATACACATTTTACGAATAATTGGAGGCGTATTTTTAGCACGTCTTTTGTAAAAAAAGGTCTTGCTTAGGTTATCGGTTTGTCCGTCCGTCTGTCCGTCAGTCCGTCCGTCTGTACCCCGAAATCTCTGCAACTATTAGTCCCATTTGAAATTTGTTTTTTGCATTGGGAAGCTTGAAATATGCGAATAATGATCCTTTATTTTGTTTTTGTTTTTTTCGATGTGCGATTTCGCCGCTAGAGGGCGTAAATGCAGATGATGTCGAATTCGAAAATACGTTTTATTCCACATATTTGCGTCTACACATCCGATTGAAAAAATTCTTTCATCTATCAATTCCATTTATGCCGAAGGGTATTTTAGATATAGCTACATTTTCAAATTACGCATAGATTTCCCGCTAGGGGGCGTAAAAGTAAATTACATTTTTCCCCGATAACTCTTCTTCTAAAACTCCGATTTGAAATTTTTTTCTTCAGCGGATACACCTCTTGATGGAAAATATTTTGCATATAATTTAAAATTTTTGGTAAAGAATGCTTTGGCCACCAGGGGCGTAAGTGTAAATTTTCGCTTCTGATGTATTTGCCATAAAATCTGAGCTTCTAAAATATCTATTAAAAAAATTCTTTCGTGGACTGATGCCACTCACATCGATAAAACTTTTCGCAATATTTTCTTCTTAAAATATTCCACAGTTTCTCCGCCTGGGGGCGTAGATGTATATTTTATTTTTGTCAATATCTCTACTTCTAAGAGTTTGATTTGAAAAATTCCTTCTTTGTTGGATAGTGTTTGCAGTGTGACATGTTTTTCATATAATTTCAAAATTTTCCAAGTAATTCATAGACTTTCCGCTAGGGGCGTAGAGGTAACTTGCGTTTCCCCATATATCTCTGCTTCTAAATCTCCGATTTGAAAAATCCTTTCTGTACCGGATACAGATCCTGATGAGAAATCGTCTGCACATAATTTCTAATTTTTTGTAAAAAAATGGTTTGGCCACCATGGGGCGTAAATCTTAAATTCCGCTTCTGATGTATTTGCAGCAAAATATGAGCTTCTAAATTCTCGATTGAAAAAAACGACGTTTGTAGACCGATACTACTCATATCGACAAACCTTTCAGAAACATTTTCTTCTTAAAATAATGCATGGTTCCTACGCCACGGGGCGTAGATGTATATCTTATTTTTGTCAATATCTCTACTTCTAAGAGTCCGATTTGAAAAATTCCTTCTTTGTTGAATAGTGTTTCCGATGCGAAATGTTTTTCCTATAAATTCAAAATTTTCAAGTAAATCATATACTTTCCGGTAGGGGGCACAAAGTTTAATTGCGTTTTGTGCGTTATTTCTGCTTCTAAAACTCCGATTTGAAAAATTCTTCCTCTATGGCATACAAGACCTGATGGAAAAATTTTTTCACATAATTTCTAATGTTTGGTAAAGAGTCGTTTGGCCACCAGGGGGCATAAGTGTTAATTTCTACTTCTGGTGTATTTGTAGCAAAATCTGGGCTCCTGAAAACTCGATTAATTTTTTTTTTCTTGGACCGATACCGCTCATATGGAAAAACCTTTTTAGAATACTTTCTTCCTAAAATAATGCATGGTTTTCCCACCAGGGGACGTAAAGTCACATCTTATTTTTGTCAATGTCTCTGTTTCTAAGAGTTCGTAAGCTCATGATTCCGTTTACAGCAATATCTGAGGGATTAAAAACCCGATTGAAAAACGTCTTTCTTCCGTCAGATAGTATTGTTTTCCATACCGGTTCCGTTGATTTTGAATAGCTTTGATAAATTTAATTTGCGTCGAAACATATTGAAAAGACGTGCTTTATTACACCCGAAAAATTCAGTGTTATCTTTCTTGTTTCTTTTGCGGTCCATAGATTTTTAACACTTCCAATATTTTGGGAGATGCTTTTCCTGGTGTCTTTTTTACGCTTTCCAACCGTAGGTTGAAGAAGTGTATATGGTCCAGCTTTTTACGTCCGTCCGGCTGTCCGCACGATAACATGTGTAAAAATGGTTCGATTTCGATGAAAGTTTAGTATGTGGTAGGGGACCACCTGGGGACGAATCCTGTTGAAATAAGACAAATGGGTCAAAGGTCACGACGTAGGAGCGGGATCCATTCCATTGCACTTATGCGTCATAATTGCGTAAATATGGTTTGATTTCAATGAAATTTTAGTATGTAGTAGGGGACCGCCTGGGGACGAACCCTATTGAAAATGGGTGAAGTGGGGTCATAGGGGCGGGATGCATTCCATTGCCCTCATGTGTCATAACGTGCGTAAAAATGGTTCGATTTCGACGAAATTTTGGTATGTAGCAGGGGACTACCTGGAAACGAACCCTATTGAAATGGGCAAAATGGGGTCAAACGTCAGGACATAAGATTGGGATCCATTCCATCGCCCTTATCCCATACTATTAAGGTGGACGTCAAGTAATTTTGTTTCCTATACTTCCAATGGAAAAACTTTTGTACACATTTTTTTCACAATTAGTGTGTTCCCAAGGATGCAAACTTGAACATCAATTAAAATAACTTCATGTTATAACTTGGAATACTTAATAATTTCTAAAACAAAGCTATAATTGTATTAAAAATCAACAACTTTTCCTTTGATAGTGTTGAAACCAGAAAAAAGATGGCGCGACCTGTACTTTTATGACGTCAGTATACAAACAAATGTTAGATTTCATAATTATGGTTATGTTTTAGAAAATATTAAGTATTCCAAGTTATAAAATGAAGCTATTTTAATCGATGTTAAAATTTTCCACCTTGGGAACGCATTAATTGGGAAGAAAATGTGCACAGATATATATACTATACATATCTGTACACATTTCTTCCCAATTAATTATACTTGACGTCCACCTTAAAGGAGCAATTCTTGTATCTATGTAAATTTTATTTTGAAAACGGCTCTAAGGATTTTGATGAAAGTCGTTAACCTACCGTTTTCTGGTACTAGAAATCGATTCAGCGTGATCTCGGCTTTAGGAAAATTCGTATAGTGGGTTAAAGAACCACCCCGAATTACAGCGTTTTTAGTGCCATGGCGTCGTCCCATTATTGTTACCCACGCTTGGAAATCTTGTGACGTCACACTCTCGTGATTGAGATGTAGGTGCGCGGTCACGCCATCTGTCTCATTACGTCACGCGCTGTGTCCACACACAGCGCGTGGCGTATTAAAGTTTTATGACGTCACACTCTTGCGAGCAGATGGTCGCAATTCCCATCTGCCTCATTAGGTCACGCGTTGTGTGCGTATGTTCTTCCGCATGATAACTCGCGTAAAAATCGTTCGATTTCGATGAAATTTTAGTATGTGGTAGGGGAACACCTGGGAAGGAACCCTATTGAAAGTGAACGAAATGGCGTCAAAGGTCAGGACATAGGAGCGGGATCCATTCCACTGTTGTTATGTGTCATAACTAACGTAAAAAATGTTCGATTTCGATTAAATTTTAGTATGTGGTAGGGACCACTTGGGGACAAACTCTATTGAAAATGGGCGAAATGGGGTCAAAGGTCAGGACATTGGATCGGGATCACTTCCTTCGTTATTATGCGTCATAACTTACGTAAAAATGCTTCGATTTAGATGAACTGTTAGTATGATGTAGGGGCCTGTTTGGGGACAAATCCTGTTGAAAATGGACGAAATGGGGTCAAAGGTTAGGACACAGGAGTGGGATCTATTCCGTAGCCCTTATGCATCATAACTTACGTAAAAATGCTTCGATTGCGACAAAACTTTATCATGTTATTTCGGATGTATACTGAACCGGTTCTGTTGAATATCATCGAAATGGGATCAAAGGTCACGACGTAGGAGCGGGATCCATTCCATTGTCCTTATGCGTCATGACCTGCGTAAAAATGGTTCGATTTCCATGAAATTTTAGTATGTGGTATGGGACCACCTGGGGACGAACCCTGCTGAAAATGGTCGAAACCGAGTCAAAGGTCAGGACTTAGTATCGGGATCCATACCATCGCCCTTATGCGTTATAACTTACGTAAAAATGTTTCGATTGAAAACTTTATCATGTTGTTCCGGAAGTATACTTTACCGGTTCTGTTGAATATCATCGAAATGGGGTCAAGGGTCAGGTCATGGGAGCGAGATTTATTCTACAGCTATTATCCTCATAACTTAAGTAATAACTTGAGTAATGATTTCTGGTATGTTGGAAAGCGTATCATAAACAATGCATTGCATGATTTTACTAACTTGTTTATTTGCGTCTTCAATATTTTGAGCCACTTCCCACAAAGAAATCCTGGGTGCGTCACTGCATAATATACGCATATTTAATTAATTATAATATCTGGAGTTCGATCACAGCGGTGTCGAAATATAATTTTTCGGTTGCTGTGTGTTAATTAAAGCACGCAAGCTTAGCGCAACTTTGAAAATGAAAAGCATAGTTCGAAAGCTACTCAGCGCAATTTCAAATTTTTACTAAATATTTGCAGCTACTTTTCCTTCTTTCTTTATTTTTCAATTAAGGAAGAGTTGAGTGGGAGGATGAAGAGAATGATTTGAACATGATCTGCACTTTCGTTTACTGTACTGTGATAGCCGAGCATCTTGGATGTCTGATAAATACACTGCAAACCAAGTAAAACAAGTAAAAACGTCACTTCCATTTAATGCTCTTATTTCTTGGAGTCATCTCACGCTCCATTAAACGCCGAAATGCACCTAAATGTTCTGTCTGAGCTGGAATCCCAATGGGGTCTGCCCACGTCTTGAACAAGACAGCAGAAATAGAAACAAAAATCGTGTTACTTTGGCAGCGGTAGAGAAACATCTTAAATATTTAAATAGAACACGTCGTGGAAAAAAAAAGTCTTTTAATGAAAATCTTCAAATGACATGCGAAGAGTTAAAGTAACGAAAGTACGGAATTTCGGGAAACAGCAACTGCAACTTTTACGGTGTAGCACGTTAAGAACCGGTAATTTCCAAGAAATCACTTTGGAAAGAAATTTCCGAGAAAGAATTTAAGACAAATGAGTTTCGTTGATTCCAATTTCCTCGTATCCGCAAGTCTGATGAACCAACGTGTAGTCTTGCTTAAATCGGTTTATTGATCTAGATCAATAAAGAGATTTTTTCAATAGTTTTCTTTCAGCTTTGCGTTTCTTCCAGCAGGAAGGTCTTATGAGCAGGAAGTGATACGCAGGCGCTTCATACTACGACGTCTGATAAATAAGATGACTTTTGGCGACGGGTTAATTATATGCAAATCGGTGTGCCAAAAGTCATTATGCTGTCCAGACTAAAGAGCGTGTTTTGGCACAGGAGTTAGAATAAAAATGCAATATGGTGTAAACAGATATACCCACTGTGGTCGATCGATGTATTAAAGATGAGACCATTCAGTGTATGGACTGACCAGCCAGGTCACCTGTCCTCAGTCCTATCGAACATGTTTGGGATGCTATTGAAAGACGTGTTGCTGGCGTGAACTCCTCTCACGCTGTTGGCGAGCTGGAGAGAAGAATGAGACACCATGCAGTGGTCTCTGTTGCCAACTGAACTCTTGGACACCATCCTCAACAACATACAACACCGCCGTCAGTCTAATATTGCCGAAATTACACTTCATACTGAGACATTTCGCCTATACAATTTTTACCATCCTTGTCCATTTTGCGCATGCTCTTTGGAAATCAATGAATCACCACAACTCTGTTCTTTCTGGAATAGCTATAACACATATTGTCGCCGCCTTTCTTGTAAATTACTCCTATAATTCTTTCGTTATGGTATGATTTGTTCCTTAACTCATCAAAAGCAGTGTACCTTTGATACTTGAAAACACCAAAACGCTAGCCTAAAGTTGGAGAATTTACGTGGGAGAACTCGTATTGTATCTGCAGGTCGCATTACGTTGGTTAAAGAACAAAATATGAGTTTTTTTATGGACAAAAAATAAGATAAGGTATATTAAACTGAAAAGTATCAGCAGAAATATAATTAAAAAAATCGGCGTCATATCAAATATATTACTTCAAAAACATAGGTAGGAATATTTATATCAAATTTTTAGGAGAAAAGCAAATAAAATTTCAAGAGGAGCTATTACTTTGAAAAAAAAAGTACAAACAAACACTAGTAAACCATCAAAACATTCCAGGAAAATACCTCCAAAAGCAGACAAACATTCAAGTCATTTCACATAATACAGTAATAAATTGCATCATTTTATCTGCATCGTTCTTTTCCGAATGATGTAGATAAAACTGCATCGTTCGAAAAAGAAAACAAAAAAGATGACACCGAATTTTCGGGTGTAGTAACCACGTCTTTTGAATCCGTTCTGATACGAATTAAATTTACCAAAGCTATTCAAAATCAATGGAACCGGTATGGAAAACAGTTGTATCTGACCGAAGAAAAAAATTTTTCAATCGGGTTTTTAAACCCGTAGATATTTCTGTAAACGGGAACGTCAACTTACGCCCTCTGATGGCAGACTTGTGCGCTAAGAAAATTTTGAATTTATATGAGAAACATTTCGCAGCGGAAACGCTCTCCAACAAAGAAATAATTTTTCAAATCGAGCTCTTAGAAGCAGAGATATCAACAAATATAAGATATGCATCTACACCCCCCCCCCCCCACGGAAAAACATGCATTATTTTAAAAAGACAGTATTTTCAAAAGGTTTTTCGATATGAGCGGTATCGGTTCATGAAATAATTTTTTCAATCCAGTTTTCAGGAGCTCAGATTTTACTGCAAATACATCAGACGTAGAAATTAACTTTTACGCCCCCTGGTGGCGAAACCATTCTTTATCAAATATTGGAAATATATGCTGATAATTTCTTATTAAGAGCTCTATCCGGTGCAGATAGAATTTTTCAAATCGAAATTTTAGAAGCAGAGATATTGAGGAAAACGCAATTTACCTTTACGCCCCTTAGCGGAAAATCTATGGATTACTTGAAAATTTAGAAGTTATATGAGAAACATTTTACACCGCTTACGCTATCTAACAAAGAAGAAATTTTTCAAATCCGACTTTTAGGGGCGGAAATATTGACAGAAATATAATAGATATGTACGCCCTCTGGTGGAGAAACCATGCATTATTTTACGATGAAAATATTCTCAAATGTTTATCGACAGGTGCGGTATCGGTCCACGAAAGAATTTTTTCAATCCAGCTTTTGGAAGTTGAGATTTTGCTGCAAATACCTACGAAGCAGACATTTAAGGCTTACGCCCCCTGGTGGCCAAACCATATTTTATAAAAAATTAGAAATGACAGTAAAACAATTTCCCACCAGGAGCTGTATCCGGTGCTGGAAGAATTTTTCAAATCGAAGTTTTAGAAGCAGAGACATTGGGGAAAGCGCAATGTGCCTTCATTCCCCTAGCGGAAAGTCGGTGAATTATTTGAAAATTTTGAAATTATATTAGAAACATGTCGCACCGGAAACTCTGCCCAACAAAGAAGATTTTTTTCAAATCGGATCATTAGAAGCAGAGATATTGACAACAACAAAATATACATCTACGCCCTGGCGGAGAAACCATGCATTATTTTAAGAAGAAAATATTCCGGAAAGGTTTTTTTACGTGAGTAGTATCGGTCGGCGAAGGAATTTTTTCAGTCGAGATTTTAAAAGCTTTGATTTTGCTGCAATTACATTAGCAGCAGAAATCAACACTTACGCCCCCTGGTGGCCAAACCATTTTTTTTTTTTGACTGAAGGTTTAACGACCACCATGAGCAACTCAATGGGCTACAAGCAGTCGCCCGTCCCTAATTTAGGGTCATTGGTTCCAGGGAAGGGAGAGAGCCAGTGCCGTAAGACAAACACAACACCCATGCCTCACCGGGATTCGAAACCCGGACCCTTCACGAACGAATGATACTAAGCCAGCGCTTAGACCACTGCGCCACTGGGGCGGCAAACCATTTTATATCAAAAATTAGGAATGATGTGCACAATATTTCCCATCACGAGCTGTATCTGCTGAAGGAAACATATTTCAAATCGGAGTTTTAGAAGCAGAGACATCTGGGGAAAAGCAGTTTGCTTTTACTCCCTCTAGCGGAGAATATATGCGTAACTTGGAAAAGTGACTATGCCTAAAATAATCTTCGACTTGAATGGAATCGAAATTGGATGTTTAGAAGTAAATATATGGATTAGAATGTGTTTTGAATTCGATATCATCTGCATTTACGCCGTCTAGCGGCGAAAGTTTGCATCGTAAAAAAAAAAAAAAAAAAAAACGAAATAAAGGATCAACATTCGCACATTTCAAGCTTCCTGATGCAAAAATAGTTTTTCAAATCGGACTATTAGTTGGAGAGATATCGTGTCTACAGACGGACGGACGGACAAACCAATAACATAAGCACGATCTTTTTTTACAAAAGACGTGCTAAAAATGATGCGTAAAAAATTATTGGCATAATCACTGCTATCGAATACAAAAACAGTTTTTCTGTTTTGACTGGTAGAAGTGTAAACACACTATATCGACAAAAATCACCGGACACCTAGAAGAGAAACACAAGATAGCATTTATTGACGTACATTAATTAGTACGGTGTCGGCCTTAATGCATGCACTGACCCTTCGAGACATGCCTTCGATAAGGTTTTGGAACACAGCGATAGGTATGCGCTTCCATTCAGTACATAATGCTGCCGCTAACTGTTGCTTAGTAGTAGGCCTTGGTTCCAAACTTCTTATGCGGCGCTCTAATTCACCCCATAAGTGCTCTATAGGATTAAGATCAGGGCTCTGTGCTGACCAGTCCACACACGATAGGGAATTATCGTCAAACCACACCGTAACAGTCCTTGTTTTATGGCTTGGTGCGTTATCCTGCTGGTAGCAACAAGTACGCCCTACCAACTCTATTACCACAGAGTTGGTAGGGCATAATTGTCCAGAATATCGAGGTAAACGTGCTGGTTAACAAGTTTGTCCACGATCACCAATGGGCAGGGACCATACCACGAAAAACATCCCCACACGAGTACACTGCCAGCTCCAAAACTGACCGTAGGAACTATACACTGTGATAAATAGCATTCCCCCAGCTGCCGCCATACCCACACACGGCCATCAGACTGATGGATCGTGTATCTGGATTCATCAGTCCATAGGATCCGTTTCCATTGATCTACGGTCCACGATAAATGTTTTTTACACCATGCTAAACAACGAGTAGTATTCCGAGTGGAGATGAGAGGCTTATGAGCAGCCGCAAGACCACGATAACACATGGAATGAAGTCCTCTGCGAATGGTACGTCTATATACCGAGGTTCCAGCTATTTTACTCACCTGTACACCGAGGTCTTGTGCAGTAGTACTCCGTTGATTAGCTATAACGACTCTCCTGAGGCTTCGACGTCTTCTATCATTGAGTTTCTTTGGTCTGGCTGTACATTTTGCTGCTTCAGGCACGCCATGTGTCTTCCACTTATTCAGTACATCCAAAACAGTTGACTTGGGTATGTTTAAACGCCTCTCGGTTTTTCTTATGGACAACCCACTAATATAACACCCAACAATCTTTCCTTTCTCAAATTTAGTGCTCTTCCGTCGCATCATTTTCACTCAACCTCACGGTGTGATATGATTGCGGTCAGCTGCAGGCTTGTTTTTATGCCGTTTGCAGCTGTACCGCGCATCTTAACAACGCAGCGGGCCCGTTCATTTGCTTTTGAAGGGGTGTCCGGTGACTTTTTCAATATAGTGTAGAGTGCTCAACAAAAATCTTGTTAAACTAGTTGTCCGCCGACCTGAACTAGAGAAATGCGCTAATCAGATGAGGCACAAACGGTGTGTTTTTCTTATGGCGCTGACTTTTGCCCTTGCCTGGAGCCAATGATCCCAAATTAGGAGAGGGAGACTGCATAAAGAGTTGTTTGCGGTGGTCGTTAAACTATGAAACACAAGTAGCAAAACAAACTAACAAAAATTGAAAATTCCGAATGCTCATTTTTATGGTTTAGCTATGCCCGTTAAAAAAAGAAATCATTTTTAGGGTCTTCTCCACGGATGCCGAGATTTTGTGTTAAAAGACGTCTGGACAGACAAAGTGATGCTTTTGTTATTTTACAAAAGCGAGCAGAAACATGTTACGTCGGCTGTGTGGATTCATTTTCTAAATACAATGCATTCTACGTAATGGATTCCTGCCCAGAGTAGAAACAGTACTGTTGCATACAGATGCATACGAAACTATACAGAAGTAAAAAATACTAAAGAAACATATACCCCAGTAGCTTAAAAAGAATATTTTTCTGTTTTCATATGTACAACTGCTTCTTCGGTGTAATAGCCATATGCTCTCGTATGTTTTTATGAGGGTGGGAGGCGGTTGGCTAACGATCACCGTGAGCAATTCGATGGGCTATAAAGAAATCGCCATTCCCTAATTTAGGGCCACTGATTCCAGGAAAAGGAGAGAATGTGGACCACAAAACAAACACAACATCCATGCCTCACCGGGATTCGAACCCGAACTCATCTTGCACGAATGGTCAGAAGCCAGCGCTTAAATCACTGCGCCACCGAAAGGGCTTTCTCTCTCGTATAGGTAAAATTTGCTGTGGTCTCCGTCGCTTGTTCAAGTCGTCGTCTGTTTTATCGCACATGAACAGATCGTGCCTCTCACTCAACTCCACAGTAAACGAAGAGTAGGAAATGCCTTGTTTAAGGTGCATCCACTTAAAAACTTTGCCCTGTTTTTCCAATGATAAAAATTTCTGCAGACATTTTCTTCGCAATTAATGCATTCCCAAAGATATAAATTTGCGCATTGATAAAAATAACTTTATATTATAGCCTAGTATACTTAATATTTGCTAAAACTTACTCATAATCACACAAGAATCGGTACTTATGCTTTAGCCGGGCGCCAGTTGAAATGTATCAGTAAATGTCACAATTGTTGATAGATGGCGCTACACGAATGATTATTTCTTCTTAAAATTTAGCTGTAATGAACGACGTGATGAATTTATTTTTGGTAAACACAATTTATGATGTAATTTTATTTTTTGATTTTGAAATGTTCAAAACCTGCCTTTTTTAGCTCCTCAGTCTTATACACTGATGAGCAATTGAATTAGACATACCTGTCTAGTAACGTGTAGCACCACCTTTCGCCCTGCTGACGGCGGCGATTCGTCTCGGCATGAACTCGACAAGACACCGGAAGCGTTGGGAAGCCATACGGATCCACGACCCCTGAACAAGCTCCCACAGTTCACGAAGATTTGATGGAGGAGGGTCAGGGTCTCGAACATCTCTCTCGATGGCATCCCAGATGTGCTCGATGGGATTGAGGTCAGGTTACCTAGCTGGCCAAGGAAGCGAAGTCACGTTGGTGGAGTGTTCATCCAACCATTCGGATACAATTCGGGAGCGATGGCACGGTGCATTGTCATGTTGCAGGATGAGGTCCCCAGTGGGATGTTGAAGACGCACAAACGGGTGCAAATGGTCGTCCAGGATATCCCGGTAACGTTGACCTGTGAGGAACGATGTCACCAGGATATCCCGGTAACGTTGACCTGTGAGGAACGATGTCAGGGGTCCAATTTCAGTCCACGTACACAGTCCCCAGACGAGAATTCCACCCCCACCAGCTTGAAGAGTACCCTGCTGGCAAGAAGGATCCATCGCTTCATGTGGTTTGCGCCGTACTGTACTCGTATCCTGCCATCCGCATGTACCAACGCGAATCTCGACTCATCAGTCCAGGCAACATTTTCCCACATGTCTAGGGTCCAGTCGCGTTGTTCCCGCGCCCATGCTAATCTTTGCACCCTGTGATGTGCGGTCAGCAGCGGTACTCTCGTGGGACGATGGCTTCTGTACCCCATAGCGAGGAGATGGTTCTGGATGGTGTGGCTGCTTACACGTTTTTGTGAACCAGCTTTAAATTGCCGAGTGATTTCTTGCACAGTGGCCCGTCTATCCGCTGTTACAATGCAAGCTAGCCGACGATGACCCCGTTCATCCACACGCTGTTATCCACGGTAGTTGGCCCTTGCAGGGATGGTTTTACCGGATTCGATGTACTCACGGTGCACCCGTGACACAGTGGCTCGTAAAAATCCCAGTGCCTGCACGACTTCCGAGATGGAGTGACCCATCCGTCGGATCCCGACAATTTGCCCACGATCAAATGCGCTTAGATCCTTCGTCTTACCCTTACTGCGTCCGACTCTTACTTATTCCCGTCCCATCACTCCTTATATTGTCGGATCGTTGCATACGGCATGTCGTTTCCGTTTACAGAGACGCCCACAGCGCCAGATTTGCATAACGCCAGCTGTCTTTAATTCAATTGCTCTTCAGTTTATGCTTTCCATGAATCCGAATAGATTGTAGAATGTTCCGCCACCTGATTCTTAATTTCCTTCAACAGGGTTTTCGCACTTCTGTCTGGCACTTTCACTAAAAAACAGTCATTAGTAGAACAACAAATTTCTCCGAAAAAATCCACTGCTCTGGAAACACACGACCTATATTACTTTCTTTTTGAAAAAGTTTTAATAAAGATAAACGAAACATTATAATGTTTCGTCTATCTCCACAATTAATCCTGGCCACCAGATGTTTTTGTCCGACTGATGTTCGAGAACATCTGCGCTCATTTCTCGCGAATAGTTATTCCAATCAACAGTTGTGTGACTTGTCATATCCAACTGTTGTTCAGTTCACACTATTTAATAGAAGTTTTATTCTCACTCCAGCTATAAATAAATCGAACAGCAGTTAAAAAAGGAAGCCGGCTACTCTGAAACCAATTTGCAACGCGTAAGCCTGCCTTAGATCTGCATGTTCTAATGTTGCCCTGCCACTGAATACTTTCACTTCCGAAGTATAGTTTCATATTTTAGCCCAATTCACAGATTCTTTCAGTCGGCAGAATTCCTTTACTTTGAAGAAATGACACAGCACTTCCTTCATCTAGAGATAAATCCCAAATTTTCATATTGTTCAACAACACAGAAACCGATAACCGAGAGAGATGAGAATCACGTTGTCGATAATCGAAACAACGAGACGTTATCTGCGTTACTGATGTAGCACCATGTACAGATTCGTATACAAATACACTACCTCCAGATTAAAAAAATCAATGTTACTGCCATTTTTGCGACATATTTCCTTCATAAATTGTATTTACCAAAAATAAACTCATCACGTAGTTCATTACAGCCAAATTCTAAAGAGAAATGACAATTCATTTGGCGCCATCTATCGACAATTGTGACATATACTGATATATTTCTACTGGCGCCCGACTAATGCATAAGTATCCAATATAATCAATAACTTTTCTTTCGGTGGTGTTGAGACCTGCAAATAGATAGCGCCACATCTACATTTGACTTGCTAAATGCAATCAGTTCACTTTTTTATCGATAATTTTATTAATTTTCGGAATGTAATCAAAATTTGAATCACTTCAATCCATGCAATAGTCTAGAATGTTTAGAACGATTTGAGCCACTTAGATTAAATATTCTGGCAATAACTTAGCTGAAAATGTAGCTTGTTGGCTCATTTCGGAATCAAAACATTAGTAGTACCTTCAGTTAACACTTTTAGCTAAATTATTGTCAGAACATTTAATCTAAGTGGCTCAAATCATTCTGAACATTCCAGACTAACGCGTGGATGAATTCCAGTGTTAATTTCAGTCCAAAAATTAGTAAAATTATTGAAAAAACATGGGACGTGATTGCATTTATCAAGTGACATGTAGATGTGGCACCATCTACACTATCTGCCAACAAGTAATTGGACACCCCTGCAATCGACGAGATCTGCGGTCCTGATGCGCGTCACTGCCGCCGCCGTTAAATATCGTGTGGGAAACAACAACGCAACCAGTCGCATGCAAGATGCCACGAAGTTCGGAGCTCTCCGATTTCGAGAAAGGTGTAATCGTCGGGTATCGCAGAAATGGCCGATCCATACGTGACATATCCAGCGAGTTGAAGTACCCAAAATCGACAGTGGCCTACGTGATTGGCAAGTGGAAGATGAGAGGTGACTGCCGGAATGTGCCCCGATCCGGCAGACCCACAAAACTGGGAGTTAGAGACCGACGGGTGCTGGCCAGAGAAATTCGGAAGAACTGCACCAAATCGATGGGCCACATCCGCGAGGAGTTTCAACAGGCATCCGTGAGTGTTCTTTCGATGAATACCATCTGTAAGGAAGCCCATCTGCTCGGTTATCATGGACGTGCTGCCGCCCACAAGCCTTTGATCACCAAGTCCAATAGCGCTGCTCGGCTAACGTGGTGCAAAGAGCGTCGACAGTGGACCGTTGAACAGTGGAAACGGGTTCTCTGGAGCGATGAATCAAGGTTCTTTCTCTACCGTTCGGATGGCAGGGTCTGGGTTTGGCGTCTGCCTGGAGAACGCCTCCTGCCGGAATGTATTGTGCCAACTGTGAAGTTCGGCGGCGGTGGAATTATGCTGTGAGGATGTTTCTCCTGGTATGGACCCCCGAAAAACTTGTTGTCAGATAGCGGCAGAGGTAGGTGTGCACCAAACGACAGTTGTCCGGCATCTGGCAGTGCTGGGTAAGGTCAAAACGCTGGACATGTGACAGCCGCATGAGTTGACAGCTGCCAACAAGACTAGTCATTTGGAAGTCTGCACGTCGCTGCTTGCCAGAAATAAACAGGAACCTGCACTGCATCGAATCGTCACCTGCAACGAGAAGTAGGTCCTTTATGATAATCGGAAACTATCTGTACAATGGTTAAGCAAGGCACAGCCTGCTGGACGTCATCCTAAGCCACCCTTACGCACCAAGAAGATGATGCTCCCCGTCTGGTGGTCCACAGCCAGGATAATTCATCGGAGTTTCTTCGCAAGAGAACAAATCATCACTGCAGAACGTTATTGTGCTGAATTGCACCAGATGCACCGGCAATTGCTGCAGAAAGAACTGACTTTGGTCAACAGACATGGTGTTCTTCTGCTCCAGGACAACGCTCGCCCTCATGTCGCAGAAGAAACGATGCTGGCACTACGCGCCTTGAGCTATGAAGTACTGCCTCTTCATGCCTTTTCTCCGGACTTGTCACCGACAGACTATCATCTGATTCGTCGCCTGGATCACTTCCTGTCCGGGAAACAGTTCACGACAGACAACGAGGTTCAACGTGCAGTTAATGACGTATTCGGGTCCCGGCCACAAGACTTTTTATGTTCAGGGGTCATGATCTTGTCGGACAGATGGCAAGTATGTGTCGATGCTGAGGAGGATTATTTCTCCTAGGTAAGTTGTCCTACTTTTCCGCTCTCGCCGTCCACGCGTGCTGGTCCTTTGCCGGACATTTCATTCGCACCAACCCAATATTTTAGTGAAAAATTTGACCCCGGACTAAGCACATTGTTGTAAATAAATTAAACTAATTACGTTAAGCTTAGGTTGTTGGTGATGGAGTTAAAGGGGCATTGCCAGGCTCTGCCTTCTTTTGTAATCGTGAAGGTGACACTAGTAACAATTTCTCTATCATTATTACACGCTTATCATGTACATACATAGAGCACAAAGTGATTCTCTAGCGGATATATTCCGAAATCCGTGTCCCACCCACATTATCTTAAAATGAACAACAATTTACCGGTACTGGTTTATGAATCAAAATGATAGTTCATGAGTCAAAATAATGGGTAGATTTAACAAGTTAGTATAATCATGCAATGCGTTGATTATCATACGCTTTCCAACATACCAGAAATCATTACTCAAGTTATAAGGATAATGGCTGTTGAATAAATCTCGCTCCTGTGCCATGACCTTTGACCCCCATTTCGATGATATTCGACAGAATTGATTCAGTATATACCTCCGAACAACATACTAAAATTTCATTGAAATCGAACCATTTTTATGCAAGTTATGACGCATAAGGGAATTGGAATGGATCCCGCTCCTATGTCGTGACCTTTGATCCCCTTTCCTCCATTTTCAATAGGGTTCGTCCTCAGGTGGTCCCTTACCACATACAAAAATTTCATTGAAATCGAACCATTTTTACGCGAGTTATCGTGCGGACAGACAGGTGGACAAAGCTGGAGCATATACGCTTCTTCAACCTACGGTTGGAAAGCGTAAAAAGGAAAGATGAAACCGAATTTTCGGGTGTAATAAGCACGTCTTTTCAATCCATTCTGACGGAAGTTAAATTTATCAAAGCTATCCAAAGTCAATCGAACCGGTATGGAAAACAATAGTATCTGACGGAAGAAAGAAGTTTTTCACTCGGGTTTTTAGTCCCTCAGATATTGCTGTAAACGGAATCGTGAGCTTGCGCCCTCTGGTTGCAGACTTGTGCGTTAAGAAAAACATGAATTTATATGAGAAACATTTCGCACCGGAAACGCCCTCCAACACCAAAGTAATTTTTCAAATAGGTTTCTTAGAAACAGAGATATCGACAAAAATAAGATGTGAATTTACGTCCTCTGGTGGGTAAACCATGCATTATTTTAAGAAGAAAGTATTCTCAAAAGGTTTATCCATATGAGTGGTATCGGTCCAAGAAAAAAATTTAGTCGAGTTTTCAGGAACCCAGATTTTGCTACAAATACATCAGAAGCAAAAAATAACACTTATGCCCCTAGTGGCCAAACCATTCTTTACCAAATATTAGAAATTATGTGAAATATATTTTCCACCAGGCCTTGTATGCGATACAGGAAGAATTTTTCAAATCGGAGTTTTAGAAGCAGAAAACGCACTTTACATTTGTGCCCCCTAGCTGAAAGTCTATGATTTACTTGAAAATTTTGAACTTATAAGAAAAACATTTCGCATCGGAAACACTATCCAACAAAGAAGGAATTTTTCAAATCGGACTCTTAGAAGTAGAGATATTGACAAGAATAAGATATGCATCTATGCCCCCTGGCGTAGAAACCATGAATTATCTCAAAAAAGAAAATGTTCCTAAAAGGTTTGTGGACATGAATAGTTTCGGTCAACAAACGACTTTTTTTTTCAATCGAGATTTTAGAAGCTCATATTTTGCTGCAAATACATCAGAAGCGGAAATTAAGACTTAAGCCATCTGGTGACCAAACCTTTTTTACAAAAATTAGAAATTATGTGCAAACGATTTCCCATCAGGAGCTGTATCCGGTGCAGAAAGAATTTTTCAAATCAGAGATTTAGAAGCAGAGATATAGGGGAAAAAGCAATTTACCTTTACGCCCCCTAGCAGAAAGTCTATGAATTACTTGAAAATTTTGAAATTATATGAAAGAAAAACATGTCACACTGGAAACACTATCCCACAAAGAAGGAATTTTTCAAATCGGACTCCTTGAAGTAGAGATATTGATAAAAATAAGATATACATCTACGCCCCCTGGCGTAGAAACCATGCATTATTTTAAGAAGAAAATGTTTCTAAAAGGTTTGTTGACATGAGTAGTATCGGTCAACAAACGACGTTGTTTTCAATCGAGAATTTAGAAGCTCATATTTTGCTGCAAACACATCTGAAGCGGAAATTAAGACTTAAGCCATCTGTTGACCAAAACATTTTTTACAAAAATAAGAAATTATGTGCAAACGATTTCCCATCAGGAACTGTATCCGGTGCAGAAAGAATTTTTCAAATCGGAGATTTAGAAGCAGAGATATAGGAGGAAACGCAATTTACCTGTACGCCCCCTAGCGGAAAGTCTATGAATTACTTGAAAATTTTGAAATTATATGAAAAACATGTCACAGTGAACACACTATCCAACAAAGAAGAGATTTTTGAAGTCGGACTCCTAAAAGTAAAGATATTGACAAAAATAAGATATACATCTACGCCCCCGGGCGGAGAAACTGTGGAATATTTTAAGAAGAAAATATTCCGAAAAAGTTTATCGATGTGAGTGGCATCAGTCCACGAAAGAAGTTTTTCAATCGATGTTTTAGAAGCTCAGATGTTATGGCAAGTACATCAGAAGTCAAAACTAACACTTACGCCGCCTTGTGGCCAAAGCATTCTTTACCAAAAATTTGAAATTATATGCAAAATATTTTCCATCAGAAGGTGTATCCGCTGAAGAAAATATTTTTCAAATCGAAGTTATAGAAGAAGAGTTATCGGGGAAAATGTAATTTACTTTTACGCCCCCTAGCGGAAAATCTATGCGTAATTTGAAAAAGTAACTATATCTAAAATACTCTTCGACATAAATGGAATCGAAAGATAAAATATTTTTTCAATCGGTTGTTTAGAAGCAAATATGTGGAATAAAACGTATTTTTGAATTCGACATCATCTGCATTTTAGCGGCGAAATTGTACATCGTAAAAAAAAATAAAAATAAAACAAAATAAAGGATCATCATTCGCATATTTCAAGCTTCCCAACGCAAAAAGAATTTTTCAAATCGGACCAATAGCTGCAGAGATATCGTGGATACAGACGGACGGACGGATAAACCGGTAACATAAGCACGATCTTTTTTTACAAAAGACGTGCTAAAAATGGAGTGTATCAAAGAGGTGGCACGCACACAGTTGCGCAGTAGACGATAAATAACCAAATAAATGTAATCATCTGGTACAACATGCCGTTTCGAGTATGGTTTGATATGTTACTTTCAATCATAAGTGGATATTTCAAATTCTTGCACCTTTAAAATGCTGTGAAAATTTTTTCACTTCTGATTTCTTTTTACATTGCATATTTCAACAATTTTCTTTCAGACCCAGGAGTAAACAGATTTTTTTCATGAGGGAATTTATGAGGTGTTCCCCTGTGGGAGCGTGTGTTTCTTCAGTGGACCATAAGGCAAATTCCCGGCTGGTTTCCTCGACCCAATCCGCCACCGACGGTGACTAATATTTTTGTAGGGGGATTAACAACCCCAGTGAGTTTTAAGGCTATTGGAAGCTGCCTGTCCCTGATTTTGGGACCCGTGGTTTCAGGAAAGGGCTCAGAAACAGTGCTGTGGGACAAAAGCACCACCCATGCCTCATTTGGGGCTTGAGCCCGGGTTTAAATCAGACGATTAGCCAGAAACCCACGCTTCTCACCATTCTTGACCATAGGCTTGTAACCGTCCCGTTCTCTCAATGTGACGGCGACGGGCCTATGGTTAAAGAGAAAACGTAAAAGCACATATACTAGACTTTCGCTCATTAAGGATAGTTTAATAATAAAAGGATGGTAATATGAAAAATTCTTAATACGGACATTTGACGTGGACTAGGAACATCAAACAGAGGTCATCGCTCTTTCCGCTTTTATAAGTGAGTCACGGAAAATTTTTCATTGGCCGCAACCGGGAATCGAACCCAGGGTCTTCCATTTACGCGCCGGAAATGCTTCGACTGCATCACAGCAACCTCGAATTCCCCCAGACTCACACACACTAACTATTGTAATAACATTGTGCGGGGCTCCAATTAGCAACCTGCCAAATAGGCTTGGCAGTAAGTGTGTGTGAGTCTGGGGGAATTCGAGGCCGCTGTGGTGCAGTGGACGGCGCGTAACTGGAAGACCCTAGGTTCGATTCGCGGTGGCGGCCAATGAGACTTTTTCCGTGACTTACTTATAAACGTGGAAAGAGCGATGACCTCTGTTTGATGAAAAATTCTGCTTTTCCTAACATTAAAATAATCTTATTGTTAAGAGCGTTGTTATTTCTATGCTCCTTTGTTACCGAGAGGCTTGCTTTCCAAAGGTCACACAATTCTCAGTCTCTAAGCTCAAACAGGGCAATAAAATCAGCACATTTAAATTCTTGCTCTGGAAGAATAATTGATTTTGTGGGCCTGCTTTGAAAGCACCAGTGTGTTTGCGTTCTTCTCTGCTCCTGTAATTGAGTTTTCCCTTGAAAGAAGTCTTCCTTTACATTAAAAAAAAAAGAATAAAAAGATGAAAGACTGGTTTTTGTTAGAACCGAGCATTTCCCTTAAAAAAAAAAAAAGGAAGTGCATTAAAACTTACTGCTGTTTGGAGATACATTTCAAGTTAAATTAACAGATGTCACAACTTATTCAGGATGCAAAGTTTTCAAATAACTTATTTTGCTTCTTCTTATCCTACCATTTATGTTGCTGATATTATGCTTTAAGTCGGAATCCATTTGCATTTTTTTATAGAGACCTGTTCCCACTGGCAGCTGTTAAAACCTAGAATTCTTCCAACTCCAATTCAGGGTTGCTGTCTCCACTGAAAGAAAAATACGAGACGGAATTTCTTTCAGAGAAAATGTTCATTTACCTGTCTGCTTTGTTATAAAATTGTGTTCTTCAAAGAAGCATCTATAAGGTGTTTGTGAAGTACGTACACGTGATAATGTTAGCGAGCTACTTTTGCGGCACGAGGAAAATTTGGAAAAAAGTTGTCCCTGGAATCAGTGACCTTAAATTAGGGACGGGCGACTGCTTATAGCCCATTGAGTTGCTCACGGTGGTCGTTAAACCTCCAATAAAAAAAAAAGGAAAGTTGGCGAGAAATCACACAACCAGTAAATCACATTAAATCTTTGCGAGACTCCTCCAGTCAAGCTAGCCAATCATTAAATCTTTGCTAGATTCCTTCAGTCAAGCCAACCAATCATTAAATCTCTGCTAGACTCCTTCAGTCGAGCTAGCTAATCATTAAATCTTTGCTAGACTCCTCCAGTCAAGCTAGCCAATCATTAAATCTTTTCTAGACTCCTCCAGTCAAGCTAGCCAATCATTAAATCTTTACTAGAGTCCTTCAGTCAAGCTAGCCAATCATTAAATATTTGCTAGACTCCTCCAGTCAAGCTAGCCAATCATTAAATCTTTTCTAGACTCCTCCAGTCAAGCTAGCCAATCATTAAATCTTTACTAGAGTCCTTCAGTCAAGCTAGCCAATCATTAAATCTTTGCTAGACTCCTCCAGTCAAGCTAGCCAATCATTAAATCTTTTCTAGAGTCCTTCAGTCAAGCTAGCCAATCATTAAATCTTTACTAGAGTCCTTCAGTCAAGCTAGCCAATCATTAAATATTTGCTAGACTCCTTCAGTCAAGATAGCCAATCATTAAATCTTTGCTAGAGTCCTTCAGTAAAGCTAGCCAATCATTAAATCTTTTCTAGACTCATCCAGTCAAGCTAGCCGATCATTAAATCTTTGCTAGACTCCTGCAATCAAGCTAGCCAATCATTAAATATTTGCTAGACTCCTCCAGTCAAGCTAGCCAATGGAGTTGGTCATCTTCAACTCCATTTCTTTGTTTGTATTCAACTGGTCTCATTTCTCTATTTGCATTGGAGCACATTGCACCTCAGGAAAGTGATAAAGCAATATTGTCTTAAACTGAACATTATTGTCTGTAGCCCAACCAATTTTGAAATTTTGATATCTTTTAACATTTTATTGTATAAAAATGAATAAGGGAGGTCGAGAAAAACATCCTGTTTGGTTGAAATTACAAGAGATTGAGGAAAATGTCAAAGTAGTAACGGCTAAATGTACGGCATGTGGTCATGAACAAAGTGTAAAAGCCTAATTAATACAGACATTTAACGCGGACCAGGAACATCAAGCAAAGATCTTCGCTCTTTCCACGTTTATAAGTGAGCCACGGAAAAATTCCCATTGGCCGCCACCGGGAGTCGAACCCAGGGTCTTCCAGCTACGCGCCGGATATGCTTCAGCTACATCACAGCGGCCTCAAATTCCTCCAGACTCACACACGCTAACTGCCAAGCCAATTTGGCAGGTTGCTTCTTGGAGCACCGCACAGTGCTGGGGATTCATCTAAGATGGCAAGCAGAAACTGAAGAAATAATTAGAAGGAGAATGAATAATTAATACAGACATTTAACGTGGACCAGGAACATCAAGCAAAGATCTTCGCTCTTTCTACGTTTATAAGTGAGCCACGGAAAAATTCTCATTGGCCGCCACCGGGAGTCGAATCCTTCTAATTATTTCTTCAGTTGCTGCTTACCATCTTTGGTGAATCCCCAGCATTGTGCGGGGCTCCAAGAAGCAACCTGCCAAATTGGCTTGGCAGTTAGCGTGTGTGAGTCTGGAGGGATGCGAGGCCGCTGTGGTGTAGCGGAAGCATATCCGGCGCGTGACTGGAAGACCCTGGGTTCGACTCCCGATGGCGGCCACAGTGAGTTTTTCCGTGGCTCACTTATAAACGTGGAAAGAGCGAAGACCTTTGCTTGATGTGTAGAATGCGTGCTCATGTGAACAACTCATGAGTAAGTCTGGTAATTATGCCAGTGATAAAGTTAGGATCCAAGTAGTTGATAATGAGCTAGAGTTAGTGAATACCTCATCAGTTCAAGTGGTAGAACATTTTTCAAAAAGTTCAAAATTCAATGGATAATTTTTGTTGCTCTACAAATGACAGTGAAAAAAAAAAGAATTAGATGAGCTAATAGGTATGGTCCTTTGTTCTTGCAATGTACGATTTTCACGTGAAAAATTATAATACTGTGTTATATAAGTAGTCTATAAATATCTGTTTCAACAAAATGAAATAAAAGGTTTCATCCTTCAGAATTTAAAAGATCATGCTATACATATATTTTTTCATAAAGTAAAAGAAAGTTTCCTTCAGTTAAATCTCATAAACTGTTTTTCAAAGGATTTTTCACTTTCACCAAACTAGGTACCTAACAAAAAGCTTCAGACAGGTGTCTGACCTTGGTTAAAATAATACTGTAATTATAAATGTAGCATGTATAATTGAATTTCTATATTAAATTAAAAGTTATTTATAAGAGAAAAGCATTTACTATTGCATACAAACATAATGATAATTTAGGTACTAAATTACTGTATTAAAGAAAAACCAGTTTCTTCCACTAGCGGAAAAAAACTATTTCGGTTTATTCCGTGGTTTTTTCCTCTTTGGAAGAAACTTGCCAACTCTGGTTATAAAGGTGCTGCAGGCGAAACAGTGTGAATTGGATAAAAATTTTAAATCTGTATATGAGATAGCAGTTGCACTTGCTGAAGGTAAAAATGTAGGCATAATTGTGCACCAGATTAAGTCGATATAAATTCATCGAGCTAACGCTCCTCCTTTCGTAGCGAAAGACCATTTTTAACTAAACATGTTTCACATACAATTCTTGGATTATTTATTACCGTAAATGAATTCTCAAACGTTTCGCGATAGACAGTGACGTACACATCGTGAGATTACAGTACCTTATCCCAAGTTGCAGAAGGGCAAATGATTTTGGTACTGTAATCTCACGATGTATTAAGTCGATATAAATTCATCGAGCTAACGCTCCTCCTTTCGTAGCGAAAGACCATTTTTAACTAAACATGTTTTACATACAATTCTTGGATTATTTATTACCGTAAATGAATTCTCAAACGTTTCGCGATAGACAGTGATGTACACATAGTGAGATTACAGTACCTTATCCCAAGTTGCAGAAGGGCAAATGATTTTGGTACTGTAATCTCACGATGTATTAAGTCGATATAAATTCATCGAGCTAACGCTCCTCCTTTCGTAGCGAAAGACCATTTTTAACTAAACATGTTTTACATACAATTCTTGGATTATTTATTACCGTAAATGAATTCTCAAACGTTTCGCGATAGACAGTGATGTACACATCGTGAGATTACAGTACCTTATCCCAAGTTGCAGAAGGGCAAATGATTTTGGTACTGTAATCTCACGATGGTGTACACATCGTGAGATTGCAGTACCTTATCCCAAGTTTCAGAAATGCAGATGTCGATATCGACGACATAATAAATGAAGCTACCATATACGCATCAGAATGATTTATTTGGTACACCTACGAATCTCCGAGGAGAATTAAGCTTGAGGCTTTGAGTTGTGGAATGATCAAACGAACAAGCCTTCCAGTGCTTTGGAATATCTTCCGTATGTTTCCAAGGATTTCTGTCCAAACATCAAGCATCTTCTACAGATCGTATCTGTTATTCTTGTTATTACATGGACATCTGAGCGCTCGTTTTCATGTCTCAGACGTGTGAAAACTTACCTTAGATCAACTACGACGTAGGATCCAAAAGTTCGGGGACTTGGCGTATAGCTCCTTACCTTGAATACTTTAAAACACCGATGCACAACCACCTTCAAAGTAATCCCCTTGGGCGACGATGCACTTTTCCCAGCGCTATAGTAAAGCTTCTGGAAGCATTGCTGAAAGCCATGGTTTGCAACCCCTCGTAATGCTCCTGAGTTACTGTTTTTACCTCATTTGTTGACACAAAACGACGTCCCTGCAGATTTTGTTTCATCAGTGAAAGGAGGTAAAAATCGCAGGGAACTAAGTCGGGTGAATAGGCGGGATGGGGAAGCACATTAGTACGATTTCTGGCGAGAAACTCCGTGACCAGTAGGGACCGATGTGCAGGAGCGTTGTCATGGAGATGGTACCATTGTCCACTTCGCTATATTTTCTGCCATTTACGACGGATTGACTCCCGTAAGCGACGTTAAAAGTCCAAATACCTTGTGCTGTTATATGGAAATATTTAAATTTTAATTAAATAGTAACTTTGTTATTCTGTGTGCGAACGGCTGATAGAGAAGTTCACCCTCAGTAAAAAAGGAGCTTAGCAGAGATTCATTTAGGGGAAAGCCTTCTTTCACGGACTGGGACCTCCCACGAACAAAAGGGCATCCCCTCCCGCCGTCGTTGGACACGGCTCTCCCTCACAGAGAACCCGCCAGGGAGTAAGCAATTAACAGTCGACTTGTTACATCAAGAGCATTTTCCTAGAGGACAGATCGTAAAGGGGATTCGGACGTAGCGGTCATAATTGGAAGGTCTTGTTGGCGATCTTCGGTGGGAAGGAGAAACGATTTCACGCGGGCATCTAGCCACGTAAAGATGGGAACAGATTTGGCGGGGAAAACGCCGAGAAAGCCATCCATAACATCCATCTCCCGCTGGAAGTATGTACCATTTATTTTGACTAACCAATATTCCACTTTTCTTCCCCAATCTGAAGAATAAAGATAAGTGCAGTCGAGATCATTTGCGTTATTTATTTGCTTCCCTGCTTCAATGACAGGAACCTGCAACCGACAACGATTCTTCTGATAAGTTGGCGTCCACCACAATACATAAACAAGCCAGCAGTACCCTCGGGAATAAATTGGGAATGGACAATGCCGTGAGAATCAGAACACACCTCCAGCATGATTTTCCCTTTGCTGCGATCCTGCCTGAATTTCTTTGATCAAGGTTGAAGATAGTGATTTCCATATCGAAGCAGCACGCTTTGTCTGAATATATCAAACAAGTAGCACCACGTTTCATCACTTGTAATGATTTCATCCAAAAACGCAGGATCGCTATCGGCTTTGTCGATTAGTTCGCCCAATATCCGCATTCGTTCATCCTTTTGTTAGGAGGTCAAAAGGGGAGAAACAATGTGCTGACACACGCGGAACATGTTAAGATCCTCAGTCAAAATGAGCTGGCATGTGGTCTCCGATAAGTTAGTTGCGTTAGCGATTTCCTCAATGGTTCGGAGACGATCCTGAAGAACACACTGCGCCACCATCGTAATGTTTTCCTCACTCCGTGCAGTCACATGTCGACCACTGCGCTCATTGTCTGCGATGGATTCTCGGCCCTTTTTGAAACGCCGATACCACTCGTTCACCTTCGAAAGCATTTCTAAGGTCTCTGCAGTTGTTTTACCCAAACGCTGACAAAATTTAATGTTACAACGTTGCTCTTCAAAAGGCATGTTTCTCACACCCTCAGAAGACAGACGAATAACCACAGCAGCAAACGTCTGCGCGCTCATTCCAATCACTTTCCATGGGCCAAACCATTTTGACTACGGAGGGGAGGGATGGGGGGATGTATTTCAGACGCCGTAACTTTAACTACATGCTTGCGGATGGGCGCTGTCTATGAACTTTTGGATTCTACTCCGTATGACGGAAGAAAGACTCAATGGTCTTGCACTGCTTAATAGACATAAAGGCATAAAAGTCAATAAAGAAGAAGTTGTTAAAGTGTTTGCAAGAAAAAGACCTCGGCGACTGCAACTGCGTCGCCTGTGAGAAATGTCAAAGTTCGATCATCATCTTCTGGGTAGGTAAAAATTTTTTTATCTTTTTTATTTACTTAATGCACTTTTTCACTAGATGTGGTTGTGACGTGCCTGCCAAGCAGGGCGCACATGAGATAAAGGCAGATAGCAGCGAGAGAATACGTCCGCGTAGCTCAGTTGGGAGAGCGACTTACTCCGGAGTGAGAGGACCCTGTTTCGATTCTCGGCGTGGACAAAAATGACGGAAAAGTTTATTTCGTTATAAGGTTCTCTGGTGGGTAGCAGTGTAACTGTTACACACCAGAGAAGCTCATCTAATAAATTCTGGTTTAATGGTATCTTAACTGGTATTATTTACGAGTGTATTATTGTAAAATATCAAATGAAATCGTTGGCAATTAAAAGATGTCCAGCAACTTTTTCATGAATATGTCTCCGTGGTTCTTTAGAATAAACAACTTCTCAATGAATGAAATCAATGAATGCCGGTTGCTTCGATTAGCGAATCCTGTGATGGCTATATTCAGATTAATCGGAAACTTGGAACTTGGTCGGTTCTGGGCGGTGTAGTGGATAGCATACTCGAGCGCTATCCGGGAGACGTGGGTTCGATTCCAGGACGACGAGATTTTCAAGTTTTCGGATATTATCTGAGTTAACATCCATGTCATGTTTACACCAATAAACGGATTCACATCTTTCAGATTTGTATTAAACGACTTCTACTGATGGCAAAATAAGGCTGCTACCTAGTAAATAGTTAATGATATGCAAATCGTTTTACAAGGGGGTCGAAAGGATATCATTTTTGATCCTGGTTTTTAATGTGTCAATGAATATCTTCAACAATGATTTTCAAACGGTAACTCAGATCACAAAAAGAAAATTGGTATGACGACGACTTCAGAGTGTTCGGTTAGTATGTATAGGTTGCTTGATACGGAACTCCTGTTATTGACTCAAGGTTTTCCTTCTCAATGACGCTCAGATATTTGTTTACTCAGTTTTAACCAAAGATTTGAAAAGTTATTTAAATCTTTAGTTAAAATTAAATAAACTAAAGATTTAAATTACTAATGCTTTACCTTCGATTATTGGCGGTGGATTTGTTTCTGGCAAGGTGATTCTGGATGTTTTCACTGAGCGGACTGAGATTTCAGTTCTGGTTCAAAACCTCTTACCCAGGTTTCGTCTATAGCAAGAATTCTGTCCCAAAACTGCTCGCCTTCTGTCTAGTATCGCTGAAGCAATCCTTCCGTGATCCCTTTGTGAACTGCTTGCTGCTGTTCACTTAGACTATGCGGAACCCATTTGGCAGCCACTTTTCTCTTCTGTAATTTTTCAGTTAAGATTCTGAAAACCGAAGGGGTCGACATGTTTGCTTCATATGCAATCTCTTCATCTGTTTTCCGTCGATCTTCTTCGAAAATGCTGTTGACGATAACCACAGAAGTGTCTTCCATTGCGTCTGATGGCCGGCCGCTTCTTGTGTCGTCTTCGATGCTTTCCCTACCTGGGCGGAAACAAGAATCCCACCGTGTCACTTGTGCTACTATCCACTACACTAACCCCACGAACTTCACACAAAGCTTTATGAATTTCGGTAGGGGATTTTCCTCGCAAAGTTTCAGTTTTAATGTAAGATCGCTGGTCGCTACGCGAGATCTGACATGACTCATTTTCTTCCTCCATTTCTTGGTAGAATGTTTCGGAACAGGAACAAAATAGCCAGCAAATGTAGACACAACTTTGTATACTGAAGCCTGACTCATAATTGGCGCAACGATTGGAGCGATTGTATCATCCTACGGACAGCGCCTGCGCAGTGTGCAAAACTTTTGAAATTACCTACGTATACACTGAAGTGCCAGAAAAACTGGTACACCAGTCTAATATTTGGTAGGTCCCCCACGGGAGCGCAGGACTGCAGAAATACGACGGGGCATTGACTCTACTAGCTTCTGGAAATATGCTGTAGGCAATGCACACCATACTTCCTGCAGAGCGTTCCACAATTCGAGTGTATTCCGAAGTCTCGGATTCCTGTGTTCGATAGCGCGTTGCATGGCATCCCAAATGTGTTCTATCACGTTCAGATCTGGGGTCTTGGGGGGAATGGCAACACTCCAAACTCAGATGAATGCTCCTCTAACCGTAATGTGGCGTCCCGACACTTCTGTGGAGGTGCATTTTGCTGTTAAAACAGGCCCAACCCATCAGCATGAATGCAGGACATAAACGGGTGTACTTCGTCAGAAAGGAGGCACACATAGCGTTGGCCGGTCACAGATGTTTGTAGATGTACAAGGGGTCCTAGTGAAATCCAGCTAAACACACCCCATACCATTACGGACCCCCATCAGCCGGTACAGTTCCCTGTTGACAGGCGGGATCCATGGCTTCATGGGGTTTGCACCACTCACGAATCCTTCCATCTGCCCTATACAGTTGGAAACGTGACTCGTCAGACCAGTCTACTTGTTTTCAATCATCAAGTGTCCAGTGGCGATGTTGCCGTGCCCAAGCGAGGCGCATAGCTCTGCGTCGTGCACCCATCAAGGGGACTCGAGTTGGGCGTCGGCTCCCAAAGCCCATATCGTGCAGGGTACGTTGTACAGTCCGGACGCTGATGCTTGTTGAGGCTCCAGCATTGAAGTCCGATGATACCTGCAAGAGTGCTGCATGCCTATCGCGTGAAACGATTCTTGACAGCCGACGATGGTCACGTTCACCCAATGTCTTTCTATGGCCACACTGGTATCGTAGATTGGAGGTTTTGCCGGAATTCTTGTAGTCACGGTACACCCTTGCAATGGTCGTCCGTGAAAATCCGAACTTCGGTTCTACCTCCGAAATACTATGGCCCATCTCACCAGCGCCAACTATGACACCGCGTTGAAAATCGCTTAAATCGTTATTTCTTGTCATTCTCATGCCGAAAACAGCTCTGACAGCTGTCAAGGATGTCTATCGCTTTATATACGCACTGGCGGGCGAACCGAGTGCGCGCATAGGTGACGTTGCTATGTATTTTGCATAAGCTCGTCTGTACCAGTTTTTCTGGCACTTCAGCGTATATTATTCAGATTTAGGCGAACGTAAGAAACGACCCTGACACTGATAAAATGTGACGTAGCTGCGAAAATCCATCCGCGCATGCGTAAGCTAAAATCTGACCTCAAGATAGAAAAGTTGCACCGCAAGTATGTTAGTGAGGAGGATTGGTAACTTTTGGTCTAGGATGTCTACAATTACACTTCATTGTGTTATACATCATTTTAAAGCTATCGTCAATAGTAGGTTATTTGCCCATGGGTAATCGAGGAAGCCATATTTCGCTACAACGTACCGTTTTTGATATATTTGAGAAAATCAACCTAGGTGGCTCACCGACTACTTCCCTTACCCACTTTTCGTTACATTGATTTTTTTTTTACTTGGAATTTACTGTAAGGAAATAGGGTCAAAGCATCGAAAAAGTTTGTACTTCTTTTTAAAAGCATGTCCTCTGTAAAAAACATCGTGCTTATGTTATCGGTTTGTCATTCCTTCCTTCCGCTTGTGAACACCATATCTCTGCCACTATTAGTCCGATTTGAAAAATTCTTTCTGCATTGGGAACTTGAAATATGCAAATGATGATCCTTTATTTCGTTTTTTTTTTTTTTTTTTTTTTTGCAATGTACAATTTCGCTGCTAGAAGGCGTAAATGCAGATGATATCAAATTCAAAATACATTATATTCGGTATATAAGCTTCTATAAGCATACGATTGAAAAAATCTTTTACCTTTCGATTCCATTTATTTTGAAGAGTATTTTCGATAGAGTCACTTTTTCAAGTTACGCATAAATTTTCCGCTAAGGGGCGTAAAAGTAAATTGCGTTTTACCCGATATCTCTGCTTTTAGAACTCCAATTTGTAAAAAAAAAATTTAAGCTGCGGATACAGCTCCGGATGAGAAATCTTTCGCATATAATTTTCTAATTTTGGATAAAAGAACGGTTTGGCCCCCACGGGGTGTAAGGGTAAATTTCTGCTTCTGGTGTATTTGCCGCAAAATCTGAGCTTCTAAAATCTCGATTGAAAAAATTCGTTCGCGGACTGATGCCACTTACGTCGATAAACCTTTTCGGAATATTTTCTTCTTAAAATATTGCATGATTTCTCCACCAGGTGGCGTATATCTTATTTTTGTCAAAATCTCTGCTTCTAGTGCTCCAATTTAAAAAAAAATCTTTTTTGTTGAATAGAGTTTCCGGTGCGACATATTTTAAATATAATTTCAAAATTTTCAAGTAAATCATAGACTTTCCACTAGGGGGCGTTAAAGTAAATTGCGTTTCTCCCGATTTTTCTGCTTCTAAAACTCCGATTTGAAAAATGCTTCCTGCATCGCATACAGCTCCTGATGGGAAATGTTTTTCATATGATTTATAATATTTAGTAAAGAATGGTTTTGCTGCCAGGGGGTCATAAGTGTTAATTTCTGCTTCTGACGTATCTGCAGCAAAATCAGAGCTCCTGAAAACTCGACTAAAAAAATTATTTCCTGGACCGATGCCACTCATGTCGAAAAAGTTTTTGAGAATACTTTTTTTAAATAATGCATGTTTTTCCCACCAGAGGGAGTAGATGCATATCTTATACTTGTCGATACCTCTGCTTCTAAAAGTCCGATTTCAAAAATTCTTTCTTGTTGGAGAGCGTTTCCGCTACAAAATGTTTCTCATATAGTTTAAAGTTTTTCTCAAAGCGCAAGTCTGCAACCAGAGGGCGTACGATTACGATTCGGTTTACAGCAGTGCCTGCGGGATTAAAAACCCGGTTGAAAAACTTCTTTCTTCTGTCAGATACTACTGTTTTCCATTCCGGTTCAATTGACTTTGAATAGCTTTGATAAATTTAATTCCTGCCAGAACGGATTCAGAAGACGTGCTCATTACACCCGAAGGTTCGGTGTCATCTTTCTTGTTTCTTTTTTGTTGGGTACGTTACAGAAAGTGAATGTTTATGAAATATATGCATGCGGATCTATTACATTAATTGGCAGCAGTCACGGCTGACTTACGGTATTTTTCTTGTGACATGCCATACTTTGTTGAAAAGCAAACACTTGCCAATTCTGTCGCGATCCATACGCGGAAGCAGCAAATACTGGTTTCCCGTCGGAGCAGATGTCCGAAAGACTAATGAAAACACGAGCTAAGATTGATCACAAAACGTAAAACGCCGCCTGGCACTTTCCGATAAAACTCTACGGCTCTGGCTTGCCTCGCAAGTTTTCTGGTAAATTTACGCATCTGTCACTCAAGGCTCAGCTCAAATTAACGGGAAAAGCGTTTTGGTCGCTTAGGATAAGTGCTCGCACGTCGTTTATTTTCAGTTTGCGATTCTACCAGTCTTTCTTTCGAAAAATAAATTACGTCAGCGTTTGTGGAATCCAGTAGAAGAACTGGGTAACCTTTGCATCCCCACCCTCAAAACTTTTGAAAGGATAAAATTAAAATATGACGCCAACTTCTTAGGTGCAATGATCGCTTCTTTTGACAAACATTTCAAACACGCTACTCCAATTTATACAGTGGAACCTCGCTTATATGTTTCACAGTTATACGTTTTTCCATTTATAAGTAACTCGCCTGTATATGAATATTTATTTAAAGCTTAAAACCTGCAAGCTGAGAGCTGAAAATATTTTTAGATGCGATTTTGCTTACTTTGACATCTCAAAATTTCAGTTTTTATTGCAGGTTAGATCGTTTTAAATAGATAAGGGTATTTACATTTATAATAACGCTGATTACGTTTTATGAAATTACTCTGCAATTTTAGGACGGCTGGTTTTAAGCTTTAAATAAATATTCTTATATAGGGCATGTTGTACGACCTAAGACGGGGTGAAATTTTTAATTAAAGCAGATTGAAAACATATCAAATAGACGCCGGATTTCTGTATGGAAGATATAGTAAAAACTCATTCATGTAAGAGCTGAAAATGTTTTTAGAGGCGATTTTGCTCACTTTGACATTTCAAAATTTCAGTTTTTATTGTACATTAGAGCGCTTTAAATAGATCTGGGTATTTATATTTACAAGTATAATTACTCTGTTTCCTTTTTATGAAATTACTGTGCAATTTTATTGCTTTTTATGAAATTACTCTGGAATGCGAAGAAAATGAAATAAAGCACAACATACCACCTACGAAACAAAACAAACATCGCAGAGAGTTTTTCGAGCACGTTCGTGTTGCCGCTGAATGAAGTCGTTTGCCTTACTACTTTATTTTATTTTCCGGTATTTCTCCTTGATTTTACGTATCGTGCGATAGCGGTGAGCATAGTTCCGATTTCGGTCACCGGATGAAAGCAGATGGCGCTGCAAGTAATAAATGACGTCAAAGCGTTAGGGACAGACGTAGCCTATTGTATAGGTTTTATTCTGCGTTAGTTCCGCTATTTTACCGTAGTTGTTATCGCTTTTTTGACCTCGGTTATACGTACTTCATTTATACGCTTTTTGCGATTATACGTTAAAATTTAAATGTCAGATTATAAAAAATACGATGTTTTTTTATTCTTTTTATATGTAACATGGTATGTTATAACTTTGAGAGAATAATATTGAGACAGAGTTGTTGTGGGTTCCTTCTTGATGCAGCCAAAGTTTAGCCAGCGCTTAGAGCACTGCGCCGCCTTGGCGACCCCTATTATTCCAATGGTAACAACATGAAGCCGACGTTTGTTCGCTTCCGTGGAGAAAGTAGTTCCTTACAATTTTGCATGCAAACCATCAAGATACAAAATCAGACGACTTGAGCATTTCTTTAATAAGCTTCAATTGTGAATACGTATTACGTTATATACAGGGTGTCCGAAAAATAACTGTGCACTGAAAGTAACACTTACCATGTCGAACTGGTTCCTACAGGGGTTGGAAATGGGCCCCACCGACGTCCAGACATGTCTGCACGAGCTCCTGCGTGTTGGTGAAGACTTTTCTCAGATTGTGTAGTGTGATTTGTTGGATGTGGGTCATTATTGCAGCCTGTAGCTCTGGAAGTGTATGTGGATTACCTGCGCACACCTTCCCCTTCAGTAATCCTCACAGAAAAAAGTCAGGCGGTGTCAGATTCGGTGACTAGGCAGACCACAGTACCCGGGAGATGATGGGATTTCCGAAGAATTCCTCCAGAAGCTGTATTGATGCCCTAGCGGTGTGAGCAGTGGCACTGTCTTGCTGGAACCATTTTTCGTTGATTTTCCGTTCCATGAGTTCGGATATGAATAGTTGGATAATGTAGGCACGGCACCTTTCTGAGCTAATGGTTTTACTGGAGAAAATGGGCCCAATAATGAGCATACGAGTCATAGCACACCAAACACTGACCTTCTGGTTGTGGAGAGACCCTTTCTTAAATTCGTGGGGATTTTCAGTATCCCACAGACGAGTGTTTTGGCTGTTGATGTACCCGGACCGGTGGAACCATGCCTCATCTGTAAAGGAAGTCACGTCTAGAATGTCCTCACTTTCTTCAGACAGGATCTCTTGGTACCACCTGCAGTACCGAACACGGTCTTTTTTTTATTTATTATTTTTTTTTGAGCTGATGCACGACATACACTTTGTATGGGTGGAAATGCAATTTCATTTTCAGAATATCGTGGGCTGCACTCTTTGGCACATTAGCTTGTTGTGACAGCCGAATAATGGACTTGTGTGGACTCCTCTGTATCCGGTCCTTGATATCCTCACGGACTTGTGTGGACTCCTCTGTATCCTGTCCTGGATATCCTCACGGACTTGTGTGGACCCTCTGTATCCTGTCCTGGATATCCTCACGGACTTGTGTGGACTCCTCTGTATCCTGTCCTGGATATCCTCACGGACTTGTGTGGACTCCTCTGTATCCTGTCCTGGATATCCTCATGGACTTGTGTGGACTCCTCTGTACCCTGTCCTGGATATCCTCACGGACTTGTGTGGACTCCTCTGTATCCTGTCCGGGATATCCTCACGGACCTGTGTGGACTCCTCTGTATCCTGTCCTGGATATCCTCACGGGCTTGTGTGGACTCCTCTGTATCCTGTCCTGGATATCCTCACGGGCTTGTGTGGACTCCTCTGTATCCTGTCCTGGATATCTTGTACTGTCTCGACTGCCATGGATGGCCTATCGGGGCTGGGGCATCCAGAACACTGCCAGTTTCCTGAAATTTCGCTGTGAACTGACGTATGGCATTATGGTGGGGCAAGTCTGCTTCACGAAATTTCCTAGCGAACTGTTTTTGCACATCGTCCGTGTACTTATCGTCATGGCGAAAGATATGTTCCACCAAAAACACTCTCTGTTCAACCGTCAACACCATTGTCCTTGTGCCGAGACGAGTGATCAACAGACCCGTCTGCCTCCGTCGACCAAGCGCTCGGGAATGACATCTGCACGTGCTTCGGGGTGGATAGACATGAAGGTTACCTGACACAGAGCACTTCCACGTGGCGGCTCACTTCTACTGTGCTTCGGGGTGGGTAGACATGAAAGTTACCTGACACAGAGCACTTCCACGTGGCGGCTCACTTCTACTGTGCTTCGGGGTTGGTAGACATGAAGGTTACGTGACACAGAACACTTCCACGTGGCGGCTCACTTCTACTGTGCTTCGGGGTTGGTAGACATGAAAGTTACCTGACAAAGAGCACTTCCACGTGGCGGCTCACTTCTACTGTGCTTCGGGGTGGGTAGACATGAAGGTTGCCTGACACAGAGCACTTCCACGTGGCGGGTTACTTCTACTGCGCTTCGGGGTGGGTAGACATGAAGGTTACCTGACACAGAGCACTTCCACGTGGCGGGTCACTTCTACTGTGCTTCGGGGTGGGTAGACATGAAGGTTACCTGACACAGAGCACTTCAACGTGACGGGTCACTTCTACTGTGCTTCGGGGTGGGTAGACATGAAGGTTACCTGACACAGAGCACTTCCACGTGGCGGGTCACTTCTATTATGCTTCGGGATGGGTAGACATGAAGGTTACCTGACACAGAGCACTTCAACGTGACGGGTCACTTCTACTGTGCTTCGGGGTGGGTAGACATGAAGGTTACCTGACACAGAGCACTTCCACGTGGCGGGTCACTTCTACTATGCTTCGGGGTGGGTAGACATGAAGGTTACCTGACACAGAGCACTTCAACGTGACGGGTCACTTCTACTATGCTTCGGGGTGGGTAGACATGAAGGTTACCAGACACAAAGCACTTCCACGTGGCGGGTCACTTCTACTGTAATTCCATTCAAAATGTCTTTATTATTACATTACTGTAATTCGTACATTCAGTGCACAGTCATTATTTGGACACCCTGTACATTATCTGTACTATTTCCAGTACTCGCTACAAACTGTGTAAACAGCTGCCTACAGCTTTATAAATTATTTTGCTGCAAATTCAAAACACTCCATAATAAGACGAAACCAGGCAAATAACTACTGTATAACAGAAGCAGGATTTACCTGAGATAAATTATAACGATGCATAAATTTTAACCTGAGAGATACAGAATAAACTCTACATACTTTAACCAGTCGAATTCATGTCTAGCATTTTTTTCTCCTGTAAGAGCCAATGTGTACTAAGTATGAATGCTTTGAAGTATGTTCTCAAACACACCTAACATCTATCCCGGAAAATTAATTTTACAAATACATTTGTTTAAAAATCCCGAATTTCCAATTTTTTTTTAATGGAAGACACGACCTAGAGGGTAGTCAGTGCTGTGAATCTCGTCAGGTGCACGGAAGGATATCGCATTGGATCAACTTCAGAAATCTGCGCCCAGGTCTCGTAAATTTCTACCTCCATGAAAAGACCTGTAAGTTTAAAAACATCCAAGACGCAATAAAACTCAGGGTTGCAGTTAAAATGCATCTACACATTTAAATAAATGTGTAAATACATTTTAACTGCAACCCTGAGTTTTATTCATTGTTTTACTTTCAGAGTTTGGGCTAAGAATTTCCCTACATTTAGGAATATACATTATAAATGTCCCTTTTTTCCCTACATGGTTAATGTTGAGCCTAGAAATTCCCTACGCTGATGGGAAAGTCCCACGGGGTTGGCATCACTGGAATCATCTCAGCAATCGCAGGCATTGTTGCCTGTTCCAAGGCTGCAGTAGTAAAGCTGTGGCAGGAATGGTCTGAAAAGGGGCATACATCCAATCAACGTACGGGAAAGGGAGACTCCACTATATGACAGTCGAGGCGAACGCCGGCTAACACGTGCTGTCCAGGACGACAGACGGCTTATGTTCCCTCAGTTAACTGCAGATTAATATCAGGGGGGCATAAAAAACATCTCGAATCCAGCAGACTTTCTTGCTGATGGGCCGAACGAGTTGACGACTAGTTAATGTTCCATGTTGAGCGAGCCTCATCGACAATTCAGCATGAAGTGGACACGGGAGTACAGTGACTAGACATTAGACCACTGGAAAACAGCCGCCTGTTCCGACGAGTCTAGGTTTCAACTCCAACATGTCGTTGAACGGATCGGTATTTGACGTCGTGCATGTGAACAACTGCAACCAGACTGCAAGGAAAATCAACATCAAACAGAGGCCATCGCTCTTTAACCCGGTGGCGGCCAATGAGAATTTTTCCGTGACTCACTTATAAACGTGGAAAGAGCGATGACCTCTGTTTGATGTTCCTGGTCCACGTTAAAAGTCTGCAAGGAAAATGTGCGAAATGTTCTCATTGACATCACTGGTCCTCTCAATCTCGTTGAACACACCCTCAGCTACGTAGGAGTCGTTCAGAATCAAGTGTCGCCCTGCATGGGAACCGTGTTTCGGATGACTCTGGACTGTTTTGGAAGCATAACGCCCGGGTCGAGCTGTCATTGTGTAGGAATGGATCGAGGATCATGTTCAAACATTTCATGTGCTTCCCTGACCGTCAGACTGCTCTGATTTGAATCCCATTGAACATTCGTGGGATGCGACGATAACGTTCACCGGTCTCCGTCATTGAATTGGCCCGCCATCCAACTCCTGTACGCTATTTTGTCCAGTTGGCTCATTAGCGTATGCAACATGGAAGATGCCGCCGGTCTAGCAATTTCGTGTACGCTTTGTGACTCTAAAGCAAGAAAGATGACACCGAGTTTTCGGTTGTAACGAGCACTTCTTTTGAATCCTTTCTGACGCGAATTAAATTTATCAAAGTTATTCAAAGTCAATATAACCAGTTAGAAAAAAACCAACGGGATTTTTACAATCAATAAAACATCCAGAAGCAGGAACATGTACTTACTTCCACCAGCAGCTAAAAAGTATGTTACAAAAATTTAACAACTGACGCACAAAAATTTCTCATAAAAGAAGGAAGATATCGGAAACAAAAAGATTTTCAAATCGAACAATTAAAAAATATATATAGAAGGAAATATGTAACTCTACGCCTTCTAGCGGAAGAATTTTGCATGATGGGAAAGTTGAAAATAGGCGAAAAATATTCTTCATGGAAAAAGCTATGTTAAGAAAAAATGAACTTTTCAAAAACGTCGCCCGGAAGCAGAATTAGCGAACAAAAAAAAAAAAAGTGTTCACCACTACGCCCTCTAGCGGGAAATCTGTGCATTGTTTGAAGAGGATAATGTTCCATATCTTTATTGTCGTGAATGGCATACAGAGAAAAAAAAATTCTCAATACGGTTTTTAGAAGCGGAGATACAGCTGCAAATATAGAAGTACAAAAACACCACCTAGCAATAGAACTGTGAACTATAAAACACCCTCAAATACTAACCTGAAGTGTTCCACAAGGTAAACGGCATCCGGTAGTGAAAGAATTTTTTAAATCCCACATTTAGAAGCAGGATTATAAGGAAAACAGATTAAATATTGACATCCCTAGAGGCAAAATTGAGCCAGGAAGATAATACACACAAAGAGTTTTTATAGTTAGTAGTATTTCACCGAAAAAGAATTTATTATATCGGGACTTTAGTTCCGCGGATATTGCTGTAAACGGAAACGTGAACTTACGCCCTCTAGTGGCAATCTTGTGCATTAAGAAACATTTGAATTTGTACTAGAAACATTTCGCAGCAGAAACGTTCTCCAACAAAGAAAAAAAAAATCATCGGACCCTTACAAGCAGAGATATCGACAAAAATAAGATATGAATCTACGTCCCCTGGCGGAAAAACTATGCAATATTTAAGAACAAAGTATTCTGAAAAAACTTTCCGAGGTGAACGGTATCGGTCCACGAAAGAATTTTTTCAATCGAGTTTCCAGAAGCTTAGATTTCGCTGCAAATACTTCTGAAGTAGAATAAGACGCTTACGCCCTCTGGTGACCAAACTATTCTTTATCAAAAATTAGAAATCATATATAGAACCTTTCCCATTAGCAGCTGTATCCGATGTAGGATATAAGCGGCCAGACAGGACAGATGAGCCATAGTGCGTCACGTGAGCACAGTGGGAAGAGGTCGTGATTCGACGGATCTTCAAACAGAAATGATCATCGGCTACCGTGCCAAGGGTGGAAGCATCTCATAAACAGTAGACCTCGTGGGCTGTTCGATGTAATACGGGTGTACCAAGGATGGACCGCTTCCACACCGAGCACCTCATGACGTCATAACTGTGGAGACCCAAAGGCCATCGATCAAAGAGGAGAATGTCGCCTCCAGTCGACTGATAAAGGGCGATCGACGCGCAACAGTGCAGCAATTGACCACGCAAATGAACGCTGTGGCAACCAGGTACGTGTCCCCGATAACAGTAGAGCGAACCCCGACGCTGCGTCAAGGCGCCCATGTTAACCCAGGTCCATCAGGGTTTGCTCTAAGACGCCTGCAGTTCGCATGGGACTACCGTCATTGGACAGTGGAAGAATGAGAAAAGGTTGCGTTCTCCGACGAATCGAGGTTTCTGTTCCGCATAAGTGACGGGCGGTGGTGGATACGGCGTTAGACACACGAGAACGAACACCCGGACACGCTTGTCGGTCAAGAACAGGCCGGCTGTGGCATTGCGCAAGTCTGGGGGATGTTTTCTTGACATGACCTGAGACTGTTGGTACCACTAGACGGGTCCCTGAACGCCAATGGCTTTCTGATCAACCTTGCTGACCACATGCATCCCGTCGTTTTGGATGTTTACCCCAGGGGTGATGATGTCTACTAAAAGGACAATGGGCCGTGCCACGTCGCTAAGGAGATGTGTGACTGGTTCCAGGAACACCAGCGATGCCCCCGTTCTCCCTTGCCAATCGAAATCGGCTGATCCCAATCCCATAGAGCAGCTGTGCGACTATTTGAACAGGTTCGACATGCTGATCCGCGACCAATAGCCGCGGATGGCTTAGTGGTTAGCGATTCAGACTATCGTTGCAAGGTCCCCAGGTTCAAGCCTGGGCTGATCTTTCGAAGATGGTGAGATTTACTAACAAAATTCCTGAATATCCGCCGTGCATCGGACGAGCACGTTAAGTGACGGCCCCCAGGCTGGACCCACTGGTTAAATGGGTATCCTTTCCTATCCCCCCCCTGAAATTCTCTCACCCCTCTATGTGCAACATTGTACTTGTACGGTGGCGCCATCTACTGTACTCTAATCTCACTACAAACTGTTCTGTCAAAGTCGCTAGACTTGCTCTCATTCCTTCCGTTTCTATGTCCTGCCCAAAAGGCGATCTCGCTGTAGGTGGCTGGGACCTAAACTCTATTCACTGTGGACGGAAGTCCTACAAGAAAATGATCCGCGACCACGTCATCTCCGGGACTTCCGTGCTCTTCTGCAGTCCGGACGGACACGTGTGCCTCAGGCAACCTTCCAGAGCCTCATTGCGTCCATACCACGCCGTCTCGCCGCTGTCATCCGGGCCAATTCCCATTATTAGGTAGGTGGTCATATTATTCTGATACGACCGTGCATTCAACGGAAGGGCCTTGGAAGTCGCAAATCTCCGGGATTTTTTCTCATGTATTTTTAGATAGCTTTACGTCGTAGTTCATTTTACGAACTTTTTCGTTGCAATTAAACTGCTGACTTTCGTTTCTGGTGGTGCAGGGGTAATAAATTTGGCTGTAGGGGTTTTATGGGTTTCAGTAGAGTATCTTACATTACATGATCAACCGTTTTTCATAGATCATTGTATTTCCTATGGGAGTATGTATACTGTGTCTCACGTCTGCCCTCTTTCTCTCTCATTCCCACTGCTTGTGCGAAAACAGCGCGCTCTCTGTGTGGGCGGTAGACGTCGTTTGATGAGTTTCCTCTGTCTGGTTTTTCCGAGCAGTAAAATACGTGATAAACATCCCCAAGGCTTGTGACGGAAATTTGTACTTCTAAGAACGGCCGAAACCGCCTACACTTAACTACATAGATCAATCTAGGAGGAGCAATAAAATGTTTACAGAACTACGCTTCATGGAAGCGTAAATTCTATCTTAGTAATGCTTTCAAGTTAACCGTAACGCGAATTTTAGATTTTCCATTTTATTTTCGTATTTTTATTTATGTGAAAATAAACCCTACATAATTATGAATATTGATTCACAGATCTTGCTCTCACAAAACTAATAATAATAAAAATATTTTTAGTAAATTCTACATTTTGCTGAAATGTTTTTCATGTATAACATGCCGTATTGCTCAGAATATAGACTTCACCCGTGATATGAGATCTCAAGAAAAAGCAAGCCATACCTACATGTTATTATAGGAGCGTCATTATAAGTGACACCCCATTTTTGAACAAACCATTAGAAACGTATGATTGAATATAAATGCCTAAAAAAATACCTGATAATTTTTAACTGTTGAAGTCTCTCTTTTCATTCATTTGGCATGAAGGGACTTAAAAATATATTTCAATTTTGGAGGTAATTTGGAGGCCCCCCAAATTCTGAGGCGCTGTGCAAGTGCAGAAATCAGGCCCTGCTTGAGGACGCATTGTATTCAAAAGTCAGATCTTAATCGCATTTTTCGTTGATCTTTGAATTCTCTCATGTATTGTATGACTTGTGTATCAATGAAATTGCACGGCAAGCTAAAAACCATAGACATTTCACGACAATTCAGCCAGGACATATCACTCAAGTTCTCAGATTTTGATTAAACTTGGTATACTCAATCCTTCCATGGTGGTAAGTAACACAAATAATTTTTTTCCCATGTAGCTCATATGGTTTTTAATTTCACAGTCCTTCAAACTTTTAGAGAATTTTTCTTTTCTACCATTTCCGAGGCCTGCGAAAGCTGCACTTGCTTACCCCCCCCCCCCAAATCCATCTCACAAATCATCTAGTCTTGAAGAAGCGTATATGCTCCAGCTTTGTCCGTCCGTCTGTCTGTCTGCCAGTCCGCACGATAACTCGCGCATAAAAATGGTTCGATTTCGATGCAATTTTAGTATGAGTTAGGGGACCACCTGGGAATGAACATTAATGAAAAAGGACGAAATGGGGCCAAAGGTCAGGATGCCCTTATGCGTTATAACTTATGTAAAAATGCTTCGATCGCGACAAAGCTTTATCATGTTGTTCCGGAGGTATACTGAACCGGTTCTGTTGAATATCATCGAAATGGGGTCAAAGATCAGGACACAGGAGCGATATTTTTTCCACAGGTATTATCCTCCTAACTTAATAAAATGCTTCGATTGCAACAACACTTTAGTATGTTGTTCCGGATGTATATTGAACCAATTCTGTTTACTATCATCGAAATGGGGTCAAAGGTCAAGACACAGGAGCGAGGTTTATTCCACAGCCGTTATCCTCATAACTTGAGTAATGATTTCTGGTATTTTGGAAAGCGTATCATAATCAATGCACTGCATGAGTTTACCAACTTGTCTACATTAATTAACATTTTGCTACTTCTGTGGAAGTAATGACAAAATTATATCTTTTCGATACTTCAACATTGAGGGGTCAGAAGGGAATTCTAATAATGTAAATAAAATAATAGTAGTAAAAGCAATATCAGTTACTATTGTTATATCGTGTTTAATCAAAATCGGAGAACATGGCTGTCAAAACAACTTTCTTTGGTTGAATTGATGTGGAATAACCCATTATAAAAAATACACTGCTCATTCATTTATATTTGGACACTATTGATAGTAAGTTTGGTCCTATACAAGCACCACGTCACAGACCGAACTACGAGGATCGATCAGAAAAAAGGTCATACGTTCGAGCATGAGAAAGGGAACTCACTAACCAAGAAGTGCTTGTGCGACGTGCCCAAGGATATGAAGCACTATTTCTCGACAAAATCACCGCGACGATTCAGACATTCGTCGGACCGCAAGACCAGCTTGTCCACCCCGGACAGAAAAAAGTCATGTCTCTGCTGATGAAGCCAGTTTGTTGCAGCTGTTTTCACGCCATCGTCACACGTGAAGCGAGCACCAGACAGGTGCTGTTTCAGGGCAGGAAAGAGGTGAAAGTCACTAGGAGTGAAGTCCGGGCTGTAGGCCTGGTGCTTCCACACCTCCCACCGGAATTTGTGGAGCAATTTCTGCGTAGTGTTGGCAGTGTGCGGCCTCTCCTTATCGTGAAGGAAAGTGACACCATCGCTCAGCAGACCTCGTCGCTTTCGTCGAATGCTCTCGTGCAATTGTTTTCATCGTGCTACAGTACTGATCAGCGTTGACGATGTGTCCATGCTCTAAGAAGTCCACTGGGGCTATGGTGGACTTCTTAGAGCATCTTGCATTTACGACTGTAAATGCAAGATGTCTCCATCTACAGAGTAAACAGATCTCCAACGCGGATTGATAATAGGGTATACCACATAAACAATCGCTTCGTATGTGACATTTCAGAGGTATTGGAGTTCCCTAGGTTGACGTTTGGTGATGCGATATGAAAAAGGCTGGGACAGCATCTACCACGAAACAACCCTGCGAATCTCCGAAGCTAGCAAAATGTGACAGAAAATATCCGCAAAAAACTGTACGCTCAGAACGGCATTGTTTGAAATCACTCAAACCATATCTGAGAGCATTGTAATTGATGCCATCACCAGTACAGTTCACAGGACGCTGCGCAACAAGGGTTGCCACTGTCAAACCCTATGTGAGACTATTGGGACTGATGTTAGCAACAGTAAAGGGTGTAGGACGATGCACGACATGGGTTACCATGGTTACACAGCTATCCACAAGCCGTTAATCATTTCGATTAATGCCACATTGCAGTTAACATGGTGCAAGGAACATCGATGTTTATCTAGGACTGAAAAACTATTCTTTGGACTAAGTAGCCATGGTACACACTCTACCTGCGTCGTGGCCATTCCCAGATCTGACGGATGCCGGGGAAAAGGTACCTTCCACATTGTATCGCTCCAGTAATGAAGTTTAGTAGAGGAGGCGTGGTAGTGTGGAGCTGTTGTTTTATTTACACGGCTTGGGTCCATCATTCGTTTTGGACAACATCATAAATGCTGCGCTCTAGACGTCCTGGAGAATTATGCACAACCGAAGTTGTGGCAGTATTTTGGAGAAGACTCGTCAGTGGGACAACACAGAATGTCACACTTACATTACTCTCGTTGTTATAGATTGGGTTAACGACATGGGCGTCAAAAATTGAAATGACTATCTTGGAGACCCTACAGAGTATCTCCGGGACGAATTAGATCTTTGGGTTCGTGGGCAAAGAGATCGCCCAACAAAACTGAACTGGTCACTGTTTCGATGACCGAATGGCGAAACATATGGACGGACATTTCTAAAAACAAGTTAGTAAAATCATGCAATGCATTGATTATGATACGCTTTTCAAAATACCAGAAATCATTACTCAAGTTATGAGGATAACGGCTGTGGAATAAATCTCGCTCCTGTGCTCTGACTTTTGACCCCATTTCGATTATATTAAACATAACTGGTTCAGTACACCTCCGGAACAACATACTAAAGCTTTGTCGCAATAGAAGTATTTTTAGACAAGCTATGAGGATACTGGCTGTGGAATAAATCTCGCTCCTGTGCCCTGACCTTTGACCCCATTTCGATTTTATTAACCAGAATTAGTTCAGTACACCTCCGGAACAACATGATGACGTTTTATCGCAATCAAAGCATTTTTACGCAAGTTATGACGCATAAGGGCGATGGAATGGATCCCGCTCCTATGTCATGACCTTCGACCCTATTTCGTCCATTTTCAATAAAGTTCCTTCTTAGGTTGTCTCCTACCACATACTAAAATTTCATAGAAATCGAACCATTTTTACGCGAGTTATCGTGCAGACAGACAGACAGACAGACAAAGATGGAGCATATACGCTTCTTCAACCTGCGGTTGGAAAGCGTAAAAATTATAATAATAATCAAAAATATTCCACGAAGAGTAGAGGCTAAGGGCAAAGTTTTCAGCACACAATGTTAAATATTTTGTCAATAAAGATTATTCGTAGACATGCAGTATCGCGATATTAACAGTGACGGACTGGCAATCTATAAACGGTCACGGAAGCTGATTTTGCACAACCCAATTTTGGGAGAAATTGTCAAGGTTCTCCATCATAAAATAACCGGTATTTGAGCATCACTGGTTTCTGTTTAAACATCTTTTCAACACAAGTCTAAAAACCACTGCAATATTTTTTTTGTATTGAGGCAATAATGAATTTATAACATTTTATTAGTTTTCTTGGATGGTAGATCCCTAGTAAAATTTAATGTAAGAACAAAATTACTTCCGTCGCTGATAAGCAGCAGACAACTTAAGTTCTCCGAGAGAGACTGTCGAAGTCTTTATCCCATTCTTTTGAATTTTATTACGATATCTGAATTCAGAATTGCAATAGTTTCTTCGCTTTTTAGTAAGAAAGGAAATTCAAACGCAATATGTCTAGAATTATATTCTTTTTCAAGACTTAACCAATTAAAAAGTATTTACGAAAAAATCTCTTGAAAGAAGTTGAAAATATTCAGAGTAGCAGGAATTTCAGTGCACATTTACAAAGTTTGAGAAATTAAAGAATGCAAAAACTGCGTTTTATTTAATTACTTTCAAATGGAAAAAAATATTTTTGCTGTGCCTAAAACACACTTTCCAGAACTGCATTTCAAGAATTGTTAAGTTTAATGCCCCAAAACTAATAAATCAGATGCAGATCTCATAAAAAAAATGTACCTAAATCAACCAAACATTTTACTGTAGCCTTCGATGTACTGACGTACACAACGAATTTCAAATTTGTATCCCAGATTATTGATAGCATGTTTGAATATTTTGCATCGATTATTGAACTGCAATTGGAAAAAACAGATTGAGGTAAAGAATATCGGCATAAAGAAATGGAGCTTATATTTGAAAGTCGAGAATTGGGATTGGGGGGGGGGTTATCAAAATCAATGGTGCTTGCGTGTGTGTGTGTGTGTCTCAAAATAACATTTGCTGCGTATTTTCCCCCTTGAAACCGTCAAAGTGCAAAATACAGAGGGTGAGTCGAAAGTTCTGCAATATTTGCATAAACGCATCCGCTGCGACGGGTATATCACGTGTTTAAACTAGTTCAAGTCGTGCACTTCAGTCAGTCGAAAGGGATATAAAGTGGTAGTCGTTGCTGTGAACAGCATTGCATGTCGTCGTTCTGTCTGTGGTTGGAACGCCTAAAAGATGAACAGCCACAACCGGGTAATTAGGGAACTTTTGCTTTACGAGTTTGAACTCGGCCATAACGCTGCTCAGGCAACACGGAACATTTGTCATACGAAAGAGGAAGGTTCTGTGGACCACAGCACCACTACCAGACGGTTTCAAGAAATTTTGCTCAGGTGACAGAAACCTCAACGATCAGCCAAGGTCAGGTAGGCCGCAAACCGTGTATTCGGAGGCCATGCGCGAGGCCGTAGAGGCAAATACGACAACCAGCGTTCGGAGTTTATCAGGCGAGCTGGGCACATCATAGACCACCGTGGTTCGTCACCTTCAGGACCTCGGCAAAGTCTACAGGAGCTGCCGCATGTCCCTCATGAACTGACGCCAGCTGAAGCAAACCGCCCAGTGGAAGTGTGCTCGAAACTCCTAGAAAACCCGCGCTATGTGCGTTTCATCAAGATTATTATTACGTGCGATGAAAAGTGGGTCTATTTTCGTTATCTTAACCCACAACAGAAGTGGTTGAGCCTGGGGAAGCTTCCAGAACCTGTTGCCAAACGTGGGAGCTTCGGGCACAAGGTGATGCTCTACGTCTGGTGGAATTTCGAGGGATAATCCATTGCGAGTTTGTTCCAAACGGTCAGACCATAAACGCCAACCTCTACTATGAACAGCTGGACCGGACGTATGCCGTTTCGGAGGAGAAGTACCCGGTACTGGTGAACCGAAAGCACGATCCCACAGAAGCACAACGCTCGGCCTCATACCGGGCGAATGACCCAGGCAAAACTCCAGGAACTTGAGGGCATCGAACTGATGCCACACCCAGCATGAAGCCCGGACCTTGCCCCGTCGGATTATTACTTGTTCCGGTCCATGGCCTACTTCCTTCGCTGGCGGTACTTCAACAACCAGGAGGAGGTGGAAGCTGGGGTTAAGGAAGTTCTTCACCTCGTAGGACAAGAACTGGTACCGCCGCGGAATCAAAGAACTGTCAGGCAGATGGCTAAAGATAGTGGAACACGATGGCCTATACTTTGAATGCTAGTCAGCTTTCGTCGTAAAAGTACGGATGAAGACATAAAGTGATCCAAATCTCACAAAACTTTCTACCCACCGTCTTTAATAAACTAATTTTACCGCTTTAACATGTTTGACTTTTTCTACTAGAATATTAAAGTACAAGCAGAAAGCCTGCAGGCCTGGAATATAGCAGCCCACCGGGAATTCTCAAGGTGTCTCGGCGGCCCAGTCCGCTCCTGGATATTAATGATAGGATAACTGTGCTTAATATCACGATGATAACTGTTCTTGTAATTCTAAATAATTCATCATATAGAAGTCTGTAATTTGAATATCCCTGTGCAGAATCTTGAAGCACTGGGGGTATGTTTTGAATTAGCTGTTGCGTGTTAAGTCAGAAACGAATGTAGTTGCGTACTTCGAAAAAGTTTGATTGCATTCGTGTCGGTGGAGCGAGTTGAAAAGAAAGCCCAGTCAAAACACAACTCCGCCCCATCACGATATATTGATTTCCAGTGTGTTACTGCAACTCCATACTTGACAAGCCATGATATGTTTTTCGCGTGTGTGTGTGTGTTTGTGTACGCGCTTACGGCTCTGTGGCCGTTTTGTTCCCATAGTGGGAGACAATGCTGCCCAAACATTTCCATTCCGTGAAATGAATGGAAGGAAAAGAAATTTACAGACGGCTGAGCTGAGGCGGAAAAGTATTGAATGAGAAAAACCGAGTGACACTAAAATGAAATACATATGTAATTTGGGATCAATGGTCTGTCTCGTAATAATAGTGACGAGATGAATGGCAGTGTGGGATAGCCACGTGATTGTGTTCTTTCGTGTTACGGAAGAAATGAATATTTCAGCAAAACTTTTCCCTGGCACATCGATTGAACCTACAGATGGGGACATTTGTTACGCAAAACAAACAGCAAAATATGATAACAAAGCCTATTTGTGTAGTATGATAGATAATTATGGCTACTAAACCATTAAATGCTGAGCCAAGAAATTTTTTTCGGTACTCGTGGCGATTCCGATGGAAATTTTTCCGTTACTGCCACGCTCTAAACGGGGGTTCAGAATTTACATATACAGTCGAACTTGTATATTACGAAGTTGAATGGAGAATAAAAACACATTCGATGTGTATGCGAACTTCGTTATGACCGAACAGATAAAAAAAAAGGAATATTTTTGGCATATTACTTTATGAATGGTTAAAACTAGTCAGTAACAGCCTATTTATTAATTCAAGGTCTTACGGCAGTGGTGGGCTAACCCACGTTTCGTAAAAGCGGAGAAAAGGAACTCTAAATTAAAGCGAACTGGTAACTGGACATGTTAGCAGTGCTTAATTTGCGCCGGAGCTCACTAGAGCTCAGCTACGATACTTCTTCATTTTTGGCGAATTTTTCAGTATTAGCTGGAGAGCTCCGGAGCTCCCAAGAAGACCTTTTTTTTTTTTTTTTTTTTTTTTTTGGCACGCCCAAACGCTGGAGGGAGGAGACCGCACGTCAAAATCAATCCTCCTCTTTCGATAAAGTCTAGGAACGCAAGAGCAATAACTCACCGTTCGCCGATACATCGTGAACACACTGACCTCTGTTGTGACGTCACGTGTGACGTGCCACACACAGTTCTTCTGCACCAGTCTCTGGCAACGAGGGAAAGGTATTTTTTTTTCTTTGATTGGAGGTTTAACGACCACCGTGAGCAACTCAATGGGCTATAAGTAGTCGCCCGTCCCTAATTTAGGGTCACTGGTTCCAGGGAAGGGAGAGAGCCAGTGCCGTAAGACAAACACAACATCCAGGACTCACCGGGATTCGAACCCGGACCCCTTTCGGACGAATGATCAGAAGCCATCGCTCAGACCACTACGCCACCACAGGGAAAAGTTTAAGAGGATTAACTGTAACTGCTGTTACCTGTTGGTTATCGTTGATGTTGTTGTCCCACACTTAAATTTTCACGTAGGTTTGTATTAATATATGAGTAAGCGAAAAATTATTGTTTATTTTGGTTGTACCAGCAGTAAAAAACAACTTAACTGTCCAGTATGACTCCGACTCCGAATGATAACGAACTACAGACGACGACGATAAACCATCCATGTGTTTCAAATGAAGAGAATCCGGGTGAAAACACCTGTTCATAAAATTTGCCATCATGCTGGTTAAACCAATAGGGTTTCTATCTCTCTATTCTAAAAAAAGTAACTGACGCCGCCGCTGTTTTAGAAACTTCGCGACACTCGCGCTTTTCTAGCTCGCAGCGCAAAAGGTATTCAACACAAAAATATGAAATTTACATCGTTTGTAGCGAATTGTTCGGAGAACACGCTGAAATAAACCATTTTGCAATTCTGGCGATACTTCAAGATCTATTGTATTTCAAAGTTAAGGTAAGCAAAAAAAGTGCTATCAGTTCGCGTTCCGGACATACTAACAGCAACAGAACCACGAAACTTTATAGACATATAGGGCCATGGCTGGATTTTTGCACCTCGTCGCCCATTTTTTTAATTTCGATTTAGTTTACGAGAAATTAAATATCAAAATTTCACAAAATTCTCTATTTCGCAATGGGATCCATTAAAAAAACGGATATATGGCAAACTATATATTATAATGCATTGCAATTTTTACAGCATAAACTCCCAACTATCATCCCTTATTTTCAAAATTTTTTTTAAAGAAAAAGTCATTTTCTAATTTTTAAGCATTTTTTAAAATGCAAAGGAAAGGAACGAGCGGTTTATTCTGTCTTCAACGTTAACCACACAGGAAAGTTCTGGTCACGTCACCTGCTGCGATGGTGACGCAGCTATTTTTAGCCCTCACTTCTCATTGGGTGAAAGGACAGTCTACAATCAAACTGGTAATGACGCAATGCTTAATGACGTAGCTTGAAAGGGGGCTCTGATACTTTTTATTTCTTTTTTAGAAATTAAGCCCTGCATTTATTTTCTCCGCTTTTATAAAATGTAAGTTAGACCAGTATTGCCGCAAGAAGGGCCGCGGGTGGCCTAGTGGGCAACGTTCGTTACTGCCACGGAAATGACCTCAGGTTCGATCCCAGCCAGGTACGAACGCTCGATCTACTAAATATCCGCCGTGCGTCGGATGGGCACGTTAAGCCGTCGGACCCCGGGTTCTGGCACCCCGATAATAAATAAGGGCGACTCCCCCTTTCTACTTCGTTTCCATGTTACTTTCCTATCGGGCACTCTAGCCCAAATCTTCTATCTTCCTATTTCTAAGGGTTGTTTAAGACCTGGGGTCAGATACTCCCTTCCTAAAATCCTCTACATATGATCAGATCAGATATTGCCGTAAGGTTTTCAAATAATCGAAGCTAAATAATACTTGTTAATTGAAAACCACAGCTAGCAGAATAACATGAGCGTGACTTGCAGTAAGAAAAACATTTAAAGTGGAGATAAGGGCGTGTCCGATGCAGCCTTCTGCTCATAGATGACGCTGAAAATCGCACTGTTTCTGCGACCCCTTCTTGTAGGGGGTCTCAGTTTTGTGAATGAATTTCATGAGGTCTTTCCCTTATCAGATGGTCATTTCTGAAAAAGCTTCTGTCTGCATCTTACATTACCAGTATCTGATTTCTGATTTACATAAGTTTGTGGGTAGAAAAGTCAATAAGCTGTAAGGTAAGTGATTTAAATAATTACTGACATCCTAAGCAAAAGTCTGTAACCGCTCAGTTGTTACTGTCAGTATGAAAGCTTTTAATATTCAAGAAAAAGATGAAGTGCCACATTTCCAGTACTTGACGTACGTAAAGCGCCATATGTCAACGATATGCAACATTACTCCAACACGCGGAAATTTAATTTTAAAATATTTCCCATAATTTCTTTTTCAAATTTGCAAGCCACTGACTTATAGTTCAGTATCTTCTTCACCAGTGCGCCAATTTTCACGAGTCAGGAAGCATTTCTTGCATGTGAACTTTTTTTTTTTTTGATTGGAGGTTTAACGACCACCGTGAGCAACTCAATGGGCTATAAGCAGTCGCCCGTCCCTAATTTAGGGTCACTGGTTCCAGGGAATGGAGAGAGCCAGTGCCGTAAGACAAACACAACATCCATGCCTCACCGGGATTCGAACCCGGACCTCTTTCGGACGAATGATCAAAGGCCAGCGCCTTAGACCACTGCGCCACCGGGGCGGCCATGTAAACTTATGTAACTCAATTTCCACCATTGCAAGTATAGCGACGAATTTTCACTTGACGTCCACATTAATAAATAAAAACATTTAACTTTCAAAACTCTGAAATTTTATCTGCTACATGTTACCTTGCATATATCAGCCAATTCTTCCTTGTTCTTGCTTTCCATGATCTCTGTTTTAAATGGTTTTCAACTTCCCCTGACGCGGTAGTTAAGAAGTTTCTCGATGCAAAATCAACTCTTAAGACTTTCGGAACAGAGATGCAGCGACTGAAAAGTGTCGAGGGATTGGAAAAAAGACTACACGTTTAGCAATTTAGGGGTAGGGGAAGGTAGTAAAAAAAGTACAGAAAAATTCTTGTCGTCATGTGAAGTTATTTACACTCATTGTCATAAAAATCCGCGCACTAAGAAGGAGGCGTCGGATTGAAATGAGATTTTAGTAGTGAGATGGTACATACCAAGGACAGATGTGATTACAATATCACAGCAGCAGGACGATTTCCCGCGGACATACGGTACACATTCTGGTCAGCGTTATTAACGCGTCGGACCGCCTCGTGCTCAGATACATGCGGTGATACGGTCCGGCATGGAGTCAAAGAGACGCCGTATGTTATCCTGGGACAGATTGGCCTACACTTCATGCAACTGATGGTCACCACCCCACTTTCAAATTAGTTAAAGTCAAAAAGATGGGAGGCAGATATGGGGAAATACCAAAAGAGGAGCCACTCCAAAATTAACATTACGTCTATGGGAAAAACTGCGCCAGAAACCCCATATCGGCACTACTCATGTTGTTGAATTTTGTTTGCACCACACAATTTTCTCAGAAAGTGGTGCATCTAGTGTAGCACCCCTTTTTGGCGCAACTTACCACAAAACTTTTAACAATTTATACGCTTCTCTCTCCTAACAACATTCCATCGATGTAAATGTCTCTCCTGGTGCCAACAGTATGCGTATTGGACGATAAAAGATTGGAAGCAAGTGTGTTGATCCGATGAGTCCAGATCTGTACTCCATTCTTCCGATGGTCGAATTCGTATTTGACGTCAGCAGGCTATGGATCCCTCATACATAACATCGATTATCCCGCTCGTTGGAAGCGGTTATATGACATTGGGCATGTTTAGCTGGTATGAACGGTGAACTCTGGTGCATGTAGACCAACGTATGGACACTAGCTACTACCAGGGACTGCTTGCGGATCATGTGCACCTCACAACGTTGCACATCCTCCCAGAAGCACATGGATTCCTCCTGAACGACAATGCATGTGCCATCTCATCGGGCCTGCCTCGTGCACGAATAGTTCAACGAAGTCAGTGCTGTTATGAGACATCACGAATGATCCTCGAAATCGCCTGATCTCAGCCCAATCGAACATCTGTGCATTTTGTGGTACGCCGGGTGAGACAGTTGGACACATTCCATTCTCCATACTAGAATTGAGAATCACAATATACAAGCAGTTTGGTTGCAGAACCCCACCTAACTGTACAGACACCTGGAATAGTTAATCTTGTGCTAAAGGAGGTCACATGAAATATTTGGATAGGTGGTTGTAATTCCCTGAGCCCATAATGTAGCATGGTCTTATTTTTTTGTTCCGTTGGGAGCTTAAGCAACTTTATTCTGTCTTTCAGTGTGTTAATTGCAATTTCTTGTGCATGAAACGATACTTTCACTTCGTTATCATAAGAAGAGCGAAAATTCACCAAGCCAATACATTAGCTTCGGTTAAGCTGTCACAAGCATATGTGCATCCCTTTCTTCTCATATCGATTCTTGACAAGTGGACGGCATCGTGATAAATGTTAACAGTTAATGATGTTTTTTTGTTTGCCACAGAGGGGAAAGAGAATTTTGAATGTGTAGCGAAAAAAAGGCAAATTCTCATGTAGAAATAAATAAGAATTGATTAAAATGTTTGAGTATAAGAGATAAAGAACGCACTTCCCTAATATTGCGAGGTTGTCTTCATGAAGAGAAGGAATCTTTACGGATAATAAATATAGAGACTGACGTCTTAAATAAGAATCTCATATGTATCGTAACGTGCAGTTTGCATCTGCGACCATTGTACTGAGTATCTTTCTTTTAAATTGCATCTCTGTGATGGTTTCAACATCTATGTTTATGTTTTCCTGTTGTTTTGTTGGCATTTTTTCTGCAGCCTTTGGTTATTCAGTGGAACTCGTTATTTTTCCCATGCGCGTGCAGAACTTTACGGTTACTCCACATGCAGCCAACTTCTCAGAAACCTTGCAAAGCCTGTGATGCTGCAGGAAGAACCGAGCCCGTGTTTCCCGATTTCAGTCTTGAGTATCTTACGGTTATACTACCAAGACCAACGTCCTTTTTATTGAGATTTTTAGAAGGCGATTGAATTTGTGCATTCTGTTCGTTCGCGGTGGTAATTTGCGTAGTTTCACCTGGGTTGAATATGTAGCGTTCTTATGCCAAAAACAACGACCCTTTTCTCCCACCATGTAGCGTTCCTATGCCAAGAACAAAGATTCTTTTCGTCTGACATGCATAACTTTCCTATGCCAATAACAAAGATTATTTTCGTCTGACATGCATAACGTTCCTATGCCAAGTACAACCGTTTCTTTCGTCTACCATGTATAGTGTTCCTGTGGGAAGAACAACGATCCTTTTCGCTCACCATACATAGCGTTCCTATGCGAAGAACGTAGATTCTTTATGCCTTTCATGCATAAAATTCCTATGCCAAGAACGAAGATTCTTTTCGCCTACCATACATAACATTCCTATGCCAAGTGCAGCCATTTCTTTTGTCTACCATGAATAGAGTTCCTATGCCAAGTACAACCATTTCTTTCATCAATCATGCATAGCGTTCGTAAGCCAAGAACAACGATGCTTTTCCCCTACAATTCATAGCGTTTCTCTGCTAAGTACAACCATTCCTTTCGCCTACCATGCATACCGTTCCTGTGCAAAATATAACCATTTCTTTCGTCTACAGTGCATAGCGTTCCTGTGCCAAGAACAACGACCCTATTAGCCCAACATGTGTAGCGTTCCTATGCCAGAAACAACGATTATTTCCGCCTACCATGCGTAGCGTTCCTATGCCAAGAAGAAAGATTGCTTTCGCCTGCCATGCATAGCGTTCTTGTGCCAAGTACAACCATTCCTTTCGCCTACCACGGATTCGTCCACCATTCGTAGCGTTCCTTTGCCAAGAACAATGATCTTTTTGCCCACCATGCATGGTGTTCCTATGTCAAGAACGTATCTTTTCGCCTACACGAATAACGTTTCTATGCCAATTACAACTAAATTTTTTCCTATCATGCATAGCATTCCTATGGCAAGAACAACGGATCTTTTCGACTACCATGCATACAGTTTCTGTGTCAATTACAACAAATCTTTTTGCCTATCATGTATAGCGTCCCTTTGCCAAGAACAACGAATCTTTTCGCTTACGATGCATAGCGTTTCTGCGCCAAGAACAACAATTCTTTTCGTCTATCATTCGATTTACAGGCTTGAAATGGCTGATGTACAATGGAATTCAGAGCACTGCATCTCTTTTTTTTCTTTCTTTCACAGAGGCTTCTAAAAATAGCTTTTTCAATATTCAGCACAATTTTCTTTTTTCATTTTGATATCATTGGAGACTGATACATGCTTGAAATCTAAGGAAAGGGTCAGTAAGGGTTTGAAAGGAAGATTGCATATCTGCTTCAAAATGAATGTTTCCTATGCTCTGCGTAAAGAAACCATATCTTTTGAGTTTTTATTTTTTATTTCCTTCGATCCATTCGGTTTCTCGTTCCTTGCTGTTTCTTTCCAATCATGTATTGGCATGACCATATTTCTTTTATAGCCTGAACTGTCTCAGAAAAAGAAAAAAGAAAAAAAAAAAGAGGAGGCAGAGCAGGATTTCTCATCTAAACTAGGCGTTTCATATTCCCTCAGCAGCTTTTGGATTAACGGGAAAGAAAATTTGGTTTTCCTCCCGCTAATTTAAAAATCGTTTGTAATTAGTAGACGCTTCCGATAATATATATTTTTAGGAACCGATATTCCTTCTTCATTTGATGCGAGTTCTACACCAGTGGATGTACACAGTGTGTCAAATAATTTTTAAGACTGGCGCTAGATTTCAGCCTACGGTGGCGCCACCAGTGTAATTGCGAATGCGTTATAAACCGTGACCATCTGCTTGCTTTCTGCCAAAAGTACTGCGCAGTTGTTAAAGTAACTCAAACGAAACGGCCGTTCATTAGAGAAGTAAAATTTTTTTCATGTTGAATTATTAAGATGGAACAAAGGGCTGTTATTCAATTTAACGCAAAACTTGGTAAAAGTACCTCGGAAACGTACCAAATGATGAAACAAGTGTATGGTGAGTTTTGTTTAAGTAGATCAAATGTTTTCCTGTGGCACAAACGTTTTTTGGACGGAAGAGATACGCTAGAAGATGATAAGCATACCGGAAGACCAAGTTCATCTAGGACACCTGAGAATTATCGAAAAAGTGCGTGATTTCGTGGCAAACAATTAATGTGCGTCACTAAGAATGATGGAAGAGTCTTTAAACATCAACAAAGAAATGATTGGAACCATCCTGCACGAAGATTTGGACAAAACAAAAGTATGTGCTAAATTTGTTCCACACACGTTAACCAATGAACAAAAATCAAAGAGAAGTGCACATTGCAGAGACATCATTTCAGCCGCTGAAAATGATCCAAACTTCTTAAAATCGATTGTTACAGGTGATGAAACATGGTGTTTTCAACATGATCCTGAAACGAAGCGACAAAGTGCGGAATGGAAGTAAAAAACTCACCACAAGCCAAAAACACAAGAAAAGTTCCATCGAAAATCAAAACAATGCTCATTACATTTTTCGATAGTAAGGGTATTATCCACAAAGAATTTGTTCCAAGTGGACAAACAATTACTGGTGAGTTTTATTAAACTGTTTTGAGGCGTTCGATGGGCAGAATTCGTCGCATTCGTCCAGAATATCGGGATGAAAACAGTTGGTGTTTGTTGCACGATAATGCACCCAGTCACGCCTCACTTCTTGTTCGTAGATTTTTGGGGAAAAATAATGTCTGTGTGTTGAATCATCCACTGTATTCGCCTGATTTAGCACCCTGCGACTTTTCTTTATTCCCAAAACTTAAAATGACGTTAAAAGGGTGTTCTTTTGATGATATTTCGACCATACAAACAGCTTCGACGCGTACTTTGGAGGCAATTCCGCAAAGTGAACTGGAACAGGCATTCGAATCATTATTAAATAGCTGTAACAAGTGTATTGAAGCCGGAGGGACTTATTTTGAATAACAAACCAAAACAAATTATAATTTCTTGTTTCTATTTCATTTTACAGACCCAGTCTTAAAAATTCTTTGCCACACTGTGTATTTAAAAAGTTTTGTTGATAAAAACAGTGGCGCTTGTGCGGAAAGATGTGGTTTCGGTTGGCCATTTTCCTTTAAATTTCAAAATGGCGTGAATGCAGCCACATACACAACTAGTAATGAAAATCATTATGTGCTCGGAGCTGATGCCATTACAGCAGAACATATACATGCAACTTTGGTTTAAGGATTTTGCTTCCGGTGATTTTGACAAACCCAGCTTCGTTAGGTCACTGTTGCGTTATGGTGATGTTTTAAAATAGACGATCGCAGAAAATTCACTACAAGCATTTCGATAACTTGGAGAAAGGCTTAGTATTAATCATACAGTCCATTTGGATCACATTCGCAAACTTAAAAGTGTTTTTCATGTCTGGGTGCTGCGTGAACAGACGGAAATTAATTTTCTAGACAGATTTAGTTTTTGTGATTAATTCTTTCTCGCCAAGAAGGAGAACCATTTTTGAGTCAACTTGTTACTCTTCATGACAAATGGCTACTGTACGACAACGTAGGGTTAAAAATACTCTAATGTCTTAAAATTGAAAAGTCATTAAACCGCGAAAGCTGATTTGCTCCCAAAGAGGATTTTCACTTTTTAATGGGCTTTCCTGATTATGTGTATTATGATCAGCTAAAACCTGGTAGAACATTAATTCCGAATGTTATTGCCAACAACAGGACAAACCGAATGATGTACTGAAAGTTGAAAGGCCATCTTTGCTGAAAAGAGAAAGCGCAATCTTCCACCATGATAATGGCAGACCTCATTTTTCACCCTAGAGAAAGTTGGACAACTTTGCTAGGAAATTCTTATTCACGTTCCATATTAACCAGACATAGCACCTTCTGAATGCCATTTGTTCCATTCTTGGCAAAACGTGTGTGTGTGTGTGTGTGTGTGTGTGTGTGTGTGATCAACCTTTTACGAGAGCTGTATTAAGCTTAGAGGAAGACTTACAAGAGTTATTAATATCAACGGAAATAATTTTTACTTAAATGAGTACATTAAAAATTCATTTTTCTTTCTTTTTCAAAATCTAAAATTACTTTCCTCCAGAACCAACATACTATAAATCGCAAGACCTGAGACGGCTTACACGTTTTTCCCAAAAATACACTTTGAAGGTGATACTCTCGACTATGATGCCGACTCACTGATTCTCCTCAATCCCTTTATTCTACTTAATGATTCTCTTCAATCCCTTTATTCTACTTAATGATTCTCTTTAATCATTTTTTCGTGCTCATTGATTCTTTTCAGTCCCTTTTTCCTGCACGCTGATTCTGTTGAATCCTTTTGTCGTTCTCACTTATTCTCTTCAATGCCTTTCTCGCATTCACTTATCCTCTTCAATCCCTTTCGCGTGCTCACTTATTCTTTTCAAAGACTTTTCTGTACTCATTTTTCATTCAATCCTTTTTGGTACTCACTGATTCTCTTCAGTCCCTTTGCCGTACTCATTACTTTTCTTCAATTCCTTTCTCGGAGACGCCAGTGGAAGCCAGGTTCCGTTCTAAAATAATAAAGACCGGTTGCAGAATTTGAAAAATACGGGAGCACTCTCAACTTCAGAGTGGTAGCTCTTCATTTTCATTAGCACGTCTTTTGAAAAAAAAAAAAGAAAAAAAGAGGACATGCTTATGTTATCACTACGTTCATCCGCTTGTAGATACCATATTTCTTTAACTGTTTGTCCGATTTGAAAAATTCGTTTTGCACTGGGAAGCCTAAAATGTGGGAACGAGCTTTCCTTATATTTTGAACTTTTATATATTTGTAAATGGAGGTGCTTTGGAATTCAAATGCCTTTTTTTTTCATATCATTGCTCTTAAATATCCGGTGGTGAAGTCTCAGTAGCTGAGCCCATCTTACGGATTTTGTGACGTACCTGCCAGCAGGACGCACATGACATAAAGGCAGATAGGAATCAGAATACATGTCTGCGTAGCTCAGTTGGTAGAGCGACTTGTTCCGGAATAAGCGTACTCGGGTTCGAATTCCGGCGTAGACCGAAAATGACGGAGAAATTCAATTCGTTATAATGGCGCCCGAACTACCCGGATGACCCGACTGTTCAAAATCTCGCATTGGTGTGATGTTATTTCCACACCGCGAGATAGGAAAAATCAGAGAATCCCTTCTCCAGTGCTTCGAAAAATAAATGTGTGTGACGTTGCATTCCACACACCAGATTGACTGGGAGTTCTCAAGTGCACGTTCTACAGTGGATGGCTGCCTGCTACGATTCATGGTCACGGCTGACCCGTGGGCCATGCCCCCGGCCCTCTTTCGGGGGGGGGGGGAGATGTGACGTACCTGCCAGCAGGGCGCACATGACATAAAGGCAGATAGGAATCAGAATACATGTCTGCGTAGCTCAGTTGGTAGAGCGACTTGTTCCGGAATAAGCGTACTCGGGTTCGAATCCCGGCGTAGACCGAAAATGACGGAGAAATTCACTTCGTTATAATTTATGATGTCAGAAGCTGACAGAAAAACCACACATAGCGCCGTGGATTGTTGGCCACCGTGGTGTAAGGCTAACGCTCTCGGATAGATATCGAGAGATCTGGGATTCGGATTTCCAACGGTGACCGAATAGCAATTTTTCGATTGCTATGTGTTGCTAAACGTGAAAAGAGCGATGTCTCTGTTTATTCTAATACAGTACACAGCAAGATCAGATAACAAATTGTAAATCTCGCATGTTATGCCAAATTCGAAACCGTGGTTGTAGAAACCTAATCGAAATCTTCTCATAGAAATAGCTTGGAACTACACTCACTTCCAAAAGTTAAGCACGCAGAGGGAGTAGTTAATTTCCGAAAGCCAATCGGAATTGGAGAGGCTGCAATTCGCCGTAGTGGTAGATGGAAGTATGCAAATGTGGTAGGTAACAGCGAATCACGGTGTCTTGCCGAGAAATATGCAAAACAGGCAGTCGTATAAGAAGCGCATCACTCTGAAGGGGTACAGGAGTTGCATGCAAGTGCTGCTACAAGGTGTTGAGAACTGTCGGAGGATTTGCTTTGAAGACAGACTTGATTTTATGGCTTCCAGAAGACGATTGGAAGATTTTGAGCGCTGGCGTGCCGTCGGACGCATTGAAGCAGGACAGTCAATCACAGATGTTGCTGGTTTCTTCGGCGTGAATCATTCCGTCATTTCACGTTTATGGAAACAATTTCTAACCAGCCAAACAGTTGTCCACAGACCTGTGGCCGGTCGCCCTAGGGTTACGACCCCCGCGGAAGACCGATATGTTGCTGTTGTAGCCAAGCGGAATCGAAGAGCGACGTCCACACGTGTGACATCTATGGTTACGGTAGCCATTGGTAAGACGATATCTGCCACTACTGTGCGTCGAAGGCTACACATGAAGGAACTGTACGCCCGGGTACCACGGGTTTGTGTTCCTCTATCCGTCCAATCCAGAGCGGCACGATTAAAGTGGTGTCGCTAACATGTCAATTGGACTGTGTCTGATTGGGGCAACGTTTTGTTCACGGATGAGTCCAGATTTGCCCTGCAACCCGATGACAAGCGTGTACGGGTGTGGAGGGAAGAAGGCACATGCAATCGACCCCAGAACATCACCGAACATCATGCATTCCGAGATGGAAGCATCATGATCTGGGCAGGAATTTCGTTGGGATATCGCACCGACCTCCAAATCTACAGACGGGGTTCTGTGACGGCTGTACGGTATCGGGATGAAGTCCTAGACCCCACTGTGCGATTGTACGCTGCAACAGTTGGTCCTGCTTTCGTTTTAATGGACGATAAAGCGCGTCCCCATTGAGCTGCCATCGTCGACGACTACCTGGAGAGTGAAGAGATTGCGCGTATGGAGTGGCCGGCGTACTCGCCCGACCTTAATCCCATTGAAAATCTGTGGGATGCCCTCGGCCGTGCTGTGTGTTCACGTCTCCCGCCCCCAACCACTCTCATAGCTTTGGAAACTGCTCTACAGCAGGAATGGCGATTACTGGACTCTGCGGTGGTTGATCACCTCATAAAAAGCATGGTCAGACGTTGTAAACTTTGTATGCAGATGAGAGGTGCTCACATACCCTATTAATGTCGGATTTTGTTGTTTGTTGTGACTTTATTACTCACTTTGTAAATGACTCCAATTTGACGTCATCTTACAATTTCTGAAAATTTAATATTATTTTCATCTCTGTCTGTATTTCTTTGTTTTGATTCATTAATAAACATATTTCCTACGTTCCTGCCGCATTTCGTGTCAATCCAAGCAGTACTTCTCCATTTTTCACATCTTACTGCTCCGTGCTTAACTTTTGGAAGTGAGTGTATTTATAGTGCTTAGTAACAAAATAGGAGCTGCGTCTGAAATATAAAGAAACCCGCCGGCAACTGTGGCGGAAGGATACACATAACACTTCGGAAGCGCAGTCTAAATACTTGAGCGCAAGCTAATTTTAATATTATCGCTTCTATCTCATTTGGCGCAAGGTTCTCGCAGTTTACACAAGAGTGCAATGAAGTATTGTTTCGTTTATGCAAAGTGTAATGAAACATTGTTGCGCAAGAGTGTATTATCAAAATGTTGCGCAAAAAGGAAATGAATTGTTGTTGCGTGAGCTTATGGCATCGCACACCGCAAGACCAATTTTTTTTATTATTACTATTCGGTGGTTCAACAAACACCGTGAGTAACTCGATGAGCTATAAGCAGTCATCCGTCCCTAATTTAGGGCGCCTGATTCCAGGGAAGGAAGAGAGCCAGTGCCGTAAGACAAACACCACATGCAGACCTCGCCAGGATTCGAATCCTGACCCATCTCGGACGAATGGTCGGAAGCCAGCGCTTAGACCACTGCAGCACTGGGGCTGCCAAGATCAAAATTCAACAATGGGTAAATGTTTTAAAATGTAATTTAATTAATTAAATTTTTGCAAATTTCATTTAAGAAAAAAAAAAAAAAAAGGTTCCGAAGTGCCAGCACTCATGTGCAAATGTAGTTTTCCACAAATTTCAAATCTCTACGTGCAGTAGCTTCTTCTGTAAGCCACTCTCAGGCAGACAAACAGATAGACAGGCAGACACGGTAATTTTATTATTATAGATTCACCATTAAAAAAAGAATAAAAAACAACAAGTCTTTTAGTGCTTTTCGAACTAAGAGGACATCAAAGACAGTCAGCTGTTCTTCAGAACCAAAGCCCTTAAATTTCTGCCTCCGTCACACGATCTGATTGATCGACGCTAAATGTCAGAACATGACGTCACGTACACAACGTTAACTGGGGGAGAAAACTGAAGAGAATTGTACAAATGAGAAAAGAGATCACAGATCCGCATTTTCATCATCTTTCTCTCCTTTTCTTCCTTTACCTTTACCTATTTTTTCTTTCCTTTCTTCCGAGCTTAATGAATTGTAGTGGGTAGCTGTAAAAGACAAAATAGACCACTGCTTTTATACAGGTGCCTGCTCAACTTCTGTACGCGAAATTAAACTACGTCATTGTGTAGAATAGTGATGCCTACAAAATTTTAAATTTGTAGAATGTCTTCAGAAAAAACAAACAAAAAACTACATGCTGAAATACCACATTGCCCGCCTTCAGAAATAAAATAAGCAGCACGTATAAATCGGTTCAAAAAAATGTTTTTGCACCTGACAACGCTAACCATGATACGTGCCCTTTCGAATATCTGTGAACCATACTGTCCCGCTATATGGCCTAAATCCTTTTCTTTTTCAAGTTTTAAAGATCCCTATTATAATCAAAACGCAGTGTAAGCAGTCGTCCATACACAAGTCAGAGTCACTGGCCCCAGGGAAGGGAGGAAATCAGCATCAGAAGGACAACCGCAACAGTCACCCCTTTTTCACAGTGAAAGAGTTAGCCGCAGGGACGTCGCTAGACTTTTTTTTTATTGGAGGTTTAACGACCGCCGTGAGCTATAAGTAGTCGCCCGTCCCTAATTTAGGGCCACTGGTTCCAGGGAAGAGAGAGAGAGAGAGCCAGCACCGTAAAACAAACACATCATAAATGCCTCTCCGGGATTCGAACCCGGACCCATCCAGGGCAAATGACCAGAAGCCGTCGCTTAGACCACTGCACCACCGGGGCGTCGTCGCTGGACTTCGAAATCATAGATGGGAGACGGGTGGGGAGCGTTAGTTTTAGTGGGGCAAACTTGACGGTAACTTTTGTTTTTTTACGAAACACTGGAAAAACAAATTTTGAATGCTCTTCACTACAGTCTACCAAGAAATTCGTGCAATCCCCACCCCCTCCACCTGGACACACACATGCACATGGGCGTAGCCAAAAAAATTCTTAAGGGGAGGGAATCTATGGGTTTTGTTCATTGGTGAAAGCCCATATATCGCTTGATATTCGTGCTCAATCCTTCCTCAAAGGGAGTATGGGGGGGGGGGGTTCTGACCCGAGGATCTCTCTTGGCTACGCCTCTGCACATACGTACACGGATCTGAATAGTTACGCAACTAGTGTAAGATTCAAGTGTTACAAGAATGTCGTCTTCAACTTTTGCTTGCTCTAAATGCATTGTCTTAAATTGCTTTCCAACATTTTGCATTTTTGCGTACGAAACATAGTACTGTACTTGAACAATTTATTTAAAAGAAAATGTCGTTTTTGTTTATCTAAATCAAATTTTAACGTCGTGCCACGCAGACACAATATATCTACCTCCCCCCCCTCCTTAACTCCCTTCCTTCAAGCCAGCGACTTTGCCCTGCACTCTTCACCTACAAATTAGTCGTCAGCCACGTCCTGCATTTTCACTCTCCCGGGACCTAAGAACACAAGTGTAGCTTTGGACTTCTTTCCGTGTCGGAATCTCCTCTTTTGTAAAGAAGCCAATCAGCAGAGCAAGTAGTAGCGACCCCCTCAGTGAATTCCTACCCAACCTCCTCATCAGCCCCCTGGCCATACAAACATGAAAAAGAGGCTTAAACTAAGGAATTGGAAGGGGGGAGAACAACGGAATTTTCATAGGCGTGCGGATGCGATTTCGATACCTTTTTTGGGGACGTAAATAACGCACTTCCCAGGGGAAAATACGTAGGGCTACATGAAGTAAAACACAAGACTTATTACTTAGCAAGTCCATATTTTTCAGTTAAATATACCGAAAAATGGCACATTTTGAGCTGGGTTGGCGGCAGGGTGGGCTCAAGCCTACCGTAGCACACATTTGTCGACGTCCGTGGTCAGCCGTGCAAGAAGTCAAAAGCCCCAGTACTAGAAAACGTTTTTTTTTATTTTATGTTTAGCACTACACTGAAGAGTAATTGAATTAGAGATAGCTGGCGTTATGCAAATATGTCGCTGTGGTCGGCCCTGTAAAAGGAAACGACATGACGTATGCAGCGATCGGACAACATAAGGAGTGATGCGACGGGAATCAGTAAAAGTCGGACGCAGTATGGGTAAGACGTAGGATCGGAGTGCATTTGGTCGTGGGCAAATTGTCGGGGCCCGACGAATGGGTCACTCCATCTCGGAAGTCGTGCAGGCACTGGGATTTTCACGAGCCACTGTGTCATGGGTGCACCGTGAGTACATCAAATCCGGTAAAACCATCCCTCCAAGGGTCAACTGCCGTGCACAACAGCGTGTGGATGAGCGGGGTCATCGTCGGCTAGCTGGCATTGTAACAGCGGATAGATGGTCCACAGTGCAAGAAATCACTCGGCAATTTAACGCCTGTGCACAAAAACGTGTAAGCAGCCACACCATCCAGAACCATCTCCTCGCTATGGGGTACAGAAGCCATCGTCCCACGAGGGTACCGCTGCTGACCGCATATCACAGTCAGTAGGCAAAGATTAGCATGGGCGCGGAAATATCGCCACTGGACCCTAGACATGTGGAAAAATGTTGCCTGGACTGATGAGTCGAGATTCACGTTGGTACATGCGGATGGCAGGACACGAGTACGGCGCAAACCACATGAAGCGATGGATCCTTCTTGCCAGCAAGGTACTCTTCAAGCTGGTGGGGGTGGCATTCTCGTCTGGAGACTGTTTACGTGGACTGAAATGGGACCCCTGGTACGTGTGACATCGTCCCTCACAGGCCAACGTTACCGGGATATTCTGCACGACCGTTTGCTCCCATTTGTGCGACTTCAACATCCCACTGGGGACCTCATCCTGCAACAAGACAATGGAGCTCCCGAATTGTATCCGAATGGTTGGATGAACACTCCACCGACGTGACCTCGCTTCCTTGGCCAGCTAGGTTACCTGACCTAGCATATCTGGGATGCCATCGAGAGAGATGTTCGAGGCTCTGACCCCCCTCCATCAAATCTTCGTGAACTGTGGGACCTTGTACAGGGGTAGTGGATCCGTATGGTTTTTCAACGCTTCCGGTGTCTTGTCGAGTCCATGCCGAGACGAATCGCAGGCGTCATCAGGACGAAAGGTGGTGCTACACGTTACTGGACAGGTATCTCTAATTCAATTGCTCTTCAGTGTATATGCACACTGCTAGAACATGGAATGGAGAAATACTTTTCCCGCTCTCTGCGGAAGGAGGGGGAGGGGCTGGAACTATGTTAATGACTTCCTATATATATTTTTCTGGGATTTAACAACCCCTTCCCCTTCCTTGAGCAACTCTAAGGGACAGGAGGCTATAAACAGTCGGATGTCCCTAATTTAGGACGACTGGTTCCAGGGAGAGCCAGTGTTGTAAGACAGAGACACCACCTATAGGAGGTTGACAACGAAACTGAAACACATGAGTTTAGGACACAGCAATTTATTAGTACGGTGTAGGGCCTCATTTGGAGGCCAATACAGCTGCAGTTCATCGAGGGAAGGACCAATACAAGTCCTGTACATTGACCAGAGGGATTGGAAGCTATTCCTCTTGCAGAAAAGACCAATACAACTGGAATTCGTCTTGGGGAGGACAGATACAAGTTATGTACTGTGGCCAGAGGGATTTGAAGCTACACCTCTTGCAGAAAAAGCCAATACACCTGTAATTCGTCGTGGGAAGGGCCGATACAAGTCCTGTACAGTGGCCAGAGGGATTTGAAGCTATTCCTCTTGCAGAAAAGGCCAATACAACTGTAATTCGTCGTAGGGAGGACAGATACAAGTTCTGTACAGTGGCCAGAGGGATTTGAAGCTACACCTCCTGCAGAAAAAGCCAGTACACCTGTAATTCGTCGTGGGAAGAGCCGATACAAGTCCTGTACAGTGGCCAGAGGGATTTGAAGCTATTCCTCTTGCAGAAAAGGCCAATACAACTGTAATTCGTCGTGGGGAGGACAGATACAAGTTCTGTACAGTGGCCAGAGGGATTTGAAGCTACACCTCCTGCAGAAAAAGCCAATACACCTGTAATTCGTCGTGGGAAGAGCCGATACAAGTCCTGTACAGTGGCCAGAGGGATTTGAAGCTATTCCTCTTGCAGAAAAGGCCAATACAACTGTAATTCGTCGTGGGGAGGACAGATACAAGTTCTGTACAGTGGCCAGAGGGATTTGAAGCTACACCTCCTGCAGAAAAAGCCAATACACCTGTAATTCGTCGTGGGAAGAGCCGATACAAGTCCTGTACAGTGGCCAGAGGGATTTGAAGCTATTCCTCTTGCAGAAAAGGCCAATACAGCTGTAATTCTTCGTGGGAGGGACCGATACAAGTCCTGTACAGTGGCCAGAGGGATTTAAAGCCATTCCTCTCTCAGAAAATGGGCTAGTTCACGAAGTGATTCTGGTGGAGGAAAACGTTCCCTGACTCGCTCCTCTAGAACACCTGAATAAAGTTCAAGTTGGGTAACTGTGCAGGTTATGACAGATGTTTAACCTCACTTTCATCACTCTTTCCACGTTATTTTTTAAACAACGCATAGCGACTGAAAAATTGTATTCCGGCACTGCTGGGATCGAACCCCAGAATTCTCGATAACTAGTCGAGTGCGTTCGAATTTACGCTACAGCGCCAACAATTCTCAGCGCCATGCTCAATAAACCACTCTTCCACCAGTTTGGCTCTGTGTATTTGTGCGTTATCATGCTGATACACGTCACCACCGTCAGGGTACAATGTTTGAACAATTGGATGCACCTGGTCCTCCAGAATTGTTCAATTGTCCTTGGCAGTGATGTGCTCCTCAAGAACAATCAGCGGGCCGACAGACTGCCACGATATTGCGGCCCAAACCATCACCGATCCACCTCCGTGCTTCACTGTGGGCAATAAACAGTCCTGGTAGTAAGCCTGTGAGGAATGTTTTCACACGTAAACTCTCCCGGTTGTAAAGACTAGCTGATGACCATTAACCTGTACCGTCCAATTGCGGACTCCACAGGGTTAAAAGAACTCTCTCAAAAGATTTTTAGTGACGGCGTTGCGAGTAATGCTGCCAGGATCCGACATTCCCCTATCCGGGCAGAATCAGTCCGTAGACCTGCAGCTTGCTGCTACCCCCGTGAGCCGGCGCTTCTCACCTCTCCGTCATGACCCGGGTGTGCGTGCCATTTGGGCAGGGGCTAGAAAAGAAAATTCTCTACCCCTGACTGGGAGAATAATTGCTGGCGCGAACTGTTTGGGGCGTCTGCCCTTTATTTAAACAGGATACAAGCACATTTATTTACACTAAGGAACCCATCTCCGCGTAGGAAACTAGTCCTTTGCTCAATGGGCCCTCTCACACTAAGAAATATTTAAATATTTACATTGTTATTTACATTGCCACAGGACTAGGGTCGGTTCTGTGGTGGTGACTCTGGGCTCGAGTCATCAGTTTCTCTTCTTCGTTTCTTCATCCCTCTTCTTTCTTCTTTCTTCTTCGGTCACCCCTCTATTAGGTAGACCGCCTGTTCCTCTTTGAGGTACTTGAAGTGAATTACTATTCATCGAAGAACAATACAGATTCCACGTTGTCCAACGTCCACGATTTGCGTTGCTAGCACCATTGCAACCGACGTTTGGCATTCACACTGGTGATCCAGGATTTGGTGATAGTAACACGACCGTGAATGTTGATCCGGTGGAGCTCCTGCCGAAAAGTTCTGATGGAAACAGGTGAGTCGTGGAGCGTGTGTAACTCTGCGATGAGTTAGACGGCTGTGGTTTTATGATTTTGACAACCATCCTTGGTAATAACCGGACGTCCCTGTCAGACACCTTGCTCTTACCTCGACTGTTACTCCTATTGGATGTGGTTCTTCCCTCTCGCTGGTATGCCGACATGACCCTGGATACCGCGGCTCACGATACACCGCAAAGACTTGCTGTCTTGGGCACAGATGCACCACAAAAACTTGCTGTCTTGGGCACAGATGCACCACAAAGACTTGCTGTCTTGGGCACAGATGCACCACAAAGACTTGCTGTCTTGGGCACAGATGCACCGGCGAGACGCGCACGAACAATCTGTCGATTTTGACACTCGGATACGTCTCCCATTATGTTGTGTGGATCTCACTTTTTGACGTTCAGCTGTGCTACTGCTCTGCTAATGCAACCTTCACACTCCGCTCTCGTTGATCGACTGCAAAGTAGATGCAGGATGGCCACCGGATAGCGCATACAGCGGCGTGACACGTAAGGGGGTGTTTCAGTTTCGTTGTCCATCCCCTGTGTGTCTCATCAGGGACTCGAACCTGGGCCCACTCGGACTGAGGCCAGTGCTGAAACCACTGCGCCACCGGGACGATCTCTTGCGTTTCATGATGCACAGTTTTAGCACAGGTTTGCACATACGTACAACTTCTGAGAAGTAGCGTAAATACATATTACATTTAACATACGTCATAAATATGTACGTAGGTAAATCAGAAAGTAAAGGCAATTTGAAAATTACGCCGTAAATGCAACGGACGGAAGCTGACGCAGTACAATACGTTCGCAATGGCTTATGGGTAGTTTGAACACGCACAGCGCAGCACTCTTCCGTTAGTATAGTTGAAGCCAAGGTCAGAGATGGAAACGGGTCACGGGTCAACGGGTCGACAATTTCTTGCGGGGAAAATGGGTCGGGTCAAGTTGTTCCTGATTCGCATTCAACCCGGTATTTTTTTCATTTTATTTAAGAAAATAAAAAAGCAATATTTCAAAGAACCCTTCAGCAGAGGTCTTTGAAATAATACTTCAGAGCTACAGAGGAAATTGATGAGAAGAGTAAAGAAACGGAATTAAAAATGAACTTTCAGAAGACAAAAATTGATGTGCAATGCTTTTACAAGAAATGAAGATTGCCGCCCCGGTGGCGCAGTGGTCTAAGCGATGGCCTCTGATCATTCGTCCGTAAGGGGTCCGGGTTCGAATCCCGGTGAGGCATGGATGTTGTGTTTGTCTTACGGCACTGGCTCTCTCCCTTCCCTGGAACCAGTGACCCAAAATTAGGGACGGGCGACTGCTTATAGCCCATTGAGTTGCTCACGGTGGTCGTTAAACCTCCAAAAAAAAAAAAAAAAAAAAAAAAAAAAAAAAGAAATGAAGATTTATCGATTGATGGGGAAAAGCTGGAGATAACCGATAGCTATATTTACCTTGGACAGCAGATATCAAGCAAAGGTCACATTGATGAAGAAACTAAGCGACGCATGACACTTGGTTGGAGAGCTTTTGGAAGAAGAAGTATAATTTTTAATAGCAATATGCCCTTATGTCTTAAAAGAAAAGTGTTTAATCAATACTTCCTTCCGGTGCTTAGGTACGAAGCAGAGACGTGGACCTTAACTAAAAAAAGACATACAAAAACTTCAGACAACTGGAAGAGGCATAGAGAGATGCATGCTTGGTATAACCAAGAAAGATAAAAAGAGGAACTCGTTGATAAGAAAAATGACAAGAGTGGAAGACATCGTGGTAAGAGTAAAATTCCTGAAATGGTAATGCGCTGGACATATTGCCAGAAGAACGGACCACCGATGAACAACCGAAATTTTAGCCTGGATTTTAAGAGATAGGAGGAGAACCAGAAAACCACTTGGGAGATGGGTGGATGAAGGAGACTGGCCCAAAACAGTCCGTTGTTGAAGAAACTTTGGGAGACCTTCATCCAGCAGTGGATTGATAATTACTGACAGTAATGATGATAATGATATATTCGAGTTCATAGTTCAAAGCATATTTGTCCCGGGTCAGGTACTGGACGGGCCCAGTTATGTGACGGCCAGGTCCAGGTCCAAATATTTTGACCAGTTTCCAACTCTGGCCAAGGTGAAATAAACTTTGGCATTCGGTAATAATAATTTTAAATAAATCTGGATGGCACCATTGTCGAAGAACGCGCCCTAGTGAGATTTCTTTGGGCAGAGGGAGTGAAACCTGTTGCTATTCACCGAAAGATGTTGGCTCAGTACGGAAGTGAAAACCGCCTGACTCAACGAAAAGTTTATGAATAGGTAAAAGGTTTAGAACGGGAAGAACAAGTTTAGCCGACGAAGCTCGGATCTGGTCTGTCATCAACATCGCGCACCCAAGCCGAAATCAACAGAGCGAATGGTTTGATCAGAGAGGACTGTCGGATTACATTGTCCGCTGTGCTGCACATTTGCATATCAGCTATGGATCCGCAAATGCCAAATTGCATAATAACTTGGAGTACCATGACGTTTGCTCAAGATGGGCACCCAAACAGTTTACTGATCTGCACAAGCAACAGCACGTGGAGGTTTCGACCCAATTCGTAAAACGTAATGAGGTTCCTAGTGTTTTGAAGCAGATTGCCACCTGCGACGGGGCATGGGTTCATCACTGTGAACCGGTAAGCATGAGACAAAAGCATGCAGTAAAACTACCCGTCTTCTCCAGTAAAGAAGAAATTCAAACGACAGCTCTCCGGAAAGAAAATCATGCTGAACTTCTTTTGGGACATGAAGCGTCCTATTCTGGCGTATTTTCAGGAACACGGAAAACCACCGACCAGTGCAACATATTGTACTGTGCTATGCTTAGAGAGAAACTGAAACCTGCAATTCGCAGCAAAAGAAGAGGAATGCTGTCAAAAACAGTCTTGTTACACGATGACAATGCACGTCCACATCTATCGGTCGCAACGGTGGAGGAAATGCAACAACTGCGGTTTTAATGTCTTCTCCCGCCTCCTCCTTATAGCCCTAATCAGGCACCATGCGATTATTACATCTTCGGTCCAATTAAAGAGGCTCTACATGGTCACAGGTTCATCTGTGATGATGAGGTTAAGGAAGCGGTGCTGATCTGGATTCGAGAACAGCAGAAAAGCTTCTTCTCCCAATGAATGAAGAAGCTAGTGGAACTATACAAGGCTGCACCTGTGGCGCAGTGGTCTCAGCGATGGCCTCTGATCATTCGTCCGAAAGGGGTCCAGGTTCAAATCCCGGTGAGGCATGGATGTTGTTTTTGTCTTACAGCACTGGCTCTCTCCCTGCCCTGGAACCAGTGACCCTAAATTAGGCCGGGCGACTGCTTACAGCCCATTGAGTTGCTCACGGTGGTCGTTAAACCTCCAATAAAAAAGAAACTATACAAGTTAGTAAAATCATGAATGCATTGATTATGATTGATACACTTTCCAACATACCAAAAATCATAGGAAAATCTCTTGGTTTTGAGGGGACTGAAACACCTGCTCATAGTCCTTAGATTTGCTCACGTAGGCCCTAAAACTGTTAAATAATAGTAAAACATATGACGGGGTTGTAAAGGATATGGAAACAGTATCTCTCCGATTGGTCACTTAGATGTTATATCAAATATGGAGGGGCGGGCTCCTGGGCTGTTTAACAGTAAGGAAAGTTTTAATATTTGTCAGCCCAAACTGTTATCTGTGGGTGCGCGTCATTCATTAATCGTTCTGCATAGTGAGAATATTTCTACAATGTACACAGTGCGGTAATTACAATAAGTAATGAAACTGAATTTAAAAAAAAATAGAAAGCAGGAAAGCTTTACATTCCTCCTGCGTTAATACAAGACATGGCATGATCAGCCAACGGAAGGAAGGACTCGCAGAGGTCATCTTTTGGTATGGAGTGAAGAGCTGATGTCACAGTTTTTCGTATGTCTTCAGTGTCTTGAAAAGCTTTTCCTTTTAAAGGCAGCTATAATTAATCCCTCCAGGTGGCGAGAGCTTTGGAAGACGCAATACGAAATTTTGTCAACACGTATAACAGGAGACTCCCATAAAAGCGTCCTGTCTTTCTGTAGTATTTGTCGTAGTTAAGATGCGTCCTCGCCACTGTGAGCCTGGAAATATTTTCGACGCAAAATTGCGTTCTCGCCGCTTTTGAACAGGTTTTTGATGAACGCATTACTACGTCGTCGCCGTTTAGGTACAGAAATCTTCGAACGTATATATGCGTGCTTGCTATCTGGAGGGTTAAGGGAGTAGAAAGTAGTCACCTGGTGAAAAATCTGGAGAATAGTGGAGGAATGTTTTTTTCTTTAATTAGAGGTTTAGCGACCACCGTGAGCAACTCAATGGGTTATAGCCAGTCGCCCGTCCCTAATTTAGGGTCACTGGTTCCAGGGAAGGGAGAGAGCCAGTGATGTAAGACAAACGCAACATCCACGCCTCGCCGGGATTCGAACCCGCACCGCTTTCGGACGAATGATCTGAAGTCATTGCTTAGGTCACTGAGCCACCGTGGCGGCGAGGAATGGTTGAGTACACACGTTACACTGTTAAAAAATTTGTGGTACGTTGCGGCAAAAAGTGGTGTGATGTACTACAGAGGTGAAAACATGTGTCAAGACGACAAATCTGCAGCGAGACATTCTGTCCGCGTAGTACAGTTGGGAGAGCGACTTACTCCGAAGTGAGGGGACACGGTTTCGATGGCCGTCGCGGACAAGCTTGTGTTTTCACAGGGGAGTTACACCAGCTGCTCCACTTTTTTTAGAAAAGATACATTATTCTGTGGTGCAAAATAACCCAACAACATGGTGAAATCTTGAGTGCAAACTTGTACCATAACGTGGTGAAAAATTGAACCACGTTGTTGGGTTTTGTTTGCAAAACACGATGGCATATCTTTTCTCAGAAAGTGCTGCAGCTCTTGTAGCACCACTTTTTCATGCAACCTACCAAAACAATTTTAACAGTGCAGTTTCCGTGCAAGAAAGTGCTATACACTGATTGCTGTGTGTGGGGGTGCGTTATCGTGAAGAAGAAACCATTGCCCGTTTTCGTACTCAGGCATGACATGAACAATCCTCTTCCACAATCGTTTCAAATTGATGTGTGAACATTTCCAGTGGCAGTTGTACCTTCAGGAATGAACTCGTGATGCAGAATTCCCTTGCTGTAGTAAAAGCACGCAAGCATTGTCTTGATTTTGGACCTCTGTAACCTGATCTTCTTTCCTTTGGGTGACTTTGGTAACTTCCACTGATCATTCTAAAGCTTCGTTTGAGGTTCATAGGGAAAACACTATGTCTCGTCACCTGCCACGATGCTTTGGAGAAAATTTTGCATTTCTCATTAAAGACTGACGAAGATACTCCCGAAACCTCCTCGACAACCTCATCAATTCCATGCCCCACAGGTATGCAGTGGTCTTAGCCATTCGAGGGGACCACACAACCTATTAGAGGTCAGTTACCACCTTCAAAAGTCATTTTGTCATGTTCTACAGATATGTATATTTCCTTTGAACTACAAATTCGAATATATCATCGTCATTGTCAATAATTATCCATCCACTGCTGGGTGAAGGTCTCCCCAAGTTTCTTCAACAACGGACTGTCTTGGGCGAGTGTCCTCCATACACCCATCTCTCACGTGGTATGCTTCTGGGTCTTTCCCTTAGAATCCAGCTAAAATTTCGGTTGTCCATCGGTGGTCCGGTTTTCTAGCAACATGTCCAGCCCATTGCCATTTCAGGGATTTTACTTTGATCATGATGTCCTCTACTCCTCCCATTTTTCTTATCCACGAGTTCCTATTCTTATCTTTCTTGGTTACATCAAGCATGCATCTCCCTATGCCTCTTTCAGTTGGCTGCAGTCTTTGTATGCCTTTTTAGTTAAGGTCGACGCGCTGCTCCGTACATAAGCACTGGAAGGATACATTCATTAAACGCCTTTCTTCTAAGACATAATGGCATATTGCTTTTAAAAATTGTACTGTTTTCTTCCAAAAGCTCTCCATCCAAGTTTTATACGCCAATTAATTTCTTCATCAGCGTGTCCCTCGCTTGATATTTGCTGCCCAAGGTAAATGTAGGAATTGGTTATATATCTTCTGCTTTTATCCATCAACTGATAAATCTTTATTCCTTGTAAAAAGCGTTGTACATCAAGTTTGTCTTCTGAAAGTTTATTTTTTATCCCATTTCTTTACCCTTTACAGCTAGTTCCTGGATCAGTTCTGAAGTATTATTTCAAAGACTTCTGAAGAGTTCTTTGAAATATTTTTTTTTACTTTTCAAAAATAAAAGGGAAATAAATCCGGGTCGAAATCTGGTCAGGAACACCACTCGACCCGTTTGACCCGCAAGAAATTTCCGACTCGGTGACACATGACCCGTTTCCTTCTCTGATGTTCTTTATAAGCAGTTTAATATCCATTCCGGGAAATGAAGAAAGCACGTTGTTTTTGATATGTTAATAATTATTAGTTACATGGGATAACCATATTTTAAGGAGCCGTCGTCAAATTCTTCTAAAAGCAGTCCACGGGCAAAATGCAATTTCTATGCCGTCTAATGATGAAATATTGAACACGATCTTATAAGCAAAATAAAATGACGTAAAAGAAACTAATCTCAGGCTGGCTCTTTGCCTGTGAAATAATGAATAATGAAAGGTGAGAAACTTATTAAATTCGTTGCGTTTTCTTTCATTAACAATTTAATTAAAAAGCAGCGCATAAGTAAACATCTGATTTGAAGATTTTACCTTTCGAATTAAGAACTCTACAAAAGCGATTAAATTTTATAAGTTATGAACAGAAATTATGTGTCTCACGATAATGTGCCTAATTTATTTTACTCATTAGATATAATGAACACGTTTGTTTTTTAATTCAATCCAAAGTTATTCTTTTAGTTCTGCAATTCAGAAACACTCCGGGAAAAATACAATTCAAAATAAATTAAAAATATGTTGAAAACGTTAAAATATCCACAGCACAATTCTCAGTAACTTTTGTTATTTTTTAAAGTTTAATCGGCTAAAGCTGTCGTCCAGTTTTTTTGTTTTTTTCTGGCGATATATCAGTTCTAATAAAGTTCACCCTCGAAGACCTTTCAGAAAACTCAATAAACAGGGAATAAAAAAAGTATAAATGTTGAGATTTCGAGGAATTTTAGCGTCTCTCTCCTTGAATAAATTTTAAATAAACCAGTATGGTTGCGAGTTTTTGTTGAAAGAAAGTTCCGTTGACGCGTAAAACCCATGAGAGAGAAAGCGAAGACGAGGAATTCCGGATAGAGGCTTAAACTGCGTTATAAATTCATTTTTCTTTCCTATGAGAGCACATGTTCTTTTTCCGCCGGGATTAAAATCGATAACCTGTTTGAGCAGATTGTATATCGATTTTATGGGAAGGATTTGTTCTTAGAAGTTCAGCGAAACGTAATGCCAGCACTCATTCGCTTTGGTTTCGCGTAATAATTTTTATCTGTACACACATGACCTCTTTTTTTTTTATTTATGGAAATCAATCATGTGGAGCAAGACAATGATATAGTGGTATTGAAATTTTATTCGTCCACTGCAGAAATTCATGGAAATGTTTTGACGATATTGCATTCGATTCCACGTCGAAGCACTCTCTCTCTCTCTCTCTCAAAAGGGAAAAGATTTTTAAAGGCGAAGATTTACTGCCGTATATTCAAAACTTTTGCAATTTCCGTGTTTTTATACGTGGAAAAGCACTTCTGAGATCCAATAACTTCTCAAGTAATATTTCATTGAGAGTATGTGGGATAAAATTCGCACAACCTGATACATTATATGTAAAAAAAATTATATTTAATACCCGTTTTTCATAAAATATCGAATGATTGTTTTTTTAAAAAAGAATATAATCCTCAAGGATTATGTACGAGGGTTGTACTGAAAGTAATGCAAAAGTGGGCGTAACTTTTTCATTAACTGGCAGAGGTAGTTCAAATTGCATATGCTGGTAGAGTAACCCTCTCTCTATATAAAGGTGCTACTCAACACAGTCTCCATCACAAGCGATGCATTTGTGCCATCGCTGTGCCCATCTCTCGAATCCTCTTCGAAAAAATTCAGGTGCGGATTGTTGTACCCACTTCTTCACAGCCACTTTCACCTCATCTGTGCCATCGTTGAACCCATCTCTCGAATCCTCTTCGCAAAAATTCACGTGTGTACTGTTGTACCCACTTCTTCACAGCCACTTTCACCTCATCTGTGTCATCGTTGAACCCATCTCTCGAATCCTCTTCGCAAAAATTCACGTGTGGACTGTTGTACCCACTTCTTCACAGCCACGTTCACCTCATCTGTGCCATCGTTGAACCCATCTCTCGAATCCTCTTCGCAAAAATTCACGTGTGGACTGTTGTACCCACTTCTTCACAGCCACTTTCACCTCATCTGTGTCTTCAAATCGTTGTTTCCGGAGACTGTTTTTCATTGGACCGAACATATGGAAGTCGAGGGCGCCATATCTGGGCTGTACAGTGGATAGGAACCACTGATCAGCCTAATTTGTTGATCGCCTGATATGTTGCCAAAAATGTGTGTGGTCTCGCATTGTCATGGTGACTGTGGATCCTTTCCAGATTCTTGTTCGGTCTTTTCTTCCTTATGGCTTCTCTAAACTTCTTGAGTGTCTCAATGTGCTACTCACTGGTCACGGCACGGCCACGTTCCAGAAAATCAAAGAGATAGACACCCCTGTCATTTCCCCTTCCCCAAAAAACAGTCATTATGATTTTCTGTGCTGATTGCTGGCTCTTGAATTTCTTAGGCCTTGGTGAAGACGTGTGACGCCATTCCATGAATTGATTCTTCGTTTCCGGATCATAAAGGTAAGCCCACGTTTCATCCCCTGTCACGAGATAGAACGAAAAGTGTCTTCGTTGGCTTCAAATGCTTCCAGGAGATCAGAACAGACTTCCACTCTTCTCTCTTTTAAATCGGGTGTCAACTGCCGAAGTACCCACTTTGCACACACTTTTGAATACCCTAAGTCTTCCACTATCTTTTGTATGGCATTGTGACCACAGTCCAGTTATGCTGCAAGCTCACGTATTGTGACTCGTCTCTCCACGCGAATCAATTCATCCACCTGACGATTCGTGTCAGTGGTCGCAGAAGAGGGTCTCCCACTGCGTGGTTTGTCTTCCATGCTGGTTTCCCCTTCCTCAAACTTCTTCATCCATCTGTGCACATTGCTCTTGTCAATGGTGTCATCTCTGTAAATATTCTGTAGCCTTCTGTTGATGTCGGATAGCTTGCACCCTTCCGTCGTCAAGAGCTCAATGGCGACACGTTGCTTCTACTTGGAATCCATTATTTACTTGCAATGAAGAAGAAGGGTTACTCTACCAACGTGTGAAATTTGAACGACTTCTGACAGTTAATGAAAAAGTTATGCCCACTTTTGCATAACTTTCGGTACAACTCTCGTATCATAATGTTTTGAGTATTTGAAATAATTGTTGTTAAGTAATTAAATGTCCTTAGCCAAACTTGTTGGTCATAGTAGAGCACACTAAGTAAATAGAGTCGCGGCCGTTGACATGATGCATTATAAAACAAATATTAATAGTATACTGCGTAGTATGTGTATATAATAGTACATACGTACAGTCGAATCACGTTAAACCGCCATGTTTTGTTCTTCGTGCGAAACTGGTGGTAGGCGAGGGTGACAGTTTAAAGAGGTTCATATAAAGAAAGGGGTAAAATTAATTGAATGACAGTATAAGGAAGAAATAAAACAAGCATACGTTCTTCTATAATTCTGAGAAAGTAGGGATTGAGAACACCGTGATTAAGTAAAGTTGACGACGAAAATACTTGAAACAACGTGTTTTTTTTTTTTTTTGTATTTTCGTATAGCATCAATACCTCGTTTATTAGTACAATCGGTATTTACCCAGTGAACTGTTATTCTGTCTTTCATCATTTTGCAACCTTTCTCATTTTTGATTGAAATCGCTTTATTGGGTATCATCCTATTAAATAAATCAGATTAATTCATGTTATACACATCTTTTAATTGACAGCCAAATATAAGTCCTAAATTTTTTTTCTTGCCTCATCCACTGAACTTTCAGAGGTTTCAGTAGTTCCACCGTCTGGTATTCTCAATGATAATCCGTACCTCTTTTTGTATCCTTGAAGCGAACCATTACTATAGCTGAACTCTTGCATTTGGTACACTGTCAAAAAAAATTGGTGTGAATTCACTGAAAATAATGTGCAGCGAAGTTGTCGGTAACTGTCCGTCATTCGACGGAATTTCCGTTTTGAAAGCGCCCGCTTGTTTTTTTCAACTTCAGTATTTTTACAGTTTTCCGTAGTCAGTAATTCCGTTTATTTCAGAAAAGTCGGCTTCAAGATTTCACGCCGCACGTCTTTTTTCGTAAATTTCGCAAAACTCAATGTGCTGCACATTTCAGCCCTTTCGCGGGAGAATCCCATGTCTTTTAGGTTGAAGCCGCACGTCTTAACCACTCAGCCAGAATGTCACAGGAACCGGGATTACGTTCAAGGTAAATAAATCTTAATTCCGCGATCTTCTTCTTGGTTACTCAGTCGAAGGACTGGTTGTTCAGCAGATGTACTCTGTCTCTCCATTCCTCTCTATACGCCGTTCTCTTCAAGTCATAGTAATATGTCCTTGTATTGAAGTGACAGTAAACTTGGAGTAACTGTGCTACAAAAATATTCCTTGGCCGTCCTCTTCCTCTCTTGCTTTGAATTTTCTCTTCCAAAACTTTCAGAATCGATGGCGCGATGTGTGTACTATCCATAACCTTCCTCTTCTCTTTAACATGTTGGTCAGATTCCTAGGTTCTCTCACTCTCTCCAGGATCTCCTCATTAGTCTTTCTATCGAGCCAATTCCGCGATGGTGATTTTTTTTTTTTCGGTAATGCGAGTAATTTATTCATTTTATTTACTATTGGAGCTTGTTATTTTTTTTAATACGTATGTAATAATTTTATTTTTTCTGTAAGAGATCGTAATACAAAATTACATATTTTTTATCGTGATTTTTCGAAGCCATAGGATGATTTGGAGTCTGAGATCTCTTTTTTAACTGATAATAACTTTCAATTATTTTTAAAGGAAGGTGCAATGTACTGTTTCATAATATAATTTCACAAAATTTCTAAATATACTGTAAAATTTACATAGCTACTAGATAGCTTTCGTCTTAAGCACTCATGTCTATGCATCAGTCTGTGGACTACACAGACTGATACATAGACATCGTGCAATCACGTGTACAATAAAATAAGTACCCGGTTTCTTACGGTAACACAATGTATAATAGCTGGTGCATAAAATGGGGGGGGGAGAGAAGAAGTAATATCCTGTGCCATAGTAACCAAATTTATGCGATATACTATCCACAATATCCGATCTCACCACAGAACTTTAAAATCAGATACATCGACAGACTACGGAAATTTAATAGTTAATCAAATCCCCGAGTATTCTCGTGAATCTCTGCTGTTACCGGAAATTTTTCGTCATATGGATACGGGAAAAGTGAAAGCCGAGTTTCTCCGTGAATGTAGGAAAGGAATTATGGTAAGGTTTCTGAAAATTCAGAATTTCTTGGCGTACGAAAATCCGTGAAATTCAGAGGGTTTTTTTCGTCATTTTTCGTCATATGGATACGGGAAAAGTGAAAGCCGAGTTTCTCCGTGAATGTAAGAAAGGAACTGCGGGAAGGTTTCTGGAAATTCAGAATTTCTTGGCGTACGAAAATCCGTGAAATTCAGAGGGTTTTTTTCGTCATTTTTCGTCATATGGATACGGGAAAAGTGAAAGCCAAGTTTCTCCGTGAATGTAAGAAAGGAATTGCGGTAAGGTTTCTGAAAATTCAGAATTTCTTGGCGTACGAAAATCCGTGAAATTCAGAAGGTTTTTTTCGTCATTTTTCGTCATATGGATACGGGAAAAGTGAAAGCCAAGTTTCTCCGTGAATGTAAGAAAGGAATTGCGGGAAGGTTTCTGAAAATTCAGAATTTCTTGGCGCACGAAAATCCGTGAAATTCAGAGGGTTTTTTTCGTCATTTTTCGTCATATGGATACGGGAAAAGTGAAAGCCGAGTTTCTCCGTGAATGTAAGAAAGGAATTGCGGTAAGGTTTCTGAAAATTCAGAATTTCTTGGCGTACGAAAATCCGTGAAATTCAGAATTTCTTGGCGTACGAAAATCCGTGAAATTCAGAATTTCTTGGCGTACGAAAATCCGTGAAATTCAGAATTTCTTGGCGTACGAAAATCCGTGAAATTCAAAGGCTTTTTTTCGTCATTTCACGGGAAAAGTTGCATCAGAAATATGCTTCGTTAATTCGCGAAGGAAATCACAGAAATTTCTCTCGTGAATTTCAGAATTTGTTTTTTTTTTTATAGTGTACTAATCATTTTCATCTTTTTTCTTTTGACTTTATCAATTTGAGCAATTTCAAACTGAAGAAAGGTTGTTCTGAGGTAGTCATGTACCTAAGAATCTAAATTTTCTTTCAGACTATTCTGTCATCCAAGTACTGCAAATATTAAATACCAATAATACTTATTAGTCACACTTAACAGGCATGGCCAATAGAATGATATTTATTCAGTGCGACTAATATGCCGTTTCTCTGAACAATATAAGGCGGGTGTAGGAGACGTCTTTTGTGTTACCGATAAGGAATTGGAAGAACAGCTCAGAGATGGTCGCCTGTGGGAAGTTGATTTAACATTGAAGAGCCAAAAGTCATAGGATAGCGGTATGCAAATTTTTTACTGGCGCTGCCGTCGTATAAAAGATACGACGTTCGCCACGATTTTTTTCAGTTTCTAGGTGTAATCTCGTGAGTCAGGTTGAACAACCGCCAGTAGGACCATGGCAAGCCGTCGTGAATTATCAGAGTTAGAATGAGGCATGGTAGTGGAGCCATATGGAAGGGGCATTCAATTTCCGAAGTTGGGCAAACATTCAACACTCCTCGATCCACGGTGTCGCTTGTGTTCCGAGAATACCTCATGGAAGGTATTACCACCAACCGTGGACAGCGCAGTGGTCGACCACGGGTGCTGAATGACCGTGACCAGCGGCATCTGACCAGGATTGTCCATGCTAACAGACAAGCGACATTGGCTCAAATAACATTCACATTCAATGCACGATGTACCAGAGACATATCCATCAGTTCAGTGTAGCGTAATTTAGCGTCCATAGGATGGGAGCAGAAGATCCACCAGAGTGCCTTTGTTAAAATCGTGACATCGGACACAGCGCTTCATCTGGGCTCATGAACGCGGTAATTGCACCCTGGATGACAAGCAACATGTGGCGTGCTCCGACGAGTCACGCTACCAGTTGTTACGAGCTGATGGTAGGGTTCGGGTGTGGCGCTAACTGCATGAGGTCATGGACCCAAGCTGTCAACAAGGCATTGTGTGAACACAGTAATTGGACCCTGGAGGACTGGCAACATGTGGCGTGGTACGATGAGTCACGCTACCAGTTGTTACGAGCTGATGGTAGGGTTCGGGTGTGGCGCTAACTGCATGAGGTCATGGACCCAAGCTGTCAACAAGGCATTGTGTGAACACAGGAATTGGACCCTGGAGGACTGGCAACATGTGGCGTGGTACGATGAGTCACGCTACCAGTTGTTACGAGCTGATGGTAGGGTTCGGGTGTGGTGCAGACCCCATGAGGTCATGGACCCAAGCTGTCAACAAGGCATTGTATGAACACGGTAAATGGACCTTGGAGGACTGGCAACATGTGGCGTGGTCCGATGAGCCACGCTTCCAGTTGTTACGAGCTGATGGTAGGATTCGGGTGTGGCGCAAACCCCATGAGGTCATGGACCCAAGCTGTCAACAAGGTATTGTGTGAACACGGTAATTGGACCTTGGAGGACTGGCAACGTGTGGCGTGGTCCGATGAGCCACGCTTCCAGTTGTTACGAGCTGATGGTAGGGTTCGGGTGTGGCGCAAACCCCATGAGGTCATGGACCCAAGCTGTCAACAAGGCATTGTATGAACACGGTAATTGGACCTTGGAGGACTGGCAACATGTGGCGTGGTCCGATGAGTCACGCTACCAGTTGTTACGAGCTGATGGTAGGGTTCGGGTGTGGTGCAGACCCCATGAGGTCATGGACCCAAGCTGTCAACAAGGCATTGTATGAACACGGTAATTGGACCTTGGAGGACTGGCAACATGTGGCGTGGTCCGATGAGTCACGCTACCAGTTGTTACGAGCTGATGGTAGGGTTCGGGTGTGGTGCAGACCCAGAGGTCATGGACTCAAGCTGTCAACAAGGCATTGTGTGAACACGGTAATTGGATCCTGGAAGACAGGCAACATGTGGCGTCGTCCGATGAGTCACGCTACCAGTTGTTACGAGCTGATGGTAAGGTTCGGGTGTTGCGCAGACCCCCATGAGGCCATGGACCCCAGGTGTCAACAAGGCACTGTGCAAACTGGTGGTGGTTCCATACATGCGTGGGTGTCTTTATGCGTCACGGTTTGGGTCATCTGATCTTCTTAAACACATCATTTACCGGTAATCGCTTTGTTGCTCTGCTGGGTGACCTTCATGGACTTCATGTATCCCAAAAACGATGGGATTTTCCAGACGGATAATGCACCATATCATCCAGCCCAAGTTGTCCAAAATTGGTTCCAGGAGCATTCTGGATAGTTCCAACGAATGGTGTCGCCACCACGTTCGCCCGACATGAACCCAATAGAGCACTTATGAGACGTGGTGGAAAGGTTCGTTCGCACCCAAGATCCTGCACCTACAAATACCAGGGAACTGTGGGCGGCTGTTTAGACGGCATGGCTCAACATCTCTCCAGAAGTCTTCCGGGAACTCGTGGAATCGATGCCACGCCAAGTTGCTGCACTTCGCCGGGCTAGAGGAGGTCCTACACGATACTAGGTATGTATCTTATGAATTTTGGCACTTCAGTGTATATAACTACCACTCGGAACGATAGAGCTCTTAGTCCTCAGCCTTCATGCTTGTAAAAGTTTTCGCCGCGGTTGTAGCATCAACCATTGCAGTGTTATCCCACAAAGCCACGGCATATAACTTTATTTGAGGATTGCCGTTTTGACAAATTAGTTCCCATTCTGTGTACAATAGAACCCTCATGATTTGTGAGACACCTCACTACGTGATCCGACTGTTTAGCATCCCTGCATGAAACCTTTGTTTAGGATACATGTATGCTCATGTAGTCCCAATTTTTAAACATATTATCTCCTAAAGGAATTCCTTTGCCTAGCTTCTCCAATCATTTAACACAAAAATGTGCCTTAGCGCCCTTAAGACTCTTCTCCACCGATACTCGACCTCCAGGACGGCTGCCCCCATTGAATAAATCTATAAAACAATATCATTTCCTTTGTCCGAACGTTTGAGCATTTGTTCCATTTTGTTGGCGAAGTGGCGGTTCACCTCCGAAAAATCGATCAACGACGACGTAGCTCGCCTCCGGCCGCCCATCCGAGTGTTTGTGCCCAGAGATGGAAACTGGTCACGGATCACCAGGTCGACAATTTCTTGCGGGTCAAACGGGTCGGGTCAAGGTTCCTGACCCGGTTTTATTTCCGTTTTATTTTTGAAAAGAAAAAATTATTTCAAAGAATCCTTCAGAGGTCTTTGAAATAATACTTAAGGGCCGCAGGAACCTGCTGAGAGCGGTAAAGAAATTGGATGAAAAATGAACTTTCAGAAGACAAAACTGAAGTACAGTGCTTTTACAAGAAATGAAGATTTATCGATTGATGGGAAAAAGCTGAAAATACCGATACCTAGTTTTACCTTGGACAGCAGATATCAAGCAAAGGTCACATTGATGAAGAAATTAATCGACGCGACGTATAAAACTTGGATGGAGAGCGTTTGGAAGAAACAGTGCAATTTTTAAGCGCGATATGCCATTATGTGTTGTAACGTACCAGGAGATGTGACGTACCTGCCAGAAGGACGCACACGACATAGAGGCAGATAGGAATCAGAATAAAACGTCCGCGTAGCTCAATTGGTAGAGCAACTTATTCCGGAATGAGGGGACCCGGGTTCGAATCCTGGCGCGGATAAAAATGACGGAGAAATTTACTTCGTTATAATGGCGCCCGAACTATCCGGATGACCCGACCGTTCAAAATCTCGCAATAGTGTGATGTTATTTCCACACCGCGAGATAGGAAAAATAAGAGAATCCCTTCTCCAGCACTTCGAAAAAAAAAATAAGGGGGAGATGATGTAACGTGCCAGGAGATGTGACGTACCTGCTAGAAAGACGCACACGACATAGAGGCAGATAGGAATCAGAATAAAACGTCCGCGTAGCTCATTTGGTACAGCAACTTATTCCGGAATGAGGGGACCCGGGTTCGAATCTTGGCGCGGATAAAAATGACGGAGAAATTTACTTCGTTATAGTGTTAAAAGAAAAATGTTTAATCAATGCATCCGTCCAGTGCTTACATACGGACCAGAGACGTAGACCTTAACTAAAAAAATACATGCAAAAATTGCATACAACTGAAAGAAGTGTAGAGAGATGCACGCTTGGTGTTACCAAAATAAAAAAAATAGAAAGAGGAACACGTTGATAAAGAAAATGACGAGAGTGGAAGACATGTGATCAGAATGAAATCCCTGAAATGGCAATGGGCTAGACATATTGCCACGAAAGTGGACCACCGATGAACAACAGAAATTTTAGACTGGATTCCAAGGGACAGGAAAAGATTCAGAAGACCACGTGGGAGATGGGTTGATGGAGGAGACTGGCCGAAAACAGTCGGTTGTTGAAGTAACTTGGGGAGACCTTCATCCAGCAGCGGATTGATAATGATGACGATGATATATTCGAATTTGTAGTTTAAAGCCGATTTGTCCGGGTTTAGTCTGGGTCCAAGATTTTTGACCCATTTCTAACTCTGCTTGTGCCGGCGAGGTGTGCGGTGTTTTCGGCCTCGGCGAGACGCTGCTGCCATCCCTACGGGACTTCCAAGAACATCCGTTGTTGTTTGTGCCCCAGCATTTCTCGAAGCGGGATATATGTGACGTACTACACCTCTGTAGTACGTCACATATATATCGCCTCGAGAAATGCTGGGGCACGAACTCGCAGGTTTCGAGTCCTCCACATACCATACTTGTTGCAGCGGAACTACTTCATAGTTCGGGCCACATTGTTTTGCGGCTTAATTAATTACAAAGACCAGGGGTAATTTTCTTTTAATTATTTTTTACTTAATTTAAATTATTTTTCCTTTGCTCCCTTCTTGCCTCATAAACCCCCTTTCCCCCACTGGAGCATAAAGCCCAGTGGTCAAGGCGGTTTACCGCGGTTTCCCCGGACACCCATGGAGAATGACCAAGGATTTTATCTTCTTTTCACTCTTATGAGAAGAAGCACGGCATTCACGAAATGCCCCCAAGGCTAGCGTTGCTAGTGGGACAAAACATCCCGGTATTTCAGGAGTGCACATGCAAGATTCCTAACCGCGATCAGATGAATAGGCGAGTTGCGGTTTACGACCATTTCCTCGATGAAGAAGGCACCAACGAAAGTCGTAAAGTACATCGCGGTGTCACTAGAAAGTCTTAACTCTGTCAGAAGGAAGCCCCGGCAAATTCTTCGCTATTCATCCGAGCTCAGGAGTTATGTCCCATTGAATTTGCGGAGGTCTCATCTGCCCCAACCCGCCAGCTGCGGCGAAAAGGTAGCTAAGTAGACCAGAGGGCCAACCAATAGCCAATAAGCTCGAGCGCTGGTCAGCTCAGCTGACCAATCTAGACCCCAGGCGAAAAGTTCCTAGAGGGTGGTAGGCACGACCCTACCACGTGGAAAATTAAAGGGACGGAAATATATATACAGAAAAGAGGCATGTGCGAAAAAAAGATATTCGGGGGACATATTCGGAGGATAGGTATTCAGAGAGCGATTTTTTCAGAAAGGAGATATGCAGGGACTAGAACACTTGAGCACGGAGATATGAACACTTAATTGGGAAGTTTTGGAGTCGTAGGCGTATGGATGAACATACGAGGATACCGATGTAGGCATAGCTAGGAAACGGAAAGTCCAGTACGCGGTCACCAGAGGGGTCTCAACGAGCGACAACCCAACCGACGGAAGGTAAGATGACGTTCCTTTCCCCAATTCCAGTTCCAATGTTATATATATATATATACATATATACATATGCATGGTCGCTATGTTTCCTCGAGATAGATTGAGGGATTTATTTTAGAGTTAAGCTCAGGGGTGTAACAGGCTTACGCTGCAGTGGACCAGTCAACATGGCTAATTTTATTATTTTAATTTAACGTGACTTTTATTTAACCTCCACCTGAAGGCTGTAATTGCTTAAATATACTTTTTTTATAATAAATATTGTTAATTACTTAACCTGGTGTAGATAACTTTTCTAGGCTGTGTATATTTCTTTAATTCACAATTTGCGGCATATGGTTTTTTTACGAATACCTCGTAACGAACCTATATGAAACACAACGCGACGTCCGTAAACTTTGAGATTGGGTTCCTTACATTTATGGGAATGCAACCTCACTGTTTATCCAATTAGACGATGATTAAGTATTCCGCGACCACCGTACTACCAGGGGCGTATTAATATACTTGAAGTAACTTCCTGCAAAAGAAGGAATTCTAATCAATTCCAGATAGCGTTTGCTATTTTTTTTTTGATTGGAGGTTTAACGAGCACTGTGAGCAACTCAATGAGCTATAAGCAGTCGCCCGTCCCTAATTTAGGGTCACTGGTTCCAGGGAAGCGAGAGAGCCAGTGCCGTGAGACAAGCACAACATCCATGCCTCACCGGGATTCGAACCCGGACCCCGTTCAGACGAATGATCAGAGGCCATCGCTTAGACCACTGCGCCGTCGGGGCGGCAGATAGTGTTTGGAAGAAGCATCACACATTTTTCGAAGCGTTCAAGGAATTCTCACTAATTCCAGATGATGTGAGGAACGAACATCAAACATTTTCGAAGAACCTGATGGTCAGTACATCCACTTTTACGTTCGCGCGGAAATGTGAAAACACAAATTTGCGTGTGGCAGAGCTCGAACCCGCATCCTTCTGCTACGGAGTCGGATGCTTTTCCAATTAAGTCACACCGATAAGTGCTTATCACTGCTACTTGCCATCTTAACACGAGCTTCACTTCTGCAGTACGTCACGGGGTGTTTAACAAGTACAGTGTGCAACTCAATTGGTTCGTCGCCCATCCCAAGTTTAGGGCCGCTGGTTCCAGGGAAGGGAGAGAGCCAATGCAATAAGATAAACACAACATTTATATCTCATCCGGGATTGGATCCCAGACCCATCTCGAAGGGGTTTTTCCGCTTGTATAATGTCAGGAGGAGGGGAAAATGAGTCTATTTGGGAGATGTGAGGAGAGTGCAGGGACCTATTTGTTGATGTCAAGAGTCTAGTAGCTGACTGACTTTTGATATCAGTAATGCAGTAGCGTACTCATTTCTGCTATCAGAAATACTAGGCGCCCTAATTTCTGATGTCAGGAGCGTGGCAGTGTCCTCATTTCTCATATCAGTAGTGTTGACACTGTCCTCATTCGCAATGTTAGTGGCTTTGTATTGTTTCAGGATTTAAAGACCCCTGTGAGAATCTATGAGGAGTCTCCCAGAAGCCAGTTTAAGGCCATTGGTTCCAGATAAGTGACAAAACCAATGGTACCTTTGCATAGAAACACCACACATGCTTCATCTGGGACTCTCACCCGTGCCCAATTCGGAAGCTTGGCCAGAAGCTAGCTCCTCTGACCATTCGGCAGCCTGATCAAGTAATGTTTGCACTGCAGCATATCGGAATATTCGGTAACATATTATTTGAGTCATCTAAAATTGATTAGAGGAAATAAGTTTTTGATATCAAGTTGGAAACACATGGAATAATTAATATAGTCATAAATCAAGCTGTTCTTTCCGTGTAACATAACCACAGAAATATGAAAATTTGTTTGATGAATTTCATTGTCCTAGGGGGTGTAATGGTTAGCATACTCGAGCGCAAATCGGGAGATGCGGGTTCGATTTCCGTTCCAAGGCGAACAGAACTTTCAATTTCTGTGGTTACGTTACATGGAAAGATGTGACGTATATTCTAAATTGGCTTTCCTTTTTAGTTTCTTTCTCGATGTAAATCTTGAGTTTATTCTCAGTTATACTTCACTCTTAACGTGATATCTTTTCTCTCAAACGAATACTGTTGGCAACATAATTGAGGTTGAATGAACGTGACGTATGCCTGATTTGATAAGAACGAGAGATAAAAACTACCAGAAAACTGTTGCTTGAAGAGCGTTGTGTTAAGAGCTGTGTGGTGTGTTTAATGTTGATACCGTTTTGTTATGGAAGTGCTACATCCTCAATAAAGCATCTCTTTCGTAAGTTTGACTTCTGTTATTTACATGTTTCATCTGGCCGTTAAGGTTTAATTTAGGAACTATTTCATCTTATGGTTACGTTTTTAAAATAACGTAGAAGTACGAAAATACTTCTACGTCATAAGGAACAGCTTGATTTATGTCTATATTAAGTTTTTGGTAATTGTGTTGCGTTTATAATTCACAAGGCTGGTGTCGGCGTGCTAATTTAATAACCGATAACAAGTGAATTGCTGCCACGAAATCTAACAGTATGGCCGTCTTTAATAATTCACCGTCAATAAAGTGGGCAATGGAATTATTTCGCGTGCTGCTAAAAAAATGAAAGAGAAGTGCGACCCGCTCATATTTCATTTCCTTAAATATTGGGCGACAGATTTCATTTTCACTCGTCGACGGCTTGATAAGCCAGAATGTATCAAAACAAAACGTGGCGCTACAATCGCGAGAGCTTGGGCTTTCACCTTCCTTTAACAAACTTCTTATCGATTGTTGCGGCAACAGTTCCTTTTCCTGGCTGCCTGCCAGCTATTACATCGCAAAGAAGACACAAAACGGGCCCAGTTGTCTGCCAACGTTTTGTACCAGACATGAGTTTCCACTGCTCCAAATTCTAACCGAAATCTCATCTTTTGTCTCCGATTTTTCCTTTGTCTTTGACAGTTTGCCAATTTTGGTAGGTAAACTAAGAATGAAAGAGAAATATTGGCATTGTTGTTAGCCGAACGTAAACAACCAGGGTTCCTTCAAGGTCGCCTCGCCCGAGATGTACTCCAGTCACCAGGATTCTGTGTATCATCAGTTCCCAGGATATTCTAACCTCGAGCATAAAGAATAAAATCTATATACAGTCGAACTCGAATGTAACGAAGTTGAAGTGAGGGTTGAAAATATTCGATCTGTGGGAACTTTATTATAATCCAACAAGGCAAAAGGGGGCTGTTTTTGGTGTACACTTCTTTGCATATTTTCTTCGCAACTGATGTATTCCCAAGGATGAAAATAAATTTGCATATCAATAAAACTAACTTAAAGTTATAGCATGGGATACTTAATGCTTGCTAAAACATAACCATAATTATATTAAAAATCAATCAATTTTCTTTGAGTAATGTTCAGACCTGTTAACAGATGGCGCGACCTGTGCATGATGACGTCAGTAGACAAACAAATGTTGGATTGCTTAATTATGGCTATGTTTTAGCAAGTATTAAGTATCTCATACTTTAACTTATAGTTGGGTTTATCGATGTGCAAATTTTCATCCTTGGGAATACATTAATTGCGAAGAAAATATGTAAAGGAGTTTTACCATTGGAAACATAAGGCAGGGATTTTAGGTGAAACCACCTTAACAATAAACAGATACGACGTTATACACTACCTACCAACAAGTAATTGGACACCTGTGATAGCAAAGGAAAATGAAGTTTATTCACCTTCAATAGTTGGTGGAGCCTCCACGAGCGGCGATTACAGCTGCGACCCTCCGGGGCATACTCTCAACCAGGCGTTGTACGACGGCTAGCGGTATTTTCTTCCACTCGGCTTCGAGAAGACAGGTCAGTTCCTTCACCGACTTCGGACTTCGTGAGCACCCTTTAAGTCGACGCTCCAACTCGTCCCAGAGGTGTTCGATAGGGTTAAGGTCCGGGCTCTGCGCAGGCCAGTCCATTCGATTAACCCCATTGTCACCATACCAAGCCATGGTGGGCCTCGCAACATGACAGGTGGCATTGTCATCCTGAAAGTAACATGGGTCCACCCCGTAAAACTGCCACAACGTAGGAAGCGCATAGTCATCCAAAATTGTGCAGTAGCTCTCGGCGTTGAGTCTACCAGGATTGCGACCAAGGGTCCCGTGCCATACCAGGAGAAACACCCCCATAGCATAATTCCACCGCCGCCGAACTTCACAGTTGGCACAATACACTCCGGCAGGAGGCGTTCTCCAGGCAGACGCCAAACCCAGACCCTGCCATCCGAACGGTAGAGGGTGAACCTTGATTCGTCGCTCCAGAGAACCTGTTTCCACTATTCAACGGTCCACTGTCGACGTTCTTTGCACCACGTTAGCCGAGCAGCGCTATTGGACTTGGTGATCAAAGGCGTGTGGGCGGCAGCACGTCCATGATAACCGAGCAGATGGGCTTTCTTACGGATGGTATTCATCGAAAGAACACTCCCGGATGCCTGTTGAAACTCTTCGTGGATGTGTCCCATCGATTTGGTGCGGTTCTTCCGAATTTCTCTGGCCAGCACCCGTCGGTCTCTAACTCCCAGTTTTGTGGGTCTGCCGGGTCGGGGCACATTCCGACAGTTACCTCTCATCTTCCACTTGCCAATCACGTAGGCCACTGTCGATTTCGGGTACTTCAACTCGCTGGATATGTCACGTATGGATCGGTCATTTTTGTGATACCCGACGATTACATCTTTCTTGAAATCAGAGAGCTCCGAACTACGTGGCATCTTGCATGCGACTGGTTGCGTTGTTGTTTCCCACAACAACGCAACCAGTTGTTGTTTTCCGTCGTCAATTGCAGGGTTGTCCAATTACTTGTTGGTAGATAGTGTATTACCATATGTAGTTAAAATACTTCTGCGTTTACTGCATTTTTAGTTTGATTGCTTTTAGTAAGAAAATGAACTGGTTTTCCTAGCTTCCTAATCTGGATAAACCGACATATAATTGTCCATTAGAGAAACATTCCTGTCAAAACTAATCCTACATATTTGTATGTTTGCTCCTGGAATATTTTGATAGTTATGGCGAAGGAAACATTTACGGGAAATTGGACCCTTTTGAAAGCAAGTAGTAAGTCCATAGGAATAATCGAGATATGGGGTATGTGTGCCATCTGTCCAGCAATGTGCGCATTGTTATGTCCTAAACGATTTTTCCTTTCAACAGAGTTCTCCCTAAGAAAATGTACCACTAAGTAAACAAAATCAATCAGCTTTGTAACAATGTACATTAAATAGACAATTATAATTAACCTATTACAATAAATATGTTACCGCCCTAAGCCCCGTTTGGGAACTTGAGGGCATAAATTTTGTTAATGATTTTCGATCAACTAGATGGCAACAATGACATTGGGTTTCCTAATATAGGCGACCCAGTCTCATCGTTGGGACTTGAAAGCGTTGTGTTTCATACGAGCTCGTACGAGTTTGTCGCAAGAACTCATATGACACAAAGAAATTAAATTTAAAAGCTAGCATTTCAGTACCATGCTTGAATCGGGGTACCTTCGAAGAAAGAAAACTATTACTTTAAATTAAACCAGAACACCGACACCAGTAGTATGTTGTTTTTTTTTTTTTTTTTTTTTTGGTTGGAGGTTTAACGACCACCGTGAGCAACTCAAATGGGCTATAAGCAGTCGCCCGTATTTAGGGTCACTGGTTCCACGGAAGGGAGAGAGCCAGTGCCGTAAGACAAACACAACATCCATGCCTCACCGGGATTCGAACCCGGACCCCTTTCGAACGAATGATCAGAAGCCATCGCTTAGACCACTGCGCCACCAGGGCGGCGTACTCATTTGCAGAACAGCAAGAAGAAAAACACGTTGTTTAAAGAAACAAATATAAAATTTATTTTGTGTATATTTCTTAATTTATGTACAATTTAATAGTGGGACCAGATTAAGTTATATTAAGACATCTCTACAAAAAGAAGTTATGGTTTGAAGTACGAGGTGAGCAATAATATTTCATTTCTAAAATTTCAGTGAATACTCAGCATGCAAGGGATTGAAATATTTGGATGATGTCTTAACCTAAAAAACTTCTGCTGTGCTGCAACCGACCCGCAGGTTGAGGATGGAGCGTGTCTTGCGGCCGTAGTCTTTGGCTGGTATCCTTCGTGGATAAAACGCAGCCCGAGAGCTCTCGACAAATGCCTTCTCTATATTTCTTGGGTATCTAATATGCTGCCTGATTTGTGTCCGACTTCTTGACCCACGTACAGCTAGGCATTTCTTGCCGACCGCCGACGTCGAACTTCGATCCTCCTACCGATGACAACAACTCAACTGCAACCACAACAACCCCGATTTCTCCAAGTTTTCCATTTTAATTTAGTTTCGCTTTCGCTTACGGCCATGCTGCTAGGCGTGTCCCTACATCAGGACGACGTCCCTCGCACCTTCATTGGTTTCTGGTTTCCCCTTCCTCGTTCGCAAGTGGCCTGCCGTCCGGTGCATGTTGACCAGCGGCTACTTCGAGCAGATGTTTTCCTGGCCAGCTGACTATCTGCTGAGCTGAGCCCTTTAAAAAATTTATTTGACCCTAACTGTCGGCCTGATTTGGAGTTCTATTATCGGCCCATCCGAGAATACCCTTTTAAAATCTTTAAGCATGCTCGGATGCACGCACCTGACAGAAATATGTTCCCCGACACAGAGCCTGGATAAAATTTATTACCTACCCTTACCTTCTTACCAGATTTAAGATTCTTTCTTAGACTAGGATGCACGCACCTGACTGAAATATGTTTCCTGACACAGAGCCTGAGTGGCATTTATTACCTACCCTTACCTTCTTACCAGATTTAAGATTCTTTCTTAGACTTCTGCCATATAGTCACCACTGACCCATTGTTAGCTAGGGCTGCATTATGTAATATGCAGTGCTGTTGCTTCGCAAATGCCGAAAAATAAAAAAAAAATACCTTTTGCTTCGTTTGCGGAATTTTGCACCTGGCCTGGAGTTTGAGTTTTGATCTCCTTCCCACGCGAAGGGAAAGCAAGAAGAAAAAAAAAAAAAAAAAAAAAAGAAACCAGGGAATCTTTATGCGGCCTGGGTCGAGATAATATTTCTTGCCCCTAATTACGAATTACTCCAATTAAGAGATAAATAATTAAATATGATAAATAATTAACATAATTAACACAATTTGTTAGGTAATTAAATCCCGAATTTGGTTATTTCTTTACCAAAAGCAATGTGCCCGAAATTGGAAGAATTTTCGCGGCGACAAGTAAATAAACTACTGAATTATTGTCAACTTCGGGGTATGAGGTACTCTTCAGTTCTAAGTACTACCAACCACCTTTGTTCACTTAAGTGAACAAAGGTGGTTGGTAGTACTTAGAACTGTAATTACATGGTTATAACGAAGCAAATTTCTCCGTCATTTTTATCCGCGCCAGGATTCGAACCCGGATCCCCTCATTCCGGAATAAGTTGCTCTACCAATTGAGCTACGCGGACGTTTTATTCTGATTCCTATCTGCCTTTATGTCGTGTGCGTCCTTCGGGCAGGTACGTCACATCTCCTGGTACGTTACATGGTAATCGAAATATTTACATTAAATTACATAATGAAAACCTGACCAATCAAGATTACAATCGACCCTATGATTTTCTACTGAGTAAACAAACGAAATCAGTATCAACTTTTGCCTAGTTACAATTTATTACTTAAGCATACAAACGCTGATATTCGAGGCTAGCTAGGCTAGCTGCGAAGCCCAGAGAATGCACAAATAAAAGTTAATTATCAACGGTAGTAAAATATGTCGATGCTTTCGGTGCGAAAAAAACACGAGCGGATTCGCTTCTTTCGATTTTGAGAATCAGTCTAGCGAGCGATGATCAACGACGTAACGCAAGTACGTCTTCGAGAGACCGCTGTTCTGATGCGAAGAGCTTCAATACTATCCCTGCTAGCGTTTCCATGACAACATGAATGAGCTACGGAGCTCGTGAGTGGGCCATTGCCAAAGCAATGGCCAAGGGTTCGCTCGGAAAAAGAAGACTTCGGACTACCTCAGTCCCTCCATGCTTCAAGCGCGTGTTTCGAGAGAGTTGTTTCAGTTTGTGTGAAGTGTCAATGAATTAAAATCAGTGATATTATATCTTAAATTCGTGGCTTTGTTGGATTCGAACTGCTTTGATAAATTTTGTAAAAGCTTCCCTGAACATTTACTATCAGAGCTTAAAGAATTCTATGCTTCAAATTTTGATACAGCTCGATTAAAAAATGAACTGAAGGTGTTTTATTCCCTTGATGAATACAAAACAAATTAGTAAGAGACATTACTTGTTACATAAAGTTAAATAATTGGACATTGTGTTTATTGAGGTGTACAAATTAGCAGATCTAATATTAAACTGTTCATCAACAACTGCAAGTGCCGAAAGAAGTTTTTCCGTATTAAAAAGAATCAAGATATAACTTAGAGTCACACAAGGACATGTACATTCGAGCAACTTGGCTGGCTTGTTAATAGAGAAAAACATTATTTTTAAATATGAAAAAGTACTCGGAAGAAACATTTTTGTGAAAACGTAACACTAAAGTTCACACAAAGGGAAAGAATAATGGAGTTCGTGTACAAATAAGTGTTCAAATCCTAATCCTCATTATTATTTGGTATCAAGTTAGCAACAGCATGTACCTAAAATTCAGAAAAAAAAAATGTTACTTCTATTACTTCACAATTAAAAAATAAACTTCGCAATTTAAAAAAAAAAAAAAAGCAGTACTGTTTGTGTGTGTGTGTGGGGGGGGGGGGGGGGGGGTGAGGTCTCGGACCCAAGATACGACACTGCGAACAATCAGATAATATAATATAGATATCTAATCAAAATTCACTTAAATTTGAGACCTTATCAATGAAGGAAGCAATATGAGTGCGTATACGTCTGCATTACGTACTAGTTCGCTTGGCTGTGCCGGCGAGGCATGGTATTCTACTGGTGTCGAAGTGGGCGTGCGTTTCCCCACCCTTTACCCCGCATGGCACCGGTGCGAAACGCTGCGGTGTTTTACATACACGTTTCCTTTTCATCATCCCCAATTTCTCATACCGTAATAATACACTGCTGGCCACCCAAAATGCAGTACCAAGAAGGTCACGAGATAGCAAACCCAGATTTACTGGACACATAGCAACAGATACAACGATGAAACGATTGAGCTTACAGGCCCGTGCGACTTGCGGAACACGCAGACATCAGTAGTTCCTTGTGGCCCCCATGGCTGGCAATAACGGCCGCTACACGCCGCTTCAACGAACGAAAGAGGCTTTGGATGTGGGCTTGGGGTATGTCAATCCAGGCTGCTTCCACACATTGCCACAGTTCATCAGGCGTAGCCGCGGGGGTGTTTGCCGGGCCACTCGGTTGCCGATCAGCGACCAGACGTGTTTGATGGGCGACATATCGGGAGAACAAGCGGGTCACGGCAGCAGTGACACCTGGTGGGCCGTGAAAAATTGTTGCACGATGCGTGACACGTGCGGGCGTGCATTGTCCTGTTGAAACGTGGCCGCTGGCAGGTTTTGCAGCGGCCACGTTTCAACAGGACAATGAAATAGGGAGGACTACAGGCTCTAAAACGTCGGAGATGTAGCGGTGGCTGTTGAGTGTACCGGCGATGCGTACCAGAAGGGTGCGGGTGTCATATCCAATTGCGCCCCAAACCATAACGCCAGGCGACGGACCGGAATGGCGATGCATAATTCAGGCGCCATACACTCTCTCGCCGCGGTGCCGCCACACGCGGATCCGACCATCATGGTGTTGCAGGCAGAAGAGGGATTCGTCGGAGAAGACAATGTCGTGCCATTCCGTAGTCCAGGTGCGGCGTTCAACGGCCCACTGCCGCCGCACTCGCCGGTGGTGTAACGTCAATGGTAATCGGAGCAATGGGCGCCGTGCGACAAGTCTCCGCTCCTGCAGACGACGTCGAACGGTACGTGCTGTCACCGGTTCTTGCGCAACACACCCTAATTCCTGCGCTAACGTTCGTGATGTGGCGGTGCGAGCTGTCAATGCCCGCCGCACAACATGCTGGTCCTCTAGTTCGGTGGTGTGCCGCGGCTGCGGCAATCGCTCACGTCCGTCCGTCCGTCCTGCACCCACCGAATCCATATTCACCTCACTGTGGCTGGATGTTGTCACACACGGGCACCGATGTTTCGGTACGATAAACCGCTGTCGCGATAAGCCACTATTCGTCCTCTGTCGAACTCCGAAACGTGCTGGAATGACTGCCGTATTCTCCGGCGGGGCATCAGGAAGCTTCCCACGCACAGGTCTGGGAGCACAACACACTTCCACTACTTACACCCAGCCTTCTGTGCACCCTTCTTATAGTGCTTCTCGGTGGCGTGCCGGGCGCACATGATTTGCATATGCCCTGCAATGCTAATCGTTTGCATGTCCTCTCGCGGGCGACGTATGTTGCGAATTTCAGGTCAATCGGATGCTTCCTTCTTGGTGTTGCATTTTGGGTGGCCAGCAGTGTATATAGCCTATGTCCTTTGTGACGTATATTCTAATTTAACTTTCATTTTTAGTTCCTTTTCCTATGTAAATTTGAGTATGTTCTCTTTTGCACTTTCCAAACTTAACGTCTTATCTTGTCTCTCACATGAATGAGGTTGGCAACACTTTTAAGGTCAGAGAGAGTGACGTATGAATGTGATAAGAACGATAGGTAAAAAGGACGATACAGCGGTTGCTTAGTGTATGTGTATGTGTGGAGATGTTCGATCGCTCTTACGATAAATTGTGCGACTAATAAGTAAAGTATTATATGTGGCTATATGGTGAATGTCATCATTCGTTACTGGACCAATAAAAGGTCATCGTGGGTTTGGCTTCTGTATATGTTTCATCTGGCCGAAAAACCTTAAATTAGAGCTATTTCGTGCATCTATTGCACCGTATTGTTATTTAATTCAACATTTCCTTAGTCATGGTTTTAGACGTAGCGTAATACCAATCTCGCACACGAAAAAAGGGTTACGTTATACCATCGGGAAGAAATAAGTTTTTGAAAGGTGAAAGAATTTTCCGAATCTGTTTAATAGTTTCTGAGATTACCTCTTACAAACATACAAACTGACAAACTTTTCCCCTTTGTGGTATAACTGTAGGTGTCACTTTAAAACAAGTGAATCATGAATTGATTGACAATTAATAGAAGGTAATTTAATACTATAGCTGGCAATATGAATAAGTTTTGCAATAAACGAAACATTTAATTAATGTCAAAAATTAAAGTAACTACAAAAATTTTAAAATTTGCTTGTTACTTTTGTTTCTCTGTTTACACGTTCTGTCGGAAATGTCAGTGAATTGCTCCTTGTGTGTTTAATGTTTTTTCAACTTCCTCTAACACAGTGGTTAAGATGTGTCATACAACGCCACTGGGTTCAAGCATCTCACCTGTCTGGAGCAAATATTGCGGTTCGCTTTTACGATGAATGTCTTTGTTGAAAGCTCCTAGTAATCAGCCGGTATGATGTTTAATAATTTATTATCCAGATCTCTGATAAAAGGTGTTTTATATGCATGTTTTATGGGTTACATCCCACGGAACAAAAAGACGTCCTTCTCTATATCACTGCAACTTTCGTCTCTCTGTTCATTAACACTTATACCCGACCCCTCCTTTATCTGGGGTTCGGTTCTTCAACAGCTCCTTAACGAATGTCATTTAGGTTCTGCCTTTATGCATGTGGAAGGCTAACCGAACATCCCCATTGTATTTGACGATAACTCTCTCTCTCTCTCTCTCTCTTGCACAGTTACTTCTTCTCTACCCATCCTCGTCGGGGGCTCGGTTCTTTGACAGCTCGTTAAAATGTCATTTAGGTTCCGCCTCCATGCGTGACCGAACACCAGAGTTGTATTTGACGGTAACTCTCTCTCTCTCTCTCTTGCACAGTTACTTCTTCTCTACCCATCCTCGTCGGGGGCTCGGTTCTTTGACAGCTCGTTAAAATGTCATTTAGGTTCCGCCTCCATGCGTGACCGAACACCAGAGTTGTATTTGACGGTAACTCTCTCTCTCTCTCTCTCTTGCACAGTTACTTCTTCTCTACCCATCCTCGTCGGGGGCTCGGTTCTTTGACAGCTCGTTAAAATGTCATTTAGGTTCCGCCTCCATGCATGTGGAAGAGTAACCGGACATGACCAGAGTTGTATTTGACGGTAACTCTCTCTCTCTCTCTCTTGCACAGTTACTTCTTCTCTACCCATGCTCGTCGGGGGCTCGGTTCTTTGACAGCTCGTTAAAATGTCATTTAGGTTCCGCCATCATGAATGTCGCAGGCTAACCGAACATCCAGAGTTGTATATTTGACGGTAACTCTCTCTCTCTCTCTCTTGCACAGTTACTTCTTCTCTACCCATCCTCGTCGGGGGCTCGGTTCTTTGACAGCTCGTTAAAATGTCATTTAGGTTCCGCCTCCATGCGTGACCGAACACCAGAGTTGTATTTGACGGTAACTCTCTCTCTCTCTCTCTCTCTCTTGCACAGTTACTTCTTCTCTACCCATCCTCGTCGGGGGCTCGGTTCTTTGACAGCTCGTTAAAATGTCATTTAGGTTCCGCCTCCATGCGTGACCGAACACCAGAGTTGTATTTGACGGTAACTCTCTCTCTCTCTCTCTCTTGCACAGTTACTTCTTCTCTACCCATCCTCGTCGGGGGCTCGGTTCTTTGACAGCTCGTTAAAATGTCATTTAGGTTCCGCCTCCATGCGTGACCGAACACCAGAGTTGTATTTGACGATAACTCTCTCTCTCTCTCTCTCTCTTGCACAGTTACTTTTTCTCTACCCATCCTCGTCGGGGGCTCGGTTCTTTGACAGCTCGTTAAAATGTCATTTAGGTTCCGCCTCCATGCGTGACCGAACACCAGAGTTGTATTTGACGGTAACTCTCTCTCTCTCTCTCTCTTGCACAGTTACTTCTTCTCTACCCATCCTCGTCGGGGGCTCGGTTCTTTAACAGCTCGTTAAAATGTCATTTAAGTTCCGCCTCCATGCGTGACCGAACACCAGAGTTGTATTTGACGGTAACTCTCTCTCTCTCTCTCTTGCACAGTTACTTCTTCTCTACCCATCCTCGTCGGGGGCTCGGTTCTTTGACAGCTCGTTAAAATGTCATTTAGGTTCCGCCTCCATGCGTGACCGAACAGCAGAGTTGTATTTGACGGTAACTCTCTCTCTCTCTCTCTTGCACAGTTACTTCTTCTCTACCCATCCTCGTCGGGGGCTCGGTTCTTTGACAGCTCGTTAAAATGTCATTTAGGTTCCGCCTCCATGCGTGACCGAACACCAGAGTTGTATTTGACGGTAACTCTCTCTCTCTCTCTCTTGCACAGTTACTTCTTCTCTACCCATCCTCGTCGGGGGCTCGGTTCTTTGACAGCTCGTTAAAATGTCATTTAGGTTCCGCCTCCATGCGTGACCGAACACCAGAGTTGTATTTGACGGTAGCTCTCTCTCTCTCTCTCTTGCACAGTTACTTCTTCTCTACCCATCCTCGTCGGGGGCTCGGTTCTTTGACAGCTCGTTAAAATGTCATTTAGGTTCCGCTTCCTTGCGTGACCGAACACCAGAGTTGTATTTGACGGTAACTCTCTCTCTCTCTCTCTTGCACAGTTACTTCTTCTCTACCCATCCTCGTCGGGGGCTCGGTTCTTTGACAGCTCATTAAAATGTCATTTAGGTTCCGCTTCCTTGCGTGACCGAACACCAGAGTTGTATTTGACGGTAACTCTCTCTCTCTCTCTCTCTTGCACAGTTACTTCTTCTCTACCCATCCTCGTCGGGGGCTCGGTTCTTTGACAGCTCGTTAAAATGTCATTTTAGGTTCCGCCTCCATGCGTGACCGAACACCAGAGTTGTATTTGACGGTAACTCTCTCTCTCTCTCTCTTGCACAGTTACTTCTTCTCTACCCATCCTCGTCGGGGGCTCGGTTCTTTGACAGCTCGTTAAAATGTCATTTAGGTTCCGCCTCCATGCGTGACCGAACACCAGAGTTGTATTTGACGGTAACTCTCTCTCTCTCTCTCTCTCTCTTGCACAGTTACTTCTTCTCTACCCATCCTCGTCGGGGGCTCGGTTCTTTGACAGCTCGTTAAAATGTCATTTTAGGTTCCGCTTCCTTGCGTGACCGAACAGCAGAGTTGTATTTGACGGTAACTCTCTCTCTCTCTCTCTCTCTCTCTCTCTCTCTCTCTTGCACAGTTACTTCAACCCGACCCATCCTCTTCGCGGGCTCGGTTCGTTGAGAGCTCATCAAAATGTCATTTAGTTTCGGTTTTTATGCATGTTCAAGGTTAACCGAACATCACCATTGTATTTGACAGTAATTCTCTCTGTTCTACAGTTACTACTCCCGGACCCATCAGCGTCGGGAGTTCGGTTCTTTGACAGCTCGTTAAAATGTCATTTAGGTTCCGCCTCTATGCATGTGGAAGGGTAACCGGACATGACCATTGTCATCATCATCATCATTGTCAACCATTATCAATCCACTGCTGGACGAAGGTCTCCCCAAGTTTCCTCCACAACGGTCTGTCTTGTGCCAGTCTCCTCCATGTCACCCCTGCATACTTTCGAATTTCATCCACCCATCTCCCATGTGGTCTTCTTCTGGGTCTTTTCCTGTCCCTTGGAATCCAATCTAAAATTTCGGCTGTCCATCGATGATCTGTCCTTCTGGCAGTATGTCCAGCCCATTGCCATTTCCGGGATTTAACTCTGATCATGATGTCTTCCACTCTTGTCATTTTTCGGATCCACGAGTTCCTCTTCTTATCTCTCCTGGTTACAATAAGTATGCACCTCTCCATGCTGCTTTGAGTTGTCTGCAGCTTTTGTATGTCTCTTTTAGTTAAGGTCCACGTCTCTGCACCATACGTAAGCACTGGAAGGATGCATTGATCAAACACTTTTCTTTTAAGACATAATGGCATATTGCTCTTGAAAATTATGCTGTTTCTTCCAAAAGCTCTCCAGGCAAGTTTTGTACGCCGATTAATTTCTTCATCAATGTGACCCTCACTTGATATCTGCTGTCCAAGATAAACGTACGTGTCTGTTATCTCCAGCTTTTCTCCATCAATCGATAAATCTTCATTTCTTGTAAAAGCATTGAACATCACTTTTGTCACTAACGTAATTCACCGATGCTGTCACACGTACGGTCATTCACAAAACATAATTTTCAAATTGTAGGTCAAGATTAAAAACACTTTATTTACAATTAAAAACTAATATTTACACGCGAGGTCTTTCGGGGGCTGAACATAGCACCCATCATCAGGCTCAAGCGCCACGAAACACAGGAGAGGACATTATATACTTTCAAACATGACCCACAATTCACTCGGTTTTCTCAATAACCGGTGATGCCATCAACAAATCGTTAAAGTCCAAAAATATAAAGTCTAAATATCTTATCCTATAAAGTCCTCTTCTTCAGAGTTGTGTGAGGAGTGGGCAACCATTTTTCTCCACTGTCTTGGAACAAATGTCGGGAGTTCAATGTTACAGCATGTTTCCCCATATGCAAGAATGTAGAGGCTTTCCGTAAGGAAGACGGTACGTTTATTAACACTTGAGTTGAGTACCCCAACATTTTCCCAATCTGGGGAGTAACCTCCCTGGTTAACAGCTTGAGTGAAAGCTGTGGAAACTGTTCCAGAACGAAGAGCGTATTTATGTTCACCCATTCTGACATTAACGGTTCTTAGGGTAGAACCTATATAGTATTTAACTGCAGTATCTGAATCCTCATGAATTAATGGTATGCAGTAGATGCCTGGTTTGTTAAGTGCTGGGACTCTATCTCTATCATTTCTTATCATGGAAAAAAGGTTTCTGGTGGACACTCCAAACGTTAGATTGTTTTTGTAACAGGCTTTTCTTAAGATAGACACAAGAGGTGGAATGAAATCAACTTTGCCAATGTACTTAGTAGGTTTTTTCTCTGTTGACAAAGTCGTGAATCTCAGTTTTTGATATTGTTGTAATAGTCCTTGGAAGAGGTTGATAGAGAACCCAAACAATAAGGCCAAATTTTGAACTCTAGAAAGTTCATCACGTCGAGTTTTACTTGTCGAAGAATGGGTGAAGGCACGTCTTATTAAGAAGCGTAATGCTGAAGTTTTATGTTCGGGAGGGTGAGAGGAAGTGAATGGGATCATACAAGGTATGAACGTCGGTTTACGGAAGACACAATGCTTGATTTTATTGGAATTCGAATTCCGAGACAGTAAAATGTCCAGGAATGGCAATTTTCCCTCTTTCTCAAGGTCTTTGGTAAACTTTATAGTCGGAAACTGGGTAGAAAGACAATCTACAAATTCGTCCAGTAAAGGTAAAGTATGGGGCCAAAAAACCAACATGTCATCAACGTACCTAATCAACAGTGACGGTTGATAAGGGAAGTCCAACAAGACCTTGTTTTCGAGATGCTGCATGAGGACCTCGGCTAGAACGGGGGAGAGGGGGAACCCATTGGTGCCCCTTCCTTTTGTTGATAGAACTTACCATCAAATTTAAAGTAAGTTCTCTTAGCTACGAGTTTGAGACCAGAAATTATTGCATTAGCTTCAAGTGGAGAGATGGAATTGTCTTCTCGTAATTTGTCCTCAATAATTGAGTGAACGGTGTTGAGTGGTATACTTGGAAATAGTGATACCACATCCAGCGAAGCCATTATGAAGTCATTTCCCCCAGAGTCAAAGGTTTTGATACGAGATATAGCCTGCATTGAACTTTTAATGGATACAGAGGAATTTGAGGTGAGAGGTTTTAAAAATGAAGCCAACGCTGTCTCGAGTGTGCGAGTGGGGTTAGCATATCCTGATACAAGCAACCTAAGAGGTTGGTCCGGTTTGTGAATTTTCATTTTTCCAAAGACCTCGGGAACCCTAGGTCCTACTGGAGGTCTCATTTTTGTAGAAATAGATTTAGGTAGGAAACCTTGGTTTCTTAGTTTACTTAATTCTGCAATAGTAGCTGAAGTTGGGTCAGACCTGAGAACACAGTGGGGAATTAAATTGATGGCCTGTTTCATCCTAGCGTAATAGTCATCACGGTCCAGAATAATGATTTGTTGTGTTTTGTCTGCACAGATGATTGACAAGTTTGGGTTTTTTGCTAGCTGTAGTAACTGATCTCGTTCGTATTTCAGGGCTGGTGATGTTCTATTAGGTCCTGCAAGAGTCTTGACCAAAGTATAACGAGTAGAATCACGTACTTCTTCGGGAAGCGCACTGATAATGTTTTCAACCTGTGGGATTGTATTTAGAGGTCAAAAAGAAGACACTGGAAAGCTAAATTTAAATCCTCGACTTAGGGCTGAACGTTGGCTGTCCGAGAGTTCTACAGAACAGTAGTTAAGGAATGGTTCTTGTAGCGAGTATTCATCAGCATGCTCAACATTTTGACTTCGTAGATGAATTTGTACGGGTCGGTTTGATACCAGAACCAGGTCACAGAGTTTCCGTATATGTCGTTGATTAACCACATTCACCTCTTTTTGTAAATTAGAAAAGAAAATCATTAAACGCTTACCCAAGATAATTTGGTGAGCATGTCTCGTCAGGTAGGCATATGCATTATATGACTTACGGTTGAGCATGTCCACATAGCTTCGTTTCCTCCTTATTTCAGCTGTTAATCTTTTTGTTGTGCATTGGCGATGACCCAGGCATCTCTTTGAGATATTGCGATACATCTGATTCTAAGAAACTTTGGCATCACTTTCAGTGAGCAACAATTAATTAAAAAGCTTAAGTGGGCCTCGTTGACAGATAATTTTCTGCGAAAAACACAGAAGATTTTAAAAGCCCTCTCCATGCCTCGTGCACTTTAGGTAAGGTATCCACTTGCAGAGGTTCCTTAGAAAGCATAAGAACTTTGCAGCTAAGATATGGTAAATGCTAAAAGTCTATCGTACGAAAGGTCACTAACGTAATTCACCGATGCTGTCACACGTACGGTCATTCACAAAACATAATTTTCAAATTGTAGGTCAAGATTAAAAACACTTTATTTACAATTAAAAACTAATATTTACACGCGAGATCTTTCGGGGCTGAACATAGCACCCATCATCAGGCTCAAGCGCCACGAAATACAGGAGCAGACATTATATACTGTCAAACCCGACCCACAATTCACTCGGTTTTCTCAATCACCGGTGATGCCATCAACAAATCGTTAAAGTCCAAAAATATAAAGTCTAAATATCTTATCCTATAAAGTCCTCTTCTTCAGAGTTGTGTGAGGAGTGGGCAACCATTTTTCTCCACTGTCTTGGAACAAATGTCGGGAGTTCAATGTTACAGCATGTTTCCCCATATGCAAGAATGTAGAGGCTTTCCGTAAGGAAGACGGTACGTTTATTAACACTTGAGTTAAGTACCCCAACATTTTCCCAATCTGGGGAGTAACCTCCCCTGGTTAACAGCTTGAGTGAAAGCTGTGGAAACTGTTCCAGAACGATAAGCGTATTTATGTTCACCCATTCTGACATTAACGGTTCTTAGGGTAGAACCTATATAGTATTTAACTGCAGTATCTGAATCCTCATGAATTAATGGTATGCAGTAGATGCCTGGTTCAAAAACAAAAACAATCTAACGTTTGGAGTGTCCACCAGAAAACTTTTTTCCATGATAAGAAATGATAGAGATAGAGTCCCAGCACTTAACAAACCAGGCATCTACTGCATACCATTAATTCATGAGGATTCAGATACTGCAGTTAAATACTATATAGGTTCTACCCTAAGAACCGTTAATGTCAGAATGGGTGAACATAAATACGCTCTTCGTTCTGGAACAGTTTCCACAGCTTTCACTCAAGCTGTTAACCAGGGAGGTTACTCCCCAGATTGGGAAAATGTTGGGGTACTTAACTCAAGTGTTAATAAACGTACCGTCTTCCTTACGGAAAGCCTCTACATTCTTGCATATGGGGAAACATGCTGTAACATTGAACTCCCGACATTTGTTCCAAGACAGTGGAGAAAAATGGTTGCCCACTCCTCACACAACTCTGAAGAAGAGGACTTTATAGGATAAGATATTTAGACTTTATATTTTTGGACTTTAACGATTTGTTGATGGCATCACCGGTGATTGAGAAAACCGAGTGAATTGTGGGTCATGTTTGAAAGTATATAACGTCCTCTCCTGTGTTTCGTGGCGCTTGAGCCTGATGATGGGTGCTATGTTCAGCCCCGAAAGATCTCGCGTGTAAATATTAGTTTTTTAATTGTAAATAAAGTGTTTTTAATCTTGACCTACAATTTGAAAATTATGTTTTGTGAATGACCGTACGTGTGACAGCATCGGTGAATTACGTTAGTGACCTTTCGTACGATAGACTTTTAGCATTTATCACTTTTGTCTTCTGAAAGTTCATTTTTAATCCCAATTTTTTACTCTTGTCAGCAAGTTCCTGGATCATACTCTGCAGCTGTGATGGGCTAGTTGCAAAAATGACTACGTCATCAGCAAAACGAAGGTGGGTCAGATAATCTCCATTAATCTTTATCCCCTTGTTTTCCCAGCTCAGTGACTGAAAAACACCCTCCAATGTGGCATTAAAGAGCTTCGGAGATATGGTGTCACCTTGTCTCACTCCCTTTCCAATTTTTATGTGTGTTGTATTTTCAAACAGCCTAATCTTTGCACTTGCATTTTCATAGATGTTATTAATAATATTAATGTATGCATCTTCAATACCGCAGGTTTTCAGAGCCATTGTAACTGCTGATGGTTTCACCGAATCAAAGGCTTTTTCATAATCGATAAAAGCCATGCACAATGGAAGTTCATATTCCCTCGCTCTTTCAATTAGTTCTCTCAACACATGGATATGATCTATTGTGCTGTAGCCACTCCTGAATCCAGCTTGTTCTCTCGGTTGAGCCATGTCCAGTGTTACCTTCAAGCGGTGTGAAAGAACTTTAGTGAAGATTTTATAAACTACTGATAGGAGGCTGATAGGTCTGTAGTTTCCGAGATTCTCAATGTCACCTTTCTTATGTAGCAGGATCATTGTAGCGGTGTTCCAATCCTCAGGAATCTTCCCTTCATTAAGGCATCGAGTGAAAATTTGGGCGAGTACTGTTTCGATTTCTCCACTTGCTTCTTGTATGATGTCTACAGTAATTCCATCTTCTCCTGGAGCTTTTCCCCGCTTCATGTTCTTGATTGCATGTGCAACTTCTGCTGGAAGGACTGGAGGAACTCTGGTACTGGTATCTTTCATGATGTCTGGAGTGCATGTATCATCCCTTTCATATAATTTGGAGTAGAAATCTTTCACTCTTGTCAAAATTTCGCCTCTATTTCTTGTTACAGAACCATCTTCTTTTCTCAGTGCCATAATCTGTTTTCTTCCCTTACTGAGATGTCCCTTTGCTATCTTTAGGCTTTGGTTGTTTTCAATTGCTTTCCTCACTAGTTCACAGTTGAATTTTCTTACGTCTTCAGTGATACTTTTTCTTACTGTCTTGCATAGCTCTATATATTCCACTTTGGAAGTCACATCTTCTTTAGTTGTCCTCATCTCTCTTCTTTTTTGCATCAACATTTTCGTTTTTCCTGATAATTTATTTACATGCAACTTGTTCTTAGACCCAGCTAATTTTGTTGCTGTTTCCATAAGAGCTTTGGTTACTTTTCTGTTAACTTCAGAGATGTCCACTTCTTCCGATGTTAGGCCTTCTAAAGCAGAGAACCTGTTCTTCAGTTCCAACTTGAAGGTATCATGGTGTTTTTTAAGGTTGGTTATGTCAATAGATTTTGTTTGTCTTATGAGCTTGCCACGTTCAAGTTTAGTGTTGAGGTGCATCTTACATCTCACCAATCTATGGTCACTACCTGTGTTGAACTTGTTTAGCACACTGCAGTCTTCTATGACGAATTTTTTGTTACACATAATAAAATCAATTTCACTTGTCGTCCCATTTGGATGTCTCCATGTCCATTTCCTGTGTGGCTTTTTCTTGAAGAAGGAGTTCAAGATGAAAAACCCTTCTGCCTCTGCAAACTCAACGAGAGTATTTCCACGCTGGTTTCTGTTGCCGTGACCGAATTTACCTACTGAAGTTTCATTATGTTGCCGTTGCCCTATTTTTGCATTGAAATCTCCCATAATTATTTTCAAGTGCTGCTTACCTTTATTATTTAGATGACAAATTTCCTCATAAAATTCTTCAATTTCTTCTTCAGGATGACTTGTGGTGGGTGCATAAGTTTGAATAATCTGAGCCTGGTATCTTTTCGAGAGTTGGATAACAAGCCGTGCAGCTCTGTCAGAGGAACTTTCAACTTCTACAACTTTATCCTTCAGTTTCTTGTTTATTATAAATCCAACACCACTAGTTCTGCCAGTATCTGTCCCACGATAGTAGAAGAGATGTCCACTTTTCAGTTCGATGAGATCTTCTCCTTTTCTCCTTACCTCACTTAGCCCCACGATGTCCCACTTGATCCTTTGTAGTTCCTCTTCCAATTCAAGAAGCCTTGAATCAGAAGATAGGGAGCGTCCATTGTACGTTGCCAAGGTCAGCATCAGATGGCAGCCTAGTCCGGTCCTCCGGGGATTCTTAGCACCCTCTGCCTTCATGTCGCACTGGCCGCTGCCTTGGCCAGGTACATTCTAGCTGCCGGAGACTGGGGGCCAAGATTTAAGTTGTGGAGTCATTTTGGAGGGGTTGACCATTGTACTTGGCAATAATTCTCTCTGTTCCACAGTTACTTCTTCCGCACCCATCCACGTCGGGGGTTCGGTTCTTTGACAGCTTGCTAAAATGTCATTTAGGTTTCGCCATCATGAATGTCGCAGGCTAACCGAACATCCTCATTGTATATTTGACGACAACTCTCTCTCTCTTTCACACTTACTTCTCCCCGACCCATCCTCTTCGAGGGCACGGTTCTTTGACAGCTCGTTAAAATGTCATTTAGGTTCCGCCTTCATGCGTGTGGAAGGCTAATCGAACATCACCATTATATTTGACAATAACTCTCTCTCTTCCACAGTTACTTCTTCCCGTATAACGAAGTAAATTTCTCCGTCATTTTTATCCGCGCCAGGATTCGAACCCGGGTCCCCTCATTCCGGAATAAGTTGCTCTATTAATTGAGCAACGCGGACGTTTTATTCTGATTCCTATCTGCCTTTATGTCGTATGCGTCCTTCTGGCAGGTACGTCACATCTCCTGGTACGTTACATCATCTCCCCCTTATTATTTTTTTTTTCCTTTTTTTTTTTTTTTTTTTTTTTTTTTGCAGTGCTGGAGAAGGGATTCTCTTATTTTTCCTATCTCGCGGTGTGGAAATAACATCACACCAATGCGAGATTTTGAACTGTCGGGTCATCCGGATAGTTCGGGCGCCATTATAACGAAGTAAATTTCTTCGTCATTTCTCTCCACGCCAGGATTCGAACCCGGATCCCCTCATTCCGGAATAAGTCACTCTACCAATTGAGCTACGCGGACGTTTTATTCTGATTCCTATCTGCCTTTATGTCGTATGCGTCCTTCTGGCAGGTACGTCACATCTCCTGGTACGTTACACCCGACCCATCCTCGTCTGGGGCTCGGTTCTTTGACAGCTCGTTAAAATGTCGTTTAGGTTCCGCCTCCATGCATGTGGAAATCTAACCGAACATCACCATGTAAATGAAAATAACTAACTCTCTTCGAAAAGTGCCCAAAGACTGTTCTTTAAAAAGAACAGTCTTACAATATGGTGGGCAGTGTTTCAGAAGAATAAACTGCCCTTTTACATATAAGGTGCATTACCGCTGTTCCTTAAACATACACAAGAAAATACATGCTGATCACTGTAATGCAAATTCGAATAATATATGAACTAAAATTCAGAGCCGCAGCAACCGGGAAGGCAGAGAGGGCGGTTGCCCTCCAAGAATGGTAATACCAGGAGTGTAAATTCATGCTACCAGAAAATAGAAATGCACAACATGTGAATAATGTTACTGAAATTTGTAACTAAAAAGAAATTTCAGTATTTTCCCTTTTAAAGACTTTAATTGGCAGCGTACAGTGTTCGGCGCAGTTAAACAGCGTACAGAGTAACCTAAAAGGAGTGCAGCACTGCATATGCGTGAAAGGAATGGTCCGAAACAGAAGAGAGAGAGACATATAAAACAATATGGAGATACGCGTAGCCTCTACACTTTTCCAAACTAACATTAAGAATGAAGAGCTCATTATTTTCTGAGAGTTTAACTTTGAGAAGAATTTTCCCAAACCCTTTCCCGAAAGTATATTTTTGTTGTTACGTTCGGTATCTGATACTCATTTCTTCCTGCGCTGGTTTGTTTTTCATTCTGCATTTCTGCTGTGTGCTGTGTTGTCGGCGTTTACATAACTTTTACGCTTTACTTGCTGTTTACAACTTTTGGCTCTTGGGCATTTGCCTAGTTTTCATATTTTTTAGCGAAATTATGCCAAAAAGAAAAGTGATTTTTCAAGGATCACAGTACTTTCTCATAACGAAGGTATGAGAAAGTAAAATATGTATAGTACTAGCTAAATTCCCATTCTTCGAACATGATGATATTAACATACAGTTGAAATACAGATGATATATATGACAAACAGTTGAAATGGCCATACACTGCGTATTTCTTCGCTCTTTTGGGAAACACATGTCTGCCTGACTTATTCTGCCAGACGACACATAAGCAATTTCGTTCATAACTGTAAATTTAAAACTTCAAGCCTACACGAAACAAATCAAAATACGTCGTTGCTCTTCACTTTCATCGTTAAAATATTAATACATAACAGAACAGAATAATAATAGAAAACAGAACAAAATACGTTGTTACTTTCAGCATAAATGTAAAAAGAACCTTGCTTATAAACAATTTTGTTCGAAATTGAAAATTTAAAAGCTAGCAAGTCATATGTTTTTGGAAGCGTGAGCAAAATTCTGTTGCTATCGCTAATATCTCAAGGGGAAAACTTTTTTTTGTTTTTTTTTCAAATTTCAATTACCATGAAAATCTACCCGCATATTTATATTTATTGCTGTCAGCTTCGGTGAAAACGAATGTTGGTAATTTGACTTTCACTCAAAAAACCTTGATATTCGATATGACAAACGATAATATAAATGTTTAAATGCAAAGCATATTATGATATAGCGCTTTTTACGAGATATTTTTAAAAGTTTATTTTTTTTTGTTAAATAAATTTAGAACAAATCTAAAAGTCTTGACATTCGGTATGTCAAACAATAATAAATGTTTAAATGCAAAGCATATTGTGATATAGCGCTTTTTAGGTGATTTTTAAGGTTTTTTCTTAAATAAATTCAGAACAAATAAATTTAGAACAAAATATATACTGAGCAGGTTAACTTAAGTCATTCAAAACTTAGGGCGGGACTTCAGTTGCTGGGCAACAATTCCTCGATCACTACAAAACGTTCAAGCGTTATCAAAGCAGGGTTATTTAAAAAGCCCATTTCGACTCACTAAAGTTATAGGAAAAAGCCCATTTCGACTCACTAAAGTTATAGGAAAAAGCCCATTTCGACTCGCTTAAAGTTATAGGAAAAAATCCTTTCTTAGTGTGCCTCTATGTTGTAAAAGGAACATTCTTGCTAAATATGAAAGTTCTAAGTTCAGTAGTTTCTGAGATTCGGTGATAAGTCAGTGAGTGCTTTCAGTTTTGTATGTACAGATTTGAGTGGAAATGGGACGCATAATATTTGAGTGGACTTTTGAACTCGAAAGAGTGTAATTTCAAGTCTCGCTTTTCCAGATAAGAAAAGCTTGCTCCGGCCTACCAAGACTAAAATACATAAATGCTACTTAAATATTAATTGAGGCATCCCAGCCACTGAGATCCTCACAAGATGCTTCTAGATGCAAAATAAACTCTTGCGATTTTGTAAACTTGCAACAGCAAGTCTGTTTTTTTTCTTTAGTCGCTTGATTGATACATATTCTTGCCCTGAATATGCTCCACAATTTCCACATCTGTGTTTAGCGATTCTCTTGAAAGTTTCTCATCAGTGTCCACATAATCTTGAAAAGAAACATCAGAAATGCGACTCCTCTTTCCCTCAGGTGACTTTATAATGAAAAAAAAAAATTCTGAAATTCACGAGCCATTTTTCGTGATTCCTTTCGTAAACTAACGAAGCATATATCTGATGCAACTTTTTCCGTGAAGTGAAGGGTATTCAGCGGGGGGAGGGGGGGGGGATGAGTTTTACGGATTTTTCGTACGCCAGGAAGATTCTGAATTTTTAGAAGCCTTTCCGCAATTCCTTTCTTATCTGAGGGTGAACCATGCTGTCTCTGTACGATGCGCAAAACCCACTATGATCAAATCCAAAGTTAAAAACTTTATTAACAATTAAATACACAAGTCCTTTAAAATACCGCAAGCAAGACCTTTCAAGGCCGCAGCGGCCCCATCATCAGGTTTAGTGCCACAGTCAGTGGCGTAACTACCACCCCCGCAGCTGCGGGGGCGCAGGTAACAAAGGGGCGTACTGCATTTCAAAAATGTCTTTATTCTTCAGTAAAAATAACATATCTATGTACACGACAGTGGGAATTCTGCCAATAAATACAGTGGTATATACATCAACTAGAAAGTTCCAGTGAAACGTAAAACAAAATATTGTTAAAATCATAAAATTATTTCGCCACGTAGGGCGAAGGAGAGGCAGACAATAAAGCACGAGCGATGCAAATGAAAATGCATACTACAGTATTGTAGACAAGGAAAGACATGATTCTATACTATTCACAAATTCCAATCAAGCATTACTACTATACTCAAGATTAAATATGCACAAGGTACTAATTCACATAAAAGACCATGGGTGAGAAGGAACTAACAGGTGCAACAGTATTTAGAAATATGACAGTAATGGTAGAAACAATTAAGCACAAATACTTATCATATGTACAGAATTATGCAGGGGCGTACTGCAGTTACCAATTATAGTTTCATAAAAAAATTCGAACACGCACAATAATTAACCCAAAGATTCATATTTTACTTTAAGATATATTTAGCTTTGCCTATATAAATGCCTAGTTTCACTGAATGTCCTACACATTGAAAGTGTTCAGCTCTTTGACTTCGGGTTGTAATACGATCGCTCTCTAATCGCCCTCTCTCTACGCTGCTGAGGAAAAGCGCGAGGCCAGATGGGGACTTCCCATGGAGGATGTGGGAAAACAGTCAGTCACCTAGAAGTTCGTGCACGACAGGCGTCAACATTTATTCATAGCAGCCGCAGTTCTGCCATGTGTAAGAGGGTGATTTCTTCAAGTGATTCATTTCAGTTTTCGACAAAGCAATTACACGTATTGTCAAATCCATCACTTAAAAAGTTAAAACTACAGGGCTCTAGGTACCACTATTACTTTTGCAGACACTTTCCCTGACTCTAATCCCCCCCCGAAAAATGCATTCTCCCTCGTGTTCGAAATCCTTGAAAAATTACTGTGTTTAGGGGTTCTGAAGTAAGTCTTGCGAGGGAGGGGGAGGGGGCACACGTTGTGCTAGTTACGCCACTGGCTACAGTCACCGAGCAAGCATGCAATAAATGCAATGTAATAGTCCCATGATGCAACAGTCATCAAAAGCCGCTATTGCCAAACGTGAACGTCCGAAATCATGTAGAAGATGGCATGGAACGCATGCCATCCGCTGTAGAAAACATAGATTCGATTAGTGTCTTTCACGAGAGGGGAATGAAGCTAGGCAGATCTATATTACAACACGTATTACCAAATTTAGTTTTATATAAACTTTCTGATAAAAGTAATGTACGTTTGTTACACGGTGATGAAAGAATACTGATATTTTCCCAATCAGGTGGATACTCTCCTTGATTCATAGTTTTTGTCAGGGCTGTAAGTGTAGAACCAGTCCTAAGAGCATATTTATGTTCTGCTACGCGAACACCAAGGGTTCGAAACTTTGAGCCTATGTAAAATCTCTCAGGAAAGAGGGGGTCACGTGGAACTAGCGGAATGCAGTTCACTCCCAATTTATTGACAGTAGATACAGAATCTTGGTCATTTTTAACAAGTGAGAACACATTATTGGTACGGATCCCGAAATCCAAATTATGTTTGTTGCAAAATTTCCTCAAAATAAAGACAATGGGAGTGACATAATCAATAGAGCTAACAAAACGGGGACACAAAACCTCAGAAAGAAGTATTGAAATTTCAGAAGCCCTTCCGCAATTCTTTTTTTATTGCTGATGGTAAATTGTCGTTCTAAGAGGTGTTAACAGAAAATTCTGAATTTTCAGAAACTTTTCCTCAAATACTTTTGTTGTGATTCCACTTAACGTTGTAAGTAGCGATCAAATGCTACGTTGTCAATAATAAGCAGTATGCTAAATGTTCATGAAATGGTTTTAAACTTTTAAAAGCAATTTATTTTTCTCATCAATTTGGCGATGGTTGTCCGCAGGCTTCTCCCTGTTCTGTTTCTCGCAAATATTGGGTTGATGCCTAAGTTAATGCAGGTTTTTTCACCGCACTACAGGAATGTATTACATCAGAAAGGAAAACGGAATCAATCAACTATGTATATTGTTTACGATGGTGTCCCAATGTCTGGATAGATATGCAATGCCATTCTTGAAAAAAACGTGCAGATTTTGCTACGAAAAAATCATCAAGGAAATTCTGGAGATCAACATCATTGTTGAACGTTCTGCCACGGAGTACATTCGACAGTGATCGGAACAGGTGATAGTCTGAAGGGGAGACATCTGAGGAATAGGCCGCATGTTGAAGGGTCTCCCATTTCATGTCCTGAATGGCCATTCTGGTCATGTTTGCACTGTGAGGACGTGCGTCAACATGTTGGAGAAGGACACCATTTCACCGATGTGGTCCTTTCTGCTGAATTGCTCCCTCTACACGGCGGAGTTGCTCACAATAGAGTGCAGCGTTGATGGTCCGATTCCTCGGTATCATTTCCCAGTGAATAATGCCTTCCATGTCCCACCAGACACACAATATGATCTTCGCAGGATGAAGGTCATGTTTTAGTCGTGATGTGGGCGTCTTGTTTGGACTTAACCATTTCTTCCGATGCCTGAAATTCACGTACAGGCACCACTTTTCATCTCCAGTAACAATACGTGACAGAAAGGGTTTGTGTTGCTGAGAACATTCGTGATAACGGGCGAGCAAGAAACCATATATGGCAACACGCTGATTCTTGTTGTCCTCGGTGAGAGGGTGAGGCACCCAAGACCCCAATTTCTGGACCTTTCCCATACATTCCAGGTGTCGCACCACTGTGGACTGATCACAGTCCATCTCAGTGGCTAATTCGCGTGTGGTTTGACGCCGATCCAAGTGCATGAGATGGTTCAAACTATCCTCATCAAAATGGATGGACGCGTGAAGAGCCGTTGAGGTCAAAATTTCCACCTCGGAACTGCTCAAGCCATTTGCGGGCTGTCCTCAGAGCAATAGCATCCTCCCCATACACAGCACAAAGTTATCGAGTAGCCTCGGCTGCTGAGGATCCCTTGTTAAACTCGTAGAGGAGCAGATGTCGGAAATGTTCATTCCTCTCTACTTGACACTGCATTCTTCCGGACCTGTAAACCAAAAAAACTATTAGCCACAATCACACAACGCAATATGATCTAAATACACGATATCACTGGCTAAACTTTGTTGTACAACTGGCCATCTGCACCGTCACTACTGACCTGGGAAACACTCGTGAAATAAAATGGCATGAGCTTATGCATCAATCCAATAGCTTATGCATCAATCCAATAATGTACTTCAGCTCCCTATGATATCTGTTTTGATGACTTTCTACGCTTTTCCTTCACGCGGTTGGGAAAAACGTAATGCCCTGGATAGCTTAAAATGTCGTGTCCTAAAAACAAGACACCCCTGGTCCTCTCAGGACTGTTCGTTGATCTCTCCTGGCGTTGAATGTCCTCTCCTTGTCCTCAGGAAAAATCATCCCCCTCGTTCCAACAAACACAACGATATCTCCAAAGGATTAAAGCCGGCACTATATTAAAATTAAAAACTCAATGCTGACTTTAATCGCTTTCTGCGTCCCATTTGGAAAGTCTTGGTCAAAGGCAGCGAAGATCTGCACACGACGCAAGGTGAAGTTGCCATGGAAAAAGAAAATTTTCAAGTTTTCGCATATTATCTGACTTACCATCCTTGTCACATTTACGCCAAAAATCGGATTGTCATCTTCAAAATTTGTATTATATGGCGTAATCCCGTATTTCTTTCATGATTTATCTGCTTCTCCGGGTAAACACGTGATAAGATTCTTAACTTCCAGATTCGCTAAACATGAATGCCGGTTGCTTCGACTAGCGAATCCTGTGATGGTTATGTTCAAATTGATCGGAAACTTGAAACGTGGTCGTTCTGGGTGGTGTAGTGGTTAGCATACCCGGGCGTTTTCTGGGAAAAGCTGGTTCGAGTCCCGCTCCAGGACAATGAACATTTTCAAGTTTTCGGATATTATCTGACTTACCATCCTTGTCACATTTACACCAAAAATCGGATTGTCATCTTCAAAATTTGTACTATATGGTGTAATCCCGTATTTCTTTCATGATGGCTCTCTCCATTGTAATATCTTTGGAGACGAACCCCAAAAATGCGACTGGAAGGGGCCATCTGTAAAATCCGTTATTTCCTGACTAGGGAAAATGAATGAAACTTTCCCAAGCTTGAGAGAAAAAGAAAGAAAAATGTTGCGAATGAGGTTTAATAACTTTGCCAAAAAATCTCTGTATTAAATCTCCGTAACATTTTCGTATATAAACGGATGATTCGGTTCTCACCTTTTCCGTATTCATATGACAGAAAATTTTGGTAATAGGAAAGATGTGCGGGAATACCTGGGATTTGATCAACTGTTAAATTCACTGTGTAATGTCTGTGTATCAGTCTTTAGACCCGCTTAAGACAAAAACTATTGTGGCTATCAAGAGGAAATTTTATATGTAGGAGTTTTGCAGAAATACATACATACATACATATCATTAAGCTGTTCTCTGATATTCAGAGGTTAGCTCCTCAAATAAAAACCATCTGACAATTAAACATTTAACAGATAATACAAACCACCAGATAAATTTTTATCTGATTACTTACTTACTGTTGCCGTATCAAAGTTCTCCATTTACAGCGATCTTGACACACAACACGGGTTTCACTGACATCCATCACACTACTCGCACAAGACCTTCTATGCTTCATACTCATAATCTTTTTCTCATTCAGGCACTTCTGAATTTGATTCTTCTATGACTTCCTTGGCCTTTCTCTGCCTTTCTTTCCCGCCACTTGGGGCCAAAAAAATTTTCTTAGTAAGCACCTCATCACTCTTTCTTTCAACATGGCCAAACCACCTAAGAATATTAGTCTCCACTTTGCTAATAACATTTTGCTTCACATTACACAACTGCAACACATCTTCATTCCTCACATGATCTGAACGTTTAGTGAAATGATACTATAAAGAAGTACATGTGAGTTTTTCTGAAAGATAATGAAAAGTCACAGTCAGTTTAAAAAGATTCCAAAGCATTCTGTTGCTTCGAAAAAATCCCGATGAAGAAAATACGTAATTTGTAATAAGTCCTCCTACAGAAAAAAACTAAAATTTTTATAGAAGTATTCAGAAAAGTAGCGAGTTTCAACAGAAAATGACTAATTCACCAAAAGTAATAAAAAAAAATTCGTCGTCGAGCAATTAGAGTCGTACCTTACATGCGAGCGACCGTAACGAGAGTTTCTGGCTAAGCGGTAAGACACGCGCTTCCTGTTCGGAAGAGCAGCGGCTCGAATCGTACAAGCGACTAACAAGGCAGAGCTCGGTAACTTACTACGCTGAGAAAGGAACTGGCCAATAAAGACTGAACTGAAAGTTTTGTGAAATTTCAGTAAAAATACAGAAAAGAGCGAAAACGGATTTTTCTAAAATAAACGGAATTACTGACTACAGAAATTATATCAAAATACTGAAGGTAGGAAAAATGGAAATTTCGTTAAAAAAGAGACACCTATATATACCAGCAACTTTGCTGCACGTTATTTTCAGAAATTTTCACTGAACTCGCACCACTTATTTCTTTCAGTGCAAGCTTCATGATCCTTATTACTTTTATTTCGTTTTATCTCCGATCTCATTTGCAGATACGTCTTTATCGTTCACCTCAAAGTCTTTTCCAAATCTATCATGTTTACGTGAAACTAAGCTGTGCTTGAAACAGCTTTGCCGCCCTGGTGGCGCAGTGGTCTAAGCGATGGCTTCTGTTCATTCGTCGGGGGCCGGGTTCGAATCCCGGTGAGGCATGGATGTTGTGTGTTTGTCTTACGGCACTGGCTCTCTCTCCCTTCCCTGGAACTAGTGACCCTAAATTAGGGACGGGAGACTGTTTATAGCCCAATGAGTTGCTCACGGAGGTCGTTAAACGTCCAATCAAGAAAAAAAAAAAAACCCAGCTTTCTGAGCTTAGCATAATCACCTGCTATTTTAACATCAATAATTGTTGCTTTTTTTTCCCCAAATTACAGCTTTCCAAAGAACACTGTTTTTTTATTGTAAAGAATTTTCTTAATTTCATTACCATCTGATGCAAGGCTCAGAGGAGACGCGCATGTCAAATTGCCAAGTAGCAGTGATAAGCATTTGTTTCACCACAGACTTGAATACAGTACCTTGACGATCTTTGAAAAATCTGCAGTCATTCACTGTTTAGTTGAAAAATATTCTCCTAAAAGCTTGGCGAAATCTGATTTCTTTTCTTTTAAATAAAGGTCGAGGTAGCAGATATTGTTTCTTTCACCCAACTCCTTCAAACCACTTGAAAAGACTAACTTCCACATCTGTGTAATTTTCGTCTCGAAAACCTTTTCTTTCAACCCTCGACGAACCATAAATTGACTTTATTTTATTTCACACTTTTTTTTCAATTGTAGAAAGAGAATTCGATGGAATGCCAAACTTTTTGCATGCTACAAAATTTTTAATCGTGAAAGCTTTACGTTTGTTCAAAGCCATGATTTTTCAATTTTCCAAGCACACTACACATGCTGCTAAACAAATCAGCAGTCGAAGTACAACTAAACGTACCAAATGTGATCAACGTCGTTCTTTGCCACCCATGTGAGACTTCTGGAACAACGCCCATTGAAGGGCGGAAGGAAACCATAAGAAATCCGAGTTGCCTAGCGTGACGTCATTTACCCAGTGTCCGGTAACATACAGACAGGTTCGGGACGGCCCCGAGAAGAGATTAAGTGACAAAAAAGGTGACGATGGGTGATCGTAAATAATAACAATATTCCAAAAAACGTGGATGGAGCGGGGGTGGGGCAGCGAGAGGAAATAAAAATAACTGAGACATTCTTGTCATCATGCAAACAGACCTGTTTGTAAGGGGAACAACCCAATAGCACGTAATCCCTAGTTCTTCGGTGAAAGAAGAAGGTGTTGTTAGGGTTGTTAAAAACTAGATGAATACCACTTTGTTTTTTTGTTTTTTCATTGCTGTTGTTTCTTTGTTTTTCCTGATAACCGTGCTGGACTTCGATATGTGCACTTTCTCGAGAAATTGTTGTCCGTAATATGCGGTTAAAACATTATAAGGGAGAATATCGTTCAAGGTATCTCTAAAAGCTTCAGAACTACGTATTACGCGAGTTCACTATATATGGATCCGACTGCATTAAATATCAATTAACAGAATTTCAAGGACACAAACCATAAGAAACAATATTTGTGCTTATTTTGAATTCATTTCTCGACATGTTTGACTTAATAATGTTTTTTCCTGTTTCGATTTTTAGCTCTGTGAAAAATAAGGCTACAAGGAGTCTCTGGTGTCAGAGAAGAGACATCAGAATAAGACAAGCGCATCATCCATGCCACCCAACCCAGGCCTCATTGAACCATTAGACACAAGTCCACGGTTCTGACAATGCAATGTGGCCACCGGGGCCACCCAATACGGGCCTCATTGAACCATTAGACACAAGTCCACGGTTCTGACAATGCAATGTGGCCACCGGGGCAACCCGACCCGGGCCTCATTGAACCATTAGACACAAGTCCACGGTTCTGACAATGCAATGTGGCCACCGAGGCCACCCGACCCGGGCCTCATTGAACCATTAGACACAAGTCCACGTTTCTGACAATGCACTGTGTCCACCGGGGCCACCCAACCCGGGCCTCATTGAACCATTAGACACAAGTCCACGGTTCTGACAATGCACTGTGTCCACCGGGGCCACCCAACACGGGCCTCATTGAGCCATTAGACACAAGTCCACGGGTCTGACAATGCAATGTGGCCACCGGGGCCACCCAACCCGGGCCTCATTGAACCATTAGACACAAGTCCACGGTTCTGACAATGCAATGTGGCCACCTGGGCCACCCGACCAGGGCCTCATTGAACCATTAGACACAAGTCCACGGTTCTGACAATGCAATGTGGCCACCGGGGCAACCCGACCTGGGCCTCATTGAACCATTAGACACAAGTCCACGGTTCTGACAATGCAATGTGGCCACCGGGGCCACCCAACCCGGGCCTCATTGAACCATTAGACACAAGTCCACGGTTCTGACAATGCAATGTGGCCACCGGGGCCACCCAACACGGGCCTCATTGAACCATTAGACGCAAGTCCACGGTTCTGACAATGCAATGTGGCCACCGGGGCCACCCGACCCGGGCCTCATTGAACCATTAGACACAAGTCCACGGTTCTGACAATGCAATGTGGCCACCAGGGCCACCCAACCCAGGCCTCATTGAACCATTAGACACAAGTCCACGGTTCTGACAATGCAATGTGGCCACCGGGGCCACCCAACCCGGGCCTCATTGAACCATTAGACACAAGTCCACGGGTCTGACAATGCAATGTGGCCACCGGGGCCACCCGATCCGGGCCTCATTGAACCATTAGACACAAGTCCACGGTTCTGACAATGCAATGTGTCCACCGGGGCCACCCAAAACAGGCCTCATTGAACCATTAGACACAAGTCCACGGTTCTGACAATGCAATGTGGCCACCGGAGCCACCCAACCCGGGCCTCATTGAACCATTAGACACAAGTCCACGGGTCTGACAATGCAATGTGGCCACCGGGGCTACCCAACCCGGGCCTCATTGAACCATTAGACATAAGTTCACGGTTCTGACAATGCAATATGGCCACCGGGGGACGAAGTTTAACTTAAATCAGAAACTCATTACCATATCTGATGCCAAGAACTGCCAGCAGATCGAAATACTGCTGTATTTATTATTTTCTCATCTTTACAACTTTATAATGTTATTGAAAATATGCGTAAAATGTTCTTTTATACAGGTTACAGAAGTGAAAGATCAAGATCATGCAAAAAGTAAAGATGCCTCTTCAATGAAAAAAAAAAGGGGGGGGGGTATTAACTTATGGCGCATCCAGTAGTTTTCAAAATATTCAAATATTTCGGTTAGTTTTTCCGAAAGGGATAACTGGTGTCTCTAGCCCCCATCTTCGACTCCAATGTTGGAAAAGTCTTCGCACTAGTTTCTTGCATGGCCTGTGTTGGAACCAATACCGTTCTTCCATGTGTTACCACTGTTTCTTTCAGGCATACATCCAGGAGGGCGAAGCCCTCCCGGAAACGACCATTCGCTCCCCCACCCCCGGAGACATTTTAGATTACCGAACCAAATTTTAATAAATTCAGGCTATGACGAAAAAGGAATTTTCGTTTCTTTTTATGCTACAAATATTTCTCCAATTATATTTTTTTTAATATTTGTTCAAATGGTACTAGTTATAGTTTATTTTATTAAAAAGTGTATTACGACGCATGGTATTCTTCAAAATATAATAAGTAGAGTAATCATACCTAATTGTCTGGGAATCGTGATTCGGGAACATGAGTGCGTTGAATGCATTTTAATAGATAAAAATTTCAAGCCTGCGGACACCCCCCCCCTCCTTTTAGCTGAAAAAAGTTTGTTATTCTTGAAATAAAAGAAAATGAAACATTTTCCGGGGGATCAAGGCCCCTTCTAATGCGCCCCTGTGCTAGATATATAATAATTACTTCTATGTATATAAATATGGTAATTAAAATTATATATATATATATCTGTAGCAAATGGAAAATTTGCCCCCTCTGAGGTTCCATTTGCTCCCCTCCCGGCCAAAAAGTCCTGAAAGAAACACTGTGTGTTACGACTTGGGATTTTAGCTTTGGAGATTGAGAATGAGGCATTTTTATAAGAATCTAAAAAGTGAGTATTTGAGCAGCGAAAGTAGTACAAGAGCAGAACGAAATGCCAAAAACGGGTCACTTGCTCCAGCCAAGAACGCAAAAAGAGGTTTGGTGAAAGCTATCCCAGACAAAAAAACAACAACAAAAAAACATTGTGGTGTCTTTGTGAGCGAAAGGAATTTGAGAGTCAAAAGTGAACAGCCTCGTAAAATAAGTCAAGTGTTCTGTTGTGACAGGAGCAGCAAGGAGAGAGACAAAGTTAGTCAGTTATAGGGCAGGGCTTTAGACAGAGAGAGAGAGTCTGGAGATATTACCTTACACCAAGAAGGGCCGAGCTGATCCTTTTAAAGAAATGCAGTTAGGTAATGGGAGCCATGTAAGCAGGAAAAAGTTCGGAAAGCTCATGGTGACATTTCGTACCTGTACTGAGAAAAGAGAGATATTAGCATCATAGCATGGCAGTGTCTGATGAGCAGAATCCTGCGAGAAACGCTCAGTAACCTAACTTGCGGCGCTTTTTAATTAACTACACTTTGCGAACCTGTTCGTAACGGACCTATTTGCAGTAGAAAGTCGGCCATAAATGCGAGGTCAAGTCCAGGCAGGGTACTGAAACCAAAGCAAAGTGTTCACCTTTGAGCGCAGAACCCCCTTCGAGCGAACTACTTGTCGAACAGTAGCCCTTGGAAGTAGCAACTTTTGCGAAGAACAGCTCCCGAAGAGAAAAGGGAAACAGGATTCTCTCTTTTCTCTCCCAAGACAGATGAGAAAGTGAACCACGCTGCACCGGTGGCGCAGTGGTCTAAGCGATGGCTTCCCGTCATTCGCCTCAGTTGGGTCAGGGTTCGAATCCCGTTGAGGCATGGATGTTATGTTTGTCTTCCGGCACTAGCTATCTCAGTTCCCTGGAGTCAGTGAACCTAAATTAGGGACCGTTGACAGATTATAGCCCATTGAGTTGCTCACGGTGGTCGTTAAACCCCCAATCAAAATAAAAAAAAAGTGAATCACGTCATCAGAACGTCGCGGAATGCGTGAGTTCGTCTGACAGCTGACATCAACCGTTGACAATGTAGGCTACCGATAAGATTCATTTATTCGGAACATTTTCGTTTATTTCGTAGCATTTCTCATCAAAAACTCTATCCGACGAAAAAAAAATCCAAATCGGACTTTTAGAAGCAGAGATATCGGGAAAATCGCAATTTCTCGTTATTCGCTCCCCTGCGAAAAAACTGCATTACTTGAAAAAGAAATTCGACTCAAAAACAGCCTTCGTTATACATAGTATCGAAGAAAAAGAGAGCAGTTTTTTTTAATAGGATATTTACATGCAATGTTCGGAATAAAATGTATTTTGAATTTGAAAGCATCTAAATTTACGTCCTCTAGCGGGGAAACTATGCATCAGAGGTAAACCCAAAAGCAAGAATCAGGGATCTCACATTTCGGGCATCCTAATGCAAAAAGAACTTTTCAGATCAGTCTAGCAGTTGCAGAAATATGATGTCCACAGAAGGACGGAAAAGTGATACGCACGTACACTGGCGTGCAAAAGTTAAGGACGAGACGGTTTTTCAAATGTAACGTCGTGCAGAAGTGCTCCACATCGACTCAAATCATACCATAAGATCCCCAAGATGTAATCATATGGGACAAGTGAGAAAAACCGTCCAAACAAGGAATCCAAAGGATACAAGGGCACTTTATTGAAAAGGTAGCTTCGAGCACAACTGGACAGAAGACAGAAACGTCCATGTGACGCAGGCGGCTGCCAAGAAAAATCCAGTCTTTAGTAGGGGATATGATCACCCCTGACTGCGTTGCAGGATTTACAACGTCTGTCCATGCTGAGGACGAGGTTGTCAAGGAGCTGTTGAGGCATCGCGGCGCATTCCTCTTGTAGCGCCAATCGCAGCTGCGGAATCGTTGCTGGCGGCTCGTGACGTGCTGCCAAGCGCCTCCCAAGAAGGTCCCACACGTGTTCGATTGGATTTAGGTCAGGGGACCTTGCGGGCCAATCCATGCGTTAAATATCTTCACTCTCCAACAGCTCTGCGACAGCCATTGTGCGATTAGGTGTAGCGTTGTCGTCCATGAAGAGGAACTCAGAACCCACAGCACCTCTAAACCGACGCACGTGAGGCAGGAGAACCTCGGTACAATAGCGGACACCAGTGATTGAACCTCCTTGGAAGATGTGGAGGTCCGTACGGCTACCAAGCATGATACCGCCCCAAACGAGAACTCCGCCACCTCCAAACCGGTCCCATTTCGATGATGTTGGGGGTGTGATTGCGTGTTCCCTGCTCTCTCCAGATGTGTATACGTCCAGAATCGCTCGTCAGGCTAAATCGGCTCTCTTCCGTAAAGAGAACTCGACCCTATTGCTGATGTGTCCAGTTCTTGTGTTCCTGGCACCACACAAACCACCGTCTCCGATGAGCAGGAATTAATGGCACACACTGTACTTGTCGTCGTGCAAATAGACCACTTTCGTGCAGCCTCCTGACCACGGTAAAACGCGATAACGGACGTCCAGTTGTCTGTTGCACGTGCCTTGCGATTTACCCCGCTGTCTGCCGTCTGTCTCTTCTCGCTTGTAGGACAATATACCGGTCGTCCGCCGCCGTGGTTGCTCGTGGACGACCACTGCTAAACTCTCGGACAGCTATTCCTGTCGTTTGAAATGCTCTCCAAGCTCGTGAAACGATGCTGTGAGCGACTTTGAACTCCTCGGCCATACTAGTCACACTTTGACCTTCTTCCAACTTCCCAATGACGCGACCTCGGGTAAAGTCATCCAGATGTCGTCTACTGGAGTGCCTGTTGGCCATATCACACGGTGGCAGCAACTCGATGTCGTTCAAACGATGTACACCGTGCAATAGCTTTCACCGAATTTGCTGAGCGTACACCGCCCATGTGCTTTATACCCTTCATGCACTCCCCCTCCCCCTACGTCATGCCGCATATATGCGCATGCCCTAACGTACCGGACCCTAGTCTATCTCCTGAGTGGTTGAGTGGTCCTCCGATCCGTTCTGCCTGCACGTTTGGCTGTTTTGCTAATTTCTCCTCTTCGTCCTTAATTTTTGCACACCAGTGTATAAATGAAATACATACGTACTTTTTTTTTTTTACAAAAAAGTTCACTGAAAAAGTCATCGTGTTGTTTTCATTTGTAAATATGCAAATTTATATCTATTATTTATTTTTTGTCCACTGCCTTTGAAAGCATGTTATATTGAACTGTGCATGTCAAGTTCCTTATGACATTCTAAATTTCCCAATCAAAGATTGCGTTTCTGTTAGTTTTGAGCTCTTTAAAAAAAAAGCCGGTTGCTAAGGAAAATGTGTCTTGTTATACAAAGACTCTTTGTTGTTCGACAACTACGTTCCGAAGAGCTTCAAAATTTTGAACTCGGTGAGTACGAGTATGCAGAGTTGGTAATATTTATGATTTTGTTTTTGCTTCTTGGCAGCCATGACAGAAACATTTGAAGGGTAAATGCGTTGATTCCGCAGGTGTTTCGTTCACTTGCTAACAAGCTGCAACACTCGATCGAACGCGTTAAACCGTGGAGCACAACTGCAAGTGCCATATGTTAAACGATAATGCCCATTTCAAGTCATTGCATGTACTCGCTGTCGGAGGAAACTTCATCAATGTAAAACTAATTTCAAACAATATGTAACGAGCATTAAAGGCATCGTTTAAACGTATGACAAACACTCGATGTTTTAATGGACTGAATACGAGGTATTTATTAAATTAAGTCTTCAGTTGAAACGGACATTGCTTTCATCAAAGAGAATGGTGCAGCGTACTTCACTGTAAAAGAGGAAATATTTGCCATTCTTCAAGTTGACTGGTCAGGTAAATAAATCAAAATACCGTATTTTTGGCGCATAAAATAAACCTTTTTCTATTCCTGAAGTCCGGGGCTTGACTTATACACGACGTCGGCTTATATACACTGCTGGCCACCCAAACTGCAACACCAAGAAGGACACTAGATAGCAAAACCAGATTTACTGGACATATAACAACAGATGCAAAGATGAAACGATTGAGCTTACAGACCCGTGCGACTTGCGGAACACACAGACATCAATAGTTCGTGTGGCCCCCATGGCTGGCAATAACGGTCGGTGCACACCGCGGCATTGAACAAAAGAGGTTTTGGATGTGGGCTTGGGGTATGTCGGTCTAGGCTGCTTCCACACGTTGCCACAGCCGGGCCACTCGGTTGCCGATAAGCAACCAGACGTTTTCGATGGGCGACATATCGGGAGAACAGGCAGGCCACGGCAGCAGTACCACCTGGTGGGCCGTGAAGAACTGTTGCACGATGCATGTCACGTGCAGGCGCGCATTGTCCTGTTGAAAAGGGGCAGCTGGCTGGTCCTGCAGATAAGGGAGGACTGCGGGCCCCAAAACGTCGGAGATGTAGCGGTGGCTGTTGAGTGTACCGGCGATGCGTACCAGAGGGGTGAGGGTGTCATATCCAATTGCGCCCCAAACCATAACGCCAGGCGACGGACTGGTATGGCGATGCATAATGCAGGCGTCATACAGTCTTTAGCCGCTGTGCCGCCACACGCGGATCCGACCATCGTGGTGTTGCAGGCAGAAGCAGGATTCTTCGGAGAAGACAATGTCGTGCCATTCCGTAGTCCAGGTGCGGCGTTCAACGGCCCACTGCCGCCGCACTCGCCGGTGGTGTAACGTCAATGGTAATCGGAGCAATGGGCGCCGTGCAACAAGTCCCCGCTCCTGCAGACGACGTCGAACGGTACGTGCTGACACAGATTGTTGCGCAACACACCCCAAATTCCTGCGCTAATGTTCGTGATGTGGCGGCGCGAGCCGTGAAAGCACGCCGCACAACATGCCGGTCCTGTCGTTCGGTGGTGTGCCGCGGCTGCGGCAATCGCTCATGTCGGTCCGTCCGCCCCTCCTGCACCCACCTAATCCATACTCGCCTCACTGTGGCTGGATGTCGTCCCACACGGGCGCCGATGTCTCGGTACGATAAGCTGCTCTCGCGATAAGCCACTATTCGTCCTCTGTCGAACTCCGAAACGTGCTGGAATGACTACCGTATTCTGCGACGAGGCATCAGGAAGCTTCCCATGCACAGGTCCGGCAGCACAACACACTTCCACTACTTACACCCCGCCTTCTGTGCACCCTTCTTATAGTGCTTCTCGGTGGCGTGGCGGGCGCACATGATTCTCATATGCCCTGCAATGCTAATCATTTGCATATCTTCTCGCGAGCGACGCATGCTGCGAATTTCAGGCCAATCGGGTGCTTCCTTCTTGGTGTTGCACTTTGGGTGGCCAGCAGTGTATATAGATACACACACAGTCGAGTCACATTATTGGGACCACCTCCTACTTTTGACGTCAACAGCGCGTAGCCAATGAAAGAAGGCGCGTGTCGTGAGCTGGCTTGGAGAGTATATAAGGCGTGCTGCAGGCATTCTGAAAACATATAACTCGTTGCTGTCTTGAATAAAAGAAGCGATTTATCAGATTTGCAGAAAGGGGTGATTATCGGCTTCAGGGCCAAGGGTGGCAATATTTCTGAGACACCGAAGTCTGTGAACTGTTCGCCTGCTGCTGTGGTCAAAGTGTATCGTGATTGGAGAAATGGCACCATTGCGAATAAATGACGTGGAAACTGCGGAGCACCACGTGCCATTGATGTGAGAGGTGAACGTCGGTTGCGAAGCTGCGTGAGGGCCGATCGACACGCTACAGTGGAGCAACTCATTGGCCGAGTGTGTCTAAAACGACAGTTCAGCGAACCCTGCTGCGTATGGAGCTCCGATGCAGACGGATGGTCACTGCACCTATGCTAACGAAGGTGCACCGGCAGAAAAGGCTTACATTTGCACCACAGTATCGGAATTGGACCTCCGCTGATTGGCAAAGGATTACCTTCTCCGATGAGTCACGTTTTCTACTTCATCGAACGGATGGCCGTTGAATAATAAGGCGAGAAACATCGGAAAACGAACACTCTTCAGCCATTGCGGGAAGAACACAAGCTTGTGGAACCAGCGTTATGGTCTGGGGAATGTTTTCTTGGCATTTCCGATTACCGGAGATGCGGGTTCGATTCCCGCTCCAGGGCGATGAAATTTTCAAGTTTTCAGATGTGATTGATATTACGCGATGAACAGTAAATACAGGCGATTCAGAGATGTATGATTGCTGTGTTAATTATCATGACGTATTTGAGTATATTTCTTTCACACTATATAGGAATGAACATCTTTATATGTAACCGGGGGATTCGTACCCGAAGGCCGTCACTTAACGTGCTCGTCCGATACACGGCGGATATTCAGCGATTGTTAGAAATTTATACCACCACGGAGAGCCCCCAGGTTCAAGCCTACCAGGTTAAGTTTGAACCTAGGTTCCCTCCTTCAGTAGTCTGACACTCTAACCACTAAGCCATCCGCAGCTCGATTTCAAATTTGGAATACGTGTACATCTTACATACTCATTTATTCATAGAATCAACTGGAAGTATATAATTCGATGGCGCATCTGGGAAAATGAAAATGAAATACTCGTTGTCACGTGCTGGGCAAATGGGCCACGCAATTTCATAACAAATATAGAGATGGAGCGACACTTTATTATTTATGAGATTGACACAAATATAGTTAATGTAAAAACGCACACAAAGATACTTTATTTTTCATTAAATTACTTGTGATCAGTGACTTTGTTGTACTAATTATTTATCTGTGTCAATTTACACATTCATTAAACAATTTCTCTTGAAATCTATAATATCTAAAATGAAGTAATACGAGATTATATTTATATTTATTGACGTAGTTATTTGTAAGTACGTATGGTTACTTATATTTGAGCATGCCATGTACTCGTTTACGATACGATTGTACTTTTTAAAAAAACGAGTAAGTTCAAGTTCTCATTTTTAAGTAGATTTTTTTAACAGTGTCGAGCCAAACGAATGATTTAATCATTCAAGGTCCAGTTTCGATGCTCGCATGCCCATTGTAGGCGCTTTCGATGCTAAGCCGATGTTATCATGGGCACTCGAAGCGGCCTTCTGCGATGCAGCGCCATTTTTGGAAGGGTTCCATGTACTGTGTGTTGTAACACATTACTCCCGTCACCAGCATTCAAGTTACAAGAGACTTGCCCCATAGTATTCCTACCGTTTGCTTGTACCATAGGAGATAGCCTTCGCCCACCTGTAGCATCGATGAGCCGTTGTCGGTCCACACCTGGCCGGTGGCTCGCGGTTTTCCCTCCTCGAACCGCTTTTTGAATGTATTAACCACGGCTGACCGTGAATGCCTCATAAGCCTTACTCTCTCAGAAACGCTCTGACCCTGTTGTCTGGCCTTTACAATTTGGCATTTGTCAAACTCGCTTAAATCCGCTCCCTTCCCCATCTAAAGAAGGAGAAGGATACCGATTAACAGAGCTGAGCATCAGAAATTATTTATACATTTGATGGCCTTACGCGCGCCGTCGTTACCTGCAGTTGTTTCGATTTCCATAAAGGCTAGCTGGTCATAATGTTTTGGTTCTTCGGTGTATATAAAATTATATATAAAATACACGTTCGAGTCACATTATTGTGACCACCAGCTAATATCCAGAGTAACCGCCGTGTGCAGCGCGGACAGCAGATAGATGGACTGGGAGGGACTCAATTAGATGCTGGAAGGTGTTTAACAGCTATGTGGAGCCATGCTGACTGCAGTGCATCTGACAGCAGCTGGATGGTGCGTGGTGGAGGATCCATAGAGCGAACAATGCGACCCACAGATACTCAATTGGGTTTAAGTCTGGGGAATTAGGGGGCCAGGGAAATCCTTTGAAGTCTTGATCGTGCTCTTCCAACCATTCTCGGACATTTCTAGCTGTGTGCCACGTCGAATTGTGGTGCTGGAAGATCCCATCCGCCCCAGGGAAGGCAATCAGCATGTATGGGTGTGCGTGGTCTGCAAGGATGGATTCATAACGAATTCGGTCCATAGTGCCTTCCACAAGTATGAATGGACCCAGAGAATGCAACGAAAACATTTCATAGACCATAACGCGGCGGCCCCCACCAGCTTGTGTTCTTCCAGCAATGGTTGAAGAGTGCCTGTTCTCCAATGTTTCTCGACTTATACGCCAACGTCCATCCGTTCGATGAAGCAGAAAACGTGACTCATCGGAGAAGACAATCCTTTGCCAATCAGCGGAGGTCCAATTCCAATACTGCAGCGCAAATGTAATCCTTTTCTGCCGATGCACCTTCGTTAGCATAGATGCAGTGGCCATCCGTCTGCATCGGAGCTTCATACGCAGCAGGGTTCGCTGAACTGTTGCTTTAGACACACTTTTGGTAGCCCCCCTGGTTCGTTCGGCCAGTGAGTTGCTCCACTGTAGCGTGTCGATCGGCCCTCACGCACCTTCGAAGCCGACGTTCACCTCTCACATCAATGACATGTGGTGCTCCGCAGTTTCCCCATCGCTTATTCGAAATGGTGACATTTCTCTCATCACGATACGCTTTAACCGCAGAAGCACGCGAACAGTTCACAAACTGCGCTGTTTCAGAAATACTGCCACCCTTGGCCCGAAAGCCGATAATCATCCCTTTTTGCAAATCTGATAAATCGCTCCTTTTATGCATGACAGCAACGAGTGAAATGTTTCAGAATGCCCACAGCAAACCTTATATACCCTCCAATCCAGCTCACGACACGTGCCTTCTTTCATTGGCTATGCGCTGTTAACGTCAGAAGTAGGAGGTTGTCAAAAGTACTCACATTATTGTGACTCGACTGTGTATATAAAATTCCTCATATGTAGCATTGCTCTCTAATGATGAAACTTTAGATTACTATCCCTCACCACTGGCTGCGATATATTTCTGGTTATAGTCAGGTCCTTGCCGAAATGTTGTTGAAGAAATTAATGCTTCCTCGTTTCTGCAAATTTTCGCTAAAGGAGGGGGGGGGGGGGATGTCTTTTGATTATGGGAAAAGTAATATTTTTATTGAATTCAATATGAAGATGAAATTGCCGCCCCGGTGGCGCAGTGGTCTAAGCGATGGCCTCTGATCATTCGTCCGTAAGGGGTCCGGGTTCGAATCCCGGTGAGGCATGGATGTTGTGTTTGTCTTACGGCACTGGTTCTCTCCCTTCCCTGGAACCAGTGACTCTAAATTAGGGACGGGCGACTGCTTATAGCCCATTGAGTTGCTCACGGTGGTCGTTAAGCCTTCAATCAAAAAAAAAAATAAAAAAAAAAAAAAAAGATGAAATTAGTTAAGAAACGTAGATCCTCCCAGCAATATTTTTCAAGAATAATCTCCGTGTTTGTCCTTTGCCCACAGAAACAAAACAAAGCGGCTAAGGCGTAGCGGTGTTTTAGAAAAAAGGATTTAGATCATTATATTTAGCAAGTCGTTGCTATATACAATATCATCATCGTCATCATTATCAACGATTATCAATCCACTACGGTTTTTGTCTTGTGCCAGTCTCCCCCATGTTACTCCTGCATGTTTTCGAATTTCCTCCACCCATCTCCCATGTGGTCTACTTCTGAGTCTTTTCCTGTCCCTTGGAATTCAGTCTAGAATTTCGGTTGTCCATCGGTGGTCCGTTTTTCTGGCAACATGTCCATCCCATAGCCATTTCAACGATTTTATTCTGATCATGATGTCTTCCACTCTTATTTTCCTTATCCATGAGTTCCTCTTCTTATCTCTCTTGGTTATACCAAGCATGCATCTCTCCATGCTGCTTTCAGTTGTCTGCAGTTTTGGTATATCTCGTTTAGTTAAGGTCCACGTCTCTGCACCATACGGAAGCAATGGAAGGATGCATTGATCAAACGCTTTTCATTTTAGACATAATGGCATATTGCTCTTGAAAATTATGCTGTTTCTTCCAAAAGCTCTCCAGGCAAGTTTTATACGCCGATTAATTTCTTCATCAATGTGCCCGCTTGATATCTGCCGTCCAAGGTAAATGTAAGTATCGGTTATCTCGAGCTTTTCCCCATCAATCGATAAATCTTCATTTCTTGTAAAAGCATTGTACATCACTTTTGTCTTCTAAAAGTTCATTTTTAGTCCCACTTCTTTACTCTTGTCAGCAAGTTCCTGGATCATACTCTGCAGCTCTGAAGGGACAGTTGCAAAAATGACTACTTCATCAGCAAAACGAAGGCGAGTTAAATAATCTCCATTAATTTTTATCCCCTTGTTTTCCCAGTTCAATGATTGAAAGACATTTTGCATTGGGGCATTGAAGAATTTGGGAGATGTGGTGTCACCTTGTCTCACTCTCTTTCCAATTTTAATTGGTGCTGTATTTTCAAATAACCGAACCTTTGCACTTGCATTTTCATAGATGTCACTAATAACACTAATGTATGCATCTTCAATACCGCAGTATTTCAAAGCCATTGTAACTGCTGGTGGTTTAACGGAATCAAAGGCTTTTTCATAATCGATAAAAGCCATATATAATGGGAATCCATATTCTCTCGTTCTTTCAATATTTGAAGTAAAACATTCACTGCGCAACGATTATCTTAAAAATTGAATTCATCTCCGTTACCTGAAGAAACTTACATAGTATATACACTAAATGAAAACTAGTAAGAAGCAGCGATGATCTTGAATGGGAATCTTAATCATTTGCTCGTCCAAGTTGTACGGAGTCTAAAAATAAGCAATCTGCTCTCTGTGTTGACAAACGTAAATTTTGTAGTAAGTCAACAAATGTTTTCAGCGAACGGCACACTGCAAAGGATCTTCGAACAGTAAATGTTGGAATCGATCTCTTGTTGTCAGAGTCTGGCTGTGGACAGCAGGATTCTCAGTGCCTTGGGAGATGAGAGTAATATTACATTTTTCACGGTTGTTCGCAGGCCAAAGCGAATGTAAAAAAAAAAAAATTAAGTGAATGCAAAATCGTCAAAAAACTTAAGAAACACAACTCTCTTGTGTCAGTCGGTACTGTATTGAATTCTGAATGAGGTGTAAATGTTGCTGCATGCAAAATATACTCGTAGATATGTGAAATAACATAAATTTATCAGTACATCTGAAACCGTTTCATATTATCTTTTATTTTATTCTTAAAAACAGACAGCTTTGTATTACACCAACATACGTAGGCAGAATTGAAGAAATGCATTCCTTACCGAAAATCTTCTACACCCGGAAGCAATACGTTCTTCACGACGTAGAATCGCATAGGGAGGGAGGCGACCCTCTCAATTTTAGGGGCTATTCGTAGAAGCCAGATACGTAGGGTCTTTCTTGTCAACTGTTGGCTTTAATCTATCACTCCCCTAAAATTTTAAATTTCAAAAGTTTAACATTTCTTGAATTTAAATTAAAATTCATAATAATTGAGTACTACATTTTTCAAATACCAATTTCAGCCCTCCAGCATTGTACCCTTCCTTGTCATCCTTGCTTGCTCTGGATAGCTTATGCAATCTGCAGACCCAGAGTTGCCCTCTTACTTTATGGTATATCATTCAATTTACCCCTGTGTGCGACGATCATGGGTCCAGGTTTGAATCATGGGTGAGGCATGTATGATATTTGTCTTATGGCACTGACTGTCTCCTTTCCCTGAAATATATGACCCCTAAATTAGAACGGGAGACTGCTTATAGGCCATCATTTTGCTCACTGTAGTTCTTAAACCGTCAAACAAAAATAAAAAATGCCTTTCAATGCTACCTTGGCCAGCCCTGTTGCCCGATCTATCACCTATTGAACACATCTGGTACGCCACAAAACAACGTCTGAGAACAGAACTAACTCCGTTCCATGACATTGAGGATCTTCAGGTGCAAGTGCAGCAGACCTAGATAATTATAGGAAAGCACATTATCAGCGAAAGAGCTTATTTCCTAACTGAATTAGTGTTTTATTGCCATGAAAGATGGCCTCACAGCAAATTTATGTTACCCAAAATCCATGTATCTGCCTCACTAAACAAGCTTGAAATATTATACTGACACTACTTGTCGTTTTATATCGGACGCACGACATTCCTACTGGATGGAGCAATTTTTTAGAGGGGGAGTATACTATTATTTTACTATCCGATATGATTTTTTTTTATTTTTGAAACTAGAAAATTTGTATCACACAAATGCCCAGAATTGTTAAGAACAAAAAGCTGTGGCAATGACATAAGGAGACCTTCATCCAGCAAGGGGATTGAGAATGATTGATGCTGCTGCTGCGGATGATGATCAAGTGTAAATATTCAGAATTAGACAGAAATGTTAGCCGCTCCCGAGATTTGTCCGTCGGGGTTGGATATGCATATTACGCGCTCTCTGGGATGTGTCTCAAAGTAATGTTGAAAGAATGATACCCTATATCTGTCGGTGTTATGGAAAACATACTACGCGGTATCCGTCTTGCCCGCCGGGGACGTACAAAGCATTTTATATTTTTTTCTTTTGTTTATTGGGGATTCAATATTCTTTTGTTTGTTCTGAACGTAGAAAGCACGCTACACTGTTCGTCTCTTTTTCGACGGGACTATGTGTCCGTCTTTTGGCCGTCGGGAATGTAGAAAGCATGCCACACTGTTCGTTGGGGACGTACAAATCATGCTACGCTATTCGTATCTTGCTCGCCGTGGATACTGTATTGGTCTTTTGTTCCAGAAGGTATTTTGTTCGTCGGAAACGTAGAAAGCATGCTACGCTATTCGTATGTCGTCGAGGACGCAGAAAGCATGCTACACTGTTCGTCTCTTGTTTGGCGGCTGTATCCGTCTTTTGGCCGTCGAGGACGCTGTATGTGTCTTTTGTTCGTCGGGAACGTAGAAAGCATGCTACACTATTCGCCTGTTGTTCCATGTCGTCGAGGACGCAAAAAGCATGCTACACTGTTCGTCTCGTGTTTGGCGGTTGTATGCATCTTTTGTTCGTCGGGACGTAGAAAGCATGCTACACTTTTCGTCGGAGACGCTATATCCGTCTTCTATTCGTCGGGGACGTACAAAGCATGCTACGCTGTTCGTCTGTTGTTCGGTGTGGGCGTTGTATCGGTCTTTTGTTCGTCGTGAACGTATTAGAAAGCATGCTACACTGTTCGTCTTTCTTCTGTTGTTCGACATCGTCGAGGACGTACAAAGAAAGCATGCAGCACTGTTCGTCTGCTGTTCAGAGGGAACACCATATCCTTCTGTTGTCTGTAGGTGACGTACAATGAATGCTGTACTGTTCATCTCTTATTCGGCGGCAGCGCCGTGTCCGTCTTTTGTCCTGAAGTGACCGACGTGGAATGCAAGCTAAGTCGTGCCTATCATTTGCGGGAACGGGAAGAGCATGCTGCTGTCCGCGTTGTGTCCGTCTGTGGATACAGGAAGGACGCACTGTCCAGTTGGACTAGTCTGTATGTTTATACGACGATCTGGTGACGACTATGCGATGGTGCTGATCTGCATGGAAATGATAATTATGCTTTGGTAACGAAGTGCATTCCTTTCAAAAGCAGAATAAGCCTAGCATAATGAGTCTTGTCTGCAGAAATCTGTAAGAAATTCAATACATTTTTTCCACTGTAACTTCTCGAGAATTGTTTTCTTTATAAACCTCTTTTCCTACTTGTTCCGTCTCCTTTTTCATTTTCTACGTCCATTTCTCCATTTTTTATTTCTTTTTATTTCAAATTTCGTCGATTCGCTGACTCTTTCTGTTTGTTAGCCTTTCCCTCCTCCTTTAGTTCCTATCATCGTTTCCTATTCCCCTTAACTTGGTTAGTTTCCTTATTTTAGTTTTGCGAAAAATTTAGTTAAGTAAAAGTGGCAAAAGCTGAACGTTTAAATGAATAAACAGCCACCGAAACTAACAAATGAAATGAAATGCGAGAGATAACGGTTTGTTAAGCTAAAATCCGCTCCAACTCATTTCCTTCGTTGACGCACGATTTTATTTTGAAAAACAAAATGTAAGCGTCAGCAGAAATCTGCTGTAACTTTGCAACACAAATTGGCTTTTTTTTCCGCTTCTAAAATACAAAAAAAAAAAAACTGTATTTCTTTTCCCTAACGGTGGTCGCGTGTTGTCTTGGTGTTGGTGAATATGGGACAAATTGAACTGTTTCACTTCTTGCGTCCGGTAAATTTAATTATTTTAACTTGAAACGTCCGTAAGCAAGGCTTTAATGCATTCCAATGATTTCTAGGAGACTTCGAATAAAATTCGGAAATTACATTCCTGAATTCTGCTAACAACAAAAGCAAAGCGATTAATAGCGTTTTTTATTTCCCGCTATATCAGCTCGATTTACCGCGGAACAAGAATTCATTTAATTGAATTTTTTTTACGCTCACGAAAAAGAAATCTCAGAATGAAATTTTCTCATAATGTATTTCGGATTTCTCTGTTCATTTTCTTTATACTCTCAGACACAACCTAATATTATGTGCTAGAGATTGCGTTAAACAACTTTTCTGAACACACAATATTATGTTGTTTAACGCAATCTCTAGCACTAATATTATGTGCTAGAGATTGTTTAACGCAATCATTATGTGCTGTATTATGTGCTATATTAAGTTGCTTAACGCAATCTCTAGCACTAATATTATGTGCTAGAGATTGCGTTAAGCAACTTTTCTGAACACACAATATTATGTTGTTTAACGCAATCTCTAGCACTAATATTATGTGCTAGAGATTGTTTAACGCAATCATTATGTGCTGTATTATGTGCTATATTAAGTTGCTTAACGCAATCTCTAGCGCTAACATTATGGGCTAGAGATTGCGTTAAACAAATTTTCTGAACACACAATATTATGTTGTTTAACGCAATCTCTAGCACTAATATTATGTGCTAGAGATTGTTTAACGCAATCATTATGTGCTGTATTATGTGCTATATTAAGTTGCTTAACGCAATCTCTAGCACTAATATTATGTGCTAGAGATTGCGTTAAGCAACTTTTCTGAACACACAATATTATGTTGTTTAACGCAATCTCTAGCACTAATATTATGTGCTAGAGATTGTTTAACGCAATCATTATGTGCTGTATTATGTGCTATATTAAGTTGCTTAACGCAATCTCTAGCACTAATATTATGTGCTAGAGATTGCGTTAAGCAACTTTTCTGAACACACAATATTATGTTGTTTAACGCAATCTCTAGCACTAATATTATGGGCTAGAGATTGCGTTAAACAACTTTTCTGAACACATAATATTATGTTGTTTAACGCAATCTCTAGCACTAATATTATGTGCTAGAGATTGCGTTAAACAACTTTTCTGAACACACAAGAAAAAAATATTAATTCTATGGACTTGATTTCTGCGACACATAAAGTTTACTTACTGATTCTTTATCATTTGGATTGCTACTGCGACAGTCGGAATACTTTTATGCGAACAAGTTGAGTTAAACGCCGACTCCAAAGCTCCTTTTCTCAGACATTTCGGTATTTGAAACTTTTCGGAAACCAAGTTTGAACATATTTCTTTAACGACTGATATGAACAGCAAAGTGTCGTGCCTGCACAGGGAAACAATTTTCAGCCGCTCTTCTTCCAAAAGTACAATCCGTAAACTTTTTCTGCGCATTAGTGGAAATTTTTTCCGTGGGTGCTTAATGGACAAAAGTTTAAAACAAGAATAATTTTTGTTCTTAGCTGGTCTTTTGAAAAAGGAAACGAACGTACTGTGTATCGTACTACAGAAGTGGAGCACGTGTCAAGACCACAATTCTGCAGCGATACATTCCGTCGGTGTAGTTTAGTTGGTTAGAAAAACTGGCTGCGGAGAGAGGAGGCGCGAGTTCAATCGCCGTCGACGACAAGTTTGTGTTTTCACAATGGCTCCCGATTGTGGAAAATGGATCCACTGGCCGTTGGGTTCTTCGAAAAATGTGTGATGTTTGTTTCACACATGGTTTGGAATTAATGAAAATTCTAGGGATGGGACATTCAAGGAGATTAGAATAAGATATCTGGAGATGCCCTTGTTAATGAAGCCGTACCACTTTGCGTGAAGCCTATAACCGTAAGAGACGGCCGTCAAAGTGTGGGAAAGCTCATGGTTTTCAAGGCTATTGCCATGCATTTTGCTTTGGCAGAATCGCCTTCTTTCGTTGTAAATGTTTCGAATTTCGCATCGTAACTTGCTGCCAATGTGTGAGAAGATGCTGAATTTATAAATTTCTTGATTATTTTGAGGCCCTTTCCCATTTTCATTTTAAATTGAAATACACAAACGTTAGTGCGAATTCTAAACAGAACATAACGTTAAAATTGAAAACTTCACTCGCATAAGAAGTATAATTCATTCCGGTTTGATATTAACACGGTTTCTTCAACCAAAAACCACGTAATTCCAAAATACACACAGTCGAAATTACATAGGTATCATGTAAACAACGACGAATTCCCACAGTTTGCGGCTTCACGGTTAAGAAACTCAAGGCATCACCAGGAGTACTGTTCTAACCTCCTTGGGGACATTCGAATCCTCGAATCCTTCGAATCTTGAAAAAGATTCGAGGGATTCGAAAACTCGGATCTTCGCGCTCTTTTCTTCATTCGAATCTTTCGAATCTTAACCTAAAAAACTTGGCGTTTGGTGCTTGTTCTAGAGCGATATTTGTTTGAATTTTTGCCAGCATGACGAGTTCTGACATTCGAAAACAGTCGAAGAAGATCTTCTATAGTGTGTACACAGCTACGTAGCTCGTTACTTGCAAAATTTGAGGAAACTCTCTAAATAGTTCTTAATCACACCACCATCGACAGTAATGTCAGAAAGACTGTTTAGCACATCAGGTGTCATATCTGATAAAAATCGAAGTATTAGCTAGACCCAGAGCGAGTTAGAATGCTAGAGTTTTTAAATAAAAATATTCATTAAAGGTTTCTGATTTTTTTTTACATTGCCCTGAAAGAGTGTTTCTATTAACTCTTAAAACAAACATGTTTTTAATTTTTCTTAATTTTCTGGAAAGAATTTACTTAATTTAGTGTCCCATTTTGAGTGTTTATCTACATTAACTCTTGAAATAATCTTCCCCACCTCTACACTTGTTTTGATTAAAAAAGGTTTTGGAATTTCTGTTATTAAAGAAAAATGTCAAAAGTGTGAATTGTTACTCAAATAATTTTTTGTCAAATTATGTTCAGAAAATGGAAATGAACTTCAAGACATATGTACTTTATTTAGTAAATGCAAATTATGTTCAGAAAATGGAAATGAACCTCAAGAGTTATGTACTTTATTTAGTAAATGCAAATTATAAATTTCATTGGTATCTTCTTTATAAGCATGGGTATATTTTTTTTTTTGAAGACTGTATTCTTAGACACCTGAAAATGAAACTTGAAATCTGTGAAATTTGAATGAAATTTGAAATCTGTGTTTTCATTAAACACAGATTTCAAATTTTGCTTCAATTAAAAACTTAATTTTAAGGTGGACGTCAAGTAATTTTGCTTCCTATACTTCCAATGGAAAAACTTCTGTACACATTTTCTTCACAATTAATGCGTTCTCAAGGATGAAAATTTGAACATCAATTAAAATAGCTTCATTTTATAACTTGGAATACTTAATATTTTCTAAAACATAACCATAATTATGCAATCCAACAATTGTTTGTCTACTGACGTCATCAAAGTACAGGTCGCGCCATCTTTTTTCTGCTTTCAACACCACTAAAGGAAAAGTTATTGATTTTTAATGTAATTATGGTTATGTTTTAGGAGATATTAAGTATTCCAAGTTATAATATGAAGTTATTTTAATCGATGTTCAAATTTTCATCCTTCGGAACACAATAATTGTGAAGGAAATTTGTTCAAAAATTTTTTTCAATGGAAGTACAGGAAGAAACATTATTTGACGTCCGTCCACCTTAAGTAGAAGTCCTTTCTTTCCCTTTTTTTCTTATAAATTATTCTTATATAAACGATTCGAAAGATTTGAGATTCCGGAGATTCGAGGGATTCGAGAACCTTTTAGGATTCGGATTCGAGAAAGTTTTGGATTTGTCCCACCTCTAGAAAATTCCTTCTTCACTTTAAAAAAAAAAAAATGTTTAAAAGGGAGATGACGTGACGTATTACAGAAGTGAAACATGTGTCAAGACCACAAATCTTCAGCGGTACATTCCGTCGGTGTAGTTTAGCCAGTTAGAACAACTAGCTCCGGAGGGAGGAGGCGCTACTTCGATTGCGTCACCGACAAGTTTGTGCTTTCGCAACCGTCCGTTCAGTTGTGATAACGTGTCTCAGCAAAACATTCCTTTCGCCCTGGGAAACTTGAACTGGGAAAATAACGATCCTTGTTTCTTAATCTTTTCACAATTTATTACTTAGCTGCTAGAGGGAGTAAATACAGGGGTTAGTCATAATACACTGAAGAGCAATTGAATTAGAAACAACTGGCGTTATGCAAATGTGGCGCTGTGGGCGGCCCTGTAAACGGAAATGTCATGACGTATGCAGCGATCCGACAATATAAGGAGTGATGCGACGGGAATCAGTAAGAGTCGGACGCAGTATGGGTAAGACGAAGGATCTAAGCGCATTTGATCGTGGGAAAATTGTCGGGGCCCGACGAATGGGTCACCCCATCTCGGAAGTCGTGCAGGCACTGGGATTTTCACGAGCCACTGTGTCACGGGTGTACCGTGAGTACATCGAATCAGGTAAAACCATCCCTGCAAGGGCCAACTGCCGTAGACAACAAAGTGTGGATGAGCGGGGTCATCGTCGGCTAGCTCGCATTGTAACAGCGGATAGACGGGCCACAGTGCAAGAAATCACTCGGCAATTTAACTCTGGTGCACAAAAACGTGTAAGCAGCCACACCATCCAGATCCATCTCCTCGCTATGGGGTACAGAAGCCATCGTCCCACGAGGCTACCGCTGCTGACCGCACATCACAGGGTGCAAAGATTAGCATGGGCGCGGGAACATCGCCACTGGACCCTAGACATGTGGGAAAATGTTGCCTTGACTGATGAGTCGAGATTCACGTTGGTCCATGCGGATGGCAGGATACGAGTATGGCGCAAACCACATGAAGCGATGGGTCCTTCTTGCCAGCAGGGTACTCTTCAAGCTAGTGGGGGTGGCATTCTCGTCTGGGGACTGTTAACGTGGACTGAAATGGGATCCCTGGTACGTGTGATATCGTCCCTCACAGGTCAACGTTACCGGGATATCCTGGACGACCATTTGCTCCCGTTTGTGCGTCTTCAACATCCCACTGGGGACCTCATCCTGCAACAAGACAATGCACCGTGCCATCGCTCTCGAATTGTATCCGAATGGTTGGATGAACACTCCATCGACGTAACCTCGCTTCCTTGGCCAGCTAGGTAACCTGACCTCAATCCCATCGAGCACATCTGGGATACCATCGAGAGAGATGTTCGAGGCTCTGACGCCCCTCCATCAAATCTTCGTGAACTGTGGGAGCTTGTTCAGGGGTCGTGGAACCGTATGGCTTCCCATTGCTTCCTGTGTCTTGTCGAGTCCATGCCAAGACGAATCGCCGACGTCATCACGGCGATAGGTGGTGCGACACGTTAGTAGACAAGTATCTCTAATTCAACTGCTCTTCATTGTATGTTTTATTACATTTCATTGCTTCTAAATATTCTTCTAAAACAATTCTGTCTTCCTTCGATACCTTTGACTTCGAACATTCTGTTATGTAGTTTCTTCTTTAAATAGCGCGGAGTTTTCCTGCAATAGGGCGTAAATGTAGGGCATGTTTCCCGATACCTCGGCTTCTAGAAGTTGGATTTGGAAATGTTTTCTTGCTGTGGGTATATTTATGGTGAGGAATGATTTTCATATAATTTCTAAATTTTCGTAACTCACAATTTGTAACGTGACCGCGTAAGGGTATATTTCCGTTTGCAACACATTTTCATCATACCTGTGCTTTTAAAAATTGAACTGAAAAAAAAAAAACATTTTCAATCAAGTACCACTCTTTACGGGAAATGGTTTACGAATATTTTCTTCTCAAAATAATTCACCATTCTTCCACTAGGGAGCGTAAATGTATTTTCCAATTTTTCCGGTATCTCTGCTTCTAAAAAGCCCAATTTGGGAAATCCTTTTGGCGTCGTATAGCGTTCATAGTTGAGAATATTCTGCATATCGTCATCATTATCAATCACTACCAATCTACTGCTGAAAGAAGACCTCCCTAAGTCGTTCGCACAACTTTCATAATTCTTTTCCATGCCATTCCGGCATGCTTTCGAATTCCATCCATCCATCCCCCACGTGGTCTCCTTCTGGATATTTTCCTGTCCCTTAATATGCAACTACGTAGCATTTCAGTTACCCAACGGTGGTCAGTCATATAATTTACAATTTTTGGTAATATTCAATTTTACCGCTAGAGGGCATAAGTATATATTTCTCTTTGCAACATATGTGTAGCCGCATCTTCGTGTTTAACAGTTCAATTGGGAAAATCTTTCAGCGAGATAACACAAGATAAATTGTCCTGTTAAGGAGCGCTGAGGAAAGTGGAACTGCGATGAGGAACTCCTGTGAGTTAAATAGTGAGGTATAGAGACATCTTTCGTTAGGGTGCGCACTAAAGATTAGACAGACGAATGTCCACTGGTGAAGCATGCCACTTGATAGTCGGCACAGAGGAGTGCAGCAGCAGTGGCGTGACTAGCACAACGTGCGCACCCATCCCTCCCTCCCTTCCCAAGATTTACTTCAACACCCCTAAGCACAGTAATTTTTCCAGGATTTCGAGCACGAGGGAGAATGCATTTTTCGCGGTGTGAGTGTGTGTGTGTGTGGTGGTAGAGCCCTGTAGTTTTAACGTTTTAAGAAATAGATTTGAAAATACGTGTAATTGCTTTGGCCTAAAGTAACTCATTTGAAGAAATCACCCTCTTACACATGGCAGATCTGCGGCTGCTGTGAATTAATGTTGACGCCTGTCGTGCAGGTAATTCTAGGCAACTGATTGTTTTCCCACATCCGCTGCTGCCTCGCGCTTTTCCTCAGCACCGCAGAGAGAGAGAGGGCGATTGGAGAGCGATCGTAACCCATTGCATATAAATCGCATTACAACCCGAAGTCAAAGAGCCGAACACTTTCAATCTGTGGAACATTCAGTGTTTTAAAAGTGAAACTAGGAATTTATTTAGGCAAAGCTAAATATATCTGAAAGCAAAATATGAATCTTTGGGTTAATTATTGTGCCTGTTCGAATTTTTTTCATAAAACTATAACTGGCAGCTCCAGTTCACCCCTTTGTTACATGACCCTCCCCTTCGCTGCTGCGGGGGTGGTAGTTATGCCACTGTGCAGCAGATTACAGACAGGAAAAAAGGACTCTAAAAGTGAGTTGGGCCAGTTGAATGAGAAGGAAACAGGAAACATATGTATGGAGGATAGTAGTTGGGACAAAACGGTGCACAGAGTTGGGAGAGAAAGAGTTGCAAAACCGGTGAGGGATAGAGGGACGGGAAGGCGTCAGTACATGTACCTCCACTGTACGTCATAGGTTCGTACGTGGAGGTCCAGACGAAGTGGGAGTTTTTTTTTTTTTTTTTTTATTGGAGGTTTAACGACCGCCGTGAGCAACTCAATGGGCTATAAGCAGTCGCCCGTCCCTAATTTAGGGTCACTGGTTCCAGGGAAGGGAGACAGCCAGTGCCTTAAGACAAACACAACATCCATGCCTGACCGGGATTCGAACCCGGACCCCCTTAAGGACGAATGATCAGAGGCCAGCGCCTTAGACCACTGCGCCACCGGGGCGGCGTAGATGGGAATAGGGAGTACAAGTAGGAAGAAGACCGAGGAGGAGACGATCGGTAAGAGTATAGGTCTAGTGAAAAAAAATGGGCCCCTCCGGTGGCGCAGTAGTCTAAGCGCTGGCTTATGACCATTCGTCCGTGAAAGGTCCGGGTTCGAATCCCGGTGCCGCATGGATGTTGTGTTTGTCTTATGGTAATAGCTCTTTCGCTTCCTTGGAGCCTGTGATCCTAAATTATGGATGGGCGACTGCTTATAGCCCATTGAGTTGCTCACGGTGGTCCTTAAACCTTCAATCAATCAATCAAAAAGAAAATAGATGGCCGGGGGAGGGAGAGTAGTCAGAGATGCATCCGGAGGAGCCGACTAGAGAAGATAAAGAAAAGTAAGAGCTGTCTTAAGCGAGTGGAGTTGAGCCAGGAAGAAGGGGTTTGGGTAACATCTGGAGTTGGGAAAGTGAGAGCCATCGGCTTTGAGATGGTGAGCTCCCACTTAAGTACAAGATGTACATGTGGATGTGTGCCGAGGTGTATCTATAAGAAAAGAATTCATTCTAAATCATACGTAGCCAGCCAGTGTTATAATTTGGAGCAGGGTTTTTCTTTTAGACACAAACTCGTAAATCTCTCCAGAAAGTTTTTTTTTTTTTTTTTTTTCCATGATACGTGTTACTTTTTTCAATTATTGCTTTTCTTCGCTTTTCATGGAAACCTTAATGTTCGTCGAAGGAGAATTTTGGTTTTTCGGACATGCTGGAATGGTTTTCTCTCACGACAGTGAAACTTTTCTAACTTTTTCCTTTTTTTTAACTTTTTTTGATCGATATGAAAGAAACTGGGAGACGTTTGAAAAACAGGTACATTTCGTTCTGAAAGAATAAAAGGATCCCTCGCAAAACGTTACTCAAAAACTTTGGCGAATTAAAAATGCGATTTGCGAATGATAAATGCTCCTTGTAAAATAAATTCGTTTAAATAGTTTTTTTCCCTGATGCATGCTTTAGTGATTAATTCTTGACGCAAAGTGGACTAACTGACAAATTATTGACCTTTTTAACATTTGTATGCTCGTATATACGAAAATTGCCTTTTTTTTTTTTAATTTCTAGTACTGTTTTAAAAGTCACTGAACATTGGCCTCCATGTATAGTCCAAAACTTACACTGGTGTTCAAAATTAAGAGAATTTGCACATTTTGTCGATTTTCACAAAAAGTACGGAACCAAAGCTACAAATTATGCCGCCGAATAAGAATGCAAATTTGCAGTGTCGAATACGTAAGCGTACACGTGCGTGTGGGCGGAGCTGTGACAGCGGAGGGCATGAAAAGCACACGTGGCTTTTCCCGCGATTAGTTCGCTCGTACTCCTCGGCGACATTCGTTGTGTTTCTTGCAGGAGTTTTTCAATTTCATAAGCAATCAGGTAAAATGAGTTGCCACGAACGTATTGACGACGGAATGAGGTGGAGAATAGTCGGTAGATTGGAGGCAGGACAATCGCAAGTGCAGGTTGTTACAGAGCTCAATGTAAAACCTAGCGTCGTCTGCAATTTGTGGAGACAGTTTAAGGACACCGGATCCATATCGAGAAGGTCTGGGCAAGGTCGTCCAAGAGTCACGACGGCCAATGAAAATCGTTGTTCGGCACTTTCAGCTAGGCGCCACAGGACTGCTACAGCTGCGCAGCTATCTCGTGAGCTGCATGCCGCCACTGGAACCTGAGTTTCAAAGCTTACTGTTTTCCGAAGGGATCATGAGAGAGGGCTTTTTGCCAGAAGACCCGCTATTTGCGTCCCACTCACTTCAGCACACAAGAGAGCGCGTTTAGCATGGTGCAGACAACATCAGCCTTAGACCAGATTTCAGTGGAGTAAAGTTCTCTTCACAGATGAGTCGAGATTCAGCCTGGACACTGATTCTCGACGTACCTTCATCTTGAGAGAACCTGGGACCGATACATTTCCACCAACGTCCAAGAAAGGGACTGCTATGGCAGCGGAGGTGTCATGGTCTGGGCAGGCATTATGTTGGACGACCGCACACCTCTCCACGTGTTTGACAGAGGCTCCCTGACTGCTGAGAGGTATACGGATGAGATCTTACAGCCCTATGTTCGACTTTTCCCTCGGTTTCTTTTTATGGATCTTATCTTTTCCCTCGGTTCCTTTTTATGGACGACAACGCTCGTCGACATAGGGCTCATCTGGTTGACGATTATCTTGAAAGGAGGGTATTCGCCGGATGGATTGGCCAGCCAGATCGCCAGACCTAAATCCTATCGAACATGTCTGGGACGCTCTTGGGAGGGCAATTGCAGCTCGCCATCGCCCTTCGAAAACCATCCAGGAGCTGAAACCTCCGTTGCTGCAGGAGTGGGACCGACTACCACAGGGACTCATCAACTGCCTCGTTTCCAGTATGACGTCGTGCTGTGAGAGCTGTATGGCTGTGAGAGCTGTATGGCTGTGAGAGGGGACCATACCCCATATTAGAGTCATTTTATGTTCGATCTTGCAACGTGGATTTTGGACATTCCTGCGCTGATGAACCTTACTGACGATCATGAGTGCTTACCATAATTGTTGTATGGTATAAATTTTTCTCTTATACTGTATAACTGTGTATCCATACCAAATTTCATTGAAATGTGTGCATTAGTTTTTCAGAAATTCGACAGAATGTGCAAATTCTCTTAATTTTGAACATCAGTGTAGTTTCATATTCTCCTTTTTTTTTTTTTTTTTTTTTTTTTTTTAATTAAATTGAAGTATCTGGTTTGCACACAAATTGTTCAATATATAAAAGTAAGGAACTACAAAATGAGGAAATTTAATTCGTTACTTCATGAATACAGAAAAGTTTAAGCTGGTAATAATAATCATTTGAAATCTGCAAATCTTAACGTCTGTAGAACGACAGGCGGTATCCTATTTGAAAATTGGGGGATTGGAATCTAAAAAAAAAAAAAAAACACGTCAGAAATGTTCTTTCTCGCCCCGTAAAACTTATTACACTGGTGTGCAAAAATGAAGTACGAAGAGGAGAAATTAGCATAACAGCGGAACGAGCAGGCAGAACGGACCGAAAGACCACTCAGGAGATAGAGTAGGGTCCGGTACGGTAGGGCATGCGCATATATGCAGCATGACGTAGGGGAGGGGGAGTGTCGGAAGGGTATAAAGCACACGGCGGTGTACGCTCAGCAATTCGGTGAAAGCTATTGGACGGTGTACATCGGTTTGAACGACGTTGAGTTGCTGCCACCGTGTCATATGGCCAACAGGCGATCCAGTAGACGACATCTGGATGACTTTACCCGAGGTCGCGTCATTGGGAAGTTGGAAGAAGGTTGAAGTGTGACTAGTGTGGCCGAGAAGTTCGGGATCGCTCACAGCATCGTTTCACGAGCTTGGAGAACATTTCAAACGACAGGAACAGCTGTCCGAGAGTTTAGCAGTGGTCGTCCACGAGCAACCACGGCGGCGGACGACCGGTATATTGTCTTACAGCGAGAAGAGACAGACGGCAGACAGCTGGAGAAATCGCAAGGCACATGCAACAGACAACTGGACGTCCGTTATCGCGTTTTACCGTAGCCCGGAGGCTGCACAAAAGTGGTCTATTTGCACGACGACCAGTAAGGTGTGTGCTATTAACGCCTGCTCATCGGAGACGGCGGTTTGTGGGGTGCCAGGAACAGAAGAACTGGACACATTAGCAATAGGGTCGAGTTCTCTTTACGGATGAGAGTCGATTTAGTCTGACGAGCGATTCTGGACGTATACACATCTGCAGAGAGCAAGGGAACACGCAATCACACCTCCAACATCATCGAAAGGGACCAGTTTGGAGGTGGCGTAGTTCTCGTTTGGGCGCGGTATCGTGCTTGGTAACCGTACTGACCTCCACATCTTCCAAGGAGGTTCAGTCATTGATGTCCGCTATTGTACCGAGGTTCTCCTGCCTCACGTGCGTATGTTTAGAGGTGCTGTGGGTCCTGAGTTCCTCTTCATGGACGACAACGCTACACCTCATCGTACAGTGGCTGTCGCAGAGCTGTTGGAGAGTGAAGATATTCCCGCAAGGTCCCCAGAACTAAATCCCATCGAACACGTGTGGGACCTTCTCGGGAGACGCTTGGTAACACGTCACCAGCCGCCAGCAACGATTCCGCAGCTGCGATTGGCGCTTCAAGAGGAATGGGCCGCGATGCCTCAACAACTCCTTGACAACCTCGTCCTCAGCATGGACAGACGTTGTAAATCCTGCAACACAGTCAGGGGGGATCATATCCCCTACTAAAGACTGGATTTTTCTTGGCAGCCGCCTGTCACATGGACGTTTCTGTCTTCTGTCCAGTTGTGCTCGAAGCTACCTTTTCAATAAAGTGCCTTTGCATCCTTTGGATTTCTTGTTTGGACGGTTTTGCTCACTTGTCCCATTTTCTTACATCTTTGGGATCTTATACTATGATTTGAGTCGATGTGGAGCACTTCTGCACGACGTTACATTTGAAAAACCGTCTCGTCCTTAACTTTTGCACGCCAGTGTAGTACTACTAATAATAAATATAAAAAACTCTGCTAAAATGGTTTTGTTTTTATATCCTTAACTACGGGGCTCTGTGATTGATCCGGGTCAGTTGCCCCCTCTGGTTCAGCTGACCTTGCGTCCCTGCCTCAGAGGGGAGACGGCAAAGTTTCAGCGGCAAACGTCGTTGGTGTAGCTTAATTGGGAAATCATTCGGCTGCAATGCAGAAGGATAGGGGTTCGAAACCGCTGCCGGAAAATGGCTTTTACGATACAAGGAAGAAAAACGACACCAAATTCTCGGGTGTAGGCATGCACTTCGTTTGAATCCCTTCCGACATAAAAAAAGAAAATACATAATTAAATACACAATGCGTGAAATGTTCTTCACAATAAAGGTAATCAGATTCGCACAGAATATCCACTGGATTTCTAAAATCGAAAAAAAAAAAAAATCATTTGCAAGTAGGAATACCTACGTATGCCACTTAGCGGGAGAAATGTGGAAACCAGAAATCACGAATGTTGCTTAAAATGCTTCTCATAGCGAAAGCGAAATGTGTTAGCATCAATAGGAATTTTTCAAATCAAATAGCTGGAAGCGAAGATATGGCGAAAAACGTGAAATAACTATACGCCCTGCCCTCTCTTGCAGAAAAATTATGCTTTACTTGAAGAAGGATGTGAGCTTATATTGCTTTGTATGCACTGCTTGACAAAGAAATTGCCCCATCCAGAAGGAGTGATGATAGAATCGCGAAATTGAGCATGGAAATAGGAATACATAAGGGTTACCTTGATGTTATTTTCAGCCACATACAGTGTTTATCAGATGAGATGATGCAGCACAATGGGTACGCTTCGGTAAGTGGTTGCACCGCCACTAATGGCAATACAGACAGCAATACGGCGTCGCGATGAGTCATACAGTCGACGGATATTGAGGAATAGAACACCAAGCACGGCTGACTTGCTCCCATAATTCCCCGAGATCGTGCGCAGGTCGATTCGATTGCAGACGATGTCCAATGTGGTCTCCCAAGATTTTGATTGGGGATAAATCTGGTGATCTTGCTGGCCATGGTAGTGTTTGAACATGTTGCAAACATTGTCTAGAGACCTTTACAGGGTGTACACGGGCATTACCTTGCTGGAAAAGGGTGTGTTCTAAACCATTCAGGAACGGTATCAAAATGGGCTGCAGAACCTCGTCTACGTATCGTGTAGCTGTCAGTATGCCCGTGATGGGGACAACAGGTCCCTGTTGTCCCATCACCTTTATACAGAACAATAATTTCAGTGTACACAGAACAATATAAGCTCACATCTACAGGGGACAACAAGTGACCTGTTATCATGCGCAGTAGCACCCCATACCATGGTGCCTGCTTAACGGGCGGTATGGTGGTCGCGAACGAAACCGGAATCTTTCTGTTCATCACGGTGTCGCCTGACACGGATTCTTCGATCGTCAGCTCTCCGACAGAAACGGGATTCATCACTGAAGACCACAGTCGTCCATTCATGACCCCAGTTTGCATGAAGTCGTCACCAAGCCAGACGAGCGCTGCGATGGCTGGCCGTCAATGGCAGTCGACGTAACGGTTGCCTACTGCGCAGGTGTTTACCACATGTAACCTTCAGTTTACAGTTCGGGTCGTTATGGTGACTACCATGGGCCCGATGATACAGCACGTCGAATTTCGACTACAGTGCTTTCTGGTGACTAACGAGCGTGTCGAACAATCCGCCGATCCAGCTTTGTTGACGTCTGTCGGACTGCGCCACTGCCGCTCCGACGCACGTACGAGCCTTCCTATGGTCACTGGTGCCAACAGCATCTGACAGTTCCTGCATCCCGTTGCACATGCGCAACGATACGACGTGTAGACCAGCGCGTTTCACACAGGCCTTCAATTCTTTCTCTCTGAAACGCATCCAAATGGCGATAAGCCTGCCAGCCGCGTGTACCGTGCATTTTCGGACTTCGCTGAAAAGTTTACCAGCACAAACAACAAATCTGAAACGTCCGCGATGCTTCCATCAGAGACCACACATTACCATCCCTGTTACTGCTGACACCTTTATCTCACGAACGTGTGACGTCATCGGCTCAGGTTTAACATCATTTGCATCTCTCTAGTGGGTACAGCCGCCCTGAGATTTGCATGATTGTAACACACCTCCTTCTAGGTAGGGCAATTTGTATGTCGATCAGTGAGTGTACAATCAAGCGTTTTCAACCCAAAAATTTTTTACCACGATTTTTAGATTCGGAGATATTCTAGCAAATGGATATATGCGCTGATCCACCTTTGCGGAAGAACTGTGCATAATGCAAAACTACAAAATATTTTTCACAGTAGGTGTAATACGGTGAACCGATTTTTTAATACAACTTTTAGAAGCAGAAATACGAAGAAATCAGTTTATACATATACGTTCTTAGGAGAGTGTGCATTTTTATACAGTGGGCAGCCTTCGCAGTCCATAGCAAATGACATATAATGCAAAAAGGATTTTTTCAATCGGATTTTTAGAAGCAGAGATATCGAGAAAAACAAAATATATATTTACACCCGTAGCGGGAAAACTGTGCATGTTTTTGAATTTTCAGTTTATTTCACTAAGGGTCAAGCAAAAGTTTACGGGAGCTTTGCACAATGTTTCGGAATTTCACTAATATAGTCTTTCAGACGATATATTTGTAAGTCAGTAGCTCTTAATATTGGCCATATCATTTTCTTTAACTGAAAGTTATCTAAGAGTTCTGTTGGTTCGATTCCACAGCGGCGGCTGAAAACAATTTTTCGGTTGCTGTGTGTTTCTGGAACGTGGAAAGAGCGATGTATTTATTTATTAACTGTCGCCACGTATTTGGAATATTTTCACCTTATCTAAATGCTAACTGTAGATTTGTGTATTGCTTGGGAATTTCACTATGCAGTCTTTCAGAAGTCTTTTAAGTCAGCGAAACAATACCCGAAAGAATTACTACTTCGTAAATGCATGAAAGGCATATGTGTATGATTTGTCGGCATATATTAATATAATGAATGCCGTGCGTTTTTACTGTTTTCTGTGTAGCCATTCATCCGAACATACAAAAGGTACTTCGTCCTGGAACGCGAATCGAACCCGCATTTTCCGATTTATGTTCGAGCATGCTACCGCTGCACAACCCTGGACAACGAAGTTCCAAGCAATTAAAGCTATTAGGTGTACGAATAAGTCTTAAAGCGTTTTGTGTGTCACGTATACCGCTAATTTACATATCCGACATTCCCCCGCGTTGTTGTCATGTGACCGTAACTGGTTCAGAGTATAAAATGTGACACAGAAGTTTGTCCAACAATCAAGCGCACTTGCACATCGGTAGGTGAAAAATGGCAAGCCATACTGTACTTATTCGACACTGCATTCGTCATGAATTTCGTCAAGGAAAAAGTGCTGCAAAAGCATGAGCATCGATCTGTTCTGTTGTAGGGGAGAATATTGTATCGAAAAGCGCGTGTGAGTTTTGGTTTACACGGTTTAAAGCAGGTGATTTTAGTGTTAGAGATCGAGAACGTAGCGACGCCCGGAAGAAGGTTGCACATGAGGAACTGCAGGAATTGCTGGATGAAGATTCGTCTCGAGCGCAAAAAGAACTAGCTGAACAACTGGGGGTAACTCAACAAACCATTTCCAATCGTTTACGCGCAATGGAAAAGATTCAGAAGGAAGGAAAATGGGTGCCACATGACCTGAGCCAGTGGCACACGGATGAGCGTGTCATGAAGTGTTTGAATCTGTTGAATAAACAACACAAAAAGTCTTTCCTGTGGAAAATCGTTACGGGTGATGAAAAGTGGATGTGGTACGACAATCCCAAACACAAAAAACACTAGGTAGTCCCCAGTGAAGCAAAGGCTTCGACACCGAAACGCAATATTTACTCAAAGAAAGTTCTGCTGTGCATCTGGTGGGATATAAAGGATGTGCTCTATTATGAACTATTGAAACAGGATCAGATCGTTACTGATGATCGCTACAAGCAACAATTGCTGCGATTGAAACAGGAAATCTATCGGAAACGTCCATTTACATTGTGTCCCGTGAAATTATTGCATGACAACGCTAGGGCGCATGTAGCGAAATCGGTCAAGGAAACGCTATTGACGCTTGGCTGGGAGGTTTTGGAGCACCCGGCGTATAGTCCCGACATAGCCCCTTCAGACTATCATTTGTTCTAATCGATGCAACATGGTTTGTCTGCTGTACGTGAAGAAGTGCAAAAATGGGTGGACGATTTCATCGCGTCACACGACAAAGTATTCTTCGTGGCTGGAATACGTCAGCTGCCCGACCGATGACGGGAGGCGATAGATAATGACGGCGCATATTTTGATTCGTAAAGGTATTGTTGTTTTCTTTCAAATTACATGTTGCGTTGTCTTAAAATTCTTTAAAACTTATTTGTACACCTAATAAATAGACGTATTGGGTAACTAAAAGAGTTCGTGCGGTTTTATAACGCATGTGGGATCCATTTGCTTGGCTTCATGATTTTCCCGGTTGATGCGATTTGTTTCACCACTGTCGTTAAACATTTGTGAAAGTTCTTGACGTGTTAATCTAGAATTATTTTGAACACGGCACATAGTTCTTCATTGAGGGTTTTTCTAAACGTGATGCATCTTCATGTGATTCATCACCAGAAGCAGATTTTTTAAATCATTTCTGCGCAATACGTTCTGTTACCGCATCTTTTCCATATGCCACGCATATCTTACGGTACACTTCTAAAGTCTTCGAACTGAGTTTAAATTCGTAAATCAAACAAGCCCGGATTACACCGTGACATTTTAAAAGGCTTCAAATTCACAGAAAAAGAGTACATACCAAGTTAGAGCGCACCGATTGACTGAAGCGTATCTATGCCTTATGACTCACATAAACAAAATTACGCTCGCAAACCACTACAAAATAAAACAAGTCATTGCAGCGAACTCTTCCGAAAACCGCACGAACTGTTTTGGTTACTTAATGGCTTAGGAACCCGAACAACCTTTTGGATGTGAGGTAGTCAAAGCAATTTCTGCTTGATCGTAGCATTGACGATCTTCCTTATGCATGATCAGTATATATCCAGTGTATCAGGTCACGCTTCTATGTCGCCCTGGTGGCGCAGACGTATGACCATTGGTCCGAGAAGGGTCCGGGTCCGAATCCCGGTGAGGCATTGGTATTGTGTTTCTCTTACGAAACTTCCTGTCCCTTCCTTGGAACCAGTAGTCCTAAATTTTTAAGTTTTCTACGTGAAGAATTGTAAAAATGTGCGGCCCCGGCGAATCTACATCTTTTAGGCCAGTTTCTTTGATGTAAGGTACAGGTGCACCTTTTCTTACTCCTTTACCGAAATTTTCCATGTTTGTTGTGGAACGTTCCCGAAAATCAGTCTAGCCCAATGTTTGAGACTTCTCCAAAAATAGGCGGAACATTTGTTGGGATTTCTTGCGTAACGTTTCCAAAAATTTTGAGTTGCCCCATTTTTTGTGTAATGTACCACAATTTATTCTGCAGTGAAATTACACACAAAACGGTCTTTGTGGTAAAGGGTAGTGAACGAAAAACATTTTTTTTTCAGTCGGTTTTTTAGAAGTCATAGCATGGAATAAAACATATCCTGAATTCAATGTAATGTGCATTTAAGCCCCCTAACGTCAAGGTTATGCATCGGAAATACAAAAATGGTTGTATCCTTGTTCTCACAGCGATGGCTTTCCAGTGCAAAAGACTTCAAAAAGTAAATGAACGGAAAATGTGGTACGCTAACTCAGTTATGATGGTGTTTCTGGTTATCCTATCTGACACTCTTTTGAAACGATTCGCTGTCAAATTCTGTCTTACTATTCGAATGAGTTTTAACTGGAGTAAATCCTGGCACCTTTAATGCTTGCTGCTGTCTTCATTATTAAAGAATTCATGCTTTTATATGGTTTATTTTGAGAATGAGTGTTCTTATCGGGACTTGTTGCTTTCATTTCCTTCAATGACTTACCTGAGCACTTCCGATACGTGATATGTGCAGCATACTTAATTGGTTCTCCGTTTCTAAATATTTGATTGTGTAATTCCTTCTAGTCGTACGTAATTTAATTGAAATATCCGTTTCGCTTAACTTTTTTCGCTTTACCTCCCATAAATTGGACTTATTTCGACGTTGCGCAAAATGAACAGAAACCAATGGCATTTTTTTTATTGGAGGATTAACGACCACCGTGAACAACTCAGTGGGCTATAAGCAGTCGCCCGTCCCTAATTTAGGATCACTGGTTCCAGGGAAGGGAGAGAGCTGACTTCACGGAAGGGAGAGAGCCAGTGCCGTAAGAGAAACACAACATCCATGCTCCACCAGAATTAGATCCCGGACCCATCTCAGACGAGTGGTCATAAGCCAGCGCTTAGACCACTACGCCACCGGGACGGCGTGCGTATCTTAATAAAAAAAAAATAACAAACTTCTATTTTTTTTAAATAATTCAACATTGATTTCTGATGCTCAGTGAGATCATATACGCTGCTCATCAACTGCAGTAATTCAGCCACCTCAGAGAATTGCAAAATATAAATTTTGCACTTCTATGCTGAATATTTTGCAGTACTTGATGATATGTTTATATCTTAGATGTGGCTTCTATATTCACCTCCTCTATATCATCAGCCTCACTACTATTGTTGTCGTTTTACCCTTCATTTTGATGTCGCTCAATAATTTCGCCAATATCTTCATTACAAGGCTCGGTTGCAACATTGCTGTCGATGTTTATATAATCGTTTCTAAGCAAAAGCTGTGAATGAACTTCTGGAAGAGTAAATGTTAGAGAATTAAATCGGGACGCCTCATCGAATTCCGTACGACACAGCCAGCTGCGAAGAAACTGTACTTTAAATTCAGCACAGAGAGCAACGCTGGTCACACCACATAAACTTAAGTCGCAGTACGTGCTGAAGGAGAAGCCAAGCAGTGGATGTGGTGCAGTGTGTGCATTTGTGTAAACAATCCCCAAACAATTTCTCTCTGTTTAATTACGTTTTCTTCAATCTCAAGCAAATTTGTTCCGCGTGATTTCGTCTTTACACTTGATCGTGTAATGTTTTGCATTCAGTTGAAATACTTGAATGTAGAGCCGCAGATAGCAGGGAGTTAGAGGGGGCACATCCCCTCCCCTGCAAGGCAAGCAAGCTCCCCTTCTAGAAAATACACGTAATTTTTTTTTAACTTTCATTTTCCTTGGTTTATGAAAATGACTTTTGTATTTTATTATAAGCATAAATGCGTTTTCTTTTTTGTCATGCATTACATTAAGAAAAATTAAAGGGATACACCATAAACGCTGAATAACTGCGGAGCAATTACTTTTAAAGTTGAATCAGTAGGAGCAGCTGCGCCAGTGATTCTCTTCCACATGGTGGCTGGTCTTGTTCACATTTTGGGCCAGGGAAGAGAAAGAACTGCCGTTTTCTTTTTTTTTTTTTTTTTTTTCCCTGTTTCGGAGAAATGTAAAATTTTAAAGAACATTTCCAATATATATATATGGAAAGAAAGAAAGAGTGTCGGAGGTGGAGGCGTGGTTAGGTAGAAGGCTAAACCTCTGTTCATCATTTGGGAAATGACTATGAGGTGTCAAGCTGTTGTTTTAAAGTTCCCAGGTATTTCGTCGCCTACAAAAAAATGCATTTAGTTAAAATATAGGGACATTTAAGTAAATGTATCCCTCTAGCGTTGGAATAAAATAGTGCTAAAGGGAAGTCCTGTCACGTGTGAGAGAGATGAAAAGCTTTTAAAGTCTTCTCGTTCATTGCTTTTCGTCCAATAGGAATGGTTTTGCGATGCTTGTGCTAGGAAAAAAAAAATATTTAATTTATTTATTTTTGTGGTGGGATTCGAGTGCTGTTGGTTTTTGCGATGGAAAGGGGGTATGGCTATTTACCACGGTAAGAAGTGGCTTACCACAAAACACTAGCCAATGAGAATACGCAATTAAAGATGGATAAAAGAAGTGGAACGGAACAACAGGAGAAGAAAAAGTTGAAGTATGAAATGAGTAAATCCCCGATGCCATTCCGTGGATCCACGGAAAAGATACCAGAACAGTAAACTAAAATGAAAAAAAAAATCACTCTAGTTGGAAGTTATTTTAACTCCAGCTAACGCTCAGCTCAACCACCACGAAGTAAATTCAAAGAATGTGTTTTTCTTTTTATATTTCAAGAGAGTTCTGTTTTCTTTCTTCCCCTTTCTATTCCATATTTTGTATTTTATCTAATTGTTTTTACTTTTTGGCATAATTATTCGCTAATTAAGTAAATTAACAAGTGGAGTTTAAAAGCAAAGAAAAACTCGCTTCTGAATTAGTGTGAAAATGCAGTTTGTAGTTTAACACAGAGCCCTCCCCCGGATGATTCTTCATCCCCCCCCCATTCCTCGGACCTAGCTACGGCCTTGCTTGAATGCACGGGAACATCTGGGAACTTGCCGTTATTAAAAAATACATTTACTCTATTGCCATTTCCGTTTCCGGTTAAGACATTTTAAATAGTACGTAATTTTTTTATCTTTCATTTCGGGACCGAAAACAAAAAACCCGTTTTGGGAGAGATTTCCGTTTTGTGAAGGTTTTACTGTATTCTCATTAAAATGCGAACTCCCTTTTACTGAAGATTTCATCGGCATCTGTGTGGAAAACGTTTATGAAAAAGGAGAAAACCACCCAAATTCACTACCACTATACCAAAATTATGGGACTCTAGCGACCACCAAAAAATGTGTTAAAAGGAGTCGTCGCTCTTTCCTATAAAACGAAAGCTGTCAAAGCCAATGGAAAAGTGAAGAAGTACTCCAAAATTACGGAAAACTACCATGAGTTATTAATCTCTTTTAATCTTCACTATCTCACAATCCCATATTGGAATTTTTTCAATAACTTTTACAGCGCAATGTTTTAATGTTTTCACGTGCACGGAAGCACCCCGTTCATCCGAAGGCTCACGAGCGGAGCAGGCGATGGCGCTGGTATTCTCCGATGTACTCCGGGAACTCCAAAATATTCCGTTCCAACTTCAGCACAAAAACATTCAAATTATTTAAATCCTAGAATTTACTAAAATCTTCCGAGAGGCAGCTTTTTTTTTTTTTTTTTTTTTTAAATTGCGAAGCATAGATTGCAATACGAAAAACTAGGAAATATAAATAAAATATTCCCCGCAGTGAAAAGGTATCTGACACAAAAATAATTTTTCAAATCGGATTTTTAGAAATAGAAATATATTTGTACGCCCACTAACGGGAAAAATGTGAACTAATTTGGCAAAATGTTTTTCGTAATGATTGGTATTTGACCTAAAAGAATTTTTATCAATCTGATTTGCGAAGATTTGGTATTTGACCTAAAGAATTTTTATCAATCTGATTTGAGAAGCCGAAAGACTTCAGGAACATTTTTTCAAATCGAACTAATGAGTGGACGAACAGACGCACAAAGTCAGCGGCTTATTTAAAGGGTCCCCTAGGGGGCCTTGTTACCCCCCCCCCCCGAAAGTGTTTTATTTCTTTGTTAAAATGCGACCTACATTAGAAAAAAATGCTTAAATTTAATGAAAATGCATCAACTTACAATAGAAAAGAATGCTTTTATTTTTTCATCTATTTTTCATTAACTTCTATTTTGTCCTTTTGTGTGTAGCCTAACCGAGATTCGAACCTGGACCCATCTCGGACGAATAGTCGGAAGCTCGCGCTTAGATCACTGCTCTACCGGGGCGGCAATTTCGTCTTTCTCAATATGTTTCTGACATCAACTCCTCGGCGAAATGTTTCAGATGTTACTAACGCTTTGTATAAGATTAAAAAGACATCTTTTATAAAGTTTGAAGAATTTCACTTCATTAAAATGCGCAATTACTAAATTCACAGTCCAGTTTTCTTTTTATCGTTAGTATACCTATGTAAGATATAATTCGATATTTTCAGTGATGAGATTGAATCTTTCACCCATCTGAATACTTTTTCTATGTTTTTATCCTTTTTTATCTATTCTCGGTATACTTGTTTTCTTCTAATCCTCGAAGAGTTTATTTTTAAATAAACTTAAGAAAATATGCATATGAGAAATGTTTCAGTAACGGAAATTCAGAAAGAACAAATATTTCCTTTAGGAATGTCAACGGTTTATTAAAGATTATTTTGTTTTTCATTAGCACAAGCTGCCAGATGTTGCGTTTAGCATCGGTAGCAACAATGAAATTGAAAAACGTAAGGAAACAGGAAATGTTTGCTGAGGCATTTGGCCGGCAGATTGAACAAAGAAAGCTCTATGATCAACATAACAGCCGAAGGAAATATGCAAATATAAATTAATTTCTGGAAGCGGCAACTGTGTGTCCTTAATATAAGGGAGACTGGGTATAATCTGAGCTGGACTTCGTTTCTTTTTTCTTTTCTGGTCGTTTTCCAGATATTCTAAGCAGCTAATGAAATTGTTCAACTCGTTGCCGTTGAAATAAACGGAATAATTTGCTGCCATTATCCCCTCCCTTCGTATTTCTTTGTCTAACGCTCTAATCATTTTGGTAATCATGGAGTCACATCACCCCCATACTCCTAATTAGATGCAAACAAGACACCAAAGGAGAAAGATGAGGGTGTAGAAGGAATTGGTTGCAACTGAATACTACTCGCGAAAAAAGCATGCCGCATATACGCTAATAGAAAGGGAAACAGGAACATTCTTAAAACGTCATTCTTAAAACGTGACCTGATTTTTACGAAATTTGATGATAGTGTTAAGAGGAATTACAGGAATAAATTATTTAGTCTTCAGATAATTTGTTTCATTATAAAGGAGATGTAGCATTGTTCAGAAAATATCTTAAAGTTAAAATCAATGTTGCATTTTTGTCAAAAATATGAAATCTAGAAAATAGTAACTAAACTAGTGATCCGATTTATTGGCGTAGGAATATGTAGTTAAATATTTCCAAGCTTTCTCACATCAACCAGATGGCTTTTTCAAGGAAGTTGGACAGAAACTACAAACTGAAAAATAGAACGCTTTAACAATTTGAACGCAGTGACTTGACTTAAGGTGGTTCAAACGAAATTCTCTGCCTTATCTCTCTAATGGTAACACTTCTTTGCATATTTTCTTCGCAACTGATGTATTCCCAAGGATGAAAATAAATTTGCATATCAATAAAACTAACTTAAAGTTATAGCATGGGATACTTAATGCTTGCTAAAACATAACCATAATTATATTAAAAATCAATCAATTTTCTTTGAGTAATGTTCAGACCTGTTAACAGATGGCGCGACCTGTGCATGATGACGTCAGTAGACAAACAAATGTTGGATTGCTTAATTATGGCTATGTTTTAGCAAGTATTAAGTATCTCATGCTTTAACTTAGAGTTGGGTTTATCGATGTGCAAATTTTCATCCTTGGGAATACATTAATTGCGAAGAAAATATGTAAAGGAGTTTTACCATTGGAAACATAAGGCAGAGATTTTAGGTGAAACCACCTTAACAATAAACAGATACGACGTTATACACTATCTACCAACAAGTAATTGGACACCTGTGATAGCAAAGGAAAACGAAGTTTATTCACCTTCAATAGTTGGTGGAGCCTCCACGAGCGGCGATTAGAGTTGCGACCCTCCGGGTCATACTCTCAACCAGGCGTTGTACGACGGCTAGCTATATTTTCTTCCACTCGGCTTGGAGAAGACAGGTCAGTTACTTCACTGATTTCGGACGGTGGGGGCACCCCTTAAGTCGACGCTCCAACTCGTCCAAGAGGTGCTCGATAGGGTTAAGGTCCGGGCTCTGCGCAGGCCAGTCCATTCGATTAACCCCATTGTCACCATACCAAGCCATGGTGGACCTCGCAACATGACAGGTGGCATTGTTATCCTGAAAGTAACATGGGTCCACCCCGTAAAACTGCCACAACGTAGAAAGCGCATGGTCATCCAAAATGGTGCAGTAGGTCTCGGCGTTGAGTCTACCAAGAATTGCGACCAAGGGTCCCGTGCCATACCAGGAGAAACACCCCAATAGCATAATTCCACCGCCGCCGAACTTCACAGTTGGCACAATACATTCCGGCAGGAAGCGTTCTCCAGGCAGACGCCAAACCCAGACCCTGCCATCCGAACGGTAGAGGATGAGCCTTGATTCGTCGCTCCAGAGAACCCGTTTCCACTGTTCAACGGTCCACTGTCGACGTTCTTTGCACCACATTAGCCGAGCAGCGCTATTGCACTTGGTGATCAAAGGCTTGTGGGCGGCAGCACGTCCATGATAACCGAGCAGATGGGCTTCCTTACGGATGGTATTCATCTAAAGAACACTCCCGGATGCCTGTTGAAACTCCTCGCGGATGTGGCCCATCGATTTGGTGCGGTTCTTCCGAATTTCTCTGGCCAGCACCCGTCGGTCTCAAACTCCCAGTTTTGTGGGTCTGCCGGGTCGGGGCACATTCCGACAGTCACCTCTCATTTTCCACTTGCCAATCATGCAATCCACTGTCGATTTTGGGTACTTCAACTTGCTGGATATGTCATGTATGGATCGGCCATTTCTGTGATACCCGACGTTTACACCTTTCTCGAAATCAGAGAGCTCCGAACTGCGTGTCATCTTGCATGCGGCTGGTTGCGTTGTTGTTTCCCACATGATATTTAACGGCAGCAGCTGTGACGTGTATCAGGACCACAGATATCGTCGATTGGAGGGGTGTCCAATTACTTGTTGGTAGATAGTGTATTTATTTAAAGATACGAGGTATCACGTTATTTGTGCACGCGGTATCCTGGTGGGGAGAAAGCGTTGCTTGAAGAACTGGTTCGAAATTCGCGGCAACTCGAGTGAGACGCTATTATTGTAAGTATTACAGTTGGTGATGATCTTCAAAATTTCCCGAATGGCTGTACATTTAGGGGTAGAGTAGGTAGCGAATTTCTTTATATCATCCCACATAGGAGTAGCGGACTTGATAGGTTAGGTTAGCGGACTCAAGAACGCCCTCAGGAAGATGAACTACGGTGTCGGCATAAGGTCTCCTGCATCTTTATATACTATGATAAAGAGAAATAATGAAAAACCACCTCTTTCCAACGAGGGTATGTTTATGCGATCCCCGTACAATATCCGGACGGCTATAAACGATACTACATTGAAATGGCCAAGCATTCGTTTGGAATCATAGTCAACGAGCATAAAAGGGACACAAAATACGGTAAAGTAGCCACAGCCAAGAAAAGTCAAATTCAAGTCCGCTACTCATATGTGGGATGGTATAAATAAAGAAATTAGCTACCTACTCAACCTCTAAATGCACAGCCATTTGGGAAACTTTGGAGATCATCACCAACAGTGGTACTTGCAATGATAGCGTCTCACTCGGGTTGCCACGAATTTGGAACTAGTTCCTCAAGTAACGCCTTCTCACTACCAGGATACGGCGTGCACAACCAACCGGATACCTCTTATCTTTAAAGGAATATAACGTCGTATCTTTTTTATTGTTAAGTCAAATTGTTAAAGCATTCTATTATTCAGTTGCAGTTTCTGTCCAACTTCCTTGAAAAAGCCATCTGGTTCATGTGCGAAAGTTTGGAAATGTTTGTGTGTACACTATATTATCAAAAGTCCCCGGACACTCCTTCAAAAGCAAATGAGCGGATCCGCTGCGATTTTAAGATGCGCGGTACAGCTGCAAACGGTGTAAAAACAAGCCTGAAACTGACCGCGATCATATCGCACTATGAGGTTGAGTGAAAATATCGCGGCGGGAGAGTACTGACTTTGAGAAAGGAAAGATTGTTGGGTGTTATATTAGTGGGTTGTCCTTAAGAGAAACCGAGAGGTGTTTAAACATACCCATGTCAACTATTTTGGATGTACTGAATAAGTGGAAGACACATGGCGTGCCTGAAGCAGCAAAATGTACCGGCAGACCAAAAAAACTCAGTGATAGAGGACGTCGAAACCTCAGGAGAGTCGTTACAGCTAATCGACGAAGTACTGCCCAAGACTTCAGGGTACAGGTGAATAAAAATGCTAGAACCTCGGTACCATACGCAGAGAACTTCATTCCATGGGTTACCGTGGTCGTGCGGCTGTTCATAAGCCTATGATCTCCACTCGGAATGCTACTCGTCGTTTAGCATGGTGTAAAGAACGTTTATCGTAGACCATAGATAAATGGAAACGGGTCCTGACGAATCCAGATACACGATCCATCAGAGTGATGGCCGTGTGTGGGTATGGCAGCAGCGTGGGGAACGTTATTTACCACAGTGTATTGTTCCTACGGTCAAGTTTGAAGCCGGCAGTGTACTCGTGTGGGGGAGTTTTTCGTGGTATGGTCCCGGTCCATTGGTTGTCGTGAACAAACCTGTTAACCAGCACGTGTACCTCGATATTCTGGACAATTATGCCCTACCAACTCTGTGGCAATACTATGGAACCGAGCCTTGCTGGTACCAACAGGATAATGCACCGAGCCATAAAGCAAGGATTGTTACGGCGTGGTTTGACGATAATTCCGTATTGTGTGGGGACTAGACAGCACAGATCCCTGATCTTAATCCCATAGAGCCTCTATGGGATGAATTAGAGCGCCACATAAGAAGTTTGAAACCAATGCCTACTACTAAGCAACATTTAGCGTCAGCATTATGTACTGAACGGAAGCGCATACCTACCGCTGTGTTCCAAAACCTTGTCGAAAGCATGCCTCGAAGGGTCAGTGCGTGCATAAAGCTAAAGGTGGACCGACACCATACTAATGTATGTCAATAAATGCTATGCGCGGTTTTTCTCTTCTAGGTGTCCGGTGACTTTTGTCAATATAGTGTATATTCCCACGCCAATAAATCGGATCACTAGTATAGTTACTATTTTCTACAGAATTGGTGTACTGTATCTGGTTATCAATATGAAATCTTTTAATGAAAATGTCCTACACTTACAGATTAATGCCAAAAAAAGAGGACTAACTGGTCGGCATGTCTGATTTACAGGCTTTGAGAGTGGAGGGCAGTCGAACTACGAGAGGACCGAATGTCTTCTCCCTTTACTGCTGATCGAGATGAACAATATATATGTTTTCAAATTTCATCCACCCATCTCCTATGCGGTCACCGTTGGGGACATTCTCTGTCCTTCGGTATGCAGTCTGATATTTCAGTTGTCCGTAAGTGGTCCGATCTTCTAGCCATATATCGATAGTAGAGATGCGCTCGGACGGGCTCAGAATTCATTAACTACCGATAAACTCGGGCCCGGGCTAACCCCGTGCTCGGAATTACACGTCTTGAATTTCATTACTGTAATTAATTCAACACGTGTAATTCCGAGCCCGGTTGAATTACACGTGTTGAATTTCATTGTGGATTTGTTACTATGGTGGAAGAATTTTCAATTTCCTAAGCTAGCTGCCATTGCAAGACAAATTTTGCTTAGCAAGACTTGCATTATGCATTGTCCAAAGCTATGGCCCAAGCCAGGATTAGTTTAAGGAGGTCTGGTATCGAAAAACTGGAAAAAAAATCACATTCCCATTTTTTTGTATTTTATTAAAAATCAAGAATCTTATCTTTGTTGTTGTTGTTGTTGTTGGAGGTTTAACGACCACCGTGAGCAACTCATTGGGCTATAAGCAGTCGCCCGTCCCTAATTTAGGGTCACTGGTTCCAGGGAAGGGAGAGAGCCAGTGCCGTAAGACAAACACAACATCCATGCCTCACCGGGATTCGAACCCGGACCCCGTTCGGACGAATGATCAGAGGCCATCGCTTAGACCACTGCGCCACCGGGGCGGCAATCTTATCTTTAAAATGATGTATTAATTTCCAAAATTGTGCAGTTAGAAGTACTGTTATTTATTTTTTTAAATTTCCTCACTCCCGCGATTTTTGGGGTGACGTTAGTTTTTAGTGCAGCAGGTCGAGTTTTAGAGAAAAGAAGATCAAGTTGAAGCGGTGAGGCATTAGATGCAATTCTCTCTCTCTCTTATTTTAATGTTGAACTTGATCTGGAAACTGCACACACATATGATAATATTGTGATTATTATACTATTAAGCGCAAAGCTTTGTTAACGTTACAAAATGCAGAATAATCTGGTCTGGAATGCTTTTACCTTCTTTTTTTTTAATTCTGGAAATTTCCCTACATGCTTTGCTTTATATTCTACTACATCACTCTAAACTACCTTTACCAATTAGCATATATGTAAATTATATTGCAAAGATTAGTTTTCAAGAGTCAAAATTTCAAACACAACTGTCTGTACGGCGTTGTACGTTTTATAATGAAATTTATTCAAAATAAAAGTAAATTTAGAAATCAAGAAGAAATAACGAATGGAATTTTTTGTTTCTAAACGATTTTCTTTTCTTCAGCTTTTACCAAAACTACTGAATCCTCTGATACGGTCGAATGACAGGTTGGTTATTTATTTATTTTCAAATCCACATTTTTTAGAACATTTGGCTTTATGCGTAGTATTTCTAAAAACATATTAATATTGTGAAGTGAATTAACTGAACTAAACTTTTAAAACTAATGATTTTTAAACTAATCCTTGCTTGGGCCATATCTTTGGCCAGTGTATAATGCATAAATGCAAACCTCGATAAACAGAACTTTCCAAGAATCCGGACCCGGGCGGGACCGGGCTCAGCAAACACATGTAATCAAAGAAAGCGGGCCTGGCCCGGGCACCTAAAATTGAGCCCGAACTCATCTCTAATCGATAGTCCATTGCTATTTCAGGTGTTTTACAGGGTGTCCATAAATGAAGTATACAACTTCAGTATGCTATTGAGAAAAAAAACTACAATAAACAACAACTTACTTTTAATGTCAAAACACGTGGTTAATTGTGAAAGTTTTGCTTTAAATGTCATTAGTTCACCACGTGTGCTCCGTTGATTGTTCGCAGGATGTCCAAACGATAGTCCAGTTTCACCCACGTACGCTGCAGATTTGTAACAAAGAGGAAAGCAGCAGTGATGCGTTCCTTGAGCTTTATATGTATACAGGCGTAGACGTTTATGCAGAACCTTGTGAACCGTTGCTCGCGGTATTTCGATTACACGACTGGTGACGCTGACGAACTTCTTCGTGCTCCTTAGATATGCCTTCCCTTAAGCATGTCTTTCACTTTTTCGTCCGAAATGAAAAGTTTCAGAGGACTTTTGCCTTTTAAGACACTTCCTGTTGCTTTGAATTAAGTTTTTCAATGTTTGATGCTCCTTCGTGTCGGCGGCTGTCTTTTGTACTCCGTCCTGAACTTAAGCTGAACTGTTAGAGATTTTGACTTCGCAAAACAAAACTCAACCGATGCTTTCTCCACTAGGGAAGCCATGTCTGTTGTATTTCGTGTTTGACGAGAGTTTTCGTTACATGAGACCTCTGGCGCCATCTATCATCTGACTTAACAAACTTTAACACTTGCCACGCCTTTTGACGTTTAACCCTTTAACGACCATGGCCCCAAAATCTTGCACCACTCTAAATACCATAACGCCCGAAACGGTCTCTTGTTTCACTTCTTTGTTTAATAACAACAATAGCGACTGAGGACGACTCCTGCTGATCCCTCATATGTCGAGGAAACTTGAAGAACAAGTAACTATAGGAAATCTGACTCACTCTAGACAGGAGTTTCATACGGCTATGGCCGTTTGTGCATACGGGCGGTTTGGGCGTTATGGTCGTTAAAGGATTAACGTTTTTTTCTATCGTATTTTTTTAAAAGCGTACTGAAGTTGTATACTTCATTTATAGACACCGTGTACCTTGATTATGATGTCTTCCACTCTTGTTATATTCATGATCCGCGAGTTCCTCTTCTTATCTTTTCTGGTTACACCAAGCGTACATCTCTTCATTCTTTTTCAGTTGTCTGTAATCTCTATAAGCCTTTTTTAGTTAAGGTCCATGTCTCCGCTCCGTACGCAAGCACTAGAAGGAAACATTGATTAAACATTTTTATTTTAAGACATAATGGTATATTGCTCTTAAAAATTGTACTGTTTCTGCCAGAAGCTTCCCAACCATATTTTATACGCCGATTAATTTTTTCAGCAATGTTGGTTACTTCCGAATTTTCGCCATCAGTCGATATATCTTCATTTCTCGTAAAAGCATTGTACATCAATTTTGTTTCCTTAAAGTTCATTTTTAATCCCACATCTTTGCTCTTATCAGCAAGTTTCTGTATTATAGCAGCTCTGAATGGGTAATTGCAGAAATGACTACGTCATCAGCAAAAGAGAAGGTGATTTAAATAATCTCGAAGTTTTCACTTTTGATGGTTGTGGGTCTCCCAGACCGTTCATCTCTCTCAACACTTTTAGGACCATCTTTAAAACGTTTATGCCACTGATAAACTTCTGTACGACTCGTACGATTCTCTCCATGCACGTTTTGTAGCTCTACTATATGTCCTTGAAAGTTTCGTCAAGTTTTTGACAAAATTTGATGCAAATTCGTTGATCAATTTTTTTCTGACGTGACAAATGCGTCGAACTGCTTCAATCACGTATGATCAAAGTACTGCTGTAAAAAAAACGGACGAGCAAGGAAGACGGAAAGACATAACTCACGACACATGCGTAGTAAGTTCCAAGGTCCACTTATACCTATACCAATTCGCTTCCAGAAGTGTTGTGCGATTCCGAACTTACACAACCAGTCTGGATATTTTTAACCCCCCCCCCCCCTTCGTATTTCCATGCAATTATGTTTCATTTTCTCGTACGTTATGTAAACAAAAATGTGTCAAGACATTGAAATTTGACTGAAACTTCAAAAATCTGTAGAATTTCATGATTTTATACATTTTATTAGTAAATGCACCTGTAAATCAGTAAATCTACTGGTGTTTCAGCAGATCTGGCATCATTGCTGTAGGACAAACTAAAGTGTTTGAGATACAGCGGTGAGAACTCGTCGATCGATTTAGGATTTAAGCAAGGCCATCTAGAAAATACAAGGCCATGATATTAAAGAGATGAGTTTTCTGTTCTAGTGACGTCACGCGAAAACCAAGGCTTCCGATTGATTTCAAACGCTGTCGTGTGCGACGTCAAACATGACACTCACCTATCAGGTCTTGTAAATGAGAATGATGTCACAAACGGAGGGAACTGATCACTCTAATGTCATGGCCTTGTACTTTGTAGACTGTTTTGGTTAAAGTAAGTCTAGAGTGAAGGAAAACATGCAAAACCGTATCTGCCTGGCAAGGGAAATAAGCAGAAATACATATATAAAACACCAGTTTTTCATCCGTAACTTTTCCCCTGTCATGAGCATAAAATATGTAGAATTGTAACTGTTCTGTAAGTGGACACCCAGTAATATTTAAAGAAGTGGGTTAGATTATTTCGTTATCGTCTTGGGTTTTTGGTATGGTTCATTTCAGTTGTAAAGTATGCCTTATTTTAATTGATTCCATATTAGAATAACCTATGCATAAGTTTTACCTTTTCTCTTCGTTAGTCCCTTACGACACATGGGATTTTAACGCTCCTTTTGTTGTGAACCAGTACTTAAGAAGGTGAGAATCATTTAACAAGTTATTGACTATTTACCAAAAAGCTGCGAGCAACTTACTCAGTTGTGGACGACCCGTGATCTATAAGTTTAATTTCGGAAAATATTTTCCTACATGGGCGAAATTCGCCTTCCTGATACCTTTTTGATCTTTTCTTTAAGCTTGTTTGCTGTTTTTATTGAATGTTGGTGCAATACATTGCACAAAATAAAAATTACAAGTTAAATCTAAAAATTTTCATTTAATTTTAAGATTTCAGGCTAGATATATGAGAAGTCGAATGATTATAAATAAAACTGCTCAAACGAAACACAATTTAATGGAAATGAGAGACCTTAATACCCAGGCCCAATGAAAGTTGGTCAACCAGTTCATTAGCGAATTAATTTTTTTAAGGTGCACCCTTGATTTTGACTTTTTTCAGCGATTGAGAAAACCTTTAAAATTGTTTATTATTTAAACGATGAAAGGTTTTAATAGATTTTTCAATATTATAAGAATATTAACGACGAATTTTACATTAAAATTAAATTTCACGGAATAATGGATTTACACTTTGAACACTATACTTATTCACTGAAGTGCCATCCCTCCCTCGTCCCCCATCCCCAAAAAAGAAGAAAAACAAACAAATCAAGGATACCTCTGTAATAACAGGTTGGCCCTCCACGAGATCGGATAATGGCAGCAACGCGACGGAGCTTGGACTCCACGCGCTCTCTGTAGTACTGTGGAGACAGTGCACACCATGCTTCCTGAAGAACTTCCACAATTGCGTAATATTCGCCGGTGGAAGGATTCCTGGCATTGGCTGCACGCTGAACAACGGGGGATGGACTCCACGAGTTCTCTGTAGTACTGTGCACACCATGCTTCCTTAAGAACGCCCACAATTCCGTAATATTCGCCGGTGGAGGATTCCTGGCATTGGCTGCACGTTGAACAACGGGGGACGGACTCCACGAGCTCTCTGTAGTACTGTGCATACCATGCTACCTTAAGAACGTCCACAATTCCGTAATATTCGCCGGTGGAGGATTCCTGGCATTGGTTGCACGTTGAACAATGGGGGATGGACTCCACGAGCTCTCTGTAGTACTGTGCATACCATGCTTCCTTAAGAACGTCCACAATTCCGTAATATTCGCCGGTGGAGGATTCCTGGCATTGGCTGCAGGTTGAACAACGAGGCATGGACTCCACGAGCTCTGTGTAGTACCGTGAAGACAGTGTACACCATGCTTCTTGAAGAACTTCCACAATTCCGCAATATTCGCCGGTGGAGGATTCCTGGCATTGATGTCACGTTGAACAGCATCCCGAATGTCTTCGATGGCATTTAAATCCGGCGAACAAATGGACACGTCATGATGCTAAACTCCGTGTAATGTTGTTCCAGCCATATTCGGGCGACTTTGGATCTGTGTGGTGGCGTATTGTCGTATTGAAAGAGGGCGCATTTTATGAGCGGGTGCAAAAGATACCCTAGAATGGTTACGTAGCCTTCACCTTTCAGTACGGTCTGAAGACGTATGAGGGGTTCTGTTGCGTGCCAGTTGAAAACAGCCCACACCATAACAGAGACACCGCCCTGCTTCACTGTCCCTTGTGGACATGCAGGATCAATTGCTTCGTGGGGTTGTCACTACATCCGGAGTCGGCCATCTGTCCGAATGAGTTTATACCGCGATTCGTCAGACCAGATTACACGTTTCCAGTCATCTTGCGTCTAATGCCGGTGTGCCCGTGCCCAGACAAGGCGTACAGCCTTGTTTCGTCGGGTTAGCAATGATACCCGGGTGGGCCGACGGCTCCGGAGTCCCATGGAACACAAGGAACGTTGCTCTGTCCGAACGCTAATTCTACCACTGGCCCAAGCATTGAATTGCGTTGTGATTTGCGGCAATGTTGCACGCTGGACGGATGTTACGATACCTACCAGACGTCGCTGTGTACGACCGTCCAGGACTTTTTTCTACGGCCACAACTGTCTTGCACTATGGAATCCCCCTTGTCCCCCCTCCTGAGTTTGAGTAGTACAGGTAAACCCTTTAAGTATTTGACTGTATAAATCCAAATTTCATGGTAATTTCCGAGATGGAGTGACCCATCTCCCGTGCACCGACTATCATACTACGCTCGAAATCGCTTAAATCCTGATAAACTGCCATCTGAACTGCGAATGTACAGGGTGGTCGAAAAATCCCTTAGGGATTTCGATTGACAACTGCACAAAAACGAACAGATCTACAGCAATGTGGTTTCCGGCATTTAAAAGAGTAATTATTTAAATTTAATAATCTTACCTTAATACACGTTTACATGTGCGCATTTGGTGGCACGTAACACATCCAGTCGGTATTCAATTTCTTGCCATGTACGCTCCAACATGTCAGGATCTATTCTATCAAACACTGTTGTAATTGCGCTGTTTGAGCTCCTGAAGGCTGCTTAATCTTTCCAGGTAAACCATGTCCTTGATATAGCCCCAGAGGAAGAAGTCTAAAGGAGTGATATCCGGGGACCGGGACGTCCAAGGAATGGGACCATCTCTGCCAATCCATCTGTCGGGAAACTCACGGTTCAGGTATTCACGAACGTCAAGTCCCTAATGTGGGGGAGCGCCATCATGTTGCAGTATAACGTTTAATTGCAAATCCTATAGTTGAGGAACCGCAAAGTTCTGAAGCATGTCATTCATTTGCACTGTATGCTCGGAGAAGAAGAATGACCCAATTACACGATTATGCACAAGCCCACGCCAAACATTCACCTTTGGATTGTGCGCGACGTGCTCCCTGACTGAATGTGGGTTTTCACTACCCCATATACGAACGTTTTGAGTGTTGACTTTTCCGTTCACGTAAAAGGTTGCCTCATCCGAGAAAATTATACGGCGAAGGAAATTTTCATCAACTTCTAGCCGCTTCAATATATCCCGAAGGAATGCTAAGTGCTGAGGTCAATCGTTCGGTTTAATCTAGTGTAGGAGTTGCACTTTGTAAGCGATTAGAAGCACTCCGATCAATGTGGATCATGGAACATTCAGTTGTAAAGAGGCCCTTCTCCTGGACTTGCTAGGACTGTGACCGAAAACCTCCTGTATGCGCTGCACAGTTCATTCACTGACAGGGGGTATACCACTTCCTTGCCGGTCCAGGACGCTTCCAGTATCCAATAATTTCTTTTGCCACGCTCTGATACTGAAATCACTCGGTGGATCTTTCCCATAGGTCTGATGGTAATTTCTTTGTATCGTAATCACATACTTCGTCTCAAAAAACCAACGCACGCACATTGCTTTCTCCTACGGCGACGACATTTTTAGTTGTTTTCCAGTCGGTATTGGTATTTGCGAGCACATAACACCATCTATTGGAAAGACATTGCGTTAAAACTAGAATATTTACTCTTTCAAATGCCGCAAACCGCATTGCTATAGATCTGTTCGTTTTTTTGTACAGTTGCCAATCGAAACCCCTCGGGGACTTTTCGGCCACCCTGTACTACTTGAGCTTGCGGAGGTATCTGCCTCTATACTATATACGCCTTTTGCGGACGATACCACTTACCGCATGGGTGTGGTGTCATGTAATGGAAATGGTAGTGCCCTTCTCAGTTTTTTTGGCACCTCAGTGATCATAGTGGATAACGAGTAGTTCGCGGACCGTATGTTTTAAGCAATACCGATAGCCGTGAGGTTGGAAGACATTTGAAGACGTTATCCCCTCTAAGAAATAAAAAAAGACGTCATCAGGGTTTTATAAATTTATTATAAAAGCCATGCATTTGTGACTCAGATTCTCAAAACAAATCTGTAGTTAAATGAGAAGCACCGTCCTTTGATTTTTCTTTGCAACTGGACGAATTTCTTAGCTGTTTTTCTCTTTTTTGTTTATCTATAATTAAGAACATTTGCATCCCGGCCATAGTCTGCAACTTAATTTGCGAAATCGCGTCAGCTGTCTCCCTATTAATCGCTCGTGTCTTTCAGCTGGCGGTGTAAAATATCCATCCTAAAATAGCGGCGTTTAATTTTAAATGAAAGCCCACTTATCCGTCAGAAGTGGGTGAAGTCAAGCATTCTTGAAAGGTCTGCTTGTGCTATGGAGGTAACGTAATGCGTTTGTCAGCTTTCTACGTAGATGGATGTTCTTCAAACAACCTGTTGCTGTCGCTCTTCACTGAGGCCGGTGGCAAAATTTCGATCGAGTGAACACGCGTTAAATCGAAAATCCCGAGAGGTCGTTAGGTGGAGATGTGTTAGATGCATTCATATATCTCTCTCTCTCTCTCTCTCTCTCTCTCTCTACATTATAAATCTTCTGCCGTGAACAATTTAATTTAATTACAGTTGTGTGGGAAAACTACACCATACTACACCAGGATTCGCTCTAGAATTTGCAATTCAATGGTTCGGAATTAGTAATTTTTTTATGTGACTATAATCAAAGTTGTTGTTTCGCCGTCATGCATACATTCATGTCTTGTGTGCGTGAGAGGAGTGCAATGGGGAAATTATAATAAAGCGTAGGAGAGAGCAAATGAACGCGAATGTAAACAGCATGGCCAATACTTTCGAGGGCTGGTTGCTTCATTTTTCTTGGGTTTTTTTTTCGGGGGCTGTTGTTCTTTTACTTTCGGATTCACAAGTTCTCAGAAGGGCATGGGTCAGTTGCACTCACTCCAATCTCTGATCCTTATCTGATAGGTCAGTTGCACTCACTCCAGTCCCTGAACCTTATCTGATAGGTCAGTTGCACTCACTCCAGTCCCTGAACCTTATCTGATAGGTCAGTTGCACTCACTCCAGTCCCTGATCCTTATCTGATAGGTCAGTTGCACTCACTCCAGTCCCTGAACCTTATCTGATAGGTCAGTTGCACTCACTCCAGTCCCTGAACCTTATCTGATAGGTCAGTTGCACTCACTCCAGTCCCTGATCCTTATCTGATAGGTCAGTTGCACTCACTCCAGTCTCTGATCCTTATCTGATAGGTCAGCTGCACTCACTCCAATCTCTGATCCTTATCTGATAGGTCAGCTGCACTCACTCCAATCTCTGATCCTTATCTGATAGATCAGTTGCACTCACTCTAGTCTCTGATCCTTATCTGATAGATCAGTTGCACTCACTCCAGTCTCTGATCCTTATCTGATAGGTCGGTTGCACTCACTCCAATCTTTGATCCTTATCTGATAGATCAGTTGCACTCACTCCAATCTCTGATCCTTATCTGATAGGTCAGTTGCACTCACTCCAATCTCTGATCCTTATCTGATAGATTAGTTGCACTCACTCCAATCTCTAATCCTTATCTGATAGATCAGTTGCGCTCACTCCAATCTCTAATCATTATCTGATAGCTAGTTGCACTCAAAAAGGGAGAAAACAAAGCATTCGACTACACTCCCCCAGCCCTTGCTTACTAGAGGGGGAATATGAAAAACCGGTCGGTGGAACAGGGAGCCTCCAGTATAATATGCTATCTGCTGGGCAATGCTTCACCGACTCACTGAAAAACAATGGTATCATTGCATCATTCACCAAACAGCCATTATAGAGCTAACATGAAGTTTCTATACAGCGGAAAACGGGAGGAAATGATACATTCAGGACACAAATTATACACTGAGTGGCCACTTTATTATGACCACCCCCTCAGTACTTCGTTGTGCCCCTTTTTGCCTTTAATACTGCGTCGATTCTTCGTGGCATGGACTCCACGAGATGTTGATAGGTGGTTTGTGGAATCTGAGACCATGCTTGATGAATAGCACTTTCCAGGAGTGTGAGATTGCAGGGTCTTGGATCCAGCTGTCTGATGGCTCGTTCAACTTCATCCCACAAATTAACAATGGGGTTGAGATCTGGAGATTGTGGGAGCCACCTAAGCAAAGTAAACTCACCGGCATGTTCCTGAAACCAATCCTGTACAATACGAGCACTATGGCAGGAGGCATTATCTTGTTGAAAGTAGCCATCGCCATTGGGATAAACCATCCACATGACAGGATGCACTTGGTCCGCAACGATGTTTAGATATGATGTGCAAGTCAGACGTTGATCAACACGAATTGAAGGGCCCAAAGCATGCCAGGAAAACATTCCCCAAACCATAACGTTGCCTTCATCAGCTTGAGGGGTAGTAGCAATGCATTTGGGGTCCATGCTTTCGTGCTGTTTCCGCCAAATTCTCACTCGGCCATCGGCATGGTGCAACTGAACCGTGATTCATCGGACCACATAATTTGTTTCCAATTATCGACTGTCCAATCCTTGTGCTCCTGTGCGAAATGGAGACGTTTTCTCTTGTTAACTGTAGACAACAAAGGTGTTCGAACATGGGCTGCCATACCCCATCCGATGCAGTGTACGGAGAACAGTGCGTGCAGAGATCATTTGAGGGGATCCTTGATTAAGATGGTCTCTAATTTGCTGCACTGTTGCCCTTCTGTTGTCTGTTACCAGTCTGGACACTCTCCGTTCCACCCGAGCAGTCACTAGTCGATGACGATCACACGTTGCACGTAGAGACCCAGTTTTTTGGCTGACAGTCCAGTCTTTAAACACATTAACAACAGCTGCTCTGGAACATTTCACGAATGCGGCGGTTTCGGTGATACTCGCTCCATGGCTCAGAGCTCCTACAATCATCTCACGTTGAAAGTCCGTGAAATCGCATTTTTTACCCATCTCGTACCCCAAAAATCACTTCTACTACTGTTGCAAGAACTTAGCTTTCCCTTTTTATACTAGCCTCGCCCACTGGCGGCAACAGCGTGCAGCCATAGCTCATTTGCTTAAAACTGTCAGGTGGTCATAATAAAGTGGCCGCTAAGTGTATAAAGATCGAGAAGGAGGAACATATGTAAGTGACGTTGCACAGTAGATGCTTGGTAATCCCGTACGTAGACATCAGTGCTTCGCTTATTTTACAATCTGATTTCTGCCACAACCACGACCCGCCGAAACTGCTATCCCATCAAATCATATCAAAATAAAAAAAAATTAAAACAATGAAAATGAGAAACAAAACAGAAAAATTCCTTTGGAGGGGCATTCCCTGGGTAACACTAATAGACTGTCGACTTTACGAAATACAAGCTCATATATACACATACACAAGAGAAATTAATTTCATACGTACATATACACTACTGCTTGTGAAAATTGCAACACAATGACGGACTGCTCGTATTAGTTTGAAAGTTACAGAACATGTACAACAGGTTGGAACATGCAAATGATGTCAATGGTTTCGAAACGGCGCCCTCTGGACTGTACGGTCTTGGGTATAAAGAGCTGGTTCAAACGAGATGACGTTACAATCAGTGAAAAGACGAAACTGAGTCGAAAGGGTGTTTCTTGTGTCTCACTATGCCCCGTCGCCGAAGAAGGTCGCATTATGAACATCTGACTGACTTTAAGCGAGGAAGGGTCTTCGGGATGAGAGAAGCTGGATTTTCCTACAGCGAAATGGCCACTCTTACGAAATGAAAAGCCAGTACATTGATGCGAACATCGTGTCAGTGAACAGATGAGCCTCAGACGCATAGAAATCCGTGAAATGGCCTGCAAAATCGCACAACTGACCGGGATGACAGAAACCTCTGTCGCATGACAGTGACCGGTCGCACGGCGACCTCCACTGCGTTAGACTGTCACTGGTCAGGCTTTGTCCTCCAGCACAGTTTGACGTCGTCTGATTAACAGAGGACTGGTTGCTAGCAGGCCGTTGCTGCGCATTCCTTTGACCTTCAACCCGAGATACCTCAGACATTGGCCCGCTGATTGCCAACAGATCGTGTTTTCTGACGAGTCACGATTCAACTTGATGCACCATAATGGTCGCACACGTGTTCGATGCCATCGCGGTGAACGGCACCTTGCAGCGTGCATTTTGCACCTCATACTGGTCCATCGCCAAGCTTCATGGTTCGGGGCACCATTGAGGTCAATTTGTGATCTCGCATGGTATGAATTGGGGGGAACCCTCGACAGCCAGCGATACATCAGGGATGCAATTCAAATATCTGCGTTCTTTATAAGGTTCGTCGCCATTCTCATAAATATTCTACCAGGTAATCAGTCAAGAAGATTAGTGTTAATAACCCCCCTAAATGACCACTTTGAATTACAAAGCTAAGGGGGAATGCGTGGCTTTTGGGATGACAGGGGTGTCATTCTCCCTGATTTTCTGGAACGTGGCCGTACCGTGACCAGCGAGCGGTACATTGAGACACTCAGGAAGCTTAGAGAAGCCATTAGGAGGAAGAGACCAAACGAGAATCTGAAAAGGATCCATGTTCACCATGACAATCCGAGACCACACACATCTTTGGCAACAAATCAGGCGATCAGCAAATTAGGCTGGCCGGTGGCCTCCCATCCAACCTACATCCCATATCTGGTGCCCCCCGACTTCCACCCCTTCGGTTCAATGAAGGACAGTCTCCGGGGACAACGATTTGATGACACAGACGAGGTGAAAGTGGCTGTGAAGAAGCGGGTACAACAGTCCACGCCTGAATTTTTTTTTAAAGAGAATCGAGAGTTGGTTTCAACGATGGAGCAAATGCATCGCTTGTGATGGAGACTATGTTGAGTAGGACCTTTGTATGGAGAAAGAGTTACTCTACCAATATGTGCAATTTGAATCACCTCTGCCAGTTAATAAAAAAGTTATGTCCACTTTTGCATTACTTTTGGTACAACCCTCGTAAAATACTTAATTTATTGTACAGATGATTGTACGATGTCTTGAATCAATCTGTTGTTCAAATTGTTGAAGTTTTCTATTATTCAGTTTGCAGTTTGATGTCTACTTCCTTGAAGAAGCAATGTGGTTAATGTGCGAAAGCTTAGAAACTCTGATTTCTATTCTACGCCAAGAAATTCGGATTGCTAGTATAGTTATACTATTTTGAGTATGATGTTGTGTATTCTGAAAAGCCCAATAACGACATCGGAAACATCTTGCGTTTCCCAGCAGTTAAACATTCAAGGTTTTTCATCCACAGCGGATCTATACAACCTTGAATTCTTCTTTCCCAGAGCACAGTTATCTGCTGCTCCGGCTCAGGGGTAATTGATCATGCGCAGTTAAGCACTTCGATGGAAGCTAGGCGGGCTTTGGTACAAAAGCATCGGAGTACACTTCCACGGTGCCCGTTCTCGTTTTATTGCCAGAAAAAAAAACGCAATCGTTCTCTGTGTGTTGTCTTGCGTTAGTTACTTTTTTGCCGTTCTTCTATTTCTTCGATGGAACGGTGTCAGTGATGCCTTAATATCCTTATATTAATAATGAAACATGATAAGCTGAATGTTTTTGAAGATGTGAACCCGTTTTTTTGGTTTTTTTGGTGTGTAAATATGACTGGATGGTAATTACTTCAGAATAATATCCGAAAACTTGAAATTTTCGTGGTCTGGAGCGAGAATCGAACTCGAACCCGCGTCTCCCGAAATTCACGAGCTTTTTTTATTTTTTTTTTTTGGCTTCTTGAATAACAGTATTGTTGATTATTTGCTGAAACATCCGTTCTCCTCGCATGCGTTGGAACAGAAATTGGAAATTAAAACACGTGTACACTTACACAGTAAAAAAATTTCTGAAATTCACGAGCTGATTTCTTTCGTGAATGAACGAAGCATATTTATGATTCAACCTTTTCCGTAAAATGACGGAAAAATTCTGAATTTCACGGATTTTTCGTACTCCAGAACAATTTTGAATTTTCAGAAACCTTTCCGGTATCCCTTTCTTATATTGACGGTAAATTACGTTTTCAAGATGTGTTAAAGATGCGGAAAATTCCAAATTTTGAGACGGTTTTCCGCAATTCCTTTCTTATAATAAAGAAAAAATTCCGTTCTCACTTTTCCGTATCCATACGACGAAATATTAGGAGAGATTCACGGGAATACTTCGGGGTTTGATTGACTGTTAAATTTCAATCAAAGTAGTCTGTCAAAGTATTTGATTTTGAAGTTGTGTAGCGAGATTGGATATTGTGGGTAGTATTCCGCGTGAATTTTAGTTACTGCAGCACAGGATATTTTTTCTATTCCCCATTTTGTGCACCAGCTATTGTATATTGTCTTAACGTAAGAAACCGGCAGGGGTGTATATTCGAGGCTAGCTAGGCTAGTTGCGAAGCACAGAGAATGCACAAATAAAAGTCAATTATCAACGGCATTAAGACATGTCGATACTTTCGGTGCGAAAAAAAACATGAGCAGATTCGTTTCTTTCGATTAAGAGAATTAGTCTGGCGAGCGATGACCAACGGTATAACGCAAGCAGGTCTTCCAAAGTCTTCGCTGTTCTGATTCGAAGAACTTCGATACAATCGCCTGCTAGCGTTTCCATGACAACATGAATGAGCTTATGGAGGGGAATGGACCATTGCTTTGCGCAACGGTTCTCTCAGAAAAGAGAAGACTTCGACTAGCCCAGTCACTGGCATGGTTTCGCATGCAACAGCGCGTGTTCCACGAGAGTTGTTTCAGTTTGTGTGAAGTGTCAATGAATTAAAATCAGCGCTATTATATCTTAAATTCCTGGATTCGTTGGATTCGAACTGTTTTGATAAATTTTGTGAAAGCTTCCCTGAACATCTACAGTCAGAACATAAAGTACTCTATGCTTCAAGTTTTGATAGAGCTCGACTAAAAAATTAACTGAAGGTGTTTTATTCCCTTGATGAATACAAAAAAAAAGCAGTAAGAGACATTACTTGTTACATAAAATTTGAATAAATTAGACATAGTGTTTAGTGAGGTGTACAAATTAGCAGATCTAATATTGAACTGTTCATCAACAACTGCAACTGCCGAAAGAAGTTTTTCCGTATTAAAAAGAATGAAGATATATCTTAGAGGCACACAAGGACATGTACATTTCAGCAACTTGGATGGTTTGTCAATAGAGAGAAAAACATTATTTTTAAATATGAAAAAGTACTCGGAAGAAACGTTTTTGTGAAAACACTCGAGTTCACACAAAAGGAAAGAAGAACGGAGTTCATGTACAAATAAAGTATTCAGAAGAATGGAGTTCATGTACGAATAAGTGTTCAAATCCTTATCCTCATAATTATTTGGTATCATGTTAGCAATAGCATGTACCTAAAATTTAGAAAAGAAAAGTTACTTCTGTTATTTAACAATAAAAAATTAAACTTCGCAATTAAAAAGAACAGTACTGGGGGGGGGGGAGATAGCCCAGTACTTAATTTATTGTACAGGTGATTGTACGATGTCTATGTATCAGTCTGTGAAGTCCTTAGGACAAAGCTATATAGGTATCAAGAGTAAATTTTGTATTTAAAAGTTTTGTAAAATAAAACAGTCCATTGTACTTTCTCTTAAAGATAATTGAAAGTTATTTTCAGTTGAAAAGAAGATTTTAAACTCCATGTCATTGTGTTGCTTCGAAAAATCACAATGAAAAAAATGCCTAATTTGTAACAAGACTTCCTACAGAAAGAATAAAATTATTGCAAACGCATTAAAAACAAGTTAGTAAAATCATGCAATGCATTGATTATGATACGCTTTCCAACATACCAGAAATCAATACTCAAGTTATTACTCAAATCATGAGGATAATGGCTGTGGAATAGATCTCGCTGCTGTGCCCTGACCTTTGACCCCATTTCAATGATATTCAACAGAACCGGTTCAGTATACCTCCGGAACAACATGATGAAGTTTTGTCGCAATATAAGCATTTTTACGTAAGTTATGACGCATAAGAGCAATGGAATGGATCTCGCTCCTATGTCCCGGCCTTTGACCCCATTTCGATGATATTTAACAGAATTGTTTCAGTGTACCTCTGGAACAACATACTAAATTTTTGTCGCAATACAAGCATTTTTAGTCAAGTTATGAGGATAATGGCTGCGGAATAAATCTCTCTCCTGTGCCCTGACCTTTGACACCATTTCGATGATATTCAACAGAACTGGTTCTGTATACCTCCGGAACAATATGATAACGTTTTGTTGCAATCGAAGCATTTTCACGTAAGTTATGACGCATAAGGGCGATGGAATGGATCCAGCTCCTATGTCCTGATCTTTGACCCCATTTCGTCCATTTTCAATAGGGTTTGTCCCCTACCACATACTAAAATTTCATCGAAATCGAACCATTTTTACTGGAGTTATCGTGTGGACAGGCAGACAGAAGGACAAAGCTGGACCAAATACGCTTTCCAACCGTAGGTTGGAAAGCGTAAAAAAGAACAAGCTCCAATGGAAAATAAAATAACTAAAATCATTCGTCTCAATGAAAAAAAAAAAATCATCATCGTCCAAATAGTTTTACCTTGAAAGTGAGTCTGATCCCTGTGACTTTCTGGGTCAGTAGTTCAGATGAGCGGCTTCAACCCAAACGACCGTTCCCCACGAACGACCGACGCGAAGGGGTTCTCGCGTGTAAGGATTGAATGAAATATTCAGCGTGTTGGGTTTTGCGAACAAAAACTTGAAACGAACTTTTCTGAAATAAGCGGAATTATTGAGTACGAAAAATCAGTGAAAATACGGAAATAAAAAAATGCGGGCATTTTTTAAAATGGAAATTTCGTTAAAAGACGGACATCCACTGGCAACATTGCTGCACGTTATTTTCAGAAACTTTCAGTCAATTCACAACACTTATTTTTTAAAGTGCACCCCAGATCTTAAATTACAGCAAAAATAAAAAAAATAAAAATAGTAAGCCGATCAGGAAATTCACTTCCGAAACATGAAGGAATATCCGTTGTGACATAAAAATTCTCCACTTTGCCTCCTCATGACATTTTGCTGAAAACATTCAGGACCATGGCGTGTCCTCTATAAACAAAAATAATGTACTGTTTTTGGCTGTACTTGGTAGAGCAAACATAAGACCGCAACTATTTCTACTGATAGGTACCAAATTCAAAACTGAAACGAAATAATTAAAAAACAGTAGACTTAAGTTGTCACGCCTTACATTGAAATGTCTAAAGTCATGGGATACGTACCTAGTATCTTTGTAGGACCTCCTCCAGCCCGGCGAAGTGCAGCAACTTGACGTGATATCGATTCCACAAGTGGCCTGAAGACTTCTGGAGAAATGCTGATCCATGCCGTCTGAACAGCCTCCCACAGCTCCCTAATATTTGTAGATGCATGATCTTGGGTGCGAATGGACCTTTCGACCACGTCCCATAAGTGCTCAATTAGGTTCATGTCGGGCGAACGTGGTGGCCGCACCATCCGTCGAAACTGTCCAGAATGATCCTCGAACTAATTTTGGACAACTTGGTCCCGATGACATGATGCATTGTCCGCTTGGAAAATCTCGTCGTTGTTGGGGTACATGCAGTCCATGAAAGGCTGCAAATGGTCACCTAACAGAGCAGCACAGCGAATACCGGTTAATGAAGTGTTTACGAGGACCAGAGGACACAAACCGTGCCACGGTAAGACGTCCCACACATGTATGGAACCACCACAGCTTGCACAATGCTTTGTTGACAGCTTGGGTCCATGGCCATGGAGTCTGCGCCTCACCAGAACCCTACCATCAGCTCGCAACAACTGGTAGCTTGACTCATCGGGCCACGCCACATGTTGCCAGTCTTCCAGGGTCCAATTACCGTGTTCACACAATGCCTTGTTGACAGCTTGGGTCCATGACCTCATGGGGTCTGCGCCACACCCGAACCCTACCATCAGCTCGTAACAACTGGTAGCGTGACTCATCGGACCAAGCCACATGTTGCTAGTCTTCCAGGGTCCAATTACCGTGTTCACAAAATGCCTAGTTGACAGCTTGGGTCCATGATCTCATAGGGTCTTCGCCACACTCGAACCCTACCATCAGCTCGTAACAACTGCTAGCGTGACTCATCGGACCACGCCACATGTTGCCAGTCTTCCAGGGTCCAATTACCGTGTTCATACAATGCCTTGTTGACAGCTTGGGTCAATGACCTCATGGGGTCTGCGCCACACCCGAACCTTACCATCAGCTCGTAACAACTGGTAACTTTACTCATCGGACCTCGCCACATGTTGCCAGTCTTCCAGGGTCCAATTACCGTGTTCACACAATGCCTAGTTGACAGCTTGGGTCCATGGCCTCGTGGGGTTTGCGGCACGCCAGAACCCTACCATCAGCTCGTAACAACTGGTAGCGTGACTCATCGGACCAAGCCACATGTTGCCAGTTTTCCAGGGTCCAATTACCGTGTTCACACAATGCCTTGTTGACAGCTTGGGTCCATGACCTCATGGGGTCTGCGCTACACTAGAACCCTACCATCAGCTCGCAACAACTGGTAGCGTGACTCATCGGACCAAGCCACATGTTGCCAGTCTTCCAGGGTCCAATAACCATGTTCACGAGCCCAGGTGACGCGCTGTGCCCGATGTCGTGGTGTTAACAGAGGCACTCTGGTGGGTATTCTGCTCCCATTCCCCATGGACGGTAAATTACGATACACTGTCCTGATGGATATGTCTCTGGTACGTTCTGCATTGAATGTGGATGTTATTTAAGCCAGTCACTTGTCTGTTAGCATGGGCAATCCTGATCAAACGCCGTTAGTCACGGTCATTCAGCACCCGTGGTCGGCCACTACGCTGTCCACGGTGGATGGTAATGTCTGCTATGTGGTATTCTCGGTACACACGTGGCACCGTTGATCGAGGAATGTTGAATGTTCGCACAACTTCGGAAATTGAATGTTCCATTCGTCTAGCTCCCACTACCATGCCTCGTTCAAACTCCGCTAATTCACGTCGGCTTGTCATAATCCTACTGGTGACTGTTCAACCTGACTCACGAGATTACACCTCGCAACTGATAAAAATCGTGGTGTTCGTGGAAGCGTTTATAGTACGGCAGCCAGTAAAAATATTGCCTACTGCTATCCTAAGATTTTTGGCACTTCAGTTTATAATCTGTATTCGTTTTTGTGCCCCGTTTGAACTTGCTTTGCGAGAACATGATGAATCGGACTGGGCGTCCAATCATGGATTTTGTTTTGTTTGGTATCTTGTATCTTGAGATACTTTTAACACCACTGTGTGAAGCACATAAAAACATTAATATATCAGTTTTTGTTACGTGTGCTCTACCTGCTTACTGAACCACGAAACGTCACTAGGCATGGATAATGCGTTTGTGTTACGGCCATGGCTCTCTCCCTTTCCTGGTTGCTCTAAATTAAGGACAGGTGACTGCTTTTAGTCTACTGAGTTATTCACGGTAGTCGTTAGCTTCCCTCCCCCTCCTTCAAGACAACGAAAAATGGCTCAGCTGCACTTCACAGCTGTAAGTAGTCGGATGCTGTCACTGGCCGGAAATGCAGCGAGAAGCTGAAGTGCACTATCGCTGGTTAATTCCCTTTTTCTTTTTCTTGTTGTTTGTGTTTGCTAGAGCCAAGTTCGGGCTCAATTTTCGGAGCCCGTGCCCGCCGTATATCAGCCCTAGCCCATCGGAGCCCAAATGTTATGTTGCAAGATAGAGCCCGGGCCCGAACGAGCACGAAAACTGGCTAACCTGTTCCATCATTAATAAAAAGCATCTCCTTTTCTACACTTCCACTCCTGCAATTATCCAATGCATGGGGAGTGGGGATAGAGACCTCTATCTACAATTTTATAATGTAACTGTACCATTTTCTTTGACCGTTCTTTTCCACCTGAAGTGCTTTGGGAGGCCGGACATCCAAAATGATCGGGCGGTGCTACAATTGTACATTGCTCAAGTAATGCTAATATTATCGCGCCATAATGCGCTGCAATATGTACATTACTAAATGGAATTAGCAGGGAGATACTGCGTGTAGATAGGGGTACATTATCGTCGGCATGCTAACAACTGTTCAATATCTATAGTTCTTGAAAAACCTTTTCCTTCTCTGCAGAAGCACACTAATGCGCGCCCTATGTCATTTTCTACCCAAACCTGGAATAAATAGCATCGCAAATGCCCGCTCCCCGACCAGAACCAGTTCGCAAAAATTCCCTTTATTAACTATAAAGTGTCTCATTTGATAAATCATAAAAAATCACATTTATATATAAGAAAAATTATCTCGCTCTCCCACTTGTGACATGCCTGCCCCGCAGGACGCACACGACATAAAGGCAGATAGCAGCGACAACGAACGTCTGCGTAGCTCAGTTGGTAGAGCGAATTCTTCCGGAATAAGTGGACTCGGGTTCGATTCCCGGCGTGAACCAAAAATGACGGAGAAATTTACTTCGTTATACACTCTCTAAGAGCCCGAGCCCGAGCCCACCTGAGCCCGAATCACAGTAAACATTTTACAGCCCGAGGCCTGATTCCGGCCTGGGCCCTGCCCGTCTCATCTCTGGTGTTTGCACGTTTAACGACCACCATGAACAACTCAATGGGCTATAAGCAGTCGCCCGACCCTAATTTAGGGCCACTGGTTCCAGGGAAGGGTGAGAGCCAGTGCCTTAAGACAAACGCAATATCCATGCCTCACGGGATTCGAACCCGGATCCATCTCTAACGAACAGTCAGAATCCAGAGCTTAGACCGGGGTGGACAGGAGGCCAGTTCATTTTGATTAACGGTACTCAGTCTGGTCGCATGAGCGCCCATATAGAGGGGGCAAGAGGAGGTATTTGCCTTCCATTGGATCATGCCCTTTGTATTCTTGGAAGGTACTACACAGATTTACGAAATAACACTAATTATGATTGCTCATTATTTTGTGGTACTTCTGGACACGTGTGTATGTCTTAAAAATAGAAAAAAGGTTGAGAATTTCCGTTAGAAAAAGCAGAAATGTACAAGAGAAAGTAATAATGAAATTTTCCATGCATGTTGGAGGAAAACGTAGGTACATACAGTATATGGAAAAGTGTGAAAGGCGAAAAAATGAAAAATATATCATCTTGTACAGAAGCTGCCCACTGCTGGAGCTTTCGAAATTTTTTCCAGAAATTTGTACTCAATGCATTTTTTTCTTTCTTGACGACCAGTGGAGTGATTTCTGGCGTTTCATGTATCATGCGCCTCAAGTGTCCGAAAGGATTAAAAAAGCGACGAAGAAATTTCCTTATTGTAACAACAATCTGTCTAATTTCATTTAAGCATCACGCTTATGTAGTTTTTGGATAATCTGGTTCCCAATTAAATTGATGTGTTGAGAATGGGGTAAAAACTGTTACATAACTGAAAGATATAATGGAAATTTGCATGTGATGTATGCACATTTATTCATAGTTACACTGAGAAAAAAAGTTTGAAACAACAAAATAGTTTTGTTGAGCTGTTTTGTCGATTTATTTTGTTGCTTTAGCCAAACTCCATCGGAATTGTTTTGTTGGCAACACAAAATTATTTCATTGGCTATATTTTGTTAATTCAACTAAACATTTTATCACGATAACAATACATATTGTTGGATCAAAAAGATTCCCAAAAAATCGACCTAAGCGTTTTGTTAAATGAACAAAACGTTTTGTCAAATGAACAAAATGTTTTGTCATGATAACAATAAATTTCGTTGAATCAACAATAATTTTCAGCAAAATACATTTGTAAATTCAACAAACATTTTTGTTGACTGCATATCTACAAAATGTTTTGGTTGATTCAACAATTTTTTTTTTTTTTTTTTTTTTTTTTGCTGAATTAACAAAACGTTTTTCTCAGAGTATAATTTCTTTTTGCCCCTCCTGAAAACTAAGCTATGGGCGCCCATGTTTAGTTGTGCTATCACACGGAAAATTAAGAGGCCTGATTTATAGACCGAATTTAAAGGGGCATGAAGTCTCCTCGGTGGCGAAGTGGTCTAAGCGCTGGCTTCTGACCATTCGTCCGAGATGGGTCCTGGTTCGAATCCCGTTGAGATGTGGATGTTGTGTTTGTCATACGGCACTGACTTTCCCTCTTCCCTGAAACCAGAGGCCCTAAATTAGGGATGGGCAACTGCTTCGAGTTGCTCACGGAGGTCGTTAACTCCCCTCCCCCTTCCAAACCAAAAAAAGAACTGGTCTGACTGATTTAATACCTAACACGCAGCGGTCACGTGACGTCTTACATGTTAAATTTCGCCATTTATGTATCCAGCGCTGGTATACCTAATAAACTGAGAAATAAGAGATTGGCTTCTGACCATTTGTGCGAGATATGTCCGGGATCGAATCCCGGTGAGAGGCATGGATGTTGTGTTTGCCTTACGGCACTGACTGTCTCTCTCTCTTCTCTGGAGTCAGTGGCTCTGAATTAGGGACATGCGACTGCTTATAGCCCATTGAGTTGGGGGGGTCGTTAATCCCACAATCAAAAAAATAAATAAATAAACTGACATCTCAGTATACGGAGTGTTTCACGAAAAGTGCCAGAAAGCAAATAGGAACCTAACGGTTGGTCGTAGCAGTAAAGTGAAAAATGCAAAATACGCGGCAAACATAGGATAATTCAGCTATGATAGTTGCACCCCGGAATGCATAATTTTGGGAAAATACGAAAATTAAATATTTATACGGCTCTTCACGGAAACCACAGTCAATTAGTAAAAAAATGCGCCGCGCCGAATCAGGGGGAAGAAATTTACCCGGACGCTTTAGAGGAATATATCGCCGAGATATCGATAGTTGAAATTCTGGACGCATGCCAGCTTACCTGCAGTGAACATGTGCAGCGTCAAAGGTCTGCGAATGGTACATAAGGGGGGGGGGGGGGATCTATCTGCAAATCCATTTGAAAAACGACAACCGACATGTTGTCTGTCTCACAATCACATCGAACGCCTCTAATGTCTGAACACACAACATGTCGGTTGTCCTTATGGATTTGCAGATGTATCTCATAAGCAGTGTTCGCGGACGATAGCGCTGCACATTTACATACACTCACGGACAATAAAATTTGCTCACCAAGAAGGAAGCATCGGATTGAACTGAAATTTTATGGACGTAATGATGAATGATACACATGATGGCAAAAACAGAGCTGCAGGACAATTACAGACGGATCTGTGGCACGCAGTCCGGTCATCTTCAATAGCGCGTCGTACCGGCCCGTGCGGCGATACATGCTGCACGGTCCGGCTTGGAGGCAAACAGACGCCTGATGTTGTCCTGCGGCAGACTGGCCCACACGTGTTGGACGGTGTGCTACAAATCCCGGATAGTGCGGCACGGCGGCAGCCGGCGTTTCAAATGGTCCCCCACATGCTCAATAGGGGACATGTCCGGGGAGCGAGCAGGCCATGGAAGTGTTTGGCATGACGTAGGAAGTCCTGGGCAACCCGAGTCGTGTGTGGGCGGGCATTATTCTGCTGGCATAGCGCACCTGGAATTCCGGCAAGGAATGAGAGCACATGGGGCCATAGGATCTCATACACATACCGCTGGCCAGTCAATGATCGACGTACCACTACTAGAGCTGATCGGCTATCGTAGGCAATGGCACCCCAGATCATACTGGGGGAGGTGTGGCGCTCCATAGCTAGGTTGGGATTGTGCCGTTGACCCGGGGACTTCCACACCCGGACACGATGATTACCTGTCCCCAAAACGAAGCGGCACTCATCGCTGAACATCACACGTCACCAGTCTGGGGCGTTTTATGTTACTCTGGCTAGTCACCACCGCACACGGAGCCGGCAATGTTCTAGTGTTAATGGCAGCACACGCAAGGGGCTCTGGAATCGCAGATTCGCTTCCACGAGGCGTCGGTTCGTGGGCACACAGGGGGGCGCTACATCTGCCTGTATAGTGGACCGGGTCCCCGTGGGATCTGTTCGTGGTTGGCGCACGATCCATCGATCCTCTCTACTGGTTGCCCTCCTGGTCCGTCCGGAGCCACTCCGCCATGTGGCAAGGTCGTCACATGTTTACTGCTCCCAACACAGTCGGACGGTATGGTCAGAACGATGCTCCCAACACAGTTGGACGGTATGGTCAGAACGATCCACGTGGCGGGCTATACGGCGAGCCGATAACCCTGCGATTTTCAGCCCACTGATTAGTCCTCTCTCAAAGTCCGTAAGTTGCGTAAATCGACGTCTCTGACGTCTACCCGGCATTTTTGTCACTCTGTACTCTTGCTCGAGTCGGCCGGTGCTTTTCACTTTCATGGGGCATCGACTACACGCCTGTTTATACGGCTGTCGGTTCGTCCTGAGCACTCGCACGAAACTTGGGTCATAGCTCTTTGCAAAGTTTCGCGGTTATAGCATGTTTTCTTTTAAGTGCGCAAATTTCATTGTCCCGTGAGTGTATTTCATAGACGTTAGCGCTGCACATTCGTTGCAGGTAAGCTGGCACACGTCCAGAATATAAATTATCGATATCTCGTCAAGATATCCCTCTAAAGCATTCCGGTAAATTTCCTTCTTCCTAATTCGGCGCGGTGCATTTTGTACTAATTGACTTTGGTTTCCGTAGGGGCCGTATAGATATTTAATTTTCGTATTTTCCCGTAATTGTCCATTCCGGGCAGAGATGGAAACGGGTTACAGGTCACCGGGTCAAAGCGTCACTGGGTCGACAATTTCTTGCGGGTCAAACTGGTCGGGTAAAGGTGCTCCTGATCGGATTTTATTTCCATTTTATTTTTGAATGGAAGAAAAAATATTTCAAAGAACCCTTCAAAGCTGCAGAGTATGATCCAGGAACTTGCTGAGAAGGGTAAAGAAATGGGATTAAAAATGAACAAGACAAAACTGATGAACAATGCTTTTACAATGAATAAATATTTATCAATTCATGGGGAAAAGCTGGAAATAACCAATTCCTATATTTACCTTGGGTGGGCAGCAGATAGGAAACGAGGGTCACATTGATGAAGAAATTAATTGGCGTATAGAACTTGGTTGGAGATCTTTTGGAAGAAACAGTACAATTTTTTAAGAGTAACATGTCTTAAAAGAAAAGTGTTTCATCAATGCATTTTTCTTTAGGTGTGGAGCAGAGACGTGGACCTCAACTGAAAAAGACATCCAAATTCTGCAGACAATTGAAAGAAGCATAGAGAGATGCATGCTTGGTGTAACCAAGGAAGATAAAAAGAGGAACTCTTTGATAAGGAAAATGACAAGAGGGGAAGACATCATTATCAGAGTAAAATCTATGAAATGGCAATGGACTGGACATATTGCCAAGAGAACGGACCACCGATGAACAACCGAAATTTTAGACTGGATTCCAAGTGACAGGAAAAGACCCAAAAGAAGACCACGTGGGAGATGGGTGGATAGAGGAGACAGGCCCAAAAAAGTCCGCTGTGGAAGATATAACGAAGTAAATTTCTCCGTCATTTTTATCCGCGCCAGGATTCGAACCCAGGTCCACTCATTCCGGAATAAGTTGCTCTACCAATTGAGCTACGCGGACATTTTATTCTGATTCCTAACTGCCTTTAAGTCGTGTGCGTCCTGCCGGCAGGTACGTCACATCTCCTGGTACGTTACATCATCTCCCCCTTATTTTTCTTTTTTCAAAGTGCTGCTCATATTTTTCCTATCTCGCGGTGTGGAAATAACATCACACCAATGCGAGATTTTGAACGGTCGGGTCATCCGGATAGTTCGGGCGCCATTATAACGAAGTGAATTTCTCCGTCATTTTTATCCGCGCCGGGGTTCGAACCCGGGTCCACTTATTCCGAAATAAGTTGCTCTACCAATTAAGCTACGCGGACATGTATTCTGATTGCTATCTGCCTTTAAGTCGTGTGCGTCCTGCCGGCAGGTACGTCACATCTCCTGGTACGTTACAAAGAAACTTGGGGAAAGCGTCACCCAGTAGTGGATTTATAATGATTTACAATAATGGGGATGATGATATACTGTATATTCGAATTTGTAGCTCAAAGAAATTTGTCTGGGTCAGGTTCGGGTCAGGTCCAATTATGTAACGGTCGTATCCGGGTCCAAAATTTTTGACCCGTTTTCAACTCTGATTTGGAGTGGTGGTATAAATATCATAGTTGAATTGTCCTCTGCTGCGTATTTTGCATTTTTCACTTTACTGCTACCACCAACCGTTACTTTCCTATTCCTCTCGAATGCTCTTCGTGAAACATCGCGTTATCTTTGTAATTCACTGTGGAAGTATTTCAGGTTGCTGTTGTATATTTTTCGTATCACCTTCATGCACATGATTATTTGCGAATTTCTCGTAAAAGAGTCATATGAAAACACAATGGGGAGACCGTTGATTTTCATCTTATGTTCCTTAACTCCAGAGTTGCTACCTTGCTGTTTTTTTATACTGGGTGTGTGCATAAGTTCTACCCGTTTTGGTAGGCTACAAAGAAAGGAGGAAAACAGAACAAATAACGTACCTAAGCTTTCACATAACTGCAATAATTCTGTATGACCTCTTGCTATCTGTCTATGAATAGGTGAAACCCACGCCGGAAAAACTCCTATGTTTTAGAGTCATAAAAGTCATGCAATGCTGTTTTTACTTCGTCCACATCATCGAAGGTTTGGAGAGCGAAGGCGTCCTGTAACGATCGAAAAAGGTGGTAGTCCGTAGGTGCCAGATCAGGGGAATACACCGGGTGAGGTAACACTTCCCAACTAAAGTCCAATAATTTTTGCCGAGTGATTAAAGCAGCATGGTGTCTGGCGTTATCATCATGAAGGATCACTATAACGAAGTTAATTTCTCCGTCATTTTTGTCCACGCCGGGGCTCGAACCCGGGTCCCCTCATTCCGGAATAAGTCACTCTACCAATTGAGCTACGCGGATGTTAGTTCTGACTGCTATCTGCCTTTATGTCGTGTGCGTCCTGCCGGGCAGGCACGTCACATCTCCCCCCCCGAAAGAGGGCCGGGGACATGGCCCACGGGTCAGCCGTGACCATGAGTCGTTGCAGGCAGCCATCCGCTGTAGAACGTGCACTTGAGAACTCCCAGTCAATTTGGTGTGTGGATTGCAACATCACATATTTATTTTTTGAAGCACTGGATAAGGGATTCTCTGATTTTTCCTATCTCGCGGTGTGGAAAGAAAATCACACCATTGCGAGGTTTTGAACGGCCGGGTCATCCGGAAAGTTCGGACGCCATTATAACGAAGTAAATTTCTCCGTCATTTTTGTCCACGCCGGGGCTCGAACCCGGGTCCCCTCATTCCGGAATAAGTCACTCTACCAATTGAGCTACGCGGATGTTCGTTCTCACTGCTATCTGCCTTTATGTCGTGTGCTTCCTGCTGGGCAAGCACGTTACATCACGCCTTTGCGATTGACGAGTACTGGCCACTTCGATGTCAGTTGTTCTCGCCATCTGTCCAACTGTTGGCAGTAGAGGTCAGCATTTATCGTTGGGTTAGGTGCCAACACCTCCCAGTGGATTATTCCCTGGACATCCCACCAATCACTCAACGAAACATTTTTGGGATGCAGTCCTCCTTTTGAGGTTGATGGAGCAGGCTCCGCACCTTGGCACACAGCCTTTCGACGCTTTACATTACGGTACAGTACCCATTTGTCATCACCCGTTGCAATTCGTCCCCAAAACGGGATCATTTCTGTGACGAGAAATCAAAGAAACACAGCTACGCTTTCTCTCATCTCGTTGCTTTACAGAAAGCTGGTTTGGAACCCAGTTATCGAACTTAGTGATGAGCCCAACCAAGCGTATGCATCTGTTGTTCTGTAAACCGACAACGTTTCCGCTAATTCCTGAATGGTTGGATGTAGGTTATTTGTTATGGCGTGGTCCATATCCTCGTCAGAAACCACGGATGGACCTCCAGGACGTGGTTGATCTTTACAGCTTCTGTCTCAGTACCGGAATTTCTGAAACCAACGGCGACATGTGCTATCATCAACTGCATCCTCCCCATACACATGACAGATGTTGCGGCAAGCCACGGCTGCATTACTGTCTTTATGGAGCTCGTACAGTAAACAATGTCTAATGTGCTCTTTATCGCATGCCGTGTTACACCGTCCGTAATTTCCGTTACGAATGACTTACTCGGACAAACCTAGTGTCTCTGTATGCTCTACTGCTCCACGCTCTATTTGACGAAAATTCGGCATCGTAGGGTCATCTGTGACGTAACTACTTCGATCGCAATCTGCATCTATTACGAAAACGGATAGAACTTTATCATGCGCTCAATATTAAACTCAAATTACGTGTTGCATCCCCACCACAACACGTCGATGTCATGTTAACATAACGAAAAACTTTCCTGAAAGTTTGTATCAAATGCGAACACTAATATTAGTCTTTATATCAGTTTTTACTTATTGCTTTCCTTTTGAATGCGTGCTTTTTGCTTTCCATACTTACGAGTTATGAACTTAATGATTTGAAGGCTTGCAATGCTTACAGAAGGGAGGAAAAATTTGCATGAAATTCCCTTTTATTAAATAAAAACTCGATTTGCAATGCCTATATGACGAAACTCTTCAGAACGTCGGATGAAAGTTATTTTCATCGTCGCTTTTTTTGAAGAAGAAAAAAATCGATTTTCTCTCAACTCCAGAGCTTCAACATTTTGTGTGTATGTGAGAGAGTGGTCACCTGATTCTATAACAGAAGTCCTCTTGAAAATTTAAACCTCATTTCCTTTTATTCGTCTTTATCCTTTTACGTTGACTACTGCGTCGCAAATAACGTCAAAGGAAAAGAAACAGCAGAAACAGAATTTCTTTTTCAGTTGTTCGAACATCGGTACTTCTTTGAACACAGTTATATTTCTTTTTATCTTCATGCGAGACGTGAAAAATGTAATTTAAATTTTCAGGCTTGAAGGCGTTCAGGACATTACATTACAAGAAAAAAAAATGCTTTATTTGTTCGTGTATCGTGTGCAAGAGCCAATTGCATTTCCCCATTGCTTCGAGCAGCTAAATCATAAATAAGCTTTCAAAAAATAAAAGACTGTATATTTTGCAGGTAAAGGCGTTCAGATTTGCTACACGATTCGTTGGCGAGAGACGACCAGTCAGAACCAGTTATTAAATACTTTGAAACCAAATTCTAGAACTTTTATAGATATACGGGTCAGCAGAAATTTTGGACAGTCTCTTTTTTTTTATTGGGGGTTTAACTAACACCTTGAGCAACTCAGTGCGCTATAAACAGTCGCCCGTCCCTAATTTAAGGCCACTGACTCCAGGGAAGAGAGAGAGAGAGAGAGAGCCAGTGCCGTAAGGCAAACACAACATCCATGCCTCACCAGGATTCAGACCAGCACCCATCTTGGACGAATGATCAGAAGCCATCGCTTAGACCACTGCGCCACCGGGGAGGCGGACAGTCTCTGTTTTCTTGATTCCGGGGATCTAATTAGCCCTTTAAGGGGCCGATGCAGAGTTGGAAACGGGTCAAAACTTTTGGACCCCAACTCGACCCGGGCCCGAGCCGAGCCTCACCCGGAAATACCTGCTCTTTGAACTATAAATTCGAAACTCAACTTATAAATTTTTTCTAGTAATAATCACACGCACACACAGAGGGAGAGAGAGAGAGAGAGCTTTCAAAAGTCCCTCCCCAGTGATGTTAAGGCTGTTCCACTTAATTTTGTTGGTACTACTGTCAAACTTTTTGAATTCAGTAACTTGTTGCATGTTTAATTTTAGTTTTTGCTGTTCTCTTAATATTACAACATATCAAGCTTCAGAATATGTTTCACAGCAACACCAATTTTCACAAGCTTCTGATGAGTTGAAAGTTTCCAAAATGTGAATGTTGATTTCATCATTGCCCCTTAGAAGGGAGGAACACTCCGCATTCACATTTTGGAAACTTTCTCTCCGCATTCACATTTTGGAAACACTCCGCATTCACATTCAACTCATCAGAAGCTTGTGAAAATTGGTGTTGCTGTGAAACCTGTTCTGTTGCCTTAATGAGACGAAACAACTTTCAGCATTTACTCTTTCCTCTTTTGCCTTCAACAAGCACGTATTAGTTGGCCTCGACGCCTTTTTCAATCTCTTTAATATTAAATTCATCCATATTAAAAAAATAAGGCACTAATTCCGATAAGGCATGTAATGGAAACGGGATGTTAGCACGTCAAACGAAAACCTCTGAATGCTCAATGCAAATGATGCTATGTGGAAAGGCTTACAATATGACACGCGGGGTGTGAGAGAGTGAATCACCAGAGTACCACGTGACAGGCGTTTCCCTGTATCTTGCTCGGGACAATCTCACTGAAAACAAACGCAAAGGAAGTATCGTTTTACCAGATGGTATCGGTGTGTCTAGCGTCTGCGCCATATCGTCGGTCGGTGGAAATCTTCGTTGCTTTAAGAAAGAGGCGGCAATGAAATTTTGTATGACAAATAATTTTTCACTCCTCTGCCACTAGTAAGGAGCACGAAATTCCGCAGTATGCATTTTTTTTTTTTGGGGGGGGGGGGGGATAATTTTTTTTTTTGCTTTTCAAAAATAAAACGGAAATAAAACCGGCTCGAAATCGGGTCAGGAACCTTCTTGACCTGATCCGTTTGACCCGCAAGATATTGTTGACCCGTTTCCATCTCTGGGCAGATGTACCAGGGTACCCACATTTTTCTGCTCTCCTTAGACAAAAATGGTCACATATAGCTGCCAGATTTTATAAATCTGCTTGTTTTCGTGGCAAAACAATTCCTTTTCCCTCTCATCTCAGCTGTACCGAACAGAAGCCTGTCGCTGGAAGGAAATGTTCCCTTCTACTTCTTTTTTCTCTGCTTCGGGTATGATGAAAAATTCAATGACCCAAAGCACGATCTCAAGGCAGGGTGCTAGTCCCCCTCCCATAAACATCATGTCACTGGATAGGAACAAATAACTCAACGTGTTCTCTCTTTTTTTTTCAGGTTTTTCACCATTGTTCTAGTCTTTTTAGCAGGTAATCAGTCAGAAAGGATTAGTATCAACCATCCTCCTAAATGATTACACTAAATAACAAAGTTAAAGGTAAAGCAACGTTTTCTGGTGAGTAGGTTCACTTGTTCCAGCATCGTTCAGTCTACATTGAGACAGTGAATACCTTCGCTTGGGGTTTTTTCAGCCCATTTTGTTAACCCCGAGTTAATTCGTTCCAGCTGGTTAAAGAGTTAAATTAAAATTTACATGTATCTAAAAATGTAGCACTAAATGGATAGGCTTTCCTCGATTAATTCGAGGTACACTACATGATTAAAAGTATCCGGACACCCCTTTTGAGTAGTGGATCTGTTCATATACGTCACAGCCATGGTCCATACCAGTATAAAAAGATAACTAAAATTAATTCAGTTAAAGCTAATCCTGACAGTTAATAATCGTGCAAATTAATAATGATGATGCGTATAAAAGCACTACCATTCTGACAAAAATTTAAACTCCTGGAATTTATTTTCTGTAAATGTTTACGCACCCTGACTGTAGGATCGAAATATTATGACCACCTACCTAGTGTTGGTTCTCCGTGAGCCGCCACTACTGTTGCCATGCGATGAGGTGTGGACTTCAGTAGTCCTAGCAAGGTGTCTACTGGTATGTCATACAATATCCCCGTAAGTGCTGTCTGTAGTTTAGTTTCCGTGCTAGAGGGTCCATACGCCACAACTGCCGATCAACATGGTCCCAAATATTAACGCGCTCAATCGGGTTCATGTCGGGGTTTCATGGGAGAACACATCCTGACTAGTATGACTAGTATGGGCATCTGTATTGCCCATACTAGTCATCCTCGAACTAGTATGGGCAATACAGACCTCATGACACGGCGTGTTGTCTTGTCAGAACACCCCATCTCGATTTAGAAATACTCTCAGCATAATCAGACCACTCAGTGGCTTAGTGGTCTGACGTTTTGACTTCTGACTATTCGTCCGAGAAGGGCCTGGGATCAAATCCCAGATGAGGCATAAGTGGTGTGTTGGTGTGATGGCATTGGCTCTCTCCTTTCTCCGGAACCAGTGGGCTTAAATTAGGGACGAGCGCCCCACACAGTTGCTCATGGTAGTCATTTAAACGCCGAGAAAAAAATATCTTTCATTCTAGACATCTCACTATGAAAAATGTAGTGTGTCATTGCCCCAAATCAGCAACACTGTCGCAGATTCTCGTCTTTCCAGACTGAGATGGAAAATCCTCATACAAGAACCCAGTATCGGCATCATGCTTGAGTTAGTGACTAGCTAATCCCTTTTTCCTACCACCAAAAATCAATGGTCAGCAAGCAATGCACGCATTTTTGGCAACTGGAACTACCTACTGGGAACCATGGATACGAACCTCTGTGGGATTTTAACGAATTACTATTTCTTTGCAATTTTAACTTTCGTCATTGTTAATTTTTTTTTTAAATATTTGCTGTCGTAAAGCTGTTTATGAATTTTTGTTTGTAGCCCGACAAGGAATGTCCTACTTTTAAACTACAAATGTATGCTTCTACTACTCTCTTAGATATTCGCTCAGAGGTCTCTCTCTACTTCACAGTATAGTACAACACTAAATAAAACCAAAAATTCAATTTTATATAACAAAATCTCTGTGAATTCGAAAAATTTACGTACTTTTATCCAAGTTCCCTAAAATTTTAGGTGGCTGCACTCGCCATGTGTTCTAAGTGCTTAAATATTTTTTTTTAGGGGAAATATAAAGGGTGCGCTCAAATAAAAGTTGAGTGTGCTCCTCCGCGCCTGGTTATAAGCAGTCGTCCGTCCCTAATTTGGCACCACTAATCCCAGGAAAAGGTCCCATAATGCCCTAACACAAGCACACTACTGATGCTCATCCGGGACTCGAACCTGGTCCCACTCGGACGAACGGTCAGAAGTCAGTGCTTAGACCGCTGCGCCACCTGGGCACCCAGAGCATTTTACCCTCACTGATCGATATCATCTTAATAGTACGTATCCTGCTTATTGGAACGGTATAATCGGACAAACTGCATGGCCTGCACGATCACCAGATTTGAATGCACTGGACTCCTTAAAAAGAGGCTTTAGCGCTTACATTTTCCCCGTTCTTAACACGATTTCCGCGAACCGACCGTGGGTGTTTGTCAGAAAATTCAAAACACTACAAGACTTTTCGGACGTATTTGCCAATCGATCAGAAGATGCCGTGCAGCATGTTTCGATAGCAGAGTCGTTTCGAACATTTTCTCTGATGTAAACTTGAGTAATTGCTCTCATCGATCATACAGTGTTCTAAAATGGCTGAAATTAAGTCTACTTAACTTCGTACGCTTTCTTATTTGCACCCTCAAACTGCGCTATAAATCAGTGTTTTAGGTCCAATGTCCACAGGAACTTTTTTAACATTTTTTTTTTGGAAAAAAACTGCATTCTTACACTATTACTAGACCGCCCGTCCATCTGTGGACATGGTATCTCTGCAATTATCAGTCCAATCAGAAAAATTATTTCGCAGTCGAAAGCCTGAACTGTGGGAACGCAACGATCCATACGTTTAGTCTTGCTCTACTGCATAATCTCGCCGCTAGGTGGCGTAAATGCACATGCTGTTAAATTCAGAATTTATGTGTTTATCCGGGCACGCGTTAGAATCGGTGACAAATAACTACATCGCGAGTCTCGCAAATGCCTGACTGTCTAGGATGTCGTCGTTGCATGGCGCCAGCGGATGGAATTTCCTCTGAGCGTCTGACTGTTGCTATGGCCACCGACAATCTCCAACTTTCCCCATTCTTCTACATTCGTTCAGAAGCTTCGACGAAAGATATAAAATACGGACAGTCAGACGCTACTTGATTGTTCTCTGAAAGAAACACTGCATTTTGTTACTTGAAGTTGAAGTATACTGTCGAGAGATGTGTTCTAAACGGCAGCATTATCCAGCAAAGTTTAAACTGCAGGTGGTTGCCTATGCAGAGAAAAATGGCAATCGCGCTTGTTTTAGGGAGTATGGAGTTTCAGAAGTGAATGTAAGGCTTTGGAGGAAGCAAAAGGAAAAGCTGAATCAGTGCTCCAAAACAAGAAAGACGTTCTCGGGACCTAAGATGGGTAGATTTCCCGAGATTGACGATCGTCTAGATCATTTCGTGAAGCAGCAGGGTGCATCAGGTTTTCCTGTTACTGTATCAATTCTTCAGGCAAAAGCACGCGAACTTTATCGTGAACTTGGATCCAGTGTAAGGATTCACTGATTCAAGAGGATAAATTTGCCGTTTTATGAAAAGAAAAGGATTTTCTCTGAGGCGGCGTACTTCAATATGTCAGAGAATGCCATCTGACGTTGAAGAAAAGCTGGACAGTTTTCTCAACTACGTCATATCAGTAAGAAAGTGTTTTAAGCCAGATTGGGAATGCTGACCAAACACCATTGTATTTTGATATGCCATCAAATTACACTGTATAAAGTATTGGTGCAAAGCACATTAAAGTGCTAACAACAGGAAACGAGAAGCTCCGAATGACGGTCATGCTTTCCATTACCGCCGATGGGAACAAGCTACCACCGTATATTATTTTCAAGAGAAAAACATTTCCGAATAAAGAGACTTTCCTCAGAAAATTCGTGTCAGAGTTCAGGAAAATGGCTGGATGACCGAATAACTGGTAAAGGACTGGCTTCAAAAAGTGCGGTTTCGACGACCAGGTGCGAGGCGACTGCTGCCCAAGCTTGTATTGGATTCACTCAAGAGGTATGTATAACCAACTCGGTGAAAACCAGGATTGTTGAAAACTGATCTAGTTGTTTTGCCTGGAGGAATGACTTCTCAACTTCAGCCCCTTGATGTCTGAATAAGTAGACCTTTTAAAGCAGCAATTGGATCATGCTATAATGCGTGGCTTACATCGGGAGACACAGAACTGACAAAAATTGGATGTGTTAAAAACCTTCCCTCTCTTTAGTAGCACAGTGGATTGTAGATGCCTGGGAGTTCATTCCTAATGACTTTGTTAAGTGGTCTTTCCAATGCGATGGATGGACCTGAAGAGGACGCTATCTTCGTACAATCCAGCAGTGAACCCACAGCCGACAGCAGCAATGAAGATTCTTGCAGTGAAATATCTGAGGCTGTAGAAGGAGAGATGTCTGTAAACAATGCATAATTTGGAATAATGTGGAATTTAAATAAATTCAAGAATTGCCATATTTCGTAAGTTTCATAAGTTTGTATTTCTTTCAAGTTTTCCTGCGTCTTAGTATAGGAGTATTAAGAAAAAATACGCATTTTCGTAGCTAATAAGTAAGGTGCGCGTTAGATTCGAGTAAATACGGTATACTCTATATACAGTAGCTTCAAAAGAAAAAAAAAGGATTCCAAATTTTTTTACCTTCCCATACTTTTAACCACGGCCATTTCACGTACAACTTCTACGTAAAAAAATGCACAGTATCACCGCTAGGGGACTTAAATGTATATTGGGTGTTTCCGAAAATCGCTGCTCCTAAAAATCTGACCTTAAACATTGTTTTGGAGTTACATATAGACGTCACTATGAATAATATTTTGCATGCATTTTACAATATTTTGTAACAAAACGTTTTGCCACCAGGGGGCGTAAGTGCATATTTCTGTTTTCAACACGATTGCAATCGTATCTTCCCTTTCAGTCAGATGCCACTCACCGCGGGAACCACTTGTGTGTATTTTTTTTTAAAATAATGTTCAGTTTTTCCGATAGGGAGCATTAATATAAAACGCTGTAATGGTGATACCCGCGCTTCTAAAAGTTGAAGTAAGAAATTCGTTTTCCCACTGATAGCGTTTGTGCGGAGAGATATTTTTTCATGCGTTTCTGTGAAAAAAATTAACTCACAGTTTTGCCACTAGGAGGTGCAAGTGTTCACTTGCATTTGTACCATACTTGTAACCATATCTTCGTGTTTCTAAGAATCCAATTTGAAAAATCCCCTTTGCCTTGGATATCTTCCGTTATTAGAAATGTTTTATGCAAAATTTTTGATTTTATGTAGCACACGTTTCAGCCGCTGGTGGCTAAAAGTAGATATTTCTCTTTGTGGATGTTTTACCAACTGTGTAGAAATCCGTTTGATTACTATTTCTCTTGTCGTCGACTTTCTCAGCCAGAGCCGGTGAGCAAAGAACGGAGATATTCATCTCAAGCCTGGAAATTCAGAAATTTTCTAATGGTATTGCAGGTTTATAGAATGACTGCCTTATGAATCGAGTGAAACAATCCTAATTCCTCGAGATTTTTCAGAAAGTTACTCGGTACCACTGCGGTTTCGGAAACTACAACTGGTACGATCTGTGTTATGTTTTGTTTCCAGATCCTTTGGATTTCCATTCGCAGGTGTTTGTATTTCAAGGATTTTCTCAGATACTGTTCTTTAGTTATTTTCTTTTAGTGGAACCGCTACAACTACCAATTGTATCTTCTTCAATTTTTTTGTCCACAATTGCGATGCCAAGTCGATTGTGGTCAATGGTCTTGTCTCTGATGATAGGTTTGTTTCAGTTCATCATGCAATTCTGATTTTCGAGAATAGGTTCTGGCTGGTACTTGTAATAAGGTGGCCTTACAGTATATGACCATATTTATCGCCAAGATCTTAATGTAGGATATTGGCTACCTGATCGTGTCTATTAAGGTATTATTTTGAAGCAAGAATAAAACAACTGGCTAAAATGTGTCCGATGGTTTCATTGGCATTTCCACACATTCTACAAGTGTCATCATCTGCAACTTTCATTATGTGTTTCTTGTAGTTCTGGGTTGCGATAACACGGTCTTCAATCCCAAATGAAGATGAATTCCTCCGTTTCTGGACAAAGCTGACCTTTCTTTTAACCATTGTATAACGAAGTGAATTTCTCCGTCATTTTTATCCGCGCCGGGGTTCGAACCCGGGTCCACTCATTCCGGAATAAGTTGCTCTACCAATTAAGCTACGCGGATGATTTATTCTGATTCCTATCTGCCTTCATGTCGTGTGCGTCCTTCTGGCAGGTACGTCACATCTCCTGGTACGTTACATAATCTCCCCCTTATTTTTTTTTTTTTTTTTTTTTTTTTTGAAGTGCTGGAGAAAGGATTCTCTTATTTTTCCTATCTCGCGGTGTGGAAATAACATCACACCAATGCGAGATTTTGAACGGTGGGGTCATCCGGATAGTTCGGGCGCCATTATAACGAAGTGAATTTCTCCGTCATTTTTATCCGCGCCGGGGTTCGAACCCGGGTCCACTCATTCCGGAATAAGTTGCTCTACCAATTAAGCTACGCGGACGATTTATTCTGATTCCTATCTGCCTTTATGTCGTGTGCGTCCTTCTGGCAGGTACGTCACATCTCCTGGTACGTTACAATTGTGGTGATGAGTTTTTGGTATTGTTTTCCGGATCTAAGGACTTTGGATAACCGTGCAGAATTTTGCTTTTCCAGACTTGCAGTGTATCTGAATTGTTTTCTGATTGAGGAAGGAACCGAGAAGTATCTACGTTCAGTGGGGTAAAGACTTGGTCAGCTGCAGCCACCATTGTTGTGATGACATGTTATAACGAAGTAAATTTCTCCGTCATTTTTATCCGCGCCGGGGTTCGAACCCGGATCCCCCATTCCGGAATAAGTCACTCTACCAATTGAGCTACGCGGACGTTTTATTCTGATTCCTATCTGCCTTTATGTCGTGTGCGTCCTTCTGGCAGGTACGTCACACCTCCTGGTACGTTACATCATCTTCCCCCTTTTTTTTTTTTTTTTTTCGAAGTGCTGGAGAAGGGATTCTCTTATTTTTCCTATCTCGCGGTGTGGAAATAACATCACACCATTGCGAGATTTTGAACGGTCGGGTCATCCGGATAGTTCGGGCGCTATTATAACGAAGTAAATTTCTCCGTCATTTCTGTCCACGCCAGGATTCGAACCCGGATCCCCTCATTCCGGAATAAGTTGCTCTACCAATTGAGCTACGCGGACGTTTTATTCTGATTCCTATCTGCCTTTATGTCGTGTGTGTCCTTCTGGCAGGTACGTCACACCTCCTAGTACGTTACAATGTTTTTATCCTAAGAAGTACTGTTTCAGTTGCTTCGCTTGTTTTCTGCAAATTATTATTATTATTAGTAGTAGTAGTATTTGTAAGCAGTTCAATACACTATGCAGAACACCAGATTTTCTCATGGTGGCATAAATATATTCTGTTTTCCGTTTATTTTTTTCTTTTCTACAAATCTGCTTTGAAATACAGGGTGTTCGTAAACTGTTTTGACAAAGGAAGAGGGGTGATAGTACCCATCAAGACGAACAATATTTACAATGGAACATAGGGTCGCATTCCACTCTGAGTGTCAGAAAAGAGTAACTTCGAAATACGTCCAACAAGCACAAGTCGTCACCTCAGACGTCATTTCTTTCGTGCCGGAGAAGTAGCACATCGCCAGAACATAATCGTCAAGCATTTACCGTATGCAAATTGCCAGAGAAAAGATGCAGCATCGACAGTTGCAGTTGATTGGCTTATTAAGGTGCAGTAGACACTTCCTGAATGCCACATATCCTGCACGATGGATTGGACGTGGCGGACCTGTGGCATGGCCTCCACGCTCACCGGACTTAAACCCACTGGACTTCTTCTTCTAAGGGCACTTGAAATCATTGGTGTACGAGACGCCTGTGGACTCCGTGGAAGATCTCGTCGCGAGAATCGTTGTTGCAGCGGACAGGACAAACACGACACCAGGAGTCTTCGAGAGGGTACGCCAGTCTTTCATTCGCCGGTGTGAACTGTGCAACGGCACCCGTGGCCGCCACTTTGAGCATCTACTTTGAGTCTGTCCGTGATCTCCATAAATGGGATTGTGCAACTTATGATGTCGTTAATTCTCTTTCTTTACACTGTTGAAAGTTCAACTTGTACATCTAATTTCACTCTTTTCTGACACTCAGAGGGGGATGCGACCCTAGGATCCATTGTAAATATTGTTCGTCTTGATGGGTACTATCACCCCTCTTCTTTTGTCAAAACAGTTTACGAACACCCTGTATTTATAGTTCATGTCGATAAAGATTTAAAAGATGTGCTCAGTACACTAGATAATTGCGGTGTCCTCTTTCATGTTTCATCATTGTGCTCCCTAGACAATGTTCACAATGTGTGATTAGACTTTTTAGAAACACCGTGTGTGCTATTGAATTGTAGGGCTCATGGTTAGAGCTTTCCAACATAATGCAGTGAGGTGGCAGGAAACTCGTTATCTTGGCCCTAGTAAAAACTGCAGTTCTCTCGATGTGAGAATTGAAAATGCGGTTTTCCCATAAAATAATCTATACTGTAATTTTATTCGTATTATACATTTGTGATATTTTGTTCGAGTTGTAATTTCACTTATGACTGGTGTATGTGAAGGGGGCCTTTTTCTTTTTCTTTTTCTCTTTGGCTTTTCATGAAACTTAGGTTTGATTCTCATTCTTCTTCATTCTAGTAAAGCAAATTTTCTATGCTTCTTTGTTATGTATGGAACTATTTAAAATATTCTTCTGCTTGCTGTAATATCGATCGAAAACTTGAACACCATAATGTAAATTACATGCTTCGAGAACGTCTAAGAAATCCTGGGCTTCCTCTGTTCTCACCCGAATAACGGTGGACTATCGGCAGAAAAATTACTGCTTCCTAAGCCAAGGCAAATTACATAGAAGCGAATGCCGTACTCGTCTAAAAATGGATCACCAATAATACATAACGCACACACATAAAAAAAGCGGGGTTTTTTTTATGTTTTCAATCGATTAATGCTTGAGAGCAGAAAGATTTGTTTTTAGTAGTTTTCAGGCCAAACCTAAATTATTCTATCTTTAAGATAGATAAATATTCGCGGAAAGCAAAAAAGGTGTAAAACAAATTACAGGAGGCTACTGTTTTGGAGGAAGACGTGACATCAAAAAACAAATGCGGAGAATGAAAGCGGAGTTTCATTTCTTTTGTAAGTTTTCTTCTCTTTTTCGATTTTATAAAACAGAGTATAACGAAGTAAATTTCTCCGTCATTTTTGGTCTACGCCGGGATTCGAACCCGAGGCTGCTTATTCCGGAACAAGTCGCTCTACCAACTGAGCTACGCAGACGTTTGTTCTGACTACTATCTGCCTTTATGTCGTGTGCGTCCTGCTGGCAGGTACGTCACATCCCCCCCCCGAAAGAGGGCCGGGGGCATGGCCCATGGGTCAGCCGTGACCATGAATCGTTGCTGGCAGCCATCCACTGTAGAACGTGCACTTGAGAACTCCCAGTCAATCTGCTGTGTGGAATGCAACATCACACATGTTTTATTTTTCGAAGCGCTGGAGAAGGAATTCTCTGATTTTTCCTGTCTCGCGGTGTGGAAATAACATCACACCAATGCGAGATTTTGAACTGCCGGGTCATCCGGATAGTTCGGGCGCCATTATAACGAAGTAAATTTCTCCGTCATTTTTGGTCTACGCCGGGATTCGAAACCCGAGGCCGCTTATTGCGGAACAAGTCGCTCTACCAACTGAGCTACGCAGACGTTTTATTCTGATTCCTATCTGCCTTTATGTCGTGTGCGTCCTGCTGGCAGGTACGTCACAAGAGGTAGGATTGTTCCTGTGGAAATACTCTAAAAACATTTGTTCAATACAACGTTAGGATTATCTCTATGTTGTTGTTTGTGACAGATGTCTGTGATGGTGTGTATGTCATCACCGTTGGAGGAAGGATGAGAAGCTTTGAACTTGCTGATGACACAATTTCACTTTGGTGAGCAAACAGATACGGAAGAAACCTTAAAAGTAGGATTTATCCGTCCAGAAAAAGAAAAAAAAACATTTCAGACTTTATGAGAAAACTGAAGTACAGCTCCAAAGAACTACAGATTTTTTTTTAAATCAAGTCGAAAAGATAGAAATTGGAGAGGATGCGAAATTCAACTTTTCAGGTTAAGATAAAAAGTAGATGCTTTTCATTTAGTGTAAGGAAACCACTACGAGTTGTTATTACTTTCGATTTAGCGAAACTGAAGATTTCCTCATGAAAGCAAAACTTGGGATTTTGAACTCAGTGATATCAAACTCACTATCTACCCAGGACTATAATACTAGAGGTTGATCTCAAATGAGACCAATTTTTCTCAGGACCCTTTATGTTAAACAGTCACTAAGTTCTATTGGGCCTCAATTTTGGAATTCTGTACCTCATGATCTTACAATAATAAATAATTTCAATCTATTTAAAAAAATTGAAACTTTACTTTCTGGGACTACCAAGAATATAAAAAAGGAAAATAAAGCAATAAGGAAAATTGAAATGGTAATTGTAAAAAAAAAAAAAAAACTGAGAGGGAGGGAGGGGAGAGAAGAAGCAACTAAAGGTCAAAGGGTGTGACGTACCTGCCAGCAGGACGCACACGACATAAAGGCAGATAGCAATCAGAATGAACGTCTGAGTAGCTCAGTTGGTAGAGCGACCTGTTCCGGAATAAGCGGACTCGGGTTCGATTCCCGACGTAGACCAAAAATGACGGAGAAATTCACTTCGTTATAAGGGATACATTAGGAAAATTGGAACAGGACGGCAAAGTTGTAGAGAAGTGGAAACAGTTGGGAGGAGGGTGGGTAAAAGGAAAATGGGAAACAATTTTACTAATACTAATTTCTACTAATACCTTTGAATGTTATGCGCCATGCTTTCAGGTGTAACTCTTACTTGCCTACATTTGTATAGGGAGATCAGGGCCTTGTCAGGACTTTTGTGGCCTTTTCCCAGATCTCCCTTGCTGTTACAATTAGTTACACTGTTGTTGTGTTACATTTCATTTTGTTTTAATGTAACAGCTAAATAAATTGAATTGAACTCAATGTTTCTCACACAGCTATAACTTGCAACTTCTCATTTGTTTATCTATAGTAACCTACTCTTGAAATAAATTATTCTAGATTCCTCACTTAGCGTTTCTGTTTAACGGAAAGAACAATCTGTTCACACAACTACAGCTTACAGCTTCTCGTTTGTTTATCTTAGTAACGTATGGTATCTCAAATTTCGAAGATGTGAATCCGCTTATTGGTGTAAATAAGATAATATACGAAAATTTGAAAATTTCGTCGTCCTGGAGCATGAATGGATTCGGCGTCTCCCGTAAAGCGCCCGAGTATGCTAACCACTACACCACTCAGAACGACTAAGTTTCAAGTTTCTGATTAATTTGAATATAATCATTACAGGATTCTCTAGTGGAAGCAACGGTATTCATATACAGCGAATCTGTAGGTTTTAATTTTTTCCCGTGATTGTACTAAGGCGCAGAACATCAATGAATGAAATACGGGGTTACGCAGAACATCAATGAATTAAATACGGGATTAATTTGATTTTTTGGAATTAATGTTTTTTTAGTTTTTGGATATTATCTGACTTAACATCCATGTCATATTTACACCAATAAACGGATTAATATCTTCCAAATTCGTATTGTACAATGGTGTAATCCCGTATTTTATTCATTGTATAGTATGTCTTTGGGCTGGAAATGAAGTATCGTCTCCACGGGTGCAGGGTGACACATGGTGCACACAATGATCTTTCGTCACCATCGTGAAAAAAAGATCTGGTGTAACGAAAACCGTGAGCAACTCTAAGGCCTGTAACCAGTCACCCGTCCCTAACGTAGGACCTCTGGTTCCAGGAAAGCGCTAGTAGACAAGTACACCGCTCCTGCAACATTTTCAGGACGCATATGCAGGGTGTCCCACGATTCATTGGACAGTGGAATATCTCGTGATCGGACGAAGCTATTGAGGTGAAACAAAAAGCAATGTAAATTAGTGAAGACGAGCTACCACGGAATGCAAAAGTTGACCCCCTTCGCCGGGGTTTAGGGGAATGGGAGGAAAATGAAAACGAAAATCTGCGATAAAAAAAAATGTCGGCAATGTACAACGTATGTCCAAAGACTGCTCATGAACAGAACATTAGCGAAAACACAATTGAATTTCACCAAAAGCACGCGAAATGGCGGGGGTGCGAAATGTGATGTTCCATGTCTCCAAAACCCCAGAAATAACCCAGAAAGGAAACTGTTCGTTGCAAATGTAGATGCATGGGGGCATAAAAACAACGTTCTAAACAAGCCCTTGTAGTCGTACACATCCACGTAATGTGTGCGCCGTGACGAGCCAGTACTGTTTGTGTTTGGATGCACCGATGACATGCATACTAACTAAACAACAAAATGGATACAACACCGAACAGTCACTGTTTCGAGACAGAAAAACCAATTTTCATTTCCATATTGGAAAGTACAGGTCTTATGATTTATGATCTAAAATAAAGTGTTCAAATGTGTTCGTGCCTGCATGCACAAGTTCGGGTCAGCGTTAATTCCAGAGTGTGGAACATGTTGGATGTCAGAGCAGTCCTCAGCCCAGACAACATATCATGTGTGCAGATTAGCTGTTCAACTGGATTACAAAACATAAAAGGAAGCAAACTACGACCACATCACATCACGTGTTCAAAGTGACCACCATTGTTCTGGAGACACATTTCGAATTTGGTCATAAGTGCTTTCTGTGTTTCTGATTGCACAGTTCTGGGCGATATTCTTCCACATTCTGAACGTATTCTTTGTTGCAGTTCGTCCGGTGTATGCACTTCATTTGAATAAACAACTGTTTTCAAATGACCCCATAGGAAATAATCTAGTGGTGTCAAATCCGGAGATCTCAGAAGCCACTTGATTGGTCCGTGGGTACCAATCCACCGGTTAGGAAAGTGAACATTCAAATATTCTGTCACATGGCGAAAAGTATGTGGTGGTGCACCATCGTGCTGAAACCACATGTCCTGCCTTTCACTTAGTGGTATGTCCTCCAGCAACACAGGTGAAATATTCCTCAGGAAATGAAGGTAGCGATTGCCTGCCAAAATACCTTCGTAAAAATAAGGACCTGCGATGTGGTTATTCAGCATGCCACACCATACGTTTATACCCCAAACACGTTGAAACCGTGTTTGTCTCATCCAGTGAGGATTTATGTCATTCCAATAATGGCAGTTGTGCCGATTTGCAACTCCATTGTTGTGGAACCGTGCTTCGTCGCTCCATAGAATTTTCGCCTTAACGTTGACATTGTTCATGAGGACAGATAAACAGGCCAGGAATTCTAACCTCCTTTCCGGATCATTGGCGTCCAATTCTTGTCTTAAGTGCAGCTTGTAAGGGTGATATTTGTTATTGCGTAAAATACAGTGCACAGGTGTTTTCGAAATGCCTACTTCACCGGATACGTGTCGCACTGAGGTACATGGATTCAACTAAAATGTACCCAGTACTGCAGTAGCATGTGCCTCATCAGTTGCAGTTTTTAGATGGCACGCCTTTTTCCTGGATGGCAATGTGCCACTACTGCGCAGTTTGTGTTTCACATGTCGAAATACGTTTTTACTAGGCGGATGACGGTCTGGATATTTCTCTCTGTACATTTGAGCTGCTGAATGACAATTTCGTTTACACTCTCCGTAAATCAGTAGCATATCTACATATTCATCATTGGAGAACACCATCGTACCTTATGGTCTCCGCAGGTTAAAGAAATTAAAGAAAACAAACTGACCTGAAAAACTTGGTCTACAACACTGTGCAATAATTACGGAATGCCACTGAACGACACTGTCTACAACACGATTACAACAGGAAATGCCAGCATTCAGTAAGAGTACTGGAACACCGTTCATACGTCGTCTGACATCTCACTTCAGGAAACGCAGTCTCATACGATATTTGCATAATCCCTCGCACTGCGACATGTATTCAGTTGGTTTAGGTGTTGCTGAACAAGGAACGTATGACCTCACACCTCTTGGTACGTAGCTTGGTACAAAATCTGCATAATCCCGTGAACGCTAACATGGCGATATTCCCTATGACGACATTCTAAAGTAGCTATCTTTTACACCGCAAACTCATTTTCGCGATGTTTACCGTTCACTTCTACCTTACACCCCCTCCCCCTCCAACACGGGAGAACAGTTAATTGCACAAGCTGTTGTGTCTACTGTTCGGTATTTCATGTGGTTTTTTTACATCGCATAACACAGACCAATGGAATCGGCCAACGGCACAATTGCATTTATTCGGAATGTCGTACATTCACCCTCGGTAAGCCGTAATATGTTCCAATGAGTATGGGGATTACACTTATGGCGCAGCATGCGTTACCACCACAATGGTATTTTGCGATATTCTGCGTAGTTTGCTGAAGGACCTACACTAAGTGAATCGGAAACCCCATTGTTTCAGCCAGATGGTGCGCCGCCTCGTCCTTATGATCCGATATGAGGATCGGGGAGGTGTCAATATCTTATAGCACGTTTGTTTCACGCCTCCATTCATCTACATTTGCAACGAACAGTTTCCTTTCTGGGTTTTTTCTGGGGTTTTGGAGACATGAAGCATCACATTTCGCGCGCTTTCGGTGAAATTCAATTGTGTTTTCGCTAATGATCTGTTCATAAGCATGGCTTTCAAATGAGCAGTCTTTGGACATACGTTGTACATTGACGAAATTTTTTTATCGCAGATTTTCGTTTTCATTTTCCTCCCATTCCCCTAAACCCCGGGGAAGGGGGTCAACTTTTGCATTCCGTGGTAGCTCATCTTCACTAATTTACATTGCTTTTTGTTTCACCTCAATAGCTTCGTCCGATCACGAGATATTCCACTGTCCAATGAATCGTGGGACACCCTGTATATATATGTCATCATCATCATCATCATCATTGTCAACCATTATCAATCCACTGCTGGCTGAAGATATCTCCAAATTTCTTCCACAACTGTCTTGAGCCACTCTCCTCCATGTTACTCCGGCATGCTTTCGAATTTCATCCATCCATCTCCCGTGGGGCCTTCTTCTGGGTCTTTTTGTGTCCCTTGGAATCCACTCTAAAATTTTACTTATCCATCTGTGGTCCGTTCTTCTGGCAGCATGTCCAGCCCATTGCCATTTCAGGGATTTTACTGTAATCATGATGTCTTCCACTCTTGTCGTTTTCCTTATCCACGAATTCCTCTTCTTTTCTGTTCTGGTTACACCAAGCATGCACCTCTCCATGCTTCTTTTAGTTGTCTGCAGTCTTTGTATGTCTTTTTTAGCTAGCCGCATGGAAATGTGTGGGATGCTATTGGACACGCTTCCCACACTCCACCTGAATGAACTGCATGAGCAGATTCAAGCTGCTTGGGATGGCTGATCGCAGACACCATTAGGAACTTGTACAACTCCATGCCGAGACGTCTCGCATGCTGTGTGAGCGAACATGGCAACCCGACGCTGTACTGAGTGACACTATCTTATTAGCGTGTCGCTCAATAAATATTACCCATATCAGTCTCAATGTGTAATCATTTATTGTTCCTGGTAATCTTTACCTTCCTCCCGAATAACATTGCAATCTGGTAAGTCCTCCTGGGTGCAACTATTTTTTTGACAATGAGTGCATATACACTGCTGGCCACCCAAAATGCAACACCAAGAAGGACACGAGATAGCAAAGCCAGATTTACTGGACACATAACAACAGACACAAAGATGAAACGATTGAGCTTACAGGCCCGTGCGACTTGCGGAACACGCAGACATCAACAGTTCGTGTGGCCCCCATGGCTGCCAATAACGGCCGCTACACGACGCGGCATCGAACGAAAGAGGCTTTGGATGTAGGCTTGGAGTATGTCTGTCCAGGCTGCTTCCACACGTTGCCACAGTTCATTAGGCGTAGCCGCGAGCTGTGCTTGCCGGACCACTTGGTTGCCGATCAGCGAATTCGATGTACACACGGTGCACCCGTGACACAGTGGCTCGTGAAAATCCCAGTGCCTGCACGACTTCCAAGATGGAGTGACCCATTCATCGGGCGTCAACAGTTTGCCCACGATCAAATGCGCTTAGATCCTTTGTCTTACCCATACTGCGTCCGACTCTTGCTGATTCCCGTCGCATCACTCCTTATATTGTCATATCGCTGCATACGTCATGTCGTTTCCGTTTACAGGGCAGCCCACAGCGCCACATTTGCATAACGCCAGCTGTCTCTAATTCAATTGCTCTTCAGTGTACAGTATATATATCATCATTGTCAACCATTATCAATCCATTGTTGGATGAAGGTCTCCCCAAGTTTCTTCCACAACTTTCTGTCTTGAGCCTGTCTCCTCCTTGTTACTCCGTCATGCTTTTGAATTCCATCCGTCCATCTCCTGTGTGGTCTTCTTCTGGGTCTTTTTCTGTCCTTTAAAATCCAGTCGAAAGTCTAACTTGTCCATCTGTGGTCTGTTCTTCTAGCAACATATCCAGCCCATTGCCATTTCAGGGATTTTATCCTCATCGTGATGTCTTCCACTCTTGACATTTTCCTTATCCACGAGTTCCTCTTCTTATTTTTCCTGGTTACCCCAAGTATGCATCCCTTCCGGCTATTTTCAGTTGTCTGCAACCTTTGTATGTCTTTTTTACGCTTTCCAACCGTAGGTTGAAGAAGCGTATATGCTCCAGGTTTTTCCGTCCGTTTGTCCGCACGATAACTGGCGTAAAATTGGTTAGATTTCGATGAAAGTTTAGTATATGGTAGGGAACCACCTGGGGACGAACCCTATTGAAAAGGGTACAAATGGGGTCAAAGGTCACGACGTAGGAGTGGGATTCATTCCATTGCACTTATGCGTCATAACTTGCGTAAATATGATTCGATTTCAATAAAATTTTACTATGTGGTAGGGGATCACCTAGTGACAAACCCTATTCAAAATGGGTGAATTGGGGTCAAAGGTCAGGACATAAGAGCGGGATGCATTCCATTGCCCTTATGCGTCATAACGAGCGTAAAAATAGTTCGATTTCGATGAAATTTCAGTATGTGGTAGGGGACCACCTGGGGACGAACCCTATTGAAAATGGACGAAATGGGGTCAAAGGTCAGGACATAGGATTGCGATCCATTTCATCGCCCTTATCCCATATTATTAAGGTGGTCGTCAAGTAATTTTGCTTCCTATACTTCCAATGGAAAAACTTTTGTACACATTTCATTTACAATTAATGTGTTCCTAAGGATGAAAATTTGAACATCGATTAAAATAACTTCATATTATAACTTGGAATACTTAATATTTTCTAAAACATAACCATAATTATATTAAAAATCAATAACTTTCTTTTGGTAGTGTTGAAACCAGAAAAAGGATGGCGCGACCTGTACTTTGATGACGTCAGTAGAAAAACAAATGTTGGATTGCATAATTATGGTTATGTTTTAGAAAATATTAAGTATTACAAGTTATAAAATGAAGATATTTTAATCGATGTTCAAATTTTCATCCTTGGGAACGCATTAATTGGGAAGAAAATGTGTACAGAAATTTTCCATTCGAAGTACAGTAAGCAAAATTACTTGACTTTCACCTTAAAGGAGCAATTTTTGTATGTATGTAAATTTTATTTTGAAAACGGCTCTAAGGATTTTGATGAAAGTCGTTAACCTACGGTTTCCTGGTACTAGAAATCGATTTAGCTTGATCTCGACTTTAAGAAAATTCGTTTAGTGGGTTAAATAACCACCCCGAATTACCACGTTTTAAGTGTAGTGTCGTGGCGTCGTTCCATTAAATGTCGGCGCGCGGTCACGCCATCTGTCTCATTACGTAACGCGTTGTGTGTATCATATTAAAGTTTTATGACGTCACACTCTTGCGAGCAGATGGTCGCGATTCCCATCTGCCTCATTACGTCACGCGTTGTGTGCGTATGTTCGTCCGCACGATAACTCGCGTAAAAATCGTTCGATTTTGATGAAATTTTAGTAGTATATGTTAGGAGAACACCTGGGAAGGAACCCTATTGAAAGTGAACGAAATGGGGTCAAAGGTCAGGACATAGGAGCGGGATCCATTCCACTGCTCTTATGCGTCATAACTAACGTAATAAAATGTTCGATTTCGATTAAATTTTAGTATGTGGTAGGGGACCACCTGGGGATAAACCCTATTGAAAATTAGCGAAATGGGTGTCAAAGGTCAGGACATAGGAGCGGAATCACTTCCATCGCCATTATGCGTCATAACTTACGTAAAAATGTTTCGATTTAAATGAAATGTTAGTATGTTGTAGGGACCTGCCAGGTTACGAATCCAATTGAAAAAGGGCGAAATGGGATCAAAGGTTAGGACACAGAAGCGGGATATATTCCATAGCCCTTATGCATCATAACTTATGTAAAATTGCTTCGATTGCGACAAAACTTTATCATGTTATTTCGGAGGTATACTGAACCAGTTCTGTTGAATATCATCGAAATGGGATCAAAGGTCAGGGCACAGGAGTGAGATTTATTCCACAGCCATTTTCCTCATAACTTGAGTAATAACTTGAGTAATGATTTCTAGTATCTTGGAAAGCGTATCATAATCAATGCATTGCATGATTTTACTAACTTGTTTAGTTAAAGCCCATGTCTCTGCTCCATACGCAAAAACTGGAAGGATGCATTGATTAAACACTTTTCTTTTAAGACATAAAGGCATATTGCTCTTGAAAATTGTACCGTTTCTTCCATAAGCTCTCCAGCCAAGTTTTATATCCCGATTAATTTCCTCATAAATGTGACCCTCGCTTGATATCTGCTGTCCAATGTAAATGTAGGTATCGGTTATCTCCAGCTTTTCCACATCAATTGATAAACGTTCCTTTCTTGGAAAAGCATTGTATATCATTTTTGTCTTCGAAAAGTTCATTTTTAAACCCACTTCTTTACTCTTGTCAGCGAGTTCCTGGATCATACTGTGCAGCTTTGAAGGGGTAACTGTATTGGACTATGTCATCAGCAAAACGAAGGTAAGTTAAATATACTCCATTAATCTTTATCCCCTTTGATCCCATTAATCTTTATCCCCTTGTTTTCCCAGTTCAATGATTGAATGACATTTTGCAGTGTGGCATTGAAGAGATTGGGAGATTTGGTGTTACCTTGTCTCACTTTCTTTCCAAGTTTTATTGGTGCTGTATACTAAGATAGCCGAATCTTTGCACGTGCATTTTCATAGATGTTACTAATTCTGCTAATTTAGGCATTTTCAATGCCGCAGGATTTCAACGCCATTGTAACTGCTGATGGTTTCACGGAATCGAAGGCCTTTTCATAATCTATAAAAGCCATGCATAAAGGAAGTTCATATTTCCTCGTTCTTTTAATTAGTTCTCTCAGTACATGAATATGATCTATGGCGCTGCAGCCACTCCTGAATCCAGCTTGTTCTATTGGTTGAGCCATGTGCAGTGTTATCTTCAAGCGATGTGAAAGAACCTTAGTGAAGATTTTATAAACCATTGAATGAAGGCTGATGGGCCGGTAGTTCCTGAAATCTTCAATGTCACCTTTTTATGAAGTAGGATTATTGTAGCATTGTTCCAATCCTCAGGAATCTTTCCTTCATTGAGATATCTAGTGAAAACTTGGGCGAGTGTAGTTTCTATTTCTCCGCGTGCTTCCTGTACAATGTTCACGATAATCCCATTTTTTCCTGGAGCTCTTCCCTGTTTCATGTTCTCAATCTGCCGGGAAAACGGGAGGATCTTTGGTACTGGTAACTTATAACGTAACCCTTTTTATGTTATGTAAGATTTCCGGCTGAATTGATGTTAAACGAAAGGTAAAAGCGATGCAACTAGTTGTGCCGGATAGCTCAAATTAAGGTCTTACGGCCAGACAAAACATATACAAAAATCCAACTTGCGTCAACTTTTTATTGGTCCAGCACCATTAGACGAAATCCAAAATATAGCACTTTATACACACACTTCACATACCTTAATTATCTGTCGTATAATGTAACTTAACACCGATCGAACATCTCCACAGGGTGGTCTAAGCGCAGTGGTCTAAGCGATGGTCTCTGATCGTTCGTCCGAACGGGGCCCGGGTTTGAATCCCGGTGAGGCATGGATGTTGTGTTTGTCTTACGGTACTGGCTCTCTCCCTTCCCTGGAACCAGTGACCCTAAATTAGGGACGGGCGACTGCTTATTGCCCATTGAGTTGCTCACGGTGTTCGTTAAACCTCCAACCAAAATAAAAAAAAAAAAAAAAAACATCTCCACATGCTATACCAACTGCTGCATCGTCTTTTTATCCAACGTTCTTATCACATACATACGTCACTCTTGTTCCGACCTCAGTGTGTTGCCAACATCATTCTCGTTTGAGGGAAAAGTCATAACGTTGATGTGTGAAAATGGCTAAGACAACGAACTGAAATTTACATGAAAAAATAAACTCAAAAGGAAAGTTAAAATAGAATAAACGTTACAACCTTTCTTAATGACTGGAAAAGGTGTATCATCTCTTTCATATAATTTGTGCAGAAATCTTTCACTCTTGTCAAAATTTCACCTCTATTTCTTGTTACAGAGCAATCTTCTTTTCTCAGTGCCATAATCTGTTTTCTTCCCTTACTGAGATGTATCCACCGTGCATCAGACGAGCACGTTAAAGTGACGGCCTCCAGGCTGGACCCACTGGTTAAATGGGTATCCTTTCCAATGCCCCCAGGAAATTCTCTAACCCCTCTATGTGCAATATCGTACTTGTACGGTGGCGCCATCTACTGTACTCTAATCTCACTATAAACTGTTCTGCCAAAGTCGCTAGACTTGCTCGCATTCCTTCCGTTTCTGTGTCCTGCCCAAAAGGCGATCTCGCTGTAGGTGGCTGGGACCTAAACTCTACTCACTGTGGACGGAAGTCCTACAAGAAAATGACAAATTCTATGATACTGATCTTGCGACAGTAGTAGAAGTGATGTTTGGGTGACGAGATGGGTAAAAAATGCGATTTGACGGACTTTCAACGTGGGATGATTGAGAAGCTCGGAGCCATGAAGCGAGTATCACCGAAACCGCTGCATTCGTGAAATGTTCCAGAGCAGCTGTTGTTAAAGTGTTTAAAGACTGGACTGTCAGCCGAAAAAACTGTCTCTACGTGCAACGTGTGGTCGTCATCGACTAGTGACTGCTCGGACGGAACGGAGAGTGTCCAGACTGGTAACAGACAACAGAAGGGCAACAGTGCAGCAAATTACAGACCATCTCAATCAAGGATCCCCTCAAATGATCTCTGCACGCACTGTTCGCCGTACACTGCATCGGATATCCATCGGATGGTATATGGCAGCCAAAGGCCTGTTCAAACACCTTTGCTATCTGCTGTTAACAAGAGAAAACGTCTTCAGTTCGCACAGGAGCACAAAGATTGGACAGTCCATAATTGGAAACAAATTATGTGGTCCGATGAATCACGTTTTCAGTTGCACCGTGACGATGGCCGAGTGAGAATTTGGCGGAAACAGCACGAACGCATAGACCCCAAATGCATTGCTACAACCCTTCAAGCCGGTGGAGGCAACGTTATAGTTTGGAGAATGTCTTCCGAGCATGCTTTGGGCCCTTTAATTCGTGTTGATCAACATCTGACTGGCACATCATATCTAAACATCGTTGCGAACCAAGTACATCCTGTCATGTGGATGGTTCATCCCAATGGCGATGGCTACTTTCAACAAGATAATGCGTGCTGCCATAGTGCTCGTATTGTACAGGATTGGTTTCAGGAACATGCCGGTGAGTTTACTTTGCTTAGGTGGCCCCCACAATCTCCAGATCTAAACCCCATTGAGAGTCGTGGTGATACTTTTAATGAAGCATTTCTGAAACATGGTATATTAAATTTTTACCTTCTTATTATCAAGCATTGGCGAAACATCGGAGACATAAACCTGGGAATTATTTTTGCAAAACAAAATAATGAGAACTCGTCTCAGACAAATTCGTAATACGGGAACAAACTAGGGTTAAAAGAACAACAACAATAACTAAAAACTTCCCACTGTCACACACTACTAGACAATGTACTTAAAAATAAACTACAGGGTGTTCCACTCGCTACCGAACCCGACATTTCTATAATAATATTATCACCAATGAAGATATTGCAACGAAATTTGAAGTGGACTTATCTCATTTCATGCGAAATGTGATGACATCACAACATGTGCTAAACCCGGCATTTTTTTAATAATATTAACACCAATGAAGATATTGCAACGAAATTTGAAGCGGACGTACCTCATTTCGTGCGAAATGTGATAACATCACAACATGAGCTGGAAGGGGCCACCATTTGCGTCCAGACAGCATTGAACCCGGCGCACCAAACTGTGAAAAGTCTTTTCCGGTACGTCCGCCGTTACTGCCTGAATTTCTTGGGTGATGTTTGCTTTCAAGGCATCTATGGTTCGCGGTTTCTTTTGGTAAACTCTCCCTTTTAGATATCCTCGTAAAAAGTAATCAGGAGGCGTCAGATCAGGCGAGCGCGGTGGCAATAGACCCTTGGAAAGGATGCGGTCGCCGAAAAGGGACTGAATTTCGGCCGTACTGGTGTGTGATGTGTGTGATGCCGCTCCATCATGCTGGTAATATCCAATGGAGAGTTCGTCGTCCAGTTGATTTACAAAGGTGTTGACAATTTCCATAAATGCAGCTGTTGTTATGGTTGTATTGAAGAAGATGGAGCCAATTACGCGGTGCCGGGTCATCCCACACTAAACACCAATTTTTTGTGAAAATTGGTGTTTGGTGTGGGACGGTATAACAAAGCAACATATTGGCGCATCCGGTTGGCTGGAGGACTGCTCCTTAGTGGCACCAAACTTAGGAATGTGTCTGTCACTAAGAAGCACTCCGTCTGGCTGGTGGACAGGGCCGGGTTCAATGCTGTCTGGACGCAAATGGTGGCCACTTCAAGCACATGTTGTGATGTCATCACATTTCGCACGAAATAAGGTAAGTCCACTTCAAATTTCGTTGCAATATCTTCATTGGTGTTAATATTATAAAATAAATGCCGGGTTCGGTAGCGAGTGGGACACCCTGTATATTCGTAACGTTAAATAAAAGAAAAATTGTAGTTATGTTTCGTTCATTGGGGAAAGACCGTAGAAGTTTCGCAACTGACCGACCAAATATGCGAAATATGCCATCAGTTTGCCCCTTATCCTCCCCTTCCATTTTTTTAAAATTAAAATTCGAAGTAACACTACCTGGTTTTAACTGTCTTCGATTCGTAGTGCCATAATATTTAAAATACTCGACTGCACTCGCACAGAAAAATAAAATCCGTAAATTGAACAAAAAATCTAAATAAATGGATTTCTTTCGAAAATATACAGTGAAGTGCCAGAAAAAACTGGTACAGACAAGCTTATGCAAAATACATAGCAACGTCACCTATGCGCGTACTCGGTGCCTTCCGCCAGAGCGTATATAAAGCGATAGACATCCTTGCCAGCTGTCGGAGCTGTTTTCGGCATGAGAATGACAAGTAATAACGATTTAAGCGATTTTCAACGCGGTGTCATAGTTGGCGCTCGTGAGATGGGCTGTAGTATTTCGGAGGTAGAAACAAAGCACGGATTTTCACGGACGACCATTGCAAGGGTGCACCGTGACTACAAGAATTCCGGCAAAATCACCAACCTACGATACCAGTGTGGCCGTAAAAAGACATTGGGTGAATGTGACCATCGTCGGCTGTCAAGAATCGTTTCACGCGATAGGCGTTTCTCTCGCAGGTATCATCAGAAGTCAATGCTGGAGCCTCAACAAGAATCAGAGTCCGGACTGTGACACGTGCCCTGCACTATATGGGCTTTGGGAGCCGACGCCCAACTCGAGTCCCCTTGATGGGTGCACGACACAGAGCTATGCGCCTCGCTTGGGCACAGCAACACCGCCACTGGACACTTGATGACTGGAAACAAATAGCCTGGTCTGACGAGTCGCGTTTCCAACTGTATCGGGTAGATGGAAGGATTCGTGTGTGGCGCAAACCCCATGAAGCCATGGATCCCGCCTGTCAACAGAGAACTGTACCGGCTTATGGGGGGTCCGTAATGGTATGGGGTGTGTTTAGCTGGACTTCACTGGGACCGCTGGTACGTCTACAAACGTCTCTAACCAGCCAACGCAATGTGCGCATCCTTTCTGACGAGGTATACTCGTTCATGTCCTGCATTCATGCTGATGGGTTGGGCCTGTTCTAATAGGACAATGCACTTCCACACAAGTGTCGGGACGCCACATTATGGTTAGAGGAGCATTCATCTGAGTTTGGTGTGTTGCCATTCCCACCGAAGTTTCCCAGATCTGTACGTGATAGAACACATTTTGGATGCAATGCAACGCGCTATCGAACACAGGAATCCGAGACCTCGGAATACACCCGAATTGTGGAACGCTCTGCAGGAAGTATGGTATGCATTGCTTACAATATATTTCCAGAAGCTAGTGGACTCCATGCCCCGTCGTATTTCTGCATTCCTGCGCTCCTGTGGGGGACCTACCAAGTATTAGACTGGTTTGCTAGTTTTTCTGGCACTTCAGTGTACATAAATCCTTAGAATTTTGTCAGCCTTCTCTAATTCCCTAAAACATCGCGAAACGCCCTAAATCTAGGGAATTTTTTCTAAGGGTTGAGATCACTGGACGTCTGGAAATCTTACCCATGCACAGTTTTAAAGGAAATCTGGAAGACGTGATCTATTGGAATGTTTCATTTTTGTTTCGGAAGGGGTGGCCGGAGACCTTTCTCTACATAGGATATATTCGCTTATGCGTTTCAAAAATGGCGAGCAAATAAAGATCTCGTATGCATTGTTTTTACTGATGGTAACATCCGTGCCAGACAAAACTGCCCGCTTTCGCAGGGGACAGGCTTCAACGTTGACATATTTTGCTCTTACTCATTGTCAGTGTTGCCAAATTGTAAAAGCTCTTGAGGGAAGTTACGTGGCATTCAGTAACAGAACGTTTAACGAAGAATAACTAAATTTACATAAGTAAATAGAAACTCAGAAGAAAGGTTAAATAGAGGTATATGTCGCAGCTTTCAAAATCCACTGCTGTTGAAAAGGAAGATATAAGAATGTCAAAAGAAGACAGAAAACGTATATGGATGGGTTCGGTGGGACATTTATGAGAGTTATTGAACAACCCCCCTTACACACACACACACACACACACAAATAAATAAGTGGAAACGATAAGCTCTACACGGTTTGTTCGCAATCTGATACCAACTGTTGCCGGTGGAAGACAAATAACAGATTCTGGACTAACGCGAGTCGTAAATCAATCTGACATGTGATATATCTCTTCTCGTCCCGCATGATGTCCTTAAAACTGTGTCATCCTTCGAACCTCTCGTCTCGGTGGGTCGTGAAATGTTCCTCCATAATGAAATATCGAACGCTTCTTGCAAACCGAATTTCTCGCAAACTAAACTCTGCGCTGAATAAATATGCTGAACTTCTGTCGTTGATTGTTAGTTTTATAGGACCTTTGCTGCACGTTTGCGTGACTCCAATTGATAACTTAACGTACCAATACGCATTCAAGTAAAATGAAACTGGAAACATTACTCGACATGAATGAATAATGCAAGATCCAGTGAACCGCAGCTACCCTTTGAGAATCGGTAATACAGTTTAGGCCTGGGCGGTTTTCAATTAAAAAGCTTTGTTAAACAATGTGGCTTTTAACTATTTTGCAAAAAACGGACCAGGTGGAAAATGAAGGATCTGAATTGCTCGTAGTGAAGGAAGGTAACTACTCCCAAAAGTCATTGTTGCTTTTGAAAAGCACTGCCGCCCACATGGGAAATGAGAATACTTAATGCAAAGCCGTGTCAAGTTGCCAATTCGCATAAGTTACCTTCCACTTGGACCGACTTTCAGGTATCAACTGAGATTACATTTCAAAATTGATGTTACTCCGTGGCGTCGAACACTTGGCATCGTGATGTTGTTCATGCATACACCGAGCCGCCCCGGTGGCGCAATGGTCTGAGCGATGGCTGCTGATCATTCGTCCGAGATGGGTCTGTGTTCGAATCGCAGTGAGGCTTGGATGTTGTGTTTGCCTTACGACACTGGCTCTCTCCCTTCCCTAGAACCAGTGTCCCTAAATTAGGGATGGGCGACTGCTTATAGCCCACTGAGTTGCTCACGGTGGTCACTAAACCCCCAATCAAAAAAAAAAAAAAAAAAAAGAAATACTTACACTGAAGAGCCAAAAACATTATGACCAGCGCTCATCACACAAATCGAAGCAGCTGCATGTAAACAAACGACGGGGCGTGTAATGGTCACGAAAAGGTATAAATAACACCTGACACTAAACTCTTTTAATCAGTGTTGCTTTTTAGATGGAGAAAAGGCAGCGAGTTTGACAAAGGCCAAATCTAATGGCCAGACGACTGAGTCAGAGCATTTTCGAGACCGCTTCAAGGCTTATAGGGATGCTCAAAATCAGTCACGGTTAGTATAAGGAGACCAGCTTTTTGAGAATGGTATTGATGACAAAATGGCACGTTGTCCTCGATTTGTATTCAAAATTGAGGACAATTTCGTTTAAAAATGAGGGACATACCTAATTGAGACAAAGATTAGCAAAGAATATTATGACCAGTGTCACAATTGTTCAGTTTCATGGGAAAACATACGATGAATCTAAAGGATGATTTTTATGTGAAATACACTGCTGGCCACCCCAAATGCAACACCAAGAAGGACATGAGATTGCAAAGCCAGATTTATTGGACACATAACAACAGATACAAAGATGAAACGATTGAGCTTACAGGACCGTGTGACTTGCGGAACACGCAGGGCCCCCGTGGCTGGAAATAACGGCCGCTACACGCCGCGGCATCGAATGAAAGAGGCTTTGGATGTGGCTTGGGGTATGTCTGTCCCGGCTGCTTCCGCACGTTGCCACAGTTTATCAGACGTAGCCGCGGGTTGTGCTTGCCGGGCCACTCGGTCGCCAATCAGCGATTAGACGTGTTCCATGGGCGACATATCGGAGAACAGGCGGGTCACCGCAGCAGTGTCACCTGGCGGGCCGTGAAGAATTGTTGCACGATGCGTGCCACGTGCGGTCGCGTATTGTCCTGTTCAAACGTGGCCGCTGGCAGGTCCTGAAGGTAAGGGAGGACTACAAGCTCCAAAACGTCGGAGATGGTGCGGCGGCGGTTGAGTGTACCGGCGATGCGTACCAGAGGGGTGCGGGTGTCGTATGCAATTGCGCTTCAAACCATAATGCCAGGCGATGGACCGGCATGGCGATGCATAATGCAGGCGTCATAGAGTCTCTCGCCGCGGTACCGTTACAGTCGGATCCGACCATCCTGGTGTTTCAGGAAAAAGCGGGATTCGTCGGAGAAGACTATGTCGTGCCATTCCGTAGTCCAGGTGCGGCGTTCAACAACCCACTGCCGCCGGACTCGCCGGTGGTGTAACGTCAATGGTAATCGGAGCTCCTGCAGGCGACGTTGAAGAGCACGTGATGACACAGGTTGTTGCGCAGCACACCCTAATTCCTGCGCTAACGTTCGCGATGTGGCGGTGCGGGCATTCAATGCCCGCCGCATAACATGCCGGTCCTCTCGTTCGGTGGTGTGCCGCGGCTGCGGCAATCGCTCACGTCGGTCGGTCCGTCCCTCCTGCACCCACCGAATCCATACTCGCCTCACTGTGGCTGGATGTCGTCCCACACGGGCGCTGATGTCTCGGTACGATAAACCGCTGTCGCGATAAGCCACTATTCGTCCTCTGTCGAACCCCGAAACGTGCTGCAATGACTGCTGTATTCTGCGGCGAGGCATCAGAAAGCTTCCCACGCACAGGTCCGGCAGCACAACACACTTCCGCCAGGCGACGGACCGGTATAGTGCTTCTCGGTGGCGTGCCGGGCGCACATGATTTGCATATACCCTGCAATGCTAATCGTTTGCATGTCCTTTCGCGGGAGATGCATGCTTCGAATTTCAGGCCAATCGGATGCTTCCTTCTTGGTGTTGCATTTTGGGTGGTTAGCAGTATACATATAAAATAGCAATAAAATGCTTTCATGCAGTATATTACTTCTGATAAATTTTAAATGTGGGGGCAGCACATACAAACAAAGATACATTTTGATTTTGTATTGAAATTGCATTGTGATTATGCACCAGAAAGAATCTGAAGCCAGAAATTTACTGTACACTGAGGGGACAGAAATCATGGAATACCTATACGTTATCTCTATGAAAAGGAATATTGCAACTTCACATAAAGGAACAGTTTCATGAAAAAATGTACTGAACAAAAGTTGTAGAACTTTCAGTGGAATCTATCAAACGCAACAAAAATTACCATGAATTATTTATTTAATTTCAGGAGAGTGGAAGCTGAAAACGATGAGATTTATTTCCCAATCTATAAATACTTATTTTAGTTAAACCAGAAATGAAATAACACCACGGTTATCGAGATGACTTTGTTTGATGCTGACGTTTGTGATGACGCTCCGCTTTCTCTGAGAATCCCGATAAATGTTTTTTTAATTGCCACTATTTACAGTTTTTGGAGAGAATTTCAAAAATTCAGGATAAAGAATAAGAAATTGAGGACAATTGTCGTCCCCAGTAAAAATTTACTGCTGGAAAATTTACTGGAATTGAAAGCGAAGCATTTGAAATTGAGAACTGTCCTCAGGAAATTAGGACGTCAGATCATCTTAGGTTAATACTGCAAAAAGTTGTCCGAGGAGAGAACAACGAACCGCTGGCTAAGTGTGGGCTGACGACGACTCATCGGAGCTAGAGGTGAGTGAAGACCCTACAGCATGGTTCTAGCCAACAACTAAGGGATACTTTGGCGCAACTTACCGATAATTTTAATGGTAGTCACGGAAGTAATCAGTCATAAAACACATTACATCAAACCTTGCTGAAAATTGGGCTGCATAGCCGCAGGCCGCTCCGAGTGTCCATGCTAACCTCGGTTCACACACACAAGAGTAATGTATCACAACACACAGTACATCGGACCCTGCTGAAAATGGGGCTGCGTAGCCACAGGCCGCTCCGAGTGTCCATGCTAACCTCGGTTCACACACAGAAGAGTAATGTATCACAACACACAGTACATCGGACCCTGCTGAAAATGGGGCTGCGTAGCCACAGGCCGCTCCGAGTGTCCATGCCAACCTCGGTTCACACACACAAGAGTAATGTATCACAACACACAGTACATCGGACCCTGCTGAAAATAGGGCTGCGTAGCCACAGGCCGCTCCGGGTGTCCATGCTAACCTCGGTTCACACACACAAGAGTAATGTATCACAACACACAGTACATCGGACCCTGCTGAAAATGGGGCTGCGTAGCCACAGGCCGCTCCGAGTGTCCATGCTAACCTCGGTTCACACACACAAGAGTAATGTATCACAACACACAGTACATCGGACCCTGCTGAAAATGGGGCTGCGTAGCCACAGGCCGCTCCGAGTGTCCATGCTAACCTCGTTTCACATACACAAGAGTAATGTATCACAACACACAGTACATCGGACCCTGCTGAAAATGGGGCTGCGTAGCCACAGGCCGCTCCGAGTGTCCATGCTAACCTCGGTTCACACACACAAGAGTAATGTATCACAACACACAGTACATCGGACCCTGCTGAAAATGGGGTTGCGTAGCCACAGGCCGCTCCGAGTGTCCATGCTAACCTCGGTTCACACACACAAGAGTAATGTATCACAACACACAGTACATCGGACCCTGCTGAAAATGGGGCTGCGTAGCCACAGGCCGCTCCGAGTGTCCATGCTAACCTCGGTTCACACACACAAGAGTAATGTATCACAACACACAGTACATCGGACCCTGCTGAAAATGGGGCTGCGTAGCCACAGGCCGCTCCGGGTGTCCATGCTAACCTCGGTTCACACACACAAGAGTAATGTATCACAACACACAGTACATCGGACCCTGCTGAAAATGGGGCTGCGTAGCCACAGGCCGCTCCGAGTGTCCATGCTAACCTCGGTTCACACACACAAGAGTAATGTATCACAACACACAGTACATCGGACCCTGCTGAAAATGGGGCTGCGTAGCCACAGGCCGCTCCGAGTGTCCATGCTAACCTCGGTTCACACACACAAGAGTAATGTATCACAACACACAGTACATCGGACCCTGCTGAAAATGGGGCTGCGTAGCCACAGGCCGCTCCGAGTGTCCATGCTAACCTCGGTTCACACACACAAGAGTAATGTATCACAACACACAGTACATCGGACCCTGCTGAAAATGGGGCTGCGTAGCAACAGGTCGCTCCGAGTGTCCATGCTAACCTCGGTTCACACACACAAGAGTAATGTATCACAACACAGAGTACATCGGACCCTGCTGAAAATGGGGCTGCGTAGCTGCAGGTCGCTCCGAGTGTCCATGCTAACCTCGGTTCACACACACAAGAGTAATGTATCACATACACAGAGTACATCGGACCCTACTGAAAATGGGGCTGCGTAGCTGCAGGTCGCTCCGAGTGTCCATGCTAACCTCGGTTCACACACACAAGAGTAATGTATCACAACACACAATACATCGGACCCTTACTGAAAATGGGGCTGCGTAGCCACAGGCCGCTCCGAGTGTCCATGCTAACCTCGGTTCACACACACAAGAGTAATGTATCACAACACACAGTACATCGGACCCTGCTGAAAATGGGGCTGCGTAGCCCCAGGCCGCTCCGAGTGTCCATGCTAACCTCGGTTCACACACACAAGAGTAATGTATCACAACACAGAGTACATCGGACCCTGCTGAAAATGGGGCTGCGTAGCTGCAGGCCGCTCCGAGTGTCCATGCTAACCTCGGTTCACACACACAAGAGTAATGTATCACAACACACAGTACATCGGACCCTGCTGAAAATGGGGCTGCGTAGCCCCAGGCCGCTCCGAGTGTCCATGCTAACCTCGGTTCACACACACAAGAGTAATGTATCACAACACACAGTACATCGGACCCTACTGAAAATGGGGCTGCGTAGCTGCAGGTCGCTCCGAGTGTCCATGCTAACCTCGGTTCACACACACAAGAGTAATGTATCACAACACAGAGTACATCGGACCCTGCTGAAAATGGGGCTGCGTAGCTGCAGGCCGCTCCGAGTGTCCATGCTAACCTCGGTTCACACACACAAGAGTAATGTATCACAACACACAGTACATCGGACCCTGCTGAAAATGGGGCTGCGTAGCCACAGGCCGCTCCGAGTGTCCATGCTAACCTCGGTTCACACACACAAGAGTAATGTATCACAACACACAGTACATCGGACCCTACTGAAAATGGGGCTGCGTAGCTGCAGGTTGCTCCGAGTGTCCATGCTAACCTCGGTTCACACACACAAGAGTAATGTATCACAACACAGAGTACATCGGACCCTACTGAAAATGGGGCTGCGTAGCTGCAGGTCGCTCCGAGTGTCCATGCTAACCTCGGTTCACACACACAAGACCAATGTATCACAACACAGAGTACATCGGACCCTACTGAAAATGGGGCTGCGTAGCTGCAGGTCGCTCCGAGTGTCCATGCTAACCTCGGTTCACACACACAAGAGTAATGTATCACAACACACAGTACATCGGACCCTGCTGAAAATGGGGCTGCGTAGCCCCAGGCCGCTCCGAGTGTCCATGCTAACCTCGGTTCACACACACAAGAGTAATGTATCACAACACAGAGTACATCGGACCCTACTGAAAATGGGGCTGCGTAGCTGCAGGTCGCTCCGAGTGTCCATGCTAACCTCGGTTCACACACACAAGAGTAATGTATCACAACACAGAGTACATCGGACCCTACTGAAAATGGGGCTGCGTAGCTGCAGGTCGCTCCGAGTGTCCATGCTAACCTCGGTTCACACACACAAGAGTAATGTATCACAACACACAATACATCGGACCTTACTGAAAATGGGGCTGCGTAGCCACAGGCCGCTCCGAGTGTCCATGCTAACCTCGGTTCACACACACAAGAGTAATGTATCACAACACACAGTACATCGGACCCTTACTGAAAATGGGGCTGCGTAGCTGCAGGTCGCTCCGAGTGTCCATGCTAACCTCGGTTCACACACACAAGAGTAATGTATCACAACACAGAGTACATCGGACCCTACTGAAAATGGGGCTGCGTAGCTGCAGGTCGCTCCGAGTGTCCATGCTAACCTCGGTTCACACACACAAGAGCAATGTATCACAACACAGAGTACATCGGACCCTACTGAAAATGGGGCTGCGTAGCTGCAGGTCGCTCCGAGTGTCCATGCTAACCTCGGTTCACACACACAAGAGTAATGTATCACAACACAGAGTACATCGGACCCTTACTGAAAATGGGGCTGCGTAGCCACAGGCCGCTTAGAGTGTCCATGCTAACCTCGGTTCACACACACAAGAGTAATGTATCACAACACACAGTACATCGGACCTTACTGAAAATGGGGCTGCGTAGCTGCAGGTCGCTCCGAGTGTCCATGCTAACCTCGGTTCACACACACAAGAGTAATGTATCACAACACAGAGTACATCGGACCCTACTGAAAATGGGGCTGCGTAGCTGCAGGTCGCTCCGAGTGTCCATGCTAACCTCGGTTCACACACACAAGAGTAATGTATCACAACACACAATACATCGGACCTTACTGAAAATGGGGCTGCGTAGCCACAGGCCGCTCCGAGTGTCCATGCTAACCTCGGTTCACACACACAAGAGTAATGTATCACAACACACAGTACATCGGACCCTGCTGAAAATGGGGCTGCGTAGCCACAGGCCGCTCCGAGTGTCCATGCTAACCTCGGTTCACACACACAAGAGTAATGTATCACAACACACAGTACATCGGACCCTGCTGAAAATGGGGCTGCGTAGCAACAGGCCGCTCCGAGTGTCCATGCTAACCTCGGTTCACACACACAAGAGTAATGTATCACAACACACAGTACATCGGACCCTACTGAAAATGGGGCTGCGTAGCAACAGGCCGCTCCGAGTGTCCATGCTAACCTCGGTTCACACACACAAGAGTAATGTATCACAACACACAGTACATCGGACCCTGCTGAAAATGGGGCTGCGTAGCCACAGGCCGCTCCGAGTGTCCATGCTAACCTCGGTTCACACACACATGAGTAATGTATCACAACACACAGTACATCGGACCCTGCTGAAAATGGGGCTGCGTAGCAACAGGCCGCTCCGAGTGTCCATGCTAACCTCGGTTCACACACACAAGAGTAATGTATCACAACACACAGTACATCGGACCCTGCTGAAAATGGGGCTGCGTAGCAACAGGCCGCTCCGAGTGTCCATGCTAACCTCGGTTCACACACACAAGAGTAATGTATCACAACACACAGTACATCGGACCCTGCTGAAAATGGGGCTGCGTAGCAACAGGCCGCTCCGAGTGTCCATGCTAACCTCGGTTCACACACACAAGAGTAATGTATCACAACACACAGTACATCGGACCCTGCTGAAAATGGGGCTGCGTAGCAACAGGCCGCTCCGAGTGTCCATGCTAACCTCGGTTCACACACACAAGAGTAATGTATCACAACACACAGTACATCGAACCCCGCTGAAACCCCACATTTTAGCAATCGTATTACAACCGAAGTGAAAGAAATTTGTAGGACATTCAGAGTTTTAAAAGTGAAACTAGGCATTTATTTGTGCAAAGCTAAATATATCTTAAAACAAAATATGAATCTTTGGGTTAATTATTATGCGTGTTCGAATTTTTTCATAAAACTACAATTGGCAACTGCAGTACGTCTCTTCGTTACCTGCTGCCCCCTCCCCCACAGCAGCGGGTGTGGTAGTTACGTCACTGCTATAAGCGAAGTTGACTATATTTATTTCCTGACTTACTTCAAACGTAACTCAATTCGACGTGCCGTTTTAGATAGTTCATCATGTATTTCCTCAGTTGTAATCGTGATATCTCTATGTACTATACCGTATAATCGATTTTCTATACGTTTAATCGATTTTCACTGATTGTGTTTCGAAGACACGTTTTGAGTCGTCGTAGCGTTGAGATTGATCGTTCACATACTGCGGTCGTTACTACCAGTGTTGCAAGTATTTATAAATACTTGCAACACTTTTGACTGTCGGAAATAATCATGTCACGTATGTTTTAGCATACAATCTCGGCACTTCTTGCTCTGTAGTCCTGGACTGGCCGCTATTCCCAGGTCTTTAGGGGGTGGGGGGAGCCATGACACATTTGGCATTTTGTTTTTGTTTTATATTATCCCTGCAAAATTGGATAGATCAAAATTGGTAGGAGACATAGGTTTCTAGTAATTTTGTTTGCGTTTTTTAGGTTATGCACTTTTATTATTTTGAGACTTCTGAACTCACAATCTAATTTTTCTGATTCAGAGAGCGATTTCGCTAGCACCAATTTTTTGAGCCCGCTTTTACTAAATTTAATTATTAATTTCATTTTTAGGGATTTTGCTAGGGTTTTTTTGTGTGGGAGGGGGGGGGTCGGGTCGGGTACTCTAATTCACTTAAATTTTCTTCTATTTTGTAAAGTCCGACATCATTCATTCATTCGACATTCGATTATTCATCAAATAAATAAATCTTCACCTGCGTTGTAAAGAAAAGGCGCGCAGTTTGAGTGAGCTAATTTCTACTGCAAATAAGTAGTGTGCCCTGCCGTGAAGGAACGGTAACTTTCGCAATTTTGTTTTGTTTAGAGAGTCGGAAAAAGCAATCTGGTAGAGAGAGAGAGAGAGAGAGAGAGAGAGAGAAAGAGAAGAATTATGCACGCGGTTGTTACTTAGCAAATGTCAATACGTGCAACTCTGGTCTCGAAATAAAAGACGAAATACCTCATTCATTCTCACCCATTCACTAGAATTCTCTTTATGTATTCCACCTATTAAATACCACATAGGTCACGACATGTTTCTTCCGCCGACGACGTCACTTTGCTCCACCTGTTCTCTATTTCTCCCCCGCCCATTTGAGCACGTGAGAACTCCGGTCATCACGTTTGCGAAACAACGTGCTCTGAGAAACTAACGTTATGCTCCTCTTCAAGATTCCAGCCCCCAAGAGAGATTCGTACTCTCGTTGAAGGAGCAAAGCTATAATCGGCTTCAAAGTTTATTTCAAAGGGGCGGGCCGAAACTAGTGCCATGCAATCTATTTCAAATAAAATGGGATACAAGGGAGTTCATCTTAAGGTAAATGTGGGAGTTCCTGATTATCTTAATGAATCCAAATAATCAATAACTCATTAACGCGCAGGAAATCCTTCATTTGGCGCTGTCGAAATGAACTCCATTCAATAGTTCGGTGCTCATTTAAGTTCCGGGTGCTTCACAGAAACTGCAACATACAATTGCTTGTTTAATCCCTGCTCTCTTAAGTTTCTAAATGGGATACAGGCTTTAAAATAATTTGAGATCAATTCTAATGCGTATTAAAAAAAAAAAGAGAGAGAAAGAAAAAGCGCCCACAATAGATCATTTAAGAACATGTAGTTCACCTAAATATTCCCAATAATGCGCCTAGGGGTATGTGCCTCAAAGATAGTTTAAACCTCAAACAATATTCGCATACAATTGCAAAGAAAATTACATATAGCTTAGTAATGAATTGAACTCCGTTTTGGCATTAACGATGTGGACGATTTGATTTCGTCTCTTTAGACCGTATGCCCTACGAAACTGTAAGTGAGATAACAAAATAGGCAAACAGAACGCCATTTATCAAGCCGAAAATCATGGTTAGCCCTCTAAGACTTTGACAGTGCATCACTTACTGTAAACAGTGCGTAATCACCATGCAAGCTCATAATCCAAATGCAGAGAGCAGTTCACAATTATGTAGATCTATTGATATAATAAGCAAGCAACTCCATTTGTATCTTGTTTTTCTTCTATGCGTCTATTTAGTGAAAGGGAAAGGCAAAGACATTGGAGGAGAATAGACTTGCAAAAAGTATGCTACTTCCTGCGTACATTGAAAGCCGCCATTGTAGGAAGTAACTAGGGTGTTGACGTGTTTCAGCGAATATTTCAGTTCTAAGTCTTTAAGATTTAAGTGTATTTGACACGAAATTTTCTTGTTTAGTAATTTTATTTTTATTTTTCTTTACTCTGTGTATATGGGCGCCCGCAATACAGTCTCGTATTTTCCTGCTTACTAGTCTCGTTTGCTTTTTCTCGGATGTGAGCACTTGCTAATTACAATTTGATCTAGAAAGCTCTGGGGTTGTGCGCGAACATCCTTTCTGCGTAATTTCTGCAGTACATTATGAATTGAATCAGACATTCTTGCTTTCCAATAAGGCATCTGTTCACTGCAAACTCCCCCATTCATAGATGGCGCTGCACGTTCAGCTGGTCTCCGACGTTTCAGAACCGCTAGCATTACGTTTGCCAGTCTATGCTACTCCAAGGTCTCTGAAAGTAACAAGTATTTAACTCAATAAATAAAGGTAACAACACGATTGTAATATCTACTTGTATATTCTTTAACGAAACCAATACTTCCAGGAACTGATAAGTTTTGATTTTGGCGAGGGGGCTGGGGGGGTTGTCGATTGCGCGTGACTTTTGAATCCCGCGAGGACACGCGATTTTTTTATGTTAGCTTGCTCACGCGCCTTTTGATGTTGGCGAGATCGTCGCACGACTTATGATGTTGTCAAGATCACTCGACATTTAATGCTGGCGAAGTTGCCAGACTTAATGTTATCAACTTTACACGTCTTTGAATGTCACGCTACTTCTGATACTATCGAGGTCACACGACTTTTGATGCTATCAAAGTCACGCTACTTCTGATACTATCGAGGTCATACGACTTTTGATGCTATCAATGTCACGCGCCTTCTTACACTATCAAGGTCACATGACTTTAAATGCTGTCAATGCCACATGATTTTTAATGCTGTCAATGCCACATAACTTTTAATGCTATCATGGTCACGCGGCTTTTTATCCTGTCCAAGTCGCGACTTTTGATGCTATCAATGTCACGCGCCTTCTTACACTATCAAGGTCACATGACTTTTAATGCTGTCAATGCCACATGATTTTTAATGCTGTCAATGCCTCATGATTTTTTATGCTGTCAATGCCACATGACTTTTAATGCTATCAAGGTCACGCGACTTTTTATCCTGTCCAAGTCGCGACTTTTGATGCTGTCGAGGTCACACGGCTTTTGGAACTGTAGAGGTCATACGACTTTTGATGCTGGCGATGTTATGCGGCTTACGAAGTGACACGATTTTGGATGTTGGAGTTGTAGCGCTACATTTGACGTTGATGAAATCATACGACTTTTGATGCTATTTAGGTCACGCTACTTTGGATGCTATCAAGGTTCGCGCCTTTTGATGGCGATATCATACGAGTTTCGATGCTGTGGAGCACGTGCGACATTTGGTCTTGTCGGGGTCACGTGCCTTTTTTCTGTTGTCGAGGTCACTCTGCTTTTGATGTTGGCTGGCTTGGAGTCCTCACCAGGTAGCTCAAAGCAACTTAATCATAATACTGGCTCTTGATTCACGGTAGTCTGGTAAATGTCATTGCTATTGCATTGTCAAATGGTGAACATTGAGAAAAAAATATTTTTCGTGAGGTTTAAGTTCCAAAAGTCTTGTGAAGTGCCGTAGCGTAGGATGTACGTCGGATAATCACTCATGTGTTGTCGAGAAAATAAACTATTATACTGTACTTTACTGCTCGTTTGAGTTCTTTTAAGTATCGGTGAATCTATATGATTTGGCTTTGGCCCCAAATTAGAACTTCTTTTATATATTTATTCTGAAGCACTACGACTGGAACCTTTCATTAAGTCATACAGAAGTCTTTTATATGAGTTCTGAACATATTTTCAGAACTTGCATTATGTACGAAAATAGGAGACTCTTTGTACTCAAAAAACATTCAGAATAACATCTAACTCTCCGGTGTAGAACGACTTTTGTAACTTTCTACAAGAAAGTCGAATGAATTTTACCCTGGCTGCCTACTAGCCTGAAAATTTTGCTCTGCAGACGTGGTTACAAGAGTCGGATGCAAAAAGAATTTTAAACACAGAGCTTTTAAAAGTGCGGTCATAGTGTCACACGCAATTACATTGATACGCCATCTAGTGAGAGAATACGCCATCTAGTGAGAGAATACGCCATCTAGTGAGAGAATACGCCATCTAGTGAGAGAGCACATCTGAAAAATCAAGCTATATTTAGGTAATAGTCACCACAGATGCAGCTTGATAATTTAAAGCAATTTTTCCAATTCTACTTCCAGAAACTGAGGTAGCGTTGAACGGAAAGTCAAAATTTACTAACGGTGAAATGAAGATCAGAAAAGCTTCGAAAGCCACCGGAACATGTGCAGCTATTGGATGTCAAACGGAATTTTCTAATATTGGACTTAGCGAAGCTCTGATTTGCACTATGCACGCAAAAGTATTCAAGTGCACGTTTATTTGCTGGTTGTGTTGACTGCTGTGTATTAAGGGGAACGTTGGCACATCTGTCAGACAGCATTGGAAGTGATTAAACCATGTAGAGCTGAACTTACGGATTTTGAAAGCGTCATGGTGGTTGGATGCCTCCTCTGGGTTTCCCAAAACACTCTCTCGTTGATATTCTTCACTGATTGAAAGCAGATGAGATATTCTTCGCTGATTAAAAGCAGATGAGATATTCTTCACTGGTTGAAAGCAGATGAGATATTCTTCACTGATTGAAAGCAGATGAGATATTCTTCGCTGATTGAAAGCTGATTGAAAGGTTTTTTGCTGGAATAAATTTAAACAAAAACTATTTTTGGTTTATATTATTCCCATACCCTACATTCATACCTTTGCGCCAACGGCCGCCATATCGTAAAATGGCTGCCAAAAAAAAAAATTTTCCAAATATCTTATGAACAAGTGATCGTATCAAAGAAAATGTCGAATGAAAAATATTCCTTATAAAATTCTCTATAGAAAAAGGTTATTATCAAAATTTGCCTAGAATCGTGTATCGTTTCGTGCAATCACGTGGTGACACCGTTCTTGTGACATACCATGTTGTAAAAAAAGAGCTTAATGAGAGCAGAACATTGAAAACATATATATTTAAACTGGAAATAAATTTAAAAAAATTAGCAATTAAACAATTACCAATTAAATGGCACCTGATTCTAAATATGTTAGCACAAATACAAAAAAAAAATATTCTCCTGTGTTTATTTGGAATGCAAGGTTATTTAAATGTTACCTTCGTAATCGCTTTTACAGTCCACATTTTCTGTTATATTTGCACAATTTTTACCACTGCAATTCGTGCAAATCTCACTGCAGAGGATTCCATAGAGTCTGCATTTGCAGTTCCTGGAACATGGATCAACTGTGGAAGTCTTACAAGTACACCTGGTTAGTTTAAATAAGGCTTCTGGAACTGGTGGCAGGTCTGTTGTTATAGCGTGGAGTTTTCCACCTATAACAACAGACCTGTTAATCTACAGGGTAAAGGATGAATATAAACAAAAAATAGTTTTTGTTTAAATTAATTCCAGCAAAAGGCATTTTTTCCTATCACTGTTTCGCTCGGATGGAAGTATTTGGTTGTGGCACATGTCCTCGAAACGCTATCAGGCGGACTGTATTGTTCATACAGTCAGTTTGGAGGTGGGTCTGAGATGGTGTGGGGGCTACTTCTTCTGGGAAGGATTCGGCCCTTTGTTTGTGGTGCCCTCAAGCTTAACGGCTGTCAAGTACGAAGGCATTCTAACAATTCTGCAGTACGTACGAAGCGTGGCAATATTTCGACACGGATTCCTGCCTATTTCAGAAAGATCGAGCGTCTTGCCACACTGCAAGGTCTGTCCAGGCCAAGTTTGAGGAGCACAACGTCCAGATATTGGATTGGCCTGCCCAAGGTCCCGATCTAAATCCAATAGAACATCTGTGGGACGAGCTGGTACTCCGAATCCGATATCGGCCGGTAAGACCTTTCCTCTATGAAATGGAAGAAAATCCCGGTACTAAAAAACTGGTGGAATTGAAGAAAATCCCGATACTAAAAAACTCGTGGCGTGCCTAGAAGGATCTCTGCAGTCATGCCAGCTAAAGTGGGCAGTCCACGTACTAATTTCGGCTAATAAATACTCTTGTTTCAGTTCGACGTACGTGTCCGAATACTTTTATCTGCATACTGTAGCTCCAAATATAAATATACCACGTAGCGCAGTAAAGAAAACAAAGCACGAAGAAAATCAGCTTTCATGTTAGTTATATCATCAAAAAGCTCTTAAATGTCAAAAGATTTTGACGTAGGACTACGTCTAACTTTGCGGATAGTATGGGGCGACTTACGGCCGACCGCCTGTGACAAAAATAGGTCCCAATTGAAAATCATTAAAGCGTTAAAAATACGTGCCGCACACTAATCGTGTTAGCGTATTCGTAAACAATATGGAGCCCAATTCGCGTACTGCGCGATTCGTCGTGCGCGCGACGCTCCCCTCGCTTCCTGTGCGCGGGGGAGATGATGCAATATTTCTGGGGGTGCCGCCGGGTTTGACGCAGTCTATCTAGGCAACCGTGAGCGCAACACGACTGTGCGTAGTATTTTTTTAAACCTCTCGACGAGATCTATTCAAATGTACCAAGAACACTGCGCAGTGGTTTGAATTGAACATTTAAAAAAATTGTTTTTGTGAACTGGTGAACACTTTTGACAATATCGCGGTTTATCTGGACAATCGTGAGTGCAAAACAACTGTGCGGGGTACTGTTTCAAAGCTCTCGACGAGATCTGTTCAAATATATAAAGAACATATCGCAGTGGTATAAGCTAAATTTTTTAAAAGTTGTTTTCGTGTGAACTGGTTAACATTTTCGACAATGCCGCGGAATTCGCAGAATGAACGCGAGCAAAAGTAGAGGAAATCAAAACATGAGGCAAGAGCAAGTGATGAGAAATGTAAGAAGCCCAAGAAGACTGCAGCTCAACGAACTAGAGAGTATCGAGAACGCCTGAAAGCAGCCACAGCAAAACAAAAATCTAGCTCACCGATCGTAGTCTTACGTTCCGAACTGACGGCTCAATCACAATTGAGCCTACCAGTTGTTGTTTTATTCTTGTTTTTTCAATCTTATGAATAGAAACAGAGATATCGTTCAACTAATAATATGAACGTACTCTACCTTGTAGGAGGATTGTGTTTCAGAAAAAAGTAAAAAATGAATAAAAATGTTTAGTCGTAAAAGCAGATATGGAAAGCACAAAGAATTTCATTTATTTACATTTTTTCCCGTCATATAATAGGTGTAAAGGGTATAATAAATTTAAGTTCTGCGGATTTATAAGCCAATGTGGATAATATGCCGTTAAAAAATAAAGTTTTTGCGTCACTGCGATTTTGAAAAAAATAAGCTTCGTGATTGTCCGTAGAGGTGATGTATTTTGAAAATTACCAGAAATGCGTTAATGATAGGAAAACGTAACGCAGTACGAAGACCGAAGTCCGCAAATAGTTGGAAATAAGTTTTCGCGGACGTTCATGTGTTTTGGGAAGCTTTACGTCACGCACGTTCGTCGGTGCTGCAGGTCTGACTATGGAACTGCATATTACGAAATCTAACTACGGAACTGTCAGGTCTAAACAACAAAAATGCGGTAATGCTAAAAAAACACACTAAATTTTTGGTCTTTTACTTGCTTAGTAACAGAAAAGCTTTTAAAAATCGCGCCGCGCCATTGGCGCACTGGTCTAAGCGCTGGCTTATAACTCATATATCTGAGTTGGGGTCCGAGTTCGAATTCCAGTGTGGCATGGATGTTGTGATTGATTTACGACACTGGCTCTCTCCCTTACCTGCAACCAGTGGCCCTAAATTAGGGACGGACGACTGCTTATTGCTCACTGTGGTCGTCCATCCCAAAAAATGACATTCAATTTTTCTAAAAAAGAAGACTTTTTTTATCCTATTTCTTTGGACTGCTAGCTCATCAGTGAATCGCGGCTTTTCTGTACGAAACTACTGCTCGTGATCAACTTCGTGGGTACGGATTATACGGGTATCCCCTCCCTGAATTTCAAGGCCTGCGGTTTGTGCATCACCAGTGGCGCTCATATGAGTACTTTTAGGCGGATGGGGGGGGGCTATGAAAAGTCCTTACCTCCTTCAACGCTGTCAAACATTTTAGTAAATGTACAAGATACTGAAATATAACAAAAATAAAGAAGTTTGTAATTGCAATCAATCATTAATATCTTATTACACTGGTGTGCAAAAATTAAGGACGAAGAGGAGAAATTAGCATAACAGCGGAACGAGCAGGCAGAACGGACCGAAAGACCACTCAGAAGATAGACTACGGTCCGGTACGGTAGGGAATGCGCATATATGCAGCATAACGTAGGGAGGGGGGTCGGATGGGTATAAAGCACACGGGCGGTGTGTGCTCAGCTATTCGGTTAAAGCTATTGAACGGTATACATCGGTTTGAACGACGTCGAGTTGCTCCCACCGTGTGATATGGCCAACAGGCGATCCAGTAGACGACATCTGGATGACTTTACCCGAGGTCGCGTCATTGGGAAGTTGGAAGAAGGTCGAAGTGTGACTAGTGTGGCCGAGGAGTTCGGGATCGCTCACAGCATCGTGTTTCACGAGCTTGGAGAGCATTTCAAACGACAGGAACAGCTGTCCGAGAGTTTAGCAGTGGTCGTCCACGAACAACCACGGCGGCGGACGGCCGGTATATTGTCGTACAGGCGAGAAGAGACAGACAGCAGACAGCGGGAGAAATCGCAAGACACATGCAACAGACAACTGGACGTCAGTTATCCCGTTTTACCGTGGCCAGGACGCTGCACAAAGGTGATCTATTTGCACGACAACCAGTACGGTGTGTGCCATTAACGCCTGCTCATCGGATACGGCAGTTTCTGCGGTCCCAGGAACACAAGAACTGGACACATCAGCAATGGGGTCGAGTTCTCTTTACGGATGAGAGCCGATTTAGTCTGACGAGCGATTCTGGACGTATACACATCTGGAGAGAACAGGGAACACGCAATCACACCTCCAACATCATCGAAAATTACCGGTTTGGAGGTGGCGGAGTTCTCGTTTGGGGCGGTATCATGCTTGGTAGCCGTACTGACCTCTACATCTTCCAAGGAGGTTCAGTCACTGGTGTCCGCGTATTGTACCGAGGTTCTCCTGCCACACGTGCGTCTGTTTAGAGGTGCTGTGGGTCCTGAGTTCCTCTTCATGGACGACAACGCTACACCTCATCGTACAGTGGCTGTTGCAGAGCTGTTGGAGAGTGAAGATATTGAACGCATGGATTGGCCCGCAAGGTCCCCGGACCTAAATCCAATCGAACACGTGTGGGACCTTTCTCAGGAGACGCTTGGCGAATGTCGTCACCTGCAGAGAGAAGAGTTGTGTTTTCACAACCTCCATAGTCCCATAACCTGTAATTCATTGCGCATTGCAGATACATTCTCAACAGAGCCTGATGAATCGAATGGAATAAAAAAACAAGAGTCACGATGAAGCGGGCAAAACATTTGCAACGCATTTGAAATTAATTCATGCAGAAAAGAAATCTTTAATCTGACGTTCTCTTGTAGAATGCCGCAAATAAGCGGATTAACTGTCAAAGATGTCAAAGCGAGGAAATATATGAAATTCACTTCATTATTTTATTCGTAGAAACTCGAAAAACATCGAGAGATTTCAGATTACAGTGCGTTTCACATTAATTAATTGGTTGTGCTGAAGCTCGCAGATGCATGGAAAGCAGGCGGTAAACCTGGCTTCTTTAAATCCGATAAGGAAGTTTTCGTAGTCTCTCGATTTGTGTATTGAAAATAAACCAGCATCATTATCTTGTATGTCGATTTGTTTTTACTATATTGCATTTGAAAATGCAGAACGTTTTCGAAAAGTTTAGCTTCGCATCAAACTTCTACGTACGCTATAAAATTCTGAATAAAAATTGATCTGCTTTGCGTACATGTTTTAGGAAGAAAAATGTGACTTTGTACTTGTTCTCCGATCGTTAAGATTATAACTGCAGGAAGACGGGGTTGGAAAGTAAACACACACACACACACACACACACAGACTGTGTAAAGTAATAATACATTCAGACGGATCAGCATAAATCGTACGGTGGACTGGTAAAATATTGACTTCTCTCCCGCGGACTTTCAGCTGATATACAGTACATTGTAGATATGATAAAGGTATACTGGTACATTCACACTGGTGACGTGTACCTTATATAGGTGGCGTGTACCTTATATAGGTATGGCAAAGGTATAGTGGTACATTCACACCTATAGCCTATATTTTATATAGGTATGGCAAAGGTATACTGGTACATTCGCACCTTTGACGTGTACCTTACATAGGTATGGCAAAGTGGTACATTCACACCTGTGACATATATGTTATATAGATATGATAACGGTATTCTGGTACATCCACATCTGTTACGTATACTTTATATAGGTATAACAAAAGTATACTGGTATATTTATACCCGTTACGTATATCTGATATGGGTATTGCAAAGGTATGCTGGTGCACTCACACCTGTAATGTATGTGTTATATACTGTAGGTATGATAATGGTATATACTGTAGATATGATAATGGTATATACTATAGATATGATAATGGCATATACTGTAGATATGATAATGGCATTCTGCTACATCCACACCTATTGCGTACACCTTACATAGGTATGGCAAAAGGTATACTGGTACATTCACACTTGTGACGTATATCCTATAAAGTTATAGCAAAAGTATAATACTGGTACATTCACACCTGTGGCGTGTACCTCTTATTTAACCTTCCTGTTGTGGCGCAATGGTCTAAGCGATGGCCTCTGATCATTCGTCCGAAAGAGGTCCGGGTTCGAATCCCGGTGAGGCATGGATGTTGTGTTTGTCTTACGGCACTGGCTCTCTCCCTTCCCTGGAACCAGTGACCCTAAATTAGGGGCGGGAGACTGCTTATAGCCAATTGAGTTGCTGATGGTGGTCGTTAAACCTCCAATAAAAAAAAAAGCCTTCCTGTTGAATTTCTATATTCTTATGTAAAATTGTTTTCTTCTCGCGTTAAAGGTTTTTCTGACTTAACGACACCTTTTTTTTTTTCGGATGAAGTTTCAAATTTGGCATCACTGGCAAGAAGACAGAGGTCAATAAAATGTAATGATGAAATAGCAGGATGTTGAAATAGCAAGATAACGATTAGAGAAGACAGTGGGCACAGTTGAGGTATTGGTTGTTAAACGATAAGAGCAGAGTGGATATGTCAGCAATTAGAGCAGTTCTTTCAATCTAACAATTTGTAATGTGCAGTCTTTGAGTTCACTTTTGAGTTCACAATTTGTTAACGATAAGTGAATTTGAATTTCGTAAAGATTCGATTTGGAGACAAGAAATGTTTTCTGGCTAGTTTGCTCAACTTGTGATGACGCATCTAATATAAGAAAATGATGGCGTACTTAATCTAATAATAATGAACCTGATAAAACCGGTGGATTATATGTGAATCAGTATTGATGTATTTCTTAGTTGATTATGTGTGAGTCAATGCCTAATCATTCCCTTGGACGTTAGAGTGTTTATGTGATTTTATATTCACTAGTCTTAGCTTAAGTAAAGTGGTCATTTAATCAAGTTAATCTTACACCTAACAGTGAAAGCTGAAGTCTTAAATCTACGAACAGTTAAACTGAAATCTAACAATTGCGTCATACAATTGAAATTCATCACAAAAAGCCCATATCCTTATATACCATTCGTATTCGTACATGTCTTCAAATAGAATTTCTCCTTGTTGAAAATCAAATATAAATGCACACGAAGAAATTATTTTGGAAAACATACGCGATTTTTTGCAGCAAAGATCTATAAAACAGAAATTTAAAAAAATATTGAAAATTTAGCAATTGCGATTGATGCTACCCTTTCTAATTCACATTTTATTTGCTTTTGAAGTTATTGATGTACTTGGGAGGCGCAATGCACGACCAGACAATGTCCTTCAGTTTCGTTTCAATTACTGTCATAACCGACAATGCTGCGAGAATAAGTAGGCACAGTGGCAAAACTCGTTTATTTGCCTTTTCGTAAATCTACAGCTGTTATCCTATATCTGTTAATATGGCAACGAAGTTTTTGTTTCTATGGCAACGAAGTTTTTGTTTTGATAATTCAAAACTGGATTCATTCTTCGCAAAGTTTTTCAGTGAAAAAATTTTCTGTTGGGCACTGCTGATCCTCTTTTTGAGTCTAAAAAACTGAAAATATTAATCAATAATTGTGATGTAAGTCTGAACAGGTCTGAAGTGCGCCGAAAACGCTTGGGAACATATCCGAATTAATACGCTTTTGTGCACGTCAAACAAATCTCTGATCTCTTCTGAAATGCGTGTGTTTGTTTATTTGTATATCTGCATACAGGGTTACAAGGAAAGTCTTTGATCATGCCAATATCTCACGAACAATGGCAGTTAGCGATTTATTTCTTGTGCAGTTGTATAGGAAACCCCCTATGGCGCACACAATAACACCACGAGGGATTCCCTGGCCCACTTTTTTGAGGTGTTGAGGGAGCTATCGCGTCCCCCTTTGCAAATAAAGCAGAAAAGCCAATTACAAACTTGTTCAGCGAGGCAAAAATAATACATAAATGTTTTGTCCCATAACAAAAGATGGAAGGGTACCGGGAATGTGGCCCCAAGAAAATCACAACGTCCGGAAGCAACGACAGAGTATTTAGACAAGAACTTATTACTTAGAATTATTTAGAGACACGAATGGCCGAGTGGTTATCAGTTCAGACTACTAATGCTAGGTCCTCAGGTTCGATCCTGGGCTGATCCTGCGGAGGTGGTGTGATTTGTTAACAATCACTGAATATTCGCCGTGCATCGGACGAGCACGTTAAGTGACGGCCCCCAGGCTGGACCCACTGGCTAAATGGGTATCCTTTCTTATGCCCTTCCTCCCTGAAATTCTCTCACCCCTCTATGTGCAACATCGTACTTGTACGGTGGCGCCATCTACTGTACTCTAATCTCACTACAAACTGTTCTGTCAAAAGTCGCTAGACTTGCTTTCATTCCCTCCATTTCGGTGTCCTGCCCAAAAGTCGAACTCGCTGTAGGTGGCTGGGACCTAAACTCTACTTACTGTGGACGGAAGTCCTATACAAGAAAATGACAAATACAATTAGAATTATTTTAACTGGTACGTTCTAAGTATATGAAAGCACAGAGGAAAGGTTTTCCTACAAAACTTATCAACAGTTCTTGTTCTGAAATAAAACGCAGTTCCTTGGCATATTCAATATCAGACTTTGATGTCCAATACAGTGAAGTACACTGAGACAAAGAGAAATAGCATAAAGTGGCGAAACACTCATCCAATAGGAAAACTGTATGCACATCTAATTGACTTGCGTACGTGGCAAAGCTTTCGACTTCCCGTCACTGGTTCACGAAGTGTTGGCATGCCGACTACGCATATTATTTTGGTATTCTGACGACGGAACAGAAAGCACATTTGAAATCCATGCAAATAAGCTTCGGACACAGCGACTCAGGTAGCTCTCCGCTTTTTTCTTTTTTTCTTTTTTTTTTTTTTTTTTTGGCATTTGGAGAGTCCCCTTCCATCTTTTGTTATAGGACAAAAACATTTTTGTATTATTTTTGCCTCGCTGAACAAGTTTGTAATTGGCTTTTCTTTGCCCTATCTGCAAAGGGGGACACGATAGCCCCTTCAGCACACACACCCCTTAAAAAAACGGGGCGAGGGGGATCCTTCGTGGTGTTATTGTGTGCGCCATAGGGGGTTTCCTATACAACTGCACAAGAAGTAAATCGCTAACTGGCATAGTTCGTGAGATATGGGCCTGATCACGGACTTTCCTTATAACCCTGTATATCCCCGACCTATTGTCATTTGAGTGTCTTTAAGCATGATGCCATCCACTCTTGTTATTTTCCTGATCCATGAGTTCGGCCTCCTGTCTTTGCTCTTGACACCAAGCATGCATCTCGATGTATTTCTTTGAGTAGTCTGCCGCCTCTGCATGTCTTTTCTTAGTTAAGTTGCATACCTCAGATCCATAAATAAGAACTGAAAAGATGCATTAATCGAACATTTTTCTTGTAAGAGATAACGGAAAATTTCCCCAGAGAACTGTATTTACTGTGTCTTCGAAATGCACTCCATACAAGTTTTATTTGCTTATTAAATTAGTGATATCTGTTGTTCAAGATAGTGTAAACATTGTCTATTTCTAGATGTTTCATATCAACCTCTAAACCTTCAGTTTTTTGTAAAAACATTGAACATCAGTTTTATTTTCTGTATTTTTATCTTTTACCCCACTTGGCAGCAAGTTCCTGGATCATACTCTACAGCTCTGCGGAGCGTTCTTATAAGCATGATTATTTCATCACCGATACGAAGGTAGGTTAAACAATCTCCATTGATCTCTATTCCCTTGGCTTCCCGGTTCAGTGATTGCAAGACAATCTGCAATGTGGAATTAAAGATCTTGGGAGATATGGAGTCACCTTCTGTCACTCCCTTTTGATCTTTGTCTTCCAGATCGAAAGGGAGTGACAAAAGAACATTCAGTGTGGCACTGAAGAACTTGCGAGACATGGAGTCACATTCTGTCACTCCCTTTCCAATTTTTGTTTTTCCAGTTCAATGATTGAAACACATTCTGCAATGTGGCATTGAAGATCTTGGGATATATGAGTCACCTTCTGGCACTCCCTTTCCGGTTTTTGTCTTCCCAGTTCAATGATTGAAAGACATTCAATGTGGCATTTTATCTTGGGAGATATGCAGTCGCCTTCTGTGAATCCCTTTCTGATCTTTATTTTCCCAGTTCAATGATTGAAAGACATTCAGCAATTATGCATTGAAGATCTTGGGATATATGGAGTCACCTTCTCTAATTCCCTTTCCGATCTTTGTCTTCCCAGTTCAATGATTGAAAAACATTTCAGTGTGGCATTGAAGATCTTGGAAGATATGGAGTCCCCTTCTGTCACTCCCTTTCCGATCTTTGTCTTCCCAGTTCAATGATTGAAAAACATTTCAGTGTGGCATTGAAGATCTTGGGAGATATGGAGTCACCTTCTGTCACTCCCTTTCCGGTTTTTGTCTTCCCAGTTCAATGATTGAAAGACATTAAATGTGGCATTTTATCTTGGGAGATATGCAGTCGCCTTATGTGAATCCCTTTCTGATCTTTATCTTCCCAGTTCAATGATTGAAAGACATTCTGCAATTATGCATTGATGATCTTGGGATATATGGAGTCACCTTCTATAACTCCCTTTCCGATCTTTGTCTTCCCAGTTCAATGATTGAACACATATTCTGCAATGTGGCATTGAAGATTTTGGGGAAATATGGAGTCACTTTCTGTCACTCCCTTTCCGATCTTTACAAGTGCTGTGCTCTCAAATGGTCGAATCTTTCCACTTGCATTTTCATAAATGTTGTCAATAATAACTTAAGTATCGCTCGATTTCAAAGACGTTATAACTCCTGATTTTTGCACCGAATCAAATGTCTTTTCATAATCAATAAAAGTCATGCATAGTGGGAGTTTATATTCATTCTGTCTTTCAAATAATTTTTTTAGTACATGGAAATGATCTACAGTGCTTTATCCACTCATGGGTCCAGCTCGTTCTCTTAGTTTAGCCATGTCCGGTGTTACCTTCAAGCGATTTGACAGCGCCTTACTAAAGATTTTGAAAACAGCTGCTGGGAGGCTGATGGGTGTAGTTCTTGAGGTCCTCGAAGTTACCTCCTCAGTTGTGGCAGGATCACTGTACCATTGTTCCAGCCATTAGGAATATACCCTTTATTGAGACATCTAGTAAAAACTTGGGCGAGTAGTGTTTATGTCTTCAGTGGCTTTTCGTACAATGTTTACAGTAACTCCATCTTCCACTGGCACTTTGCCCCGTATCGTGCTCTTAATTGCATGGGCAACTTCTACTGGGATTACTGGAGTTACTTTAGAGCCTATGTATATATTTCTTTATGCCTATAATAGGGGTCTGGTTCACTTCGTCGACAACTCATTTCGTCGACAGGTACATTTCGTCGACAATATATGTGCAAACAGTGGATTCCTAAAAAACCGAAAAAGGTTCAGAACCACCAAATTTGGTATACTATCTCATGGTACTCTCTTAAACCGTACACGGTTTTTGGAAGGGTCGGGGCCCGGGGTCAAGGGGGGCCCTATACAACATTTTCTCAAAAATTTCCATTTTTTACTTAAGAACTGCAACACAATTCTGCACTCCAATACCATATTTGCTGTCTAAGTTAGAGTACCATGAGATAGTACACCAAATTTGGTGGTTTGGCATTGAAAACTGTAGATTTTACGAAAATGCTGTATGTGGACCCCTTGACCCCGAGCCTCGACCCCTTCCGTCTATGGTCTAAGTTAGTGTAAGAGTAAAATGAGATAGTATACCAAATTTGGTGGTTCTAAATTGAAAACTGTAGATTTTACGAAAATGTTGTATGGAGCCCCCTTGACTCCGGACCCCGACCCCTTGCAAAAACCTTGTACGGCCTAAGAGAGTACTATGAGATAGTATACCAAATAAGGTGGTTCTGAACTTTTTTCAGTTTTTTAGGAAACCATTGTTTGCATATATAGTGTCGACGAAATGTACCTGTCGACGAAGTGGCGTCGACGAAATGAGTTGTCGACGAAATGAGTTGTCGACGAAGTGATTGTCGACGAAGTGAACGAAACCGCTATAATAGATGTATCATTTGTTTCATACAGTTTTGTTTATTAATAAAACTTTTTAACTATTCTCAAAATGTCGCCGTTATTTTTTGTTACAGAACCATCTTTTTTTCTGAGTACCATAATTATTTAGCACCTCCTTTGTAGAAAAGATCGCTTTTATGTTATTGGTTTGTCCGTCCGTCTGTGCTCCGGTGTGGACACCATATCTTTGCAACTAACAGTCTGATCTGAAAAATTTGTTTTCCATTGGGAACCTTGAATTGTCCGAATGATGATCCTTTATTTCATGTTTTTTTCCACGATGCACAATTTTTTCCGCTAGAGGGCGTAAATGCAGGTGATATCGAATTAAAAATACATTCCATTCCATATATTTGTTTCTAAAGGTCCGGTTGAAAAAATTATTTTACCTTTTGATTCCATTTATGTCGAAGACTATTTTAGGTATAGTCACTTTTTCAAATTACGCACAGATTTTCCGCTAGTGGGCGTAAAAGTAAACTGCGTTTTCCCCGATATTTCTGCTTCTAAAACTCCGATTTGAAAAATTCTGCCTGCAGCGAATATAGCTGCTGATGGGAAACCTTTTACGTATAATTCTAATTTTTAGTAAAAAAACGATTTGGCCACCAGGGGGCGTAAAGGTTCATTTCTGCTTCTGTTGCATTTGCAGCAAAATCTGAGCTTCCAAAGCATCGATTGAAAAACTTCGTTCGTGGACCGATACCACTCACGTCGATAAACTTTTTCGGAATATTTTCTTTTTTAAAATAATACATGGTTCCTTCGCCAGGGGCGTAGAGGTAAATCTTTTTGTCGATATCTCTGCTTCTAAGAGACCGATTTGAAAAATTCCTTCTTCGCTGGATAATATTTCCAGCGAGAAATGTTTTTCATATAATTTCAAAATTTTCAAGTAATTCATAGACTTTCCGTTAGGGGGCGTGAAGGAAAATTGCATTTTCCCCGATACCTATGCTTTTAAAACTCCTATTTGTAAAAATATTTTTGCACCGGATACAGCTCTGATGGAAAATGCTTTACATATAATTTCTAATATTTGGTAAAGAATAGTTTGGCCACCAGGGGGCGTAAGAGTTAATTTCTGCTTCTGATGTATTTGCAGCAAAATCTGAGCTTCTGAAAACTCGATTGAAGAAATTCTTCCGCGGACCGATACCGCTCACATCAAAAACATTTCAGAAAACTTTCTTCTTAAAGTAATGCATAGTTTTTCCGCCAGGGGGAGTAGAAGCATATGTTATTTTTGTCAATATGTCTACTTCTAAGAGTCCGATTTCAAAAATTCTTTCTTTGTTGGAGAGCGTTTCCGCTGCGAAATGTTTTTCATAAAAATTAAAAAAAAAATTTAACGCACAAGTCGGCCACCACAGGGCGCAAGTTCACGCTTCCGTTTACACCAATATCTGCGGGACTAAAAACCCGATTGTAAAACTTCTTTCTTCTGTCAGATATTATTAATTATGCAAAATTTGTGTGCGTATTTTCTTCCCAAAACAATGTACAACTTTGCCACTAGGGGGCGCTTTTTCTCAATATCGCTGCTTCTATCTGTTTTTCTCAATATCGCTGCTTCTACTTGTGCGGTTTAAAAATTCTTTCAACACCGAATGCCATTTACCTTGTAGAACACTTTAGGCTGAGGAATTTTGTAGTTCACAGTTCTGTCGGTAGGTGGTGTTTGTGTACTTCAGTTTGCTGCTGCATCGCCGTTTCTAAGAACACTACTGAGAAATGTCTTCTTTACTGTATGCCATTCTTTACACTAGAGATGTGGAGCATTATTCTCTTTACATAATGCACATATTTCTCACTAGGAGTCGTGAAGGTCAAAAACTTTTTCTCGATATTTCTGCTTCCTGGAGACATAATTGAAAAGTTCTTTTTCCTTAGCATAGCTTTTTCCATGCGAATATTTTTCGCCTATTTTCAACTTTTCCATTATGCCAGATTCTCCTCTACAAGGCACAGAGTTATATAATATTTCCTTCTCTCATATATTTCTTGTTTTAACTGTTTGATTTAAAAATCTTTTTGTCTCTGATATGAGAAACTTTTTGTGCGCCATTTGTTAATTATCCTAACATGCTTTTTAACCGCTAGTGAAACTAAGCAGCTGTTTCTACTTCTGGATGTTTTATCGAATGTTGAAACGGATTGATTGTTTTCCTAAATTGTGCCATTGACTTTGAATAGCTTTGATAAATTTAATTCGCGTCAGAACGGATTCAAAAGACGTGCTCATTACAACCGAAAATTCGGGGTCATCTTTCTTGTTTTTTTCTTTGCTCCATTTCGGTATGACCCTCTACTTTGACAACTGAATTTCCTTATGTCTTCAGTGATGCTTTTCTCCCATTTTTACATAGTTTTATGTATTTTACTATGGGAGTTAAATTTTCCTTTTTTTATTTTCATTTCCTTTGCTTTTTGGGTCAGTATTTTTATTCGTTCTGATTTACTTCGTGTGGTTGTTGTTCTCCGTTTTACCTATTTTTTGTCGTTTTTGCATTAATGCCTTGGTAATTTTTGTGTGTGCCGCCCCGGTGGCGCAGTGGTCTAAGGCGCTGGCCTCTGATCATTCGTCCCTAAGGGGTCCGGGTTCGAATCCCGGTCAGGCATGGATGTTATGTTTGTCTTACGGCACTGGCTCTCTCCCTTCCCTGGAACCAGTGACCCTAAATTAGGGACGGGCGACTGCTTATAGCCCATTGAGTTGCTCACGGTGGTCGTTAAACCTCCAATCCAAACAAACAAATTTTTGTGTTAACTTTAGAGAAGTTATTCTCTCTCTCTCTCTCTCTTCTAGTGTAGAGAATTGGTTTCTCAGTTCAGATTTTTGAAAGTTTTCTGATTGTTTCTTCAATGTATATCACAGAAAGAAAGATCTTTGATAATTGAAATCTCTCGGGCAGAAAAATTTTTGACGGTTGAGAAACGCCAAGGTGAGAAAGCTCGTAGATTTTTCATGCACCAATGGAAAATTATATAAAATGAACGCTCCCCGTTCGTTAAAAATGTTAATAGGAAATCCTGAAATACATATGTGGTAGACCTACCTTTATTTTAATGTTTTATGCACTTGAAATACTGAATATATTTGTCGAGAAAGAACGGTTTTTCGCTGTTGTTTTCTTATCACATCTTTGTAAATTTATTTTTTGCTTTACACAGGTTACCTTTACGAGACTTGCCTTTAGATGTATGATTCTATATTCTTTTTTTTTAATCTTCACCTATGGATCCCCGAAATTTTCAATCGCGAATAAACATATAGACCATTTCCACGGGGGAAATGATAGTCTAAGCTTGGTATCCGAAAATAAGCAAAATATTAATCCCTGTTCAGGAAATAATTTATTTAAATCATCTCTTGTTATTCGCGCTCGAATTGTTCAGTATTCTATTCCTTTCTGATATGCCGCTCATCAGCAAGGTGTGTTGATTCAATAATCTTATCTTGAGACTGTTGCTTTTGGCGCAAAGAAACTGAAATCCAGTTTACTGCGAGAATCAAGTTATTCTTGCTCTGATGATAGTGTCACCACTCGGAGAGTAATCGAATTAAAGATTTCTTTTCTACGAAAAATAAAATGTGTTCATTTTATTTCACATAAGAGTAACGATCGCCCATTTTGGTATCTTGCCAAACTCTTGGCAGATGGACTTGGATTTGCAGTCTCTTGCTAGCCTTCACTCCCCTCCCGTTTTTGCAATTGGTATTACTTCTAAGGAGAAAGCTGATTTTCTACTGTGCGTCTTTTTGTTGAATCCCGTACTAGATAAAAGAACAAGGATGGTTATCTATTCCAACTTATTTTATTCAATATCATTCCACTGCTCTGAGCCAAAACTACCAATAAATCGTCCTGGCGTCATATAAGAGGATGTGGTCTTTCTGACGAATTAGTTTGAACGTATAAAATTTTGTCTAAGCCCATGTATAATACAATAATACTTGATCTATGTAATGGGTTTCTTACTACTTCTTGGTCTTGGTTCGAATTGCGGGGTAAGACATGGATACTGTTCTCTCCTTTCTCCCGGAACCAGTAGCCGTAAACCCGGGATGAAACCGGCCCGGTGGCACAGTGGTATAAGCACTGGCTTCTGACCATTCTTCGGAGATGGGTCCGGCTTCGAATACCAGTGAGGCATTGATGTTGTGTTTGGCTTACGGCAATGGCTCTCTCCCTTCCCTGGAGCCAGTGGCCCTAAATCATGACGGACAACTGCTTATAGTCCATCGAGTTGCTCACAGTGGTCGTTAAACCTTTAAATTTAATTAAAAAATTTAATTGGGAATGGGACATTCCTACGGTGCCGGACGAAACACCGGCACCCAAAACACCGACAGGACAAAACACCTACACCCAAAATACCGACAATCAAAACACCGAATGTGCAAAATACGGACAGGACAAAACACCGACACCCAAAATACCGACAACCAAAACACCGACACCCAAAATACCGACAACCAAAACACCGACTGTACAAAATACCGACAGGACAAAACACCGACACCCAAAATACCGACAACCAAAACACCGACTGTACAAAATACCGACAGGACAAAACACCGACATCTCGTTTCTATCTTGTTGCCGCATCAGCAGTCGGCGCTGTATGTCAAGGATCAAGTAGTATCAGAAAGTTTGTACGACAGCTATGTAGCTCATATTGGTGTTATGAATATTTCTATCGTAATTCAGCAAGGTCACTTCTATTTACTTCATGCCTAATAATAGTAACAGTAATAATTATTCATCAGAACGACAGATATTATTAACCGCAATATTTGACTGGTAAAAATATTCATAAAATATACATAAGTATTCTATAATATTCCGCCTTTACTGAGGTACGCAACAAAAAATTATTTTACTGTCCTAGGCCGGTGTTTTGTCGTGTCGGTTTTGACCTGCCGGTGTTTTGTCCTGTTGGTGTTCTGTCCTGTCGGTGTTTTGGGTGTCGAGGTTTTGACTCACACCCCATTGCTTATAGCTCTTGGAATTTCTCATGGTCATAGTTAAAGAACAATTTCTCTGATAGACTTCCTCGCCGACTGACTGGAGTGTCAGTTGAACGCTGTTAAGAAGTTCTGTTGTTCGAAGGTTATGGCTAATGTTAACCCTACCGTAGATGATCTGTACCAACCAAAACTGGTAGTAGTTTAGAAGTTACAATTTTCAGATATGTCCGTTAATGGAGGTTTCACTGTACTTCCATATGCAAATGTTTTTACAGAAACTAGAAATCTAATTGAAAAAACAGTTTTCTTAACTGGATCTTGTTACTGTGAAACCCACTATGTACATGTATTTCAAATAATGGGTAGTTTTTTGGGCTTCAACGCATTTTCGTTTACGCAGATTTTTGCCTTTTATCAAGATCCTCTTAAAAAGTTCATTTTCAAGCGTAAAGGATTGGAAAGTCTTACTCATTACACCCGATGTCCCCTTCCTTGTTTCTTTCTTTCTTTCCTTTTTTCTTACAGTTTTCAAACTTATTTTTGTTCTTGCCATCTTTTTTTTTTATAAAACACATTTCCATTTTTTTTGGTGCCTTTGTTTCAACATTAAATTTTGCTGTCCCAAAATTGCGTAAGTTTTTCGTTCGCATTTATTATTATTTTTATCTACTTAAGTATAGGAAATACATCAAGCGCACTTAATCGAACGATAGAATTTTCTTCCTAAAGACTGCTCGCTTTTTCCTCCTTACCTTTCTCCCAAACTCAATGAAATCTGGGAAGTAAAGATATCGGAAGATGTGAACACCATTTAAAAGAAATGCAGCGAAGCGACTTCAAGCCATTCCGAAAAGTGCTTTTCAAAATTTTCCCGAACTGCTGCCAAAATCAATGAGCAGATTTTGTAGCTTCTTTCAGTAAGAGCATACTTAGGAAGAAACTAGCTTCCCCAGCTTCCTAAGCGACGTACACTTTCTGTAATTGCATCACTCAGGGTCTATTCAAAAATATCCGCTAAATTGACCAATTGTTCATCTACCTGTAGCTATGGGTAAGTAAACCTACTCTCATGATATTAATTTGGGAAGTAAAATCAAAGTTATTTGAAACATAGCGTTTGAAAAAGTGGGATTAAGTAAAACTATACTGTAGTATTGCGACTTAACACGTTATCAAAATATGGAAGGTCAAGCTCTCGGAATATTTTTCCAGAATGAAACGACAAAATTTCTGATTTGATTTTAAGCCATAAGCATTACCTTCCATATATATATACTAGCGACCCGGCTCGGCTTAGCACAATAGCAATTTAGAATTTACGGCGAATCTAAAGAGAGACGATTATTACGTTCAACAGGCGACTGTCTTTCTCTTTGTAAAGCCATTCTTTGTCTGTCATTTGCCAATCGAAATTTTGGTTCTTGAAAAGTTCCATTGTGACGGGGTAAACAAATTCTTTTAGCGTCCGATGTACTCCGACCTATATTCTATTTTCGTCTCGGCATAATGTAAATACAATATTTAAATTTTAATTAAAGAGCTACTCAAAGAGATACATACGTGAGGACGAAAACAAATACGCATTCAGTCTGTGCGAGCGCTGATAAACCAATTCTCTTTCAGCGTCAGATGTAACTACGCATTTAGTCTGTGCGAGCGCCGATAAACTAATTCTTTCAGCGTCCGATGTAACTACGCATTTAGTCTGTGGCCTTACATGCTACCAGACTGGCCGCCACGCTTGCGCCTCGCGTCTTTTTCCCAAGGAGCAAAAAAGTTTCGTAAACCGGTCGCCACGCGTTGTTGTTTAGGCAGCAGAAGCCACGAAAGAATGTGAACGACGGTTTTTTCTATGACTGGTCACTAAAATCGTTACTTCTTGGCTCCCTTTTGTCATAGATTAATGTTTCATACACCTAAACCTTACTCGACAAGTGCTCTATGGAATGCTGAAAACCGCACCAAAATCCGTGCAGCGATTCTCGAGATTAGCCCGAACAAACAAACAAACGCCTACCGGGGACTTTGTTTTATACTATATGTATAGATATTAGGGGTATGCAAAAGTTTCCGCCACCCACGCTAGCGGGCGCTGTAGGGTCTAACCGGCCGGCAACCCGTGCTATCAGTTCGTACATGAAGCCAAGCATGGCGGTCGAAAAAGTTCATTTGCGGGAGTGTTTGTTATTCATGGTGAATTTAGGGAAAAGTCCGAGTGAAGCATACAGTTCAATATGTCAGGCGTATGGCGAAACGGTTATGGGTGAGCGGACGTGTTGAGAATGGTTTGCCAGGTTTAAGATAGGTGATCTAAGCTTGGAAGGCAAGCCACGCGCAGGTAGACCGCAGAAACTCGCAGACGAGTAGTTGGAATCGCTGTTGCAAGAGGATGCCACACAATCGACCACGTAACTGGCGAAACTTTTGAAAGTGGCTCATTCGACGGTAGTACGACGTCCACAGGCCTTCTGGAAGATCCAGAAGAATAGTAAGTGGGTTCCGCATACTTTAACGGAGCTTAATATTGGTCAACGATTGGGCATCAGTATGTTGTTGCTGAAGAGGTTTAAAGGGAAGAATTTCTTGTGGAAGGTTGTCACTGGGGATGAAAAATGGATCTATTGCGACAACCCCGTACGCAAGCGATCCTGGGTCGGCGCAGGCCAGCTATCAACATCCACTGCAAAACAGGATATCCGCGGGGAAAAGGTGCTGTTGTGTGTGTTGTGGGATATGTATGGAGTTCTGTACTTCGAACTGTTTAAACCGGGAGAAACAATCACTGCACAACGATATAGCGATCAGTTGATGAAACTGAACTCCGCAATCGAGCAAAAACGCCCATGGACAGGTAAAGGACGCCACCCAGTCAACTGTTACACGATAATGCCATATCATCATGTCGGTGCCACCACGAAATTAAGCCTTGAACAGCTGCACTGGAAGGTTTTACCTCACCCGGTTTACTCCCCGGACATTGCACCCTTAGACTTTCATCTGTTTCGCTCTATGCAACATGCCCTAGCCCGACAGCGGTTCCCCACAGTTCCAGAGGCGGGAAATTTCGTCACTGCGTTCTTCAATTCAAAACCGGATCTCTTCTATCGCAGGGACATCCATTTGTTGCCTGAAAAATGGCAAAAAGTCATTGGTTTCAGATTTATAGTTCAAAACAGATTTATCCAAGTTGGGTGCGGATCCAAAATTTTTGAGCAGTTTCCAATTCTGGTATGGAAAAGAATCGTTATTTAAGTGATTTGGAAAGAGGCATGATAGTGGATGCTAGGCGAGCTGTACAAGAACGCCATCTCGGCTCTACATGGACAACTGTATCGAGGGTGTATAATGAGTGAGTGGTGCGCAAACAACAAAACAAGCAGCCAGCTGTCTTCCTCTCAGTGCGAACAACTGGTCGATATTCGAGAGCAACGAGACTGGAGAAAATTATACTGGGTAGCAGACGAGTTCCATTGCGTCAGGCAACAGCGCAGTACAACAACGGCATCGAGAGGAAAACTTTAACATAAACAGCTCGCAGTGCATTGGCACGAAGTAGATATACCAGCAGACGTCTTCTTCGTGTACCACTCGGCTGTTAAAAACGACAGGTTCGCTTCTATCGCCGCACATTGGCATGAATTGGATATAACAGCATACGTCTTCTTTGTGTACCACTCTGCTGTTAAGAAACAAGTTCATCTTCTATTGCTGCACATTCACACGAATTGGATATAACAGCAGACGTCTTCTTCGCGCACTCTGCTGTTAAAAAACAAGTTCGACTTCCATCGCCGCATATTGACACGAATCGTATATAACAGCAGACGTCTTCTTCGTGTACCACGCTGCTGTTAAAAAACAAATTGGTCTTCTATCACCGTACATTGGCACGAATTTTATATAACAGCAGACGTTTTCTTCGTGTACATGCTGTTAAGAAACAAGTTTGTTTTCTTTACTCGGCACGGTTTGGGTTCTCTGGCCCTCCCAAACACGTCATTAACCGGTAATCGCTTTGTTGCTCTACTAGGTGACCATTTCCTTCATGGATTTCATGTACCGCAATAACGAAGGGATTTCCCAGGAGGACAATACACCATGTCATCGGGCCCAAGTTGTCCAAAACTGGTTCAAGGAGCATTCCGGTCAGTTTCGACGAATAGTGTGGCCACCACGTTCGCCCGATATGAAGCCAATAGAGCACTTATGGGACGTGGTGGAAAGGTCCATTCGCACCCAAGATCCCGCACCTACAAATACAAGGGAACTGTGGGCGGCTGTTCAGACGGCATGGCTCAACATCTCTCTAGAAGTCTTCCGGCCACTTTTGGAATCAATACCACGTCTAGTTGTTGCACTTCACCGGGCTAGAGTAGGTCCTACACGATACTAGGTACGTATCCCATGACTTTTGGCACTTCTGTGTATTACCAAGGCATAAACCAGTACGGTCTTTTTTTTTTTTTTTTGTCTTTTTTGGCATCAAGCGTGCTTGCATCCGTAAGCATATTAAAACGCCATGTTGACGTTACACAACCTTGTCTGACCCCTGCACCAATTGAAAACCATTTCGATGAAACACCATTCACTCGTACACATGCTCTACTTGCCAGCGTAAATGAATTTTAAACAGAATCCCAGTTATACCATAATTACTTTAGCGTTTCCACAGAAGTATCCTGTTTAGTCAGAGATGTACAGGATAATTCAAAATTAATCATCTGATTTCAAATTACTATATTTCCGAAGTTTACAATTACAGAGTGAGTAATGACATATCAATCAAAAGAAAAACTGTCCGAGTTTGCTTCTCATTTTATAAGTGCTCTGTTTGATTTCCCTTAGTTACACTAGCAAACGAGACGATGGTCTATTTCCTCCCATACTCTCTCCAGCATGTCTGTTGTCATTGACTCCACCGCAGTAACAATGTGTTTTTGAGCTCATCGAGGGTTGTAGGCAACGGTGGCATGTATACAGTATCCTGAACATACCCCCCAAAAGAAGAAGTTGCACTGTGTAAGTTCTGTTGACCTGCTGTGCAGCTCCAAGCCATCGGGTCACTGCGACCAATCCAATGGCAAGGGGAACAGTGAACACCACGATGCCAGTGAGGCTGTTTCGTTGAGAAAACAGTGAACAGCACGATGCCAGTGAGGCTGTTTCGTTGAGAAAACAGTGAACAGCACGATGCCAGTGAATCTGTTTCGTTGAGAAAACAGTGAGCAGCACGATGCCAGTGAGGCTGTTTCGTTGAGAAAACAGTGAACAGCACGATGCCAGTGAGGCTGTTTCGTTGAGAAAACAGTGAACACCACGATGCCAGTGAGGCTGTTTCGTTGAGAAAACAGTGAACACCACGATGCCAGTGAGGCTGTTTCGTTGAGAAAACAGTGAACACCACGATGCCAGTGAGGCTGTTTCGTTGAGAAAACAGTGAACAGCACGATGCCAGTGAGGCTGTTTCGTTGAGAAAACAGTGAACAGCACGATGCCAGTGAGGCTGTTTCGTTGAGAAAACAGTGAACAGCACGATGCCAGTGAATCTGTTTCGTTGAGAAAACAGTGAGCAGCACGATGCCAGTGAGGCTGTTTCGTTGAGAAAACAGTGAACAGCACGATGCCAGTGAGGCTGTTTCGTTGAGAAAACAGTGAACAGCACGATGCCAGTGAGGCTGTTTCGTTGAGAAAACAGTGAACACCACGATGCCAGTGAGGCTGTTTCGTTGAGAAAACAGTGAACACCACGATGCCAGTGAGGCTGTTTCGTTGAGAAAACAGTGAACAGCACGATGCCAGTGAGGCTGTTTCGTTGAGAAAACAGTGAGCAGCACGATGCCAGTGAGGCTGTTTCGTTGAGAAAACAGTGAACAGCACGATGCCAGTGAGGCTGTTTCGTTGAGAAAACAGTGAACAGCACGATGCCAGTGAGGCTGTTTCGTTGAGAAAACAGTGAACAGCACGATGCCAGTGAGGCTGTTTCGTTGAGAAAACAGTGAACAGTACGATGCCAGTGAGGCTGTTTCGTTGAGAAAACAGTGAACAGCACGATGCCAGTGAGGCTGTTTCGTTGAGAAAACAGTGAACAGCACGATGCCAGTGAGGCTGTTTCGTTGAGAAAACAGTGAACAGCACGATGGCAGTGAGGCTGTTTCGTTGAGAAAACAGTGAACACCACGATGCCAGTGAGGCTGTTTCGTTGAGAAAACAGTGAACACCACGATGCCAGTGAGGATGTTTCCTTGAGAAAACAGTGAACAGCACGATGCCAATGAGGCGAACCCACAGCGATAGTGGAGTCCTCTCATGGTAGCCTACTAAATCTCAGAGATTTCCTCTTTCATTTGGTGTATGCCCAGGTCATACACGGTTGACAGGTATGGAATTATGCTCTTTTGAAGTCAGATGAATCCTTTTGAATTAATCTCTATATTGAAAAGTGCAAATACACATTTTCGTTACATCCCAGAATATGCAATTGCTCCGATGAAACTCTACATTGCAAAAGTGTGTGAAATTTTTTGCATGTAATTTTATTTCTAGCACGTGTTTTGAAAAAAAGATCGTGCTTATATTACCAGTTTGTCAATCCGTCCGTCCATTCTTTCGCCTGTGGACACTCTATCTCTACAACTAGTCATCCGATTTAAAAAAATATTATTGCATTGGGAAGCTTGAAATGTGCGAATCATGATCCTTTATTTTGTTTTGCTTTTACCATGCACAATTTCGCAGCTAGAGGGCGTAAATGCAGAAGATATCGAATTTAAAATACATTTTATTACATACATTTGTTTCCAAACATCCGATTGAAAAAGATTTTTACCTTTCGATTCCATTCATGTCGATGAGTATTTTAGATATAGTCACTTTTTCAAGTTACTCATAGATTTTCCGCTATGGGGCGTAAATGGGTGAATTGCGTTTTCTCCTATATCTCTGCTTTAGAAGCAGAGAAATGTATTTTAAACTTTGATTTGAAAAATTCTTTCTGCAGCGGATACAGGTCCTGATGGGATTTTTTTTGCACACAATTTCTAATTTCTTGTAAAAAATGGTTTGGCCACCAGGGGTCATAAGTGTTAATTTCTGATTCTGATGTATTTGCAGCAAAATATGAGCTTCTAAAATCTCGATTAAAAAAATCGTTCGTGAACTGATTACCACTCACGTTGATAAACCTTTTCTGAATATTTTCTTCTTAAAATAATGCACGGTTTCTCCGCCAGGGAGCGTAGATGTATATCTTATTTTTGTCAATACCTCATCTTCTAATGGTCCGATTTGTAAAATTCCTTCTTTGTTGGATAGTTTTGGTGCGACATGTTTTTTATATAATTTTAAAATTTTCAAGTAAATCATAGACTTTCCGCTACCAGAGGGCGTAAGTAAAGGTAAATTGCGCTTCCCCAGATATCTCTGCTACTAAAACTCCGATTTGAAAATTCTTTCTTTGTGGGAAAGCCTTTCCGCTGCGAAATGTGTTTCATGCAATTTCAAATGTTTCTTAACGCACAAGTCTGCCACCAGAGGGCGTAAGCTCACGTTTCCGTTTACAGCAATATCTGCGGGATTAAAAACCTGATTGAAAACCTTCTTTTTTTCGGTAAGATGGTTTCCATACCGGTTCCATTGACTTTAAATAGCTTTGATAAATTTAATTCGCGTCAGAACGGATTCAAAAGACGTGCTCATTACACCCGAAAATTCGGTGTCATCTTTCTTGTTCGATTTCAGAAAGAATTTATGCAATCCGACTTTTACAAATGTACATATCGTGATTACATACAAATGCAACATAAAAATTCATGCATGAAATATTCTGATTGTTGGAACATGCAAAAAGAATTTTTCGATTCGCTGATGCAGAGGTCTTTCTACAACAGGCATCGGGCACATGGAGGAACAAAGTGATGTTATGAACACATTTTTTTATTTATTTTTAATGAGAAATCTCACGAATAAAGCTGGCAAGACTCTTTCGATTGAGTGCGTATGTTTTTCAGGACAAGCATTTTGCTGCATTATTGTTAGCTACGCTTGAAGCAAATTTTTTATACTAAATAGTATATTTTAGCCTTTGAATAGGGTCTTATCTTGTTATCTCGCACGCACTGAAATAAAGCTTGACCGCAGCTCCGCCCTCACCTTGAATATTGATTTCAGGCTGATCACGTGTTGACCCTCAGTTCGTTTGTGATTATACCTACAACGCGAGGTTTGTTTGGGATAATTCCGACTCATTCCGTTCTTATAATTCAAAGGATAGTGCTCACGCACCTTACACGCACAAAATTACCACAGCTTAGGGGGAAATCGATGCGTTAGAAAAAAAGCTGAAAGGAATAAGTAATTTACGATCGATAGCACGACGCTTAATTACAGCTCCGAGAAAAAAAATGGAAAAACTGTCGTCATCCACGGGTTGTAAACAACCCTATCAAGCGTAGTTACGACCTCAACTAAATGATCTCCCACGTGTGCTTTGCCTTTTTTACAGTGCTCGAAATGGAAATTTTGAAGTGCCGGTATGCTCATATGTAGCTAAAAATCATCCGGGAAAAATACCTGTGCCAGAAAAATCTGCAAAACTGAAACTATAAAAAGAAAAATCTCTGGAAACGAAACTCCTTCGTTTGAAAATGTAATTGAATATTCCGTGGAATACTATTGCACGATAAGTCAGAAAATCTAGCGGGCAATACTTCTGCTACACCGAGGACTGGGGTTTGACTAGGAGTCGCGAATAGCTTAGTGGATAGCGAGTCAGACCACCGCTAGAGGGTCCCCAGGTTCAAGCCTGGGCTGATTTTCCAGAAGTGGTGTGATTCGCTGAATATCCGCCGTGATCGGACGAGTATGTTAAATGACGACCCCAGGGTTGGAGCCCCCGATTACGTCCCTGGTCACGTTGGGTATCCATTCCTACTCTCTCTAACCCCTCTATGAACAGCATCGTACTTGTACGGTGGTGCCATCTACTGCTCTCACTTACAAACTGTTCTGCCAAAGTCACTGGACTTGCTCTCACTCCTTCCCTTTCGGTGCTCTGCCAAAAGGCGGATTCGCTGTAAGTGGTCCTTCGTGAAAATGCTTAGCTGAAGGAAAGGGGTTAGGCCAAGGAGGTGAAAGGACGCGTTTTGAGTGAAGCCAAAACAGATCAGCTATTTCGATCCTCTCTCTGAGGTGGCGGGAGTTTAGAAACGTGACGTCACTTTCTGTGCCTGAAGCAGTATCGCTTAGCGCATGTCAACCACGCCAAACAAAGCAATATTTCGGACTTCATATTTCTCAACATTAGGGTTTTGGTTATATTTTAAACATGGTTACTTGCACATGCTCAGTATGCAAGTAAACATGCGCAGTATGCACTTCCGCTCAAAAAGTCATTTTTTTTTCATTTTTTTTAAATACCAACACATATTTTCCTATTTTTTCTGGAGTTTTTTAATTATGGCGATGAATATTTCAGCCTCAATTTTTTTTTTCATAACTGTGTGGGTAGAGTAAGGGCTTGAAAAACCCGTTCAAAATCGCGATTTCCCCATAGAGTTGTACAGGAGATTCTCGGGTTGGGCGCATTGGCGTAGTCAGCTGATAAAAAAGTGGCGTCACGCCAGAAGGAGAGGGAGAGGGGCTGTTGCCATCTCCTCTTCCTTCTAACATCTTTGGGTTAGACTAGTTTAGAACGAGGATTCGGGACCAACGGATTCACGAGACTTCCGAACCTCGGCTAATCATTAGTGATTCAGTTGGGCTTGAAACCAGAACTTTAAGGTCCCAAGCCGAGAAGGCAAGTCCCCTTCCAATAGAAACTTTCATGAAGCAGAAAGTCAGGCAATTAGAATCTGGACAATCAGAATGAATATTAAGTCTTAAGTTAATATCAGTCTCACCACCCTCGAACAAACAAAAAATAGTCCAAAGTGGAAAAGCTTTATGCTCATTGCTCTAAAACTAAAATTTGGGTTTTATCTATAACTCCCAATTTTTCATTCGACGAAAAAGCTCTTTAAACGGAATATATTAAATTAATGATATAATAAAAATTACTGACATCTTTAGTGAGACGATCAGACGCTTGGGCAAGATGTGATCATGAGCTATGGGTAGATTCATTTCCATCCTTCGAAGGATTGAACTTATAGCTCATGTGTACATCATTTCCCTGCCCTTAACGGTTCCCATACAGCTATTTCTCAAGGATACGAGGCACCTGAGGTTTCTTTATTCAAGAACGATCATTCGTAAGTCAGGAACAAGAAGGGCCGCGGGTAGCCTAGTGGGCAACGTTCGTGACTGCCACGGAGAGGACCTCAGGTTCTATCCCAGGCAGGTACGAACGCTCGATCCACTAAATATCCGCCGTGCGTCGGATGGGCGCGTTAAGCCGTCGGACCCCGGGTACTGCCCCTCTGCCGGTAATAAATAAGGGCGTGTTCCTCCCCCTTTCTACTTCGCTTCCATGTCACTTTCCTATCGGGCATCCTAGCCCAAATCTCCTAGCTTCCTATTTCTAAGGGTTGCTTAAGACCTGGGGTCAGACACTACCTTCCTAAAATCCTCTACATATGATCAATATGATCAAGTCAGGGACAAAAAGAAAAAAAAAACTAATTTCTGCAGTTCTCACAACTAAAATGAGTGCCGGTATGCCATAGCGGCGCATACCGGCCCATTTCGAGCACTACCTTTCTAGCAGAAATATCGGTTACACAGTGAAGCGAGACTGAGGATTTTCTTCTTCGCTAAAAATGTCTTGTGTCACTTCTCTTGAAATAATCTTTTATATCGTTGTTGAAACATTACGTCCATCTCATCCTAGGTTTTCGCTGTCCCGGCTTCTCTGGCTGCTCCACGATGATAACTCCACGTCCCTCGTACCAGTGATGTACTCAGGGCGTTCGATAAGTTCTAAGCTTTCATTGAAAGTCTGGAACTTATTGTTCATTTGCTGCTTTCCATCTTTGGTGTAAGTGAGTCACGGAAATAGAAAGACAAAAAATTCTGTTCAAAAACGCACCTTTATTTAATTCATACACTTCACGTAGATCAGGAACACCAAACAGAAGACACCTTACACGTTAATAAGTGAGTCACGGAAAAATTCTCATCGGCAGCCACCGGGAATCGAACCCAGGTCTTCCAGGTACGTGCCGGACATGCTACCACTGCACACCACAGCGGCCTCGAATTCTCCAGACTCACAAGGGAATAACTGCCGAACCACATGGCAGGTTGCTTCATGGAGCTTCTGTTTGGTGTTCCTGATCCACGTGGAGTGTTTGAATTAATTATTCAATCGCCTCTTAGCTATTTGTTCATTTGCTGCTTTCCATCTTTGGTGAATCCCCAGCATTGTGCGAGGCTCCACAAAGCAACCTGCCATGAGGTTTAGCAGTAACTCACTTGTGAGTCTGGAGAATTCGAGGCCGCTGTGGTGCAGTGGTAGCCTGTCCGGCGCGTAACTGGAAGACCCTGGGTTTGATTCCTGGTGGCGGCCGATGAGAACTTTTCCGTGACTCACTTATCAACGTGTAAGAGCTATGACTTCTGTTTGGTGCTCCTTTATTTTCCGCATAATCTCCCTTGACTTGGATACACTTGGTGTACTGATCAGAGTTTTATCTTTCTCTTTAAACCCCAACACTTCGTTTCTTCCTTCACTTCAGATTCACCCTCAAAACGCTTACCCCGCAGATTCTTTTTCAGATTTTTGAAGAGGAAGAAATCGCTAGGCGGGGCGATATCAGGTGAGTGCAGTGGGTGGAGAAGCACTTGGTAACGTCACAACTTGCATAGAAACGATTGCGGTGCAAATTGAAGCATTCTAGTGGAGAAGCAGAAAACCCTGTCGCAATTTTCCTCGCCGTTTACTCTTGCTGGATTTACGCAATTGTTGCAATAGTGCGGCTGGTCTTAGATTCTTAGTTGTAGGAATCAGGATTTTAATAGACAGAGTCATCAAAAGAGAAGTTTGATTTTCGCAAGCTTTTTTGGTTTTTGCAATGCGATAAAATACGCTGCTGGCCATTAAAAGTGCAACACCAGGAAGATCGCATCCCAGGGTCTCGAAAGTTGGCAGAAGAGGAGAACACGGTCGTACATGTAAATAATCGATCGGGAAGCATATATAGAAATTATGTGGGACAGTAATGCCCCCTGAAAGACCTGTAAGAGGGATGAACAAGGAGCCAGTGTTAAGCACTCGAAGTGTATTTGCTTGCCGTTCCTAGCCACGGACAGCTGCAGCATGCACCGCCGAAGACAACGGCAACCCTACCAGCAGGTTTACAACTTCGATCGCGGGAGAATTGCAGCATACAGGGATTGAGGATTAACACTCCCAGATATCGGTGATCGTGTGGAACGGCATGCGGCCACGGCTGGGAGAATATGGTGTCGGTGGGTAGCGGAGGAACGAACACCGTCGTGCGGGATCGCAACTGCCCCGTCACACCACCAAACGAGAGGATCGATATCTGGTGCGCACGGCTCTGACGGATCGCACAGCCACCGTAGTTGAACAGCTCGGGTGTGTGGCACAACACTCAATAACCGCGCGGACGATTCGACGTTGTCTGCAGCAGCGGCGAAGCAATGGGCGGCCTTTGATTATACAACACCGACATCTGAGACTGCAATGGTGCCAAGAGCGTCGCACATGGAGTAGCGAATGGCAAGGCATCGTGTTTTCCGACGAATCTCGCTTCAGTTTGCAGCACCATGATAGACGAATCCAAGTCTGGCGGTCGGCGGCTACTGGCTGAGTAAGTCCTGTATTATGTTGCGCCATACCGACCCGGCACCCGGCGTTATGTTATGGAGTGCCATTGGATTCCACTCCCGCACGCGCCTCGTTCGCATTACCTGTACATTGAACTTCCATCGTTAGATCACTGAGGTGTTGGAGCCCGTTGTTGTACCATGTTTTCAAGGATTGTCTGGTGCCGTTTACCAACAGTATAATGCGCGACCGCATGTGACACGCAGCGTCCAATACTTCCTGGATCGCCACCATGTGCCACGTCTTCCTTGCTCCGAGAGGACCCCGGATATAGCGCTTATTGAACACGTGTGGTCCATGATCGCCGGAGGACTGGCACACTAGCGACCACCCCCGTCTACAATAGAGGAACTGTAGCGTAATACGGATGCTGCGTGAACGGACATTCTTCAAACACTCATCCAACGTCTCTTTCTCTCGACGCCGAGCTATATGTAGCAACTGTAATTGGCGCTCATGGTGCTACACCAGATACTGATTGTTATGTGTCCCCCTCGTCTCACCAGGCTGTATTTGTTATCGATTCACCCTTGTATCATCTGCTTTCTGAACAATAAATATGTCTTTGATATCGTTTGTCTTTCGTGGTGTTACACTTTTAACAGCCAGTAGTGCATAGTATGATATGTAACGCTTTTTTTTCGCCGCTAATTCCACTTTATATTAAATTATTATTAAGGAACATCTTCTACTCTTTTAAAGCATAAATTTTACAATAGTATTTAACATTTTTACATTTCTTGTATACGTTTTTAAAAAGGGCATCCTGAAAGTAATGCCCCAGCAAAAATAGTCTTGCTGGGCCAGCACAAGTCCACTGCTGGCTGCCAGCACCATGTTGCCGTTACATGAACGGTCAGTGGCAGCCGGCAATCTCGTGACGTATCTGATGGCTTGCCATCAGATACGTCACGTGATAAAAGTAGTAGTAAAAAATTAGATAACCGTAGTTCACCAACGGCACACACACATCTGCTTTTTTTTTCAACGAAACTCCTACATCATATAACGGCGCTGAAGAAATTTTCTCAAGAGAACCCGCAAATCTCCCGGTGGATCTGACTGGCATGGAAACTAGGACTGCTTGTTTGCGAAGCGAACGCTCTAAGCACTACACTAAGTTGCCACGCGTGACCGTCCCATTGGAGGTGAGCCTCTCTCCTCCGCGTTGTGAAACTGTTCTCTTTTTTAATTTCGCATTATTGCGAGTTCGTTTTCGTAAATGTACGTTTCATATAATTCATAAATTTATTTTTTCAACGTAACGATTTTTTTATTTACTTTAAGAGTACTTCACTCGCTTTCAACGAGTGTACCAACTTAAAGACGTTTTCCAAATTTTTGTGCTCTCCTTGAGGTCTTGAAAGGCGATTGATTAATTAATATATTTACACATTCATGTCACATTCTGTTACACTTTTAACGTTGTATCTTTTTTTACCACAGTCCGAGGCTACATTGGTTCTAAATAGGAATGATATTTTATTTTACTTCCGGTTATTTTTAGCAGGGAATTCCTCCAATCTTGTGTATTCAACACATTGATGAGTACATTATATTCACATAGCGTTGCTTTTTTTTTTCAAATACTAGATATTTTTGTAACGAAAATATCCATTTTGTACTCGCATAGTTCTTACTTTTTTCCAACACAGCGATTTTTTAATGTCTTTTTGAGACTTCTGTTTGAAGTGATTCAGTGTATGAAGATTAACGGAAATTATTTCTTGTTATTCATGGGAATGGAGTGAGTGTGCTTCATGGCTATTTGTATTCTCGATTCTTGGGATGTTAGTGAGGAAATTTTGCTACGAAATGAGTTTCTATAAATGCATAGATTAACTGACTATTTCTTATAGTTCATTAATTATCTGTATAATTTTCCTCTTACGGTAATCTTCGTAGACGCGGCATTTCATTAGGAAATCAATTCGTCTCTACATATGGCATTTTTTTAACATCCACTAAAGCAATGCGACAGCGAGAGAGTCGTCTTCAACTAGCTGGTACCACGAAAGACTATGCGCGTGTTGCTTCAGCGCATGCGCAGTCCCGCTGCTTCCAACTCCCGTTAGGGTTACTACAGTTGCAGCTACAAGCCACAACTGGCACTTGCGTGGAGGGCCGTAGTTCACGGCGATGCTGCAGGGCCCAATGGCTGCCAACTGATGGCGGTGCCACAAACGGATCGCTACCTTACCGTGAGTGGCAGATTTCAGCTAGAAGTGACCCATCACTGCCAGCTAGTGGCCTGCAGTTTCCCGAAACTTGTGTTTCTTCTGAGGCTTTGTCCTTTATGAGATTTTTATTTGTAGCAGCGAAAACGTGAAACTTGGTGGCAAAATACTTAGACAAATTGTTAATAATGCTGGCCTATTCAAAGTATTGTCCATCACTTTCTATACATTTCCGCCATCTTTGAACCCATTGGTAAGTTCCATTTTGGAAAAATTCCTGAGGCTGTCGTTTCATAGCCAGTTTAACGCCTGTCACATCGTCGAAACTCTCCCCACGAAAGGTGTTCTTTAAAGAGGCAAGCAGGAAAAAGTCTGAGGAAGCCAAATCAGGACTCTAGGGGTGGAGGCATCACCGTCCACCCCATTTTAACAATAGCCTGTGAAGTCTCAACTGATGTGTGGGAACGTGCGTTGTCATGGTGTAAAATAACACTATGAAGTGGAATGTCACGTCTTTTCCTTCTGTTAGCTTCTTTTAGCTTCTTCAATGTCTGCACATAGTGAGCACTGTTTATTGTTGCACCCCGTTCAAGGAAATCAGTCAAAATGACACCACGTTTGTCCCAGAATATTATTACGATCACTTTCCCTGCGGAACGAGTTGTTTTCACTTTTTCTATCGAGATGAAGATGTGCGGTAATATTCCATTGACGCGCGATTTGTTTCTGTGTCATGAAAGAACACCCTGGTTTCATCCCCCGTCACAACATTAGAGAAAAACGCCTCACTCTTCCTCTCATAACAGTCCAAGAGGTTTCTGCACATGTCCACCCTCTGCTCACATTCTTCACGGGTTATGTTTCTTGGGATCCACTTTGAACAAATTTTTCTGTAACACAGATTCCTAATTAATGTTTCTATAGCACTATGACCACAATGAATTGTATCACACAACTTCTGGATGGTGACATGACGACCAGTTGTGATGAGAGGAGTCTTTTATGGATTTCTGGAGCCTCACATCCCTCTATTTCCCGGAATGCAATTACGGCTCACTGCTTTTCTCTGTCATTCATGATCTTTATTTCCGATTCTGAAAAATAATTGTTCCCACATTAGTGACATATCATAGTACACGTCAATGCAGTTTCATTAAAATCACTTTGAAATTTCAAAAGTTATTAAGGAGGAGGCATTACTTCAAGGATGCCCCGTGTATACACAGTGTGGCAAAGAATTTTTAAGACTGGGTCTGTAAGATGAAATAGAAACAAAAAATCATAATTTGCTTTGGTTTGTTATTCAAAATAAGTCCCTCTGGCTACAATACACTTGTTACAGCGATTTAATAATGATTCGAATGCCTGTTCCAGTTCACTTTGCGGAATTGCCTCCAAAGCACGAGTCGAAGCTGTTTGTATGGTCGAAATATCACCAAAATAACACCCTGTTAACGTCATTTTAAGTTTTGGGAATAAATAAAAGTCGCAGGGTGCTAAATTAGGCGAATACGGTGGATGATTCAACACACAGACGTTATTTTTCGCCAAAAATCTACGAACAAGAAGTGAGGTGTGACTGAGTGCATTATCATGCAACAAACACTAACTGTTTTCATCCCGATTTTCTTGCCGAATGCGACAAATTCTGCCCATCAAACGTCTCAAAACATTTTAATAAAACTCACCAGTAATTGTTTGTCCACTTGGAACAAATTCTTTGTGGATAATACCCTTACTATCGAAGAATGTAATGAGCATTGTTTTGATTTTCGATGGAACATTTCTTGTTTTTTTTTGGCTTGTGGTGAGTTTTTTGACTTCCATTCCGCACTTTGTCGCTTTGTTTTAGGATCATATTGAAAACACCATGTTTCATCACATGTAGCAATCTATTTTAAGAAGTTTGGATCATTTTCAGCGGCTGAAATGATGTCTCTGCAATGTGCACTTCTCCTTGATTTTTGTTCATTGGTTAACCGGTGTGGAACAATTTAGCACAGACTTTTGTTTTGCCCAAATCTCCATGCAGGATGGTTCGAATCGTTTCTTTGTTGATGTTTAAAGACTCTTCCATCATTCTTAGTGACGCACATCGATTGTTTGACACGAAATCACGCGCTTTTTCAATAATCTCAGGTGTCCTAGATGAACTTGGTATTCCGGTATGCTTATCATCTTCTAGCGTCTCTCTTCCGTCCAAAAAACGTTTGTGCCACAGGAAAACATATGATCTACTTAAACAATACTCACCGTAAACTTGTTTCATCATTTGGTACGCTTCCGAGGCACTTTTACCAAGTTTTGCGTTAAATTTAATAACAGCCCTTTGTTCCATCTTAATAATTCAACATGAAAAAAATTTTACTTCTCTAATGAACGGCCGTTTCGTTTGAGTTACTTTAACAACTGCGCAGTACTTTTGGCAGAAAGCAAGCAGATGGTGGCGCCACCGTAGGCTGATCTAGCGCCAGTCTTAAAAATTCTTTGACACACTGTGTATTTATAAGTTTTTTTGAGGCTATCTCCTAGAAATACGTATAACTGAGGTTTCACTGTATTATTGTTTTTCGCATTTTAATGAATTTCCAAACGAATTCACAGCTTGGAAAGCCATCACGGCGACATCTGATCTAACCAAACTAGTCTGTAGCGTGATATTCAAACTTGTTGTCTGCCAAACTGCAACCTGCAAAGAGAAAAAAATTGTTGCGCGTTACTTTTCGATCCTCCCTAGAATTTTTGAAATCTAATTGTACCATAACCTGTCCCATGAAGGGATGCGACAAAAGTAAATTTAATTGTTACTCAACGATATTTTTTCTAAACTGTCACTGAACATTATTTCATCACCTTTTACACAAGTGTAGCAATATATCATTGCAATCTGCATAAATTACGAGAACCTTATGCTAAATGTGATAAAAGCTATTACAAAAATGCATTTTGGATGCTATGAAAACTGTTCGTCGTAGCGAAATTCGGCTTCTTTTTGTTATGAGGAGGTTTCCTGCTATTAATGAGAGCTTCAAAATGACGTATAACACGATGGGGATATCCTGGAACAAAACTTATCAATATCCCTCACTAACACACTTGTGTGATTCATCTTTTCTTTCTATCTTGAGGTCAGATTTTAGCTTGCGCATGCGCAGATGGACTTTCGTAGCTACATCACATTTCATCTGTGTCAGGGTCGTTTCTTACATTCGTCTAAATCTGAATAACATAGAATAATAATACTAAATATTGATTTTGAAATACTAAACAGTCGAAATACTTACTTTTTTCGCCAAAATAATTTACTAAATATTGATTTTGAAATACTAAACAGTCGAAATGCTTACTTTTTTCACCAAAATAATTTACTAAATATTGATTTTGAAATACTAAACAGTCGAAATGCTTACTTTTTTCGCCAAAATAATTTACTAAATATTGATTTTGAAATACTAAACAGTCGAAATACTTACTTTTTTCGCCAAAATAATTTACTAAATATTGATTTTGAAATACTAAACAGTCGAAATACTTACTTTTTTCGCCAAAATAATTTACTAAATATTGATTTTGAAATACTAAACAGTCGAAATACTTACTTTTTTCGCCAAAATAATTTACTAAATATTGATTTTGAAATACTAAACAGTCGAAATACTTACTTTTTTCGCCAAAATAATTTAGTAAATGTTTACTTTTTAATTCACATGCCTTCTTTCTTGGTTTTAGACAATAGCATTTATTAATTCAACTACCTAAGTACCGCTCAGTGTCAAGAATTAGTAAATCTTATTGTTCTGTTTTTTTATTGAAGGTTTAACGACCACCGTGAGCAACTCAATGGGCTATAAGCAGTCACCCGTTCCTAATTTAGAGCCACTGGTTATATGGAAGGGAGAAAGCCTGTGCCGTAAGACAAGCACAACATCCACGCCTCATCGGGATTCAAACCCGGACCCATCTCGGACGAATGGTCATAAGCCAGCGTTTTGACCACTGCACTATTGGGGCGGCAAACCTTTTCGATTGTTGTTATGATTTAATTCCATTGATTATGCACCGGACTGTGGCCCAGTGTGGCCGTGGGTGACACAAATAAATTCAATGTGTTTTACCTAAATAATTGCATACTCTCGAATCAGGCGTTTTATTTCACACCCACAAAGATCTTGGTATACGCATGATGCATAGCATAAATTATATACAAACAGTAACAGAGTACTCTCTCGATTTTTTGCTTAATTCTCTTTAACGCTAGTTTGTATACAATATGCTGATGAATTATCTACCTCACAAAGCGAGATTGTGATCTCTCAGTGCTTCTCTCTGAAGGGAAGAAAAGAAATTCTGTGGCAATTAGAGCCTAATCGTAGATTGCTTGAAAAGAAAAGAAAAGTGAACTTAAACATTCAGTATTCTCTTTGTCTTCTTTTTGTGCAACATTATTAGCACAGTTAATGTGGGCTTTCTCCAGTTAGGTGGGGTCGCAATTTAAGAATCTTCCTACTCTACTGAGTTTTGTTTTGTGTCATTTCACTCTGTAAGATAACATTTTCTGTCATTTCATTGTTCAAACAATCCTTTTAATCACCCTTTAGTTTTGTGCCGCCTGCTCTTGGATTCACATTCTGAACTCCATGTCAAAAGAACCCTTTGTTTTTCCTTAGCATTTGTTCCCACCAGCGCAGTCTTACTGTTTTAAGTCTCATGAAATTTGTGTGTTTGATTTTATACCATTTCTTATTCTATCTTAATCTCATACTGCCAGACATTCACCTTTGCACCTTCATTTCTCTAACTTTTAGCTTATTCTAGACACTTGTCGTCATTGCCCAAGCTTCAATCTTATATAGCTCCGCTGTTCTTGCTTCAATCTTGACAACTTTGGCCAAATGATCTGTAGGTTTTATTCAGCATTCAAAATGCTGCCCTAATTTGGGGCCATTGTTTCCAGGGAAGAGAGAGAGCCAGCGCCATAAGACAATCATTCCATCCATGCGTCTTCCGGGACTCGAACCCAGATGTAACTCGAACCACTTGCCAGAAACTTGCGCCTCTGACCACTTGGCGACTGCGATAGAACCAAGCTCCTTTATCAGCCTTCTGTTATAGAGTGTACTTATTGGTTTCATCTTGCTTGCTATTTAACCTCACCTGCACTTGTCTACTCACATTTCTTTTACGTATTTCTATTTTCGTACAACAATAATCTTCATTTTACTAAATAAATTCCCGTAATTATTAATTTTTCACCCAAACTTTATTTTCACACCCATTCAAAATTTATATTTTACTAGCAGGGGTACCCAGTATTTCCAGGGTAAATATTCGTGGAATCACCAAGTTCAGCGGGGGAAATTTTATGAATGAAAAATATATTCCTGTAATTTTCCAGTAAATTATTTTAATTCGTTTAGGTTATTGCTTTTTGATAAACAATATTTTTCGTTTTACCATTGGGAGCAAAAATTTAGAAATTTTTAAGATTATCAACCCTTGAGCAGGCGGCATAGCGTTGTCCGTGTCTATTTACATAACACTATATTTATGCCTGATGGAGCAGCCTGTTGGTGGTGAAAGCTAGCATAAAACTAAAAAATGGAACTTTTAATGAAAATTTTGTATGGGGACCCCTTGACCCCGTGCTCCGATCCCTCCCGAAAACCATCTACGGTCAAAGTACCATGACATAGTATACCAAATTTGGTAGTTCTAAAATGAAAACTAGATTTTCTTTTGCGTACAAAACTTGCCTGGAGAGCTTTTGGAAGAAACAGCATAATTTTCAAGAGCAATATGCCATTATGTCTTAAAAGAAAAGTGTTTGATCAATGCATCCTTCCAGTGCTTACGTATGGTGCAGAGACAAAGGCTGCAGACAACTCGAAGCATGGAGAGATGCATGCTTGGTATAACCAGGAGAGATAAGAAGAGGAACTCGTGGATTCGAAAAATGACAAGAGTCGAAGACATCATGATCAGAGTTAAATCCCTGAAATGACAATGGGCTGGGCATACTGCCAGAAGGACAGACCATCGATGGACAGCCGAAATTTTAGATTGGATTCCAAAGGACAGGAAAAGATATCATCATCATCATTGTCAACCATTATCAATCCACTGCTGGACGAAGGTCTCCCCAAGTTTCCTCCACAACGGTCTGTCTTGTGCCAATCTCCTCCATGTCACCCCTGCATACTTTCGAATTTCATCCACCCATCTCCCATGTGGTCTTCTTCTGGGTCTTTTCCTGTCCCTTGGAATCCAATCTAAAATTTCGGCTGTCCATCGATGATCTGTCCTTCTGGCAGTATGTCCAGCCCATTGCCATTTCAGGGATTTAACTCTGATCATGATGTCTTCCACTCTTGTCATTTTTCGGATCCACGAGTTCCTCTTCTTATCTCTCCTGGTTACACCAAGTATGCACCTCTCCATACTTCTTTGAGTTGTCTGCAGCCTTTGTATGTCTCTTTTAGTTAAGGTCCACGTCTCTGCACCATACGTAAGCACTGGAAGGATGCATTGATCAAACACTTTTCTTTTAAGACATAATGGCATATTGCTCTTGAAAATTATGCTGTTTCTTCCAAAAGCTCTCCAGGCAAGTTTTGTACGCCGATTAATTTCTTCATCAATGTGACCATCACTTGATATCTGCTGTCCAAGATAAACGTATGTGTCTGTTATCTCCAGCTTTTCTCCATCAATCGATAAATCTTCATTTCTTGTAAAAGCATTGAACATCACTTTTGTCTTCTGAAAGTTCATTTTTAATCCCACTTCTTTACTCTTGTCAGCAAGTTCCTGGATCATACTCTGCAGCTCTGATGGGATAGTTGCAAAAATGACTATGTCATCAGCAAAACGAAGGTGGGTTAGATAATCTCCATTAATCTTTATCCCCTTGTTTTCCCAGCTCAGCGACTGAAAAACACCCTCCAATGTGGCATTAAAGAGCTTCGGAGATATGGTGTCACCTTGTCTCACTCCCTTTCCAATTTTTATGTGTGTTGTATTTTCAAATAGCCTAATCTTTGCACTTGCATTTTCATAGATGTTATTAATAATATTAATGTATGCATCTTCAATACCGCAGGTTTTCAGAGCCATTGTAACTGCTGATGGTTTCACCGAATCAAAGGCTTTTTCATAATCGATAAAAGCCATGCACAATGGAAGTTCATATTCCCTCGCTCTTTCAATTAGTTCTCTCAGCACATGGATATGATCTATTGTGCTGTAGCCACTCCTGAATCCAGCTTGTTCTCTCGGTTGAGCCATGTCCAGTGTTACCTTCAAGCGGTGTGAAAGAACTTTAGTGAAGATTTTATAAACTACTGATAGGAGGCTGATAGGTCTGTAGTTTCCGAGATCCTCAATGTCACCTTTCTTATGTAGCAGGATCATTGTAGCGGTGTTCCAATCCTCAGGAATCTTTCCTTCATTAAGGCATCGAGTGAAAATTTGGGCGAGTACTGTTTCGATTTCTCCACTTGCTTCTTGTATGATGTCTACAGTAATTCCATCTTCTCCTGGAGCTTTTCCCCGCTTCATGTTCTTGATTGCATGTGCAACTTCTGCTGGAAGGACTGGAGGAACTCTGGTACTGGTATCTTTCATGATGTCTGGAGTGCATGTATCATCCCTTTCATATAATTTGGAGTAGAAATCTTTCACTCTTGTCAAAATTTCGGCTCTATTTCTTGTTACAGAACCATCTTCTTTTCTCAGTGCCATAATCTGTTTTCTTCCCTTACTGAGATGTCCCTTTGCTATCTTTAGGCTTTGGTTGTTTTCAATTGCTTTCCTCACTAGTTCACAGTTGAATTTTCTTACGTCTTCAGTGATACTTTTTCGTACTGTCTTGCATAGCTCTATATATTCCACTTTGGAAGTCACATCTTCTTTAGTTGTTCTCATCTCTCTTCTTTTTTGCATCAACATTTTCGTTTTTCCTGATAATTTATTTACATGCAACTTGTTCTTAGACCCAGCTAATTTTGTTGCTGTTTCCATAAGAGCTTTGGTTACTTTTCTGTTAACTTCAGAGATGTCCACTTCTTCCGATGTTAGGCCTTCTAAAGCAGAGAACCTGTTCTTCAGTTCCAACTTGAAGGTATTATGGTGTTTTTTAAGGTTGATTATGTCAATAGATTTTGTTTGTCTTATGAGCTTGCCACGTTCAAGTTTAGTGTTGAGGTGCATCTTACATCTCACCAATCTATGGTCACTACCTGTGTTGAACTTGTTTAGCACATTGCAGTCTTCTATGACAAATTTTTTGTTACACATAATAAAATCAATTTCACTTGTCGTCCCATTTGGATGTCTCCATGTCCATTTCCTGTGTGGCTTTTTCTTGAAGAAGGAGTTCAAGATGAAAAACCCTTCTGCCTCAGCAAACTCAACGAAAGTATTTCCACGCTGGTTTCTGTTGCCGTGACCGAATTTACCTACTGAAGTTTCATTTTGTTACCGTTGCCCTATTTTTGCATTGAATTCTCCCATAATTGTTTTCAAGTGCTGCTTACCTTTATTATTTAGATGACAAATTTCCTCATAAAATTCTTCAATTTCTTCTTCAGGATGACTTGTGGTGGGTGCATAAGTTTGAATAATCTGAGCCTGGTATCTTCTCGATAGTTGGATAACGAGTCGTGCAGCTCTGTCAGAGGAACTTTCAACTTCTACCACTTTATCCTTCAGTTTCTTGTTTATTATAAATCCAACACCACTAGTTCTGCCAGTATCTGTCCCACGATAGTAGAAGAGATGTCCACTTTTCAGTTCGATGAGATCTTCTCCTTTTCTCCTTACCTCACTTAGCCCCACGATGTCCCACTTGATCCTTTGTAGTTCCTCTTCCAATTCAAGAAGCCTTGAATCAGAAGATAGGGAGCGTCCATTGTACGTTGCCAAGGTCAGCATCAGATGGCAGCCTAGTCCGGTCCTCCGGGGATTCTTAGCACCCTCTGCCTTCATGTCGCACTGGCCGCTGCCTTGGCCAGGTACATTCCAGCTGCCGGAGACTGAGGGCCAAGATTTAAGTTGTGGAGTCATTTTGGAGATATATATATAATTATTTCTACAAATATATATATTTTTTAATTTTGCAAGATTTTTGCTTCAACTTATAAAACGACATGAATGTTTATAAGAGAAAGGAAAGCAACTGTAATTTTTTTAATTTTCTCCACTGAACATTTTCCTTTCAAACTTGGGTGCAATTCCAATTCGCTCCAATAATTTTTAGTAGTGTTTGCACCATTTTTGTCATTGTATGCAATTTGCGTTCTGTGTAAATGTGAATAAAAATACGGACTTTCTTACGCTTGTGGTACATATTGACAGCTAAGAACTTCCTTGAGACCAAATTTAGTAGACCTTGCTTTTCTTAGTGAGTTAAATTTTATTTTTATATGTATTTGAGCACTTATTTTTTCTCCTATCACTTTCAGTTCCAGGACGTATTTTATTTTATTTTAGTATGTTTTGTGCTTGATGATGATGATGATGTTGGAGATTTAACGACCACCGTGAGCAACTCAAAGGGCTATAAGCAGTCGCCCGTCCCTAATTTAGGGTCACTGGTTCCAGGGAAGGAAGACAACCAGTGCCATAAGACAAACACAACATCCATGCCTCACCGGGATTCGAACCCAGACCCCTTTCGGACGAATCATCAGAGGCCATCGCTTAGACCACTACGCCACCGGGGTGGCTGTTTTGTGCTTATATGGCCATATTAAATCTATACCCTTTCATCATGTGGCCGTAATATAAAAGTATCCTTAATTACCGTAAAATTATTTCATATGCAGCTCAATGAGAAAAATCACACTATTTATTTTTCACATATAATTTCACTTTTTAGTTAATCGTACTTTTGGTTACCTTCAACGTCATCTGAGCCTGATTATGTTAATGACCACGTTAATCGTTGAGTGCCTGTAATCTCACTGGCAAATACGCCTTGAACTTTGTTGCTAAAGTGGATGTAATTACTTTCTTACTTCGTCTAACTTGCTTCTCCTGCAACGCTGACTATTCCTCTCTCGGTCTTACTTTTCTGTTGTTCCTCTTCCTTTTTTTTTTTTTTTTTTTTACCCTCGTCTCTCTACTTCCTACAAGTAATATTATTTTTCATTAAATGCAGACCACACAAAGTATAGTGAGCCGCTCTCGTAAATTGGCGTAAGTGCTGCAACGGCGAATTTTATGGGCGAAAACTTGAGTTAACCATGAGTTATCGCAGACCTCATCTGGCATCTGGGCATGCTAGTTGAATTTCGTTATGGCATACGACGACATTCATCGAAGCTGTTTTAAAACATGATAAGTATTTAAAGAACTCGAGTGAGTTTCGCAACAGCTTCTTCTAGATCCATATTCCTTTGTTATTTATTCTTCTACGTGTACATTTGTTACCTTTCATGGTCGAAAATATATAAGATTCATCCAAACATCAAACAAATCATATTTAATAAACAGAGAAAAACGTTTTACACTACTTTCCTTTACACATGAGGTTTGTGACGTACCTGCACCGCAGGACGCCATGAGGTAAAGGCAGATAGCAGTGAGACATGAGATAAAGGCAGATAGCAGGGCTCAGTTGGGCCAGCGACTTACTCCGGAGTGAGGGGACCCGTTTTGATACCCGGTGCAGACAAACTTGTACAGTATATTGGCGCCCGAGCTTCCGGGATGACCCGGCTGTTAAGTTTCTCGCAATGATGTGATGTTCTTTCCACACGGCGAGACAGGAAAAATGAGAATCCCTTCTTCAGTGCTTCGAAAAAAATAAATTAGTGTGATGTTACGTTCCACACACCAAATTGTCTGGGATTTATCAAATGCACGTTCTTCATGGGATGACTGCCTACAGCGACACTTGGACCCGTCTGACCTGTGGGACATGCTCCCGGCCCACTTTTGGGGGGGTGAGATTTGATGTGCCTGCACCGCAGAACGCACATGAGATAAAGGCAGATAGAAGTGAGATATTTTGTCTGCGTAGCTCAGTTGGGAGAGCGACTTACACCGGAGTGATGGGGACCCGGATTCGATGTGCGGCGCGGACAAACTTGTACGTTATAGGTTTTTGAGTAGATTACTTTGCATTCGACAAATATGGAACGACAATTAATAGGAGAAGAAAAGAATATTAAATATGGAGCATACGTATAATGGGATGACTTTACTTTACTTTCGCTGCTGGGTAGTGCAGTAGCGAAGTAGTAGTTCGTAGCGTAGTGCAGTAGCGAAGTAGTAGTTCGTAGCGTAGTGCAGTAGCGAAGTAGTAGTTCGTAGCGTAGTGCAGTAGCGAAGTAGTAGTTCGTAGCGTAGTGCAGTAGCGAAGTAGTAGTTCGTAGCGTACTGCAGTAGCGAAGTAGTAGTTCGTAGCGTACTGCAGTAGCGAAGTAGTAGTTCGTAGCGTAGTGCAGTAGCGAAGTAGTAGTTCGTAGCGTAGTGCAGTAGCGAAGTAGTAGTTCGTAGCGTAGTGCAGTAGCGAAGTAGTAGTTCGTAGCGTAGTGCAGTAGCGAAGTAGTAGTTCGTAGCGTAGTGCAGTAGCGAAGTAGTAGTTCGTAGCGTAGTGCAGTAGCGAAGTAGTAGTTCGTAGCGTAGTGCAGTAGCGAAGTAGTAGTTCGTAGCGTAGTGCAGTAGCGAAGTAGTAGTTCGTAGCGTAGTGCAGTAGCGAAGTAGTAGTTCGTAGCGTAGTGCAGTAGCGAAGTAGTAGTTCGTAGCGTAGTGCAGTAGCGAAGTAGTAGTTCGTAGCGTAGTGCAGTAGCGAAGTAGTAGTTCGTAGCGTAGTGCAGTAGCGAAGTAGTAGTTCGTAGCGTAGTGCAGTAGCGAAGTAGTAGTTCGTAGCGTAGTGCAGTAGCGAAGTAGTAGTTCGTAGCGTAGTGCAGTAGCGAAGTAGTAGTTCGTAGCGTAGTGCAGTAGCGAAGTAGTAGTTCGTAGCGTAGTGCAGTAGCGAAGTAGTAGTTCGTAGCGTAGTGCAGTAGCGAAGTAGTAGTTCGTAGCGTAGTGCAGTAGCGAAGTAGTAGTTCGTAGCGTAGTGCAGTAGCGAAGTAGTAGTTCGTAGCGTAGTGCAGTAGCGAAGTAGTAGTTCGTAGCGTAGTGCAGTAGCGAAGTAGTAGTTCGTAGCGTAGTGCAGTAGCGAAGTAGTAGTTCGTAGCGTAGTGCAGTAGCGAAGTAGTAGTTCGTAGCGTAGTGCAGTAGCGAAGTAGTAGTTCGTAGCGTACTGCAGTAGCGAAGTAGTAGTTCGTAGCGTACTGCAGTAGCGAAGTAGTAGTTCGTAGCGTACTGCAGTAGCGAAGTAGTAGTTCGTAGCGTTAGTGCAGTAGCGAAGTAGTAGTTCGTAGCGTTAGTGCAGTAGCGAAGTAGTAGTTCGTAGCGTAGTGCAGTAGCGAAGTAGTAGTTCGTAGCGTACTGCAGTAGCGAAGTAGTAGTTCGTAGCGTTACTGCAGTAGCGAAGTAGTAGTTCGTAGCGTAGTGCAGTAGCGAAGTAGTAGTTCGTAGCGTAGTGCAGTAGCGAAGTAGTAGTTCGTAGCGTAGTGCAGTAGCGAAGTAGTAGTTCGTAGCGTACTGCAGTAGCGAAGTAGTAGTTCGTAGCGTACTGCAGTAGCGAAGTAGTAGTTCGTAGCGTACTGCAGTAGCGAAGTAGTAGTTCGTAGCGTACTGCAGTAGCGAAGTAGTAGTTCGTAGCGTACTGCAGTAGCGAAGTAGTAGTTCGTAGCGTAGTGCAGTAGCGAAGTAGTAGTTCGTAGCGTAGTGCAGTAGCGAAGTAGTAGTTCGTAGCGTAGTGCAGTAGCGAAGTAGTAGCTCGTAGCATAGTGCAGTAGCGAAGTTTTTTTCTGCTCATTTGAATTATTGGATTCACTGTCATACCAGCACCATAAAGGAGTGTGGAGCGACTGAGAGTGTTCGTAAATGGGGATTATCTCCCCCTCCTCCCATCTGCTTCCGAAAAAAAGCAGACAAGGGTATACCGGTTCATTATCCTTCTTCACACTGTACCATAATAAATGTATAGAATTCCACCATCAAATATTTAAGTATTAAATAGATGCAGGTGACCCTACGTAGCGTTGACATTTGCATTACTCTACCAAACGTAACTCCCAATGAAAGCGTTAACAAACTTCCGGCGTTGCACTCGGACTCTGTGGAACCTGGAAATTATTATGCAGTTCTACACACCTGAAAATCATCGCTTGAATATTTACCACTCGGGATAAACGCTTGGCGATAAAGGATTTTTTATTCCTATGAAAATTATATGGGTGGGTCTCTTATCCACTTCGCTGTCATTTGTGATCATAAATCCTACGTCGTTCGTTCCATCGACGATAATTCAACGAGGCGCACTGGTCGACATCCGTTAGGTAATATCTTCATCCCGGGCTTTCCGTTGTTGAAATTTTATCGCTCGTTGTGCGTCCCAGACGCAGCCTCCCTCAGGTAGTTTATCCGTTTTTATGACTCCGAAAGCTGTAAAGCACTTATGTTATCAGAATACCCCCCCTCCCTCCTCCTTAATTTCTGAATTCACAAAGGCCGCGCTTAACAAATTTTTTAGATGCATCGTCTTTTTCGTGCGACGCGAAGCAGTAATTTTATGTTCAGTCGAAGGAAGAAAATAACCGGAAGTTATTCCTTCCGGTTGCTATCAGTGAAATGAGGTAGGTGCTTTATGTGAAACGTCATTTTTTTTTCTAGAATATAATAGATACTTTAAAGTCTAACTTTTAGGAATGATAAAAGAGCAGAATTATTTTTCAATCACCCGGCAATGTGCTTCACGCAGTTTCCAAGGCGCAACGAAAAACTGAGTGTATCTTTGATTGGTTGAAAGTTTAATAGCCCTCCAATTTGCATATCGTAAAAAATAAAAGCCTCGAAAATAATAGGATGACACAAGTGCAGAATAACGAGTCAGCTGATTACGTTGCATGGCAGTGACGGGAGCACAGTTCTGGTGACGGGCTATTTGGCGCAACACACATACGCACATTTTTTTTTTTTTTTTTTCATTGGAGGTTTAACGACCACCGTGAGCAACTCAATGAGCTATAAGCAGTCGCCCGTCCCTAATTTAGGGTCACTGGTTCCAGGGAAGGGAGAGAGAGTGTGCCGTAAGACAATCACAACATCCATGCCTGACCGGGATTCGAACCCGGACCCCTTTCGGACGAATGATCAGAGGCCATCGCCTTAGACCACTACGCCACCGGGGGCGGCCACGCACAATTGCAGGTGTTCCAGTTTGCTAGCACCAGCCTTGCGATGCAGAGGATCCACAGGTTTGGGGAAGGGTACATGCCTTAACTATGCCCAGTGTTCTCAGTCATGAACTGTGAAGAGACATGCGAAACCTAAAGATTAAGGATTTTTTGAAATAGCATTTATACACTGCTCGACATAGAAATTGCCCTACCATGAAGGATTGAGGATAGAGAGGTAAAATTGAGCATACAAATAGGAATACATAAGAGTTTACCCTGATGTTGTTTTCAGCCACGTACGTGTTTTCTCAGGTGAGATAATGCAACACAACATGTACGCCTCAGTAAGTGGCTGCACCGCCGTGAACGGCAATACAGGCAGCAATACGGCATGGAAATGAGTCCTACAGTCGACGGATAACGTCCTGAGGAGTGGAACACCAAACACGGTTGTCTTGCTGCCATAATTCATCGAGATCGTGTGAATGCCGATTCGATTGCAGATAGGTTTGCGACTGAGGACAAATCGGGTGACCTTCCTGGCCATTGCAGCGTTTAAACATGTTACAAACATTGTGTGTAGACCCAAGTGGTGTGTACACGGGCGTTATCTTGCTGGGAAATGGAGAGCTGCAGGTCATTCAGGAACGGTATCAAAATGGGCTGCAGAACCTCGCTCACCTATCGTGTAGCTGCTAGTGCTCACGTGATGCGGACAAGAGGTGATATGCTGTCGTGCGCAATAGCACCGCATACCGTGACGCCTGTCTAACGTCACGGTATAAACAGGGATACGTCCGTTCCCCAGGATGTCGACAGAGACGGATCCGTCGATCGTCAGCACCCAGACAGAAACAGGATTCATCACTGAAGACCAAAATGGTCCATTCGTGACCCCAGTTTGCATGACTTTGGCACTAAGCCAGACGAGAGCTGAGATGGCTGGCCCTCAATGGCAGTCGACGTAACGGTTGCCTACTGCTCAGGTTTGCCCCACCTAACCTTCGGTTTACAGTTCGGGTCCATGGCCGATGGCACAGCACATCGGCTGCACTGCTTTCTGGTGACAAACGAGCGTGTCGAACAAAGAGCCGGTCCAGGCGTGCTGATGTCTGTCGGACTGCACCACTGCCGCTCCGAAGCACGTACGAACTTTCCTGTAACCACTGGTGTGAACCTGCGTCCAACAGTTCGTGCATCCCGTTACACATGCGCAGCCGTACGACTTGTAGACCAGCCCGCTTCATACAGGCCTGCAATTTTTTCTTTCTGAAACATCCAAATGGCAATAAACCTGCCGACGGCGTGTACCCGGCATTTTTGGCCTTCGCTGAACAGTTTCGCAGCACAAACAACAAATCTGAAACGTCCGCGAAACTTACACCAGCGACCACACATTACCATCCCTGTTGCTTTTGGCACCTTTATCTCAGGAATATGTGACGTCATCGGCTCCTTTTTAACATCATTTGCATATCTCGAGTAGGTGTACCCGCCCTGAGATTTGCATGTTTGTGACACACTTCGTTTTGGGTGAGGAAATTTCTATGTCGAGCAGTGTATTATTAAGAAGAGTGTTTCGAACAGGTTTTCTGCGTATTTTCTCTCTGTTCTTTGATCTTCTAGCGCCCGTATTTCTCGGCATGTTCTCCTTTTCTTCAGGTTTAGTCCCAGCTAGAGCCTGCCACCTTAACAAGTCTACATTTGCTTTTTTCTTTTTTGGGGAGGATGTCCCGTTGCTTTCCTACTTCTCTTTTTCCTGGCATGTTCTTTCCTTTTATGCAGACAGCCTTAGGTTCGTCATTTCTTTTGTTCTGTGGTCTTTCTATGCCCCTGTTTCCTGGCATGTTCTCCTATTCGGCAGGATTTGTCCCAGAGCGTTCCAGGATCTGCCGCTCGAACACGTCTTCGAAGTTTTTTTTTTCCTTTGTTCCGTTTCGTTTTGTTTTTGTCATTCAGTCTTCCTACTCTCATTTCTTCGGGCCTGTTTCTGTCCTCTTCTGCAGGTTTAGCCGCAGACATGTCAAGAATCTGCCGCTCGAACAAGTCTTCAATTTTTTGTCCTGTCTTCTACGGCCGTGTTTCTTGTCATGTTCTCCTTTTCTGCGGCATTTGTTGAAGACAGTCCTTAAGCCTACCACTCAACATGTCTCTACACTTGTTGAACAAGTCTTCGCTTTTTTTTCCCTGTAGTCTTACGATTCCCCTTTTCCTGGCATGTTGCCCTTTTCAGTAGGTTTTGTCCCAGACAGTTCTGGGGTCTCCTGCTTGAGCAAGTCTTTTTTTTTTCTTTTTCTGCTAGATGAATCCTCCCTTTTCCGCCTTGATTTCTTTCATGTCCTCCACTTTTTTCATAATCGTCCTATTCTCTGTTTTTTGGCATCGTCTTTTCTGCAGGTTTAGTCCCAGGATGTCCTTTGATCTTTCAGTCGAATAAATCTTCACCTTACTTTTCCCATTCTGTGCTGCCTTCCCTTTTTTGCCATGATTTACTTCACGTCCTCTGTTTTTTTTTCTCCAATACATTTTTCTTGGTCTTCTTAATCCGTATTTCCCGGCAACGCTCCATTTCCATTTCTTGTCCAGTTGGAGTTTCGTGTCCTCTACTGCTGACATGTCCTATTCATTTTAGACGGCACTCTTTATTTTTCACTGATTTTTTCTAATTCCGAGCTATTTTCTCATATTTTCTCATAACCCTTTCAGACATCTACCTCATTCTCATTTCTGTTCGTCCCAGTTCTTTGTTTCCTGGGTGTCCAACTTTCTGTCCATATTAAAGAACAGGTATTGCAGCTTTTCTGTACATCAGATTACCCATGACTACCGATTTCGTTTATGCCTCAGTCGTTACATTTCATTTATGCCCCAGTCGTTACTTTCCTGACTAGTAGCAAACGCCATCATTTCGCGTTGTTAAACCCAATATTTAAACTGTTCGACTTCTATTGGATACTAAAATAATCTGTTATGTGAAAAAGACGCACGATACCCTATACCTTGAAAGAACTAGACACATAAATTCGAGTCCCATGTCATTGAAGTTTGACAAAAGGTAAAACTGATGACCTTCTGGGTTATTAAATTTCTCTAGAATCAGAAAACTGATGCTATTCAGGGGTAGTGAAACGAAGTGAATTACGCAATAGGTTCGTGGAAATTTTCCCTAGAATCAGAAAAGTGATGCCATTCAGGGGTAGTAATTTTCTCTGGAATTATTCAGGAGTAGTAATTTTCTCTAGAATTAGAAAACTGATGCCAATCAGGGGTTGTAAAACGAAGTGAATTACGCGATAGGTTCGTACAAACTTTCTCTAGAATCAGAAAAGTGATGCCATTCAGGGGTAGTAATTTTCTCTGGAATTATTCAGGAGTAGTAATTTTCTCTAGAATTAGAAAACTGATGCCACTCAGGGGTTGTAAAACGAAGTGAATTACGCAATAGGTTCGTGCAAATTTTTTGTGGAATCAGAAAATTAAACAAGAATGAATGTATAAAGAGCGTTCAAAATATATAAGTAAACACCAAGTAAAATCGAAACCCTTTGAAAATGTCTGAGCGTATAATCAAATAGATAAAGCACCGGACGAGAGGGTATTTCAGATATGTAGTGTTTTGTTGCTGAAATACGTTTTAAAATATGTATGCGTTTCTTTCCGCAGACATACATCGAAGATCCAAAAGGTTATGACCAGCGTGTCTTCATACAAATCGAAGCAACTTCAGGTAAACGACTGCGCGTGTGAAGGTCATGAGACGATAAGAATAACACCTTCTTATCTCTGTTAATCAGTGTTATTCTCGTTCTTAAGATGGGAAAGGCAGTGGACTGAAGTGAGTTTGACAAAGGCAAAACTGTAATGGCAAGACGACTGGGTCGGAGCATTTCCGAGACGGCAAGTCTTGTGGGGTGCTCACGGTCAGTCGTGGTTAATACATTCAAAAAGTAGTCCGAGGAGAAAAAAACCGTGAACCGACATCAAGATGAGGGTCAACCATGGCTCTTCGATGTTAGAGGTGAACGAACGCTATTCCGTCCTGGTATGAGCCAATAGAAGGTATGCTGTTGCGCAACTCGCAGGCAATTTGAATGCTGGCGACAGGACTAATGTGTCACAACACAGTGTACATAGAACCCTGCTGGAAATGGGACTGCGTAGGCGCAGGCCACTCCGAGTTCCCATGCTAACCTCAGTCCGCCGACGAAAGCGCCTACAATGAGCACTCGAGCATCAAAACTGGAGCCTGAATTATTGAAAGAAGATCGTCTGGTCCGATAAATCACATTTTCTCTTGCATCGTATGTTTGTGTGCTTCATTCACCTGGGGAAGTGTTGACACTAGGATACACTGTTGTAACGTATACTCTATATTCACTTTCCTTTTGATTTTTACTATCTCTGGTTATTTTATTTTACTGTGTAAATTATCTTCTTACTGAACGAGATGTTATTTCACCCGCTGAATGAGATCTGGCAATGAGTGTAAGTCATGACGTGGTGGTAGCCAGTATAAATAGGCGCGTTCAACGATACCAAGGGAGAGCTTTTTGTTGATGTGCGTAGGGTGAGCTGTTGTTTATGTGTCAGAAAGCTGTTGTTGTAAAGGTGAGCTGTTGTTTATGTGAGTAGAGCTTCGTTCATGTGCAAGGAGCTACGTGTTATTTGAGTAGCTGTGTGTGAAGTGTGTGTGATGATACCAGTAGAAGTTCCTAAGTGTGTGTGATGATACCAGTAGAAGTTCCTTCGTCTATAAGCAGGAAGTTCCTTTCCTGCTTATAGACGAAGTACGTTTTTCTCAGTTCATAGTACTGTCAGACCTCTGTCTGGCTGTTAGGTTTATTTCATTGGTTGTTATTTTTAACAACCAGCATAAGACTTTATTCATCTTAATTATTACTACAACCTTACTACCAGTTATAAGCTTGTTCATTATTATTACTACACTACTAGCAGGAAACTTTATTCATGATATAATTAACAAAACAACAACCAGGACTAGAAGAAACTAGTAACAACAACCATTTGAATTCACTATTAGAAGCTTAGTACAAGCATTGAATTCATTATAATATTAGTGAAAGCTATATTCACTATAATTAGCAATTTGAAAGCAATTATATTCATTATAATTGGCGCCCGAACTTTTCTCGAACACGAGATCTTGACAATTATTACCCATGTCTTCCTTACCTGAGACAACTTCAATTTTTCACCCTAAGGCAAGTTTCGATGGTGATGGTGTTTTTTTTTTTTTTTTTTTTTTTTGACAATTTGCAAGAAGCCTGTGGGTCTCACTTTGATAGGAATGATCTACACGTACCCAGGCATTCTTCACAATTTCGTAATGCACCAGCTTCCTATCACTCTGAGTCGCGGGTTGTACCTGAGTTAGTTCAATCCTCTCAGCGAAGCAGAATGCTTGCCCATTTCGTGCCGCATGCAGGAACAATTCATTTCAATGGTTTGGAGGGATCTTTAAAATTTTTCGAAGATTTGGAAGATCATTTTGATCTCTATAATATTCCCCAAGACTGCAAAGTACAAATAGCAGGCACTTGCTTGAAGGATACCGCTAAGACCTGGTATCGGCAGTGGAGAGTGTCGAACCCGGATTCTCATTATGAGAATTTCCGTGCAGAATTTTTGGAGGTCTTTCCTTTTGGCCTCAGTCGAGCTAGCCTTGCACAACAACTTTTTTCTCGTCAGCAAGGACCCAACGATAGCCCTGTTGCATTTGCGTTGGAAACAACACGCTTATATAACTTATGGGATCCACATGCCAGTCATGTCGACATGTTGGATACCCTATTGCAGCAGCTCGACCCATTTTTACAAGATTTTCTTGAGGTTCGACATCCTGCTACAATTCATGAATGCCTTCGCCTCATACGAACGTATGAAGAGCGACATGGCAAACATGGTTCAACTCACCATGCTCGGGCACCCCGCGAGGCTTATTACGAAAACCCTCAGCGGCATAATAGGCATATTAACTTTCATCGTGAGCATACACAAGTGCACACCCAAGCTTCATACGTCCCACCACACAGAAGAGTGGCAAACCAACCGTGAGTTTCTGAACAATCTTCGGGATATCGTACAAATGCACAGTATGCTTGACCCCTTTCCAATCCGCAGCATTCGGAACGTTTTCATGCTCAGGGCAATGATGATTTTTCTGCCCGTGCTGAGGGAAAAAGTAATAGATATGAAAATGTCAACAGACACGCGGAGTTCCCGACGCAGGTTTCACGCAGTTTTCCTCATCGTGAAAATTTTCCCGATACCCGGCAGGGTCGAGGTTTCAGACCGCATGATAATCCAACCAGGAATCCTTTAAACTTCCAAAGGAAGTAGACCAAGGGTCGGTCCTGCTTCCTGATACCAAGCATTCGGACCCTAAAACAGTATTAGTGACTGTCCAAACTCCTCAGTTGCCTGATGTATTCTTGATAATTGAAGATATTATTGTCGAGACAAAGTTCGACACTGGTTCTGAAATATCAGCCCTAAATACGAAGTATTGCACTGACAATTTTCCTGCAATACTCGTTCAGCCTGCGACGCAGTATTTGCGAGGTGCAAATAACGAAATCTTCAGTATCACAGGAACTGTCACATTATCTCTAGGGCTGGGAAAGGCTCGTTTTACGCATTCTTTCCTGCTTATAGACGAACTACCTGTTAAATGTCTAATGGGAATGGACTTTATTAATACGTTTCAAATAACTTTGAATTTCGTTCATGTTCTTTCCTTTCCGGAACCTGTCGAAATGATTCCTACGGTTCCTATGGATATAACGAGTTTGTTATTGAGTAACCAATTGAATGAGAGGCAACGAAACCAGCTTTCTCTACTTTTGCAGGAAAGCCCTGGTTTATTTTCTGATCAACCTGGTTTCACATAGGTGGTTTATCATGTCATTGACACTGATGGTTCGAAACCGATAGCGACGAAACCATACCCTTGTGCTCCCCATAAGAAACAGGAAATGCAACGTCAAATTTCTGAAATGATGAAACAGGGCATAATAAGGGAATCAACAAGCGCCTGGTCTGCTCCTGCCTTTTTGGTTCCAAAGAAACAACCCAATGGATTTCGTTTCGTGACAGATTTCCGCAAGCTTAACCAAGTCACAAAAACGATCAATTATCCACTACCTGTCATGTCACATATTTTGCATGACCTGTCATCAACCAAATGGATGTCAACCTTGGATTTGGCGAGTGGATATTGGCAGGTGGCGGTACATCCGGACTCTGTCGATAAAACAGGTTTTGTGACTCCTTTTGGGGCTTATGAATACCTACGTATGCCCTTTGGACTAGCTTCTGCACCTGCTACTTTCCAAAAGCTTATGGATACGGTTCTCAGACCTGTTCTGGGTCCCCATGTGCATGTATATTTGGATGACATTATTATTACATCCGAGACTTTTGACGAGCACCTTTCTCTGCTCAAACAGGTGTTCCAACTCATATACAATGCTGGCTTGACGTTAAAACCTAGTAAATGCCAGATAGCGAGGGACGAGATTGTATATCTGGGTTTGAAAATCACTCCCCACGGCTTATTTACGGATAATGAAAAAATTAGGCCTATTGTTGACTTTCCTCGGCCTAAAACAGCAAAAGAACTATCACGCTTTCTGGGAATGACCGGATGGTATCAGCAGTTCGTCCCCGCTTATGCTACAATCTGTGAGCCATTGTATGCTTTGGAACGTAAATACAAGAAGTTGGTTTGGACACCTGAGGCTAACGCTGCTTTTGAAACACTGAAGTCTGCGTTGACTCAGCCTCCTGTGTTGGCTTTCCCGGATCATACTAAGGAATTTGATATTTATACTGACGCATCCGGAGTTGGTCTTGGTTGCGTTTTGTCACAAGCTGGGCATCCAATATCTTTTGCGTCTCGTACTTTAGCCAAAGCTGAACGCAATTATTCAGCTACGGAACGTGAATGTCTTGCTGTTGTGTATGCTCTTGACAAATTTCAATGTTATCTTAACGAATTGACAGTTAACATAATTACGGATCATTCTGCCCTTCAGTATTTGAATTCTGCTAAGCACCTATCTCAAAGACTTATGAAGTGAGCTCTTAAGTTACAAGAGAGCAATATCAAAATTTCATACCAACCAGGTCATAAGAATCAATTACCGGACGCATTGTCTCGCGCTCCGATTAGTGGGGTTCCCACAGAAACTACTCCTGGATGTCAGCCTTTACTTCTAATAGCTGATATAACACCCAGAGAGCAGATAATGACAGAATTAATAAATGATCCGGATTTTGGGGATATCTATAATTTTTTGCTTGCGGGTTCGCCCCTACAAAGTGATCCTTCTCTGGCTGGAAGGTCACAGCATTTTGAAGTCATAGAGGGTCTTCTTTACTATACGAAATCTAGGAATACTAGGGCAGAGTTTCTCCCATGTATTCCGCGAACCCTTCGAATGGCCCTTTTAAACGAATTTCATGACAAACCTCTTGCAGGCCATTTAGGTATTCGCAAGACCCGTTGTAAATTGCGGGATGTTGCCTATTGGCCTGGCATGTACCAAAGTGTGCTCGCATACGTTCAATCATGTCACTTGTGTCAGATTAATAATTACCGTAATGTAAGACCGGCCGGTCACTTGAAATCTAGTTCAAGTTCTCGTGTGTTTGACATTATTTCAATAGATTTATTGGGACCTTATCCTTTATCTGTTAAAAACAAAGCTCCTTACGTTTTAGTACTAACTGATAATTTTTCTAAATGGGTTGAAGTTTTTCCCATTAAAGCCGCTACGGCAGAAGTTATTTGTAATGTATTAATTAATGAAGTATTCTCTAAATATGGTGCACCTAATAAAGTAGTTTCGGATAATGGTCCCCAATTTATTTCTGACATTTTTGAAAGAATGTGTGCGAGACTACACATTAAGCATAAATTCATTTCCCCATATCATCGCCAGAGTAATCCTGCGGAACGCGTAAACCGCACGCTAGTGAAAATGATTGCTACATTTGTCATGGATCATCATGAGCGATGGGATGACAATCTTGAGCTTTTTTCGTTCGCCCTCCGCTCGTCTGTTCACGAATCTACTAAAATTACTCCTGCAGAACTTTTTCTGGGTCGCAAAATTAAAACCCCTTTTGAAAATTTAACGGGGATTATCGACGAACTAAACCCGCGACCAACTCCGCAATCAGTACGAATCATGGCTGAAAAAGCTCGTGTTGCAATGCTAGGAGCACAAGCGGCTCAAGCAAGATATTATAATACTAGGCGTAGGGAACCAGATCTTGTCGTTGGAGATCTCACTCTCGTGGAAACGCACTTCCAGTCTTCTGTTTCTCATACTTTAGTAAAGAAATCTGCACCCAGCTACGAAATTCCATATCGGGTGGCAAATGTGTTTGAAAATAACATTGTTCTTGAAAAACCTGACAATCAATTTCAATACGTACACGTTGCTCAGTGTCGCAAGTATCATGAACGAACTATCGATTTTATAATCAACCCTACTCAACCTTCTGTTCCACAGACTCAAGAGTCTATATCTCACGATCAACCTCCAGAAATTTTGGACGAACCAACAAACATTTTTGAAGAATCTCCAGTGATTTTTTCTTCACCCTCCTCCTCAAGACGGGTTTCCAAACACGCAACCTGATCCACCCATGAGACGAAGGCTCGAATCAAGTTATTCAAATACTAGTATCGTTCCTTTCCCTCCAACCATTGCCAAGACTATTGCTGCACCATTTCCTGATAACTCTGCACCAACACAAGCTCCTACTTCCTTGAATAAATCGTCAGAAAGTATTCCTATAGGCAGAAATAAACATCGCCCTGCACGACCACTAACTTACAGCAGCGACTCAGAGGCTTCAGATATTTCTGATTTATCAGTTATGGACAATAATTTGACTATTACAAACCGTCCAGTAACACCAAAAGCTGGTCGAAAACGTAACTTGTCTCCCCAATCTGCTTCGCCGCAACAGCGACGAAGGCAGAGATCCTTGCATCCGCCCGGGTTTCGCCGCTGAAACCTACGCTCAGGGCAAACAGGGCCGATGCCTGCTTCTACTCTCATGCCACGAGGGAAAAAGCGAAAACAAACGATGTGGCCGGAGCCACGTCCGTCCAAAAGAATATTGGAAGGACAACACGGGCCCCAGCACAAAGGGACTACATATCAAAAGCCTGGGGGAGCCCGTTCCTGTCAGCCGCAGGGATTTCCGGACCGACAGACTTCAGCCGTTCCTGACCGTTCCTGTCAGCCGCAGGGATTTCCGGACCGACGGACTTCAGCTGTTCCTATCAGCCGCAAGGATTTCCGGACCGACGGACTTCAGCCGTTCCTGACCGTTCCTGTCAGCCGCAGGGATTTCCGGACCGACAGACTTCAGCCGTTCCTGACCGTTCCTGTCAGCCGCCGGGATTTCTTGACCGACAGACTACCGATGTTCCAGATCCATTCAAGTCCTTGAAACGCACTACGCCACCTGAATTTACCAGTCCGATTAGGCCTGGAAAACGTTATCGTACTAGAGATTTTTATGCGTCCTCGAGATAAGTAAGTTCTCGTGGACAGGTTCTTTTCTCCGTTTGTTGTTTTTCCTGCACGACCAGTTGGCGTGTCAGAATTTATTTTTTTCGTGTGGGCCTATGCATTCTTTTTTGTGTATATATGTGTTTTTTTTTATATTTCTTCTATGTCCATCTAGTAATCCAATTTTTTTTTATATATATCTATGTGCTTAGGGGTAAAATAATAAAATTGTTACTGTTAGGCAGCTCCAGGCAATCTTCGCTGCTCATACAGTTCGTGTGTATTCAACGAATAATGAGAACGTAATTTGAAATTAAAAAAGTGATTCCTGCTAGGCAGAATAAAAGGAAGGTATACCAATGCAGGTTTGTTTTGTTCAAGTATACAAAGTATTTCACAGACGAATACAGATTTCTTGATTTTGTCATGCCAAGTTTGATATTGTACATACTGCTGCCACCAAAACAACAACAAAAAAGAGGTCGATAAACGTCAATCAACGAAGTGTAAGACTTACACTCCAAAATTGTTAGGTTTTCGAACAAAAAAAAACAAAAATTAAGGGGAGATGATGTAACGTGTACTCTCGATTCACTTTCCTTTTGATTTTTACTATCTCTGGTTATTTTATTTTACTATGTAAATTATCTTCTTACTGAACGAGATGTTATTTCACCCGCTGAATGAGATCTGGCAATGAGTGTAAGTCATGACGTGGTGGTAGCCAGTATAAATAGGCGCGTTCAACGATACCAAGGGAGAGCTTTTTGTTGATGTGCGTAGGGTGAGCTGTTGTTTATGTGTCAGAGAGCTGTTGTTGTAAAGGTGAGCTGTTGTATATGTGAGTAGAGCTTCGTTCATGTGCAAGGAGCTACGTGTTATTTGAGTAGCTGTGTGTGAAGTGTGTGTGATGATACCAGTAGAAGTTCCTAATAAAAGGTTTTAAGTAAGTACGTTTTTCTCAGTTCATAGTACTGTCAGACCTCTGTCTGGCTGTTAGGTTTATTTCATTGGTTGTTATTTTTAACAACCAGCATAAGACTTTATTCATCTTAATTACTACTACAACCTTACTACCAGTTATAAGCTTGTTCATTATTATTACTACATTACTAGCAGGAAACTTTATTCATGATATAATTAACAAAACAGCAACCAGGACTAGAAGAAACTAGTAACAACAACCATTTGAATTCACTATTAGAAGCTTAGTACAAGCATTGAATTCATTATAATATTAGTGAAAGCTATATTCACTATAATTAGCAATTTGAAAGCAATTATATTCATTATACTGTGGGAGGGAAATAAGCTGATGGAGGAGGTGTAATGCTTTTGGGCAATGTTGTGCTGGGAATGCCTGGGTCTAAACGTTTATGTGCAGGGAACAATGACGTCTGCCAGCTACCTAAATGTGGTGTCCATGAGAGAAGCAAACTCCCATGCTTTGGGCAATGTTCTGCTGTGAATGCCTCGGTCCAGACGTTTATGAGCAGGGAACTGTAACGTCTCTTGTCTACCTAAATGTAGTTTTCACGAGAGAAGCAAACTCCCATGCTTTGGGCAATGTTCTGCTGGGAATGCCTGACTTTTTCAATTCTTGGCAACTCTGAACTACATTTCCTCGCCTCTTCTAACATTCAAAATGCTGCATTTAAAAATAACTGATAAAAAGATATTTGAATTTTTCTTTGTGAGGAAATAATTTAAGCAAATTATGGGCCTTTTGTGATTTCGATTTGAGCATTAAAATTATCTCGAGTCAGTATTGCCTCGTCAGTTATGTTTTTTGCTTCGAGTTTTTCATTTAGAGGAAGCGCTCGAAATTATCATTAATCAAGTCTCCTTGGCTTTAGTATGAATGTTAGTTAATTTTCTCGAAAATAATTTTCGGATGAGTGGCTTTAGATTAGCGGGGAGCCGAGTGGAATGGACAACAAAAAAAAAGAGTTAATACTGTCATCAATCATCTCAAATGCAAAAACATCCCACTCTACAAAACGTTAGGAAAACGCATTCAGTTGATTAACATTTCCACAGTTTCGGGACTTTTTTTATCCAAAAGTCTGCTAAAAAGAATCTAAAAATATTTTTCCTGGTTTGTAGATTGGCTGAGAAGGAATAAATATCAGAAATGAAAAATATCAAATAGCCTGATGGTGCATAAAAAACTGTACCTTCTTTACAGGACACCAGAAGGAAGAAACATCTCTAAATATGATATAATACCCTGCCTCTAAATGAGATGTAACCGAGCTGCTCTTCTTTACTTCCGCTTAACAAAATGGGTTTGTTACGCGGAAGTAAACTGTTTGTTATGCCAAGTAGGTTTTTCTTCTTCGATTAACTATTCTAAACGACGTTTGAGAAATCATAAAGATGAATGCTCTTGCTGTAGGAAAGTTATGAGGCAAAAACTTTATGTAATTTCCGATATTAGCTTTCAGAAGATCGTGTAAGCATTTTTTATTATAATGCACTGATGTTCAAAATTAAGAGAATTTGCACATTTTGTCCAATTTCTGAAAAACTAATGGACACATTTTAATGAAATTTGGTATGGATACACAGTTATATAAGAGAAAAATTATACCATACAACAGTCATGATACGAACTTATGATCGTCACTAAGGCTCATCAGCGCAGGAATGTCCAAAATCCACGTTGCAAGATCGAACATGAAATGACTAATATGGAGTATACACTCACAGTGCGACGTCATACTGGAAACGAGGCAGTTGATGAGTCCCTGTGGCAGTCGGTCCCACTCCTGCAGCAACGCAGTTTTCAGCTACTAGATGGTTTTTGGAGAGAGATGGCGAGCTGCAATTGTCCTCCCAAGAGCGTCCCAGACATGTTCGATAAGGTTTAGGTCTGGTAATCTGGCTGGCCAATCCGTCCGGCGAATATCCTCACTTTCAAGATAATCGTCGACCAGGTGAGCCCTATGTGGACGAGCGTTGCCGTCCATAAAAAGGAACCGAGGGCCAACTGCGCCCCTGAGAAGTCGAACATAGGGCTGTAAGATCTCATCCCTATACCTCTCAGCAGTCAGGGAGCCTCTGTCAAACACATGGAGAGGTGTGCGGACATCCAACATGATGCCTGCCCAGACCATGACACCTCCGCTGCCATAGCGGTCCCTTTCTCGGATGTTGGAGGAAAGGTATCGGGTCCCAGGTTCTCTCCAGATGAAGGTACGTCGAGAATCAGTGTCCAGGCTGAATCGCGACTCGTCTGTGAAGAGAACGTTACCGACTGAAGTCTCGTCCAAGGCTGATGTTGTCTGCACCATGCTAAACGCTCTCTCTTGTGTGCTGAAGTGAGCGGAACGCAAACAGCTGGTCTTCTGGCAAAAAACCCTCTCCTATGAAGCCTTCGGGAAACAGTAACCCTTGAAACTCGGGTTCCAGTGGCGGCATGCAGCTCACGAGATAGCTGTGCAGCTGTAGCAGTCCTGTAGCGCCTTGCTGAAAGTGCCAAATAACGATCTTCATTGGCCGTCGTGGCTCTTGGACGACCTTGCCCAAGCCTTCTCGATATGGATCCGGTGTCCTTACACTGTTTCCACAAATTGTAGACGACACTGGGCGTTACATTGAGCTCTGTAGCAACCGGCACTTGCGATTGCCCTGCTTCCAATCTACCGACGATTCTCCACCTCATTCCGTCATCAATACGTTCGTGGCAACTCATTTTACCTGATTGCTTATGAAATCGTACCAACTCCTGCTAGAAACAAAACGAATGTCGCCGAGCAGTACGAGCGAACTAATCGCGGAAAAAGCCATGTGTGCTTTTCATGCCCTCCGCTGTCACAGCTCCGCTCACACGCATGTGTACGCTTACGTATTCGACTCTGCAAATTTGCATTCTTATTCATCGGCATAATTTGTACCTTCGGTTCCGTACTTTTTGTGAAAATCGACAAAATGGGCAAATTCTCTTAATTTTGAACACAGTGTATTTGTCATGTTATAAGTTGATACGAGGGCATGCTGATAGATTCTCGGGCTCACCAAGAAGGAATTGTGCTAGAGTAATGAAACTTACAGACTGTTCCACATATTCACCCCGAAGTTCAATACACGTGGCACAATGTTTCTGGAGTTTCTTTAACCCTTCCAAAAAACTTCTTAAGTCTGATCACTCAAATACTGCTCTGCTGCTGATATCACCCTCGAATCATTCGAAAAATACTTCCCTTTCAAACCTTTTTAAGGTTTAAGAACAGAAAATAGTCCGATAGGTCTGGTGAGTAGGGTGAATGGTCTATGCACTTAAATCCCAGATCCTTCAAAGCATCCATTGTCTTGTCAGCCTTGTGAGCCGGCGCATTGTCCGGCAAAAAAGAGAACACCTTTCAGCAGTTTTCCTAGTTTTTTTTTTATCTTCATCGCCTCCTTTAATCGGCACAGCAAGTTGGACTAGTACTCAGCATTTATTGTTTGGCCCTTCGGGAGACAGTCAGTCAGTAAAACGCCTTCCGAATCCCAAAAAACCGTTGCCATGACCTTTCCTGCAGACCTTTGAGTCTTGAATTTCTTCGGCCGTGGAGAACCCGAGTGCCTCCATTGCAGGGACTGTTGTTTCGTCTCTGGATCGTAGTGATGTAACCACTTTTCATCAACAGTGACAAGTTGCTACAAAAAGTTACCACCAGATTGCTCAAAATGCTGCAAAACCGATTAGGAAGTGTCCACTGGTTTTCGTTTCTCATCGGCGTTCAAACATTTGGACACCCACTTCGCTGACATCTTCTGCATATTGAAGTTTTCAGGAATTATGAACCCAATACGTTTCCTGGATATCTCTAGTGTCTTAGCTATTGTTTTAACTGAAACTCGCCGATCTGACAAAATCAAGTCATGAACACGACCAACAATTTTGCCTGTTGTCACTGTTGAAGGCCTTCGAGATCTTGCTGCATTTTCGGTCTCAAAGTCTCCATGTTGAAAGTTGGCACACCATTTCTTCACAGTGGAATATGAAAGGAACTTGTCACTTAATGTTTGCGTCATATACTCATAGATTTCGTTTGCAGGAACAGAAGTTTTATGACAGCCCAGAGTTTCAAATTTCGAAAATTCAACACTTTGCATTGACATGATGACATAATTCAGTTCAGGACATCAAACATCTGCAAAAAAAAAAAAGAGCTATTAGTACGAAAATTGGTACTTTACAATACAAAAGAACACTCTTTCGAGCTGCAGTGACAAAATTATGCTACAATTACAGGAAGCGGTTTAGGCCGAGAACTTTTCAGCATCTCTTCGTATTAAAATACTCGTATGCACATTCTAGATTTCAGAAATCAAATGTTTCATTAGTTAATGTCTTAAGCTCAGTAAGGTAATTTCTCATTTTTCTGCTGTCAAGAAAATGGCTTTTGAAGTTCGGAAAGATGATCAGCGTGAGAGAAGCTCTTAAAGCGGAAACAACTGAACTGAAAAGCGAGCTAATTATAATTAATTCGAGCATTCGTGTTCGATTAATTCAATTGTGTACCACTCAGTTCTCAGTAAATTCAATATGAACATATTACGTGCAGTCAATCAAGTTTAGTTTAATTTATGTTAATATCTATCATGATTGATTGATTTACTAGGTAATTTTCCATGATCTGTCCGGAGTTTATCGTTACTGTTTGTGGACTAATATATAAATAGTGTGGCAAAAAGAATGTGTCTGAATTAAAATAACGCAGACCATAGATAAGGTAAATATTTTCTGATACTCCTCTCCCACAAAATATTACCCAAGGTACCGAAGACACTTGTGACAGCATTTATGCGATTTTTGGAAGGACTTTCAGACCTCGTCCTCTTTAATGGTATTCATGTCTGCTGTCACATTTTCCCGAATGTCATAAACGTTATCATATCAGTCTTCTTAAATCTCGGTATCAACTTAGGAAACAGAAATTTGTTAACTGAAGCCAGATAGGGAACTACGAAGAGTGGTTGTGCATACAACCTGCCAGTGCATCAAAAAAGCATGCACGCTAGTAACTGTGTGAATAGGCGCATTGTTAAGTAACAGCCGTCAACCAGGAATGGTAATTATGAACCTTATAGATTTCGTATTTACATGTAACTCATCTGCTAGCATTCTCCTCAAAGATCTGTGGTCACTTGCTAGTAAATCTCTGTTAGCACTATGCGTTTTAATCGGCAGTCACTTACCATTAAACTGTTGCTGGAATTATCGGTATTAATTGGAGATCACTTGCTAGTAAATTGCTACTAGCATTCTCAGCATTAATCGGCGGTCATTTGTCATCAAGTAGCTGCTAACATTTTCAGTATTGAACGGTGGTCGCCTGCTAGTAAGATTTTGCTTGCATTATTAGTTATAATTGGCGGTTATTTGTTAGAAAATTTTTGCCAGCATTAGCAGTGTTAATCGGCGGTCATTTATTAGTAAAGTGCTGCCGGCATCTTCCATAATAATCGAAGGTCACTTGCTGTAAATTATTGCTAGTATTATCAATATTAATCGGCGGTTACTTGTTAGTAAATTTTTGCTAGCATTATCAGTGTTAATCGGCGGTCACTTGCTAGTAAATTATTGTTAGCAATATCAGTGTTAATCTTCGGTCGATTTAGTAATTGTTGCTATCACTTTCAGCTAATCGGCGGTCGATTTAGTAAATTGTTGCTATCACTTTCGGTATTAACAATTAGTAAATTGTTGCTATCACTTTCAGCTAATCGGCGGTCGATTTAGTAAATTGTTGCTATCACTTTCGGTATTAACAATTAGTAAATTGTTGCTATCACTTTCAGTATTAAACGGCGGTCACTCGCTAGTAAATTGTTACCAGAATTGTCATTGTTAATCGGAGGTCACTTGCTAGTAAATTTTTGCTTTCATTATCAGTGTTAATTGGCGTTCATTTGTTAGTAAATTTTTGTTAACCATATCAGTGTTAAACGGATGTCATTTGTTAGTAAATTGCTGCTAGCATTTGCGGTATTAAACGGCGGTCACTCGCTAGTAAATTATTGCTAATATTATCGTTATTAATTGGAGGTCACTTGTTGGCATTAGCAGTGTTATTCGGCGGTCCTTTTTTTTAGTAAACCGCTTCAATATTAATCGGTGTTTACTTGCTAGTAAATTGTGGCTAACATTACCGTTAATAATCGACCGTCACTTACTAATAAATTGCTGCTACTATTTTCAGAATTAAACGGTCGTCACTTACTAGTAAATTGCGGATAACATTATCTTTATTAGTCGGAGTTCACTTGCTAATAAATTCTTACTATCATTCTCAGTGTTAATCCGCGGTCACTTGCTTGTAAATTTCTGTTAGCAATATCAGTGTTAATTGGCGTTCACTTGCTAGTAAGTTGCTGCTAGCATTCCCTGCGTGACAACCAGCGTTACGCCGTTGGCTAATAGTATCAGTGTACACTGAAGAGCAATTGAATTAGAGATACCTGTCTAGTAAAGTGTAGCACAACCTTTCGCCCTGATGACGGCGGCGATTCGTCTCGGCATGGACTCGACAAGACACCGGAAGCGTTGGAAAGCAATACGGATCCACGACCCCTGAACAAGCTCCCACATTTCACGAAGATTTGATGGAGGGGGGTCAGAGCCTCGAACATCTCTCTCGATGGCATCCCAGATGTGCTCGATGTGATTCAGGTCAAGTTACCTAGCTGGCCAAGCAAGCGAGGACACGTCCGTGGAGTGCTCATCCGACCATTCGGATACAATTCTGGAGCGATGGCACGGTGCATTGCCTTGTTGCAAGATAAGGTCCCCAGAGGGATGTTGAAGACGCACAAACGGGAGCAAATGATCGTCCAGGTTATCCTGGTAACGTTGACCTGTGAGAGACGATGTCACACGTACCAGGGGTCCCATTTCAGTCCACGTAAACAGTGCCCAGACGAAAAGGCCAACCCCTCCAGCTTGTAGAGTACCCTGCTGGCAACAAGGATCCATCACTTCATGTGGTTTGCGCCGTACTCGTATCCTGCCATCCGCATGCACCAACGTGAATCTTGACTCATCAGTCCAGGCAACATTTTTCCACATGTCTAGGGTCCAGTGGCGATGTTCCCGCGCCCATGCTAATCTTTGTCCCCTATGATGTGCGGTCACCAGCGGTACCCTCGTGGGACGATGGCTTCTGTACCTCATAGCGAGGAGATGGTTCTGGATGGCGTGGCTGCTTACACGTTTGTGTGCACCAGAGTTAAATTACCGAGTGATTTCTTGCACTGCGGCTCATCTATCCGCTGTTGCAATGCGAGCTAGCCGACGATGACCCCTCTCATCCACACGCTGTTATGCACGGCAGTTGGCCCTTGCAGGGATGGTTTTCCCGGATTCGATGTACTCACGGTGCACCCGTGACACAGTGGCTTGTGAAAATCCCAGTGCCTGCACGACTTCCGAGATGGAGTGACCCATTTGTCGGGCCCCGACAATTTTCCCACGACCAAATGCGCTTAGATCCTTCGTCTTACCCATACTGCGTCCGATCCTTACTGATTCCCGTCGCATCACTCCTTATATTGTCGGATCGCTGGATACGTCATGTCGTTTCCGTTTACAGGGCCGCCCACAGCGCCACATTTGCATAACACCAGCTATCTCTAATTGAATTGCTCTTCAGCGTATAACCTCCTATCCGCCTAGAAGGCGCAGTCATGGGCCCCAATCCCGTGCTGCCGACCATCCAGCTGGTAGATTTCCAGGTTTTCCAAGAATGTAACGCGAATGCCGGGTTGGATCCTTAAAATCGGTCCAGGACGTATCGAGTCACCTCTGGCAACTGTCCCCTTGACAGTTGATGAGGAAGGTAATGGGAAACCTTCTTATTGTAATTCCCTTTCCCGAGGATATTTCGTCACCATGACTGTGCGCAGCTCATGGTGATAAATCGCCAATGTCCCTGTCTGCATACGGCACCTGAAGAAGAATCCTCCGCGTAAATCGGCTGTCACCTGCTAGCAAATTAGTGCTAGCATTCTCCGTGTTAAAGGGGCTGCTTGAATTCTTCTCGCAAGCGTACGATCACTTGCTAGTAAATAGCGTACATTGTCCATCATTTGCAGCTTCAGATCATTCTCGGTCATCAACTTCGAAGATCAAACTGTGTCTCTGCCCTCTTTAAGCCTATTTAAGCGACAGATGCAGCAGCACCAAATGGTGCCCAAAATTGTTTTCGCTCCCGAATGAGAAACATTCACGTAGCGGCCTGGCTTTATGAAAGCTACGACTAGTTTCCTCCTCTCGTCTCAGCTGTACAGACCATAAACCTCTCAATGGTGATAACGCTCCGTTCTAGTCCTTCTATTATCTGCTTTATAACTGAAGGGCTAGAATCTCTTGTTAAGATCACCATGCCACTGGGTAGAAAGAAATGACTCATAACATCTTCTCTCTCTCTCTCTCTCTCTCTCTCTCTCTCTCTCTCTCTCTCTTCTTTCTTAGGCTCGTCGCCATTGTTATGGTCTTTTTAGTAGGTAATCAGTCATAAAAAATTGACGTCAATCATCCCCCTAAATGACCATTTTGAAAATCAAAGCAAAGGGAAAAGCAACGCTTTCTGAATGCGCATGTTCACTCGCTCCAGCAGCTTACGGCCCACTTCTTGGACAGCGAATATATTCTTTCGAGCTCTTATCAGCCCATTTTGCTATCCCCAAGTCAATTCGTTCCAGATCTTAAAACGCTTCAATTTTCAAAATATAGAGAATGTTCACTCATTTTTAGAACGTCTTTGATAAGAAATTATAGAAAATACAAGAAGTTCAAAGAATTGAAACTGGCAACAGCGTGTTAGATGAACACGAAAGAAACATCTGCTGCAGTTAAATATCGTCTGCTAAGAAAATGGCGCACGTAAGCAAGCTGTGGGTAGTGGGTTATGTTTTTGCTCTTTACAAAGATAAATATTCGTATTCTGTAATTAAAAAACGCTGTAAAAATCATGGAATCAGCATTTCTGAAAGAAAATAAGCAATATTATTAACAATAGAGGGGAGTATCGTCAAGCATTGCTTTTAACAGGAAAAACAGTAAACGAATATCCAAAGAAGGTACGTACTTTTACGACTATTTCGAAAATAAAGCCTCTGGTCATAAAAGAAAATCCACCGACACAAACAGCAATCGCTAAGTACTTAAAATATCTGTATCAACTGTAAACAAGGTAATAAACAAAGATTTGAATCTGGAAAAAAATATAATGATCACCGCCTTTTGTATACGCACGTGATTGGGTGCAGAACACGGTGTACTTCTTTGTGAAAATCACTTAGCCGGAGACAGATCGAAATTTATTGTGTCTGTTGATAAAGTGTGAATCTGCCTAGACAACTGTAACAAAAAGGTCGATTTACTATCGCAAAAAGCAAAAGTTTCAGTAAAGGATTCATGATTATTGCTGGCTTCTCGTACAATGGGAAATTAAATTTAACAAAACCTTAAAAGAACGTTGAAATCAATTCTACATATTAGCAAATTAATGTTTTAAGTCTTATATTTAAAGAGAAAATGCAATTCACTTATCCACAGAGCCTTCAACCTCCATTACGGTAAGGCTACCTGTCATATATTCAAATCTACCACTATTTGTTGACAAAAAGAAAAAAAGATACAGGTATCAAGTCTATACCTTTTGCTCATATTCCTTCAAAATCCCTTGATGTGTCACCAATGGACTGTTGTGCCATCGGACTGCTGAAAGAGATGGGGATCAAGTCTATACATTTTGCTCATATTCCTTCAAAGTCCTTTGATGTGTCACCAATGGGCTGTTGTGCCATCGGACTGCTGAAAAAGATGGGGATCAAGTCTATGCATTTTGCTCATGTTCCTTCAAAGTCCCCTGATGTGTCACCAATGGACTATTGTGCCATCTGACTGCTAAATGAGATGGGGATCAAGTCCCCTGATGTGTCATCTTTCGCTCATATTCCTTCAAAGTCACCAATGGACTATTGTGCCATCGGACTGCTGAAAAAGATGGGGATCAAGTCTATGCATTTTGCTCATATTCCTTCAAAGTCCCTTGATGTGTCACCAATGGGCTGTTGTGCCATCGGACTGCTGAAAAAGATGGGGATCAAGTCTATGCATTTTGCTCATATTCCTTCAAAATCCCCTGATGTGTCACCAATGGACTATTGTGCCATCTGACTGCTAAATGAGATGGGGATCAAGTCCCCTGATGTGTCACCTTTCGCTCATATTCCTTCAAAGTCCCTTGATGTGTCACCAATGGACTATTGTGCCATCGGACTGCTAAAAAGAGCGCTTTCTAAACGCAGACCTAAAACACTGGTTGATCTACTGTGACGTACTACAGAGGTGAAAACATGTGTGAATACGACAAATCTGCAGCGAGACATTCTGTCCACTTAGCTCAGTTGGGAGAGTGACTTACTCCGGAGTGAGGGGTCAGGGTTTAATGTCCGTAGTGGACAAACTTGTGTTTTCACATTGGCGCCCGATTGTTGAAAATGAATCCACTGGTCTTTGGGTTCTTCGAAAAATGTGTGATGTTTGTTCCACTCCTTGTTTGGAATTAATGTAAAATTCATACTTCGCTTCAAAGAAACAAAAAAAATTAAGAGGGAGATAATGTGACTTACCACAGAGATGAAAACATGTGTCAAGACGATAAATCTGTAGCGAGACATTCTGTCCGCGTAGCTCAGTTGGGAGAGAGCCTTACTCCGGAGTGAGGGAACATGGACAAACTTGTGTTTACACACTGTGGAAAGCAGTGAAAGAGGAGTGGAATATAATATCAATACTAATTTTAAGAAATGTCCTGTTATCTTGAAAATCCCGATGTAGTTTCAAAGCCCAGAGAACACTTAAGGAAGAAATAATTTTATTTTAAACATTAATTATAATGCTGAAAAATTATTCTAAAAATGTGTGAATATTTTTAGGACGTTCCAAAAACATGAACATTCTTTGTACACATGTACAGGACGAAGTCTTATTCCCATGAACTCTTCATAATGTTTTGCGCTTTTCAGAAGGATTTTTCCACAACTGCATACTAAATATGATGTTGAACCACCATTCCATTCTATGGTTCCTAACAGTGAATTTAAAGACTCTGGCAAAGGTGCGTCCGTGAAAATATGGCAGGTTGAGGTCAGGTGGTTTGGGATGACTGTATTACCCGGTTCACACTTTAGGCTTTTCCAGAGCGCTCTTTCGTAGCAATATTCGTTAGAAAAAATAAAATATCAACGTTTATTCATAATAAAATATTTATTTTAATGTGTACTGTAGTTTCGCAGAGCGTTTGGGTCTGCTTCATCAGGACCAATGATCTCCAGTTAGATATTTTTCGAAAGTCAGTGTTAATACTTTGTCGTATATTTATGTATCTTGCTCGTAAGAACATGCGTTAAATATTTGCTTGTCCGAACAATTCATTAGAGCAGAAAAGCATGTAATGTTTATTCTATTTAAACTTTCCTTTTGAGTTTCTTTTTCTATGTAAATTTGAGTTCGTTCTCTTAGACATTTTCAAACCTTAACGTTATGTCTTTTCCTCAAACGAGAATGATGTTGGCAACAATCTGAGGTCGGAACAAGAGTGACGTATGTATGTGATAAGAACTTTAGATAAAAAGACAATGAAACAGTTGCTTTGGTGTGTGGATATCACAGTTGGACAAAATCGTAATTGAATTAATCGGTAATGCATTACAGCGTAATGATGATAGGAACAAAAACTTAGCGTTACCATGACATGGCAATGATGAACTGGTCATTAGTATCGCATGGTAATTGTAATGACATGTAGCAGTTACCCATTATAATCGTAATGGTTAATGGTTAACTATATGTTGGTAAGTAGGAACTGTACACCAAATTATACTCAAAATAGTATAACTATACTAAAAATCCGAAAATTATTGGCGTAGAATAGAAATAAAAGTTTCCAAGCTTTCGCACATCAACCAGATAGCTTTCTCAAGGAAGGTTGACAGCTAACTGCAAACTGGATAATAGAACGTTTCAATACTTTGAACGCGGTGACTTGACTAGACAATAAATGATTAGGAGCAAATGTGATATTTCGAAGAAACCAGGTCACGTTGGTTGGGCACGCGGTACAATGGTAGAGAACTCAGCATTATTTGAAGAACTGATTCTAAATACGTGGCAACTCCAGAGAAACGCTATCATTGCAAGCCTCGCAGCTGGTCAAGATTTCCAAGGTTTCGCGAATGGCGGTAGACTTGGGTGTGGAGTATGAAGCTAATTTCTTTACATCACTCCACATAGGATCGGCGGACTTTAACTTGACTTCTCTTGATAGGGCAGTGGTCATTTCCCCATCTCTTGCATCCCTTTTATGTTCGCTGATTCTAATTCCAAACGAAAGTTTGGTCATTCCGATGTAGTATCGCCTGGAGCCGTCCGGGTATTTTAGTGGTATGGCATAAATACCTGCTTCATTGAAGAGGGGCTTGTAAATATGTCTCTTAAGCATCGTATATAAAGATGCCGGACGCGTTTTTGAGTTGATAGGAAATATTTGGCATGTAGGGAATAGAGCCCAGGTAGCGAAGTTGCGGCATAGAAATGTTATTAGCACTGCTGGTTCTGGCTTTCTCGATAAAGTTATGCATCTGGTTCGAAGTATATCCTGCCTCAGTGGCCAACTCGACGATGTTTCTTAGTTCGGATTGTTTGGAACGAACATCGGATGAAACAGCGAACGCTCTTCAAAACAATCCGAACTAAGAAACATCGTCGAATTGGCCACTGAGGCAGGATATACTTCGAACCAGATGCATAACTTTATCGAGAAAGCCAGAACCAGCAGTGCTAATAACATTTCTATGCCGCAACTTCGCTACCTGGGCTCTATTCCCTACATACCAAATATTTCCTATCAACTCAAAAACGCGCTCAGGAGGATGAACTTTGGTGTCGGCATAAGGTCTCCGGCATCTTTATACACGATGCTTAAGAGACATATTGACAAGCCCCCTCCTCTCAATGAAGCAGGTATTTATGCCATACCACTAAAATACCCGGACGGCTCCAGGCGATACTACATCGGAATGACCAAACGTTCGTTTGGAATTAGAATCAGCGAACATAAAAGGGATACAAGAGACGGGAAAATGACCACTGCCCTATCAAGAGAAGTCAAGTTAAAGTCCGCCGATCCTATATGGAGTGATGTAAAGAAATTCGCTTCATACTCCACACCCAAATCTACCGCCATTCGCGAAACCTTGGAAATTTTGACCAGCTGCGAGGCTTGCAATGATAGCGTTTCTCTGGAGTTGCCACGTATTTGGAATCAGTTCTTCAAATAATGCTGAGTTCTCTACCATTGTACCGCGTGCCCAACCAACGTGACCTGGTTTCTTCGAAATATCACATTTGCTCCTAATCATTTATTGTCTAGTCAAGTCACCGCGTTCAAAGTATTGAAACGTTCTATTATCTAGTTTGCAGTTAGCTGTCTACCTTCCTTGAGAAAGCCATCTGGTTGATGTGCGAAAGCTTGGAAACTTTTATTTCTATTCTACGCCAAGAAGTTTCGGATTTTTAGTATAGTTATACTATTTTGAGTATATGTTGGTAATTAACCAATAACTTATGGGTAACAATACAACGTGAATAAACCAACAACCAGTACACCCTTACACGTTGTGTAGGTTATTTGACAATTGTTCCACCCCTCGGACCTCAAATGCGTGTGTGTAGGTATTGGAAATTGTACTTGCATGACATGAGTAGTTGCCCAGTCTTCGCCGCAAGTAAAGTGATTTGAACGAAATAATACATATGAAGTAAGTACGAATGGGATGTTTATTTCGGTTAGAGATACTCATTTCGTTCATCTCCAGTACAGTATTCTCGTCCATTACATGCGTTTCACTGTTCAAAATAATTACCCCAATGTAACCACAAGCACATGTTAGCACTACACTCACAGTTCAGCAACTCAGGGTGTACTGCGGAATATTACAGAAATTTAAGAGCTCTTGACATTTTTGCCGTATTTCTCAAGTGTTGTTATCCATTACTTGTCCGATATGAACAGTGAACACTGGACTAGCAAGCGACTGACTCTTTTATATATATTTCACAACAGGACCTGAACCTTCTAGAATATTCTTGATTTACATAAAGCTCTCCAACTTCCTATTGCGCGATCATTTTGGAACATTCTACAAACGTCTAACCCATTCTTGCCGCTTCTAGAACATTTTACACGACACTTTGGTCTTTGTGTGCTATGTTACATGACCGACTTTTTCTAGACATAGCTTTTGGCACACGTACATTTCTATAAACTATTAGTATGTAATTATTATTTGCAAATTGTGTAATTTCATTACCAAATAATTCCATTGCGTTTGAATGGCATTATTAAATAATTGAATTATATCCTCTTCATTGTAATGCATTACAGATTAATTCCATTTCCTTGTGCAAACCATACTTGGGATTACGTTGTAATGCATTACACGTTAATTGTAATCTGTACTTCCATTACCTTATAATGCATTCCTGCCCAACTCTGGTGGTGATGTTCGATCGTTATTAAGCTAGATTAAACGACAGATAATTAAGGTATATGAAGTTTATGTATACCTCTTCATGCTATATTTTGGATTTCGTCTACTGTTACTGCTCTAATAAAAAGTTGACGTAAGTTGAACTTCTCTATATGAGTCGTCTATCCGTAAGACCTTAATTTCAGCTATGCGGTACAATTAGTTGCGTCGCTTTTGCCTTTCGTTTAACATCTATTCAGCCGGAAATCTTACATAACATAAAAAGGGTTACGTTCTGATCATTGTATTTTTACTAGTCGAAACCCGTCGAAATTGACGTTTAGTTGTTGTTGATTTTTCAAGAATAAACTCATATCTAGCAACAAATGTAAACTTTATTTGATTGACAAAAAAATGTTACGAATTCATTGAAACACTTCAGTAAAGGCAATATTTTGAGTCCATCCATTTGCGACAGGTATTGCAGGTGCATCTTCGTGAGGGATCTTTACTGCAACAGAAACCTTTGATCTTGCTCAAGATAGGGTAATGTAGAGCATACCATGTGAGAAGACTGGTTCTGGCAGGTATATTCCAATTTTAGCAAGTGTCACTCGTTGACTCTTATTGTCATAGCAAAGAACAAAATGATCGAAAATTAAATCCGTTTGATCTTAAGAGGGAAAGTGCTGTCGCTCGGAGTCAGCGGAATGCGTGGTAAGGTGCGCAACGACCCCTTGTGTTTCCGCCCAAAATTTCCACAGGAATTGTATTTTTTTTTATTTGAGGTTTAATGACCACCGTGAGCAACTCAATGGGCTATAAGCAGTCGCTCGTCCCTAATTCAGGGTCTCTGGTCCCAGGGTAGGGGGAGAGCCAGTGCCGTAAGACAAACACAACATCCATGCCTAACCGTGATTCGAACCCGGACCGTTCACGAACGAATGATCATAAGCCAGCGCTTATACCATTGAGCCACCGGGGTGGTCAGGTTCGGGATGAGCATCACGACTGAACCCTTTTTCAGTCGTAAAATGTAAGGCGGAAGTCCACTCATCTCGATCGTGTGCAAAAATTCAACTGGATAGCGCACTCTTTCACTCTCATCTTCAGTAACAACTGTGTTTGTAAATGTTGTTGGAATGTGATTCGCGTTGCGAATACTCTTCATTCTCTCTTGTCTGAGACATATAGTTGTGACCCATTGATCGCTCACGCCTTCCAGTAAGGCTCTTACGTTTCCTTTTTTTTTCTGCGGGAGAGACATTCTGTTAAGGGTAAGTATGCAATAAAGTATTTACTTACTTTAGGACTGATCAGAGTGCACCATGCACATACCAAGTCTGACACTGAACTGAGCGCCTGATGTTGATAAGGGCCTCATACTTCTCCCATAGACTTTACATGGGGGCCGCCCCACAACGCCCGAACCGTTGCCCCAATCTCATTTTTCTCTTCAACTGGCACATCTACATGGTAAGACCTTTATTTTGATTCCTCAACCATATTTTTACGTCCAGCCGTTGTCTCAAAATAGGTATCACAGTAAAAACCTTCGCTGTTCTGATACGATCGCCTGCTAGCTTTTCCATGACACCATGGATCAGCGTATGGAGGTGAATGGACCATTTCTTTGCGCAGCGGTTCGCTCAGAAAAGAGAAGACTTTGGACTATCTCAGTCCCTCCATGCTTCCGCCTTTAAGAGCGTGTATTTCGCAAGAGTTGTTTCAGTCAATCGCACGCGATCGAATGTCAACCACACGCTTTTCTCATAGATTCTGCATAGGAATTTTGCCGCCCCTCAACGCCCTAACAGTTGCCCCCATCTCATTTTTTTCTTCGAGTGGCACGTCTACATGATAAGACCTTTATTTTGATACTTCAACCATATTTTTGCGTTCAGCCGTTTTCTCAAAATAGGTCTTACAGTAAAAAACCTTAGAGAATTAGTACATAGATACCCAAATATTTAGTTAAAGATACATTATGGTTATCAATGTCCCCCTGAATGCTCTCAGCAAATGTCATAAAAAAAATTGTTCAGAGAGCATGACACGTAAAGCTGTGACAAAATCAGGTAGAGAATATTGTTCAGTAGTCTGCAGAAAGCATTACGAAACTCAGACTCCTTATGGTAACTGAATTTTATTTATTTTTCAAAGTTCTGCTCATTTTTTGCTGTGCGGTTGTTCATATTTTGTGAGGAGTTTTTTCAGCTTGGATACTTTATGTGAATCCCCATTCTGGCTGATATATGAGTCATAACTTCCCCGTGAACACGCCATTCCTTCAACGAGAGATTACCGTAACGCATTTCCTTCGATAAGCAGGGCTCCTCGGTGGAGGGGATTTCCGACAGACACAGGGGATAAAGAGCAGAAAAATATTACATTAAATAAAATGCGTACACCGGACATTTTTATTTCATAAGAATGCATGTAAACAGAGGAAAGGCCATTCTTGCACCTCTTCAACTTTTGCAGGTTAGGAATAACCATAATGTAGAACATGTTGGAATTGAAAACCATGATGGCACCTGTCGCCTTCTTTCTTTTCTAGGCAGCCATGAAGTATGAAACTACGCTTGCAAAAGAGAAATAAAGAAAATATTTCCTCCCCATTTGCGTTATCATTCACAATAATGCAAGTAGACAGGGATAAGAGCGTTCGTTAAGTTCTTTAGCTTTAGCATACTAGGAATAACTTTCATGTATAACATGTTGGAATCGAATAACCAAGATGGCACCTGTTGTGTTTTGTTCTACGCAGCCGTGAAATATGAAACTAAGGTTTTATATCACCACGACGGTTATATCTACGGTTTTATATCGACGACGCAACTGGCGAAACGTTTGAAAGTGGCTCAATCAAAGTTTGTATTATAGGGTGTAATCCCGTATTTCATTCATGATATTCGAAATGTTGAGAGAACAAATGAATGACTACAGTGATGAAACAGACTTCAAAATAAAGAAGTAAAACAAGTAAAATTAACAGGAATTATTTGGGTCATCGTCATTCGATTAAAAATAAATGAACTCAGGAAATATTTTATACCTGCTATCGACTAAACTTAATGAGATCATCAAGAAGAATTGGTGTTTGCTGTGACAATCAGATGTATATAAATTTCGAAGAAATGTTAGAATTTGTGTCTAAAAGAAACCGTAGAGCAATTTGTTTTTTCCTGAAAGAAAAGAATTTACTTTGAGTTAGATTTGTTTTCCTTTTCGGAATAGTTCTTTCTTAGTACCAAATAGAGGATTCCTTTCTTACGAAATAATGGAGGCTTCCTTAAAGAATTTTTCTGTTTGTTTATCCATTGGAGATGGTGTCGTAAAACGTTAGTATCCGTGCAGAAAAGACGTGGAATCATGCTGAACACACATTGAGGATTTGAGTAGGTGAAATTTAACAAATGTCTGGGGAAACGTAGTCTACTTATGATTATAGTTTCGCAAGAAAACGAAATATTTCTGATACTGTCAGTACGCACTTGGAAATGGAGCATAATTTCCCCAAACAGCTAGTTTAGGCAGGCTTCCGACGAAAAACGTCATATTTATTTTTCTTCGAAGAAAATATATTTTCTGACTGCCCTGAAAAATGTTACCTCGGCGGAGAAGAGTGAACATTTTCCGGGTCACGTACATTTCGACGAAAGCACGTGTCACTTCCTCGGGGATATTTTCACTGTAAGGCAATAAAGTGGTGTGGTGTAGCATCATTACAAATTCCATACATACCATCGTTACCCATGTGCGGCAACTGAAGTGCATTACACAACTTCCGGTCCCAGTAACATATAGCTCCACTGAAAATATTTTCCAGAAATTTCCGTCACGAATGAAGTTCAGTAGTTTTTAAAGAGCTCCAGTTCGGGATTAGGCAAAAAAAAAATATAAATAAATAAAGGGAATTAAAAATGAAATAAAATAAAATAAATCTTGCATGTAAATATTACAGAGTTGATAGAATGCCCTTGATAATTGAATAACCCTAATATTTGTCATACTCACGCTTGAACGAAAGTACAATTGTTTGCACTTTAATTTAAAAATTCCTTTTGCAGTTCATCCGTTTTTACAGCACATTTAGCATTCATATAGTTTTATGTGTGCGGGAAAATGTGATTAAATGTTTGATTGCATGTGCTGAGAAAGTGTCCTTTACAGTCATTTGCAGATTAAGACCAACTGTCAATTTATTGAGAATTACGATTTTCAAAGAAACAACTAATTACTAGTCATAGAAATTTGAAAAAATTACACCACAGATGAATACTTACATTCTTTAGAACACAGAAAGACCGAAATCAGTATTTTGTGTTGCCACCTTTGTTTTTTATAACGCATAGAATACGATGTGGCATACTCTCAATGAGGGATTTGCAGTAGTCACTTGAAATGTCTTTGCACCACACGTACTTTATCGCGGCAATCAAAGCTTGGGAATTTGATGGCTGTTTTCCTGCTACCTTGTCTTTTAAAATGGTCCACAAATTTTCGATGAAAATGGTCCACAAATTTCCGATGGGGTTAAGGTCGAAACTATTACCGGGTCAGTCAAGCACAGTTACGTTTTTTTCTCTGCAGGTAGTCCTTAACCCTTTTTGATCTGTGATAGTCCTTAACCCTTTTTCATCAACATAATCATGCATAAAAATTGTGCATCTGTGCCCTTGCATATGAGTCAACAGCTTCTCATGTAACATTTCCGCATAAAAGGGACCAATCATGGTAAAACCTGTCTGCAAAAAGTAATACCGGATGCTGATATAGCACCACCCCATATCATCTAACTAGTCGGATGTCTCACGGTGCTGATGGTGTATTTTTCATCAAAGCTTTTGCCTTTTGGTCGTCGATCGTGTGTTTCACGTGATTCAAATTGACGCACAGTTGATTCATCGTAAAAAAGAACTTGGCTCCAATTTTCAGCAGTCCACGATTGATGACGTTTCGAAAACTGGAGTATATTCTTTTTCATGACAAAGGTTAGTCTAGGTTTATGTGCAGGTTTATAAGACTTTAATCCAAAATCTTTGCTAAGACGTCGGGAAACAGTGCTGATATTAATATCAGACCCTTTTGAATGTAGAAAGGCCTTGATTTCCCTGCACGAACTCCTCGGGCAACGCATAACTAATCGCCTTCTGGTAATGTCATCACATGGGGTTGTTTTCCTTGGACGTCCACTTGCCGCTAGATTCACCTGTATCTTGATATTTCCTGATCGCATTATGAATAGCAGTCTTGCTCACATTCACCTTTCTTCTTATGTTCGGAGCGTCTTTCATGCTATAAAGTCCCTATTTATGCCCTCTTAATGACGCTTTTTTGTCCATTTTTTGCTATATAGAAAATACATCAAAACCTCTCAGCATGAAAACCAGAGGCAAACTGACACTCGCACGCTTCCCCCAACTCTATCAACATTTGCCGCTGTGGGATGATGCAACACCGACAGGAAGTTCAGCAAATATAGACAGGAGCTGACGCAATCAGCAGAAATCTAATACCAACAGGTGGTTTTAATCTTTTGCAAATGACTGCAGTTGTGTAGATGTTTTCTTCGTGAAGTTCATAAGCATATATGCTGGCAGAAAAAAAAAGGAAAAAAATGTCTGAAGTGCTTGCTTCTGACGAATGGTCAGAACCCAGCGCCTCAGACCACCTGTCCGGCGGGGATGCTGTTAATGATATCCAAGATGAGTATTCCGCACTTGTCTTCTAGGTGTGTGTGTGTGTGTGCTATTTTTTTCAGTAATTAGCGAACAGTGTATTTATATCCGTCGGTATCATTAGGGGTATGCAAAAGCTTCCGCTGCCCCCGCTAGCGGGCGCTATAGGGGTACAACCGGCCGGCGACACGTGCTGTCAGTTCGTACATGAAGCCAAGCATGGCGGTCGATAAAGTTCATTTGCAGCACTGTTTGTTATTCATGTTTAATTTAGGGAAAAGTTCGAGTGAAGCATACGTTTCAATATGTCAGACGTATGGCGAAACGGTTATGGGTGAGCGGATGTGTCGAGAATGGTTTGCCAAGTTTAAGAAAGGTGATCTAAACTTGGAAGACAAGCCACGTGGAGGTAGACCGCAGGAACTAGCAGACGAGGTGCTGAAATCGCTGTTGCAAGAAGATGCCACACAATCCACTATGCAACTGGCGAAACGTTTAAAAGTGGCTCAATCGACGGTGGTGCAGGCCTTGGGAAAGATCCAGAAGATTGGTAAGTGGGTTCCGCATATTTTAACGGAGCGTAATATTGGTTAACGATCGGACATCTGCATATCGTTGCTGAAGAGGTTTCATGGGAAGAATTTCTTGTGGAAGGTTGTCACCGGGGATGAAAACTGGGTCTATTGCGACAACCCCGTACGTAAGCGATCCTGGGTCAACCCAGGCCAGCCATCAACATCCACTGCAAAACAGGATATCCAAGGGGGAAAGGTGCTGTTTTGTGTATGTGGTGGGATAGGCATGGAGTACTGTACTTCGAACTGTTGAAACCGGGCGAAGCAATCACTGCACAAGGATATAGCGATCAGTTGATGAAACTGAAGACTGCAATCAGGCAAAAACACCCATGGACAGGTAAATGCCGCCGCCCGGTCATCCTGTTAGGCGATAATGCCAGACCACATGTCGGTGCCACCACGAAATCAACCCTTGAATAGTTACACTTGGAGGTTTTACCGCACCTGGCTTACTCCCCGGACATTGCTCTCTCAGACTTTTATCTGTTTCGCTCTATGAAACATTCCCTAGCACAACAGTGGTTCATCACAGTTTCAGAGGTGGAAAATTTCGTCACTGCGTTCTTCAGCTCAATACCCGAGTCCTTCTATTATAGGGGCATTCATTTGTTGCCTGAAAAATGGCAAAAGGTCATTGATGCTAACGGCAAATATTTCGTTAAATATATATGTACTGGTTTCCTGATTGTTCCTGTCTTCTTTCTCCTTAAAACGGCGGGAACTTTTGCATACCCCTGATAGAAGTGAGTTTAACAGTGATTTTCCTTTCACAATGTTGATGGTGGCAATTCTGCCGAAGTAACGATGATTTCCATGGTGATTGACGTTCCTACCTCAGGGGTGACGCACATATCAAGACGGCAAAGTTGCGGTGACAAACTTCGTCGGTGTAGCTTAATTGGGAAAGCATTCGGCTGCGAAGCTGAAGGCTGCGATTTCTGCCATCGGCAAATGGCATTTACGCTGTATTGGCGCCCGAACGTAAACTGAATCTCCTGGCCGTTGGGTTCTTCGAAAAACTTTTGATGTTCATTCCACACTTCGTCCGGAATTCGTCAAAATTCCTTCTTCTACAGTGAGCTCTCCTTCAAGCGTGGATTGCCGGCTGACCCGGTAACCTACAATTCCGTCCCAGCCCTTTCTCAAGGGGTGGCTATATGTGACGTACCTACCTTAGAAGAGACGCACATATCAAGACAGCATATTTGCAGAGACAAATTTCGTCGGTGTAGCTTAATTGGGAAAGCATTCTGCTCCGGAACATAAGGATGCTGGATTGGAAGTAGCTTCAGTTGATCACGATCACTATAAGCAGCTGTAAGTGCTATAAGAAGCCGCCCGTCCCTAATTCAGGGCAACTGGTTCAAAGGAGATAGTCGGTTCCGTAAGACATACACCCCACCCGTGACCCATCCAGGACTTGAACAGGGTCCCACTTGCACGGACTATCAGAAGCCAGTGCTTAAACCAGTGTAACCAAAGGGTCGGCTGCTGGTGATTTTAAACTCTGACAAAATGGCCATTTACGACAGGAATGGAGCGCCAAAGAAGTCGAAACGGCGAGTCACCGTCTAACTTGTAACTAACTAAATCACCATTTGTGAGGGATACGATACAAAGCAGGAACAGAGTGGGGAATTATCGTTATTGGAGCTACGCGCTAAGTGGAAGGGGTGAAAGAAGAGGTATTGTTCCCCTATTCGGCAAAACTAGACTAGCGCTTTAAACTCACCTCCCCGCGTTCTCACCATTAACCGGGCCGCGGATGGCTTAGTGGTCGACGTTCCTGATTGCTACGGAGAGGTCTCAGGATCGATCCCAGGAAGGTACGAACCCTCGGTCCACTGAATATTCACCATGCGTCTTATGGGCACATTAAACCGTCGGACCCCAGGTACTGGCCCCACGGTAATAAATAAGGACGTCTTCCTACCCCTTTCTGCCCCGCTTCCGTGTCACTTTCCTATCGGGCACTCTAGCCCAAAACTCTTAGCTTCCTGCTTCTAACAGTTGTTTAAGACCTGGGATCCGACACTCCCTTCCTAAAATCCTCTACATATGATCTAATCCGATCGCACGATTTACCCTGATGGGATTACATTGACAACGATCTCGCTCAACTCATGTTGAACGGTCATCAGCACTAAGGATAAACACCCCAGCATAGGGGGATATTTATCTTTGAACGGGGTGAGGTCACCATGGCCAAAACTGTGACATGGGAACAGTGATTTCGGACTTGTTTATCTCCAAGCATTGCTCTGATCGCGACACGGCTAACTGTGACACCTGAATGATTTTCAAACTGTTACTTCCAAGGCTTTTTTTTCAGTCGTGCCAGTTGAAACAAATGCAATTCTTAATGCTGTCGAGACACGATATGGAAATAATTGCAACTTTAAAAGACGATACTTTTTATTTATAATTAAAACCAGCTGAAAACAAATAGCAAGATCTTTCAGGCCCACTATGATACATAACCACGGTGCTTCACCTTCAATGTACCTGATGACGGACCCATAGTGGGTCTGAAAGATCTTGCTACTTGTTTCTAGCTAGTTTTAATTGTAAATAAAAAGTCTAGTATTTTAAAGTTGCAATTATTTCCATTATCAATTGTTTCTCGACAGCATTAAGAATCGCATTTATTTGCTGTTACTTCCAGTCACTTGTTATAACGGTGGCAGTGACTTTTCTCTAAATGTAATTTCCAAACGGCGCATCTGAAAGAAGCACATATCACCCGTCATATTTTGCTACTGGGTCTTGCGCGACATTCAGGCACGACTACGTGTTTGTTGAATGTTTCATGCACTCTTTTTATTACAGTTAGTCGAATCTCCCTTTTTAAACTAACGTATACGTCAACCAAACAGTAACGGACATCGTAAAGAATTTAATAATTCCCAATACCCTCACTTTGGTTTCGATTACAACTGAAGTTGGATGAAATCCTTCCAATTTTTTGCACAAGAACATTTCTAAAATCAATAACATGGAGAAAAATGAATGCATGGTTACTTGCAGTTTAATGATTCTGGCGCCAATTTTTCTGTGCTCTTTTATGCAATGATTTTTTAGTTCGTACTTGTGCTTTAAGTCAATACTATTAATTATATCAGTTCCCATATAATAAAAGGTAAGCCAGTTTCGATTAAGCGGTTAACAGTGGAGATCTGTGATTTGAAAGGGAAACGAAGACGACGGGGGAGAGTTGAAAAAAAAACAGAATAAAGGTACCCTTATTATGGCAATTTTTAAAAAAATCCTTTTTAAAATTAAGCATTTTTCACATCTAGGAAGTCTGTTAGACGTTTTGAACTGACTTACCACAATAAAGCAAAAACAATAGGTCTGTAAGTAAATTAAAAAAAAATCTTCATTTCATCACTCAACTAGCGGTTCAGTGAAAAACTTCCAATTTTCACCATTTCTCTCGCCCTTTGGATTTAGCAGCTATAATTAAATAGCTTATGCTGTTAAGCCCCACAAGATGGAGAAAACTCAGTTGCTGAGCCCATCCCTACGGATTTGTGAAGTCAGATGCTGACAGATAAACACACATAGCGCCGTGGATGGTTGGCCACCCTAGCCTAAGGCGAACGCACTCGTCTAGTTATCGAGAGATCTGGGATTCAATCCCAGCGGCGTCGAAATACAATATTTCTGTTGCTGTTTGTTCAAAAAAATGTGAAAAGAGCGATAACTTTGTCTATGTTTTAGCGGTTCAGTATTCTCTTAGAGCGCGGGCTTCTGTCGTCTCGTGCTTCTGGGTCTGGGTCCGAATCCTGGAAGTTGTGTTTGTATTTCCGGTGATGCCTGTTGTCCTTGCATTGAAACAATGGCTGTATATTAGGAATGATTGGCGCTTTATAGCTTTTGATGTTTGTATGGTTGTTAACCTTCCCGCCCCCCTCCCCCAAATCATTCAGCGGAAGAACAGATGGTAGACACTTAATATCAGGGATTGTTCCTGGGCAGCTCGCAGCCGCATTCTGCTCCAGCGACTGGGACTGATTTTTGCATATATTATTGCGCTACATACAGTAGGATCTGAAAATATCTCAACTCAATATGAACAAAACAACTTCCGTTTCATCACGATATTCAACAAGACATTATTTAAACCTGTTCGTTTAGTTTGTAGTCCCCCATCTGAGGATGAGCTCGTAGCAAGCTTGAAAGGTCTTATGGTTTCAAACTACGATATTGTTATGTCTTTTAATTGTAAATTAAATATTTTAGCAAGTCAGTGGTTTTAAATAATGTCTTATTGAATATATTGCAAAAACGGAAGTTGTTTTGTTCAGATTGTACGAATCGGCACGAAAAAATACAGATTTCCCTGTATCTCAACTCATTACGCGATGTCCAAATTACAAAACAAAAGAATGCTATATCAGCTGTTTAAAATGTCCACTCTTCTCAATAGCACATTCATGCATTCTTTTCCTCATTTTTGATAAGTCGGGAATAATTTTTCTAGAAATATCTGAAATCAGCACTTCGGTCGTTTTTCTTCAATTCTTCATAAATGTACACGTTTTTATGGGGATGGTTTCGTAAATATAGAAATCGGATGCTCACAGATCTGGAGGTCGAAGTTGAGTCATAAACTTTGCGGAAAAAAAGTGATTGCCAACTAACTAGTGTAATACCTTCACTGTTGATTTCATTCTATGCGTCGTAGCCCATCTTTCTGAAACCAGTACTCTTGTACGCCCAACTTCCGAAAAAATAATGTTCCATTAAGAATCCTGATTACATTTGAGAAAAATGTATTCTTTTAGTTCGATGTTTATGTGTTCAACTGACGTTGATTCACCTACTTTCTTATCCTTCACACTCTTCCTACACACTCATTGGAAAACACACAAACGAAAAAAAACACGCCAAAACAAGCAAAGCGTATTCTCTTCGGAGCGCAAAACCAAAGTCCTCGTAAGATCAAAATTCAGGATCCACCTACACATACAAAACTTATTCTCTTCGGAGCGCAAAGCCAGAGTCCTCCTAAGAACAAAATTCAGGCTCCACCTAGACGTACAAAATATATTCTCTTCGGAGCACAAAGCCAGAGTCCTCCTAAAAACAAAATACACTATCCACCTACACATATTCGGTAAACTTGTATCCTTCCAAGAATGATCATTCCAGACACTTTTTATTCCAGGATCAATCTAACGTTTGTCCCTTTTTCAGCTCCAAAGTTCAATGATGCAAAAGAACTACACTCAGTAGACAAAACATTAGATATAGGGGTGATGGGAAGTTGACAGGAGCACTCCCAGAGCAGAGTGGAACAGACCAAGATCAGATTAGATCAGATCATATGTAGAGGATTTTAGGAAGAAAGTTTTTGACCCCAGGTCTTAAACAACCCTTAGAAATAGGAAGCTAGGAGATTTGGGCTAGGGTACTCAATAGGAAAGTGACACCGAAGCGAGGTAAAAAGGGGAAGGAAGACGCCCATATTTATTACCGGGGGGGGGCAGTACCCGGGGCCGGACGGCTTAACGCTCCCTGGAACCGACCCTAACCGAACGTAAGCGGTAAAAAGCCGGACACCAGGGCTTCCCAACAGAATATTACAATCGACGAAAATGAATAAACGTGGTGAGCTAAATACCTTTGATCGTGGACTCGTTGTCAGCACAAGTCAGATGGGTCATCCTATCGCCCAAGTTGTAAGAACCGTAGAGTTCCCTATTAAGGGTGTACAGGAATATACCATCGACGGACATACCAGCTCCCATAGAGCAAGCGGTGGGTGACCATACGCCATTGACGACCGGTGTCGAGGTACGCTATCTAGGCTCGTACATACCAACCGGCATGCAGGTTGAATGTCGGTGGCCGCAGAAGTGTCAGCAATCGGATGGCGCGGCGCGCGCTGCATGCCCTGGTCTACGAGAACTGACGTGACTGCTCTTCATCAGAAATTAAGCCTCGCCTGGTGCCAGGAACATCAAAACTGGTTCCCTGCAGAGTGTCGTCGCTTCGTGTAGTCAGATGAATCCCGTTTTCTGCTGTACCGAGCTGACGGGAGGGTGCGGGTGTGATTTCGACAGCATGAGACCATGGTCCCGTCGTGCCACGTAGGCTCTGTTTAAGGCGTTGGTAACTATGTGATGGTTTGGAGAACCATCTCATGGGACACATTAGGTCCTTCAGTGTGTCTGGTGAAGTCCTTAACCGTTGCTCTCTACCAGCATGTGCTGGCTAATAACCTACAAGCTTCCATGGCCTTCGCGCATCCTGCGGCCGATTGTTTGTCTCTGCAGGACAATGCGTCTCCCTACCGATCCTCAACCACCCAGGCATGTGAGTTTGGAACCATGCAGTGTCGCCCTCCCCCAGGTCTCCGGATTTGAAGCCTGTGCAACCTTTCTGGAATGCCGTGGAGTGGAACATCAGATGCATGGATCCTGGACCGACGTCTTGGGAGAAGTTGTGGACAATGCTACAACAGATATGGCTGGCATTACCTCCGGATGGGTCTGGGTCAAAACACCGACACCCAAAACACCGTCACCCAAAACACCGTCACCCAAAACACCGACACCCAAAACACCGACACCCAAAACACCGACAGGACAAAACACCGACACCCAAAACACTGACACCCAAAACACCGACAGGACAAAACACCGACACCCAAAACACCGACACCCAAAACACCGACACCCAAAACACCGACATCCAAAACACCGACAGGACAAAACACCAATACCCAAAACACCGACACCCAAAACACCGACAGGACAAAACACCAATACCCAAAACACCGACACCCAAAACACCGACAGGACAATTTTTTTATCCTCTAAAAAATGTAGAAGTTAACGCGTGACAGCTTTTGCGAGAAACATCCTTGGGTTTATCAGGACGAAACATAGAAACGAGATGTCGGTGTTTTGTCCTGTCGGTGTTTTGGTTGTCGGTGTTTTGGGTGTCGGTGTTTTGTGCTATTGGTGTTTTGGATGTTGGTGTTTTGACCGGCACCCCTCCGGATACCCCCCGGCGTCAGGTGGAGTAGATGCCTCGGTGGAGTGATGCCAAGGCGTCAGGTGGAGTAGATGAAGTTATTCGCTCTAGAGGAAGACCAACACGCTATTAGGTAGGTATCTCCAATGTTTAGTCCATTGAGTGTATAAAGCTATTCGAGAGGTACGTTATCAAAATGGTTACAAAGAATTTACTGGATGTCCATGCTTCTTGAAATACGACATAAAACTGAAAGAGGTGGGCAAACAAGGGGTTGACAGCTTTTACGAGAAACGTCCTTGGAATTATCAGTAAAAGATGCAAACGAAGAGAATGAAAAACATCAGGAAATTCCAGGTGATTCTCCTGCACAGCATCAATAAGTTTTACATTTGTTTTGGGGTGCGCTACTCCAGATGCTCTGGACTAAATCCATTTGCGAAATTAAGCATTTCTTCCTAAAATTTTAATATCGGTGATGAAAAAAACTGTACGTGACCTGGAAATTCAGGGGCATCAGTAATTGAATAATTGATGCCCTCGGGTTTTTACAAGTGAAACAAACAAACTAAGTAAACAAGCCATCCATCATAGCTCATTTCATTTAAGAACCCTTAAATCATTATAAATATGTAATTTTCCTAAGGAATAATAAGGTAAAAACGAAATCGATACTCGTCAAATTAAGGTATTTCCATGAATTTAAAATATGTAGTAATTAAGCTTTATGTTGTTTAATTTTTAAGAAACATTATTGCACCGCGAGCACTTGAGTGGCTTCAAGATCTTAATTTTAAAAACATCGAATGTTTTGTCTCCTGAGATTAAAATCAAAGTAGGACGTTAAAAGCATTTTGCTGATGAAATCTTTCTGAAAGAGATTACTTAGGAAATTAAAGAAGTACATAAATTTCTTAATTAACTTAAATTTAGAATAACGTTAACCTTCAGATTTCATCATGACTGAACATCACTTCCCTTTCAGGGTTAACTGTTGTTTTGAAGCAGTTAAAATTACTGACAACAAGAAGGAAAGATGAAAGCAGTGAGAAATTATTCCGCAGATAATTATGCATTAAATTTACCTATCTTAATATAGACCTTTCCTGGGAGCCAAACGTTTTGAAAATTGACTAAAGTTGTAGAATGTGTCGCCTTCTTTACTTGAGCATTCAATACCGAGTTTCTCACCAAGATAACTGAACTGATAACGAAGGACTTGACACATTTTTGTAGAAAATTGTGAGAAAGGTACAAATAAAGTGAGACCTCCTTAATTCAAATTCCGCGATAATTGTTGGGTGTCTGCATAAGTTCTACCCGTTTTTGTAGGCTACAAAGAAAGAAGAAGAACAGAACAAATAACGTATCTAGGATTTCACATAACTGCCATAATTCTGTATGACCTCTTGCCATCTGTCTATGAGTAGGTGATTCCCACGCCGGAAACACTCGTGTGTTTTAGAGACAAAAAAAAGCATGTAATGCCGTTCTCACATCATCGAAGGTTTGGAGAGGGAAAGCGTTCTGTAACGATCGAAAAAGATGGCAGTCCGTAGGTGCCAGGTCAGGGGAATACGCCTGGTGTGGGAACACTTCGCAACCAAAGTTCAGTAATTTTTACCAAGTCATTAAAGCAGCATGAGGTCTGGCGTTATCATGATGAATGATCACGCCTTTGCGAGTGACGATTGCTGGCCACTTCGATGTCAGTTGTTCTCGCAATCTGTCCAGCAGTTGGCAGTAGAGGTCAGCATTTATCGTCCGGTTAGGTGCCAACACCCCCAGTGGATTATTCCCTGGACATCCCACCGAACACTCAATAAAACCTTTTTAGGATGCAGTCTTCCTTTTAACACGTTCGATGCGTTACGACCCACCCGTGGGTCGTAACGCGTTATCATCTACATTTTTCAGAGGAGGAAAAAAACGTTTATATACATAAATCTGTAGTGGATATCAGTCACTTTATATATTTATCTTTAAACGACCCACCGGTGTGTCGTACAGCACTGTATTGAAACAGTCAACGACGCACCGGTGTGTAAGAGAAGGCCACTCCGCCACCTACCACTAACCAGCGAGCATCCCATCACCGGTTCCGCTGGTGTCAGGCCCGATCAACGTGGATAGTGTCCAGTGGCGTTCCGCTATCTTCAGTGATGAGTTACGGTTTGCGCATGGCACCGATGACCAGCGCATATGTGTCTGGAGAAGAGCCGGCCAGCGCACGGATCCTGCCTTTACCGTGGAACGGCATACGGCTTGCACAATGGCTCAACGGTAATGTCGACGTACCATTGAGCTATTTTCTACAATGACAGAATGCGCTTGGTAGTCCTCCGTACCATCCTCACGACTCAACAGTACGCCGACAGCCTATGATCTATTATGTTGTCAATCCTGTCTCAGCATCAGCGAGCAATTTTTCAACAGGATATAGCCCGGCCACACACGACACGCTCTCAAAGGCCTGATCTCACGACCTCTCACCGATCGAACAAGTCCTTCCGTGACCAGCCAGATCGTCCGACCTCTTGCCGATCGAACATGTTTGGGACATGATGAGTCGCCACCTACGCCCATCCCGGAATGTCGGCTAACTACACCACAATTTGGACACTTTTTGGCTTGCTGTACCTAGGAAAGTGTGCGTGAGTTGTACGGGTCTATGCCACGCCGAGTAACCGCTTGTATCCGAGACAAAAGTGGCGCTACAGTATAGTGAACCCCTATAAAATTTACGGCTCAACTGCGCTGAAATTGCAATTATTTCCTTTCCTATATACATTGAAGAGCAATTGAATTAGAGACAGCTAGCGTTATGCAAATGTGGCGCTGTGGGCGGCCCTGTAAACGGAAACAACATGACGTATGCAGCGATCCGACAATATAAGGAGTGATGCGACGAGAATCAGTAAGAGTCGGACGCAGTATGGGTAAGACGAAGGATCTAAGCGCATTTGATCGTGGGTAAATTGTCGGGGCCCGACGAATGGGTCACTCCATCTCGGAAGTCGTACAGGCACTGGGATTTTCACGAGCCACTGTGTCACGGGTGCACCGTGAGTACATCGAATCCGGCAAAACCATCCCTGCAAGGGCCAACTGCCGTGGACAACAGCATGTGGATGAGCAGGGTCATCGTCGGCTAGCTCGCATTGTAACAGCGGATAGACGGGCCACAGGGCAAGAAATCACTCGACAATTTAATGCTGGTGCACAAAAACGTGTAAGCAGCCACACCATCCAGAACCATCTCCTCGCTATGGGGTACAGAAGCCATCGTCCCACGAGGGTACCGCTGCTGACCGCACATCACAGGGTGCAAAGATTAGCATGGGCGCGGGAACATCGCCACTGGACCCTAGACATGTGGGAAAATGTTGCCTGGACTGATGAGATAGGATTCACGTTGGTACATGCGGATGGCAGGATACGAGTACGGCGCAAACCACATGAAGTGATGGATCCTTCTTGCCAGCAGGGTACTCTTCAAGCTGTTGGGGGTGGCATTCTCGACTGGGGACTGTTTACGTGGACTGAAATGGGACCCCTGGTACGTGTGACATCGTCCCTCACAGGTCAATTTTACCGGGATATCCTGGACGACCATTTGCTCCCGTTTGTGCGTCTTCAACATGCCACTGGGGACCTCATCCTGCAACAAGACAATGCAGCTCCCGAATTGTATCCGAATGGTTGGATGAACACTCCACCGACGTGACCTCGCTTCCTTGGCCAACTAGGTCACCTGACCTTAATGCCATAGAGCACATCTGGGATGTCACAGAGAGAGATGTTCGAGGCTCTGACCCACTCCATCAAATCTTCGTGAACTGTGGAAAGTTATTCAGGGGTCGTGTATCCGTATGGCTTCCCAACGCATCCGGTGTCTTGTCGAGTCCATGCCGAGACGAACCGCCGCCGTCGTCAGGAAGAAAGGTGGTGCTACACATTGCTAGACAGGTATCCCTAATTCAATTGCTCTTCAGTGTATGTACGTTGCACATAACAATTTTCATCTCGAGTGGATAATTCATTCTGGGTGTTTTCAAAGAGGGTATAGCAAAATTTTTGCGAATTATATAAATTCGAAAAATTTATATACGTTTATCCAAGTTCCTTAAAATTTTAAATGGTTACACTCACCATGTTTTCTGATTGCTTAAATATTTTAGGAGGCTAAAGCGTGGCCTCAAAGAAACGTTGGTTGGGCTGAAGCCGTGGTATACACTTGTGAAACTGCTCGTATTCTTTTTATGTAAAAGAAAAAAATATTGTCATGAAGCCTTTTTTGGATCTGTCATCTAACAAAAACCCAGAGCAACTTGCTATAAGCAGTGAATTATCTTGTCAATCACAATGACAGTTCACCATCTGTTGTGAACCTTTTCGCGATGCCAGTGTCTATATACGCATTCGCCATTTTATTTCGGTACATTGAAATAAACGCAATGTGTTTCGCTTTTATTCGAAGTTTCAGGGAGAATAGTTGCGCTGAGCAGGTGGCTGTCTAATTACAGCTGGCAGGAATTGAATGGCGTTTGTCTGTTAGAGTCGCTTGTGAAAATCACTTCCGCCTTGACTTCCGGCACGGAACAAGACAATTTATTTCTTCAGGAATTGATGAAAATGACGCAAAACGCACGATTTACTGATCGCTTTTCCTAAGATAAAAGTCAGTGTAAAAAGGGGGGCAAATGCGAACTCCAAATCAGTGATGTGGTTTAAATTTCGGGATCCAGAATAAACTGCTTTGAGCTATAGCACCCTCTGTTAAAAATTTTTTTTCGATTGGAGGTTTAAGCAGTGTGACGTACCTGCCAGCAGGACGCACACGACATAAAGGCACATAGCAATCAGAACAAATGTCTGCGTAGCTCAGTTGGTAGAGCGACTTGTTCCGGAATAAGCGGCCTTGGGTTCGAATCCCGGCGTAGACCGAAAATGACGGAGAAATTTACTTCGTTATAGCAGTCACCCGTCCCTAATTTTGGGTCACTGGTTCCAGGGAAGGGAGAGAGCCAGTACCATAAGACAAACACAAACATCCATGCCTCACCGGGATTCGAACCCGGACCCCTTACGAACGAATGCTCATAGGCCATCGCTTAGACCACTGCGCCACCGGGGGCGGCTTCGTTGAATTGCAACTATACGTAACTGTAGGTAGATTGTCTAAGTTTGTCGGCCTATCAAATTGATTTTATTTTACCCCATTCACTTTATAGTTTCAAGCATTTTTGTTGTAGAACATGCATTGCTTCACATACAGAATTTGCTCGTGTTGAGTCAGCTTCTTTTGAGACGGGACAACTCTGAAGTAATACACACATACTTTATAAAATCCTGAGCTGTACCAGTCTACGCAAACAAATAACCTATGAAATATTTTCACGCTCCATCTGAAATATGCCCATTTGGTTTAAAGATAGATAGATAGACAGATAGATAGATAGATTCTAGTAGCAAATTATTAAGAACACTCAACAGCAATCAGATTTGTGGCATCCTCACTTACGGAACTATGACTTTGTCATGCCTTTATGAACATCTCCCTGCAAGCCTACTGGTCAGCGTTCCTGCCTACGAACGGATTGGATGGACATCGGTTCGATCGCAGAGGATTTGGAAGGTTCGCACTACTAAACATGCTTCGTGTGTAGGATAGGCACAATAAGCAGTCGGACTTCGAGTACTGCCCACCCACCCACACAACCGGGTAAAAGTAAGGGCGCCTGTTCCTTCCCTCACTCCATTCTTCCTCTTCCCTCCACTACTAGAGTGTTCTTTGTTGGAAATTGGACTTAGCAGAGGCAGCCCAGCTGCTGGCGATTGTTTGTGGATAGTGGATGACGTAAGATCCCCAACCGCGGCACACTGATGATTTTGGTTCTGGCTAGAAGGAGACGAAGTTCGAACAAGATAAGATGCGTAATTGGGAGGTGAGAATTGAATAAGAAGTTTGTGATCTATTTGTACTAACGTGTGTTTCTTCGTGTATGTGAGGATTTGTGCATAAAAATGCATTAGAAATCACATCCTCGTCGCCTATTATTTGTTAGACTCTTCAAAAAAAAACGTAAAAATTTCATTTGCAAATAGATATTCGAAACAGACGTAGTGTGAAGCTACTCACGTATTATATCTACTGCCTTCTTTATGTCTACCCACTTTCCAATCGTGATCCTCTATAGGTTCCACTTGCGTATTTGGCTCAAAAGCCTGTTCAGACGTAGCTAGTCAAGCCTAAATCCTCCTCTGTGTAAACACTACATGAATAATATAGTCAGGGCTGGTGGCGAACCTGGTGGGGTTTGTTGCCAGAGTCTCGTGCACACCATGACAGGGTTGATCCATAAACGAGAAATTAGCACAAGTGACAGCTCGCTGCAAAGGGTTCCGAAGCGTAGGGGGTGTACAGAGTGGAATATGGGAAACACTTTGAAAGAATCATAATAGCGGGTGTAAGCATCTCAGAAACGGTAAGCCTTACGCTTCCTTAAGGTTTAAGCGACTTATGGTTTAAGCGACTTTGAAAGAATCATAATAGGGGGTGTAAGCATCTCAGAAACGATAAACCGTACGCTTCCTATGCGTACAGAGATTTACCGTTTCTATTGCACTGAGTGTGTACAGTGAGTGGTGCACAAGCAAAAAAACAAGAAGTCAGCGGTCCTCCTGCCGGCGGAAACGAATAGTCGATTTTCGAGGGCAAGGACGGTTGGAGAGGATTATGCGAGATAACAGTCCAGCTCCATTGCGTCAAGAAGTAACCTCGCAGTACAGCAGCAGTATCGAGAGCAGAATTTCAGCATACACAGCCAGCCGCACATTAACGCCAATGGGTTATACACTATATTGACAAAAGTCACCGGACACCTAGAGGAGAAACACAACATAGCATTTATTGACATACATTAGTACGGTGTCGGTCCACCTTTGGCTTTAATGAATGCACTGACCCTTCCAGACAGGCTTTCGACAAGGTTTTGGAACACAGCGATAGGTATGCGCTTCCATTCAGTACATAATTCTGCCGCTAACTCTTGCTTAGTAGTAGGACTTGGTTCCAAACTTTTTATGCGGCGCTCTAATTCATCCCATAGATGCTCTATGGGATTAAGATGAGGGCTCTGTGCTGTCCAGTCCACACACGATACTGAATTATCGTCAAACCACGCCGTAACAGTCCTTGCTTTATGGCTCGGTGCATTATCCTCCTGGTACCATCAAGGCTCGGTTCCATAGTATTGCCACAAAGTTGGTCGGGCATAATTGTCCAGAATATCGAGGTAAACGTGCTGGTTAACAGGTTTTTCCACGATAACCAATGGGCCGGGACCATACCACGAAAAACACCCCCACACGAGTACTCTGCCAGCTCCAAACATGACCGTGGAACAGTACACTGTGATAATAGCGTTCCCTGCAGCGAGACATTCTGTCGGCGTATCTCAGATGGGAGAGCGATTTACTCCGGAGTGAGGGGACACGGACTCAATGTCGTCGCGGACACACTTGTTGTTTCACACAGTGTATATGCACATACACAGTCGAATCAGAATAACATGAACACCTACCTAATAACGGGAATAACCACACTTGGCCCGGATGACAGCTGCGATATGGTATGGCATGGACGCAATGAGGCCCTGGAAGGTGTTCCGAGGCCCGCGTGCGCATTCGAACTGCAGAAGAGCACGGAGATCCCGGAGATGCTGTGGTTGTGGGTCGACACGTGGAATCTGTCGATCCAAATAGTTCCTCAAGTGCTCTGTGAGATTAAGGTCGGGCGATTTCGCCAGACAAGGGAGAACGGGGACATCGCTGTCGTGTTCCTGAAACCAGTCACGCACCCCTTAGCGACATGGCACGACGCGTCGTCCTGTTCGTAGACACCATCACCACCAGGGTAAACGTCCAACATGAAGGGACGCATGTGGTCAGCGAGGATGGACAGGTAGCCATTGGCGTTCAGGGACCCTATCTAGCGGCGCCAGCGGTTCCAGGTCATACCAGGAAAGTATCCCCCATACATGCACACTGCCATCAGGGGCCTGTACTTGACCACCGACAAGCGTGTCCGGGTGCCGGTACTCCAGTGTCTGACGTCGTATCCGCCACCGCCCGTTACTTCTGTAAAGTAGAAACATCGATTCGTCGGAAAAGTCAACCTTTTCTCACTCTTCCACTGTCTGATGACTGTAGTCACATGAGAACTGTAGACGTCTTTGCCTATGGGCCTGGGTTAACAGGGGCGCCTTGACGCAGCTTTGACTCCGGAGACCCATGCGTAACAGGGTTTGCTCTACGGTTATTGGGGACACGTGCCTCGGTGCACCAGGGTTCATTTGTGTGGTCAATTGCTGCGCTCTTGCGCATCGATTGCCCTTTGCCGGTCGACGGAGGCGACGTTTTCTTCTGAGGTCGATGGCCCTTGGGGGCACACAGTTATGACATCGGGAGGTACTCGGTGTGCCAGTGGCCCATTCTTGGTACACTCTTACTGCAGCACCTCACGAACAGCCCACGAAGTCTGCTGTTTCTGAGATGCTTCCACCCTTGGCGCTGTAGCAGATGATCATTAATTTTTGAACGTACGTCAAATCACTACCTCTGCCCATAGTGCTCAGGTAACGCACTATAGCTCATCTGTTCTGGCTGGTCGCCGTGGTAGTATCTCTGCGTCATCGACCTCGTCACGTGCACTCTATGACGCGTCTGGACGGACGCTGTGATTCCAGTCGTGGTCATATTATTCTGATACAACCGTGTATATATTGATAAATACACGCATTCATGAGAGATAGCATTACGACAACTAACTAATACCGTGTTGGGCCGCTGTTCTACGGGGTGACGGTCCGCATCTGGCTTAGCATCTACTCCACTGGACCGCAGGTGTCTTCAGATGTTATGTGCCAAATGTACAGAATGATGTGTCGGGTTCGGAGATAAAGGGGAGTACTATCGTGGTCAGGCTAATGCTGCGTTTCACTGTATCCCAGAAATCTTCGATAGGATTCAAATCGGGAGACTCTGGTATGCCATAGGAACTCACAGAATGCTTGGAAGTGTTCCCCGAACCATTCCTGTACAGTGCGAGGTTTATGACACGGGGCATTGTCTTTCCGAGAATCCAGTGCCGTTTGCATACACGGTTATCATACAGTGCAACACTTGATCCGAAACAAAGTCTGGGTAGGGTCCGGTGGTGAGGCTGTGTACAGTGGGAATGACGGGACCCAGTGACGTCCAGGGTCCCAGGTAACAGAGTAATGTCGGATCGACGTCGAATTTTGTCTACCTGGTCGGTATTACGTCGAGGCATAATTTTTGATGTAAAATCGATGAGACTAACGTCAAGAAAACTCATTACATTGAATTGCAGTATACATGTAGACGGTTTTACGCAGTTTATCCCTTTAGTTCCATTAGGTCGAATAATCGATGATTTTTATGTGATCTGTAAACATCACGCGCATGCGCCTTTGCAACCATTACGCCAAACAAACTTTTTGAATGCTGGGGTGTTAGTCTGTTGTATCATTTCTCTTGTAAGACGAGATTACTAACTGCTTGCTTTTCCACCGGTAAGTTAAAAGTTGTTTTTTTTTTCTTAAGTAGGTTTATTAGAAGTTTTTTTTTCTTAAGTAGGTTTATTAGAAGGTTTATTGAGTCTCGTTCTTTTAAGTAGAATTACTTTCTAAGATATATAATTTGTACGTACGCATATCCCAAATAGGGATAGGCCTAGCGCGATGCTGACAGATCACCAAAAATTCTGTGAAATTTTTGAGAATTATGTGTCCTTTTGAATGCGTCCGAAAAGACTTGAATGTTGAAACAAAAAAAAAATTATATGATCTTTTAATCGTAGACAGCGTCATGGAATCGTACTACAAATACGAATACATTCTACGTTTTATGCCACGATTAAAAGTTTAGAATTTCATGTTTCAACATCTAAATTATAAAGTAAACGTAGATCCGACATTACAACAATATTAGAATCGATTACTAAACTGCATAAGCCGCCTCGGGTGGCGCGGTGGTCTAAGCGATGGCCTCTGATCATTCGTCCGAACGGGGTCCGGGTTCGAATCCCGGTGAGGCATGGATGTTGTGTTTGTCTTACGGCAGTGGCTCTCTCCCTTCCCTGGAACTATTGGCTCTAAATTAGAGACTGGCGAATGTTTATAGCCCATTGAGTTGCTCACGGTGGTCGTTAAACCTCCAATCAAAAAATAAATAAATAAACTGCATAATATCAACGTATAATCGACGTCTAAACTACGTAGCAACGATTTATATGTCTCTCTTGAAAGGTCGAATCTTCGTCTACTGTTGACTTGATATCGACTTAATGGGTTTAAAATTCAACGTCGACAAGGCGTAACGAAAGTGGACATGGATATTTATATTTGATATTTCATATCGACCAAAAATCGATCAAAAATTCAACTTGGAATCGATGTAATGTGCTACCGAGGGTGACAGTCCCTATACCATGACTCCTCCGTTGCCTGTTTCCGTCTAACCCTGCAGCTATTTATCTTCGCGGCATCGAATACAGACCTTTCCATCGGTATTTTGAAGCGTGAACCTAGACTCATCAGACCCCGACGACTCTTTTTCAATTGTGCAATGTCCAGTCACGTATCCGTTGAGAACGAAGTAGTCCGTGACGGTCGGTCATCGTGGGTACATAAATGGGCCGCTGAAACTTTAGGTCCATTCGCAAGGACTTCATTCTGATTGTGTGCTCAGAAACGTTTCTCTGTGCACTTTGGTAAGAGTCTGCGTTCGCTGAGGAATCCCAACCCGTTTGCTGTGCGAACGTCACCTCGACAGTCAACTGGTGTTGGTCCCTTTTCATCTTTTCAACACGTTGAGTGGATGTATGTGTCACTCTTTTGACTCTTTCTATGACACCTTGGCTACAGGGGCCCTCGAACGCCTAACAATTCCTACTGTTGCTGAGATACTTTCCTTTCCCATTCATCATCATCATCATCATCATCAACCATGGGTAGATTCCTGTAGGTGTCTGTTGCTAGATGACAGCAGATTTCAATCATCTTTAATTGTTTTACTACCAGCGCATCGACACTCATCCCCTTTCCCCATTGCACAGACTTAATACTAGTTACCGACACACATATCTGTGTATCTCACGATAGGCTGAGAGACCAGTTAAACAGCTAGAAGGATCAAAATATTGAGAGTGCTGCCCGGTGGCGCAATGGTCTGAGTGTTGTCTTCTGATCATTCGTCCGAAACGGGTCCGGGTTCGAATCCTGGTGAGACATGGATGTTGTGTTTGTCTTACGGCGCTGGCTCTCTCCCTTCCCTGGAATTAGTGACCCGAAATTAGGGATGGCAGGCTGCTTATAGCCCACTGAGTTGCTCACGGTGGTCGTTAAACCTCCAATAAAAAAATATTGAGATATGGCACTTTGATTGGAAAGATTTTAAAAGCAATGGGAATTATGATATGAGGGTTATAGGTTTAAATTTGGTGATCTTTTTTTTTATTTCATTTTATTTTTTTATTGGAGGTTTAACGACCACTGTGCGCAACTCAATGGGCTATAAGCAGTCGCCCGTCCCTAATTTAGGGTCACTGGTTCCCGGGAAGGGAGAGAGCCAGTGCCGTAAGACAAACACAACATCCATGCCTCACCGGGATTCCAACCCGGACCCCGTTCGGACGAATGATCACAGGCCAGCGCCTTAGACCACTGCGCCACCGTGGCGGCTTGGTGATCTGAACAGACACAAATACACAAGGCTGCAGAAAAGGAGAGAATAGGGGAGCGAGAGACACCACAGGTAGAATTATTAAAGACATGTTAGGGAAGAAAAAAACGAGTGGTACAAGAATTATTTAAGGCACATTTTAGGGATGAAAGAGATTTTAGTTTAATGTTTAAGATCGGGATAGATCAGGAAAAAGGAAAAGGAAATTACGAGGTGGAGGATTGATTCCAGGCGTAGTGACAAGAAGATCTTCAGCTTCCTGGACTTGTCCTCTGAAGAACTCTGCTGACGAGAAACGGTGCTGATTTGTTGTTTCACAGTTGATCAACGCAGCAAGTGCTAATTCCATTTCAGCTGGTAATTCCTGGCTTTGTCGGCTAAGGAAGGAGGTTTGGAAGATTTCGGAAATAATTAGAGGAGCTATTTATAGTACGGCTGAAAGGCTCTTAAAGGGCCCTCTCTCTCTCTCTCTCTCTCTCTCTCTCTCTCTTCCCTTAATAGGTTTAGTTCCAGAAATACAGTCTTCTAGTTTAGCGAGGTCGGAAAAACGGCTCTTAGAGATCAGAACCAAGTCGGAAGTTTTAGTTTTGAGGAGCTCGAATAGTGAACAAGAGAATTTTTCCGACAGATTTAAGATAATGACAGTCTGGCATCCTCCCAGTTATTCATTGCTTTCCGTTGTTCTTTCTAACATCAGTGATCGGACAATAAATTCTGCTTTAGGGGAATGACCCAGTTTTTTAAACGTAAATTTCAACGGGTGTCACTGGTAAACTGAGGCAGAAAGAATTTTTGTTTTTACTTATAATTTTTTATGAAAGTATCGTGATCCGAGGAGTTTAAATAATAGCAAAATCCGCTATCGACTGAGAAACAGCTACTAAAACGCTGTCGTTAGCGGTGCTTGCTATCTTCCGTGATTGGTAGAGTAATTTAGAAAATGTTAGCAGACAAACATTTTGTTGTTACATATTAAATAAGTGATAAGAAAGTATTTGGGGACATATAGTGACATCTCCAAACAGGAAGAAATTAAGTAATTGTTTGCGAGTATTCTTTTAGAAAATGAAACAGCCTAAAATGTTGCGCATTTCAGTTACTTCGTTACAAATTTGTGAGTACAAATTCTTGAATAATGATATCTTGGTTAAGTAGAAAATCGAAATAATAGGAGGGTAGATGAAATAATACATTTTCACAGTGTTTACAGAGTACTTACAGATGTGAAAGTGGGAGATCGGGAAGAGAAAAATTAGTGGAATACAGTGAACAAATTAGTAAAAACATGCAATGCATTGATTATGATAGGCTTTCCAGCATACTACAAATCATTACTCAAGTTATTACTCAAGTTATGAGGAAAATGGCTGTGGAATAAATCTCACCCCTGTGCCCTGACCTTTGATCCCATTTCGATGATATTCAACAGAACTGATTCAGTATACCTCCGAAATAACATGATAAAGCTTTGTCACAATCGAAGCAATTTTACGTAAGTTATGATGCATAAGGGCTATGGAATAGATCCCGCTCTTGTGTCCTAACCTTTGACCCCATTTCACCCATTTTTAATAGGATTCGTCCCCAGGCAGGCCCCTACAACATACTAACATTTCATCCAAATCGAAGCATTTTTACGTAAGTTATGACGCATAATGGCGACGGAAGTGATTCCGCTCCTATGTCCTGACCTTTGACCCCCATTTCGCCAATTTTCAATAGGGTTTGTCCCCAGGTGGTCCCCTACCACATACTAAAATTTAATCGAAATAGAACCTTTTTTACGTTAGTTATGACGCATAATAGCAGTGGAATGGATCCCGCTCCTATGTTCTGACCTTTGACCCCATTTCGTTCACTTTCGAAAGGGTTCTTTCCCAGTGTTCCCCTACCACATACTAAAATGTCATCGAAATCGAACGATTTTTACGCGAGTTATCGTGCTGACGGACATACGCACACAACGCGTGACGTAATGAGGCAGATGGGAATCGCGACCATCTGCTCGCAAGAGTGTGACTTCATGAAACTTTAATAGAATCCACACACAATGCGTGACGTATTGAGAGAGATGGCGTGACCGCGCGCCAACATCTAATGGCACGACGCCATGACACTTCACTAAAAACGTGGTAACTCGGGGCGGTTATTTAACCCCCTAAACGAATTTTCCTAAAGTCGAGATCAAGCTAAAACGATTTCTAGTACCAGAAAACGGCAGGTTAACGACTTTCATCAAAATCATTAGAGCCGTTTTCAAAATAAAATTTACAAGTAATTTGCTTCCTGTACTTCGTATGGAAAAATTTCTGTACACATTTTCTTCCCAATTAATACGTTCCCAAGGATGAAATTTAAACATCGATTAAAATATCTTCATTTTATAACTTGCAATACGTAATATTTTCTAAAACATAACCATAATTATGCAATCCAACATTTGTTTGTCTACTGACGTCATGAAAATACAGGTCGCGCCATCTTTTTTCTGGACAATTAATGCCTTCACAAGGATGAAAATTTGAACATCGATTAAAATAGCTTCCTTTTATAACTTGGAATGCCTAATATTTTCTAAAACATAACCATAATTATGCAATCCAACATTTGTTTGTCTACTGACGTCATCAAAGTACAGGTCGCGCCATTCTTTTTCTGGTTTCAACACCACCAAAGGAAAAGTTATTGATTTTTAATATTATTATGGACACAGCCGTTATCCTCATAACTTGGTTGAAAACTTGAGTAATGATTTCTGGCATGCTGGAAAGCGTATCATAATCAATGCATTGCATGATTTTACTAACTTGTTTACGCTTTCCAATAGTAGGTTGAGGAACCGTATATGCTCCAGTTTTGTCCGTCTGCCTGTCCGCACGATAAATCGCGTAAAAATTGTTCGATTTCGATTAAATTTTATTATGTGGTAGGGGTCCACCTGGGGACAAACCCTATTGAAAATGGTCGAAATGAGATCAAACGTCAGGTCATAGGAGAGGGATCCATTCCATTTTCCTTATGCGTCATAACTACGTAAAAATAGTTCGATTTCGATTAAATTTCAGTATGTCGTAGGGGACCACCTGGGGACGAACCCTATTGAAAATGGATGAAATGGGACCAAAGGTCAGGACACTGGAGCGGGATTCATTCCATTTCCATTATGCGTCATAACGTGGGTAAAAATGGTTCGATTTCGTTGAAATATTATTATGTATGGTAGTGGACCACCTGGAGACAAACCCTATTGAAAATCATCGAAATGGGATCAAAGGTCAGGACATAGGAGAGGGATCCATTCCATTTCCCTTATGCGTCATAACTTACCAAAAACTGCTTCGGTTGTGACATAACTTTTTCATGTTATTCCGGAGGTATACTGAACCAATTCTTTTTGATATCATCGAAATGTGGTCAAAGGTCAGGCAGGGCACAAGAGCGTGATTTGTTCCACATCCATTTTTCTCATAACTTGAGTAATGATCTCTGGTATGTTGGAAAGCGTATTTGTTTTTCAAAACGAAGAACAAATTTCTATTAATTCTAGACGATGTGTGGAATGAACATCACGCATTTTTCGAAGAACCCTACGGCCAGTAGATCCAGTTTTACGCTCGGGCGCCAATGTAAAAAATTTGTCCGCGACGGAGATCGAGTTCGCGCCCTCTCGCTCCGGAGTAAGTTGCTCTCCAAACTAAGCTACACGGACGGATTATATCGCTTCAGATTTGTCCTCTTGAGACGTGCTTTACTTCTGTAGTACGTCACAGGTGTTGGTTAGGAGGAACCGAAAAGGAGACCGGTGACAAGAGATCGATACGTCTGCTTCAAAACTTCAGCGGGTGGATAGAAAATTCTCAAGGAAAGGCTTAATTTCTTCGTGATAGTTTGAAATTTTTAAATAGGAAGGACATGCAATTTGGGGAGTTCAAAATGTAAATATCCACCTGTCTGTTTACTTGCGTGATTAAGTTGTGGGAAATTGTTGTCCAGCAACATTTTCAACACATTACGTTATGTTTTATTGTCGTGTCGTACCAACACAAACTGCAGCATCACCTGTGTGATTTTCTTTAAAGAAATTACCATATTCCTATGGCACTGTCATGTCTTTCTGAGCTATCGTTTTAGTGTTCCTCTAACAAAATAATAGCTCAGCATACTTGAACATTACGCAGTATACTCCATGATAACTGTTCAGCACGAGTCTGAACTTAGAGAAAGATTGAGCCCATTTGATTCTTGAATGTTATAAAGGATTTATCTCATAAGGAACAAATCCAACGCAGTGGATTGCATGCGTACGTCATCCGTTGAGCGTACTCAGAAGTAGTTTAACAAGTACGCTACAGGATCAAAAGTATCTGAACACCCCTTTTGAGTAGTGGATTTGTCCGTAAACGTCATGGCTCACATAGATATAAAAAAACTGGCGTGACCTAACAAATATGATAGCGAGCGAATTGCTTTGTGCATTTGGTCCGTGTGTAGATACGGATGTCGGGTGGATGGGCCATCACAATGGGTACTAGTGTATCCTTCAAAATTACAAAAGGAGGGTAGGGCATACCAATGACCCTGGGCTCTAAGTCCAGGGTCATTGGTGTTAATAGATATAGCAGCGTGCTTGGGCCTGCGGAATTTTTCTCACATACAAGGTCTGTCCGTAAAGTAATGAAACTCATTCAATAACAGACGTTTAATTAAAGTTATACTTACATAACATTAAAATTCCTCGAAATAACATCCTTGAACATTAATACACTTCTGCGACGCCGCTTAGCTTGCCTGGAATTCGGAAACAGGGATCGCTTTCAAAGCACTCGTCGTGGCAGTTTGCACGTTTGTAACAGTCCCAAAATGGTGTCCTTTCAGGCTGGATTTGAGCCGGGGAAACAAAATGAAGACAGCCAGGCCCAAAGTCTGGGCTGTAGGGAGGTTGGGGCAGCGTTGCCACGTTGTGTTTCGCCAGAAACTCTCTCACTCTCAGCGACGCATGGCTCGGCGCATTATCGTGGTGAAGATTCGAAGTGTTGGTGATCTCCGGGCGGACGCGCTCAACTCTGTTCTTCAGCCGTTGAAGCACTTCCATGTAAAATGCAGCATTGACCGTTTGTCCGGGTGGTAGGAACTCCTTATGGACAACACCTTTACAGTCAAAGAAGACAATGAGCATCGATTTCATCTTCGATTTGCACATTCGAGCCTTCTTTGGTCGAGGAGACTCGGGAGTGTGCCACTCTGAGCTCTGTCTTTTCGTCTCCGGATCGCACTCAAAGACCCACGTTTCATCACCTGTTATCACTTTCTCCAAAAAACCATATTCACTCCTCACACGGTCCACAAGCTCACGAGAAATCGACACACGGTTGTTCCTCTGTTCATCGGTCAAAACCTTAGGAACCAATTTGGCGCGAACTTTCCGCATCTGCAATTCTTTTTTTTTTTTTTTTTTTTTTTTTGATTGGAGGTTTAACGACCACCGTGAGCAACTCAATGGGCTATAAGCAGTCGCCCGTCCCTAATTTAGGGTCACTGGTTCCAGGGAAGGGAGAGAGCCAGTGCCGTAAGACAAACACAACATCCATGCCCGACCGGGATTCGAACCCGGACCCCTTACCGACGAATGATCAGAGGCCAGCGCCTTAGACCACTGCGCCACCGGGGCGGGGCGGCTCTGCAATTCTTGCGTGATGATCTAATGCACAATGGATTTCGTGAGTCCCACGTACTCTGCCACCAATCTAACACTCAGACGTCGGTCAGAGTCCAAAACCGCTTTCACCTTTTCCACATTGTCCGAAGTGTGAGACGTTGAAGGGCGCCCTGGGCGTGGCTCATCCTCGACGCTCTCTCTTCGCTCTGTGAACGTTTTGTGCCACCGAAACACTTATGTTTTCGATAATGCATCATTCCCGTAGGCATTCTGTATCACAGCAAGCGTCTCGGTCGCGGATTTTTCAAGTTTAACACAAAACTTTGCCGCGTATCGCTGTTCGACACTCTTCTGCATTTTGACCGTTACGCGACTCTCGCACAGCTGTCCACTTCTCAAGCGATCCTCACTCTGTAAAAGCTTACAGCCAACTAACGAGACATCGATCGTTTACCTAACATACCCCACCACCCGCCACGCCCAGAGACTCCGCCCTCCGGCTCTTCTGATTGGCCCCGGAAAAGTGGTCTGATTACTTTCCGGACAAACCTTGTAAGTACAGATAATTTTGTAGTGTCATTTCAGAGCAAATGCCCAATACATTGATTGAAGGAAACTTTCTTTTTCTATTTAGAAAGGAAATAAATTTTCAGACAGGTTAAACCTCAAATGAAAACAATTATTATTCTTAAGTACCGAAATAATTATTAATTCCTTCCAAAACATGCAGACAGAAAGATACGAGAAGTTGCGGCATTCCTCGATTGGTTCTATTCCGATGAGCCAACCCACCCCTAGCAATAGAATAAGTAAACTCCATAAACAAACGACTCAATCTGAAGGAATAGCTGCTGCGTATCTATTATTCAATGAAAGGAATAACCCTTGTCGTGACATTTCTCCAGACGCTGTCGTCACACGCACTGATGTATACTCTTTTGTAAAATTTACCAACACTTCAATTCACTGAAGAGGGAATGTACCGTTTGCAAGAAAACCCTCTTCACGCCTCTCGATTTCCAAAGTTCTTTGCATGCTGCAAATTAATGATCCTCCAAAGCTGTTTTCAACTGTTATTTAAAGTTTTGCTGTAGACCACAGACTTTACGTTGGGCATTGCGAGATGGAATCAAATCATCAGTGCTCTTCAAAAAGTGTCTGTCCTTTTCCTCCCCTCAGCAACAATAGCAATCACTTTGTTATTGTTGCTTTGCCTTTATAATGGAGACAAGAAAAAGAGCATACCACCCCTGTGGCCTAGTGGTCTAAGCCCTAGCTTATGATCATTCGTCCGAGATGGGTCCGGGTTCGAATCCCGGTGAGGCATGGATGTTGTGGTTGTCTTACGGCACTGGCTCTCTCCCTTCCCTGGAAGCAGTGACCCTAAATTAATAACGGGCGACTGCCTATAGCCCATTGAGTTGCTCATGTCGGTCGTTAAACCCCCAATTAAAAAAAATCATATCTTCAGGATTAGCCACACGCACCTTTTTTTTCAGTGCTAAAACGGATAAAAGCACAAGGAGCTGAGAGTACGTTACGTGATTATTTCTTTTTTTTTTCATTCTTTCTTTTCCTTTTTCCACCAGCAAACAAACACGCTTTTAAATTTGGTGGCGTTTTCAAAAGCACTTGTTATATGCTTCATGTTTCAGCAAAGAAGACAATTGGCCAAAGAGAAATTCACAAACATTTGCAACAGTGTAATAGAAAGAAGGTGTGTTAGAATACAGGAAGTTTTTCCGCCATATTGTGTGTATGTATGTGCTATTTTCACCGAGAACCTACTGCAACATTCAAGGGAAAATCCATGTCTGGGTTGTGATAGAAGGTTTTTTTCGATATTTTGCGCCCTTGTTCATGTGAGGCGGCCACGTTATCACTCGAAACCTTCTAACATTAAAAGTCACATCTCCATTGCCTTGGAACAATCTAGAGTCATTTCAAAAACTGTGCATACTGTGGGTTATCTCTTAAAAAGCGAATTTATTTCACAACATACCTTTACAGGCCATCGAAGTAATCTCCATGTTTCTTTATGACAGCGGCCCAACGTTTGAGCAAGTCTTGTGTTCCACTCAGAACACCTCCATTGTTGAGGCTTCGGATTACTCGGGTCACCTCATTAGAAACATCCTGAATCATACTGAATCGTTTCTGGCGGAGTGGTTTATTTAGTTTTGGGAACAAGTCATAGTTTGGTGAGCTCATGTCGGGACTGTGTTATCCAGCCATATTGTAGTACAGTGTTCCCCTGCCATATTGGGTACGTGAGATACCAATGCTACCCGTAATCTTCTATCATATTCAAAATACCTTTACTCTACTTTATAATATCGTAGAAAGCAATGACGTATCTTGGGTCCGAGACCTAGGCTATCTCTCAAGTGCCCCCACCCCCATACGTTTTTTTTTAATTGTTTATTTTTCAGTTATTAAGTAATAGAAGTATTTTTTTATTTTAGGTACATGCTATTGCTAACATAATACCAAATAATTATGAGAATTAGGATTTCAACATTTTACCTTTTAAATATTTTATGTGTACGTGAACTCCATTCTTCTTCCCTTTTGTGTGAACTTTAGTGTTAAGTTTTCATCAAAAGTTTCTTCCGAGTACTTTTTCCTATTTAAGAAAAAAATTTTCTCTATTGACGAAACAGTCCAGTTTCTCAAGTGTACGTGTCCTTGTGTGGCTCTAAAATATGTCTTGATTTTTTTTAATGCATAAAAACTTCTTTCGGCAGTTGCAGATGATGGAAACTTTAATATTGGTTCTGCTAATTTGTACACCTCACTAAACACAATTTCCAATTTATTCAATTTCATCCAACAAGTAATGTCTCTTACTGATTTTTTTGTGTGTGTGTGTTCATCAAAGTAATAAAATACCTTTAGTTCATTTTTGAGATGAACCGTACCAAAATTTGAAGCATAACGTTATTTCAGTAGATGTTGAGGAAAGCTTTCACAAAATTTATCAAAACAGTTCGAATACAACAAAGCCACGAATTTAAGATATAATATAATATCTCTGATTTTAATTCAGTGACACTTCACACAACTGAAACAACTCTCGCGAAACATGCGCTGTTATGGGCGGAAACTTGCGAGTGGCTAATGGCAGTTCTAAGTCTAAGTCTTCTCTTTTGTAAGCAAGCCCTTGCCTAAAGCAATTTTTTTATTGAAGGTTTAACGACCAGCATAAGCAACTCAATGGGCTATAAGCAGTCGCCCGTCCCTAATTTAGGGTCACTGGCTCCAGGGAAGGGAGAGAGCCATTGCCGTAAGACAAATACAACATCCATGCCTCACCGGTATTCGAACCCGGACCCATCTCAGACGAAAGGTCATATGCCAGCGCTTAGACCACTGCGCCACCAGGTCGGCCATTCACCCTTCACCTGCTTCTTCGTGTTGTCATGGGAACGCTAGCTGACGGACGATCGTACCGAAAGTCTTCGAATCACACAGCGAAGACTGGTAGAGCTGGGGCGTTACAATGAGCCCCTTTGGTCTTTGCTCGCCAAACTGATTCTTTTAGTCAAAAGAAGCGAATCCGCACGTGTTTTTTTTTTCGCTGCAAAAGCATCGACATAACTTAATTCCGTTGATAATTCACTTTTATTTGTGTATATCTAATTGACTTTTATTTGCGCATTCTCTGGGCTTCGCAGGTAGCCTCGAATATACGCCACTAGTGGGAAGCCCTCTCTTCCCATTGCTTGCCCACGAGATTACCGTATGATCGCCGGTGACCTTCTACCATATTCAAAACATCTGTCCGATGCTTTGTAGTATACTAGAAGGTTGCTTCGCTGTACTGTTCTTCTGTGAGGCCATATTCAAAGCAGCATCTCTGCGGCTGTACAATGTAGTAGTAGGAGGCTTTTCCTCTGTATTTTGTGTCTGTGTGATCGCCATATTGTTTCCCGGATCGTTTTACCATATCTCCGTCGCTATGGAGTTATGGTACAAGGTTCGGGTAATAGTGGTATGCTGATTGCACCAGTAGTCGATACCTTAGGACATAAAACGCGTATTGGACAGTAATAGAACTGTTTGGCTACTGGTGTCATTTTATCTCCGCTCCATTAAATTCCCCTGACAAAGGCTAGAGTGTCGGTTTCACTTATTGTGCTATTCAACAATGATTAATGAATGTCATTTTTCATTTTAGATGACGCTTTGGAAGAATTCATCAAGGATATTGTCGCTGCCAACAACAGGGGAGTATCGGCTGTGGGAAATGTCACCATGGAGCCAAATTGGAGTTTCGGGCAATCAATCTTCTTCTCAAGCACTGTTATCACAACTATCGGTAAGTAAACGGGGAAGCCTCTGGTTCCAATTCCGTGTAATAGATTAGAATTTTTCGCATTTGGATCAGCTGAGTGTATTGAAACGTTCATTGTTTAAAGTTGCTGTACTTATCCCCTTTATTCCACATTTGTAAATCCCATGATTTTCATACTTCCTTGTACTACATCAAGTCAAAAAATGATCATTCCTTAGTAAAACAGGCTACAAAAAAATCATAACATTTACGAGTATTCAAATACAGTAGAGCGTCGAAAATCCGAACAAGCTCCCCTCCACTTTTTTACACTTTCCAACCGTAGGTTGAAGAAACGTGAAACTCCAGCTTTGTCTGTCTGTCTGTCCGTCCGCACGATAACTCGCGTAAAAATGTTTCGATTTCGATGAAGTTTTAGTATGTGCTAGGGGACAACCTGGGAAGGAAACCTATTGAAAATGGGCGAAATGAAGTCATAGGTCAAGACACAGGAGCGAGATCCATTCCATTGCACTTATGCGTCATAACTTACGTAAAAATGCTTCGATTGCGACAAAACTTCATCATGTTGTTCCCGAGATGTACTGAACCGGTTTGGTTTAATATAATCGAAATGTGGTCAAAGATCACGGCACAGGAGCGAGATTTATTTCACAGCCATTATCCTCATAACTTGACTAAAAATGCTTCTATTGCGACAAAACTTTAGTATGTTGTTCCGGAGGATTACTGAACCAATTCTATTTAATAACATCAAAATAGGGTCAAAGGTCAGGGGACAGGAGCGAGATTTATTCCACAGCCATTATCTTCAGAATTTGAGTAATAACTTGAGTAATGATTTCTTTTACGTTGGAAAGCATATCATAATCAATGCATTGCATGATTTTACTAACTTGTTTACATGTACGATAATACGAACACATCGAAAATCCGTGGTCCTAATTAGTTCGGATTTTTGATGCTCTACTGTAACACTACGAGACTCGCCTTATTACTTTACATCATAATCAGCCACTCTCAATTCACTGCTGGTTGAAGTTCTCCCCTAGTCTTTTGCACAACAATCTGCCTTGAGAAATTCTCTTTCATGCATCCCCGGCAATCTTTTGAATTCATCCACCCGTCTCCCACATGGTTTTCTTTTGAGTCTTTCCCTGTTTTGTTTTTACATAGCTTGTCCCGAAACAACTGAGAATGTTTTTATAAAAAATGTGCAATACTGCGTTCGACCTTGGCACGAGTCTCAAAAAAAAACGGTAGTCATTGTAGTAACCATAGCAACCGGCCACACGCGCATGCGTCGTCGGTAGTGCGCAGTTTAATAAGCGTTGTATTGTGAACCCCAAACAAGTGCTTTCGCGCTGTGATTTTTCGAAAAAATGGATGTGAAAGAGAACAAAGATGCGCCTTTAAATTTTCCTGTCGTCTTAAGAAGTCTGTAGGAGAGACTTTCTATTTCATGCAAGATGCTTATAAAGATGAATGTCTAGCAAAATCAACAGATGGCATAAATAATGTATGGATGGTCGTGAGTCGGGGTCTCTAATCGCACAAGGAGGAAGACCTTCGAGGAGTGTAACAGACTTAAACATTAATACAATAGGTGTTATTATATGGTAAGACAGACACCTTTCAATTAGAGATGTCGAAGATATAGCTCACATTTCAAAATCATCAATTCACAGAATTTTAACCGATCATTTGGTCATGAAACGAATTTGTTCAACTTGGGTTCCCCATTTCTTTTCATGTGCTGCCCAATGCAAGGCCGAACATGACCAGGTCTTCCGTTTTTTACGCTTTCCAACCGTAGGTTGAAGAAGCGTATATGCTCCAGATTTGTCCGTCTGTCCGTCCGTCCGTCCGCACGATAACTTGCGCAACAGTGGTTCGATTTCAATGAAATTTTAGCATGTGGTAGGGGACCCCCTAAGGACGAACCCTATTCAAAATGGGCGGAATGGGGTCAAAAGGTCAGAACATCCGAGTGGGATACATTCCATTAACTTTATGCGTCACAGCTTGCGTATGGTGCATAAAGTTAATGGAATGGTTCGATTTCGAGGAAATTTTACTGCGTGGTAGGAGACTACCTGGTGACGAACCCTATTGAAAATGGGCGAAATGGGGTCAAAGGTCAGGACATAGGAGCGGGATCCATTCCATTGCCCTTATGCGTCATAACTTGACTAAAAATGCTTCTATTGCGACAAAACTTTATTATATTGTTCCTGAGGTATATTGAACCGGTTCTGTTTAATATAATCGAAATGGGGCCAAAGGTCAGGTCACAGAGCGAGATTTATTCCACAGCCATTATCCTCATAACTTGACTAAAAATGCTTCTGTTGCAACAAAACTTTTATCATGTTGTTCCGGCGGTACACTGTACCGGATCTGTTTAATATATTCGCAATGAGGTCAAAGGTCAGCGCACAGGAGCGAGGTTTATTCCACAATCATTATCCTCATAACTTGACTAAAAATGCTTCTATTGCAACAAACTTATTCTTCTGTTCAACATACAGGGTGAATAATATTGAGACAAGGGTCTGGAGGGTTTGTGTGAGTTTTATATTTTTTTCTTTATGCGTTGGTGGTTGGGATAGTGGTAATTATATTTGAGATGTGAGGAATGAGATTGGTAGGGGATTTAATGAACGATTACAGAAAGGTAGTACAAGGAGTGTTCAAATGAAAAGGTACGAAACGACACTGTGGGTACAAATGAAGACTTTATTCAAAGTATACACCATAGGCCGTAGCACAACGATCCCATTGATTAACGAGCCGAAGGATTCCTTGTTCCCAGAATGCCTGTAGCCGTGACGAGACCCAGTCCTGCACAGAGTCCTTGAGTTCGTCGTCCGAGTGGAAGCACTTCCCTTTCAGATGTTTTTTCAGGGGACCAAACACATGGAAATCGCAGGGCGACATGTCCGGGCTGTAGGGCTGATGGTCAAGCTGCTCCCACTGGAACTTGGCCAGTTCCGCGTGTGTGACCCTGGAGACGTGTGGACTCGCGTTATCATGGAGCAGAACCACACCCTCCGCTATGAATAGTGGCCGCTTTAACAGCTTCCGCTCTCAGAAATCGGATAACGCCTCGCTGCTCCTCAATCGTCGAATTTTGCAATGTGAACGCCATCCTGTCCGCACACGCACTGCCGCGTCAATTGGACGGCGCTCTTTATAAGAGCCTCTGCTCTCTCCTGCGCATGCGGGCGCCCGCGCATACTCCGATCCACGCCGGCGACTCCAATCGCATCCCTAGATGTGTCGCTACGTTCTCCCATAGCGGCATAGGCAAATATGTTAACGGTTACGTTCTTATGACGTTTCGTACCTTTTCATTTGAACACCCCTAGTAGTAATCGGTATGCTTTCGATGGGGGAATGCCCCCGCTATTAGGATTTGCTATGAGGTGAGTAGTTTTAAGTAGCATAGTAGTGAGAGATTTAGTCGCAAGCGGGGGCATGATTCTAAGTTCTTTAATCATGTTTTATGTTTATTTACGTGTAGTGTATTCCGGAATTTTAGGAGGGAATGGAGAGATTTCAGGATTGGTTCAGTATTCCGGAGGTATACTGAACCAATTCTGTTTAATATCATCGAAATGAGATCAAAGGTCAGGACACGAGAGCGAGATTTATTCCGCAGCTATTATCCTCGTAACTTGAGTAATTATTTCTGGTATGTTGGAAAGCGTATGATATTGAATGCATTGCATGATTTTACTAACTTGTTTATTTGTAGAAAGTGAATTTTAAGTTGATGCGCCAACCTGGATATAGTCCAGATTTGTCGCCATCCGACTTCTGGTTGTTCCCCATTTAAAAAAAGGAAATTACGCGGGCAACAATTTGAGAATGATCAGTAACTTATTACAGCAGCATAGGAGTGCTTCAACAGCACTTCAGAATTTCAGAAGACATTCAAAAAGGGAGAGGAACGTTGGGACACCTGTATTCGACGTAATGGACAGTGTTTCGAAAAAGATGACCACTTCCTAGATAATAAGGTACGCATACTTTTTTATAAAAGCATTCGCAGTAGTTTTGGGACTGCCCTTGTATACTATTTTATAACCTCCTAAATATCCTCTACTATAATATACAGGCGGAAAGTGAAAAAAACACCAAGAAGGAATTGGCGGACGATCATGAAATTTACATATGTTAATGGGGACGAGTTTACGTAGGTGTGATGTTAATTTCGGGACCAACCGGTGAGCGCTTACGCCACAACACGGCATAATATGCAAATTATCGTCGGTGGTATTTAAGAAGTACGGCGAAGTGAATGTAATCAGTCGTCGGCGTACGGATACGTGCGAAGACCCTGAAGAAGCTGTAATGCCTGGACATGGAAGACGTGTACGATTTCAGGAGTTATCGGACTTTGAGCGAGGTCGTCTAGTCGGACTCCGCGAGGCCGGGTGGTCGTATCGTCGTATTGCAGAGCGAATTGGACGGGAAGTGTCGGTGGTGGTACGATGGTGGCGTAGATGGTCCGAGAAACATTCGCACTCGAGAAGACGTGGAACCGGGAGTCACTGACGGACTGATGAGCGGACCGATCGACGCATAAGAAGAGCGGCGTTGTCAAGCAGAACATCCAGTGTGACGCAAATCCAAGCTGCCGTTGCACCTGAAGTGACTGTGCGAACAATCCGCAACCGTCTACTGGATGCAGGACTACGTGCACGTGTGCCTCTGGCATGTGTACCTCTGACTCCAGCCGACCGTCAGGAACGGCTGCAGCGGTGTCGCCAACGTCTGCACTGGAGAACGCAATGGCGATCTGTCGTGTTCAGCGATGAAAGCAGATTCTGCTTGGAAGCCTTCGATGGCCGTATGCGTGTTCGCAGGCGCACAGGGGAACGTCTCTACCCCTCTTGCATCCGCAGCGACACACAGGGCCTACACCATGGTCTCCTGGTGTGGGGAGCGATCAGCTATTACTCCCGTACACAACTAGTGTTTGTACCGGGTACGTTAAACATAACCTCCTACATCAACAACATCATTCAGACCGTTGTTTTGCCATTTGCACGGTCTGACCATCGTGGTGTTTTCCAGCATGATAACGTACGCCCACACACGGCACGTGCAACGCAACATGCACTTCAGGGTGTGAGACAACTTCCATGGCCTGCACGTTCACCGGATTTGTCCCCCATTGAGCACCTGTAGGATTTTATGGGACAACGACTTTACCGGTCTCCACGGCCAGCCACGACCATCCCCGATTTACGCGTTAAGGTTGAGGATGCTTGGAACTCAATGCCCCAAACTTACATCCAACATCTGTACGACAGACTCCATGCCAGAATTGCACAATGTGACGCAGTTCATGGCGGTTCAACTTCGTACTAACCATTTTACATGGAAATGTTATTTTTCAGTTTACCAGCAAATACAGCTGTATTTTGCCATAATGTTTTGATCACGTTATCCTCTGTATTCCGTTATTATGCTGTATAAATTTCGTTGGTATCAGACGTCTCCTTCTTGGTGTTCTTTTTTCACTTTCCGCCAGTGTAGTTCATGAGCAGCCTTTTTAAGTACACTATAATCCCGATTATTCGGCTATTCGCGATTAAGATGACGTCGGATAACACGTAACCTTAATCCATGGTTTTACTTTTTTTTTTTTCATAATTTCTCAACTTTCTTTATCCTGGGACACCTAGACAGCGTTGTTTCGCTGTGTAGATATTCCGGTGATCTGAAAACGTCGAGGAGCCATTGGAGATATATAGAAATTTATAAATGATATATATTTATACACTGGCGTGCAAAATTTAAGGACGAAACGGTTTTTCGAATGTAACGTCGTGCAGAAGTGCTCCACATCGACTCAAATCATACCATAAGATCCGCAAGATGTAAGAATATGGGACAAGTGAGCAAAACCGTCCAAACAAAGAATCCAAAGGATACAAAGGCATTTTATTGAGAAGGTAGCTTCGAGCACAACTGGACAGAAGACAGAAACGTCCATGTGACAGGCGGCTAACAAGAAAAATCCAGTCTTTACTAGGGCCAGCCTCCTGGCCTTTGTGCAGCCTCCTGGCCACGGTAAAACGCCATAACGGACGTAAAGTTGTCTGTTGCATGTACCTTGCGATTTCTCCCGCTGTCTGCCGTCTGTCTCTTCTCGCCTGTAGGACAATATACAGGTCGTCCGCCGCCGTGGTTGCTCCTGGACGACCACTGCTAAACTCTCGGACAGCTGTTCCTGTCGTTTGAAATGCTCTTCAAGCTCGTGAAACGATCCTGTGAGCGATCCTGAACTCCTCGGCCACACTAGTCACACTTCGACCCTCTTCCAACTTCCCAATGACGCGACCTCGGGTAAAGTCATCCAGATGTCGTCTACTGGATTACCTGTTGGCCATATCACACGGTGGCAGCAACTCGACGTCGTTCAAACCGATGTACACCGTGTAATAGCTTTTACTGATTTCCTGAGCGTACACCTCCCGTGAGTTTTATACCTTTCCGACACCCTCCCCTACGTCATACTGCATATATGCGCTGCGCATGCCCTACCGTACCGGACCCTAGTCTATCTCCTGAGTGGTCTTTCGGTCCGTTCTGCCTGCTGGTTCCGCTGTTATGCTAATTTCTTCTCTTCGCCCTTAATTTTTGCACACCAGTGTAGATATCATATTAGCAATTTTACTACACTGTTACACTGTTCAAACAGGTAGTGAATATTTTTTCACCGAAAAGTGGTGCTACACCAGTTGCACTCCTTTTGAGACGAAGGTAAGCCGTTGCGTCACGCATGAAGTATACAAACACATGATGTAATTATGCACCGTATCAGCCGGCCAGGTGGCGCAGTGGTCTAAGCGATGACCTCTGATCATTAGACCAAGATGAGTCCGAGTTCGAATCCCAGTGAGGCATGGATGTTGTGTTTGTCTTACGGCACTGGTTCTCTCACTTCCCTGGAACCAGTGATCCTAAATTAGAGACGGGCGACTGCTTATAGCTCATTGAGTTGCTCACGGTGGTCGTTAAACCTCCAATCAATCAAATCAAGCGCCGTATCATGGAATCCATCTTGAACGGGGCAAGGAAGCACGCATTGTGCCATGTTTTTTCAGGTTTCATGCACAACATAATAGTTTACCTTAAAAAGTGGTGCTACACCAGCTGCACCTTTTTTGAGACAAAGGTAAGCCATTGTGTCATGCATGAAGTATACAAACACATCATGCAATTATGCACCGTATCATGGAATTCATCTTGAACGGGGCAAAGTAGCACGCATTGTGCCATGTTTTTTTATGTTTCATGCACCACATAATGGCTTACCTTTGTCTCAAATGTGGTGCAGCTGGCACCACTTTTTGATGCAATCTCTACAAGAGTTTTAACACTGTATTTGAAAATGAATGCCATATTATATGTAAGGCTGTATATGATAGTAAATAATAAAAATAATAATTATTATTATAAGCATTTCGTTACTTAATCGTACTCAATTGAAATAAAAGGCAAAGGTATGACGTAGTTACTAACCTTAGTTTGATAGATAAGCCTGACAGGCTGAACAAAAATGCTTGATAATAAAGTTTCATGCGTGACAGCTGAATATTCTGTTTGAGACGCGCAATCACCTGGCAAACAGCTGCGTACGACTGACAGACTTCACATGGTACTCCTCTGTCTAAGTTTCTTCACTGTGCGCTGAAAACTTGTTCACTGCGCTTGCTTCATGATTTATACACTATAATTCATGGTAACGAATAAGCAAGAAGAGGAATCTCAACTTGATAATCACTCTCAATTATTACAAGGAGTTTCTCCAAAAAGTAAAGTAACGCATTTTTATTGTCCACAATGGTTAATCACAGGAAACTGAACATGAACTTCTTTTCCACTTAAAATCCAAATTTATTAAGATACTAATATCAGCGTTTGATAAGTTCGTCAATTCCGCTACAGAATTCCGTGCCCAAATTTATTACCCAACAGCGCACGTGCTGACGAACTTTCATATCTGTCTGCCTTCGACAAGTTGACCACTCTTGCAGTTTCTCGTAGTATAATTTTAACTTATAATGCTTTAAAGTTATTTGCTCGTTATTTTACTCTTTTCAAGTAGTTCCTAGGTACTCAACACTAGTACTCTAGATTAAGGGTAACAGAATTACTAATATGGTATGCAAAACTTAAGGATGAACCAGGTTTTGAAGTGCAGCGTCGCATAGGAGCAGCCCGGATATGTAAAATTCAAACCACAGAAACTCCGTTACTCACCGAAATGATGACGGAAACAACACCGACGCAACTGCAGATACTAAAGGATATAGTAGAACTTTATTCAGAATTGGCTACATAGCACTGGGTGCTATGACATAGATGCATCACTGCCAAAGGAGATACGATCCTTTGCAAGGGATATGATGATCCCTAATGTCGATGCATGATTTGCACCGTTTATTACTTTGCACTAGGTTAATGTTAAAAGTCTATCGTACGAAAGGTCACTATAAAGTAATTCACCGATGCTGTCACACGTACGGTCGTTCACGAACATAATTTCCAATTGCAAGTCAAGATTAAAACACTTTATTTACAACTAAAAATTAATATTTACACGCGAGATCTTTCGGGGCTGAACTTTACCTTTACTGGACGAATTTGTAGATTGTCTTTCTACCCAGTTTCCAACTATAAAGTTTACCAAAGACCTTGAGATAGAGGGAAAATTGCCTTTCCTAGACATGTCTCGAGATCTGAATTCCAATAAAATCAAGCATTGTGTTTTCCGTAAACCGACGTTCATACCTTGTATGATCCCATTCATTTCTTCTTACCCTTCCGAACATAAAGCTTCAGCTCTACGCTTCCTAATAAGACATGCCTTCACCCATTCTTCGACAAGTAAAACTCAACGTGATGAACTTTCTAGAGTTCAAAATTTGGCCTTATTGTGTGGGTTCTCTGTCAACCTCTTTCAAGGACTGTTACAACAATTTCAAAGACTGAGATTCACGACTTTGTCCACTGAGAAAAAACCTACTAAGTACATTGGCAAAGCTGATTTAATTCCACCTCTTGTGTCTATCTTAACAAAAGCCTGTCACAAACACAATCTAACGTTTGGAGTGTCCACCAGAAACCTTTTTTTCTTGATAAGAAATGATAGAGTCCCAGCACTTAACAAACCAGGCGTCTACTGCATACCATTAATTCATGAAGACTCAGATAGTGCAGTTAAATACTATATAGGTTCTACCCTAAGAACCGTAAATGTCAGAATGGGTGAACATAAATACGCTCTTCGTTCTGGAACAGTTTCCACAGCTTTCACTAAAGCTGTTAACCAGGGAGGTTACTCCCCAGATTGGACAAATGTTAGGGTACTTAACTCAAGTGTTAATAAACGTACTGTCTTCCTTACGGAAAGCCTCTTCATTATTGCATATGGGGAAACATGCTGTAACATTGAACTCCCGACATTTGTTCCAAGACAGTGGAGAAAGATGGTTGCCCCCTCCTCACACAACTCTGAAGAAGAGGACTTTATATGATAAGAAATTAAGACTTGATTTTTTGGACTTTAACGATTTGTTGATGGCATCACCGGTGATTGAGAAAACCGAGTGAATTGTGGGTCGTGTTTGACAGTATATAATGTCTGCTCCTGTGTTTCGTGGCGCTTGAGCCTGATGATGGGTGCTATGTTCAGCCCCGAAAGATCTCGCGTGTAAATATTAATTTTCAGTTGTAAATAAAGTGTTTTAATCTTGACTTGCAACTGGAAATTATGTTCGTGAACATAATTTCCAGGTTGTTGGTGAATTTTTTCAGTAACATCGCCCACTCTTTCGTCAGCGCCAACCTCGGTTGTTGGACATTTTCTGGTGTGTGTCGACATGCCCCAATACGTCTCTGCAGAGTGTCCCACACATGTTCTTTGGGATTTAGGTCGGGAGAACTTGCTGGCCAATCCATCCGCTGAATGTCTTCGCTTTGCAACTCATCAACAGCCACCGTATGATGTGGCTGGTGTGACGTTATCGCCCATTAACACAAACTGTGGGTCAATGGCAGTTCCGAACAAACGAACATGGGGAAGGATCACCTCATTAGATTAGCGTACACTGGTTAAAGTACCTCCTTCCAGTATCTGGAGCTTCGTACGACCATCGATTACAATGCATCCCGATACGACAACACCATGGCCACCGTATCCATCCCTTTCATTGATATTTTCGGGGAGATACCGTGTACCTTCCTCACGCCAGATTAGCAAACGTCCGGAATCGTTAGAGAGACTGAACCTACTCTCATCAATAACAAATTAGTAATACCATGCAATGCATTGATTGTGATACGCTTTCCAACGTACCAGAAGCCATACTCAAGTTATGAGGATAATAGCTGTGTAATAAATCTCGCTCCTGCGCCCTGACCTATGACCCTGTTTCGATTATATGAAGCAGAATTGGTTCAGTATACCTCCAGAACAACATACCAACGTTTTGTCGCAATAGAAGTATTTTTAGCCAAGTTATGAGGATAATAGCTGTGGAATAAACCTCGCTCCTGTGCCCTGACCTTTAACCCCCTTTCGATGATATGAAGCAGAATTGGTTCAGTATACCTCCAGAACAACATACCAAAGTTTTGTCGCAATAGAAGCATTTGTAGTCAAGTTATGAGGATAATGGCTGTGGAATAAATCTCGCTCCTGTGCCCTGACCTTTGACCCCATTTCAATGATATGAAACAGAATTGGTTCAGTATATCTCCGGAACAACATACCAAAGTTTTGTCGCAATAGAAGTATTTTTAGTCTAGTTATGAGGATAATAGCTGTGGCATAAATCTCGCTGCTGTGCCCTGATCTTTGACCCCATTTCGATTATATTAAATAGAACCGGTTCAGTACATCTCGGAAACAACATGATGGAGTTTTGTCGCAACCGAAGCATTTTTACGTAAGTTATGACGCATAAGGGCGATGGAATGGATCCCGCTCCTATGTCCTGACCTTTGACCCCATTTCGCCCATTTTCAATAGCGTTTATCCTCAGGTTGTCCCCTATTACATACTACAATTTCATCTAAATCGAACCAATTTTACGCGAGTTATCGAGCGGACAGACAGGCAGACGGACAATGGTGGAGCATATACGCTTAATGCTCCAGCCTATGGTTAAAAAACGTAAAAAATGCATTGAAATAATTTTTGCGCAGTGGAATTGAGGTCTTTATTCCACACACGCAAAAGTTAGTTGCCATTCTTCACGTTTCTGAATTTTGAATGTCTTTCCTGTTTCAAATTACACAAATCGCAACTCAAAACTGCGTTCGATGAAATTGATTATGTTTTTTTTATTAGAATCATTTCAATGTGTGTTTTATTTCCTGCATTTAGGTTACGGTCACGTGGCGCCATTGTCCGAAGGAGGAAAGATCTTCTGTATGGTATACGCTGCATTAGGAATACCTCTTACGCTCATTCTCCTAACGGCTTATGTAGAGAGGCTCCTAATTCCCACGACTTTGTTCCTGCAGTTCCTCAATTCACGACTAGGACACCTTTACCAGCCCTTCCATATTCGAGTTGGGCATCTCTCGGTCATAGGCGTAAGTAAGCTAGATTTCACTTCTGTGGTTCACTGTTTTTGAATAGCATGTGTTTTCTTAACAGTGTTTTGATTGGTGCAGGTGTATGTAAGTCTTTGAATGTAGGCTATGTCGGAAGCTTAAATACAAAATGTCGCGAAGAATGAATGGAATTTATTACTTAAAAGTCATTGAAGACGACAATATTTCCCATATTTAAAAGAATCCATTATGAAAACGTACGCTCAGTTGTTGATTGCGCAATCACTCCCCGAAGAAAACGAAATAGTAAGTAGTACTTTGCGTCGCAACTAGCTGCCGAAGTTTTGCAGCATTCCTACACGACGCTTCTAGTACCTGGTATGTTCAATGCCTCGAAGAAATCGAGTTGCTTCTTGTATTTGGTATGTTCAATGCCTCGACGAATTCGAGTTGCTTCTAGTATACCTGTTATGTTCAATGCCTCGACGAATTCGAGTTGCTTCTAGTACCAGTTATGTTCAATGCCTCGAAGAAATCGAGTTGCTTCTAGTATACCTGTTATGTTCAATGCCTCGACGAATTCGAGTTGCTTCTAGTACCTGTTATGTTCAATTCCTCGACGAATTCAAGTTGCTTCTAGTACCTGGTATGTTCAATGCCTCGACGAATTCAAGTTGCTTCTAGTACCTGATGTGTTCAATTCCTCGACGAATTCGAGTTGCTTTTAGCACCTGGAATGTTCAATGCCTCGACGAATTCGAGTTGCTTCTAGTATACCTGTTATGTTCAATTCCTCGACGAATTCGAGTTGCTTCTAGTACCTGTTATGTTCAATGCCTCAAAGAAATCGAGTTGCTTCTTGTATCTGGTATGTTCAATGCCTCGACGAATTCGAGTTGCTTCTAGTAATTGTTATGTTCAATGCCTCAAAGAAATCGAGTTGCTTCTTGTATCTGGTATGTTCAATGCCTCGACGAATTCGAGTTGCTTTTAGCACCTGGTATGTTCAATGCCTCGACGAATTCGAGTTGCTTTTAGCACCTGGTATGTTCAATGCCTCGACGAATTCGAGTTGCTTCTAGTACCTGTTATGTTCAATTTCTCGACGAATTCAAGTTGCTTCTATTACCTGGTATGTTCAATCCCTGGACGAATTCGAGTTGCTTCTAGTGTCTAGTATGTTCAATGCCTTGGCGAATTCGAGTTGCTTCTAGTACCTGGTGTGTTCAATGCCTCGACGAATTCGAGTTGCTTCTATTATCTAGTATGTTCAATGACTCGACGAATTCGAGTTGCTTCTATTATCTAGTATGTTCAATGACTCGACGAATTCGAGTTGCTTCTATTATCTAGTATGTTCAATGACTCGACTATTTCCAGTTGCTCCTAGCATCTGGTATGTTCAATGCCTCGATGAATTCCAGTTGTTCTGCAGGTCAAGGGCGACCTAACTCATACTTAGTAGGTGTACCTAATAAACTGGCATCTTCGTATTTCTTTAAGCCAGTGGTACTGAATTAGGTTTTTTTTTCCTGAAAATAATGTTTTTCATTCTTCTACACTGCTGGCCACCCAAAATGCAACACCAAGAAGGACACAAGATAGCAAAGCCAGATTTACTGGATACATAACAACAGATACAACGATGAAACGATTGAGCTTTCAGGCCCGTGCGACTTGCGGAGCACGCAGACACCAATAGTTCCTGTGGCCCCCATTGCTAGCAATAACGGCCGCTACACGCCGCGGCATCGAACGAAAGAGACTTTGGATGTGGGCTTGGGGTATGTCGATCCAGGCTGCTTCCACACGTTGTCACAGTTCATCAAGCGTAGCCGCGGATGGTGCTTGCCGGGCCACTCGATTGCCGATCGGAGACCAGACGTGTTCGATGGGCGACATATCGGGAGAACAGGGGGACCACGGCAAACAGTGACACCTGGTGGGCGGTGAAGAATTGTTGCACGATGCGTGCCACTTGCGGGTGCGCATTTTCCTGTTGAAACGTGGCCGCTGGCAGGTCCTGCAGGTAAGGGAGGACTACAGGCTCCAAAACGTCGGAGATGTAGCGGTGGCTGTTGAGTGTACCGGCAATGCGTACCAGAAGGGTGCGGTTGTCATATCCAATTGCGCCCCAAACCATAGCGCCAGGCGACGGACCAGTATGGCGATGCATAATGCAGGCGTCATACAGTCTCTCGCCGCGGTGCCGCCACACGCGGATCCGACCATCGTGGTGTTGCAGGCAGAAGCGGGATTCGTCGGAGAAGACAATGTCGTGCCACTCCGTAGTCCAGGTGCAGCTTTCAACGGCTCACTGCCGCGCACTCGCCGGTGGTGTGACGTCAATGGTAATCGGAGCAATGGGCGCCGTGCAACAAGTCCCCGCTTCTGCAGACAACGTCGAACGGTACGTGCTGACACAGGTTGTTGCGCAGCACACCCTAGTTCCTGCGCTAACGTTCGTGATGTGGCGGTGCTAGCCGTCAATGCCCGCCACACAACATGCCGGTCCTCGCGTTCGGTTGTGTGCCGCGGCTGCAGCAATCGCTCACGTCGGTCCGTCCGTACCTCCTGCTCTCACCTAATCCATACTCACCTCGCTGTGGCTGGATGTCGTCCCACACGGGTGCTGATGTCTCGGTACGATAAACCGCTGTCGCGATAAGCCACTATTCGTTCTCTGTCGAACTCTGAAACGTGCTGGAATGACTGCTGTATTCTACGACGAGGCATCAGGAAGCTTCCCACGCACAGGTCCGGCAGCACAACACACTTCCACTACTTACACCCCGCCTTCTGTGCACCCTTCTTATAGTGCTTCTCGGTAGCGTGCCGGCGCACATGATTTGCATGTGCCCTGCAATGCTAATCGTTTGCATGTTCTCTTGCGGGCGACGCATGCTGCGAATTTCAGGCCAATCGAATGCTTCCTTCTTGGTGTTGCATTTTGGGTGGCCAGCAGTGTAGAATGTAAACAGCAGTAGCCGATCCAGAAGCTTACCTTAAAGGGAGGTTACTGTGATCTAAAAAAACTTTGGGAAGAGGCTGCTCTGGTCTGAAGAAAACTTATGGGGAGGGGGGTTTGCTGTGGTATACACTGAAGTGTCAGAAAAACTGGGTACACCAGTCTAATACTTGGTAGGTCCCCCACGGGAGCGCAGGACTGCAGAAATACGACGGGGAATCGACTCCACTAGCTTCTGGAAATGTGCTGTAGCCAATGCACATCATACTTCCTGCAGAGCGTTTCACAATTAAGGTGTATTCCGAAGTCTTAGATTCCTGTGTTCGATAGCGCGTTGCATGGCATCCCAAATGTGTTCTATCACGTTCAGATCTGGGGAGTTGGGTGAGAATAACAACACTCCAAACTCAGATGAATGCTCCTCTAACCATAATGTGGCGTCCCGACACTTGTGTGGAGGTGCATTGTCTGTTGGAACAGGCCCAACCCATCAGCATGAATGCAGGACATGAACGGGTGTACCTCGTCAGAACGTATGCGCACATAGCGTTGGCCGGTCACAGACGTTTGTAGACGTACCACGGGTCCCAGTGAAATCCAGCTAAACAAACCCCATACCATTACGGACCCCCACCAGCCGGTACAGTTCCCCGTTGACAGGCGGGATCCATGGCTTCATGGGGTTTGCGTCACACACGAATGCTTCCATCTGCCCGATACAGTTGGAAACGCGACTCGTCAGACCAGGCTACTTGTTTCCAGTCATCAAGTGTCCAGTGGCGGTGTTGTCGTGCCCAAGCGAGGCGCATAGCTCTATGTCGTGCACCCATCAAAAGGACTCGAGTTCGGCTTCGGCTCCCAAAGCCCATATCGTGCAGGGTACGTTGTACAGTCCGGACGCTGATGCTTGTTGAGGCTCCAGCATTGAAGTCCGATGATACCTGCGAGAGTGTTGCACGCCTATCGCGTGGAACGATTCTTGACAGCCGACGATGGTCACGTTCACCCAATGTCTTTCTACGGCCACACTGGTATCGTATATTGGAGGTTTTGCCAGAATTCTTGTAGTCACGGTTCACCCTTGCAATGGTCGTTCGTGAAAATCCGAACTTCGTTTCTACCTCCAATACTATGGCCCATCTCACGAGTGCCAACCATGATACAGCGTTGAAAATCGCTTAAATCGTTACTACTTGTTATTCTCATGCCGAAGACAGCTCTGATAGCTGGCAAGGATGTCTATCGCTTTATATACGCACTAGCGGACGCAACCGAGTACGCGCATAGGTGACGTTGCTATGTATTTTTCATAAGCTTGTCTGGACCAGTTTTTCTGGCACTTCAGTGTATATACACTATATTATCAAAAGTATTCGGACACTACCAAATATTTGCATGAGTGCAAAGAACAGTTACGCAGGAAATTGCGCTGCGAGTGGGAAGGTATGTATATAAAACTGAGATGTTCTGTCCTGTTATCAGTCAACTGATACCGTGATCGAATGTGGACTCAGGCAGCTCAGTGAGTGAGCTGCTTGGGTTTAAGTCTTTCTTCACAACGCATCATGCAGGCGCCCCCTGCTGACATTAATTCAGGGCACCCTTCTTTAGGATCGGCGGGAGCATTTATGGGTAACCATGTTTTTGAATGGGCTACGTTGCATTCCGAGTATTACAGCTCCGTATGTGAATTTGTTTTCACGCTCCACTCTTCTCAAGGATGGGTGGGGGCATACATGGTAAACAATATTTTAGGATGGGCCACGTTGCATCCCGGGTATTATATTACACCCCACTATGCGGATTTCTTTTCACGCTCCACCCTTCTCTAGGATGGATGAGGTCATACATGGGTAACCATGTTTTAGGATGGGCTACGTTGCCTTCCGGGTATTAAAGCACCTATGTGAATTTCTCTTCACGCTCCACTCTTCTCGTCACCTGGTTTACTGATACATTGGTCCGGGGGTGGTAAGTCTATTTTAAGCTGATTGTGGCTTTAAAGGACCCTGCCTTCTTAAGCTTTCCCGCGCCTTCTGAAAATTCCAATTCTCCCTTCTGGTACTCATATTTTCTCTTAAGCAGACACTAACGGGATTCTACTTCAGGGTTCCCACTCAACCTGGAAAACAGGGAAAACCTGGAATTCAGGGAATTTGAAAATGGTTCCAAAAATCAGGGAAAACTCAGGGAAAATTACTCTTTTTTGTAAAAATCAGGGAAAACTCTGGGAAAATTACTTTTTTTTTTTTTTTTTTTTTTTTAAATCAATGGTACTTTATTTTGCCAGAAAAACTTATTTTTAAGATTTCAAACTTGCTTGCAATTACTGCCTGCCTAGAATTTGGTAGATCTTACTTTCAGTTATATTAAGTATTTCTTTTATTCTCTAAAAAAAGATGCAAAATTGAATTTTTAAAATTGCCAGTTATTAAGCTTTTGTTCAATTTCTGCAGGCAGATGTTATAACATGGAACAATTAGGTACAATGGTTCCTGCTTGAAGAAACACTTCACAAGAGAACCAACCAAATGATGGATCAAAGTCCTTTGTCTGTTGGTTCTCTTGAAACATGTTTCTTTGAACAGAGCCATTCCATCATTAAGCTTAGCTGCATTGTGTTATAGAAAAACTGAAACTATTCAACTGACAGATTTTTTCTTACATATGACCTGTTTCTATGGTAATGTATTTACAAATTCCGTGTGGGTAGTATTCACAAAAGTTCACGGAACTTTGGTACAGAAAATAATGTGCACAGTTAGTTGTTATTAATGAAAAGCAGGTAATTTTATAAAGACAAATTACGTAAAGAATTTACAAGTGTGTGCTTTGTTGAGAAAAATGAATGGACTGGAATGAAATGTAACAATTCTTTGCTACATGCCACTCTGGAAAACTTTAAAAACGACCTGGAGAACCTGGAAAAGTCAGGGAATATTTTTATTATTTTGGAGTGGGAACCCTGTACTTGCTTTGCAAAGTGCAGCTCTGTAGGCGTGAGTTCCCCAGGGCAAGGGCAGTGACGGTCAAATTATAGGACTTACTTGTTTTGCACAGAGCAGCTCTCAAGCATAAGATATGGAATGCAAAAGCAGTGTCAGTCAAGTTTCATCTGGGGTTTTACTTGCTTTGCAAAGGGCAGCTCTCAAGCGTAAGACACGGAATGCAAAAGCAGTGTCAGTCAAGTCTCATCTAGGATTTTACTTGCTTTGCAAAGGGAAGCTCTTAAGCATAAGATACCCAAAGCTGGCATAGTATCATCTTTCCAACACATTGTTAGTTAAATTAATTCAGTTAAAACTACCCCTGACAATTAATGACCACGCAAATTTATTACTTAAAACACCAAATCAAAAACATATAAAAAGTCATTTAAATCAGAGAATGAAGCTTAGCTTTTCTACTACTTAACATTTAGCCAATGGCAATGCATGCATTCTACTTTTAATTTTTCATCACTTTTACTTTAAAGCTTTCTTATCTGAACATCTGTTCACTTCGATTTTTCAAGAAGATTGAACCTACATCGTCACGTCTTTCCCGTCTGTTAAGATTCGTAAGAATTGCATGCGGGCGACTAAATCTTTTGAGGGAAATAGAAATCGAAGACTGCTTTTAAAATTATTGAAGCTTCGCCTCAAAGTTTTGAATCTTCGATTCTTGATATATCTATCCCGTTATCAGTAACCTTGAAGCGGATATGCCACGATGAGAACTTTCCGAGTCCCAGCGTGGGCTTGTCATAGGATGTCATTTGAGTAACGTTTCCATACGGAGCATTGCGGCTAAACTGAACGTACTAAAATCAACTGTAAGTGATGTCGTGAAGAGATGGAAGCAGGATGGTGTAACTACAGCAAAACAAACGTTCGTGAAGGCCGCACAAACTGACAGAACGTGACAGAACAACCATGGAAAGCAATGTTAAGAAGTCCCGTTCTTTCTCTACCGGTTTCATCGATGCTGAAATAGGAAACACTCTTAATGGCTTGGTTAGTACCATAACTATACGCAGAGAGTTGCACAGTGTGGAACTCTCAAAAGAGTAAAATTAATTCAGTTAAAACCACCCCTGACAATTAATGATCACGCAAATTTATTACTTAAAACACCAAATAAAAAACATATAAAAAGTAATTTAAATCAGGGTATGAAACTTAGCTTTTCTGCTACTTAATATTTAGCCAATGTCAATGCATACACTCTGCTTCTAATTTTTCATCACTTTTACTTGAACAACCATGGTAAGAAATGTTAAGAAGTCCCGTTCTTCCTTTGCCGGTTTCATCGCTGCTGAAGTAGGAAAGGCTCTTAATGGCTCGGTTAGTACCATAACTATCCGCAGAGAGTTGCACAGTGTGGAACTCTCTATCTAAAGAGTAAAATTAATGCAGTTAAAGTAGGAAATGTTTTTAATGGCTCGGTTAGTACCATAACTATAAGGTACTAACCGAGCCATTATAAGCTGCTGAAGTAGGAAATGCTTTCAATGGCTCGGTTAGTACCATAACAATCCGCAGAGAGTTGCACAGTGTGGAACTCTTTAAAGAATAAAATTAATTCAGTTGAAGTAGGAAATGTCTTTAATGGCTCGGTTAGTACCATAACTATAAGGTACTAACCGAGCCATTATTAGCTGCTGAATTAGGAAATGCTGTCAATGTCTTAATGGCTCGGTTAGTACCATAACTATCAGCAGAGAGTTGCACAGTGTGGTTTATTATGGCAGAGCAGCAACATACAAGCCACACAACACTACCGTGAATGCTAAGCGCTGTTTGGAGTGATGTGTATCCCGTCGTTCCTGGATTGAGGGCGACTGGAAAGCTGTTCTTTGGAATGTTGAGTCACGCTTTTCACTCTTCCAGTCTGATGGGCGTGCTTGGATTTGGCGAAAACCCGGCGAATGATTTTCGTCGGACTGTGCTGTTTCAGTTGTTAAGCTCGGCGGAGACTGCGTCATGCTATGGAGTTGTTTTTCGTGGATGGGACTCGGCCCGTTGGTTATTATACCACAAATAATGAACTCTGACGTTCTAGATAATTCTTCCGTACCAACAATCTGGCAGTATTATAGAAACGACCCTTGTCTCTTCCAACACGATAGAGCTCCCTGTCACACTACACACCGTGTGCGGACTGGTTTCCTGAAAATGATGTGGAATTGTTAGACTGGCCTGCTGAGAGTCCTGATCTTAATCCCACCGAACATCTCTGGGATAAAGTGGATAGACGGGTTCGAAATTGTCCACAACAACCGTCTTCGCTGTCTACTCTGACAGCAGCTTTGCAGGATGAATGACGAGCCATTCCTGCCGAGATCTACTGAAAATTGGATGATAGTATGCGTTGCTGCTGTCATACTAGCAAAAGGTGGACCGACTAACTACTAATTGCTATAATGAAGCCATTTGTCCCAAAACACTGTACTGTCCGAGTACTTGTGATAATATAGTGTATACACACACACACACACACATTTAGATATGTGATCTAAAATTGTTTTATTTTCAGGAGGCATGCCTAGTGTTCGGAATGAAAATTTTCTGTTCGACCCTTTCTCGAAGTGACGAAAAGAAATCAACGAAATGAAACTGATATTTGAATGTCAAATTTTATGCCTTACACGTGGTAAAATGGGAACGGATGAAAAATCCGAAAAACCCCATCAAAACAGAACGGAAAACAGTGAACTTGGGAACATCTTTACTAGCTTTTGTTTGTTGTCCTAACAAGATACGCACTTCGGCTTTGTCACTCACACTGTCTCACACACACACTCCAAAGTCCATGGTCTTTCCTATTCCCAATTACTAGTGCTACTAGGCGATACTAAAGAACAGAACAAAGCACATGCATTGCTTTTCATGATCAGGAAGATCTTTTTTCACTTCCGTTATGAGCTTTCCCTGTTTCTTAACCTCCAGTTTACTTTTATTTTTATTTTATTTTATTTTTGTTTTTCTAGCTGATGAAACTAGAACAAAACGTTTTACGTTGGTTGGTGAATTTTAATGGCGCAAGAGCCATGTTTGGCCAAAGAGCTCCAGACATAAGACCATCAAAGAAAGATATTTAAAAATATGGTATAACATTTAAAAGCAGGCTGATGTCGTAAAAGTGAAAAATGAGAACGAGGAAAAGTTTAAAAAACAGATAAATTTTTAAAAGTCAATGTGTTTGAAAAACGAAAAGACGGAGGATGTATCACATTATTCACCCAAGATCCTCTGAAGGGTGGCTGCGCTACCGTCTAACAACTGGGAAGGAAAACGATGAAAGCGATGATCACGAAAACGAACACAACAACAGAGAATATGAGCGACAGTGAGTCGGTAATTGCACGTTTCACACATTGGCGCAGTGTCGCCACACAACAAGATGCGGTGGGTGAAACGACAATGCTCAATGCGGAGACGCGCAAGAACAACTTCCTCACGACGGTTTGTTTGCAAACTGGATAGCCATAGTCCGACCTGGGGTTTGACAGAACGTTTTATACACTGAGTGGCCACTTTATTATGACCACCTGACAGTTTTAAGCAAATGAGCTATGGCTGCACGCTGTTGCCGCCAGAGGGCGAGGCTAGTATAAAAAGGGAATGCTTAGTGCTTGCGACAGTAGTAGCAGTGATTTTGGGGTGACGAGATGGGTAAAAAATGCGATTTGACGGACTTTCAACGTGGGATGATTGTAGGAGCTCGGAGCCATGGAGCGAGTATCACCGAAACCGCCTCATTCGTGAAATGTTCCAGAGCAGCTGTTGTTAAAGTGTTTAAAGACTAGACTGTCAGCCAAAAAACTGGGTCTCTACGTGCAAAGTGTGGTCGTCATCGACTAGTGACTGCTCGGGCGGAACGGAGAGTGTCCACACTGGTAACAGACAAAAGAAGGGCAACAGAGCAGAAAATTACAGACCATCTTAATCAAGGATTCCCTGAAATGATCTCTGCACGCACTGTTCGCCGTACACTGCATCGGATGGGATATGGCAGCCGAAGGCCTGTTCGAACACCTTTGCTGTCTCCAGTTAACAAGAGAAAACTTCTCCATTTCGCACAGGAGCACAAGGATTGGACAGTCGATAATTGGAAACAAATTATGTGGTCCGATGAATCACGTTTTCAGTTGCACCATGCCGATGGCCGAGTGAGAATTTGGCGGAAACAGCACGAAAGCATGGACCCCAAATGCATTGCTACAACCATTCAAGATGGTGAAGACAACGTTATGGTTTGGGGAATGTTTTCCTGGCACGCTTTGGGCCCTTCAATTCGTGTTGATCAACGTCTGACTGGCACATCATATCTAAACAACGTTGCGGACCAAGTGCATCCTGTCATGTAGATGGTTTATCCCAATGGCGATGGCTACATTCAACAAGATAATGCGTCCTGCCGTAGTGCTCCTATTGTACAGGATTGGTTTCAGGAACATGCCGGTGAGTTTACTTTGCTTAGGTGGCCCCCACAATCTCCAGATCTGAACCCCATTGAGAATTTGTGGGATGAAGTTGCACGAGCCATCCACATCCCTGCAATCTCACACTCCTGGAAAGTGTTATTCATCAAGCATGGTCTCAGATTCCACAAACCACCTATCAACATCTCGTGGAGTCCATGCCAGGAAGAATCGACGCAATATTAAAGGCAAAAGGTGGCCCAACGAAGTACTGAGGGGGTGGTCATAATAAAGTGGCCACTCAGTGTACACATATTCACACAAAATTTCAGTTGTTATAAAACCTTCTTCGAAAATTTATTCATTTTTTACTATATTTTTTTTAAAAATAGTACATTAATTGCTTACGAACTTGGTCATTTAATAAGGGAAAATATGGTTTCTTTTCGGGGGTGGGGGGCGATCGCCCTGTCGCTCCTCCCCTTCCTGGATCCACAACTAGTAAACAGCTCATTATCCTTACCCTTGTAGGACACAATATTAATCTTGATTCTTCATATTCTTTTTTCTGGGCGAGCCAAACAGTGGACAACTGCCGGCACCCGGACTGGGCTACTCCGTTTGCTGTCCCGCTCTCTGCCTTCTCTTCCTTTGCTGCTGTTTTTTCCTATCTCCACAAAAAAATCCAAATCCGTAGATTTCTTTGTCTCAACTTTTCAACTTACGCGTGACCGCTGATTTGCTAGCCCCCGTCACGTGCTCTGCCCCTGAGGCCCAGGTCTTCGCAGAAGAATGTGTTTTACATGCATGTTTTCTGTGATCAAGTATACTGACTGAACAAAGTGTCTGAGGGAGTGACATACCGCCTGATAAAAGCAAATAAAGCGTGGACCTTGTAAGTACTAGTTCACGCATTTTTCTGGCTGTTAACTTTCTTACAGTGCTTAACTGTTTCTTTCATGTTTTGTGAAAATAGCAATTTGTCGGCGACAGAAATCGAACACGCGTCTGCTCGCTCCTGAGTGAGTTGCTCTAACCGACTAAGCTATACCGACGGAATGTATCGCTGCAGATTTGTCTTCTTGACACGTGCTTCACCTCTGTAGTACGTCACAGTTTAATTAAGAAATATAGCTGCAACAAAAAGTAAAGCTATCCTGGGTTTAACTAAAGTGATTCAGTAAAGCAAATTACTTCTATAATTTAAGCCTTATTGTGTAAACGGAGTAGGGATTTACAGCAGAGTGTTATGTAAGGGTAATGGTTAGGTCCTATACAGACAATTCGTTTAACTAACTATTATTCTACTAGAGTGAAATGCGGGTTTAATTCCTGCTCCATAGCGATGCAGTCCCCAAGTTTTCTGAGAAGGCGACTACACAGCCCCAGCAAAACAGGTCATTCGTGAGCCAAAAATTTAGTACAGTCGAACACACGTGTAACGATATCGCATTATGTGAAGTTCCGCATAAACCGAAGTTTTTATAGATCCCTAGAGCTTCGCAATGTCCTCCCTTGTTATTTTAACGGCATATTGTGAACCTATACTAAATTTAGTGGTTATAAATTGAAAACGGTAGAACATATTCCGAAAATTTTGTATGGGTGCCCTTTGACCCCTTCCAAAAACCGTGTACGGTCTAAGTTAGAGTACCATGAGATATTTATCTCAAATTCGGTTGTTCCAAATTGAAAACTGTAGAACTTTTTACGAAAATTTTGTATGGGGGCCCCTTGCCCCTCCCCTCCCCCACCTCCCCCGGCTCTGAACCCTTCCAAAAACTGTCTACGGTCTAAGTCAGAGTATCATGAGATAATATACCAAATTTGGTGGTTGTAAATTGAAAACTGTAGAGCTTTTTACGAAAGTTTTGTATGAGGGCCCTTTGACCCACGGCTCCGACCTCTTCGCAAAACCGTGCACGGGTTAAGTCAGAGTACCATGAGACAGTATACCAAATTTCGTAGTTCTAAATTGAAAACTAGAAATTTTAACTAAAATAACGAAAATGTTGTAGAGCGGCCCCCTTGACTCCCCCCTCCCCCGGCTCCGATCCCTTCCAAAACCCTTCTACGGTCTAAGTTAGAGTACCATGAGATAGTATACCAAATTTGGTGGTTCTAAGTTCAAAACTGTAGGTTGGTATAGCGAACAAACAAACAAACATACAAACAAACAAATATACAAACTTTCACTTTTATATATATAGGTTACCAGATTTTTCTCTCAATTTTTCTAAGTCTTGAAAATCGCTCCCCAGAGCATAGAAAAACACTTTTTATTGAAGAGTTACTAATTGCTCACTAATTAGTGATCTCACTAAATTATCATGTAAAAGAATATCCCCGATGAGAAATTGTTATAAGCTTCGAGAATTTTATATGATGCCTCTAACTGTTGTATGGTACTGGCGCTTCGATCAAAGACGAAGTAATAGAATATATTTACTATTTGCACTTCTGGAAAACCTTTCGCGTCACCTTCGAAGATGCTTACATTCAGCACATAGGAATATCTTCCTTCAATCTCATTATTTTTTTCTAAATACCGTATTTTGTACTCGAAAGTTAAACTTTCAAAGCAAGACACCATCATTTCAACGGAGACTGATTGTCCTCCACTTACGTTACTAAGGCTCGTTGCCATGAAGAAAGTCACGTGTCTGCTTCATTCTCATAGGCAGTGGAAGAAACGAAAGAATGCGAGCGGCGGTTTTTTCTTTGACTTGTCACTAAAATCGTTACTGCTCGGCTCCCTTTTGTCATAGATTAATGTTTCATACACCTAAACCTTCCTCGACAAATGCTCTATGGAATGGTGAAAACCGCATCAAAATCCATCCAGCGATTCTCGAGATTAGCCCGAACAAACAGACAGACGCCTACCGGGGACTTTATTTTATACTATGTATATAGATATAGATAAAGTACGGCCAAAGTTCGTATGAATGAGAGCATCTCTCTCTCTCTCCCTAGTCTCGACGTAGCTTTATTTACCTTTGACCCACCGTCAGTATGGCCAAAAACGTATAAGGAAATTAGGGGAAGTGAAAAGGCTTTCAGAAGGAGAAATCTTAGGAGAAACGAAATTTGTGTAAGAATAGAAACTCAAAAGGGCAATAGAGTTATGGATATACGTCACACAGATTAAAAGGGTAAATACTTTCCTGAAATCGCCTTGATAAATTTGGATAATCCATATCTGAGCTTTCTATATCAGCAGAAAGATTTATCCCTTATTAACATATTCTGGACTATGTAATAAATCAAATAAGGCGATATCAGCACAGACGTTTGGATTCATCCGCGTATCGGTACCAAATCTTCACCCGCGAAAGCAGTTGTGATCAGTCACAGTAACAGTAATAATCTGCTTTCAGTTCCAAGCTATTAAGATGCATATTCAAAATTAAGCACTCAATTATCATTAAACATGTGGAGCACATACCGATTTCGTCGTAGTTGTACCACTACTAGCGCAGAACACTCAGATAAATTCCTAACAGTTCTGCTCTAACTGAACCAGGATAATAAACTGATGTCGCTGTCTTGGGAAAACAATCTCGGCGGTCAATAGAGGCACGTAATGACTGCCCTTAGCTCGTTCAATAATGTCGATATCCACTTACTCATTCCGATGTATCGCTTCACTTGTTTGGAAATAACAATGCCGCTCTTTGTTGCCATAGTGACAGCAGATTCGTACAAAAGTATGCCGAAGAAAATGAAGGTTGTGTTACCCTGATAACCAATATATACAGAGTTTGTTCACTCATTTATAGAACGTTTTTGGTAAGAAATCACAGAAAATAAAAGAAGTTCAAAGAATTGAAACTGGCAACAGTGTGTTAGATGAGCACGAAAAAAAAAAAAAACGTCTGCTGCAGTTAAATATCGTCTGCTAAGAAAATGGCGCACATGAACAAGCTGTGGATATAAGGTTATAGTTTTGCTCTTTACGAAGGGAGTAATTCGTATTCTGTAAATAAACAACGCTATGAAAATCATGGAATTAGCATTTTTAAATGCTAATTCTAAGTGCTAATTCCATGAGTTGCTGTTCTCTTTTGCGTTTCTAAATGTAAAATAAGCAATATTATTAATGATAGAGAGGGAAACCGTCAAGCATTGCTCTTAACTGGAAAAAGAACAAACGAATATCCAAAGAAGGTACGTACTTTCACGACTGTTTCAAAAGTAAGGTTTGTGGTCATCAAGGACGTCGCCAAAGGGGCGCGAGGGTGGGCTCCTTTTTTTGTCTTGCCCACCCTGCCCCCCACCCAGTTCAAAATGTGCCATTTTTCAATATACAGGGTGATTCATAAAAGCGTATACAGTTTCAACGCACTACAAAACAAGAACAATGTAAGATATTTTATGTTACCTGCAACAGAATTGTAGGGGAATGTTTCAAGTTTCTTTAGAGACAGTCACAGATGTTCTATGTGTGCACCCTTAGTCACACGACACACATCGAGCCGGTAACCCATTTCCGCCCAAACGCGACGTAAGATATCTGAATCAAGTGCAGTGATAGTGGCTGTGATACGCTGTTTCAGCTCCGCTAGATCAACAGGAAGGGGAGGGGCGAATACCTTGTCCTTTACATACCCCCACAGGAAAAAGTCACAAGGTGTTAAGTCAGGACTTCTGGGGGGCTATTGGGTCAGTGGCATGTTGTGGCCCAGGCTCGTCCAATCCATCGGTGAGGAAGATGTTCATCGATATAATCTCGCACGACGCCTAACCAGTGCGGTGGTGCACCATCCAATTGGAGGATAAAGTTGTCACTGTCGTTCTGCAGCTGTGGCATCAGCTAAAGACTTAACATATCCAGAAAAGAGCCTGTCGTGACAATTTTCTCGTGAAAAAAGAAGGAGCCGTACACTTTCTTTTTGGGCACAGCACAGGACACATTTACCTTAGGGGAATCTCACATGTGTTGTACTGTAAATCTGGGATTCTCTGTTCCCCAAAAGCGAACATTGTGCTTTGTTTACCTGACCACTTACGTGAAATGTAGCTTCATCGGTGAAAACTAAGTGATCGGCAAAATCGTCATTTTCAAAACTGTGCTACATTTCGGCACAAAATTCAAAGCGCTTTGTCAAGGTCAGTGAGATTTTGCAACATCTGCACTTTGTATGGAATCATTTTCAGCTTCTTTTTCAAAACTCTCCAGACAGTGGACTGTGAAATCTGCACTTCACGACTCACCCTCCGCATTGATTTTCTCCGGCTTCGTTGAATGGCGGTGCAAATACTATCGACGACTTCTCCCGATACACGCGGTCGTCCAGGACTTTTCAGTTTGCACGAACAGCCCGTAGTTTCAATTTTTTTTTTGCCAATCGTAGATAGATTTTCTGGTTGGCAGTTCTTTTCCGAATCGCGATCGGAAATGCCGTTGCACAACAGTTACAGGTTCCGTTTTGCTCAGTTCAAGAACACAAAACGCCTTCTCCACTGCAGACGCTGCCATTTTGACTGACTAGTCACGTGACGCGCGCGCTATCACCTACGTCACTTCCATCAGTAGCAGGACACAGACTTTATGAGTACATCTACCTAACGGTTCGCAGTTGTGGTCCGTGTGTTCAACTGTTACTGTTTTACAGCATCTGGAAACAGTATACTTCTTTATGAATCAGGGTGTATTTAACTTTAAAATATAATCCAGACTTTGCCAAGTAATAAAAAGTCTCGTGTTTTTCTTCGTGTACTCCTACGTTCTTTTCCCTACAGGGAGTGCGTTGTTTAAGTCTCCGTAGAAAAGTTATGAAAATAGCATAAGCAAGGCCTTGAAAATTCAGTTTGTTCTTCACTCTTCCATTTCCTTAGTTTAGGTCACTTTTTTCATTTTTGTATGACCAGAGGACTAATGAGGAGGATGGGTAGGAATTAACTGGGAGGGGTCGCTACTAATTGCTTTGTTTGTTTTCTTTACAAAATAGGGAATTCCAACGCGGAACGTGGAGTCTAAAACTACACTAGCGCTCTTAAGACTACCCGGGGACAGTGAAAGTGCAGAAAGTGGCGGACGACTGCTTTGCAGGAGAGAAGTGCAAGGCAAAGTCGCTGGCTTAAGGAAGGTAGTTAAGAATTGGGGAGGTATTGTGTCTGCGTATCACGACGTTAAAATTTGATTTATATAAGCTAAAACGAAATTTTCTTTTAAATAAATTGTTCAAGCACAGTACTATTTTCGTAAACAAAAAATGCTAAATTTTGAATAGCAATTTAAGACAATGTATTCAGAGCAAGCAAAAAGTTGAAGGAGACATTCTAGAAACACTTCTATCTTACACCAGTGGCGTAACTAATCAGATCCGTGAATAACTAATCAGATCCATGAATGCATGTGTGTCCAGGTGGAGTGGGTGCGGATTGCACGAATTCCTTTGTAGACTGTAGTGAAAAGTATTAAATCTGCCTCGGTGGCGCAGTGGTCAGAGCGCTGGCTTATGACAATTCGTCCGAGAAGGGTCCGGGCCGCCCCGTGGCGCAGCTATGGCCTCTGATCATTCGTCCGAAAGGGGTACGGGTTCGAATCCCGGTGAGGCATGGATGTTGTGTTTGTCTTACGGCACTGGCTCTCTCCCTTCCCTGGAACCAGTGACCCTAAATTAGGGACGGGCGACTGCTTATAGCCTGTTGAGTTGCTCATAATGGTCGTTAAACCTTCAATAAAAAAATAAAAAAGGGTTCGGGTTCGAATCCCGGTGAGGCTTGGATGTTGTATATGTCTTACGGCACTTTTTCTCTCCCTTTCCTGGAACCAGAGACCTTAAATTAGGGATGGGCAACTGCTTATAGCCAATTGAGTCCCTCTCGGTGGTCGATAAACCTTCAATAAAAAAAATTCGTTCTTTCATTGTATAGTAAAAAAGTTGCTATCAAGTTTGCGACACCAAACATAACGCCCGCCTACCCGTCGCCCATACTGATTTCAAAGTCTAACGACGTCCTGCTGGTTATAAAAAACATCCACCGACCCAAAGAGCAGTTTCTCTGTATCAACTCTAATGAACGTATAACGTAACCCTGTTTCGTGTGCGAGATTGGTGTTACGCTATGTCCAAAACCTTGACTAAGGAAATGTTGAACTAAATGAGAATACGATGCAATAGTTGCACAGGATAGCTCAAATTACGGCCAGACAAAACATATACAGAAGCCAAACTTACGATAACCTTTTATTGGTACAGCAACGATTGATGAAATCCACAATATAGCACTGTGAGTTGCACACTTCACATATACCTTAATTATCTATCGTATAATCTAGCTAAACAACGATTGAATATCTCCACACACACACACACTAAGCAACTGCTGTATCGTCCTTTCTATCTAACGTTCTTATCACATTCATACGTCACTCTCTCTAACCTCAAGAGTGTTGCCAACCTCAGTCATGCGAGAGAGAAGATATCACGTTAAGTTTAGAAAGTGCAAAAGAGAGCAAACTCAAATTTACATAGGAAACGGAACTAAAAATAAAAGTTAAATTAGAATATACGTCACAAAGGTAATAGACAAAGATTTTAATCTGAAAAAAAAAATATTATGTTCACCGCCTTTTGCCCAGGCAGGTATCTGAGGGCAGAACACTCTGTAGACTTCTTTATGGAAATCACTTTGCCGGAGACAGATGGAAATTTATTGTGACTATTGATGAAGCATGGATCTACCTAAACGATTGCAACAAAAAACAGGTCGATTTACTATCGCAAAAGAGCAGAAAAAGACTTAAAACTTGGTTCCAAGAATCCAAAGAAAGTTTCAGTAATGGATTCATGATTATTGCTGGTTTCTCCTACAATGGGAAATTAAAGTTAAGAAAAGCTGAAATGAATGTTAAAATCAAATCTACACTGAGAAGCAATTGAATTAGAGACAGCTGGTGTTATGCAAATGTGGCGCTGTGGGTGGCCCTGTAAACCGAAACGACATGACGTATGCAGCGATCCGACAATATAAGGAGTGATGCGACGGGAATCAGTAAGAGTCGAACGTAGTATGGGTAAGACGAAGGATCTAAGCGCATTTGATCGTGGGCAATTGTCGGGCCCCGACGAATGGGTCACTCCATCTCGGAAGTCGTGCAGGCACTGGTATTTTCACGAGCCACTGTGTCACGGGTGCACCGTGAGTACATCGAATCCGGTAAAACCATCCCTGCAAGGGTCAACTGCCGTGGACAACAGCGTGTGGATGAGCGGGTTCATCGTCGGCTAGCTCGCATTGTAACAGCGGATAGACGGACCACAGTGCAAGAAATTACTCGGCAATTTAACGCTGGTGCACAAAAACGTGTAAGCAGCCACACCATCCAGAGCCATCTCCTCGCTATGGGGTACAGAAGCCATCGTCCCACGAGGGTACCGCTGCTGACCGCACATCACAGGGTGCAAATATTAGTATGGGCGCGGGAACATCGCCACTGGACCCTAGACATGTGGAAAAATGTTGCCTGGACCGATGAGTCGAGATTCACGTTGGTACATGCGGATGGCAGTATATGAGTACGGCGCAAACCACATGAAGCGATGGATCCTTCTTGCCAGCAGGGTACTCTTCAAGCTGGAGTGGGTGACATTCTCGTCTGAGGATTGTTTACGTGGACTGAAATGGGACCCCTGGTACGTGTGACACCGTCCCTTACAGGTCAACGTTACCGGGATATCCTGGACGACCATTTGCTCCCGTTTGTGCGCCTTCAACATCCCACTGGGGACCTCATCTTGCAACAAGACAATGCACCGTGCCATCGCTCCCGAATTGTAACCGAATGGTTGGGTGAACACTCCACCGACGTGACCAAGCTTCTTTGGCCAGCTAGGTTACCTGACCTCAATCCCATCGAGCACATCTGGAATGCCCTCGAGAGAGATGTTCGAGGCTCTTACCCCCTCCATCAAATCTTCGTGAATTGTGGGAGCTTATTCAGGGGTTGTGGATCCGTATGGCTTCCCAACGCTCCCTGTGTTTTGTCGAGTCCATGCCGAGACGAATCGCCGCCGTCATCAGGGCGAAAGGTGGTGCTACACGTTTCTAGACAGCTATCTCTAATTCAATTGCTCTTCAGTGTACATATTACCTAAATCATGTTTTAACTTTCATATGTAAAGAGAAAATGCCATTTCTTTATCCAGAGAGCCTTCAAAGAGGAGAACGTCATCAGGATAAGACTACCAGGCATACATCGAAATCTACTACTCTATTTATTGAAAAAATTAAAAAAAGACTGGTATCCAAGTCCATATTTTTGCTGATATTCCTTCAAAGTTCCCTGATGTGTCACCAATGAATTATTGTTTCTTCGATCTGCTAAAAAGGGCGCTCAGACGTGAAACAATGATTGAACTATGGAAAGCAGTGAAAGAGGAGTGGAATGAAATACCACTACCAGTTTTAAGAAATGCCTTATTATCTTGGAAATCTAGATGTTGGTTCATAGTCCAGAGAAAGGGATATCAAGTATAACATTTAAGAAAGAAATAACTCTATTTTAATGCATTAATTATATTGCTGGAAAATCGTTCTAAAATTGTGTGAACATCCTCTATAAATGTTCCAGAATCATTGGTAACAAGGTTAAAAAAAATGGGCTGTAAATACACCAAGAATATTTACAACACGAACGTGCAGATTTCCGTTTAATAGGTATAAAAGAGTACAAATTAAAAACTAGCCGCCGAAAACGGGCGGCTTCGTCAGGCTAATGTTTACAACGTTGAGTACAGAATTATACAGAATATGATTTTGAGTACAGAATCATACAGTATGATTCTGTATTCAGCATTGTAAACATTACAGAATATGATTTTGAGTACAGAATCATACTGTATGATTCTGTACGCAACGTTGTAAACATTACAGAATAGGATTTTGAGTACAAAATCATACAGTATGATTCTGTACTCGGCGTTGTAAACATTACAGAATATGAATTTGAGTACAGAATCATACAGTATGATTCTGTATTCAGCGTTGTAAATATTACAGAATATGATTTTGAGTACAGAATCATACAGTATGATTCTGTACTCAACATTGCAAGCATTAGCCTGACGAAGCAGCCCTCAGTCGGCGGTGAAATCTAGCAATTTACAATAGTTTTTAATTTGTACTCTTTTACACCTATTAAACGGAAATCCGCATGTTCGTGTTGTAAATCATTGGCAACGTTTAAATCATTAGCAGAACAAACAAGGAATAAGCCCAATTTTCTGGACAAAACACTAGATCAGTGTTGGTTATGAATGTGAAACCCCCTGCTACATATATTTAAAGTTGTATTCATCCTATGTCTGCAAGAGGAGGAAATGAACTGCAGAATTGTACATCCTGTAAAAATGTCTGTAACTTCCAAGTAATATTGGAAACGACCCAACAAAACTGCAGGTTATACGATGATAAGATTTAAGCTACAAAGGAGATTAGTATTTTTTTATGTTTGGTTTAACGACCCCTATGGGCAACCCTGTCATTCTTGGTTACACCAAGAATGTATTTAGTCATGCTTTTATGAGTTGTCCACTGCCTCTGTACTGTCGTTTCTATAGTCTTTCTGCATGTATCGACGTGTTATGTACTTAAACGCGGTTAATATTGAGTACAAAGCTATTGCAACAGGGTTCGAATCCCGGATTAAGTATGGGTGTTACGTGTGTCTTAAGGCACTAGCTGTCACTCTTTCCTGGAACCAGTGGCCATAAACTATGAACGGACGACTGCTTATATCCTATTGAGTTGTCACGGTATTCGTTAAACCCCAAAACAAAAAAAAAAGATATTGTAGTCGCTCGGTGGCCGACTGGCTCAGAGCCACTGGTTTCTGACAACTCATCCGAGCTGCCCCTCTCCTCCCAGTATACCAGATGTGGCATGAGCTGTAAATACACCGATTCCGACCACCCCCAGCCTACAGAAATGAGCGCCCCTGGACACCGAACAGTGGCGCAGGTGAAGTTCACAGAGAAGTATATATACAACCCGAGGATGCGGCCCCGGTGGCGCAGTGGTCTAAGGCGTTGGCCTCTGATCATTCGTCCGTAAGGGGTCCGGGTTCGAATCCCGGTGAGGCATGGATGTTGTGTTTGTCTTACGGCACTGGCTCTCTCCCTTCCCTGGAACAAGTGACCCTAAGTTAGGAACGGGCGACTGCTTATAGCCCATTTGAGTTGCCCACGGTGGTCGTTAAACCTCCAATCAAAAAAAAAAAAAAAAAACCCGAGGACCGGCTTTCTGTTAGTAGAGTGTTCGGAGTCAGAATGGGAAAAGCTGCTCATTTATTGGAGGACAAACTATGATGGCACTGCGCCTCAGAACTACGATCTCAGAAACAGCGCGGCTTGCGAATTGTTCACGTGCCGCTGTAGTGAATACGTATCAAAAGTGGTGCTCAGATGGTCAAACGGCGAGCCGTCATCCTGCCGCGTGTCGTCCGCGACTCATTGATGCCAGAGGGGAGCAGAGACTGTCGAGCATTGTTCACAGCGATCGCATGGCCACAGTGCGACAAGTCACCCGCAGTTACAACAGTGATGATCAGGGCTATGTGTCACAGCACACAATTCATCGCAGCCTTCTGAGCATGAGCCTGCGTAGCCAAAGATCCAGCCGGGTCCCCATGCTCACTGCGCGTCATCGCCAAAATCGGCCCCAGATCATCGATATTGGACCGTGGATGATTGGAAGAAAGTGGCCTGGTCTGACGAATCAAGATTCCTAGTGCATCACGTAGACGGCCTAGCGCGGATACGCCGATTACCAACGGAGGCTATGGCACCTGGATGCGCTGTTGGGCGGAAACAGGCCGGCGGCAGCGGCGGTGTTATGCTGTGTGCGATATTTTCTTGCGACACTTAAGCCCCATTATCCCAATAGCACAATCCCTGACAGCTGTCAGGTATCTGTACATCGTTGCGGACCGAGTTCACCCATTCATGGCAACTGTGTTCCCTGCTGGTGATGGCCATTACGAACAGATAATGCACCATGCCACACTGCCAGAATCGTCAAGGAGTGGTTCGAGGAACATGCTGGTGACTTTCTGTTAACGCACTGGCCTCCAAATTCACCTCACATGGGCCCAATCGAACATTTGTGATTAGACTTGGAAAAGCGAGTTTGCGCAAAATCACCACCACCCCGAAATGTACGGGAACTGGAGGACCTGCTGTTGACATTATAGTACCAGTTACCCCAGGACACCTATCGGCACCTCATCGATCATCGAATCGATACCTCGCCGAGTGGCCGCTGTTTTACAGGCTAAAGGGGATCCTACAACTTATTAGGTAGGTGGTCAAAGTGTAATAGTTCATCGGTGTATACTTTACTAGGTGAAAGCCCGCGAATAATGACGGGGGAAAATAAGATGAGTAATTTTTTAACAACCAGGTATTCTCTTTGTTTGTGACGTCGAAATGTGAAAGTATGTTTCGTGAACATTACAAGGATAAAAAAAAGTACTACGTCATACAATTGTTACGTCACATGCTGACATAATTCTCAGTTTCCATTCACGGAACACCTGCCCGAAAACACGAAAGGTTAAGCGGGACGTCACAAATGTTTTTTTTTTCTCCGTTGGTACTAAGCTGATGACGTCACACAATTATATCCGGGAAGCAGTTTCCATTCACTGAACACCTGAACGAAAACACGATAACAAAGCGTGTCGCCACAAATAATGCTTTCTTAGCTGTTACTATGGTGATGACTTTTTCCACTGCGCCACCAAAGTGAGACAAACGTTCAGACAAAACAAATTACACTGCTAGTGATTGGGTCAAAAGTAACTTTACAAAATGTAATTTATTACATTTTGTAGACGTTGCTTTGAAGTACTGTATACATATATTTTAATAATGAATCAAAATAAAGAAAAAAACAGTCATGTGGACAGCATTCAAATACAACGGCCGTTCCATAAAAACAGAATAAAATCCCACAAGCCGCCCCGGTGGCGCAGTGGTCTAAGGCGCTGGCCTCTGATCATTCGTCCGTAAGGGGTCTGGGTTCGAATCCCGGTCGGGCATGGATGTTGTGTTTGTCTTACGGCGCTGGCTCTCTCCCTTCCCTGGAACCAGTGACCCTAAATTAGGGACGGGCGACTGCTTATAGCCCATTGAGTTGCTCACGGTGGTCGTTAAACCTCCAATCAAAAAAAAAAAAAAAATCCCACAAAATGACGAAATATAGGTACAGCAAAATATATGTTATTCTTTCTCAAAGTATCTTCCCTCAGATGAAATGCAACGGTCCCATCGTTCAGTCCACTTTTCAAAGCATGTGGCGAAGGCATTTTGCGGAAGCTGCTTTAGCGACCCCTGTACTGCACGAATAACATCAGCATCTGGGTTCAATGTTGCGTCACGGAACTTCTCTTTCATTGTTGGAAACAACCATACATCGCACGGGGTGAGGTCAGGACTGTATGCAGGCTGTGGTGTGATATCAATACTGCATTTCTTAAGAAACTGTTGAACACAAGCAGCCACATGTGGGCGGGCGTTATCATGGTGTAGGGTCCACTTGCCCACCAGTTCCGGTCGCTTAATCGATATGTGTCGTCGCAGACGCTTCAAGACTGAAATGTAATACTCATCATTGACAGTAATTTGTGGAAGAACGGCATCTTGACAGACTACACCTTTATGATCAAAGAAAATTATGATCACCTTCCCAGCTGATTTGGTTTGGCCGACTTTTTTCGGAGGAAGCGAGCCTGTGTGTTTCCAGACACTCGTTGCGCGCTCCGTGAAGGGTTCGAAATAGTGGACCCATGTTTCATCGGCAGTTATTACTGTATTTAGAAAGTTTGGATCCTTTGCAATCATTTGTTTCCACTCATGTCACACCTGAAGTCTGGCTAACAATTGTTCTCTCGTCAGGTGATGAGGTATTCATCACACGATGCAGCAGTAAATTGTCACGTAGAATGCGGAATGCCGAAGTTTTTGAAATATTTGTTGACGCCGCTATGTGTTCACACATCATTTGTCGATCTTATTGCAGAATTGCCCAAACAGTGTTAACAATACACTCTGTAACAACACTTTCAGGTCGAGCAAGTTCTGCCGACGAACGCTCTTTTTAGAAATCATGGTGCCATCTGAAAATCGTTGACTCGCCCAAACATTTATTACTGTATTGTAACGTACCAGGAGATGTGACGTGCCTGCCAGAAGGACGCACACGACATAAAGGCAGATAGGAATCAGAATAAAATGTCCGCGTAGCTTAATTGGTAGAGCAACTTATTCCGGAATGAGTGGACCCGGGTTCGAATCCTGGCGCGGATAAAAATGACGGAGAAATTCACTTCGTTATAGTATTTAGAAAGCTCTCTTCATTAAATCAACTGTTTCTGGGGCCGTTTAGCCCAAACGATAGCAAAGTTTTATCGCACAACGCATATTACTTCTTAACTCTGAAACACTCTTTTCCATAGCTGTATAGCGAAATGCATAGGTACCTCAAATAACTGCGCAATAACAAAACCAGAATCGTCTGCCACGGCTAATAACTGTTGCCATAGATACTTCCTTAATTCAGTTAGTCGTCTGCGTGGTTATCTTCCCCTTCGCACTGTTGCCAACTCAAAAAAAATTACTCTCAGTTTTTATGGAACAGTCTTTGTAAGTCACAGTAAACTAGTATCCAATACAACCTTGATTTCTTTTATTGAAAATAAAGAGTGTCCCACTCGCTACCAAACCCGGCATTTCTTTAATAATATTAACACCAATGAAGATATTGGAACGAAATTTGAAGTGGACTTACCTCATTTCGTGCGAAATGGGATGACATCACAACATGTGCTGGAAGTGGCCACCATTTGCGTCCAGACAGCATTGAACCGGCGCTGTCCGCCAGCCAGCCGCACGCGTCTCTCTGCTGCTTTGTTATACCATTTCGCTGAGCGTGTCTATGCAATACGGTCGTTGATAGTGAGTGCTTGTGCTCGTGTCTGTTTGCGTACATGTGAAAATGTATCGATATGCTCTGGAGGAGCGAGTGTTTATTGTTTGCACTTATTGGAAAACAGAATCGATAGAGAGTTGTCAACAGCAATTCCTGGAGAGGTTTGCAGGCAGACATCCGCCGAGCAAGTCCACCATTTGGGTATTGTCGAAGAAATTGCAAACCAAGGGGACTGTATTAGACGACCATGCAGAAGGTCTTCCACAAATGTCCTAGGACACGATCCAGACTGTAAAGGACCGACTACTTGCGTCTCCCAGGAAGACACTTCGCCGACTGTCACAGGAAAGAGGGTACTTGTCAACGTGCTGTGAAAAAAAGCAAAGCTTCATGCGTACCGTATCTCCGTGGTTCACGAATTGAAAGAGCCTGACCACGTGACACGAGTTACATACTGTCGAAGGTTTCAGACATTTCTTCAGGAAAATCCGGGCATTCTGGACTACACGTGGTTCTTGGTCGAGACGTGGTTTCTCCTGTCCGGATACGTCAATTCTCAAAATTCCCATATTTGGGGCAGTGAAAATCCCAACGCGATACATGAAGAACCCCTTCATTCACAGAAAATTGGTGTTTGGTGGGGGATAACCGGGCGCCGCATAATTGGTCCCATCTTCCTCGATACAAACCATCACAAAAGCTGCATATATGGAATCTTCAACAGCTTTGTAAATTAATTGGACTACGAAGAACTCTCCATTGGATATTTCTAGCATGATGGAGCGACATCGCACACATCATACAACCATCCCAACAGCTGCATATATGGAAATCTTCAACACCTTTGTAAATCAATTGGACGACGAAGAACTCTCCATTGGATATTTCCAGCATGATGGAGCGACATCACACACATCATACAACCACCACAACAGCTGCATATATAGAAATCTTCAACACCTTTGTAAATCAATTGGACTACGAAGAACTCTCCATTGGATATTTCCAGCATGATGGAGCGACATCACACACATCATACAACCATCACAACAGCTGCATATATGGAAATCATCAACACCTTTGTAAATCAATTGGACGACGAACAACTCTCCATTGGATATTTCCAGCATGATGGAGCGACATCACACACATCATACAACCATCACAACAGCTGCATATATGGAAATCTTCAACACCTTTGTAAATCAATTGGACGACGAAGAACTCTCCATTGGATATTTCCAGCATGATGGAGCGACATCACACACATCATACAACCATCACAACAGCTGCATATATAGAAATCTTCAACACCTTTGTAAATCAATTGGACTACGAAGAACTCTCCATTGGATATTTCCAGCATGATGGAGCGACATCGCACACATCATACAACCATCCCAACAGCTGCATATATGGAAATCTTCAACACCTTTGTAAATCAATTGGACGACGAAGAACTCTCCATTGGATATTTCCAGCATGATGGAGCGACATCACACACATCATACAACCACCACAACAGCTGCATATATGGAAATCTTCAACAGCTTTGTAAATCAATTGGACTACGAAGAACTCTCCATTGGATATTTCCAGCATGATGGAGCGACATCACGCACATCACATACCAGTATGGCCGAAATTCAGTCCTTTTTCGGGGACAGCGTCATTTCGAAGGGTCTATGGCCACCGCGCTCGTCCGGTCTGACGCTTCCTGATCACTTTTTATGAAGATATCTAAAAAGGAGAGTTTACCAAAAGAAACCGCGAACCATAGATACCTCGAAAGCAAACATCACCGAAGAAATTCAGGCAGTGACTGCTGGCGTACTGGCAAGGACTTTGCACGATGCGGTGCGCCGGGTTCAATGCTGTCTGGACGCAAATAGTGGCCACTTCCAGCACATGTGTTGTCATCACATATCGCACAAAATGAGGTAAGTCCACTTCAAATTTCGTCGCAAAATCTTCATTGGTGTTAATATTATTAAAGAAATGCCGGATTCGGTAGCGAGTGGGACACTCTGTAGTAAGTCACATGAATACCGCGTTGTTTGAAATGATGGAGCAGTACTCTAACTGTAGAGTAATTCTTACTGAAGCTCAGATCTAAGTCGCATAATAAATTGTTTGCGCAAGGCATCCTGAGTAAAGTGAAAGTGGGAGGGGACGAAGCTCTCGCAGAAAAGAGATGCATACAGTGAAATTTATAAATCACAGATTTCACTGAAACAAAAATATACCGACAAAGTGTTGTTGTTGGGGTTTTAACGACCACCGCAAGCAACTCAGTTGGCTATAAGCAGTCTCCCGTCCCTAATTTAGGGTCACTGGTTCTAGGGAAGGGAAAGAGCCAGGGCTGTAAGGCAAACACATGTCTCAACGTAATTCGAACCCGGACCGGTCTCGGATGAATAGTCATAAGCCAGCGGTTAGACCATTGCGGTGCGGCCGCGTTACTTTTCAAAAAATCATCTTTGTTTCTTACGTGTTCTAATTCCCTGCATTTGATCTCTACCTATCGTCTTGAGAAAGCCTCCCACTGGAGAGCGGAAGCTTGGCGAATCTATATGCTTTAACACCAGTAAATAAACGGATTTTACTACGTTATGAGCGCTTTTTGATTGTGCTCAGTCCGGTGTACTTTGAACTTACATTAGATACAGATATTTAGTGTTTTACTAACATGAATCTCAGTGTCAGAATGCACACAAAATTTATGGCAATACATGTTACATGATACACTTGAGTTAAAATTTCGTTCTGTGTGGTTTTATTTTATTTTATTTTTTTTTTTTTCAGGTTTTAGTTTTCGTTTTCTTCTTCCTAATTCCTGCGGCTATCTTCACATCGATAGAACAAGACTGGAATTATTTAGATTCCATCTACTACTGCTTCATATCCCTCACCACAACAGGCCTTGGGGACCTTATACCAGGAGATAGCTTGCACCAACAGTACCGACCACTTTACAAAGTTTGTACTACAGGTAAGAAAATGTTGTGTAAGTAAATATCGAAAAAAGAAATATACTGTGTGTAAATGTATAGCAACAGTTTTATCTGTTGGTAAGACAAATGCGTTCAATACAGGCTTTAAGAACGGGCACTCAAGACATTCATTCGTACGCTATTTCTATATTCTACTCATGAACTTCATCACATACTCAAGATAATAACAGGATAGGGCTTTGGATTGTCCAATAGAATAATGGGATACCTGCAGGCAACATTAATATCCCAGTCATCAAAGAATTTGACCCGGATCTTTGAAATGTAAAGCTGAATTTTTGGTATAGGTGGGTTTCAGCTTCTTTCATAACATACCAGAGTCATTTCAAAAGTTTTGCACACTGTGGGTTATCTCTTATAAAACGAATTTATTTCAAAACATACCTTTACAGGCCTTCGAAGTAGTCTCCATGTTTCTTTATGACAGCGGCCCAACGTTTGGGCAAGTCTTGTATTCCAGTCAGGACACCTCCATTGCTGAGGCGTCGGATTACTCGGGTCACCTCATTAGAAACATCCTCAATCGTACTGAATCATTTCCCGCAAAGTGGCTTTTTCAGTTTTGGGAACAAGTCATCGTCTGGTGAGCTCATGTCAGGATTGTATGGCGCGTGGGGAAGCAATTCCCATCCATACTTTTCCAGAATGTCTCTTACTGTACGGGCAACATGCGGCCTGGCGTTTAATTCCCATCCATACTTTTCCAGAATGTCTCTTACTGTACGGGCAATATGCGGCCTGGCGTTTAATTCCCATCCATACTTTTACAGAATGTCTCTTACTGTACGGGCAACATGCGGTCTGGCGTTTAATTCCCATCCATAGTTTTCCAGAATGTCTCTTACTGTACGGGCAACACGCGGTCTCGCGTTGTCGTGCAAAATGATAAAACCATCTTCGAACATGTCGTGCCTTCTTTGGCGAATCTTTGGGCACAAAACATTTTGCAGAAACCTTCTGTAGCAATCCGCAGTTACAGTAGTCAACTCGGGCACTCTATCTGTTGCTATTACTCCAACCTTCTGATAGGCAATAATCATCATCAGCTTAACCATTGTTTGTTGGCGGCGGAATTTTTTCTGGAGAGGTGATTCCGGATGTTTCCTCTTAACAGACTGAGATATTACTTCTGGTTCAGAATTTCGTATCCAGGTTTCGTCTATAGCAACAATTCTGTCCAAAAACTGATCACCTTCTGTCCCGTACCGCTGAAGCAATTCTTCTGCGATCGCTTTGCGAACTGCTTGCTGCTCTTCACTCAGATTGTGCGGAACCCATTTGGCAGCCACTTTTCTCTTCTATAATTTTTCAGTTAAAATTCTGAAAACCAAAGTGGTAGACATGTTTGTTTCATATGCAATCTCTGCATGTGTTTTCCGTCGAACTTCTTCCAAAATGCTGTTGACGATAACCACCAAAGTGTCGTCCATTGCATCTGATGGCCGGCCGCTTCTTGGGTCGTCTTCGATGCTTTCCCTACCTGGGCGGAAATAAGAATCCCACAGTGTCACTTGTGCTGCTATCCACTACACTAAACCCACGAACTGTACACAAAGCTTTATGAATTTCGGTAAGGGATTTATTTTTCTCGCAAACTTTAAATTTTAATGTAGGATCGCTGGTCGCTACGCGAGATCTGGCCTGACTCACTTTCTTCCTCCATTTCGAGATCTGACCTGACTGACTTTCTTCCTCCATTTTGAGATCTGACCTGACTCACTTTCTTCCTCCATTTTGAGATCTGACCTGACTCACTTTCTTCCTCCATTTCGAGATCTGACCTGACTCACTTTCTTCCTCCATTTCGAGATCTGACCTGACTCAATTTCTTCCTCTATTTCGAGATCTGACCTGACTGACTTTCTTCCACCATTTTGAGATCTGACCTGACTCACTTTCTTCCTCCATTTTGAGATCTGACCTGACTCACTTTCTTCCTCCATTTCGAGATCTGACCTGACTCACTTTCTTCCTCCATTTCGAGATCTGACCTGACTCAATTTCTTCCTCTATTTCGAGATCTGACCTGACTCACTTTCTTCCTCCATTTCGAGATCTGACCTGACTCAATTTCTTCCTCCATTTTGAGATCTGACCTGACTCACTTTCTTCCTCCATTTTGAGATCTGGCCTGACTCACTTTCTTCCTCCATTTTGAGATCTGACCTGACTCACTTTCTTCCTCCATTTCCAGGCAGAATTTTTCGGAACGGGAACAAGTTAGCCAGAAAACTTAGACACAACTTTGTATACTTAAGTCTGACTCACAACTGGCGCAACGATCGGAGCGATCGCATCATCTTACGGGTAACGCCTGCGCAGTGTGCAAAACTTTTGAAATGACCTGTGTATCAAAAGTTCCCGTGCTCACATCTTTCGGGAAAACGCAAAGCCTGTATGATTTTATGGTTGGGTTAGTAAACTGAGCTAAAATAAGCTCGGTCGAATATATGAGCTGTTTGAGAAGTGGGCCAAACGCGGCTTGAACGAGTGAGCCTGCGCGTTCTAAAGCGTTACTTTCCCCTTAGCTTTGTTATTCAAAATGCTCATTTAGAGTAAAGATTGATACTAATCCTTTCTGAATGATTAGCTGCTGACAGTGCCATAACAATGCCGACGAACCTAAGAAAGAAAAGAGATGATATAGTCACATGTTTCTGCCCAGTGGCAATGTGTTCGTATCACGGACGCTTGCCCTTTCCCATCATGCCTCAAAGCAGGGGTCAGCAACCCGCGGGCCGCATGTGGTCAGCCCTGTCTTTTTACGCGGCCCATGAACGTTTTACCGATCACCTTATTTTTTATTTTAAAATGATCGATCTATGCTATAAAAACAGATAAAAATCGGAAGTGAGCTCCACTCAATGTTAATACATAATAAATTTGCATTCTATACTAATATATAATAAACGTCCAAATGTGAAAGTATGTTTCATGAACATTACAACAGTAAAAAAAGTACTACTTCATACAATTGTTACGTCACACGCTGACATAATTCTCAGTTTCCATTCACGGAACACCTGCCCGAAAACATGAAAAGCTAAGCGTGACGTCACAAATGTTTCTTTCTTAGCTGTTGCTACGGTGGTGACTCTTTCCATTGCGCCATCAAAGTGGGGACAAACGTTCAAACAAGCAAATTACACTGTTTATGATTGGGTCAAAAGTAACGTTTACAAAATGAAATTTATTACATTTTGCAGACGTTACTTTGAAGTACTGTATACATATATTTTATAATGAATCAAAATAAAGAAGGAAAAACAGTCATACAGACAGCATTCAAATACAACGGCCGTTCCATAAAAACTGAGAGCAAAAACACACGAAATGAAGAAATATTAGGTACAGCAAAATAAATGTGTTTCTGTATCTTCCCTCGGATGATAGGCAATGGTCCCGTTGTTCAGTCTACTTTTCAAAGCATGTGGCGAAGGCATTTTGTGGAAGCTGCTTAAGCAACCCCTGTATAGCACGAATAACGTCAGCATCTGTGTTGAATGTTGCGTCATGGAACTTCTCCTTTATTGTTGGAAACAACTAGGAATCGCACGGGGCGAGGTCAGGGCTGTAGGCAGGCTGTGGCATGATTTCAATACTGCATTTCGTAAGAAACTGTTGAACGCCAGCAGCCATATGTGGGCGGGCGTTATCATGGTGTAAGGTCCACTTACCCACCAGTTCCGGTCGCTTAATCGATTTGTGCCGTCGTAGACGCTCCAAGTCTGAAATGTAATACTCTGTATTGGCAGTAATTTGTGGAGGAACGTCATCCTGGTAGACTACACCTTTATGATCAAAGAAAATTATCATCATCACCTTCCCAGCTGATTTGGTTTGGCGGACTTTTTTCGGAGGAGGTGAGGCTGTATGTTTCCAGAAACTCGTTGCGTGCTTTGTGAGGGGGTCGAAACAGTGGACCCATGTTTCATCGGCAGTTATTACTGTGTTTAGAAAATCTGGATCCTTCGCAATCATTTGTTTCCACTCATGTCACTACCTGAAGTCTGGCTAACAATTGTTCTCTCATCAGGTGATGAGGTAGCCAACTGGAATACACACGATGCAGCAGTAATTTGTCGCGTAGAAAGCGGAATGCCGACATTTTTGAAATATTAGTTGACGCCGTTATGTGTTCACACGCCATTTGTCGATCTTCTTGCATGATTGCCCAAACAGTGTTAACAATAACCTTCGAAAACACTTTCAAATCAACCAGGCCAAGGAGCGAGTTCTGCCGACAAATGCCCTATTTTGAAATCATGGTGCCATCTAAAAATCATTGACTCACCCAAACATTTATCTTTGTAACATTTTTTTTATTAAATCAACTGTTCCTGAAGCCGTTTTGCCCAAACGAAGCAAAGTTTTATCGCACAACGCATTTCACTTCTTAACTCTGAATCACTCACCTCCATAGCTGTATAGCGAAATGCAGATGTACCTCAAACAACTGCGGAATGACGAAACTAGAATCATCTGCCACGGCCAGTGGCGTACCGGAAAAACTCGGGGCCTTACCCCGCAAAAAAGTTTCTGAGGCCCTTTGGCGAAAATTTGTCAACTTTCCATTACTGAAAATTTTGACTTCCATATTAATAACTAGGCTTTACGGGAGTTTTAATAAATCAAATTCTTCGGAGCCTCCAAGTATTTTTCGTAAAACCAAAATTATAACACTTTACTGCGTGAAAAAAATGTCCACATTGTATTTAAAAAGATTGCCCTACTTTTATAGCGATACGAAGCACAACAAAACACTGGCGCCTAAGTTAATCATATCATGCAAATTTTATTCTTTTAGTAGAGCCGGATGAAGCTTTTGCGGGGCCTGGAGTAAAATCTCATTAAGGGAACTAGAAAATAAATCTCATATTTTAATAAAGTCCGTACGTGAATAATGTCTTCTTTAAAAAGCGCACACCAAAACTCTCATTAAGACAAAATGATTACCTCAAAGAAGTATTTGCTATAATATGTAAAAGACTATAATATGATACAAATTTTGAAGATGACAATCCAATTTTTGGCGTAAATGTGACAAGGATGGTAAGTCAGATAATATCCGAAAACTTGAAAATTTTTCATCGTCCTGGAGCGGGACTCGAACCCGCGTCTCCCAGAAAACGCCTAGGTATGCTAACCACTACACCACCCAGAACGACCAAGTTTCAAGTTTCCGATCAATTTGAATTTAACCATATAGCATCAATTTGAATTGTATTATATGGCGTAATCCCGTATTTCTTTCATGACTATAATATGGATTGAAAGTTCCCAGAGAAAGTAATAAGTTAGTAAAATCATGCAATGCATTGATTATGATACGCTTTCCAACATACCAGAAATCTATGACAGTGGATTCCGACATCACTGTAATTGGGGCTTTTAAGAAGAGTCGTATCAGGCTGAGTAAAGAAGTGGAACACATGCAATTTTTGACATTATGTAAAAATAATAATGTTACACCCCGTTTTTTGAGAGTTAAAAACAGGCCATTGAACTCTAAGGACAAGAATATTATCAACACTTGTGAGGTTAAAAGACTTCGTGCTATTATTAGGGACAAAAGGAAGAACTTGAGCATACTAAGTATTCAGAATTACAGATTTTATTATAAGTTAAAAGTGCATGGCTCTGAATTTACAGGTGGATAGGCTAAATGTAGAGTTTATTAAAATTTATGCCACTGTTGATAATCTCATTTTACGACTTCGTGATAAACTTTTTAAAAAGTTTGAAAAGCTACTTGAGGAGAAGAACCGAAAATGTCATAAAAACAACAAAATACCTATTCATAACAACATGTTCATTAATGAACCTAAATATGTACTTTCAGAGCTACAAGAGAAGGCTTTGAAAAGAGGAGTTAAGTTTGCATATAGTAGGCATAAACCAAAACCAGAAGTTATCCTTCCACAGATTGAAAACATTATACAGGAGTTGCCAGCTAGTAAAAGAAATCCAGTAAGATATAAAATGATGAGAAATTACAATAAAATGAATGACCAACAACTCAATGCTCCTATTAAATATGAACGGAAGGCGTTACTTGAACTTAGGAACAACCCTAATATTAAATGCATCATGGCTGACAAATGCAAACAACTTGTTATCTTGAATAAAAAAGACTACCAACAGAAAATGAAGACAGCTATTGAGGATTTAAAGGTGGTGAAAATTAATAAAGACCTTGTCGAAGGTATAATAAAGCAAGTTCTCTACTTTTGAGAATCATAGTAACCTGCCTACCGAAATGAAATGTAAAGCCTACCCACCCATTGGTGCTTGTACTCCGAATATCTTCGGCAAAATTAAAACACATAAAATAAATCAACCAGTTAGATTAATCGTGAACAAGAATGTCGCTCCAATTATCAATTTAGAAAGGGCTATTTATCAATACCTTAAACCTTTATATAACAACCATGTTTATAATGTATCTAATTCTATAGAGTTAATTGATAAAACTATATTCAAGATTTCAACTTTACTATGTTTAGCCTTGATGTAGTAGCACTTTACCCGAATACTCCCACAGATGAAGCAATTCATTTAATTAATCAGCAGTTGTCAACAGAGATAATTAAAGATAAAGAAAGGAACAGCATCTAGTCTTTGAAATATATTACTAAGAGCAATTATTTTTCATATGATGAGATAATTTATAAACAAACATTTGGAGCTCCCATGGGATCCCCACTCTCCTGCTTGTTGGCGGAAGTAGTTACAGCATATTGAAAAAACAATCTTCCAACAACCTAACCTGGACTCACCTTGTTTATACCTACACTATGTAGATGATGTTCTTCTCTTCTGGCAACATTCTAGAGAGAAACTTGATAAGTTCATAAACGCATTTAACAGCATTTTTCCTACTATTAGGACCATATTAGAAGAAGAAATTGGTAACAAACTAAATTTTTTGGATTTGAGTTTATTCCGCTACGATGATTCTATTGAATATAGTGTTTTGAGAAAGCCAACTTATGTTCCAGCATTGATCCTATTCGATTCTTGGCATCCCTGGAAGTACAAACCAGCTGCTTTTTCTTACTATATCAAAAGAGCAATTACGCATTCCTCTTCCTCACAATCTGAACAGGCTGAGTTGCAGTGGATCAGGAATACTGCAGAAGCATTTGGTTATAGTGGTAGATTGATTACTTCCATTTACGACAATATCAAAAATAACGTTCAAATTTTGCATAAAAAAGGTGAATATAAAACTTACTTATCAATTCCCATTTTACCAACTATTACCAATTTGTTAAAGAGAGAATGTGCAGAGCATCAAATATTTTTGGCTGAAACTATCACCGATAATGGTGCCTTATTAACTTACAATGACAACAAGTCAATCTTCGATAAATCGGGCGTATATTGTATCCCGATAATAACGAGCTCCAATTAAAAAGATTCTATGTGCATAGATAGTACTAAGAGACGCCTTATTACTCGATTAAAAGAACATGTGTACGATTGGGAAAAGAAAAAGCCCAAAACAGCACTTATTCAATATTGCATCGAACACAATGCTGTATCCGATTGGGAAAATGTCAAAATTCTAACATCACTTCGATCTCATAAACAAATTCTCCCTTCAGAGGCTCTAATTATTGAAAAATATAAAGGGAAGTGTTGTAACAGCATATCACCTATCGATATTCCACACGCATGGAGATACCTGTTACATTCTGAAAATCAACGTATGATTAAACAGAAGTCAGATAAACTCTGCTTGCTTGGCTTGGTCGATCAGCAGGACGAATACGTCTGCGAAATCCCCACAGATGGCGCTATAGAAGAACTGCGCAATAGGGTATAGGTGTTCATAGCTTATGCGACGAAGTTAACATACTGTCTTTTCATTCAGGCATGTCATATTACATCTGAGTCGTTTACCGAGGACTAGGCACTTGTGAACTCTTCCACTGATGAAGGCATGATATTTGCCGAAACATGTATGGATTCTGGTAGCATGGGTACAATGTAGATAGGTTCCGTGGTTTTGTCCTTTTCAACTTTTAACTTTGTTGGTTTTGCTTCTCAATAGATTTTAAAGTTCTCATTTCATTCGAATTTCCCTATTTTATACTTGGTTTTATACCGTTTAATTCACGTTTTACTCAATTGGTCGTTTTTACCGTTCGTTATGATATTTATCTTGTCGACCGCTGATATTCGGTCACTAGCAGAAGAAGGACGACAATGGATGTAGGCCTACTTTTCAAAGTTGGGGGAAGTCCTTTTGATTGTGCTGCTTGTAGCTTGTTTTTGTTAATATTACCAGTAACCTGTTGACTTCTGCTTAAAATTGCTAGTATAAACACGTGAAGAACAGTATTTTGCTACTATAAATAGTAGTTATAGATTCATTTTTTTAACCACGTATTATTCACTATGTGCATTTATGCGCTTGGATTTTGTAGATACCAGAAATCATTACTCAAGTTATGAGGATAATGGCTGTGGAATAAATATCGCTCCTTTGTCGTGACCTTTGACCCCATTTTGATTATATTACACAGAACTGGTTCAGTATACCTCCGGAACGACATACTAAAGTTTTGTCGCAATAGAAGCATTTAAGTCAAGCTATGAGGATAATTGCTGTGGAATAAATCTCGCTCCTGTGCCCTGACCTTTGACCCCATTTAGATTATATTCAACAGAACCGGTTCAGTATACCTCCGGAACAACATAATGAAGTTTTGTAGCAATCGAAGTATTTTTACGTAAGTTATGACGCATAAGGGCGATGGAATGGATCCCGCTCCTATGTCCTGACCTTTGACCTCATTTCGCCCATTTTCAATAGGGTTCGTCCCCAGGTTGTCCTCTACCACATACTAAAATTTCATCGAAATTGAACCATTTTTACGCGAGTTATCGTGCGGACAGGCAGGCAGACTGACAAAGCTGAAGCATATACCGTGTACGCTTCTTCAACCTACGGTTGGAAAGCGTAAAAAGGATTAAAATCTACAATTTCCTTTTCGTGGAGAGGTGGTTCAGATTGAATTGTGACTCATGTAAATAATAAAAAGGTAACTGCGTAGTGAATATTTTTGCATTGCAAATATTTTTGTGTAGGAAATAATGAGAATCCGTCTAATACAAATTCGTATAAATAGTTTTTCCCCTGATGCAATGCTTTAGTGATTGATTTTTAGAGCAAAGTGGAGTAACTGAGAAATTAGTAACTTTTTAAATATTTTTATTCGCGCGCATGTACAAAAGTTGTTTTTTTTAATTTCTAGTAATTTTTTTTAAAGTCACTATGTAATTGCCATCCATATGTAGCCCGAAACCGACTTTTATATTGTTCTTTTTATTTTTTAAATGTAAGTATTTGGTTCGCACACAAATTGTTGAATATATAAAATAGAATTTAATTTGCTATGTCATGAATGCGGAAAATATTAAGGTGGTTACAATAATCATTTGAAATTTACAAATCTCAGTATTTGTATGGCGAAGGGCGATAATCTATTCAAAAATAGGGGCATTGGAAACAGGAAAAAGAAAAAAAAAATTTTAGAAAATATCTTTTTTAAGGGTCTCGCGCCCCAAAACTAACAAAAAAATAATTGCAAAAAATTCTACTAAAATTATTTTTTTTCCCTAAACTGCGGGGACCCCTTGAAGGCGCGGGGCTGGCCGGTTGCCCCTATTTTCCAGCCGGCCCTTTTAGAGAAGTAAGGTCAGTCTCTTTGAAATGCCTCATTATCACACACACAAAATATGTAACTGCCGTGTTACAATGTCTAATGACCTTTTCTGGTTTTTACGAAAATTCAGAACATAAGCAAGCATATCAATAAAGTAACAATCAAAAATTGTAGAACAAAAAACGCAAAACTACTTAAATTATTTGCTCTTGAATATAAAATTAATATACATGCATGGAAATTATTGCTATGGCTGTGAAAAGGAGCCTCAAGTCCTCTGGAATAGATGTTTCCTTGTCATCCAGCTTTTCTGAACTAAAGCAACGAAAATGATTTCTTAGTAATTTATTTATTTACTGATGAAAAAAGTAAACATTATTTTTCTTCTTTTGAGTACTTCACTGAACCTTTTCTATAGTAACACGCATTAGAACAAATTAAAAAAGTTGGATTAGTCCTTCTACAAACAACCTGTTCAGCAAAAGCGGTATTTGAAAACTTCATGTAACACGATGTAATATTTTTTTACCTTTTCCATAGCTATGCGTATTAGAACACATTAAAAAAAGTTGGATTAGACCTTCTACAAACAACCTGTGCAGAAAAAGCGGTATTTGAGAACTTCATGTAACACGGTGTAATATTTTTTTTTTTACCTTTTCCATAGCTATGCGCATTAGAACACATTGAAAAGGTTGGACTATACCTTCTAGCAACAACCTGTGTAAAAAAAATGGTAGTTAAAAACTTCATCTAACGCAATGTAATATGCTTTACCTTTTCTACAGCTATGCGTATTAGAACACATTAAAAAAGTTGGATTAGTCCTTCTACAAACAACCTGTGCAGCAAAAGTGGTATTTGAAAACTTCATGTAACACGATGTGATATTTTTACCTTTTCCATAGCTATGCGTATTAGAACACATTAAAAAAAGTTGGATTAGACCTTCTACAAACAACCTGTGCAGAAAAAGCGGTATTTGAGAACTTCGTGTAACACGGTGTAATATTTTTTTACCTTTTCCATAGCTATGCGCATTAGAACACATTGAAAAGGTTGGACTATACCTTCTAGCAACAACCTGTGTAAAATAAATTTGGTAGTTAAAAACTTCATCTAACGCAATGTAATATGCTTTACCTTTTCTACAGCTATGCGTATTAGAACACATTGAAAAAGTTGGATTAGTCCTTCTACAAACAGCCTGTGCAGCAAAAGCTGTATTTGAAAACTTCACGTAACACTATGTAATATTTTTTACCTTTTCCATAGCTATGGGCATTAGAACATATTTTAAAAAGTTGGTCTAAACCTTCCAGAAAGAACCTGTGTAGCAAAAGTGGTAGTTGAAAGCTTCATGTAACACGATGTGATATTTTTATGCAATAATTTTCTTTGCTTTTTTTCGATTTCTTTAGTTTGATGAATTATGTGATTCAGTGTAACTGATGCTGAAGTTGGTAGATTAAAAAACCACGTGTCTCATGCCCATTCTGCTTTTCCTCTTGTAGGTTACCTTCTCATCGGGTTGACCTTCATGATGCTATTCTTAGCCGTTCTCTACGACATCCCACAGCTAAACTTCGGGTTGTTCTTCCTCTTGAAAAGTGATGGGACGATGGACCCCGAAAAGGTTCGCCTGCACTCTTCCACTGGACCATACGGCCTAAAATACACCCAGCACATTGACGAACCGACAACCGTTCGCCATATTAAGGCTGTTCCTCAACCTCAATCGTCTTCTCCAGAAGACAATCCTTAGAGATGCAAACTAAACAAACCACCTAAGCATTCATGATTCGTAATCTGAATGCGAGTTCTTCTTGCGAACGAGGTCGACATATCTCCATAGTCACGAGCGAAATTCTAATTAATTTATTGTTTTTCGCGTAACGTTTCCATTTCATGTTTGCTGGAGTTCGCCGGAAATACAGTCTTTCTGTAGCGGCAACAGAGCCCGATTCTAAGTCTGCTCTTTTCCTGCCACACATTTTTTATTGCAAAAAAATAATAATTGTTGTTATTCTTCTATAAACTGTCTACTTTATCAAGTCATGTGTAAAAAGGAGGGTTTGTCTTGACCCTTTCTTCCCAAAGCTGTCACCGACTTAATATTGCAGTTTGCTGGCATCTGACATCGCGTTCTTAAAACTCGTAATCATTGTCAGTACAGTTAGACAAGTTTCACCCAACAATTAAATTTATAAAAAATTGATGGAATTTTTTGAATCATTTGCAGGCAATGACATCCTCAGAGTTTTCTTCGTGAAAAAAGGAAACGGAAATAAAATACCCCGAAAATGTGTTTAGGTATCTCCTTATACAACAGAAATGGTATGGAAGAGAACGCTCTTACCTGAAAAAAATTATCAGTACTATTTCGAACTGTGGAGTAAAACCCGTAGGACTTATGCATTTACGAAGTCGATTCTTGGATTACAACGATATTCAGGACCAGAAGACGACACCGCCATTTGATTTAACAAAACTTCGTTGTCTATGATCAGATTTTTATCTGTTGTTATAATAGAGTTATTTATGAAATGAACCAGTTTTTTGAGCTTTAGGTGTTGTGACGCACAGAGGGAATAGCTCTCTCTGGTGTTGGAACTCCATGGGGCAAGCCCTCTGTGATGTTGTGATCCGTTTTGATATTTCTCGATGTCTATATTTAACGAATGGAAATATAAATAGCTATACATATTTTGTGAATGACTTGGATATCTTAGTGCAAAAAAATGCCCTAACCAATGGTATTATTACTGCACCATTAAAAAATAGAAGTAGGTTCCATTTTAAATGCAAAAAAAAAAAAAAAAAATTATTGTCCTTTGAAAATATGATATCTCACTGTTTATAAGTCAAGCACATATTTTTTAAAACTGCTATATGCGGCTTTAAGTTTTAAAATGCTACAGTGTGGGAAGTTGGAAAGCTAAAGACTGAAAATTTAGATCTTTATTTACACAAACAAGCATATTTTCAGAAAAGAAAAGGCCACGTGATTTCGAAATAAAACAACACTGATATTTTTAGAAATAGAATTAAAACAAATATCAAACATGTATGCATTTTGTTGTAGTTTTTGCTGCATAATGAGAAATTACTCTGCTTCTGTGATACGTTCATATCAGGTAGTTAATTTTTTTTTTCTGTTGAACTTTGACTTTTATTGATGACCATGTCTTATTTAACATACCAACTGAATTCTGCCCTGAGAACAGAATGATATAATGCCTTTCAGATACTAATCTCTACAATTATTGTCTCGAGGAAGAAGTAATTGTTCTTTCCATGGCTTAAATCATTTATTCGTAAATTAAAAAAGTGTTGGACAAGTATTTTAAGTGTATTTCTAAGCGTAAAAACGTAATTTGGTGCCATTTTAAAACTGTTTATGTTCATCTTAGGAAAGTCGTACTTGTATTTCTCAACTATTTAAACGCATTGTTTCGTTTAAATTTCAGTGTTACATCCTGGCTTTATAATGTAAATGTTGCCGACTGTTTTAGTGTTGTACCCTGACCCCAACCTTTATGAATGTTTTGCATTGTTTCTTCATTAGAGTTAAATGTATTCATAAACTCCGTGACATTTTCTACTCATGTAAATATGTGCATATCATTACACTATACGTGTGTGTGTCCTAAATTTTCTATAAATCGCTGTCCTTTAGCAGATCCAATCGTAGTTCTCGGAATGGAACGAGGCTGCACCAAACTCTTTCCCAACTTCTTTTTGGACAGCATCGCAAAACTTAATTAAAAATCGGGCAGCGTGTGGCCTATTGGGCAACGTTCGTGACTGCCGCGGAAAGGACCTCAGGTTCGATCCCAGGCAGGTACGAACAGTCGATCCACTAAATATCCGCTGTGCTTAGGATGGGTATGTTAAGCCGTCGGACCCCGGGTATTGGCCCTCCGGTAATAAATAAGGGCGTCTTCCTCCCCCTTTCTGCTTCGCTTCCGTGTCACTTTCCTATCGGGCACTCTAGCTCAAATCTCCTAGCTTCCTATTTCTAAGGGTTGTTTAAGACCTGGGGTCAGACACTCCCTTCCTAAAATCCTTTACATATGATCATTTAATTAAAAAACAATCGTCCGATCACATTACAGGAGAATTTAGTTGCGCCATAGAAATCTTATAATTCCCTGCTCGATTTTGTTGTCAAGAAAAACTGAATTGCCGTGACGTATACCTACAATTTATCCTTCCTTTTAAATTTCTATTGCTAGGTACTGTGTTTTCCGTGAATTATGCCTCAGTTCCGTTTTTCTCGTTGGTTTGTATTTGGAAATAACGCCGCACCCAGTTTAAAGTCGCAGGTAAAAAAATCACAAAGTAATTTTTTTTACGACCATTCTGAACCACAACTCCCCCTTCACCGATATGGTATCAAATCCTATTGTAGTACTTTCATCGAAGATAAATGACGCAGTAACGAAAGGTGTTAAGAAAACTGTTTATTTATTTGCAATACACTTCGAACTACCTACGGAATTCATACCTAACAAAATCGGAGGTGAAAGCCCTGTGTACGCGTTGAAAGTTTTGCACTAAATAGCAGTTATCACCATTACTTCATTGCTGTAACTTTTTCTGCTCTTTGGTAAAAGACTTTCCATTTACGGACATCTCGTGTACGGGAGAACGAGGAAGTGTGAAAGACCGTAAATGTTTCACAGCGGGACGTTTGTTTTCAACAAGCGCGGCGTAGGTGAATGTCGTTTTGCTTGTGGTTGACACCTACAGTGGTGTGTGTATTCAGAAAGAGGGAGACACCACCTTAATTTCACGTATAAAGAAATGTGCGATATTGGAAGCGCGTACTAGTTTTGTGGTTTCCCTGTTGCTTGCTCGCCGACTGTACTGCGCGCAAGGCCAAAAGGAATTTACGTTTTACCCGACCTAGTTCGAGATTAGGAAAGAAAAAAGGGGGTGCGCTGAAGCATAATTCATTAATTCTAAATAAAGAGTTTCAAGCAATAAATCGTTAACCACTTGCGCGCAAAACGAAAGGCTAGATTGAGTCCCTCCCGTTTTCCAAATTACCTATTCACGTATAATCACGCAGATATCGAGACTTCATTTGCGCGACCCCTATACTCCCAAGCTAATAATCAACGAAGAGTAAACCACGTCCCCCAATTTTTCTTGAAACAGCCTGCAAAATTGTATAAGCAAACAAAAAATGCCATTCTCGATTTTACAATCTGCAGCTCTGAAATGCGACACTCTAAATTCTTTATAGATCAGTGTCGCCGATAAACGATTCGCGGAACGATTAGTTTTAATGGCGTTGAACGACGTTCCTGTAACTGTTTTAATGTCGTTGAACGACGTTCCCGTAACTGTTTTAATGTCGTTGAACGACGTTCCTGTAACTGTTTTAATGTCGTTGAACGACATACAATGTTATTGAAAATTTTGTAATGGTCGCCCCGGTGGCGCAGTCATTTTAGCGCTGGCCATTCGTCCTAAATGGGTCAGGATTGGAGTCCCGGTGAGGCATGGATGTTGTGTTTGTCTTATGGCAGTGGCTCTCTCCCTTCCCTGGACTAAATTAGAGACGAGCGACTGCTTATAACCCATCATGTTGCTCACGGTGGTCGTTCAACATCCAAGCAAACAAACAAAAAAGAAAACGGTTATCAGTTGCACTCACAGTGTATGATAGTCAGGTGGTACAACTCTAGAAACAACAAGTCAATAAAATCATGCAATGCATTGATTATGACACACTTTCTAACATACCAGAGATTATTTCTCAAGTTATGAGGATAATGGCTGTGGAATAAATCTCGCTCCTGTGCAGTGACCTTTGACTTCATTTCGATTATATTAAACAGCATTGGTTCAGTATACCTCCGGAACAACATACTTAAGTTTTGTCGTAATAGAAGCATTTTTAGTCAAGTTATGAGGATAATAGCTGTGGAATAAATCTTGCTCCTGTGCCCTGATCTTTGACCCCATTTCGATGATATTAAACAGAATTGGTTCAGTGTACCTCCAGAACAACATACTAAAGTTTAGTCGCAATAGAAGCATTTTCAGTCAAGTTATGAGGATAATGGCTGTGGAAAAAATCTGGCTTCTCTGCACTCACCTTTGACCCCATTTCGATTATATTAAACATAATTGGTTCAGTATACCTCCGAACAATATATGCTTAAGTTTGTCGCAATCGAAGCATTTTTAGTAAAGTTATGAGGATAATGGCTGTGGAATAAATATCGCTCCTGTGCCCTGATCTTTGACCCCCATTTCGATGATATTCAACAGAACAGGTTCAATATACTTCCGGAAAAACATACTAAAGTTATGCCGCAATAGAAGCATTTTTACGTCAGTTATGACGCATAATGGCGATGGAATGGATCCCTCTCCTATGTCCTGACGTTTGACCCCATTTCGTCCATTTTCAAGAGGGTTCGTCCCCAGATTGTCTCTACCCGGTCCCGGACGATTCGTTCAACGACGATTCGTTCAACGACGATTCGTTCAACGACGATTACTCCAATGCCGATTCGTCCAAAGGGACGATTGGTCCAATGTCCGATTCCTCCAATGGTACGATTGGTCCAACGCCGATTCGTCCAATGGTACGATTGGTCCAACGCCGATTCGTCCAAAGGTATCATCTTACCAACGGTAAACTTTTTTATTTTCCAGAAAAGAATAATAATTTAAATTATTTTCCTCTTTATATCCTTTTGAAAGATAATTTCCGCATATTTTGTAATTGTAAACATTTTACATAAACCTGGTAAAAGGCACTCAATGGAGCATTTCTCAGCTGTTTGCAAAGCACCTAGGCCGCGGGCATTTTTAGAAGATTTTAATTTACAACCTAGATATTTGGTATTTGTAAATATGTTATAAAACCTAATAAAAGGCACTCATTCTATCATTTCTGAGGTCTTTACGAGGCACCTAGGCCCTGGGCCTTTTTAGAAGATCTTGAGTTACAACCTAGATATTTGATATTTTTAAACATTCTATAAAACCTTATAAAAGACACTCATCGAATCATTTCCCAGGTCTTTACAAGGCACCTAGGCCGCGGGCCTTTCTAGAAGATTTTAAGTTACAACCTAGATATTTGGTATTTGTAAACATTTTATAAAACTTTATAAAAGGCACGCATCTAATCATTTCTGAAGTCTTTGCAAGGCACCTAGGCCGCAGGCATAAGAATTAATATTTCGTGCTTAAGTGAAAGCGCAATATTATTAACTTGATTTAATATGTAAACGTTATGAATATGACATCGGTAGAGTAAAAAGTCCTTAAAAGGCCTTGGCCTAGAGCCTATGAATCAATATTTCGTGCCTAAGTAAAAGCTCAATATTATTAACTTGATTTTATATGTAAACGTTATGAATATGACATCGCTGGAATAAAAACTGTTGAAAAGGCCTAGGCCTGGGGCCTATGAATTATTATTTCGTGCTTAAGTAAAAGCGCAGTATTATTAACTTGATTTAATATGTAAATGTTATGAATATGACATCGGTAGAATATAAACTGTTAAAAAAGCCTAGGCCTATGGCCTATGAATAAATATTTCGTGTTTAAGTAAAAGCGCAATATTATTAACTTGATTTGATATGTAAACGTTATGAATATGACATCGCTGGAATAAAAACTGTTGAAAAGGCCTCTGTCCAAACCCCGACCAGTTGTTTCCATTGGGCAGTTAGCGGAACCCCACTGCATTCTACAAACAGAAACGGAAAACTAGTATTTTTTATTTCATGCAAAAGAGAAACATTGAAGTTGATTGAACGGCTCGTACATCAGTAACTTCATACGGCAGCAAGGACAGTATAACAAAAAAAAAAAAAAACGCGATTCCAAAAAAAAAAAAAAAAAAAAAGAAATCTGTAACCACAATATTACGTATGAAATGTAACATTATTTTACATTCTTTGGGCTACCGGTACTTTCGTATAACATCGGAGATAGAATCAGAACAAATGAGACTTTTATAGCATGAGTAGCACTTCGGACAGATAGGACGGAATTGGACGAATCGGCATTGGACCAATCGGCATTGGACCAATCGTACCATTGGACGAATCGTATCTTTGGACCAATTGTCCATTGGACGAATCGACATTGGACCAATCGTCGTTGGACGAATCGTACCAGACCCTTCTTGCCACATACTAAAATTTCATCGAAATCGAACCATTTTTACGCTAGTTATCGTGTGGACAGACAGACGGACGGAGCAAGCTGGAGCATATACGCTTCTTCAACCTACGGTTAGAAAGTGTAAAAAATTGCCCGTTAATGTCACTTGTCACCTGATAGCGCGACCAACATGTGGGCCGATGACTTGCACAAAACTTATGCTTTCTTATGGGAGGAAGGGGCAGAAGTATTCGTGTTTTAAGAATGCTGTTTTGCTTGGAATTTAAAAACCAGTACCTGAAACGTTCCGTAAACATTCACTTTTGTGCCTACTAGGTGGGATATCGATTACAGTGATATATATACATGCATATTTACGTTTGATAATTGTATTGATTAGTAGTCCCGCATTGTATTTCATGTTTCCACACATTTATGTAGGATAATTTAATTTTTTATTCGTACAAAAGCAAGTTTAAAGAGGCGGTTAATAATTTTTTTCCATCGTACAATAGCTTTTTTTTAATTAGGAAAAAACGGGATGTTTATCTATGCGCGATTGCTAGGGTTTTATGTGGGCTGCCATTTATACATGTAAAAATTGCAGCGCGCATATATAATTTAAACAACTTGCACTGCAGGAGTTCTGTTGATACTCGTATCAAAGGATAAATTAGTGATCGTTTTTCATCTGCTGGGGCTTTAAAAGTTGATACACGTTATTTACATGTCAAATAATCTGTCCGCTAGTTCGATACAAGATGATTTCCCCTCATATCACAAACATAAGAATTGAACTGGTATCCTCCTAGTCCGATCCACAGCTGCACTATAAATTTAGTCTCCTTCTAAATTAAAAAAAGAGTTGACGTGCTTTAACTCCTGTAGAGAAACTTCAACCTTCCTGGAATTTCAATACCACACATCTAGTCAAAGTAATTAATAAAACATACTTGTGATAAATACAGATGTATCACTGATGAAATCATAAACGCCATGTATTCCTATGATGATTAGGGTAAACGATCGGCCCAAAACTCCTGCACGCCCCCTGGCGAGCTATGACATTAACGATCCAATTTTCTAACTGTTAACTGTATAGGGAGTTGTACCACCTGACTATCACACACCTTGGGTGCACCTAATTAAAAGCCGCATTTCAGAGCTGCAGATTTGTAAAATCGAGATTAACGCAGCGGGCGTTATAATCAGAAAATAAGGTAAATTTTGTTAATTCTTTATCCGATTTGCGTTCTGAACGGTATATTATTTCCTCGCGGTGGTGTCATTCAGCCAGTTTGGGCGAACCGGTTTTTAAAAATTGACCAGTTTGGTCGAACTAGTTGTTGACGTTAATAATGTTGAGGTAAGCACACTGGAAACCTTTCCCTCATCTCAGTGTTTTTACTTTCCATCTTCCTCTGTTTACTTTTCTGCATTATATATTCTTTGCTTCTTTTTTTAGGTTGGGGGTGTTAACGACCGCCATCAGCGACTCGATGAGCTATATGGAGTCGCCCGTCCCTATTTTAGGGTCACTGGTTCCAGGGAAGTTAGGGCGCCAGTGCCATAAGGCAAACACAATATCCCTGCATAACCGGGACACTAAACCAGAGTCATCTCGAATGAATGCCGAAGCCAACGCTTAGACCACTGCGCCACCGAAGTAGCATTCTTTGCTTCGATACTGGCGTAGTAACCTTACAAACTTCGTCAGTGTGCAGTGAATTTTGTTTGATCTTACGTTACTAAAAATGAGCGTAGCTTAACCTCTCGTTCTTAATTTTTTTTTCATTGGAAGTTTAACGACCACCATGAGCAACTCAGTGGGCTATAAGCAGTCACCCGTCCCTAATTTAGGACCACTGGATCCAGGGAAGGGATAGAGCCAGTGCCGTAAAACAAACACAACATCCATGCCTCACCGGTATTCGAACCCGGACCCCTGTCGAACGAATGATCAGAAGCCAGCCGCCCCGTGGCGCAGTGTCTAAGCGATGGCTTCTGATCATTCGTCCTTGATGGGGTCCGGGTTCGAATCCCGGTGAGGCATGGATGTTGTGTTTGTCTTACGGCACTGGCTCTCTCCCTTCCCTGGAGCCAGTGACCCTAAATTAGGGACGGGCGACTGCTTATAGCCCATTGAGTTGCTCACGGTGGTCGTTAAACCTCCAATAAAAAAATAAAAAAATCAGAGGCCATCGCTTAACCACTGCGCCACCGGGTGGCGGCCCTCTCATTTTTGTCAACTTCAGTCTGGATGTTGCCAGAAATTAAGAAATTTCTTACCCTTCAATCTTCCGATTATCAAGCGAATTTGCGTAACCTCGAAAACAAGATCTACTAATAATAGCCATTAAATTCTCACATAGCGACTGTCGCTGTAATGAAAAAAATAGCTAACCTAGAGAACGCTTCAAAACAAATTGCTATTTGGAGCCTGTTGGGAGAAATGCATCTGTTAGATTATTGCAGTGTACACAGACCTCCAGAAATGATACTATTATATAAGTATTTGACTTTTCTGCACCTCATAGCCAACAATAGTTAAACTTTTTAATATTTACGAAATACAGTAGGACCTGGTTACACATTTTTTCTTAAAAATGTATATATAATATAAAAAATGTACAAATGAAATTTCAAAATGTTAAATACTATTGTAAAATTTTGAATGCCTCCGAAAAGAAGAAAAAAACGGGGGGGCGACAAAAAAAAGGTCAAGAAAGTCTATACGGTTTCTCATTTTCAATATATGACAAAAAAAAATTATGCCGTTGAAATACTAAGCAGTAAATCCTAATGTGATTTTGTTTTATATTGAATAATCCTAATACGATTTTGTTTAAAATTGAATAACCCTATTACACATTTTTTATTAAGCATTGCTCTTTTCAAAGCAGTGTGTCCACTAGTTGATTTATCATAAGTGCCGAGTAAAATATTCATTAACCTTTGCTTGTTTTAAATTTCTTGAACTCGGAGAGTAAGAAAGACAACCTTGAACGTTATTTAGTAAATTTTTAGGGGTACCATTTATTCCATTGTCGCAAAAAAAAAAAAAAAAAAACGCTTCAATTCTCTCAAAGTTGTAACACACCGGGTTGCGCATAAAAGAATCAAATAACCGTGCATTTTTGATAATCTGAAATTTAAAATTTAACGTATAATCGCAAAAAGCGTATAAAGAATTTCGTACGTATAACTGAATTGAAGAAACGATAAAAACTTCAGTAAAATATCAGGACTAGCGCAAAATCACGCATAAAAGTCAAAATTTATAACCGACATTCCATTGTGCATTATAACATCCCTCCAATACACTTTTAGGCTTGCGCATATCGTATATCGTAGTGGTACATCTGGTGTCAACTACTTAGTTGATCTTATATGTAGTATTCCGGAATGACGTCTCCTCTTTCGGCGTCCACACTAGAGGAACGGAACTCGTTGCTATATATATATATATATTTTTTTTGTTGGTTACAGAACTGATTGTTAAATTTTGTGGATGACACCACTGCTTCCTCGAATTTCCTTGTATGTTTTGGCAACACTGACAGTGGGTCAAAGCATAAATAAAATCTACGTAGGAAGTATAGAGATTTTAAAGATTGTGGTGTTAGTACAGATAGAGAAACAAAACTTTTCAGATTATATGAAAATGCTGTAGATTAAGATTTAAGTTTACGTAATCTTCTACTAGTGTGACCTCGACAAGTGGTTTATAATAAATCATTTAGACTTGTTACACAAGTTGTTTCATTCATACGTTTCTTTATTTTGCTAGACTAACTGACTATATTGTGTGTTCAACTAGTAATTTGCTAAGGACAACAATTTCAAAACATCTAAACACTAGGAGCATATCCAGTGGTAAAAGTAGACGATTTGTTTTGGGGGACGAAAAGTGTGATGTTTTAAAGTCTTGGAGGATTCTCTCTCTCTCTCTCTGTTTCTGTCTCCACTCTCTTTCTGTTTCATCGCTCTCTTTCTCTCCCTCTCTCTGTCTCTACTCTCTGTATCCTCCCTCTCCCTCTCTTTCTGTTTCCCCTCTCTCTCTCTCTCTCTCTCTCTCTCTCTCTCTCTCTCTCTCTCTCTCTCTCTCTCTCTCTCTCCCTGTCTCTCTCTCTCTCTCTCTCTGTTTCTGTCTCCTCTCTTTCTTTCTGTCTCTCTCTCTCTCTCTCTCTCTCTCTCTCTCTCTCTCTCTCTCTCTCTCTCTCTCTTTCTGTCTCCTCTCTCTCTCTCTCTCTTTCTGTCTCCTCTCTCTCTCTCTAATTCAGCTAAAAATATCTATATCGCAGAGAGCAGGTGAAGGAATTCTGTTTTTCTTAATTGCGCAGCTGGAAAATAGTGAAAACATTTGAATTCACTTATTCCTTTCCTACCTAATTGCACATAGTGATTATCGTAATAAATGAGCATATTCAGTTCATCGACGTTATGTACTGTAGTATCAAAAGGACAAAAACTGCACACCTTGGTAGTTTAAACTTAGAGAGGAACGTCTCAGAGAGTGTTCATTTCTAAGTTTAAGTTACCAAAGAAATCTCTGCTGTTAGACACCACTTTAAACAATTAGAAAATTCGTTGTTTTCCTGAAGCTATGTGCGGTCTTGGTTAGCTGCTATGTACCGAATTATTACTATGAATGAACTGGAGTTTGGTATTCTAAAGCCAAGGTTAGTAGACTCTATTAACTTCGTTCTAAAACAAATGCAACATTGTTACTAGTTCAACATTCCGCCCTGAGGGATAAAGTACTGAATGATACGAAAGCAAAGCAGTCGAATGTGAACATCCCCTCTGGGTACGGGCCTTTAACTATGAGTACGAAGGATAAAATCAGGTGTCTCGTGTCAAAAGCTCTGAAAACGGCAAAATCAGAACCAAAATTTGTAAACGTAAAAATCTTACACAAATTATATTAGAATTCATAAATATAAATAAACTGCGGTCCAAAATTTCCTCTGTATAGTTCTGCAGCACACTTTTTTCAAACATTGTGTACATTTGTTCACTACTATTTAGGAGAACGCCGTTCCCCACCACTCCCGCACACTTTCACCACTGAGTATATCATCCTGCTTGAGTTATGTTGTCCTGGATGTTCTGGATGTCTGTCCTTGAACGTTTTAACATACCCGGACGAAAATCGAGAGATGCTGGTACGGTTCGCTCTTCACGATAACACAATTTTTCAGTTTGCTAATGAGTAATATAAATGAATGGAATGTGGAATTTTTAGTGGCTAACTTCATTTTTTTTTTTTTTCATGTATTGTATTCTAATGAAAATTTCAGGATATGCAAAAACGCTAATGTGTTTCGAATGTTTTTCCAGTTGGTGTTATACAGTAGTATTCCAGAATGGTGTCATCTCCTTCAGCGTTCTCACTAGAGGAACTACGAAGGGTTATAATATTTTGATTGTTTCAAAATGCCACAAATGGGAGCATCCCCTCTGGCTACGGGCGCCTAGACAGTTATTGTCAGAATGCAGGTGGCACTTATTGGTAGAATGGAGGAGGAAAGAGGTAAATGACATTTACCTGCCAGTAAATGTCATTTCGGGTGATATTCTGGGCCAACTGAAGTCTCGCTCGGATAGAAATACCGACTCCTACGTTTGTAGAATTGTAAGATTACGTGATATTACATCACTTGTCGAAAACATTATAGGTAAAAACCCCAAAATTCATCTTTTGTTTGCTAGTTTTGAAATATTTATATGTCAGATTAAAAAATGTTATTTTTTCATTCATATTTTTGTATATTTTCAAGCACAACAACATGCTATTTTAGCCATTAGCTCGTTTCACTATCCATTTTTGAATGTGCTTTCGTGGTTAGCGGTATTTTAACACCCAGCGTGAGAGCACCAAATCTCGTAAGATCTGCGACTTATGAAAACCATTTTTAAATACGACTTCTGCAAGCGGAAATATTGAGAAAAAAGTTTTCACATATATCCTAGCGAAAAAACTGTGCATTGTTTGAAGAGGATCATGTTCTCAATCATCCGAGGACGTTTTTTCAATAGGAGTTTTAAAAGCGGACATGTATTTACAAACAGAAATACAAACTAACGCCATCTAGCTCCACAACTGTAAACTACAAAAATCCAGAGATAGGTGCAAAATGTTCCACAATTAAATGGCATCCGGTCTTAAAAGAGTTTTTCAATCGGACCTTTAGAAGCAGAGATATCAAGAAAAACTTATTGCACATTTGCACGCTCTCCTAGACGTGAAACTGCATATTATTTTGAGCAGGAAATCCGCATAAATTTGTTTTCGTAGTTAGCGGGATCTGACTTAAAGAGAATTTTCTCAGTGGGTTTTTAAGGCGCGCAGATATCGCAGCAAATATATTGCCAACAGAAATCAGAATTTACGCCTTCTAGTGACTAATATTTGCTTTAATAGAAATTAAGAATTATATGCTGTACATTCATTACCAGAAGTGCTGTCTTACAAAGCTAGAATTTTTCAAATCGTACTGTTAAATGCAGAGATATAGAGAAAAATACGATACACATTTATGCCCTAGTCAAAAAATGTACATAGTATGAGCGGCAAATATGCGCAAAAGCGGTTTTTCTTGGTGAGCGAAGAATTCTAGTCGAAAAAGGATTATTTTGTCAATGAGGTTTTCTGGAGCGTAGTTATTGTTGCAAATGCATTGGAAACTGCAATTTACTATTACGCCCCTAGTTGCCTGTTTTCCTGTTTGCAAATCTCCATTTGCAAACAGGAAATTGAGGCTCAAGAGCAAAGAACATTTCCCTAATATCTTCTGAACGGAAAGGAACGCGGTATTCTTGTCATGTGAGCTTGATTTCTGTTCAAGTACACAGCCTGAACGACATTTTGTGTTCTGAGCAAATTTAGAAAAAAAAAAAAAGGCCTCCGCTACTGAAAAATAACCCGCATATTTATGCTATCTCATGCTTGTGATCTATCGTTGGGGTATTCCCGAAAATGGAGATTTGCAAACAGGAAATTGATGCTCAAAAGCAAGGAGGGGCACAGTGGTTTAAGCGCTGACTTATGACCATTCGTCCGAGAAGGGTCCGGGTTCGGATTGCGGTGAGGCATGGATGTTGTATTTGTCTAACGGCAATGACTCTCTCCCTTCCCTGGAGCCCAGTGGCCCTAAATTAGGGACGGGAGATTGCTTATAGCCCATCGAGTTGCTCACGGCGGTCGTTAAACCTTCAATAAAAAAAAAAGAGCAAAGAATCTTTTCCTAATATCTTCTGAATGGAAAGGAACGTGGTACTCATTGTCATGTGAGTTTGATTTCTGTCCAAGTACAAAGCCTGAACGACATTTCATGTTCTGAGCAAATTTAGAAAAAAAAACAAGTCCTTCAGCTATTGAAAATCACCCTCATATTCATGCTATCTCATGTTTGTGCTGAGTCGTTGGAGTATACACTATATTGACAAAAGTCACCGGACACCTAGAAGAGAAACACAACATAGCATTTATTGACATACATTAGTACGGTGTCGGCCCACCTTTGGCCTTAATGTATGCCCTGACCCTTCGAGACATACTTTCGACAAGGTTTTGGAACACAGCGATAGGTATGCGCTTCCATTCAGTACATGATGCTACCGCTAACTGTTGCTTAGTAGTAATCCTTGATTCCAAACTTCTTATGCGGCGCTCTAATTCATCCCATTGGTGCTCTATGAGATTAAGATCAGGGCTCTGTGCTGGCAAGGCCACTCAAGATACGGAATTATCGTCAAACCACGCCGGAACAGCTCGGCGAATTATCCTGCTGGTACCAACAAGGCTCGGTTCTATAGTATTGCCACAGAGTTGGTAGGGCATAATTGTCCAGAATATCGAGGTATGCGTGCTGGTTAACAGCTTTGTCCACGATAACCAATGTGCAGGGACCATACCACGAAAACACCCCCACACGAGTACACAGCCAGCTCCAAACTTGACCGTAGGAGCAGTACACTGTGATAAATAGCGTTGCCCCGGCTGCTGCCATACCTACACACGGCCATCAGACTGATGGATCGTGTATCTAGATTCATCAGTCCACAGGACCAGTTTCCATTGATCTACGGTCCACGATAAATGTTCTTTACACCATGATAAACGACGAGTAGCAGTCCGAGTGGAGATGAAAGGCTTATGAGCAGCCGCACGACCACGGCAACCCATAGAATGAAGTTCTCTGCGAATGGTACGTGTACATACCGAGGTTCCAGCATTTTTACTCATCTGTACACTAAGGTCTTGTGCAGTACTCCGTCGATTAGCTGTAACGACTCTCCTGAGGCTTCGATGTCCTCTGTCACTGATTTTCTTTGGTCTGCCGGTACGTTTTGCTGCTTCAGGCACGCCATGTGTCTTCCACTTATTCAGTACATCCAAAACAGTTGACTTGGGTATGTTTAAACACCTTTCGGTTTCTCTTATGGACAACCCACTAATATAGCACCCAACAATCTTTCCTTTCTCAAAAGTCAGTTCTCTCCCGCGGCGACATTTTCACTCAACCTCACAGTGCGATATGATCGCGGTCAGCCGCAGGCTTGCTCTTATACCGTTTGCAGCTGTTTCGCGCTTCTCAACAACGCAGAGGATCCCGTTCATTTGCTTTCGAAGGGGTATCCGGTGACTTTTGTCAATATAGTGTATTTTGAATCGAAAAGCCAAAGTTTTTCTGCTTTTACATCTGGCGTATGTTTTGCTGGGTTGTTTTTTTTTCATTCTGCGGAAGTACCTTTTCAGAAGTTATTGATACCTAGATATTTTCCCTCTTGAACAAAAGGTGGAATTTATTTTTAATTTCGAACGTTGGCTCCATTTTCATCTGATCATTTGAAGCGTGACCCAAAAAATCTGAACACACGTGCAGATTTATTGCAGCATACTGGAGTATTTTCATTATTTCTTTTCATGGAGTTGAGGTAGGTATTTCAATTATCAAAAAGCGTGTGAGTGGAAGTTCATCTCCACGAGTGTTTAGCACGAGTAAAAATTTTTTACTGTTATTCTGTACTTCACAAAAACTACACTAGTTGCTACGAGACAAAAATATCGGTGTTTCGCACTGTTAGTCGGGCTGAGACAACTGAGAGAAAATATGAGCAATATCTCACCAGCATCAGCGCGGTATTCTCTCTAGGGAAATAAAAAATGTGCTCTCAGGGCAAAGAACTATAATTGGGAAGAGACCGCAGGTTGTTGCGTGATGATTCCTTAGTGAACTGTAGTTACTTTCGGAAATGAACAAAGTGTATCCATCCGTGCTTGAAAACATCACTCCTTAATTAGTCCACCATGAATTTATGAACTTCCTGAAACAGGATTTCCTCTTAGTTGCTGGCAGACATCTATTTTTTCTATGGCTTTCTTTCTTTTCATGTATCTTTTTTGCCAGTAAGTAAACATGTCAAAAATAGATTGCAGAAAATGATTTTCACTTAAAATGTGTACAGTATATCAATGGCGCACTTAGTAAGGGTAACCCAGGGGCCGGGCCCTCTCCATGAGATATCAGTTGGTCCTTCTTTCTTCTTTACTAGCTCCTTATTTTTACTATATATATTAAATATATTGGTATATGCTTTTAAATATATATTTTACAAATCATTGTAAACGCATTTTAATATGACGGAAATATTCTTATCGCTTCCCAATATTTCGGGAAATGTTTTTTTCCGGAGTATTTTTATTTGCATCTTTAATATTTTGGGCCACTTCCGTAAAGAAATCCTGGGTGCGCCACTGCAACATATACACAGTCCTACCATAAATTTCCGGACACTTGCATGTCTACAATTAATCTCCGTTTACAGGATATTTAATATTCTGTGCTGAAACCTTTGACCCTTATGACGGCCTCTAATCTTCGTGGAATACTCTCCACCAGAGTTTTGTAAATGCCCGCTGATATGTTCCGCTGTTCGGCCTTCAAAGCAGTGATCACTTCTCTTTGCTTTTTAGGTGATCTCTACTTTCGTGCACCTGAAGATCCAATTAGTCCCAAAGATTCTCTATGGGACTCTGATATTCCCAGTTCAAATTTTCTACGTTAATGTCCCCAAACCAATATGTAACAACGCTAGTAGTATTACATAATGCATTGTCTTGCTGATAGAGGTATGGACCTTCCCCAAAGTACTGCCGTAACGTTGATACTGCGTAATTGTCCAGGATGTCTTGGAACAGATCAGCATTCATGGTTTCGTCCTTATAGCATGACATGGTGATTTGTCCTTTTGATAGAGGTATGGATCTTCCACAAAGTACTGCCACAACGTTGGTAGTGCAGAATTGTCCAGGACATTTATGTAGAGCTCAACATTCATGATTTTATCATCAAAGAAGGACATGGTGCGTTGTCCTTCTGATAGAGATATGGGCCTTACCCAAAGCACTGCCACAACGTTGGAAGTGCAGAATTGTCCAGGACATCTAGGTACAGCTCAACATTCATGATTTTATCCTCAAAGAAGGACATGGTTTGTTGTCCTTCTGATAGAGGTATGGCCTTCCCCAAAGTACTACCACAACGTTGGAAGTGCAGAATTGTCCAGGACATCTACGTAGAGCTCAACCTTCATGATTTTATCCTCAAAGATGGACATGGTGTGTTGTCCTTCTGATAGAGGTACGGACCTTCCCCAAAGTACTGCCACAACGTTGGAAGTGCAGAATTGTCCAGGACATCTAGGTAGAGCTCGACATTCATGATTTTATCCTCAAAGAAGGACATGGTGCGTTGTCCTTCTGATAGAGGTATGGGCCTTCCCCAAAGTACTGCCACAATGTTGGAAGTGCAGAATTGTCCAGGACATCTAGGTAGAGCTCAACCTTTATTATTTTATCCTCAAAGAAGAACATGGTGTGTTGTCCTTCTGATAGAGATATGGGCCTTCCCCAAAGCACTGCCACAACGTTGGAAGTGCAGAATTGTCTAGGACATCTAGGTAGAGCTCAACCTTCATGATTTTATCCTCAAAGAAGGATATGGTGTGTTGTCCTTCTGATAGAGGTACGTACCTTCCCCAAAGTACTGCCACAACGTTGGAAGTGTAGAATTGTCCAGGACATCTAGGTAGAGCTCAACATTCATGATTTTATCCTCAAAGAAGAACATGGTGTGTTGTCCTTCTGATAGAGTTATGGGCCTTCCCCAAAGTACTGCCACAATGTTGGAAGTGCAGAATTGTCCAGGACATCTAGGTACAGCTCAACGTTCATGATTTTATCCTCAAAGAAGGACATGGTGTGTTGTCCTTCTGATAGAGGTACGGACCTTCCCCAAAGTACTGCCACAACGTTGGAAGTGCAGAATTGTCCAGGACATCTAGGTAGAGCTCAACATTCATGATTTTATCCTCAAAGAAGGACATGGTGTGTTGTCCTTCTGATAGAGTTATGGGCCTTCCCCAAAGTACTGCCACAATGTTGGAAGTGCAGAATTGTCCAGGGCATGTAGGTAGAGCTTAACCTTCATGATTTTATCCTCAAAGAAGGACATGGTGTGTTGTCCTTCTGATAGAGGTACGGACCTTCCCCAAAGTACTGCCACAACGTTGGAAGTGCAGAATTGTCCAGGACATGTAGGTAGAGCTCGACATTCATGATTTTATCCTCAAAGAAGGACATGGTGTGTTGTCCTTCTGATAGAGGTATGGGCCTTCCCCAAAGTACTGTCACAATGTTGATAGTGCGTAATTGCCCAGGACATCTAGGGAGAGCTCAGTATTCATGGTCTTCTCCAATATTACTAATGGACCCGAATCAAACCACGATAAACACATTTATGCTATCATGCCACGTCCACTAAACTTCATTGTCAGGACGATACTGTATGGGAGCTACCTTACTGCTTGCGCGCGCACACGCACATGCACATGCACACACACACACATGCACACACACACACATGCACACACACACACACACACACGTATGCACACACACACACACACACACGTATGCACACACACGCACACACATGCACATCTGCCACACCAGGAACAACCGTCAGACTGTGTACCGTGGCTTGTCAGTCCAGAGTACAGTTTTCCATTGCTTTGCAGTCCGCGTTCGACGTTCCTTACACCATGTTTATCAGCCTGTGGCGTTGGTCGAAGTGATTAGCTACTTATAGGTGGCTTCCCGACCATGGTAACCATGTCGTGCAGAGCCGTGCGCCCTGCGCTAATGCTAACATCACACCACTTAGAGTTTGCGTGACTAGAGACAATGCTTATTTACTTTCCAAGTGGACAGTCCCTTGCAGAACGATACTGTCACGTTCTATTAGCACAAGAGGTTTGCCGGGTCGTTTCTTGGAAGATTCAGCCCCAGTTCGCTTCCATGTACATTTCACATAATCAACCGTCGACCTTGCAATTTTTCTTTGTTTGTTCGGTTTGACGACCTACGTGAGCACTCAATGGACTATAATCAGTCGCCTGTACCTAATTTAGGGTCACTGGTTCCAAGGAAGGTGGGGAGCCAGTACTTTATGACAAACGCATCGCCCATGCCTCGCTAGGGATTCGAACCCGAAACCACTTGGACGAACGGTCAGAACTAGCGCTTAGACCACTGCGCCACTGGAATGGCTTAAGGATCTTCAATGCCGCTGAAAGTCACGTACGGAGCGATTGCTTATGTGGCACCCTGTTATTAATCCGCACTGGAAGTCAGTTAATTCTGTCGATCTTGATTTCAGAGTCGCGCTTTTGTCTATTCATAACCCTACGAGCATATTTATTGGTGGGTCCGTGACGTGGTGCTTGCGTAGGCCGAGTTCACTATCAATAGAGAGGTGCCCAAATATCAATGGGAGGCTAGTGTATATATGTTACGCTGTTCTTATTACGTTAATTTTACATTTCTTTTCAAATTTTTATTAGTGCACAGCAAGGGTCTCCAACTTTATAACTTTATGAGACGAGGAGTATTAATGAAATTCAAACTGAGTATAAATAAGGGATAAACCAAAGTTATGGTTTTTTGAGCAAGGAACTGTTAGTACTGAATGCCAGATAAGTCTAAATGGCACAGTGATTGACCATGTGAACGAGTTTGTGTATTTAGGAAGCATGATTGACAGAGAGAAAGATGGTATAATTAGTAGGCCAGTGAATTCTACATTGAAAGTCATATCTGCTTTAGGAGATATTCACAGAAATGATGAGTTCTCAAGAGAGGCCCGCACGGCTGTGTATGAAAGTGTAATTGTTCCTACTCTGATCTACAGCAGTGAAACTCAAATATTGCAGAAGAGACATAGGAGTTGTTTGTGTGCTGGAGAGATGCGTTACTTACGGGGAGTTTATGGCAAACTCTGATCGTGTGAAGAATGAAGATGTGCTGCAGTTGTGTAATGTGAAGCAAAATGTTGTTAGCAAGGTGGAGACTAATATGCTTCGGTGGTTTGGCAATGTTAAAAGAATGAGTGAGGATATGCTTACTAAGAAAAATTTTTTTAGCCCAAGTGGCAGGAAAGAAAGGCAGGGGAAGGCCAAGGAAGTCATGGGAGGATCAGATTCAAGAGTGTCTCCATGAGAAAAAGGTTATGAGTATGAAGTATATTTTCTTGTGTATGTCGTGTGATGGAGGTCAGTGAAGCTCGAGTTGTGTGTCAAGATCGCTGTAAATGGAGAAGTTTGATACAGCAACAGTAAGTAAATAATAAGTTAAAAATTTATCGGGTGGTTTGTATTTCTTTGTGGAGCTAACCTCTGAATCTCATAGAACAGCTTAGAGACATGTATGTATGTATGTATGTATGCACGAAAGGAGTATTATCACAATTAAATTAATGTAAAATCCTTGAAGAAACGCAAATCTGCTGTGTAAATTTGGGACTGAATTCTAAATCAGGAATACGAGTGAAATCAATTGACGTATTGGAAATCCCACAGAGAATTTCTCAACATTAGAAGCCATTTAACACTAGCTGAGCTGTAGCCTGCGCTACCTGTCTAACTTCTAAGATAAAAACCTGTATGTTCAGATTTTTAGTATAGTACATGATTGCGTTGATTGTGTCCTTTACTAATGGGCTCGATTTAAATTTCTTGACAATGCAGCTGTTATAATCGTTTAGGAAGTGTAGGTAAAATGATTTACCCAACTTAAGGATTCGAAAGAGAGGCCCGCACTGCCCGCACTCCCATCGGGAGTGTGAGATACATCGAGTTCGTCACCACTAAGATTGCCACCGCATCTGGAATAACAACGCCCAAATAAGGGAAGTTGTTTTGCTTTACCTGGAATACGTGACAGGAATATTTTTTCATGGTGCAGCACGCGCACGTCGAGGGCTTCAAGGTCATACGTGAATTCTTAGCTACTGTGAACTTCCTGGTTTCCGTAGAATTGCATAGCATAGTAAGTATTTCTGTTTCTAAGCCCTCTTTTTGGAATTTCGACTTGAAAGCGATCACAACAACTCGGAGAACGAACAATAAACTTATCTGCCAATTTTGAAGTGTCGGCAACGCTTTCGCAATAAGTTATGCAGGGTTTGTATGTCCCCTGGAATTTAAAGAGATCTCCTTAAATGCGCCTTTTTCTCCTTATTTCCCCTACAGTCGTGGAAAAGTCCTTGAATTTAATTTTGACTCCTGGAAATTATTGTACTTCGGACTTTTTGTATTGCTCATTTTGCGGGCGGGAGGTAAACTTTTCCAGTATTTTTTTTTCTCTCGAATATCGCGATTTTCCTTCTTCTGCTGAAAGTTATTTTGTATTCACCTTTCCTAGTTGACATGAACTCGATCCTCTCCTGATGGAGTGAGCAAACACGCTGATTGGATGAACTTCGTCACGTGCCTCGGCATTGCTTCGAAGACCCACACAGTCCAATTGCCACGAATTCTCCGTAGTTACTGCGGAAATCGCTATTCAGCATTTGCTTTCAGTTTATTTCACGTATTTCGAATTTCTAACATTTATTAAACATTTTTGGGATTCTTTATTAGATTTTTTTAATACCGTGGCATTTCTTCAATTGTTTTCCGATATTCTTGGGGCGTTTTATGCCGTCCGCTGGCCGAAAATACTTACCGCCGGAAATTATTGTTTTAGCAGGAATGAGAATTTTCCGCGATTTTTTAAATTTTAAATTTCTCAATTTTTTTAATTTCTTTTCCTAATTATATCCTTTTTTCTGATCATTATTCTCGTTTTCAATATCTCCGGTAACAGTGAAAAAGAGTCACTTGGCATTTTTTTTTTTTTTAAATTTCTAATGAAGTGAATGTTTTCTTATTTCTAACAATTTCTTCTTCAAAACCAGTCTGTAGAGCAAGCATTTTTTTTTTTTGCCCCCATTCTCCATATTAAAGCGAAATTAAATTTCGAAATTGGTTTTTTAACCCTTTAACTGTCTGGAACGAGTTAACTCGGGGTTAACAAAATGTGCTGAACTCAATTCCAACATATATATTTGCTGTCTAAGAAGTGCGCCGAATGCTACTGGAACGAATTCATCCAGGGTATGTTTAGTGGTCCGAAACCTGCTCGTACGAATTACCTTCAGGACAAGAGCATCAAAATAAGTTGCTTTCGCTCTTAGATTTGTTATTCAGACTGATAATTCAGGCGTATGATTGACACCAATCCCTCCCTTTTGACAAATTAACTAATAAAGGACTATGGCAATGGAGACGAATTTAAGGAAGAAGACGGAAGATATTGTAGTAACTTTTTTACCCAGTTGCATGATGTTCGTTTTAGGTAGACTAGTCCTTCCCTATCACGTTTTAGGTCATTCTGGAACAGGGAATATAGGACTAGAAGGGAGGGCTTATCACCTATAATATGTTCGTTTTCTCTGTTACTGAGATGAAAGGAGGTAAAGATAAATTATTTTACCGTAGCTTTTGTAAAACATCGTCGCTATGTGAACATTTCTGTTTGGACGGAGCAAACATTTTGGGCACCGTTTAGTTCAAGCACACTATATCAGCAGCTTAAAGGGTTAATCTGTCCGTATGGGAATCTCAGCATTTCTTTTACCTCTAAACTTGTTTTCACGGCATAATGAACAATGTAATGTCTAATGAAGAGCATGTTTTCTAACAGTTTCTTCTTCGAAACCAATCGGTAGAGCAAACATTATTTGCTCCCATTCTCCTTTTTAAAGCGAACTTAAATTTCAAAATTGGTGCTTCATCTGCCCTTGGTGGAATCTGACTCATCGGACCGCGCCACATGTTCCCAGTCTTCCAGGATACAATTATCGTGTTCACGAGCCCAGGTGAGACGCTGTGTCCGATGTCGTGATGTAAACAAAGGCATTCTGACGGGTCTTCTGCTCCCATACCCCATGGACGCTAAATTACAATGCACTGACCTCATGGATATGTCTTTGGTACATCCTGTATTAAATGTGAATGTTATTTGAGCAGTGTGGCTTATCTGTTAGCACGGACAATCCTGGTCAAACGCCGTTGGTCACGGTCATTCAGCAACCGTGGTCGGCCACTGCGCTGTCCACGGTAGGTGGTAATGCCTTCCATGAAGTATTCTCGGTACACATGTGACACCCTGGATCGAGGAATGTTGAATGTTCGCACAACTTCGGAAATTGAATGTCCCATCCGTCTGGCTCTCACTACCATGCCTCGTTCGAACTGCGATTATTCACATCGGCTGGCCATAATCCTACTGGCGGTTGTTCAACCTGACTCACGAGATTACAACTGATAAAAATCGTGGCCTGCGTCAAAGCCTTTATACGACGGCAGCGCCATTTAAAAATTTGCATACTGCTATCCCATGACTTTTGCCACTTCAGTGTATAATGAAATAAAAATAAAAAAATATTAATACAAAAAGGTTCAAATAGACAAATACTCAAGGTAACAAAGCATTCATGAATGTATGTCTCACATTAAAAATTTGGGAAATTTAAAACTGAGGTTTTTTTTCCCCTTTTTTTCAATTTTAGATTGGAGGCATTCATAATTTTACAATATTTAACATTTTGAATTTTTTTTTTATGCGTTTCTTAGGCCAACACCTAGCAAGACGTATAACCCAGGTTTCATTGCACTCTCTTTCAAAAGACGCGCTAAAATACGCAAGAGAAAAGAGAGCACAATTATTTACGATTTTTATTTTCACAGGATTCAACCTAATCTAACAACAGTGTATTATGGAAACGCTGGGAAAATTAAAAGCTTTTCTTTTATATCTGATGATTAAATATAACTGATTCTATTATAAGGAGATATATATTTCGTGGAGACTTGTGGCGATGACTTCATTACGTAGAAACTACAAGCTGTGGTTAATGAAATCGAACTCCATTTATTCCCTCTCCTGTAGTTTTTCTATAAATAGAGTTCCTTGTTCTCAGCCGCAGCCAAAAGCCACGTCAAGAGCTTCGCACATATCGCTTGCTGGCAAATGGCCAAATTTTGCTAATTGTCACCCACACATGCACATAAAAAAAGAGTAATCACTAATTGCAGCACTTAACAAGGAACGTCTGATTAAAAGGTTAATTTCTCAAGGTGCATGTTTTCTTTCAGGAAACGAAAATATATATATTTCGTGTTGTACAGAGCTACTGAAACAATTGAGATCTCTGCTTAAAAAGCAAGAAAAAGCAAGAGTATTATAGTTCCAGTCGGTATTGATGCAAAATAAACAAAAATGTGGTTCTTACCCAAATTTTTTAACCTTCCTTTTTTTTTTTTTTTTTTTCTTCGTTTGCTTTTTCCGATTCCACATTTTATGTTTTAAGTGTTAACTTTCGGTAATTTTTTTCCCATTATTACTTAATAAACAAAATAAGGCCTCTTCTGACATCTCAGCATTGAAATGCAGAGAAAATGAGAACAGTTGCTGTTGTTTTGTTGCTTTGATTTCACTGATTTCATTGCTGTGTTTAAAGAAAATTTAAAGCTCAAACAAAAGTTGTTCTGTTTGAACAAATCAACCATCAGCACTTCTTTTGAAAAACGTATTGGCGTGCTTATATTATCACCACGTCCGTCCTTTCATCTGTTGACACCATATCTCTACGCCTATTATATCGATTTGAAAAATTATTTTTTCAATCGGAAGCCTGAACTGTCAGAACGATTATCCCTGCATTTTTTGGTCATTTTCCTATTCATACATAGTTTTACCGCTAGAGGGCGTAAATATGGATGATTAGAGAGTTACAGATGTTTTTAAACACGCTTTATCAACAATTAACCAAACGACCAAGTACAAAGAATCAGCAAGTCAGTTTACGTTATTCCGCCAATTTATTCTGTAAATACTTGTACTTGGGGAATCAAGATAATCTTTCGCCATAATATAAACTAGCTGGCTTATATAAACATTAATATCATAATAATGATATCTGTTCGTCGATCACATATTTTTCAACGGATATTGTATCAGCGTTTGATAACATACTCTCCAACAACTCTTCTCTCTCTCCTCTCTATCTACTCTACCATTTACAATCAATCTAGTCATTTTATGTTGCTGTGACTCACTCTCAGTGTTGCCAACTTGTAAAAGCTGTTCGGGAAAGTAATGTGCTGCTCATTGCGTAAACTTTTAACCAGGAAATAACTAAATGTATATAAGAAAGCAGAAACTCATAATGAAGATTAAATAGAGGTATGCGTCACGTTACATAATTTCCATTTATTTTTTTAATGCGAAGTTTTTCCTCTAGAGGTCGTAAAGGCATCTGCTGTCTGCTTGCAACATATTTGCAGCCGCATCACTCGTCTCCCTAAACAGCTGACTGAAAAGACTTTTTTTGGTTGCATACCCTTTACCATGGAAAACATTTCATTCGTATTTCTCACCCAAAATAATGCCCAATTTTCCCGCTAGGGGCGTACATTGATATTCATTATTGTCGATATCTCTTCTTCTGAAAGTCCGATTTGAAAAATTCGTTCTGCATGGGATACCATTCACTTCGTTAAACATTTACTACAGAAATAGAATTCTTGGTAAAGCGCACTTCTGACTCTAATTGGCGTAAGGGTGCATTTATGCTTGCAACTAGATCTCCACTTCTAAAAATCCGGTACAAAAAATTATGTTGGTTACTGTACGCTATTCGGTATGATCAAGATTACGAACATTATTCTCTGAAAATAAGGCAAAGTTTTCCCACAAGAGGACCTATATGCATAAGCTACTTTCGTGCTGTCTCTGCTTCAAAATGTCGTTTCCATCTGATAGCTGCCGTTGTGTAGAATATTACGCACGTATTTTTTTGCGTTTTCATAATGCACAGTTCTGTCGGTATAAGGGGATTACTATCGATGCGGAAGTATGTGGATCGTCTGTATTTCAGTTTTGGATGAATCTGAGACTAAAATACGTTCAGATTTCGTTTACCGGAAAAGCATCTGTGACGTACTACAGAGGTGACACACATGTCAAGACGGCAAGTAGCAGTGGTAAGCCATTGTCGGTGTAACTTACTTGGAAAGCATTTGGCTCCGGAGCAGAATGATGCGGTATGGGCGTTCGATTTTCGCCACCGGAAAAAATGTGTTTCCACATTGGCGCCCGAACGTATCGCCTGGCCGCTGGGTTCTTCAAAAAATGTGTGATGTTCATTCCACACATAATCTGGAATTAATGAGAATTCCTTCTTCGCTTCGAAAAATGTGTGATGCTTTTTCCACACGTCGTCTGGAATTAGTTGGAATTGCTTCTTCTTCAGTGAGCTCTCCTTCAAGCGTGGTTTGCTGGCTGACCCTATGACTCCGTCCCAGCCCTATCTCAAGGAGGGATATATGTAGCGTACTACAGAGGTGACGCACATGTCAAGACAAGCAGCCGTGATAAGCTCTTGTCGGTGTAGATTCGGCTCCGGAACAGAAGGATGTTACTTCTATTTCACCACCGGCAAAAATGTGTTTTCACATATATAAACATATTTTTTAACCTGCACGCCAAGCTTCCCCCAAGATGACGGTTATGTCACGTGACGCTATCTCCCGCGTCTAACTCTGTGGCCAATGCTCTCATTACGTATTCAAGCACAGCCGTGGCAAATTGATGTCGGGGAACACGTGACCACGACACCTGGTGGATGCAGTCAGTAATACAATCTCATAAAATTGATTTCTGCAACACATCTGTGTCATATATTAAAAGAATGGTCACAGTATATGCTGAAATTAGACAGTATGTCTTGGGTGAAACTGAGAACAGATTATCTTGGGAAAAAAATTTCAAACAGTTCAACTATTAATCAGATCTCTGCCGTATCAAACATTGGGTAATCTAATTTTGTTTGATGAAGTAATGGTAGTAAAAGCAGCTCCAAAGTCCAAAAAAGATAGTGAAGTGAAGGACATGTTGAAATCTAAATAGTTAGATGAAGTCTGGGTGGATCTCTTCAAAAATGTTGAAGGAGAACGATCAAATTTAAAGAAAGTAGAGTTCGTTATGTGTATCCCTGGAACAAATGCGTGTGTCGAAAAATTATTTGATCGCATGAACGCACTGTGGACTGATGAGAAAAACAAATTGTCTGTAAAAACTATAAAATCATTCTTCAATGAGGATTGTGTAGCTTTTCATGACATGATTCTTAAAAAAAACAGTTGTTAAGTGAAATTCATTCTTCAGAAAAGTATTGCAAGAGTGAGCAAGACTGATTGATTAATAAACATATTGATTAATAAGAATAGTTAGAATCATTTTGTAAGACTGGCATATGTGATGGATGCGCATACTAAACTTTCTTTTTTTTTTTTTTTTTTGGATTGGAGGTTTAACGACCACCGTGAGCAACTCAATGGGACAGTCGCCCGTCCCTAATTTAGGGCAACTGGTTCCAGGGAAGGGAGAGAGCCAGTGCCGTAAGACAAACACAACATCCATGCCTCACCGGGATTCGAACCCGGACCCCGTTCGGACGAATGATCAGAGGCCATCGCTTAGACCACTGCGCCACCGGGGCGGCTACTAAACTTTCACACAGTTGTAAGTGTCCCGTATTTTTTTGCAATGTATCAATGTATCTCTACTCTTTTTTTTTTTTTTTTTTTTTTTTGATTGGAGGTTTAACGACCACCGTGAGCAACTCAATGGGCTATAAGCAGTCGCCCGTCCCTAATTTAGGGTCACCGGTTCCAGGGAAGGGAGAGACCCAGTGCCGTAAGACAAACACAACATCCATGCCTCACCGGGATTCGAACCCAGACCCCATTCGGACGAAGGATCAGAGGCCATCGCTTAGACCACTGCGCCACCGGGGCGGCTTATCCCTACTCTAAGTGGTGCTACTTATATAGCCACTGGTACCGTATCACGTGACAGACACTATCGTAGTTTCATGTCCGACCACTGGGGAGCGTCTTAAACACGAGAGTTGGACCTCTGTCTCTCCTCCTCTGTGGAGCAGAGGTTCTCAACCTGTGCGCCGAGACGTCCCAGGGCGTCGGCGGTCTTGGCCCGGGGCGTCGCGACTATAAGAAAATTCTAAACATAATTTATAATGAAACGCAACATGCAAATTTTCAAGACGTGTACATATTTTAAAAAACGAATTGTAAGAAAGAATGTTAGAGAAAGAAGAAAATATATCATTTTTCTTGTTGTGAAAACTCTCCCTTCATCTGAGTTCCGGATTGTAATGCTCTTTGAAAACTTGGCGTGGCGTTGTGTAGATCTCGCTCCCCCTGCAGTCTGAAAATGAACTGAGCGGGCAAGGTCAAGGGATAACATTCTGCCGCCGCATTGTTGGGCGTTTAGTTTACTACGCAGTCTTCATTCGATACATATGTACAGCGTGTATAAACATTCATTAGAACTGAACTGCTGTGTTTTAATAACTGTGAAAGTAGTTATTTCTATGTGAGTGTGTGTTGGTTTATGACATTGGAGAAGTTTTTCAATAAAAAATGTGGTGTAGAAAAAGTTGCAAGTAGTTCTTAACAGGCGAGAAGGAACAAGTCTAGAAATCATCATGACACGTACTTAGGATTTCGGTTTCACATGCACTGTTTTAAGAACGGAGAACATGCTCAGTGTGTAATCTGCCTGAATACAAGCTAGTAACGTAAATGACTATTTTCTTTTTAAAAAAAAATACCACAAACTCGAAAGTGGGCACTTTTTTTTTTTTTAATTTTGGGTACAGAGGCGTTGCACAGAAAATATGACGCGTAGGGTGGCGCGGTCTCAAAAAGTTTAAGAACCCCTGGGTTAGAGCAAACGCCCTCCGACCAGATGGTCTTGGGGTCGATCGCAGGAACGCCAAGCTGCCGGCCACAGAGTATCAGACCCCCTCCACAAATAAGATGTACTCCTGCACCGTTACCTCCGATATCTTGAAGGCCTGTCAAGTCGTGACGTCATTTTCAGTGACGTCACCCCTCGTGGATCTAATGATCAAAGAGTCCGTGTCTGCATTACCATGCTACGCCTAATCGTGTGACTTGTGATTTTTATGGTTGTCCATGCTTGCGTGAAATTAATAGTGTTCCTTTCCTGTGGTTTACTTCAACTAACATTCTAATTACAGTTTTTACATGCTGGTAATTGAATGAGATAAGTATTTTATTACGCAACATCCGTTTTATGTTCCCGGCCGCAGTGGAAATTATAAAACAAGACCCGAAGTTGGTGTGTATGGATTTCCAAAAGACCAAGATTTGTGTTCTAAGTGGATTCGTGCCGATAAAGGGATAACTTCACAGTTACTCCACATAGTAAAGTATGTACATAGAACATTTTTTAATCGAATTTAAATACAAGACCTTAGTTAATAACCCAAGACCTTAATTAATTGGTCAAGCATTTGAAAAAAAACATTTCAGCAAATGGATACTGTTGAGGTCTAGTTTAAAAGTGAAATAAATTTTTACATGTCTACTGCCCATTATGGTAAGAGTGAACACTTCTTTTTTCACGTTCATCTTCTGGGGAATAATTAGTTCAGATATTTTTTTATTGCAGCTAAAAATAATGACGTAATCTTTGAAAACATTCTCCCACGATCGTAAATTCCTGTTACTAAAGTTATTGACTGAAAAAAAAGAAAGAAAAACATACGGAATCCGCAAATTAATTTTCAGATTTAAAAAACGGGAGCTACAGCATCATAAATACGTTTAGCATTTGCAGCGATATGTTACATTTGTGATGCAATTTTTCACTGTAATACCGAAATTCTAAAACAGCGATCGTGACCATCGGATATATGCTCCGATGCACTCAGGTTATCTGTCATGGGCTGCGACGATCCACCGCCAGTGACGTCACAAACCTGTGCGATGGCCTTCTCTTTTCGGGGGTCACGCCTGCACCTTTTCTTGCGTCTGCTCCCAGGTCGTTATGACGTCACATCCTTCCAAAATTGTGGACTCGCACTTTCAAGCTGGAAACCCTACTTCCCTAATACGTCTACCCTCTGTCATATCTGAATTTTAAAAAATTTCCTTTTTTTTTTGTTTTTTTTTCAGTTCTATCTTTTTGCCCTTTTACAATCCCAGAACAAATTATAGCCACTAACGTAAAGCTACTGTTGTGCGAAATCATTATGGACCTATTCCCAGAAATATTTTGCATGGGATCATCACGTCAATTTACAGTTTTCAGAAATGGTTTTATTGCTGTGTGGGTGCGTGCGCACGTGTGACGTCATGGAATATGCCACAGTCGAACTTCGGTTTAAGTCCAGCTTTCGTGCACTAATTACAGCTCTGCTGCGTCTGACGTCACGAGTTATGACGTCGCAATCGTTCTTCGTGGACTTTCCTTTCAACTTAGGTATGTTATCTTTCTTTTGCTCTCTTATAACTAGCCCAGGGACGCCCGAGCGCAAAACTTCTTGGAGAAAATAGCTCGAGCTTTATGTCGCCAATTTTTAAAAAGAAAAAGAAAAGCTTTCGCTTTTTTTCTTGGAAATTTCGGGACAGCAATCCCGGAGTATGAAATCCCAAGCACCTCCCCCAAAAGTTCGGACGCCGCTGAACTGTCTTGTTCTTCACGGATCATTACAAATCGACAGTGATGTTTTAAACAAAGCAGATACAACAGGAGGGGAAAGAAACCAACGATTAAACTCTAAGAAAGAGTGAAAGCAGTCCTCAGACATTATTATTTATTTATTCCAAAAATTCTACCCGATATGGATTATATGTATGCGTAAACTCTTTTCAAAGAGTGTCAATAGTTATTGACACACAAGGTGTGCCAATAACTTTCAGTAAATGCACGGGAAAAAATGAGCAACAAGTAATATTTAAGATAACTTACATTATTGACCTTCAAAATAATTTCTCTCGGATACAAAACGTTTCTGACATCATTTGTAGAACTGCTGGAAGCCATGAAAAAATTCCTTTTGCTTTGTTATCATCCGCAGCTTGGTCGTCATGTTCATTGAATGTCCGAAATATCTACAGATCTCTTCCCTTTCAGCGCTAATTTCAAAAACAGAGAGTAATTAGCCGGTGCCAGATCAGGCGGATACGGTGTGTGTTACAACGTAGCAACTAGAAGAATTTGATATTGGTTTTTTGTTCCATTTTTCCCCGCTAACCTTTCATCAACTGCCTCGACAGACTGTCTACGCCACGCCCTTTTTCACAGCTCCGTGACGGTTACGGACACGTTCGCTCATTTACTCGACTACGTCGTACAAGGTACCGCACCTTTTACAACTTTCCCTTTTACACGTTACGACAATATTTTCAAAAATATATTGACACACACTGTATGTACACATATGAAAAACTTATCCCATTCACGAGGGTTGAAGGGTTAGTTTTTTCTCAATGAAAAAATAACTGTAATATTTTTATGACTTTTTTTACTCTTATGTTCTAAATAGTCAAGCTCTCCAAGTATTCATTATTCTTTTCGAAATAAATAAATAGGATTTTATAAGAAAGAATTGCAATCAATCAAAATATTTTTACACCAAAAAACTATCCATAAAAGTAGAGTTCCTAAGTTTAAATGATGCGTGTGTGTTGGGTCAACATATCATCGAATAGAAGCATTGTAAAATAGAGTGAAATATGATAGGTGTGATGCCAAACTAGACTCCGAAAGAGTTATGACATATTTGAAAGTTTATCAAGTAGAAATATTAACTAAATGGTGTGTTATATGTGAAGGTTTTTAATGTAAACTTGTATCATGTTAAAGCCTTATAATAAAGTGCTATGAATATTTATAAAAGGAAACTGCGAAGTAAATTTTACGTGAATGCCGCAAGATGAGCACCTACTCTTCTGCAAAACTTTGCTTGTCTCTTTTAAGCTGAGTAACAACGTTCCGCTGAAATACAGAGTGAGCAAAAGGTTCCCGCCTCTAGATTCGTGGGAAGGAGGGGGGGGATTCTGCCGTATACACTTGCGCCCACTTAATTCAATGCTATTGTATGTCTTCTATTGGCTTCCCAGAATATATTTTTGTATCATAAAAGGTGCTGCAATTGATCCCTGCCTTGTTCAAAGCATATGCTCACAAGTCCATAGGCGTAGCCAATGAGGCGAGGTGGGAAGGGGGGGGGGTCCTCGGGTCCGTACCACCCTCTTGCGGGGGATAGAGTATGAATTTAAAGCGATATATAACTAAATATATATTAAAAAAAATTCTCAGTAATGTTTTTTTTTACATTTTTTGACTTTTAAGGTGGATCCACCTAAAATCTTTGTCTTGCATTTCCAACGGGCAAACTTCTGTAGCCATTTTCTTCACAATTAATGCGTTCCCAAGGATAAATTTGAAAAATCGATAAAAATAACTTCATATTATAGCTTACTATACTTAATATTTTTGTTAAATTCAACCATAATTATATTAAAAATCAGTAACTTTTTCTTTGGTGGTGTTCAGCCCAGAAAATAGATGGCGCCACATTTACATGTGACTTACTAAATGCTATCACGTCGCATTTTTTTTTTCATTAATTTAATTAATTTTCGTAATGGAATCAAAATTTGAGTGTATCCATGTGACAGTCTGGAATGTTTAGAGTGATTTCAGCCACTTAGGTTAAATGTTCTGATGATAATTTAGCTGAAAATATTAACAGAATTGTAGATTCTGCTGATTTTTAATTCCGTAATAAACCAGCAAGCTCACTCCAACACTTTCAGCTGAATTGATGTTAGAATATTTAATCTAAATGGCTCGCATCATTTTAAACATTCCGGACTAATGCATGGATGGACGCAAGTGTTAATTGGAGTTCAAAAATTAATAAAATTGAAAAAACTGCGACGTGATAGCATTTAGTAAATCACATGTATATGTGGCGCCATCTATTTTCTAGTCTCAACACCACCAAAGGAAAAGTTATTGATTTTAATATAATTGTGGTTAAGTTTTAGAAAATATTAAGTATACTAGGCTATAATATGTAGTTATTTTTGCCGCCCCGGTGGCGCAGTGGTATAAGCGATGGCCTCATATCATTCGTCCGAAAGGAGTCCGGGTTCATGGAGGCATGGATGTTGTGTTTGTCTTATGGCACTGGCTCTCTCCCTTCCCTGGAACCAGTGGCCCTAAATTAGGGACGGGCGACTGCTTATAGCCCATTGAGTTGCTCACTGTAGTCGTTAAACCTCCAAACAAAAACAAAAAAAAGTTATTTTTATCGATGTTCAAATTTTCATCTTTGGGAACGCATTAATTGTGAAGAAAATGGCTGCAGAAGTTTTCACATTGGAAATACAAGGCAAAGATTTTAAGTAGATCCACCTTAAAGATTTTGGGCTTATTCCTACTTGGATTATTGTTTTCCGGGAGGCTTTCACATATGAACCAAACCCATGGAACCCCTTCCCCTCCCCCCCCCCCCTTAAGAAATTTCTGGCTACGCCACCGCACACGTCTATACATGTTCTGACACTGAAGAGTATTTCCGTTATGCAGCGACTAATGTTTAATTTCAGTCTTCGGGTTAGATAGATTATTTGCGTATACTCCGCTTTCTTTCAAGTACGCCCATAGAAAAGTTTCTGGTGGTGATAACTTCGGAGATCATGCAGACCAAAGTTCCTCTGAGAAGATTCAATTGTCGAAGACTCTTGGCGGAAATTTCATGCGGTGTGGCATGCCATTCCGTCTCGCTGAAACCGTGAGAAACCCTCCAGTTCTTCTAGAACACTTGGAAATTTAAAGGGAAAATCTTAGTAAGCCTTAGAGGTAACGGTGGTGCAGTGGCGACTCGTCCATGTAGGACTGATGATCATCCTACACTTTAATTTAAGATAATCACACTCGTAAAAAAAATATTTGAAAGGACTCATTTTATAAACATTGAAGGGAAAAAGAAACGAAAATGAGTCACAACTGCAGTGTGGATCATTCTCGAGGCGTTTCCGTGAGTAGCGTTGATGGTCGTGTGTGAAAGTTCTGCTCTGAAGAGAGACTGAGGATTTCTATCAAACGTCCTCGCCTATCAGCTCTACCCATTGAGTGCACGGAGGGCTGGTATACAGGCAGAAGGTCACAGAACTGAACGACGTGCTGAGGACGTCTCGAGTCATCCTACGAGCTACTACACATCGCTTGCTCTCGTTCCTGTGTTCGTTGACCCTTCTCCTCTCCTAAAACACACAGCATTAGCTGATGTCACGTGAAGCCAACGCGCTTATTATGCTCTGTAAGGAAAAGGTTTGGGAAAAGGAAGTGATTGTGTTCCGCTAAGTATTTTGAATTTTCACCGTGTGTTCGATTTTGTGTTTTAATTTGCTATTCAATGTATTTATTGCTGTGCTCTGGTAAAGAAAGGAGCTTTTCTGCAATAAAACGTATCAAGACCAACAGTCGAAATTCAACAGCTGAAGATCGTCTCAATGGATTAGCTTCAATATCCATAGAGAATTCTTCAAAGAGCTGAAAAATTGCCACAACCTTCACGATGCAATCATCGATATCTTTACCACCAAGAACAGAAGAATTGACCTCAAGTACATATAACGGTCGTCAGTAAAGTACAGTCTTATTTCGTTTTATTGTTATTTGATTTTATTGTATGGTCTCTATGCGTTTTGCTTTAAGGTATACAGTATTTATTTTTAAGGTTTTCTCCCAAGCCTTATTCCCTGAGCTCTGTCCCTTTGCATCCTACACGCCATAAAAACCAGGGCCCGGTGGCGCAGTGGTCTAAATGCTGGCTTAAGATCATTCCTCTGTGAAGGGGTCCGGATTCGAATCCCAGTGAGGCATAGATGTAGTGTTTGTCTTACGGCATTGGTTCTCTCCCTTCTCTGGAACCAGTGACTCTAAATTAGGTACGGACGACTGCTTATAGCCCATTGAGTTGCTCACGGTGGTCGTTAAACCCCAATAAAAAACAAAACAAACAAACAAAAATCCAGGAGTGGCCCTTGCGCTGGTGTCGAAAAAGAGTAATTCCACTATCTCCATTGAAAGACATGGCACACTGCACACCGATCTTCCGAGAGTGTAATGGAACTTCGACTTCGTACCAAATATGGGGATTCGCCGCCGATAAGTATCGCATGTTTTGTGAGTTCACATATTCACTCAGATGAGACCAGACTTCATCTGTAAAAAAAAAAAAAGTGTAAAGAATATTCTTCGTGTAAAATTCCAAAACCAGCGACAATAACGCACTCTCTTACGCTTATTAAGTGGTTTCATCTCATAAACCGCTTCACTCGACACTCAAATTTTTGGTAGCTTTGCGAATTGAACCATAAAAGAACGTTGAACTTCTTTTAACTTCTTTCTTTTTGCTCGCATGTCAGCAGTTTTGCCAAATCAGCTAACGCCAGCGGAATTTTCACTACGACAGCAGAGAAAAGAGATATATATCTAGCGGAATTTCAATTTTAGCGTCTATATATATATATGTATTACGGGCAGAAACCGAAATCGGACAGATAGGTGATTGCCTACTAGTTTCGGGCAAATCCCGATTTGCCGTTGCATATCGGGATGTGGCCGGGCAGATCGCGATGTGACCATAACACTGGGCAAATTTCGAATCGCTTATCTCTGCAGACTGTTATATCTTTTTTTTTCTTTTATACACATTTTATCGCCAGACTGGTGGGAAGTCAGAATCCAAACCCCACTTTCTTCGACCAACCTGTCTCAAGGACACAGTGCTGGGAGCGGCATTATTCGTCTAGCTCTCGATAGTGTTAGGAGTATAGTACGTACAGTGTAGGGCTTAACTGGATCTTATGGCGTCGGTTCCTTTTCGGCGATTTGCCCAAAGACGATCGGTCAGATCTCGATTTGTCCGGGGACATCCCAAAATATCAGAATACATCGGGCTTTTCCCGAAACTGTTAGGCACACCGCGATTTCACCGGGCAGATCGCGATCTCACCGGAATTCGGCATTTCCTGTAACATATATAATACACATGTAAATTTCTGGCGGAATTTACAGTCATGTAGCGGATTTTTTCTGGAAATACTAGCGGAAACTTTGGGAACTAATTTGGCGTCACTGCCCGTCAGTTCCATCATCTGTCGATTTGGCGACGGAAGGCGAAACGCAATTCCGAGACTTGCATAAAATCTCATCCGGGTTTGAGTTACACTTTTGATCTCGTTATCACGTCAAGCAGCCCTGCAAATAATAATAATGAGGGGAATTTAAAAAGTAATGACACTTTTCACACAACTTAATAGCTGATGCTTCATGAAAACGTTTTCTTCAGCCTTGCTTCCCGATGGTTTTCTTCAGCTGTGCTTCAGGAAAGCTTGCTATCCTTGAAGCACGGCTGAAGAAAACTTAGTCGTGCTTCAGGGATTAAAAAAAGTTAAGGAAACTTTTTTTTCAACCTGCCCCCCCCCCTTTCTCACTTGAAAAAGTTTAGTATAAATAATAACAGGGCAATTCTCTTAAAGATAACCTCCTATCCTCCTGGAATTGTTCATCTGCATTAATAATCTGCAACAGCAATTCTTCAAATGTCAACAACCCAAAAGCTCTGTCTTTAATGTACACTGCTCGACATAGAAAATTCCACACTATGAAGGAGACGAAATTGAACAGACATGTATAGATATGTGAAAGATGTTATTTAATTTCTGATGGATTATATTGTATGTATCAGAATGGTGAGGAAACAATATAATGTGGCCTGAGAAAGTAGGTCGTACGACATTCATGCTGACCTATATACACTGGGAAACACTGCGTGGCATCAAGTGGAAGTCCCCGGATGGTGTTCTGAGGTATCGCTGACCATGTGTCGTTCACCTCTATCCACAATTCGTCGACATTGCGAGGGGATCGTGTAGAGGAGTTAAGTCGTCTTCCAGTGACGTCACACCCATTCTTTATTGGGAAGAAGCTGGGGATCACGCTGACCAGAGAAACACCTGAATGCCTTGTAGGCACTGTCTGCTGATGTTGGCAGTGTGAGGACGAGCATTATCGTGTTGAAACTGGGCATCAGGGACACCACTGAGATACGGCAACAGAAAGTGCTGCATGACCTTCTCGGCGTATCGTCGTGCTGCTATTGTACCCACTATGCGTACGATCGGTGAAAGGCTGTTGGAACTAGAGACGTGTAGTTCGCAAACCATTCGCTCGAAAAGAACAAATTGGCAAAATAACTTACTAGCAGACGAATCTTTCCTGAAAAGAATCGCATTCCGCAAAAGACCCGATTCCCTGAATGAATCAGTCAGAATTACTTCTTGCTGGACATCAAAATTTGCCCGCTGTGTCTCGGTGAGGTTCATACTATAGTCAGAAAATCTTACCGAATTCAGATGTGTACGAATGCAATAAATTACGTGAACGTTTCGAAACGAACTTATAAGAAAACCGAGGAACAAATTTCCCCGTAATAATTGAAAACAAATACAAACTTAAAAATCAGCCACTAAACCGGAAACTATCAACGAACGAAAGGATCCGACTCAGAATCGTTTCCCTAGACTCGGGGCAAGACTGACTTCTATGGAGTTAAAGTCACGGAGTGTATACTTCGACTGCATAATATAGTTCCAGTTTAAAAGCCGTGTTCGAGCTTGAACTGAGACCTAAGAAAGCACATGGATATATAGACTTCTAAATGTCATACGTACGCTCATTAAAAAAAATGGAGATCCCAGTTTCGGTCGCGTTTCTAAAAAGTACAAATATTCGCATTTTGGCGACGTCATTGTCACTTCTGTTTTGCATCAGAGAGGCTATACAGTTAACACGGAGGACATGTACTGGGACTAGGGGGGAGAATTGTTAGCCGGCGACGGGCAGATAATGTCTTGGCGGTCATTGTAATGAGCTAGCTCCTTTCTTCGCGGTTGTTATTTTAAAACACTCCTTCAGAAATCGTTTGTCTGGTGATCGGCAAGGTTGAGAAGGTGTGGGGGTGGAGCGTGACATCGTGATGGAACGCGGTAAGTTTCCTTTTGTCTCGCCTTCGGTCACCCTTAGGTGGAAGGGTCCGCGACACATGGCACCCCATTAGTTCGGGGAGAAATACTGATAAACAAGAGATTTCATGTTCGTGAATCGGTTTTACAACCTTAACAGTGTAATTAGGTTAGCTTTGCCCCAAGTATAGATACAAATCGTTCTCTATACCGGAAGAATCGAACGACTGAAACGAACGAATCTTTTTCAGTGAGTCGAATGAAAAGAGTCGATTCATTCAGAAGAATCGGTTTGCGCATCTCTAGTTGAAACTGATAGCGCCGCAAACCATGACACCAGTATGAGAAGCCGTATGACGCTTACGGGTGAAAACAAGATCTTCCTGGTGGCCACGTCGTCTTCAGACTCTTGATTTGCCATTGTCAGCACTGAAACAGAAGTTGGGCTCGTTGCTGCGTATGAAATGGCTAATTCGTCTCACCACGCATGTCTGGTACGACATCACTGCAACCCTGAGCGACGATCAGCTGCGATGAGTAGCAGTCGTCACAATGGATGGCGAGAGCGCAATCCTTCGTCAGCCAATCAGCGATTCACAGTCCGTGTCAATACAGGGATCTCCATGGTTGTCTGTACACCACGACGAGTGTCGTCTGCTGTGGTTTGCGGGGATGCTACGGCTTGCCGTCAAATGCGGAGATCGAGGCGTTCGTACGTCATCCTACATGCGCCAGTCCCACTACGGTGACCCACGTTACTTTCCTCCAACAACTGTCGCCACATTCGGCCGACAGTTGTTGCATCCCGGTGTGTTTACCCTACAATGCGATGCAGGGACAAACCAACCCTACGTAAAGTCTTCTGGAAAAGGTGTCCGTGTGATGGTAGGATTCCCGATGACGTCACCCACGCATTCTCACTCCTTACACGTGCTTCCGCCACTGAGATTACTCCAATGCAGTGGCTCACACTCCCAGGTGAGGACGACTAAACTTCGCTACACCGAGCCGTTTTGTTCTTTTATCTCCCTCACCTATCACGTGATTGGTTCTCAACTGTCGACATATACCCACCAATTTGCATGGAGCTCCGTCAAATACCGCTTGGTGTAGCATTTTCTATGTGAGAAGCATGTTTCCACTTACGAACATTTTGGCTTTGCCCTATAGTCATTGTGCAACATGTCTCATGCCTTCTGGCCGTTTTATAGACTTTCACAGAAAATTCTGAATCATATTTATTTCTTAAAACTTACGAAATGTTCTGCGAAACACCTTTCTTCGCGCTAATAGCTAAACAAACTTGAGAAAGGAAGATAGCGTATGCGTCATCTTGATCAAGAGCCACTGAAGATAAGCAGTATTGCCAATATAATTCCTTTTTAAACTCAAGAAGCGCTTTAAGCGTAGTAAATCTGTTTATTTTCGTGGTGTGATATGCATAAACATTCGCCAAGCTTTCATTCTCCACTGGGAGGCTTTTTCAAGGCAATGGTAAACATAAAATGCCTTTTATGTAATGCCTTTTACCAGAGCCGGATTGTACTTTTAGCGAGGCCCGAGACGAAATATGATTGCGTGGCCCGCAGCAAAATTTCATTGCGGACCCTGGAAAATAAATATCATATTTTAATAAAATCGTGACGGGAAAAATGTCATTAGTGAAGAACACATACGAAAACCATCATGAAGAAAAAATTATAATCTCAAAGAAGCGTTTGCGAGCTTAAGAAAATGGCCGTAATATGTATTAAAAATTGAGTGAGAGTAAAAAGTGGATAACGATTTTCTTTCAGGGGAGAATGGAGTTGAGGTTGCATTGTGATTCTTATAAAAACTTTCTCAGAAAATGATAAAAAAGATAAAATCAATTAATCTGCGTAGCAAATATTTATGCATAGCGAAAACTTTTGCGTACCGAATAATAAGAATCTATCTAAAATAAATTCGTTCTTCCCCGGATACAAATTTTAGTGATTGATTTTTAATGCAAGGTGCAGTAACCGACAAATTAGTCCCTTTTTTTTTTTTACTTTTATACTCGGTCATTTATGAAAATTGCTTTTTCTTTTTTTAATTTCCAGTATTGTTTTTAAAGTCACCTCACATATACCAACAAAACAACTTATTTTTATTTTATTTTTAATTTAAGTATCTGTTTCACAAACAAATTGTTGAATATATAAAAGCAGGGAGCCATAAAATGATAAAATTCAATTTGCTATATCATGAACACGAAAAAGATTGAGGTGATTATAATAAAAATTAGAAATCTGCAAATCTCAATATCTGTACGACGAAGAAAGATAACCTATTTTAAGCTTAAAGTGGGGATTTCTGAAACTAGAAAAAAAAAAAAGAGTAAAATATATCTTTATAAGGGCCTCGCACGCCGAAATTTAAAAATAGTACTAATAAATATAAAATTCTTAATGAAAAGGATTTTGTTTTCATTTCAGGGTCCCGTGAAGGCGCGGGGCCCTGGGTGACCGCCCCAGTTTCCCCCATGAACCAGCCGGCCCTGCCTTTTATGCCTATCATTGCCTTGAAAAAGCCTACCAGTGGAGAGTGAAAGCTTAGCGAATCTTTATGCATATTACACTACGAAAATAAACGGATTTACCACGCTTAAACGGTCTGCGGAGACACTCTATTCCCCCACTACTACTAGACAGATGGCGCGTCAGTGCGGCGCCAACCAGCTGCCGAGGAGTCATTTTATTCACAGGTAATGCATGTCGACTGCTTTGTCAAGTAATAAAGAACCGCTCCTTTCGGGTTTCACGCTTATTGTATATTCCAGATCGCATATATTCCACATAAGTGTTCAGTCCCGAGTGAATCTCCCTATATTTAACCGTTTACAAGTTTAATTTCCTTTGTACTACTATTATTTCATTTTATTATTGTTTTGAAGAACGTTTTATGTCTCGTTCGATGCTTAAATTTCTTTGATTTTCTTCTGCCCTTCTTCTGTACGGGGGCCCCTGCGGGTATCTTTGGAAGAGGGTCCCGAAATTAGAGCGACGGCACTGAGGCCGACCATCGAGAACCAGCGCTACTGACCACTCGGACACCGAGGCGGCGTATTCTCGTTTTAGTCATGCGTTCTGTTTTTGTGTCATCCTGGAAATAAAATAGTCTACTGCATTGCATGTGTATCAAAAATACGTATCATAATTTTCAATATGTAGCCCACAAGGAGGAAACATCCACATGATCTTTGTAACTTATTAATTGTTCTCCAAATTTCTGTAATTGCGATTTTCCCCTCTTCAAACCTTGCCTACCTCTGTATCGGACTTCTGTACTTAAAAATTGAAGCCACACAACAGCAGGTAAAATAAAATAGTAAGGGAAAAAGAGTGTAAAAATGATGACCCGATAACCTGAATGCTTACAACATCGAAATTCGTAAAACAACTACTGATCAGGGAGAAATCAAATTGAAAAAAATTGTATCATTCAACTCCACACCATGTTTAGTTGTCCATTTCACATTTTAAACTGTTTTTGTAATCCATATTTCTTGTACTTTGTGTGTAAAACTATTGGCCGTGTGATGTGGTACCACAATGTTATATGTCATCCTTCTTCAGTAGTACGGCAAATCGAGATGTCGAGTATTTTCACAAAGGAATCTTTGTTTACGTGTAAGTGGATTTCTTTAAGTATTAGAAAAAAAAACTGTCTTCATAAAGGAAATTTCTGTGTATAAGCGTGACTGAATTTTCTCCAGCTTGTGTGTGTCATGAGGTGGTATTTAGTTTCAACGAAACTTAGAAATGACTGTGTCAAAATCATTCATTGATGTGGTGAAAAGTTTACTTGCTCTGATTTATATGTCAAGAATTTATTAAAATTGTTGAGACTACTGTGTATTTCTTATTTCTTGAAGAGAAGCATACTATGTACAGCAGAATCCGCTCATAGCGAACCAGTGTTTAGCGAGATTCCGGATTTAACGAGCAAAACATGAACTTTTGTTTAGTGTAATGATAATATAAAGCAAATCTGATATTTTTAATGAAGAAGATTTAATGAAATTCCTGGATTTAAAGCTGAGATGATCACTTTTAGCAAGAAACGTAAAAATATTTCATTAAATTCCATATTTAACGAGGCAGAAGAAATCTGCTGTGCACTGTCCTGGAATGGAAGCACAGAAATGGTAGCACACAGGACGAAATTGCAACAGAGTAGGGGGACAACAGTGTTTGGTGTGCTAGTGGGAAAAAGTTGATAGAAAAGCAATGGGGAGGTATTGCGTTGGTGCGAATGAAATGTCCGGCGCGAACGAACAGTGGAGACAGGTCCCACCACAGCGGAATGGAACCATCCACAGGTGTTCCGGGTATTACATCACAGAGTTACTATAAATAGCTGGCACGTGTGTGAAGAACAAGGTGGGCCGCTGATGGCCTAGTGGTCAGCGTTCGTGACTGCCACGGGGGGGGAACCTCAGGTTCGATCCCGGACAGGTACGAACGCTCGAACCACTAAATATCCTCCGTGCGTCGGATGGGCACGTTAAGCCGTCGGACTCCGGGTACTGCCCCCGGTAATAAATAAGGGCGTCTTCCTCCCCCTTTCTACCTCACTTCCGTGTTACTTCCTATCGGGCACTCTAGCCCAAATCTCCTAGCTTCCTATTTCTAAGGGTTGTTTAAGACCTGGGGTTAGACACTCCCTTCCTATAAATCCTCTACATATGATCTGATCTGAAGAACAAGGTTCAGGCGTGCTTTGTTTGGATGTACCGTGGCTTGCAAAGGAAACATGCAGACGCCGGATTTAGGAGTCATCTTCCTGTACGAATTTAAACTGGGCCATTCTGCAGGAATTGCCGCTCGAAACGTTAGCAAACCGTTTGGGGAGAATATAGCTAACGAACGAACCATTCGTCGATGGTTTGTGAAGCGGAGACACGGGCCTTCAAAACAAACCACGTGATCACCGACCTGTCACGTGGTCACCGACTTGTTGCTGTTTCTGACGATGTTCTGTTACGTGTGGTTGAAGCGGCGGACCCCGAAAAACGTGTCGTGAGATAGCGGCAGAGGTAGGTGTCCACCACACGACAGTTGTTCGGCGTCTGGCTGCGCTGGGTAAGGTCAAAAAGCCGGACACGTTGCTGCCGCATGAGTTGACAACTGCCAACAAGACTAGGCGTTTGGAAGTCTGCACGTCGCTGCTTGCCAGGAATAAACAAGAACCTCTACCGCATCGAATCGTCACCTGCAACGAGAAGTGGGTCTTTTATGACAATCGGAAACGATCTGCGCAATGGTTAAGCAAGACACAGTCTGCTGGACGACATCCTAAGCCACCTCTACACACCAAGAAGATGATGCTCCTTGTCTGGTGGTCCACAGTCGGGATAATTCATCGGAGTTTCTTGGCAAGAGGTCAAACCATCACTGAAGAACGTTATTGTGCTGAATTACACCAGATGCACCGGAAATTGCGGCAGGAACAACCGGCTTTGGTCAACAGACATGGTGTTCTTCTGTTCCAGGACAACGGCCGCCCTCATGTCGCACAACAAACGATGCTGACACTAAGTGCCTTGGGCTATGAAGCACTGCCACATCCTTCCTATTTCCCGGACTTGTCTCCAACAGCCTATCATCTGTTTTAATTGCCTGGATCACTTCCTCTCCGGGAAACAGTTCACGACAGACAACGAGGTTCAACGTGCAGTTGATGACTTCTTCGGGTCCCAGCCACAAGACTTTTTTTCCGTTCCGGGATCATGGCCTTGCCTGACAGATGGCAAGTATGTGTCGATGCAGAGGAGGATTATTTTGCCCAGGTAAGTTGTCCTACGTTTCCGTTTTCGTCGTCCTCGTGTGCTGGTCCTTTGCCGGACATTTCATTTGCACCAACCCAATACCTCAAATGCTACAACCCAATACATCAATACATCATTTTCACCAACCCAATACATCATTTGCACCATTCCAATAAATCAAATGCTACAACCCAATACATATTGGCACCAACCCAATACATCAATACAACATTTGCACCAGCCCATACATCAAATGCTAAACAAGTGAGGTGCGCAAGAGACTATCTCCATCCACTACTTCAAGAAAAAGTGTCGCGTTAGCAGAATTAACAAGAAAGATGACACCGAATTATCGGGTGTAATAAGCACGTCTTTTGAATCCGTTCTGACGCAAATTAAAGTTATCAAAGCTATTCAAATTCAATGGAACCGGTATGGAAAACAATAGTATCTGACGGAAGAAAGAAGTTTTTCAATCGGGTTTTTAATCCCTCAGATATTGCTGTAAACGGAATAGTGAGCTTACGCCCTCTAGTTACAGACTTGTGCGTTAAGAAAAACATGAATTTATATGAGAAACATTTCGCACCGGAAACGCTCTCCAACACAGAAGGAATTTTTCAAATCGGACTCTTAGAAACAGAGATATCGACAAAAATAAGATGCGGCTTTACGTCCCCTGGTGGGAAAACCATGCATTATTTTAGGAAGAAAGTATTCTCAAAAGGTTTTTCCATATGAGCGGTATCGGTCCAAGAGAAAAAAAATTTAGTCGAGTTTTCAGTAGCCCAGATTTTGCTACAATAACATCAGAAGCAGAAATTAACACATATGCCCCCTGGTGGCCAAACCATTCTTTACCCAGCATTAGAAATTATGTGCAAATATTTTCCATCAGGTCTTGTATGCGATACAGGAATAATTTTTTAAATCAGAGTTTTAGAAGCAGAAATAACACCGAAAACGCAATTTGCCTTTGTGTTCCATAGCGGAAAGTCTATGATTTAGTTGAAAATTTTGAATTTTAGGAAAAACATTTCGCATCAGAAACACTATCCAACAAAGAAGGAATTTCTTAAATCGGACTGCTAGAAGTAGAGATATTGACAAAAATAAGATATACATCTACGCCCCCTGGCGTAGAAACTATGCATTATTTCAAGAAGAAAATGGTCCTAAAAGGTTTGTCGACATGAGTAGTATCGGTCAACAAACGACTTTTTTTCAATCGATATTTTAGAAACTCATATTTTGCTGCAAATACATCAGAAGCAGAAATTAAGACTTACGCCACCTGGTGGCCAACCCATTTTTTACAAAAATTAGAAATATGTGCAAAGGATTTCCCATCAGGAGCTGTATCCGGTGCAGAAAGAATTTTTCAAATTGGAGATTTAGAAGCTGGTAAAGCAGGTAAACCTTTAAGCCTCCTAGCGGAAGTCTATGAATTACTTGGAAATTTTGAAATTATATGAAAAACATGTCACACTGGAAACACTATGCAACAAAGAAGAATTTTTTCAAATCGGACTCCTAGAAGTAGAGATACTGACACAAATAAAATATACATCTACGCCCCCTGACGGAGAAACTGTGGAATATTTTAAGAAGAAAATATTCCGAAAAGGTTTATCGATGTGAGTGGCAATCAGTCCACGAAATAATTTTTTCAATCAATATTTTAGAAGTTCAGATTTTATGGCAAATACATCAGAAGCAAAAATTAACACTTACGCCCCCTGGTGACCAAAGTATTATTTACCAAAAATTTGAAATTATATGTAAAAGATTTTCCATTAGGAGATGTATCCGCTGAAGAAAAAAATTTCAAATCGGAGTTTTAGAAGAAGAGTTATCGGGGAAAATTTAATTTACTTATACGCTCCCTAGCGGAAATTCTATGCGTAATTTGAAAAAGTAACTATATCTAAAATACTCTTCGACATAAATGGAATCGAAAGATAAAATAATTTTTTCAAGCGGATGTTTAGAAGGAAATATGTGGAATAAAACGTTTTTTTGAATTCGACATCATCTGCCTTTACGCCCTCTAGCGGCTAAATTGTACATAGTAAAAAAAAACGAAATGAAGGATCATCATTCGCATATTTCAAGCTTTCCAATGCAGAAAGAATTTTTCAAATCGGACTAATAGTTGCAGAGATATCGTGCGTACTGACGGACAAACCGGTAACATAAGCACGATCTTTTTTTACAAAAGACGTGCTAAAAACGGGCACCCTATTCATAGGCAAAGCAGGATGGTACGGCTCACGCTTTCTGGGAGGCGAATGCAGAGGGATAGGGAGTAATGAAAGTGTTATTTGTCGAAAATTAAGGGAACATAAGTATAAAACAAGAACACTATGAACTAACTAAGAACACTAAACAAAACACAAGAACTCCTTTCTTTTTAAATGTAGCCACATGATGTCTACTTCATGATTCGCTGCTAATGCATGTTCATGAAACAGCTTAATTTATTTTAATTTGTACTACCGTAATTTATTAAATCTTTCTAATATCATCATCATGATATTAGAAAGATATACGTTTAGAATACATATCCACGGATATGTATTCTAAACGTATATTCATATTATCAAAATGCGTATTCTTGCATTGGAATTTTCACCACAAAATGAATTTAGCGAGGATTTCCGTCGGTTCTCAGCTTTGCGTTATAAGCGGGATCTACTGTATTATTACTTTTTCTGAAGAGGATTGAAGTAAAAGTAAGTGTATTTTAAATGGGCGTATTTCTTTTTCAATATCGTCACATCTTTTACGAGGCAACAACAGGCAGTATTCAACTTTCAAATTTTGAAATGGTATTTTTTGCTTCGATTTTCTTTTTCGGGTTACCAATACTGCAGTGAATTTAAAAGCACAGTTTTATGGAGCTACGGTGGGGGAAAAATTAGCTGATTAAAAATCCTAAACAGATTTTTTTGAAAAAGGATGTTTTGTTTAAAAGTGTCGTGGAAATTTTAACATTTTAAAGCACTTTCATTGTGCGATTTCTTTAAGCGATCTTCTTCGTACAAAGTTGGAAGCTGTGAGTCCGTTTATTGGTGTAAATATGACATGAATGGTAAGTCAGATAATATCCGAAAACTTGAAAATTTCGTCGTCCTAGAGCGGGAACCGAATCCGCGTCTCCCGGACAGCGCCCGAGTATGTTAACCACTACACCACCCAAAATGACCAAGTTTCAAGTTTCCGATTAATTTGAATATAACAATTTCATTCATTAATCGTCGTTATTATAAACACTTATATTAAAACAAACTTTTCTCTGCTAACTTTTAAGCAAACCTACAAATTACTTCACAACTGAAAGAAAGAACTATATACAAGTAGGACTCGATTTATGCTGTGGTTAGGTTCCTGAGATTTCCAGCGTAAATTGAAGCAAAAATGTAATAGGAACATACGTAAATACACTAGGTTTCGTTCCAAGAGTTTCAGTAATCAACACAAAATACTTGAAAGGCATTTTATTTTAATGAAATTTAGGTATTGAAAATTGTATAATGTTTTAATGAAATTTAGGTATTGAAAATTGTATAATGAGAAAAAAAGACATTTTACTGCTTTAAAAATGATAAAATAGATGTCTGCTTTCTTAAACTTTTCTGTTCAGATATTAAGTTATAGTACGGCTGTAGAACTGTTTCAATTTCTCTGTGTATGTGGTTCCACCTAATAACTTTGCCCTGTGTTTCCAATGGAAAAAAAAACTTTTGTAACCATTTTCTTCTTTTTTGATTGGAGTTGTTTAACGATCACCGTGAGCCCTCAGTGGGCTAGAAGCAGTCGCCCATCCCTAATTTAGAGCCACTGGTACCAGGGTAAGGAGAGAGCCAGCGCCGTAAGACAAACACAACATCCATGCCTCACCGGGATTCGAACCAGGACCCATCTGGGACGAATGATCAGGCGCCATCGGGCGGCCCATTTTCTTTGCTATTAACACATTCCCAAGGATGAGAATTTGCACATGAATAAAAATAAGTTCATATTATAGCCTAGTATACTTAATATTTTTTAAAACTTAATCATAATTTTATTAAGAATCAATAATGTTTTCTTTGGTGGTGTTGAGACCTGCAAATAGATGGCGCCACATCTACATGTGACTTGATTAATGCAATCACTTCCCATGTTCTTTCAAAATAATTTTATTAATTTTTGGAAGGCAGTCAGTCTATCCACGCTATTGTCTGGAATGTTTAGAATGATTTGAGCCACTTAGATTAAATGTACTGACAATAATTTAGCTGAAAGTGTTAAGAGAACTGTAGGTACTGCTAATTTTTAATTCCGAAATAAACCAGCAAGCGACATTTTCAGCTAAATTATTATCAAGACATTAAATGTAAGTGGCTCAAATAATTCCAAACATTCCAGACTATCGCATGGATTGATTCAAATTTTGATTACATTCCGAAAATTAATAAAATTATTGAAAACAAAATACGAACTGATTGCATTCGGCAGATCACATGTAGGTCTCACCATCACCAAAGGAAAAGTTATTGATTCTTAATATAATTATGGTTAAGTTTTAATAAATATTAAGTATACTAGACTGTATAAAGTTATTTTTATCAATGTGCAAATTTTCATCATTGGAAATGCATTAATTGGGAAGAAAATGTCTACAGAAGTTTTTATCATTGGAAACATAGGGCAAAGTTTTTAGATGGATCCACCTTAACGGTTGAGCTCCGCTGCCAGTTGGGGTCTTCGCTACCGGAGATCTCACATCCCTTATTAATAAGCCCAATAGCCTCTGTCTGCACGGACGTGAGGGCCGGGTCGGGCTTATTTTTAGTTGGAGTTTGGAGAACTAAGCAACGGGCCGGGCCAAGTCGGTCCATTCTTTTTATCGCAATGGTAAAGAAAGGAAAAAATTGTTTCCCGATTTCCTGGTCTGACTAACTGTTTTGCTGGCTTTGTTTACTTCCATTACATAGCCCTGGGCGCAATCACAGAGACGAGGAGAAGCACTCACATTTAACCATCTTTAGGTATGAAGATGGTAAAACCACTTTGGGGCTTGTTGACAACAAAAAGTTCGACCCGGAGCGAGTGTATGTGTTGCGCGGGGTGCGGGAGTGTGTGTGTGTGTGTGTGTGTGTGTGTGTTTGTATGAGAGAGTGGAATGACATCGATTGTTTCTCCTTAGTCTTTTTTTTTCTCTCTCTTTAAAGATTATATTTTTCGATAATTGCCAAAGTTTAGTTAATAATTTTTGACTTACATTCAACTAACGATTTCAATATCTCATTTCATTATTTTTATTTAATTTTCACAATTTAATAAAATTCAATAGAAAGGCAAAATAATACAAAATGGCACATTACGGGCCGGGCCAGGCCGAGTGTCTAACATTTGAAACGGGCAGGGCTCACCAAATAAGGCCCGTGGACACCTATAGCCTCTTGCACTGATTTTCCTGTTAGTGTCCTGGCCGGCGTTGCAGAGTCAGCTTCACTTTCCTCTGTAGTCTTTGGACAGTTGCTCAACTAGCTTTTCTAAATCATTCGCTGAAAGATCTTCACCATGACTCTCAAAGAGCTCATTTGTGATCACCTAGTGCTATTTCCTTGCTATCTCTGTCATATTCTCTGTTATTGACGAAAGGGTAGGGTTGTGCGTTTTCGAGAATAGGAGTGACAGTCAGTGTCCAGCTGTCAACAGTCAGTGTTCAACAGTCCTGTTGTCTAGACGACAGGACACTGATGGCCAATTCTAACCACTCCTGTTTCTAGACAAAAAGAAGTGACAATAAGTGTAGACAACATGACACTAATTGCCACTCCTTCTGTCTGGAAACAGGAGTGGTTAGAATTGACCATCAGCGTCCTGTTATCTAGGACATACAGCACTTGTGGGACTATTTGGATCGACAGGTGCGACCTGCCGACCCACAAACACGTCATCTCCGGAACCTCCGTGCTCTGCTGCAGTCTGAATGGGGACGTGTGCCTTCAGCAACTTTCCATGGTCTCATTGCGTCCATGGCACGCCGTGTCGCCGCTGTCATCTGGTCCAAGGGTTGTTATTCCCATTATTAGGTAGGTGGTCATACACTGGCGTGCAAAAATTAAGGAAGAGATGGTTTTTCCAATGTAATGTTGTGCAAAAGTGCTCCACATCGGCTTAAATCATACCATAAGATTCCCAAGATGTAAGAATATGGGACAAGTGAGCAAAACCGTCCAAACAAGGAACCCAAAGGATACAAAGGCACTTTATTGAAAAGGTAGCTTCGAGCACAACTGGACAGAAGACAGAAGCGTCCATGTGACAGGCGGCTGCCAAGAAAAATCCAGTCTTTAGTAGGGGATATGATCACCCCTGACTGCGTTGCAGAATTTACAACGTCTGTCCATGCTGAGGACGAGGTTGTCAAGGAGCTGTTGAGGCATCGCGGCCCATTCCTCTTGTAGCCCCAATCGCAGCTGCGGAATCGTTGCTGGCGGCTGGTGACGTGCTGCCAAGCGTCTCCCGAAAAGGTCCCACTCGTGTTCGATTGGATTTAGGTCCGGAGACTTTGCTGGCCAATCCATGCGTTGAATATCTTCACTCTCCAACAGCTCTGCGACAGCCACTGTACGATGAGGTGTAGCGTTGTCGTCCGTGAAGAGGAACTCAGGACACACAGCACCTCTAAACAGACGCACGTGAGGCAGGAGAACCTCGGTACAATAGCGGACACCCGTGACTGAACCTCCTTGGAAGGTGTGGAGGTCAGTACGGCTACCAAGCATGATACCGCCCCAAACGAGAACTCCGCCACCTCCAAACCGGTCCCTTTCGATGATGTTGGAGGTGTGATTGCGTGTTCCCAGTTTTCTCCATATGTGTATACGTCCAGAATCGCTCGTCAGACTAAATCGGTTCTCATCCGTAAAGAGAACTCCACCCCATTGCTGATGTGTCCAGTTCTTGTGTTCCTGGCACTACAGAAACCGCCGTCTCCGATGAGCAGGCGTTAATGGCACACACCGTACTGGTCGTCGTGCAAATGGACCACCTTTGTGCAGCCTCCTGGCCACGGTAAAACGCGATAACGGACGTCCAGATGTCTGTTGCATGTGCCTTGTGATTTCTCCCGCTGTCTGCCGTCTGTCTCTTCTCGCCTGTAGGACAATATACCGGTCGTCCGCCGCCGTGGTTGCTCGTGCACGATCACTGCTAAACTCTCGGACAGCTGTTCCTGTCGTTTGAAATGCTCTCCAAGCTCGTGAAACGATGCTGTGAGCGATCCCGAACTCCTCGGTCACACTTCGACCTTCTTCCAACTTCCCAATGACGCGACCTCAGGTAAAGTAATCCAGATGTCGTCTACTGGATTGCCTGTTGGCCATATCACACGGTGGCAGCAACGCGACGTCGTTCAAACAGATGTACACCGCGCAATAGCTTTCACCGAATTGCTAAGCGTACACCGCCCGTGCGCCCTTCCGACACTCCCCCTCCTACGTCATGCTGCATATATGCGCATGCCCTACCGTACCGGACCCTAGTCTATCTCCTGAGTGGTCTTTCGGTCCGTTCTGCCTGCTCGTTCCGCTGTTATGTTAATTTCTCCTCTTCGTCCCTAATTTTTGCACACTAGTGTATTATTCTGATACGACTGTGTATATACACCAAAAAGCCAGAGCCAAAATATTATGACCACCTGCCTAAATCGATGTTTATCGTCCTCGTGCCTCCAAAACAGCTCATATCCAGCGAGGAATTGACGATACAAGATTTTTAAAGCTGTCTTGTGGTATCTGGTACCAAAACGTTACCAGCAGATCCTTGAACTTTAATAAGTTACGTGGTTGAGCTGCCGCAGATCCATAGATGCTCGATTGGATTGATATCTGATATACGGTAGATTCCAGTTAATTGGGACACACCGGTGCTAGAATACTTTGATCCAAATAAGCAGCTGCCCCAATTATGCAAATCTTTATTCAAAGAGCTGATTTGGGATATCCTTCAAGAACTTTCCCAAATAAACGGCTGCCTCGATTAACTGATGTCCCAATTGACCAAAATCAACTGTATTTGGAGGTCAGGACAGTATCTGGAAGTCTTCTCATGTTCCACGAACCATTCTAGAACAATCTGGTTAGTGGGGTACGACGCATTATCCGTTTGAAAGAGGGCACTATTAGAAGGGAATACTACTGCTGTGAAAGGATGTACTTGGTCTGTAATGATGTGAAGGTACGTGGTAAACGTCATAGTTTCCTGCACATGAATGACAGGACATAGGGTTTTCCAGCAGAACACTGCCCAAAACATTACACGTTCTCTACCTACTTGTTTTGGTCCCACTGTGCATCCTGGTGCACGCGTACCAGGCCATCAACACAGTGCAGCTGGAAACAAGATTCATCGGATCAGGCGACCTTCTTCCAATCATTCAAAGTCCAGTTTTGATACTCGAGTGCCCATTGTAGGCGTTTTCGACGGTGAACCAAGGTTAGCATGGGCACTCTGAGCGGCCTGCGGCTACGCAGCACCATTTTCAGCAGAGTTCGATGTACTGTGTGTTGTGATGCATTGTGTGTGTGAACCGAGGTTAGTATGGGCAATTGGAGTGGTTTGTGGCTACGCAGCCCCATTTTCAGCAGGGCTCGATGTACTGTGTGTTGTGATACATTACTCTTGTGTGTGTCAACCGAGGTTAGCATCGGCACTCGTAGGGCCTGTGGCTACGCAACCCTATTTTCAGCAGGGTTCGATGCGCTGTGTGTTGTGTTACATTACTCTTGTGTGTGTGAACCGAGGTTAGTATGGGCAATTGGAGCGGTTTGTGGCTACGCAGCCCCATTTTCGGCAGGATTCAATGTACTGTGTGTAGTGTCACTTTACTCTTGTGTGTGTGGACCGAGGTTAGCATGGGCACTGGGAGCGGTTTGTGGCTACGCCGCCCCAGTTTCAGCAGGGTTCGATGCACTGTGTGTTGTGATACATATTACTCTGGTGTGTGTGTGTGTGTGTGTGTGTGAACCGAGGTTAGTATGGGCACTCGGAGTACCCTGTGGCTACGCAGCACCATTTTCAGCAGGGTTTGATGTACTGTGTTGTGATACATTACTCTTGTGTGTGGGAACCGAGATTAGCAATCGGAGCGTACTGCGGGTACGCAGCCCCATTTTCAGCAAGGTTCGATGTGCTGTGTGTTGTGTTACATTATTCTTGTGTGTGTGGACCGAGGTTAGTATGGGCAATTGGAGCGGCTTGTGGCTACGCAGCCCCATTTTCAGCAGGGTTCGATGTACTGTGTGTTGTGATACATTGTTCTTGTGTGTGTCAACCGAGGTTAGCATCGGCACTCGTAGGGCCTGTGGCTACGTAACCCCATTTTCAGCAGGGTTCGATGTGCTGTGTGTTGTGGTGCATTACTGTGTCAACCGAGGTTAGTATGGGCAATTGGAGTGGTTTGTGGCTACGCATCCCCATTTTCAGCAGGATTCGATGTACTGTGTGTAGTGTCACTTTACTCTTGTATGTGTGGACCGAGGTTAGCATGGGCACTGGGAGCGGTTTGTGGCTACGCAGCCCCATTTTCAGCAGGGTTCGATACATATAACTCTTGTGTGTGTGTGAGCCGAGGTTAGTATGGGCATTCGGAGCGACCTGTGGCTACGCAGCATCATTTTCAGCAGTATTTGATGGACTATGTTGTGATACATTACTCTTGTGTGTGTGAACCGAAGTTAGTAAGGGCAATTGGAGCGGTTTGTGGCTACGCATCCCCATTTTCAGCAGGATTCGATGTACAGTGTGTAGTGTCACTTTACTCTTGTATGTGTGGACCGAGGTTAGCATGGGCACTGGGAGCGGTTTGTGGCTACGCAGCCCCATTTTCAGCAGGGTTCGATGTACTGTGTGTTGCGATACATATTACTCTTGTGTGTGCGTGAGCCGAGGTTAGTATGGGCATTCGGGGCGACCTGTGGCTACGCAGCACCATTTTCAGCAGTATTTGATGTACTGTGTTGTGATACATTACTCTTGTGTGTGTGAACCGAGATAAGCATGGTCACTCGGAGCGGACTGCGGGTTGCCTCGTACCATACGGGACAGCCTTCTTTTTATTGGAGGTTTAACGACCACCGTGAGCAACTCAATGGGCTATAAGTAGCCGCCCGTCCCTAATTTAGGGTTACTGGTCACAGGGAAAGAGAGAGCCAGTGCCGTAAGACAAAAATAACATCCATGTTTTACCGGGATTTGAACCTGGATCCATCTCGAATGATCAGAAGTCAGCACTTAGACCATTGTGCCACCAAGATAGACTTCGCTCACCTCTAGCATCAATGAGCTGTGGTCGGCCCACACTTGAAGGTGGTTCATGGTTTTTCAATCCTCGGACCACTTTTAGAAGGTACTAACTACAGCTGACCGTGAGCACCCCCACAGGCCTTGTCGTCTGGGAAATGCTCTGACCCAGTCGTCTGGCCATTACCATTTTGCCTTTGTCAAACTCTCTGCCTTTTCATATGAAGAACGAGAATAACACTGATTAAAGAACTCAATATCAAGTGTTATTTATACCGTTTCACGACATTCACAAGAGCCGTCGTTTACCTTATTTTTTTTTTGTATTTGAGGTTTTACGACCACCGTGAGCAACTCAATGGGCTATAAGCAGTCGCCCGTCCCTAACTTAGGGTCACTGGTTCCAGGGAAGGGAAAGAGAGCCAGTACCGTAAGACAAACAAAACATCCATGCCTCACCGGGATTCGAACCCGGGCCTTTCTCGGACGAATGGTCACAACCCAGCACTTAGACCACTGCGCCTCAGGGGCGGCGTGTCGTTTACCTGCAGTTACTTCGATTTGCATAAAGATAGGTCATGTTTCGGCTCTTCCGTTGTGATGTGAAAATATTTAGGACAGGAAAAATGGAGAAAAAATCCGAAATGGGAGACGGAACGCCATTTTTTCCCTGTGGGGAGAAAAACGACAATAGGTCCGTCATATTGTGTGCCAGGGTTCCACAGAGAGAAGGGGAAGAAAATTATTTCCATGGTGAATTCCGCTTTGAGCAAGAAGTTCACAAACATGAGGATCTCCTCTTAGCGCAGAAAGTTACAAGCAGTTAAAGACAGGCGGAGGAATGTAAGATGTTCACCACGTGGCCAACGTCCGGGCTGCACAATTTGAGCGGGAAAAAGTTGTAACGAACTTATGCAGGACACTTCCCGCTCGGAAAGGAAATAGGAAGGTCGATCTGTAGTCGTCGCTCAAGTAATGAGAGCGCTCGATATTTACGCAAGCTAGTCGGATGCGGCTGACTAGATAGTTACGAGCCTACCTACGGGTTAAGGTCACTAGGGAATATACACTGAAGAGCAATTGAATTAGAGACAGCTGGCGTTATACAAATGTGGTGCTGTGGGCGGCCCTGTAAACGAAAACGACATGACGTATGCAGCGATCCGACAATATAATGAGTGATGCGACGGGAATCAGTAAGAGTCGGACGCAGTAAGGGTAAGACGAAGGATCTAAGCGCATTTGATCGTGGGCAAATTGTCGGGGCCCGACGAATGGGTCACTCCATCTCGGAAATCTTGCAGGCACTGGAATTTTCACGAGCCACTGTGTCACGGGTTCACCGTGAGTACAGCGAATCCGGTAAAACCATCCCTGCAAGGGCCAACTGCCGTGGACAACAGCGTGTAGATGAGCGGGGTCATCGTCGGCTAGCTCGCATTGTAACAGCGGATAGACGGGCCACAGTGCAAGAAATCACTCGGTAATTTAACGCTGGTGCACAAAAACGTGTAAGCAGCAACACCATCCAGAACCATTTCCCGCTATGGGGTACAGAAGCCATCGTCCCACGAGGGTACCGCTGCTGACCGCACATCACAGGGTGCAAAGATTAGCATGGGCGCGGGAACATCGCCACTGGACCCTAGACATGTGGGAAAATGTTGCCTGGACTGATGGGTCGAGATTCACGTTGGTACATGCGGATGGCAGGATACGAGTACGGCACAAACCACATGAAGCGATGGATCCTTCTTGCCAGCAAGGTACTCTTCAAGCTGGTGGGGGTGGCATTCTCGTCTGGGGACTGTTTACGTGGACTGAAATGGGACCCCTGGTACGTGTGACATCGTCCCTCACAGGTCAAAGTTACCGGGATATCCTGGACGACCATTTGCTGCCGTTTGTGCGTCTTCAACATCCGACTGGGACCTCATCCTGCAACAAGACAATGCACGTGCCATCGCTCCCGAATTGTATCCGAATGGTTGGATGAACACTCCACCGACGTGGCCTCGCTTCTTTGGCCAGCTAGATAACCTGACCTCAATCCCATCGAGCACATCTGGGATGCCATCGAGAGAGATGTTCGAGGCCTTGATACCCCTCTATCAAATCTTCGTGAACTGCGGGAGCTTGTTCAGGGGTCGTAGATCCGTATGGCTTCCCAACGCTTCCGGTGTCTTGTAGAGTCCATGCCGAGACGAATCGCCACCGTCATCAGGGCGAAAGGTGGTGCTACACGTTACTAGACAGGTATCTCTAATTCAATTGCTCTTCAGTGTATATTATGTTATTTACAGCTTAGTGACGAGTATGATGAAGATACATGTCATGGGATAAAAACGGTTCTGGATCTTGAGCAACTCGACATTACAGCACGATCACAGTTCAGTCTGGCACTATCCGTGTGCGTATATTTGGCATGGAGAATTTATCACAATATCACAGGAATTAGCTGCTTTAAAGCATACAGGATATCTCATGTGGAGGATTGTCTTTGCAGATCTCAGTCTGTCATATGATTCTTAGTTACTACACATTTACCCTCAGATAATGCAGTGTACACTGAAGAGCATTTGAATTAGAGATACCTGTCTAGTAAGTGTAGCACCACCTTTCGGCCTGATGACGGCGGCGATTCGTCTCGGCATGGACTCTACAAGACACCGGAAGCGTTGGGAAGCCATACGGATCCACGACCCCTGAACAATCTCCCACAGTTCACGATTTGATGGAGGGGATCAAGGCCTCGAACATCTCTCTCAATGGCATCCCAGATGTGCTCGATGGGATTGAGGTCAGGTGTCCTAGCTGGTCAAGGAAGCGAGGTCACGTCGTTGGAGTGTTCATCCAACCATTCGGATACAATTGGTGAGCGATGGCACGGTGCAGTCTTGTTGCAGGATGAGGTCCCCAGCGTGATGTTGAAGACGCACAAACGGCAACAAATGGTCGTCCAGGATATCCCGGTAACATTGACCTGTGAGGGACGATGTCACACGTACCAGGGGTCCCATTTCAGTCCCCAGACGAGAATGCCACCTCCACCAGCTTGAAGAGTACCATGCTGGCAAGAAGGATCCATCGCTTCATGTGGTTTGTGCCGTACTCGTATCCTGCCATCCGCATGTACCAACGTGAATCACGACTTATCAGTCCAGGTAAAGTTTTTCCACGTCTAGGGTCCAGTGGCGATGTTCCCGCGCCCATGCTAATCTTTGCACCCTGTGATGTGCGGTCAGCAGCGGTACCCTCGTGGGACGATGGCTTCTGTACCCCATAGCGAGATGGTTCTGGATGGTGTGGCTGCTTACGCGTTTTTGTGCACCAGCGTTAAATTGCCGAGTGATTTCTTGCACTGTGGCCCGTCTATCCGCTGTTACAATGCGAGCTAGCCGACGATGACCCCGCTCATCTACATGCTGTTGTCCACGGCAGTTGGCCCTTGCATGGATGGTTTTACCGGATTCGATGTACTCATGGTGCACCCGACACACAGTGGCTCGTGAAAATTCCAGTGCCTGCAAGACTTCCGAGAAGGAGTGACCCATTCGTCAGGCTCCGACAATTTGCCCACGATCAAATGCGCTTAGATCCTTCGTCTTACCCATACTGCGACAGACTCTTACTGATTCCCGTCGCTTTACTCCTTATATTTTCGGATCGCTGCATACGTCATGTCGTTTCCATTTACAGGACCGCCCACAGCGCCACATTTGCATAACGCCAGCTGTCTCTAATTCATTTGCTCTTCAGTGTATATATACATTACATCGGCATATATAGTGCGTATGTGCAAGTGTGTGATTTTGTATGGTAAAAATTTTTATATAGATAAACATTTTAATTTGTACAATATAACAAAAAATCATTGAATAGAAGGAGAAAATAACTTTTAAGAAGCGATATTTTCATATACAGTAGATTTCGGTTAATTAGGACACATCGAGACCAGACTTTGGCCCAATAAAACGGCTGCCCCAATTATGCGTTGCACCCCAAAGAGCTAATTTGGGACGTTCTTCAAGAACGGTCGCCAAATAAATGGCTGCCCCGATTAACTGGTGGCTGAATTAAGCGTAATCTACTGCATATTAAAAGTAGAGAAGCCGGGGTCATGATTAAACCAGTTTTAGAAATATATCAGTACGAAATGAATAAAAAATTGTGAAAAATATTTCAGAATTTAAAATGTAAGGGGCCCCATAAGAAATGACTGTCCCAGACCCATTCAAGTTAAGTAGGGCCCTGACTGTAGTTATTATAAAATATTATTGGTTCTTGTCCTTCAGTGCGTCGCCCCTTTATTCAAATTCCTGTCAGGGGAGTGTAATGACACTGGGAGACACCGAATTACGTGTCCCTAATCCGACGTCAAGGGTCATTGGAAGTTACTGATCAGCACTCGTATATACTTTGTCACAAATCCAACAGTGTTTGAATCAATTCTTTCACCCTTATCTGTGGACAAACAGCAAGAAGAATTGATAACAAAGTTTTTAATTACTATTTTACATATGAGATGATAATAGAATTTAGTGAAGTGAAATATGTAAAAAACAATAAAATGATTGATCCAGTATGTTTAATCAGGAATTTAATTAAATACTTGATATTTATTAATAATCATTTTACAAAATAAATGAGCATTAGACATGTGACGTACAAAAATATAATATTCTTTGAGGTAAAAAACGAAAGTCACCCGTTAAGAGTTACAATTCCTTATATTTACACAGCTCACTCACAAACTGAAAAAATTTTCCACAAGCCTCTTTGCTAATGTACAATATATATCACAATTATGTAAGATACAATAAGAATTATTCTGTAACATATACCAGTACTTGATCTGTAACGCCACAAATTTACACAACTGTCCTAAAGGCATTAAAAATTTTCAGATCACAGAGAGGAAAGAATATTCTTTGATATCAGTTTAGATATCTGTGTTCTATGCTCACTAACCTTCACAATCACTAATAACCTTAAACACGTCAGTAACACACGGCTGCAATAATTAACAAGAGGGAATCCAACAATTATAATCTTGCCGTGACCAAGGATGAACAACGGCCCTTTTTTAAACGGCTTAACATTCACTCCTCGCAACAAAGCTCATGGCATCTACTCTCCCTTGGGCTATTGCACCCGGGACCTCTATCACACGCAACACTACAGATGGGCTAGGCCCGCCCAACTTTTGTCTGAGCACACCCTTTAGCCCACGGAAAATATTTAAGCAGTGAGAACACATGGTGAGTGCAACAATCTAACGTTTTAGGGAACTCGGATATACGTAAGTAAATTTTTGGAAATCATAGGAATATTAATTTTTGTTAAATTTATGTAGAGTGGAGGGAGACCTCTAAGCGAATGTATAAGAAAGCAGTAGAAAGACACCATTTTTGAAATTATTATTACAATCTTATTTCTTTAGTTATACTTTATTAATTTAATTGTTGTAATGCTACATAAAATTAATTTTTTGTTAAATTTATGTAGAGTGGAGGGAGTCCTCTAAGCGAATGTATAAGAAAGCAGTAGAAAGACACCATTTTTGAAATTATAGCTTAAAAAGAATGAGAGAAAGAGAAATTTCTTGTCAGATTACACACTAAAATTCATAAACAGCCTGATGGCAGTAAATATTAAAAAAAGGTAAGCTAAAAACAAATAATGTAAATTAAAATTGCAACTTGTTAAAGGCATGGAGGTTCGTACCCATGATTTATGCGGCGGATTTACCACTAGGCCAACTAGGCCGAGGCCCGCAGGCTCTAGAGGGCCGCAGGTGTAGAATCCAGAAAAACGGAGAGGATAGAACAGAAAAACTTAGAAAAGGGAGGTACCGTTATTTTAATTTACTTGAATAAAATATATAGTGGTAACTTTTTATTTTATCTTGAATGATAACCATTCACCGTGATGATAACTAAAGAAATAAGATTGTAATAATAGCTCTATTGCGAGCACGCCCGTGTTCATTCGAGTGCGATAGAGAGCGTATGTGACGTCTGACAGACAGGTGCAGGAGAGGAGTGGAGAGCAAATACAATTAATTTTTATATACTTTATTAATTTTAATTGTTGTAATGCAATTTTAAAGAATCAAAACAAGAAATACTATTGTTTACTTTCGTGTTATAAGACTGCATCGTGCGTCGGCTTCAAATGTAGGTCTAAGGTTTCAAAACGTAAAGTGTTGTTCCTGGATAAACATGAACCTCGTATGTGCTCCAGCTTTGTCCGCCCGTCCGCACGATAACTCGCGTAAAAATGGTTCGATTTCGATGAAATTTTAGTATGTGGTAGGGGCAGGGGCGGGCTCCAGGCATGGGCAGACCGGGCAACCGCCCAGGGCCCCGTGCCCAGAGGGGGGCCCGCAACGCCGTCAATTAATTAGTAGTTTTTGCCTGGTGTCACCTGAAGAGCCATCGCAAGGGCTAGGGCCACCACTGGGTAGGAGACCACCTGGAGACGAACCCTATTAAAAATGGACGAAATGGGGTCAAATGTCAGGACATAGGAGCGGGATCCATTCCATTGCCCTTATGCGTCATAACTTAGGTAAAATTGCTTCGATTGCGACAAAACTTTAGTATGTTGTTCTAGAGGTATACTGAACCGGTTCTGCTTAATATAATCGAAATGGGGTAAAAGGTCAGGACACAGGAGCGAGATTTATTCCACAGCCATTTTCCTCATAACTTGACTAAAAATGCTTCTATTGCGACAAAACTTTAGTATGTTGTTCCGGAGGTATACGGAACCGGTTCTGTCGAATATCATCGAAATGGGGTCAAAAGTCATGGCACAGGAGTGAGATTTATTCCACAGCCATTATCCTCATAACTTGAGTAATAATTTCTGTTATGTTGGAAAGCGTATCATAATCAATGCATTGCATGATTTTACTAACTTGTTTCTTATCTTACTGTAAATGATTTGCCCCTTCCTTTTATAGCATCAGTTTACAACGCGATATGCTACTTCCTTAATTCCCTGCATGTACGCATCAGTGCTTAGATCCTCATATTCCTAGGATCAGGTAAGGAGAGGTCCCTTTGAATGATCCTCACTCACGTGATAGTTGAAACCTCTAATGAGTGAAGACAATTCAAAAGGACCCACAAATTTTATTGTATCTACATAATCACTATTCCATCGTTGTTAATCACAAACGATTTCTGCTTTTCCATCTTCTGCTATTAGCAAAAACATGCCAACACACATTATGTTACATGTCTCTCTACTCAATGAGGCAAATACAGGTCTTTATAAAATAAATAAAAAAAAAACTTGTGAACCTATAAACTGTAATAGATTTACGACTGCAAATGAGAAAACCAATCTTCAGATGGTACAGATTTTTTTTTCAACATTTCTGCAGCTAACTACAAAGGCAATAAGCAGAGAGGAAGGGCTGTCTACAACAACCGTCAAAATAAAAAATTGTGTATGAGCCTAAGAACAAATTTCACTATTCATTATCGAAAGAAAACAGTAAGGATTTTGTGACAGTCAAAGGTACTGTTATTATTTCATACAAGGCAACAAAAGTTACTGAAACATGCATCTGCTGAACTGAACATTATAGAATATCATGGGGAATATAATGAAAAGAACACCTTTCCAAATCATACAGAATTAACTGGGCACACTTTTAATATGACGAGCAGGAGAAAATGATGTATCACAAAAGACAGTAGCTGCACAAATCTGCAGTTTGCTATTGATGTCTTCATTTTTTATCGAGTTTTCACAACCCACTTAAAGATGGTTTCTAGCATTCACACATTAAAAGTTTAAAATTCAAACAACTTTGAACTAATAATAATAAGACCCTATACAGCAATACAACTAAAAACTGATCACAGTGTACATATATATACAGTTAATATTGGTATGCAGTTAATATGACAATACTCTGGAAGAAAGGGCATTTTAAGTACAAATAGTGAAACTTAAATTTTGTTAATCAATATTGCATACATTATCTACAGCAGCAGTAATCCATAGCACGTAATAACAACAGCTTACCTTCACATCTTCACTCACTTTCTTATAAAATTAATTATTATTTCAGTCTACTTTTTTTGGTATCAAAATCATATACTGATAAACTTTCTATAAAACTGTACATAAATAAATGCATATTTTGTATACATAAATATCATTGAAATCAACATCACATGTGAGTGATTTACCACAAGAAAAAAACATAGCAAAAAAATAAAGAAGAACTGGTTTTTTTTTTTTTTTAGGATATAAGTAGCACACAAAATAAAATATGGGAATATCTGAAATTAAAGAGTACATAAGCCAAAACTGAAGGTACACTAAAATCAGATTTTAAAAATACCTGCTGCTTAAGAATGAATCAACTTTTCAAAGTGCAGACAGAAAGAATAGGTTAGTTAAATAACTGACCAGGCAACAGTTACTTCATTTAACAACTGTGATACAATTCTGAATTCCAAGATTTCAGTACAACCAGATCAGTTCAGCTCTGGATGCTTAAGCCCTTGCTGCCATAACATCCTACAGAAATGTTTGTCAATTATGCAATTAGCTCATTGGATTTATTGAATCTTATGTAACAAAATTATCTGATATAAATACAGCTGCCAAAATGATCAAAGTAGTTTTCCTTACAGCATGCACAACAGTTTTGAATCTAGAAAGGCACTTGCTTTAAGGATATAGAGATACCAAATTCCCACACAAAACTTGAAAACCCTGATTTTTGTTAGAAAGAGTGTGATGTGTCTGTTCAAGTCCCACAGAACAATAGATGGTGTTGCTGCGCTAAGCGAACTTATTCGGAAATAAAAACTATCATCTCACTCCAAGGCAAGGAGTAGTGATGCGCTGACCTTCGACCTGAGAAAAACTCTCTCTTCCCGTGAGAACCAAAACAAAAGATGGAGTTATGCGCACACGTACTGCGCTTGTGTTGTTGTTCCAAAAGCCAATATAAAATTAGATAGCGTGTGATTTCAATCTACAGTGTTTTAGATGTTTTAATATTCAGTGCGGTGTGTTGTTAATATATTCATTTGATTAAAGATAAAGGATTACCTATTTAAAGGTAGTAAGTACTCTTTATGCTTTAAACTATTCGTTCAGTGAGTTTAAGAATTCTCTTTCGTTTGTCAAATCCGTCATTCGAGTTAAACGCGTTAATTCTAACAATTTTAAGGTTTAGAATATTACCAAAGATCCAGAATTCCCGCAACACCCGGATATGACGAGAGAGAGAGAGAGAGAGACAGCAGGCCTGCAAGTACAAAACTATTTAAGAGACAAATGTTCCATGTAATACTTTCATATTGCATATGCATTTCCAAAAAGGAATTTTGAACTTATTTCCACTTTACTGAGGAGCAACACACAAGTGATCAAAAACATCATGAGAGAATATACAACGAAGAAAAAGAAAAAAAGAAAGAGCATGATCTGTAAGTTTGCTTTTAGTTAAATCACCTTGCTTAATTAAACTACCTTTATTCACAAATATCACAATTGAACACAAATGACATTAAAATAATTTTATAGCCCTAATGGTTTCCATCTAATACTTTCATATCGCATACGCATTTCTAAAAAATAATTTTGAAAGTACTTATTTCCACTTGACTCAGAAGCAACACACAAGGTGTTCCAAAATATCATGAAAAAATATACAACTCCAAAAAAAAAAAAAAAAAAAGAGAGAGAAAGAAAGAAGCATCATACATATAATTGGGAAACAAATCTCCCTGAAGAAATAATTCTTAACAAATGCATGGAAGACAATACAAATGTGCCATATTTTCACTGTTTGCATGTGGCAACTCGTTCAGAAAACTTGAAAATCACATTGCCCTGGAGCAGGTATCGAATCTGCATCTCCCAATTTCCATTCAAGCATGCTATCCATTACACCATCCAGGATAAAAAAGTTCCAAGCAACTGAAGCTAAGCAGATGTAGCTTAGAAATCTGAGAACCATTCAAATTTTGCAAAGCACTGGAACTCGTGACCTAGAATCTGACCCTGGATGTGAGAAAGGGTTCTGGTGATGCTATTGCTACAAGAAAGCACAGGACAACTTTGACTACCACAAAATCTGAACAGTTCTCAGTTTTCTAAGCTACATCTGCTTAATTTCAGTTGCTTGGAACTTCTTTGTCCTGGGTGGTGTAATGGATGGCATGGTCAAACGGAAATTGGGAGATGCGGATTCAATTTCTGCTCCAGGGCAATGTAATTTTCAAGTTTTCTGAAGGAGTTGCTACATGGAAACAGTGACAATATGGCACATTTGTGCCAATGATTACATTTAAAAAGAAGCATGTTTTGAAAGTTTGATTTTAGTTAAATTATCTTGCTTAATTAAACTACCTTTTTTTATAAATTTCACAAATGAAGACAAATGTCATTAAAATTTTCAAAAAGAGATAAACTGAGCTTCTGAAGATTTATTACAATTAGAAAAAAAGATCAAACTTGTATACAAAAATCTTGTAACAACTCTTGCTATACAAACAAACATTCGATACCAACAAAAACTGAAATTCATTCATTTCACTAGAGAGAAAGAAAAAAACACAATAACTATATAACATCACTTTTTTTGAGAGTCAAAGAAATCATAAAAACAAAATTTCAGTAATTTAGGAGTTTCTGAACAATCAAAACTTGTCCTTAAAAAGTGAATGACTACATTTGGTAAGCAGAAATATACTGTTTAATGATTCTGCAAACAATGTCATGCAAAGCCATGTAAATGGAAAATTAATTCTACTGGTTTCCACCCTATTACTAAAAAATACATGCAGTTCCTTTATTTTCCCTTGCAAACACTTATTTTCATGACTATGAAAGGGCAGTAAGTGGCTCAATTCCTCTTATCTGAAACTTTTAAACTTTTTTTTTATTAATAACTGAAAATATCACCCTGAGAGAAAATTATACTTCAGACGATTTCATGACTAATCCACATACACACATGCAGTAATGTATTCAAAAGTCTAATTTTTATTAGTTGTTCAGCTAGGTCTATTCCTACTATATTATACAAACTACAAACCTTGTTGTCTTCTACCAAACTATTGAAAAAAGGGGGATTATAAATTCAGTTGCCATCTTTCATAAATACATTCCGTGCGGGGGGGGGTTACTGAATAAAACCATGCCCCCATGAAACAACACATTTAGCAAAAATTTAATAATTTTGAACTTATTGAAAATTCTATAAAATCATTTTGGAATTCATTTTGGGCGGGGGATGTCATTTTTCATGGTGAGTTTGAAATCTCACTTTGACACAAGTATGAACACTGCTTATCATGCAATGCTAATTTTACATGAACTTTTAATCACTGTTATCTGAACAAAGATGCTTTAAGGATATATTCCCACTGGCACTTTAAAAAGCATAGTTGCAAAAATGCTTCCCAAAAGGAATTGAATATTTCAACTTATTAAAGTAGAAGCAGCATTTGAATTACCCATTGGCCAGTAAAACTTCCGTCGGACCACTGAACTATTGATTTTACTAGCTGAGATGGCTAGTAAGTATTTTTTTTTTTTTTTTTTCATTTGTCTCAAGTTAAAAAATGAATTTCTATTTCTTTTACCTTGCTGTATGGTTTTCTTTTTAGGTTGCAAACTAATGATAGGTTTAAAAACAAATATTTGAGATAATTCCATTGAAATGATATGCTATTTTCTACATATATTGTAAAATGTCTTTCAATTTTTTTTATTTTTTTTTCTATTATTATTATATTTTTTTATGGACCAGTGGTTTACAAATTCTAGTGGTCTGCTGGGCCAATATTTCTAATTCAGACACTGAGTGGAGGTCAAGTTGAAATATGAATATTAATTTCAATGATCACATGGTTACATAGCTCATAGGCAGTGTTTATAAATGTTCTGTTGCTGTTCATTCTTTACATTTTTGGTCAACCTTGGCAGGAAGTGTTCTTTACAAATCATCCTTCAGACTACTCTGCTAATTTGCCCTGTTGGCTTTTAATCAATGGATGTATATCAATGGTGGTATAACATTGTAGCAACCTGTTCTTTATCCAATGCAGGAGTCACCAAACTTTTTGCTACCAAGTGTGCATTCAAATTTTCGGGACTTCTTTGTGGGTGCAATGGCAAATAAATATATCCAAGAATTACCACTTAATTATTAATTATTTGTATATATAATAATTAGTTAATTACTTATTAGTTTTCTCTTTTGTTGCAATAAATAAATATATATACACCAAATTCCGGTGATTATTTCATATATGTGTGACTAAGATTTTTTTTTTTTTTGTAAAAATACAATGTTGAAAATAAAAGTAGATTTACAAGACCTTTTTCTCCCCAATATCATGGAAAATAAATAATAAAAAATGCTCAATCTTATAATTAACTTTGTATCCAACAAAAAATAATTGCTTTAAATTAATTAAGTAATTAACTGAAAATAATAATATGTCGACAATTACAATAACATGAAATCAGTCAGTTATGATTATATGTGGAACCAGGGTAGAGGTAGGAAGGTTACCTACAGTGAGTAACTCATCTGTGGGTTCAAAGCAGGGCAGGAGCAAGTTTTTCTTATCTGGGGAGACAGAAATTAAAAGTACACACCTACAAGTTCAAAAGTTTTTCTCATCTGAAAGGGTACTCCTTGAAATTACACCCCACCAAGTTCAAAAGTTTTTCTTACCTGGGAGGGCAGAAATTGAAATTACACCCCTCCGAGTTCAAAAGTTTTTCTTTCTGGGAGGGCAAAACTTGAAATTACACCCCTCCAAGTTCAAAAGTTCTTTATTTCCACTTAAATAGTACAGTTTTTACCTTCTCATACCTCCATTTTAGGAAATTATTATGACTGTTCAAAAATCACACTTCTCATATTTTTATCAAAATTTTGGTAAAAGTGTGAAAACTAGGTAAATACCCAAGAGTCAAGTAAAATGTAAAAGTTATGCGAATGATGACAACACAGCTCACTGCAGAAATCGCAGAATGAAAAATGAACCAGCATAGAATGAATGCGTATCAGGTAGTGAACACCACAATAGAAAGATGCTTTCTGGATTGGGCTTGGTAAAACTTCATTAAAGGTTAAACGCTCAGGGATCTTTTAGCGACAGATTACAGGTACAAGCTCTTCATTCCTTCAGCGTATTTGGAAAAGAAACAGATATGTCCGCATATTGTTTTTATATGCCTCTCTCCATTTCCTAGGACAATTTCTTTCATATATATGAAGGGTCCACACCTGACAGAGCAATTTGCTCTCTACCCTGGTTAGCTGCACAAAATACTGCATGTGGCTAACTAAAGTCTTTAAAAAAGAAAATTCTAAAGTGTACAACTTTGTTCAGTAAGAATTTTCAGTAAATTTAATCATACATCGTGCATATCAATTGTGTATGTTCCTCTGAGCGTTGAAATTTACATCCCTAGTACAAGTATCCCCCTCTGCCCTCCCGGTGGCTAACGTCCTGGTTCAAAACACTCCTCATGTATAATTCACAATCATAACAAAACTGGACGTGTCATCATTACAGTGTCAGAATTCTTTGGTGGTCTGCTGGTCCAAGAGCACTAAAAATCTAGTTGGACCAGCAAAATCAAAATGATGACAGTCCAATGGACCAGTCACTTTTTTCAAGTAAAACTTCCTTTATTTCAGAAAAAATCTGCAGCATTTTTTTCTCCAATATATTGTGAAGTTGCAAAATATTTTTTTTGTTCATGGCAGATAGTAAATAATTTATTAGTTACAGCCCAGTGAATTTCATGGGATGAGATAAATTAACAGCATTCATATTGGGAATCATGAAAATATTTTGGCTGTGATTAATGCTTTCCATTCTATTCCTAGCATATCAACCAAATGGGAATGAGGATTCGGAATTATGGGGGGAAAACAGGCTTGTGAAACAACCTGACCACTGAAATGGTTTCTCTCTTAACGAGGACACTACAAGATACCTCACATACTGCATAATTTGACCCACTTCCGGCAGTGGCACTACGGATCCAATCAGGTGAAAAGTCCAAAAAAACGTTGCTAACTGTCAAAATACTAACTAAAGTAAAATATAATTTACAGGTTCGTTAGCTGGCATACAAATTGTAATCATTGTGAAAATATTTTGCAATATTTGTACTATATTATTTAATAAATTTGAAATTAAAATTTATGCTTCACTGTACACCTTCAAGAAGGACAATAAAACTAATACAGTGTGTATGTTACAGTAATTTGCAATGGAGGCACCGATCATTTTTCTACCATTTCATCATGTCATTTCATGATTGCTCCATTTCATTATGTAATTGCATCATATGTTTAGAGCAAAGATTCATGGAGTTGGCCTAGCATTTAAAGTTCAGCTGTCACTGATTTCCATGCAGAGAGGTTGTGATTAGCATTTTCTCTATCTTGTATTATGGGCAAAAAAAGCATCACTGAGCCATACTCCAGAAGGAACAAATAGTGACTTTATACCAAGAAGGATACCCTGACTACAAAATAAGCACAAAGTTGCATGTCAGCACGACTGCTATCCATAACACAATTGTGCAACTTAAAGATGATGTGATTGGAAGAGGAGTGGCCATCCAAGAAAAGCAATGCCCCAAGACAGCCATGCTATATGACAAATTGTCATGTGCTTTCCGAGGAGTTCCTGCAAGATCAAGGAATCTCAGCATTCTAAGGGGTCAGTCTAAGTTAGTGTCCATTTTAAGATGTTTGAACAAAGAATTTGGATTCAAGTCTTAGAAATGTGTCCATAAGCCCAAACTGACTCTTATTGTGAAAAAGAAAAATGAGAGTTCATTAGGAGACATCAATTGTGGACTGCTGAAAAGTGGAGTGAAGTTTTTTTTTCTTGTTTTTTTTTTTTTTTTTTTCAGATGAATTAACCTTTCAAGCAATTTGTACTGCATACACGACATGTCTGACATCAAAAAAGGAAGAGATTTGATGAGAAATACACAACTGCTACCATGAAGCATCTTCCAAGCCAAATGATATAGGGTTAATGCCAATAAATGGTAGTGCTGCTCTAAACTTCCTGCCACCCAACACTACCATGAACTGAACTAGGTATGTGGATATTACACGATAAGCTGACTCTTCACATGAACACTAATAGATGCACGACATTCATGAATGGCAATGCTCCATGCTGCAGATCCACATAGTGAAGGACTTTCTGACTAAGATGAAAATCACCGTGCTCAAGTGGCTTGGTCACATTTTGGACTTAAATCCCATTGAGATGTTATTTTTCTGTGACCTTATCTTTGGACTGTTTTGAAAGATAAGATCACAGAAAAATAACCATCAAATGTGAAAGCTTTCATTGAAGCCATCAAGAGTGTTTGGTGTAAGTAAATATCCCGTGAATACTGCAAATTTCACATTTTCAGCAAGCCACACCATGTTTAGCCAGTAATTCACAATAAAGAAGGCCAAAGATTGCAGAACTCAAAAATTTCAGGCGGGTCCAACTTCTCCGAGAGTTAAAGCAATTAATTTTTTTTTTTTTTCAAATTCTAGCTAATACTTCAGTTGTTCAACAGTGGTCAGTTCTTCTAGCAATATATTCAGCCAATTGTCACTTAAGAATTCTTTAACGAATGTTTTCAAAGTCAAAAATACGACATTGGGTTAACTTTTCAACTTATTTGTGCAAAATCAATTTTCAAAGTTGTACCTGAAGTACTTTCCAGAAAACTGCCAATCATGGTGACGGTCTTCAGGAAATCTTCTTTTAAAAAACAAAACAGAAAAGAAAATGAGATCATATGTGAACCACAAATTAAAAAGACATTCTGTATGAAGACACCCAGTGAGAGGGACCATGAAATTGCAAGGGGATCCAGATCCACATGTCCCGTACCTTCGACCGCCTGTGAAGAAGGTCATATCAAGTACTAAATCTGAATAAATTTGAGCCTTTTTGTTGAAAAAGTCTCTAAACGAATATGTTCCATGTGTATTTTTGATGTATATCTTCCCAACAATTATATGTTTAAATACACAGTTAAAATATTTTAAAAAATGTTAGGTGGTCTTAAACTTCTGCAAACGACTGTATATGACTTAATATTCATGTCATTTGCAGACCATCAACTTTTGGTATACACCAGTAAATTTTTTTTCAAAATTGCACCAATGCATTATCAGCATAGAAGCAATCTGTTTTCCGGCTTCCTGTGTAACCATCTATCCAGGAAACTTGAAAAGCTCATCACACTGGAGTGGGAATTGAATCTGTATCTCCTGATTCTCATTTGAGTATGCTGAAGTTTTCTGAACAGATGGCTGCAAGGAGAAATAGTAAAAAAATATGACACTTCTGTGCCAGTAATGGCATGCATATATGTGCTCACTATGCATTAGTGAAGAACTATTTCTTTGCTGTTTGTGAGACTTAATTTCTACAAATAATGGCTGTTTAAAACGAAAAATTTATGACTATGATCAAGGGAATTGTAAGAAATATTATATGTACACATACAGTAGAACTTGTTAATAAAGAGGAGCTCAGGACTGACAGAAATCCTTGCAAAATCTGGCCGTTCGCAAAATCGGTTTCAGGGTGAGAGATTCCACCATGGATATAATACATGATAATATGCATATACATTTATTACATATCCATAACAATTGGATATACTTGAAGGATTAATTAACTACAGCAGTACAAATTAAAATAAAATAAACACTTATGAATTTACAGTAGCAGCAAATTCTGAAGCAGACATTTTAAAAAAGGAATCTAATGTTATTTGGTTTGTTTTATATTTATGGCCCCTTAATTTTTGCTGAATAACACTTAGTGCATAAAATGCCTCATTAAATTTTGTTACTTTGCTTGTTACAAAAAAAAAAAAAAAAAAATTCACTTAGCATTTCTTTCCCTTGATAAAGCCAGGCCTTGATTAAATTTTGTTTGTTAAAAATGGTGAAATTAGCTTTGAATTAACGTCATACTAAATAAAAGTTCCTGTTTTAATCAACAAGTGTGTGTGTGTGCGTGCGTGCGTGTGTGTGTGTGTGCGCGTGCTCACCGTGCATATATATATGAGCAAATAAAGAGGCTTTCTCCAAACAGTGTCATGAACATATAAAGTTAATGGAAACACCTACTACACATGCAATGTTGACAGATGCAATGCCCCCAAGTCCTTATGAATAACATAACATTCTACTCTGTGTACATATAATCATGGAGACCACTCTTAAAAGAATAAAACTGCAATTAAGTCTCTCTCTTTTTTTTATATAAATATATTAGGCAACTTTTTTTCGACCATGCTGACAGAAGAAAGTGTAATTTAAGCCAAGTCATGGACATGAGTGTCTTGATACACACAGTCTGCTCATTAGTCTCTCAGTTGTTTTCTATCAAACAATTATTTCAAAAAATGCTGGTGAGATTTAGCACTATTTTTCAATGGTTGGTATATATGTTTCTTTGTTTGTGTTTATTTGGGGGTTTAACAATCACCATGAGCAACACGATGGGCTGCAAGCAGTCACCCGTTCTTAATTTAGGCTCACTGATTCCAGGGAAGGGAGAGAGCCAGTACCGTACGACAAACACAACATCCATCCCTCACTGGGAACCAAACCTGGACCCATCTCGAACAAATAGTTGTAATCCAGCACTTAGACAACTGTGCCATCAGGGCAGCCAGGGAGGGTTTGAATAGATGATTTCCATGGAAATAAAAATGTCAATCAAAAAGCAAAACTTTTTCTTCAGAAGTTTCCTATTCATCATGAGATGAAGGCTACATCAGACCAGTATTTATCAAAATTGATATACGTGAGGAAAAACTGAGGTGACAGTAGAGACTCATTGAATCCATGACCATAAGAGTAACTTGAATTAATTTTTTGAGGAATGAGGGAACTACCAAATTTTAACATGCAACATTTCAAGAAATTTAACCCTTATTTTTTGGCAATTCAACAATGAATTCTTAATGCAAGTTTAACTTAATCAAGTTGATATACTTGAATCAGTTGTTTAAAAAAATGTATTATCTGAAAGTAATAAAAATATAATTATTTGGGAACGTGAAAAAAATTGGAGGGGTAGTTTCCCCCTTTTACTCCCCAAGTAAAAGCCTATCTATGACTTTGGATGAGATGGTTAAAAAGAATGCCTTTTAAGGCCAGTCCAACAGCAAGCTAAATATGCACAGGGTGAATTTTTTAACTTTTATATAAAATGTTCACCTTCTGGAATACTACTCGCCTGAAGTAATTTTTTTTTTTTTTTTAATCTTACATCATGAAGACCTTATGGACACAAATCTTCTCCAGAGGCAATGGACAGTAAAGAACTTGCCACAGAACAAATATCACTGATTGAAGGCAAACAATACAAACAACTAAGCAGTTAAAATGGTGTGCACAGAGAATAGAACTGTGTGTTATGTGGGGGGGGTGTCCACACCACAAATGAAGATGATGAAGATCTACATGCACAAAAGCTGTTTCATTCCACGACTGGGAAATAATTTCAACGTAAATACAGAATATAATACAGCAACTTAAAACAGCATACATTTACAGTGTATACATAATAAATTATACAAATGAGAAATGCATCGAAGTGGGCATTTCCTGTTACCTTAAATAGCAGCTGAGCTGTATGCACCATGTTTGTAAACAAATCTGAAACTTCAAGATGCCTGCACTGCATCATGTGGAAGTAAGAACAAAAATAACTCCAACTCTTGAGTCAAAGCTGCAACATGAAGAATAAATTAAAATTATTTATTATTCACATGAGAGATTAAAGTATGCATTACTTTTCCTTGCTCCCTCTAAAAAAATATTTGGTCAGATACTTTGTCGTTGTTGTTTTGTTTGGGGTTTAATGACCACCATGAGAAACTCAATGGGCCATAAGCAGTTGCCCATCCCTAAGTTAAGACCACTAGTTCCAGGGAAGGGAGAGAACCAATGCCATAAGACATACAAAGCAATCATGCCTAACTGGGATTTGAATCCGGACTCATCTTGGACGAATGGTCAGAAGCCAGCGCTTAAACCACTGTGCCACTGGCACGGCATCAGGTACTTTCAAAGGTACCTTTACATTTTTGCATGAAGTCACTCTCTCACAAAATGTTTGTTACTAGCTTCTTGTTTAAATCTTCTTATATTACGTCGATAAAATATTGACTCGAAAATATAAAATGCAAAATGAATATTAAAACGGAGTTAAGATCTCCCTATTGCTTTTTAGTTCATCTGTACCTTCTCTCCCCTTCATGTTAAGATTAACCAAATTTTCGTAAGGTTATTACAATTAGTGATGTCTGTAATGAGACCAGGCTTTCCAGCACAAAGAAGAGGGTCCCATCAAAAACTTACTGGCCCTTCTTTAGAAGGAACATAGATCTTTCCCAAACCAAGGGATCTGTTGAAGTGAAGTAACTCAAAGCATGATAAAAAAAAAAAAAAAAAGATTTGCACTGGGAAGTGTGGCCTTTTCAAGATCCTTCTGATTAAAGATGTTGTGGCATCCTCTGTTTAAGCCTATTTAAATAAAGGAGTTCCTATGGATATTGTAAGGCCAGCACCATTTTTATATGCCAGAAACTCACAGACGTTTCAATGTTATAGTGCTTCTAGCGTAACCTTCGAACGCTTACAATGAATTATTTTATTTGTAACAAGCGAGCCACCACCTCAATTCTACTATGACATCTGATTATCAACGTGGCTGAAATGTGTTTCAATCAGACATAAAATACGCATAAGTGAGAAGTGACCCTTTCTGAAAACGTAACAGCAACTTTATTATGAAACCTTCATTTTCTGATCTCGCTGTTTTGAAACTGCAGAAAAATGATCTTGTCAAGACTGCGTATTCCCCTATTTATTCATCTTGGTCATTTCCTGGCTGAGCTCTGGATGCTGGTGTTCCTTCTTACATACATGCCAGCAGGCTGACCACTCACTCCTTCTCTCTCTGCATCCACCATGAGACTACTCGTCGAGTGCCAAAAAGTAACTATTTGGATCTAGTTCCAGTTGAAGAAATTTTCATTTAATCTTCCTTCCTTCTGATTTCTTTTGGATTTTCACAGCCGTTTCTGGCCTCTTGATCTTAGTTAAGCCCTGTTCTCAAAGTATAGAAGGATCAACGAAAGTTTTGTTTACTTCTGAAGAATTTAAATATTGTTGCCCGGTTCCTGATACTGTTGCCAGTTACTAAACTGAAATGTTTTTCATTGTGTATTTTGTAATTCTGTTGTTGTAATTAAGTTGTTTAAACACCACTTATTAGTTTTGATGAAAGCTCATTGAGAGCACTGTTTTTTTTTTGTTTTTTTTTTGCTTTTATGTAATAACTTTCTTTATTAGTCTCTTGTTTTTATGAGATTCATAGTCCAATATTAAAATTTTTTCCCATAAAGGCTCACATTTGCATAACTGCATATGATTTGCTAATACACTAGCAAATCATATGCAGTTATGCAAATGCGTACAAAAAGTAATATACTAATAGTGCATTAGCAAATTATATGCAGTGATGCAAATGTGAGCCTTTATGGGAAAAATTTAAATGTTGGACTATGAATCTCATAAAAACAAGAGACTAATTAAAGAAAGTTATTACATGAAAAAAACAAAACAAAAAAAAGTGCCATCAATGAGCCTTCAAAACTAAAAAGTGGTGTTTAAACAACTTAATTTCAACAGCAACAGGATTAGAAAATACACAAAAACATTTCAGTTCAGTAATTGGCAACAGTATGAAGAACCTGGCATCAATATTTAAATTCTTCAGAAGTAAACAAAACTTTTGTTAATCCTTTTATACATTGAGAACAGGCCTTGACTAAGATCAAGAGGCCAGAAACATCTGTAAAAATCCAAAAGAACTCAGAGGGAAGGAAGATTACATGAAAATTTCTTCAACTGGAACTAGAACCAAATGAATCTATCTGAGTAAAGCCTTGAGTAAGTGATTTAATACATGTTAAGAAGTAACTACCTGTCTCTCTTTTGAACGTCTCCCAACCACTCCCTGGCTTTTGCCCTGTGTTAAATTCGGATTCCACAACTGGCGCACACTTAAACTGGGCCACATACCATGTGGGTTACCCGAAGATCGTGTTTTCCGTCGACAGATCTTCGAACTAGCCAGAGGTGGAAATTCCATACAACATCAGTAATACAAATGTACACACTTCCGGCGCTACGTTCCTAATTTGACAATGACTCGATGCGACTTCCTGCTATTAATCCCAGCTTAACGGTGGGCTTCCACAATGCCAAGTAGCATTAGGTGCTAATGAGCTCCTTGTTCTTGATTTGTTTGTGTGGTTAAGATCGTGATCTTCTGGTGCCAAACCTGTATTTATCTTAAGGACATCAGGCACCTCCTTTTTTCATACAAAGGAATGTTCTTTTCATGCTTTTACCAAAATGGCAAATATGAAATATTCATCATCACTGTTCATGGATGGCCATTAATTATTCATATTGTGTACATCTTCACATTTTGATAATTAAGTAGTTATTTAATTTGTGGTGAACTTACAGTTATTAAAGAGGGGGAGGGGGTATTATTTTAAATACTTCAAATTTTCGAACGAGATCCTTATTCACCATCAGCAGTAATTCCAGAGAATTAGAGATCATGTGGGATGAATTTGCCAACCTGCATCAAACTGTACTCTATGATAGTATCATGGGCTATTTACTTCCCAAACTATTGCTAAATTTATGTACATAAATACTATAATAATGAATATTAGCTTACCTTTTGTAGGTTAGCTTCCGTTAAACATTTTTCTTGCATGTTAGGATTCTTATTTTTCTGTAGGTTCCCAGCCGGGTGTGGTCTTTTCATTTCACCATTGTTGTTCTTCACACATACGAATAAGCAGATTAAGTGACTCGAAGCAATTTTGTAATAGCGCGAAATTCACCATGACTTCAAAAATATTTTACAGATTTCAAGGGAGTGCAAAATATTTTTAAAGTCATGGTGAATTTCGGGCTATTGCAAAATTGCTTCCAGTCGCTTAATCTGCTTATTCACACGTGTGAAGAATAACAATCCTGAAATGAGAAGACCACGCCAGGCTGGGAACCTACAAAAAACTCAGAATCCTAACGTGCAAGAAAATTTTTAATGGAAGCTAACCAACAAAAGGTAAGCTAATATTCATTATTACTGCATCAAACTGGTTCCCAAAACACATTGATGTTGCCAGTTTTAGAGTCAAAATTTTGGGATTCTTCTAGCTTTTGGATAATTGGGCTGGCTTGATGCTTAATTATTTGAAGAGAGCCCCAATCCATTTTTGTGTCCTGTTTGTTAACCCCTTAACTGGGTATGACGTCTATAGACGTTTTCGCGTTAGACTTCTACAGTGGGTATGATGGCATAAGTCGATCATCAAATTTCTCACGGATTTCTCTTGGGAGTGACGACATAAGACGTCGCCGTAGAGTCTGCCGTATTACTAAGAAACTACAAAATATAGCCAATCCTGTACTATCTCCAAAACAAATTTTCTTCCATCTATACTCCTGAGCAAAATGTTTGTGTAGATGAATCACTTCTCCTCTGGAGGGGCCGACTGAGTTGGGTACAGTACATACCCTCAAAACGCTGAAGATTTGGCATGAAGCTGTACAAACTGTGTGAGTGTAGTTCAGGATATGTTTGAAAGTTCACTGTGTATACTGGCAAGGATACTGTATACGGTCATAACCATCCAGGAGAGAGTACAACTGCAAGAATAGTTCTTGAACTTAGTAATGGTATACTAGACAAGGGATATTGTTTGTACCTTGATAATTGGTATACTAGCTCAACATTGGTGGATAAGCTTTGTAACAGGGGAATTGATGTTGTGGGGACCATAAGGAATAATCGGAAGCAGTTTCCACAATTTGTGAAGGCAATATCGAAAGAAGATGATGATAATGGAAAGATAAGCGTGATGTAACTTTTGTAAGCACTATTCATGATGATTCCATGGAGAAGATAAACACAAGAAAGGGAGTCATCAAAGAACCAGTGATAGCCCCCTAGAATATAATAAGAATATGAAAAGGATGGATAAGAACAAAAGCAACTCCACAGCTACAAAGGCAGTTGGGAACATCTCAAGAAGTATTACCAGAAGATGTTCCGGTACTTGATTGACTTGGTTTGCCTAAATGCCTTTGTCCTCTACAAGAAGCAAGGTGGAAAACTTCAAAGACTGGATTTTCAAATGACACTCTGTGAGAACTTGTCATCATCTGGAGGAGTGATGCCGCCTACAATAGGTCGACCTTCTAAATCTCCAAGACATTCTCGTCTCCTCAGTTGCTGCTTCCTGGAAGATATTCCCCGCACAGCTTCAAGGAAAAAACCTCTCCGGAGATGTGTTGTGTGTTGGTCCAAGGGAAAGAGAAAGAAACATCATACTGGTGTCCCAACAGCGAAAAGGCCTTATGTGTAACACCCTGCTTCCGCCTTTATCACACTGAGAACAATCTATAATGTAAAATAATGTTTGCAACCCATTATTAATATTTAGAAATCACTATTATGTTTGTAACCTATTGCTGAAATTCAATCAACAATATTATGTCACTTTAAAATAATACTTTACAGATTTCTGTAGACAATATTTAAATATCACAAAATAAGAAAAAAGTACCCAGGGCAGATTACGTATGTGGAGTATTTAATATCCAGTTAACAGGTTAAACAAGACAATCTAGATCGTCATGTGACTGCAGGCCAACAATAAAACTTAAAATAGCATACATATATAACATGATAATCCACATTGTCATGTTTAACAAACAGGCCACAAAATGGATTGGGGCTCTCTTAAAATAATTAAGCATCAAGTCAGCCTAATTATCTGAAAGCTAGAAGGATCGCTCGAAATTTTTCACTCTAAAACTAGCAACATCAACGTTCACACAAGTTGGTACATTTATCCCACGTAATCACCAGCTCTCTGGAATTACTCTTAATGATGAATGCGGGTCTCATTCAAAAATTTTAGGTATTTATGAGTAAAATAATCCCCGTTTTTTTCACTTCATACCCCCAGAAACTCATTTATTAAAGTGGCTTATCCAGATGTTATCAACCTAACTACTTATGAAGACATCTCTAACCCTAAAATGGAAGGGTACAGATAAATTTAAAAAGAACAAAACATTCTAACCATTCCATTTTAACATTCACTTCAGTTTTGTGATTTTAAATCAATCAACGAAGCATAAAAGAAGCTGTGAACACATTTTGAGTTAATGGCTACATGTGAAAGAGAAAGGAAAAAGTACTTCAGAAAATCTCCACCCATATTTTTTTTTCTTTTTTTTTTTTTTTTTTTAAATTTTCAACAGGAATGCAAGAGATATATAACATGAGAAAAACAGTGAATCTTTATTCTCATGTGAGAAATTAACAAACTCCACATGGTTGCTTTTTTCTACATAGTTAATTTGAAAACTGTAAATGACATCAAAGTTAGGAGCCAAACAGTCCAATGTACAACAATGCATTTTCTCATTTAATATTTCACAGATCATTTTAAGAAGTATGCAAACTTTAAATGGTGCAAAAATCAATTTGCTTCCACTGATTTTATTCCAGATAACTTACCTATGAATTGAAAGAGCTTAAACTTGAGAAAACTATAAACTTAACAATTTTTGGTTTATGTGCTAAATTTGCCACTGAAATCAACTGTTCCAAGCAGCATTGTTATAATCATACAAGAGCGGGTTTTCTTCGATGATAGCAATAAGAAACAAATAATATTAACACTGAATTCTGATTCTAATCTTCATTTGATATTAACTAGCTGTGAGCTCAATGCATGACAGCTACATTCAAAAATCTAAATAATTCACATATCTAATTAAATCACTAAATAAACAAAAATATTTCTCTTTGTAATGCTTTTTTTTAGTAACACCTTTTTGTCACAACATTTCCTGTGTTTAAAACACAAAAGTAGGTAATAAAAAAGGATTGTGACTTTCTAGCTGTTTTCAGTTTTAAAATGTTTCACAAACACATAAAAATTTCACTAAATTATATTTACAGATGCATATTTTATATATTTTTAACACTAATATTTTTCATAGAAAATAACTATTCTTCACATACATGGGGTACAATTTTGTATGTAGAAATGCTGCAATCCACTGTTCCTCCATGCAACAACTCCTCAGAAAGCTTGAGAACCCTGTCATCCAGAAGGAGGAATTGAACCTGCATATTCAGATTTCAGTCCAAGAATGCTACCTTCTATACCATCCATGAATGTATTTCCAAGCAAGTGAGTATGGGAACCAAGATTGCATTAGTAAGGTATCCACTGCCCACTCATAGAAATTATCATTCAGTCACAACAAAATGCAGACTTTATTCCACAGTAATTCAATTCTCTAAGCATTCTGAAGCACTGGCTGAATGGAAAACAGTTAATTCTGACATTTTGATGGGGGAGGGGGGGGAGAGAACTTACTGTTTTTCATACTGTTTACACACAAATCACATTTGTTACTACAATGATCAATTATAAACTGCAACTTCTGGTTCCTGGATGAAAATGCATACAAGTAAACATGTTACAAAATGATTTTTGATAGCATGCAAAACAAGACTGGGAACTGCTGCTTCAAAAGACCCTACACAACACCAAAATGAACAAACTTGACTCTAGCTCCTTCCACTTCATCATCATCATCATCATCATAAAGGTCTTTTTGAATTTCTTGAGCAGTGCTTAGCTTTACAGGACCCGATTTCTGTGCAAATCGTGCGCTGGAGTTCTTTACTTCACTTCTCCTAAACTGAGGGAGCTCATTCAGTGTTGCTGGCAAGCTGTATGATGGCTTGAAGTCAAGTTTCCTGTCATTAGATTCTGATTCGCAGTGAGAAAAGTTTTCTCTCTTGGAAAATGCAGAAACAAATGCACCATGTGCTGTAGTGGACAGAGACCCTACAGTGGAAGTAATTGCTGGATTTAAGATCCCAGCCCTGCGAGCCAAACGATGCTTTGATCTGTATCCCATCATTTCAGGAGGTTGTGTCACATGACTAGAATTATTAGCATTTGCAACAGATAGCTGCTCTGAAACAGAATATTCATTTAAGATATTTGTTCTATATGGAGTATATGAAGTGGATGAATTACAAATATCAGATTTCACTGGATCGGTGATGTTTGGTTTATGACTAGATGATGCTCTGTTTGATGCATCTTCTCTTTCTGAAATATGAGAATGATATTTGGTTAAATCATAAGAAGGTGTAAATAATGGGGTACTTGAACGGAGCGGCAACACTAGGTTATTACACTGCACTGAACTGGAAGATGAAGTATTGAACTGTCTGTGGCTATAGGGAAGCACTTCAAACTTTGAATTTTGTTCATTAATAACTGCTTCATCATCATCACTTCCTGAGGATGTTGATGATGATGCAGTTTCTTCAGAGCCTGAAGAACTACTGTCTGAGGTTAGCAGTTCCTCGGCACGTTTTAAGGAAACTATAGCTAGCATAGTTTCTCCTTTCTGCTTGGCAACATGATGAAGATCAAGAAATAAGTCCCGTGATTCTAAGTCCACAGCAAGCAGAAAAGCCTTTTCAAACCTATGGAACCGCAACAGACGATGGAAAAAACGTCTAGCAAGCTGATTAACTGGGATCAGAAAGTCATTCAGCACGGCAGGTGGTAAGCTGTCACACACGCTATAAAATGTACCAAGGGCATGCTCTAATACTGACTCAGACTTTGCATTTAAAGTCCGCCTCAACAAATAATTTACAATGGTTGTCAAACAATTGAAACAAAGTTCAGCATGCTGTGTCCAATTAAGGCAACGTAAAAGGTTAACTGCCTCGTCCAAACCTCCCGTCTTAAGGTACTGACTAATCAGCTCTAAAGGAGTCAGCTCTTGTTGTGTTAGGCAGCCTAAATTTAATTTCGCAAACACTAGTGGTCCTTTCCGAAATGAAACTAGAAAAGTGTTTGAGATAAAAGCGCTGGTATCACAGCTTTTGGATGTGTCAGTACAACTTTGCCACACAATTCTTTGAGCAGATAACTGCTGCAGAAGAAAGGACTTGAGTTCTAAAATTTCTGTGGGTACGTTTAACTCACTTAACACTTCAAGCCTAACACACATAAGTGCAAAGTCATAACACTGGATCTGTCCACTGTCACTTGTCATTACAGCAATAGTACTTTCAGGATGCCATGCAATACATTTCACAACAAAGAATGTTGTTGTTGCCAAAGTAGTATTGTTGTTGATGTCAAAAATTATTAATGATTTATCCTCACTAGCCAATAAGATTTTATCCTCCGAAGGGCTCCAGTCAAATGCAACTACGTGGCTATGAATGGGTATTTCTGTGACAGACGTACACTGGCACCTTCCTCTTGCCAATTCATAATTGCACACGTTAACACTTAGTGATGTGCCTTGTTTGATTTCTTCCAGTGCAAGGATGTGGTTAGAATGGTACTTGCTGAACTTAGCATGCAGCAATTGGCCATTTACTTTTACCGAGCACAAGATTTCAATTGTTGCTCCTTCAATACTGTAAACCAGCATACTGACTCTGTCAAAGCTGTAATTAACAGGCGTCCAAGGTACAACATCATCACTAAGACGCTGCCACCAAACTAAAATACAGTCCTTCAAATTGTTGACAGAAATCCTTCTTTCCACCTTCCGCCCACCAGAACCAATTAAATCCACTGTTGAAATTTTTGGCTCAAAGCCTATAATTTTGCCCTTCTTGCTTCCCAAAAATTTGGAGGAAATAGAAGAGACATCTTGACTGAAATAAATATAACTCACCTTTGGTTCCATGTAAGAAATAAATAAGCATTTTTCTTCTAATACAGCATCAACTATATGATCTGAAACTAACTTACCACATAAATAACTGTCAATTACTATTTTTTCTATTTCAAATGTTTCGTAGTTCAACTTTATACTGATAATGACGCCATTGCTGAAAAGAATCAGAATGGGTTCTTTGGCTCTCCATTTGAGAAATACAAATCGGTAATTGGAAAATAAGTCTTCTAATTCTTTTAAGCCATCTTTCAGTTTCTGTGACAGTTTACATTTCGATGACCTGTTTTTATTGTACTGTTGCTTTTCGTCATAAAACGGCCCTTGAAAAGCAGAATTCTTGCCATGTATTATTGAACACCCTATGTCTGTGTCTTTTATTAATACCTCATGCTTGAAAGACAGAAAATGAAGGGATATTAAAAATGATGTCATACTGATGGCTCGTAAAAAACCTTGTAAGGTGAATCAAGCATGCTTCTCATCACTTTGGGTACAAAAAGGTAGGTAACCTGCAAAAAACAAAGGGGGAATGGGTGTTAAGTATAAGAAAACAATTCCAAACATTTTTTTTTTTAAATACTGTTTCAAGTAGAAGCTAAAAGATACATTTATTAACTTTAATGGGTGTGACATTTCTATAGATTAGAAGCCTAGCTGCACTGCTATTATTTCATGGTAAATCCCATCAGATGCTTCATCATTTGTAAGTGGCATCTAAAATATATATATATATATATATATTGTGATGCCAATTGACAGAACAACTAGTCAAGCCAGTCCAACATTATCATTCCAGCTAACAGTCCAACATACCATTCTGATATTTGGAATGAATGCCAGTATAAAATATAAACCTTTTACTAATCACTATAACATTAATTTCCCTGAATCACGGCATGAAATACCTAAAATCTCCAAAAAAAAAAATTCTTCAAAATCAAATGCATCTGTTATGCAAAACATTACCCACACAATCAATACCTTTACCTCTAAATATTAATTATGTACCAAATATGTTTTTCTCAAGTATTGTGAACCATTTTAATCTTTATTATACCAGAAGTAAACAATTGAAAAAAATGTCACATCTCTTAACTTCTGTCTGAGTACACTACAATTATACTGCATGAGATAATATGTACTTCCTATGCAACTAAACAATTAAAACCTTTCCTGACAAGAACCAATGAAGCAACTACACAATTAAAACTTTTTTCAGACAAAAACAAATGATAACATAAACCAACAGTCTAATGTCTGTAAGCTAGAACTCTGTGCAAAAACAACTGCTGCATGACCCTGCTATTACAGCTCTGCTTTTACTGCAGTTTACTTTAAAAACATAAAGCTACATTACCAGAGAGCCCAGCAGTTGTTTTAGCTTCCACACATTCTCTTGATTACTTTGTTAGTGCCAGCAGTTGCTGGAAACATGACAAATTCTGCCAGGTCCTCTGGCATAACTTGATGATGATTCTTGGTGGTACATCAGTGGCAATTTCTATGATCATTTAGCAGCACTCTACAGTTGATGACCTTTTTGCTACCTCACTTCCATTGGTTAGAAGTTCTTCACTTATTTATAAGTGCATTTACTTCATACAGTTTGTTGTTTAATCTACAAGTCATTCCATGTCAAATCAACCAGTGGTCTGAATCTTGGTGTTCCAGATTTGTGTGATTTTTTGTATATCGGTAGTACCTATGTACTAAATATGTTTTTAGATTTTTTTATACAAATTTTTAGATTTTTTTAAAGCAGTAGTTCTTTTTTTTTTTTTTTTCTGAATATTGCAACAAATGCAACATTTAGGTGCACTTTGTTACACAAAAATGCACATAAGCCTGTGACCCTTAGTTATAGAGAGATCAGCTAGGGCACATTTTAAAGCTCCTTCAGAGGGCTTTAATTTGATACACAGCATGTACTAATTGTGAAGAAAAAACTGTTTGACCAATTTTCAAAGTTTTGATTTTGGAAAATTTCAAGAACACCATTTTTTAATTTTATTTATTTATTTTTGGAAAAAATGTATATTCAATTGAGTCATTTCATGAGTTTATTTGCAAAATTTCAGAATGGCATGAAAATGGGATCATGCTTTAATTTTTTATTTACTTATTTATTTATTTGAGATAAGCATTACACATTAGACTTCAGGATATACACCAAGAATGAAATGCTCAACATTTTATTTCTGTACAGAACTGTAACTACATAACATTTGTTTCAAATGTTATCTTTTTATGATTTTACTTGCTTTATTAGTGGGAAAAAAAGTATTGAATCTTGTACCTTACACAAATTCCAACTCAAACTAATGAAAACAATAATTAACCATTCTCTTGGTAATCTTAAAAACCAACTGATTAGAGATGTCATGGCTCTTCCTATGTTTAAGCTAATTTAATAAATGGGTTACCATTTGTTTTTTCCTATAAATTCCTATAGTAACTCATTTATTAAATTAAAAACTAATTTTTACTTACCAAACTCAATTATTAATTCTAATGTGTAAAATATTTTCTTGGGCATAAGGAAACATGTTTTTGCACACTTTTTTTTTTTTTTAGCATTTTTAAAAAACAGCCTAAGAAGACAGGTAAAAATATTTACCAAGAAGTCTTGTTTTTGTACAAAAGAAAAACAAATTAAAAGAAATTCACTTCACTAGTTTGTTAAGTCTTTGTGACAAAAGAATTGAAGATCTTGAAGGGTTACTTTTACTAAATGTGCAAACACATCATCCTGTTGGAGTAACAGGATGATGTAACTTGAGCTAGCACGGTATCAGAATAACAGAGTTCACTTGATATCTTGGATATCTAGACCATCAAAGAAGATGAATGAAGGAGATGTTCCTCTCAAATGGAGGAAGCTGGCTTTCCATTTCATGTCTAACAAGAACACATGCCAGCCACCAGGGGCGGTTCATCATTAGGGGCCGGGCCCCACCTAAAAATTTCTATTTCTAGAAATTGTTTTTTTTTTTTTTGCCCTGAATCTTATTCTTTCTCTTAATTACATGGTGATAAACCTTTCCCTTCAAAAACCATTACCTAAGGGAAATGTTTCCTTCAAAAATGAAAAACTATTCCCTGAGGAAAGAGATCACGTTCAGAGTGTGAGGTTATTGAGGCCAGCTCCAACAGGCCCCAGTAACATCACTACACAAGCGAAGAGGAGACGATTTTCTCCCCGTCTCATTCAGTATGATGATCTACATACAACACTGCCTTAACCGCGTGTGCAAAAAAAGTTGTAGGGCCAGATCTATCTGCCCCCACGCTAATTTGATTGGCCAGGAGAGTATCCATCTTCTTAACGCCGTGGGTTAACAGAGAAGCTTACCCCGACCAAGCTCAAGGGTGGCGGAAGGGTTTCAAATGTCATAGCAAAGTTCAGTTAGTTGTTTTTAATGTGTGTGTCTCTCTTGGTGATGTGTTGTTACTTTGTGTCGTGACTTTTTTGCTTGTCAAGTACAATGAATGGAGTGGATATTTTGTTAAAATCTCCATCCTTTGCTTTAAATCTAGAAGAAAAGCTTCACTTAAAAAAACTCAGTGCTTATCACCCCAAGAATTTTTAGTTTGAGCTACACTTTAAAAAACACTGCTCATCAGCCCAAGAATTTGAGTCGAAAAGCTTCGCTTAAAAAACTCTGTGCTTATCAGCCCAAGAATTTGAGTTTCCAAGAGTATGAAGTTTACAAAGCGCTTTGCAGAACTAATTTCAGTTAAAAACTAAGATGATTTTCTATGTTAAAAATAAATAAATAAATAAATGAGAAAACCTGTAAGTATAATTTGCACATGAGTACATATATGTTTTTAGGTTTCACAAGTTCTTTAAAAAAAAGGTGAAACCTTTCAAACAATGCAAATGGTAGTAGGTACTCATTCTATATGGGACGAAATTCATGAAACATTCCCTCCCTGCATTTATTTGGAGTTATTATTTTTTCATTACATTTTTTTATCTTGTGAATCCTGTGATTATTCCTCAGTTGAGAAATCTGAAGAAACACAAGGCATAACTAACATAAATTAATGCTCATATGTTTTAAGGTAAAAATTTTATTTAAGGAGTTTTAACATTTTTCTGTTAATAGTTATGCATTCTATTGAGGAAATTTTTTTTATGTGCAATAGTTGACACACTCCTGCCTGATTTGGGCATTATTGAGTCAATGGGGTAAACAGAGGCAGAGTAAAGGAATCTTGGGGGTGGGGGAGGGGGTCTGAATAGTTGGCCTAATAATGACAGTTTTTTTATTTCATTGTTTGACTTCGGCTACTGGCCCCACCTGCTTCAGTTGCCATGAGCTGCCACTGCCAGCCACCATGCTTCATCATTTTAACTTTGTAAGCATAAGAATGTGTGAATACACATACACTTACCCAACATTCTTTGTAGGAATACCACTATTTTCAGTACGCTTACATCAATTCATTAAATACTAAAATTTATCAATAGTAACATTATTTCTACAAACAAATTGTTTTTAATTACAGTATAATAAATTATTAAATAATCAATCCTCCTAAAAAATACATTTAGTTATTAAAAAAAATCGAGGTACACGACGTTCATATCGCAAATTGATATAAACATGCTGAAAATAGAGTTATTCCTACATAGAATGTAGGGTAAGTGTACGTGTATTCACACTTTCTTATGCTTACAAATTTAAAATCCTTTAAGCATGTCAAATTTGCCTAGGAAACGTTTCAAAAACAACAGTAACAAACATGCTTCATCATATTCAGCAGTAATATAACCACAAGATACAGTGGGAGATGAATAAGAGTTCACAATGCAAGCACTTTCAGGCACAACATGGATCGTTTCATTGTCACTGAATTAATAAAGCTTGGTAATGTAGTCACCACCTTATGACTTTGGCATACAACAGTGAATTTTCTGTGTCCCACAAATAGCTCATGCATCTTGAAGTCTGGTAAGTAATTTTCTTTCACTAAAGTTGTGGTCATCCCTTGTTGAGTATTGAAAGTGAAAGTCTTATAAAAATGATCTGCTTCAAGAACTTGAAAAGGTCCCTTCGTGACATGATCTGATTGTAGGGGCATTGGGCATTTGCTTTTAGCAGCAAGGTGCTAGTTTCAAGCTAAAATACAAACATTTATGCAATAAAATCATATTTATCAAGAAAACTGGACACAAAGGCAACATCGGGAGAAAAAAATCACGATTACGGTAATGTTTTCAAGCGGTTTTCGAAAGTTTTGAAACACGAAATACCGTCTCCAGATGGGAAACGCCCCCCACCCTACCTGCCCCCACAAATTGTCTTCAGTTTTACACTGATCTTGAGAACGATCTAAATGATGACAAAAAAATGCGGAATTCCGCGAATTCGCTTAAGAATCTCATGTATATCATAAAACAGTAGCAAAATGAAAAAAAAAGAAAATTAAGCAAAATGAAAATTCGTAGAATCCGTAGTTTCGACAGCGAAGTCCATAATTCCGTAGTCAGACAACTAAATCCGTAGAAACTACGGACATTCTGTAGTAGTTGGCAGGTATGAGAATACTATTACAGTACAACCTCGAAAATCCGGAATCGTCCGGACTTTGCCGATTCTGGAATTTAGAAATCCGGGTTATAGAGTTTGGTTAAAATTCAAACTCAGTATTAACTAAATACACTATAAAACACTATATTTGGTAAAAATAATGACAAAAAGCCAAGTTAACCAATTATTTATTTATTTATTTTTAAAGTGAACACTGAAAGCTGATTGAAAACTCGGTCGGTATTAATTCGTAAAATAAATTGTTTTTTTAGCCGGCCGCTTTGCGATGCTCAAAAGCCCGCAGGTGTACGCTAAATTCGGCACTGGAGACGGTAGCAAGAGAGTATAGATTATGTAGGATTTCAGCAAACATTCATAAAAAAAATTTTTTAAAAATGCCTAACTTCTAAAGTTTTATTCGGATTTTGACGAAATTTCACATGGAAGCTTATTTTAACGTGTCTTGCTTACTGTAAAATTTGTATTCGGTTATTTAAAAAATTGGAGTTTTTTTTTTTTTGTTTTTTTTTAATTTCTCCCAGTACGACTTCCCCAAAGGGAAGAAGCTTTCATTCCCCCAGCAACCTTGCGAACTCTTTCTCCTACAATGACCCATCATCCTTGCTTGGCACATTCTTTGTGATCAAAAACCGACGCATCACCCTCACCTTTTTCTTATAACTTTTTTTTTTTCTTTTCTGCTGTTCAAGCAGAATAGCTTCTGTATGTGCGATTTCCGTACATTTGGAGTAAAATTTTTCAAAAACGTGAAAGTTCGGTACAAGTTAAAACTTTTTTCTGTACAGCACAAGTTAAATAAAATTAAATAAATCATTTTTTTTTCTGTACAGTACAAGTTGCATTTTTTTTTTTTTCCATACCGGCACAGGTCGCCGGAATTGGCGATTTAATCAAACATTTTTAGTCGCCACGATGATGAAGTTTAATCGCCAGTGGCGACCTGGCGACCGTGAGTCAGGATTTTTAGAAACTGTCACTAATTTGCAGTCTGAAAGGAATATACAGCAAGGTAAAAGAAATACAAATTCATTTTTTAATTTGTGACAACTTAGAAAAACTTACTGGCCACTTGGGCCAGTAAAATCAATAGTTCAGTGGTCCGACATAAGTTTTACTGGCCAATGGCAGCGGACCACTGGGTAATTCGAATGCTGTAGAGTATATTATTTCTGAGTGAATATTCATTTTTATACAAGGAAATCTTGTTAATCAAGAACTCTCCTAATCCGGAAAGAACCAGTCGCGTCATGCAGGTAGTTCATCGAGGGGCTGAGAAAAATGCTTACTGTAGGATCGATATATGAATGAAGATTTTAAGTAAATATCGTTTCACAGATATTTGTGAAATATATTTTACATTTTAAAGAGTTTTTTTAATAAACCCTACACATTTATGATTTAAAATTACTGAAATGTAAACATATACCAGTGATTCGTTACAAGAGAAATATGCTCTTCTGAAAAAGGTGTGTGTGGCTATGTTTGTAAATAGGATTAAATGTAGTGTTCATCCGAATTTTCAGTATCTCATGGAGGTTTTGTCATAAAGGATAATTCAAAGTAAGTAAGATGTTAGGCTAGTTTAACTGCAGCTTCCAGTTTTTCAAACCTCAGCAGACAGAGTTGTAGAGTACATTTTCTGCCTGCCTGTTCAACGGTTGTTCCTTGTGATGAACAAACAACGTATGGACTGAAGAAAGGTCGAATGGCTGAATTACACTGTACATAAATTTATAAAAATATTAACATGCAACTTTTAAAGAAATTTGAGCTACTAACAAATACGAATGGCTTAAACCAGATTGTTTCTAGCAGTTTGTTTGTTACTTTTACATTAAATCATATTTTATAGCTTCACATCGTTCATACATTTATCTGTATTATACTGAGGTGCAGTCCTTTCAATGAGTTGATTTCAACTTTTCAGGTATATAAATTACTAGCTTTACTACCCAGCTTTGCCCGGGATTTAGGCTTATTAATTTCATATTCCCTTATATGTCACTGAAAAAATTGGGGAAAAAAATTATGCTTGCAAGAAAGAAAAAACCTGATTTCACAAATTCGGTCATTACAAATTATTTATTCATAGTGTGATTATTTCAGCACTTGGCCGTACATTGCTGTCACAAATATTTGTCGAGAATTAAAGCAACAAAATGTACAGAATGTATGGAATCTGTAGAATCAAACGGACCAAAAGCGTTACGAATTATTTAACACGCGTCCAGGAGACACAGCATTAGAACACTGACTGAACAAAATTCGTTAACAATTTGTTATCGAGGATCAAATGCATCACATGCTTTCAGTTTTAGACGTCTTTGAGGGGCGAACCTCTGGGATAAAAAAGTTAAAAACGTATCTTTGTTTCTGCGTATATATTTCTGTTTACCGATGAATTAAAAATGCCATGCCTATTTTTAGAAGTTTTGACCGGATTCCGGTGAAATTTTGAGGGACTTCTCTTATTACGAATTCATGGTGTTGATAAAAATTTCAGTTCGTTTTGTTAAGATTTCGCAATGATCGTTTTTGCATTTTTTATGCACTAGGGGCTGCTGTGCCTCTAGGCTCGCTACGCTCATTTCCAGAGTAGCACTCGGGGCCCTGCATCCCGATCTCCAAGTATATTGCATGAAATAAAAACTGAAAAATTCATATAAATTTCAATTTTTATTGCATGTCTAAGCAAGTAAGGCTTGTTATTCCGAAATTTTAGGGTTTTTTTACGGTCGTTAATTTTTGGAAGGTCAGACTTTTGTCGTTTGAACTTATAGCACTTACTTAATTTACCACTAAGGAAAACAAAAGCGGTCCAAAAAGCATTTCCGTAAACCATTATGCCAAACCCTTAAGGTGGACGTTAAGTAATTTTGCTTCCTATACTTCCAATGGAAAAACTTTTGTACACATTTCCTTCACAATTATTGTGTTCCCAAGGATGAAAATTTGAACATCCATTAAAATAACTTCATATTATAACTTGGAATACTTAATATTTTCTAAAACATAACCATAATTATATAAAAAATCAATAACTTTTCCTTTAGTGGTGTTGAAACCAGAAAAAAGATGGGGTGACCTGTACTTTGATGACGTCAGTAGACAAACAAATGTTGGATTACGTAAATATGGTTATGTTTTAGAAAATATTAATATTCCCAGTCATAAAATGAAGCTATTTTAATCGATGTTCAAATTTTCATCCTTGGGAACGCATTAATTGTCCAGAAAAAAGATGGTGCGACCTGTACTTTCATGATATCAGTAGACAAACAAATGTTGGATTGCATAATTATGGGTATGTTTCAGAAAATATTAAGTATTCCAAGTTATAAAATGAAGCTATCTTAATCGATGTTCAAATTTTCAATCTTGGGAACGCATTAATTGTGAAGAAAATGTGTACAGAAGTTTTTCCATTGAAAGTATAGGAAGCAAAATTACTTGACGTCCAGCTTAAACAACTGAGATAGCTTTACCAACAAAACATATGCATAACAAATTCTCTGTGTCACCATGGCAGCAGGTCACAGGACCAAAACGCTTCTCTGTGGTTATTGTAAAGACAGACAAGACGTTTGTTTCTTTCCATTGCGTCTTTAAAAAATGATTAAAAATCAGAAAATGACTTTTTCTTATTTTTATTTTTTTTTTTTTTTTTGTAAAGAAGGGACAATAGTTGTGAGTTTATGCTGTAAAAATTTCAATGCGTTATGATTTATAGTTTGCCATATATACGTTTTTTTAAATGGACCCCATCGCAAAATAGAGAATTTTGTGATATTTAAACATTTAATTTCTCGTAAACTAAATCGAAATTTAAAAAAAGGTTGATGAGGTGCAAAAATTAGGTCATGGCACTACATGCCCACAAAGTTTCGTGGTTCTGTTGCTGTTAGTGAGTCCGGAACGCGACCTGATAACACTTTTGTGCTTACCTTAACTTTGAAATACAATAGGCTTTTGAAGTTTCGCTAGGAAACGGTTTATTTCAGCGTGTTTTCCAAACAATTCTCTACAAACAATGTAAATTTCATATTTTTATGTTCAATACGTTTTGCGTTGCGAGCTAGGAAAGCAAGAGTGTCACGAAATTTCTAAACAGCGGCGGCAGTTACTTTTTTTAGAATAGAGAGTTTTCAAAGAACAGAAACACCTGTGGATGTGCCACGGCGATAAATGCAGCCACGTGCTTTCAGATTTGGAACAGGAGTTTCAGACATCTTCAAGGGGCGAATCTCTAATAAAAAAGTTAAAAACGTATCTTTGCGAATATTTTATGAAACAGGCTGAAATTTTAATCAACACCATAAATTGTTAATAAGAACATGACCTCCAAATTTTGCCTGAATCGGTAAATAACTTTTTAAATTAGCCGTCAAAATTTTATTAACCGTTTCTGCGTATATATTTCTGTTTACCGATGAATTTTATTCCATGCCTATTTTAAAAAAGTTGTGTTGATAAATTTATTTCAGCCCGTTTCGTTAAGATTTCGCAGTTTGTTTTTGCATTTTTTTATGCACAGTTCTCAAATAAAAACATATGTGGATGTGCCGCAGCAATGAAAGCAGTCACATGCTTTCAGATTTGGACCAGGATAACAATGACGTAGCAAACGCTGACTTTATTGATTAGCTTATTAATTCATTCATAACTCGCGATTGGAACAACTTAAAAGATCTTTAAATAGTTGCATTGACCTAAAAATTCCAGTATTAATAAGCTATGTAAATTTCAGGATGCTACAGTTCGGCGTTTTTGCTACTTCAGACAAACAGATGTTTTGTGTTATATATCATCATCATCATCATGATTGTCGACCATTATCAATCCACTGCTGGACGAAGGTCTCCCCAAGTTTCCTCCACAACGGTCTGTCTTGTGCCAGTCTCCTCCATGTCACTCCCGCATATTTTCGAATTTCATCCACTCATCTCCCATGTGGTCTTCTTCTGGGTCTTTTCCTGCCCCTTGGAATCCAATCTAAAATTTTGGCTGTCCATTGATGGTCTGTCCTTCTGGCAGTATGTCCAGCCCACTGCCATTTCAGGGATTTAACTCTGATCATGATGTCTTCCACTCTTGTCATTTTTCGGATCCACGAGTTCTTCTTCTTATCTCTCCTGGTTATACCAAGCATACACCTCTCCATGCTTTTTTGAGTTGTCTGCCGCCTTTGTATGTCTCTTTTAGTTAAGGTCCACGTCTCTGCACCATACATAAGCACTGGAAGGATGCATTGCCGCCCCGGTGGCGCAGTGGTCTAAGGCGTTGGCCTCTGATCATTCGTCGGAAGGGGTCCGGGTTCGAATCCCGGTGAGGCATGGATGTTGCGTTTGTCTTACGGCACTGGCTCTCTCCCTTCCCTGGAACCAGTGACTCTAAATTAGGGACGGGCGACTGCTTATAGCCCATTGAGTTGCTCACGGTGGTCGTTAAACCTCAAAAAAAAAAAAAAAAAAAAAAAAAAAAAAAGGATGCATTGATCAAACACTTTTCTTTTAAGACATAATGGCATATTGCTCTTGAAAATTATGCTGTTTCTTCCAAAAGCTCTCCAGGCAAGTTTTGTACGCCGATTAATTTCTTCATCAATGTGACCCTCACTTGATATCTGCTGTCCAAGATAAACGTATGTGTCTGTTATCTCCAGTTTTATCCATCAATCGATAAATCTTCATTTCTTGTAAAAGCATTAAACATCACTTTTGTCTTCTGAAAGTTCATTTTTAATCCCACTTCTTTACTCTTGTCAGCAAGTTCCTGGATCATACTCTGCAGCTCTGTGGGGTAGTTGCAAAAATGACTAAAAGATTGTCATTTCTAAAACATTCCAACACCGGGCCAAGTCATGTCAGATTCTTTTCTTGCTTTGTCCCAATTTTGAACATGAAAAATATGGTAACCCCATTCATAGACAGCACTTAACTTGCTTTATATTTTACTACCTCTGTTGGGATTTCGATTTTGCATTTATGGGTGCTATATTTCTATGAGTTGAGGTTTCTTGGTGTTTATTTTTGTATCTCACATGCACCTGCTCCAGTTTTTCTACTGTACATACATTTAGGACAAAGGTCTGCTGGAATACTAATGGAATAGAAGGTGTGCGCCAGTACCAAAGTCCTTTCCCAATTTCCCTTCTACCACTGTCATCGATGCAACATTCTGTCACTACAGCAAAACCCTGGGTCTTTAAACTTCATAACCAACTAGGCTGGCATTAAACTCAAATTGCCCAACCGTATATTTCTCCCAATCTATAAAGTACAGCAAACTGTTTTAAATGAAAAATAAACTAAACAAAATGGTAAGTTAATATCTGTGTCATGTACTTCGAAAATGTATAATTATTGTAATAATTTGCTATTAACTTCCTTTTGACGTTTGCCAAATTTCTGCTGCAATACTGAATACACGTAGCGTAAATTATTTTGTTAAATAATAAACTTAAAACCATGCATGACTCACAAAATAAATCATTCCATGAAAATGAGGTACCAAAATTATAAAATCGGGGTCAATGATATGAACTTCTGATTTTGATCGGTTCACTTAAAATTAGTACCATTCTCAAAACACACTTCCACACAACCAAATATTTTTGTTTTCCATTGTTGCCACTTCATATAGGTGTGTTCTAAAACTATAACATATAGGAGAGAAATATGACATTTTAATTAAATCAGTCGGGTATCATCGTGACATCATAATCTGTAGGTAAGATTTCTCTTATTTTTATCGAACGACTTGGTGTAAAATAACAAGATTAACCAAAACATTACAAGAATATTGCCGTCAGTAACGAATCCATTCCTTACGAATCAACTAGAGTAGACGTCCGTGATTTCACTCTCTACAACTGGCTGTAGATAATCACCCAAAGCTATGATTATTTGTAAATAAATAAAATATATTTATTTGTCATTATCTTTTAAATTATTCAGTACACTTAAGATATGAATTTAATTTGTCTAGATGAATTTATTTGTAATAACAATTTTTTTAAGAAAATATTTCAGAATACTAAAGATTACACAAAAAAACAGTTGAAAGTTCGTGCCCCCGGCCTCTCTGATTTATTTATTTTTTTAATTTTGATTGGAGGTTTAACGACTACCGTGAGCAACTCAATGGGCTATAAGCAGTCGCCCGTCCCTAATTTAGGGTCACTGGTTCCAGGGAAGGGAGAGATTCAGTGCCGTAAGACAAATACAACATCCAAGCCTCACCGGGATCCGAACCCGGACCCCGTTTGGACGAATGATTAGAAGCCATCGCTTAGACCACTGCGCCACCGGGGCGGCCCCGGCCTCTCTGATATACATATATTTTTATTTATTTTATTTTATTTATTTATTTTAGGTTTAAGGACCCACAAAGCCACTGGTTCGTGGAAGGGAGAGAGCCAGTGCCGTAAGACAAGCACGCCATCCATGCCCCACGGGATTCGAAATCGGACCCGTCTGTGACAAATTGTCGAAAGCAAGCTCTTAGGACAACAAGTCACCCAGGTGGGAAACAAAAACATCATCCTCTTATCCCTCAATAATTTTTTCGTCACTTCTGATACGATACCGAATCATTTCCCATTTAGAGAAATTTTAACTCTAAGAAAAACATTTCACCGAAACAAGTTAAATTTAGCTCCTCACTAATGTGCAATTAACAAATAAACTAATAACTATTCTGTTAAATTAAAACAGTTAAATGTACAGTCTCTCCAATATATATCCGAACAAAAAATAAGGTGAAGACAACTCGTCTGAACTGGTTAGAATTCTTTTAATCACATAGGACCCCGTCTAATAGGGATCCCGTCTGATGTACACAATATCGAAAGATTTGTGGTGAAGGCAGCCCGTCTGATGTACACAATATATGTTAGGTGTTGTGGTGAAGGCAACCCGTCTGATGTACACAATATGTAACAGATTTTACGGTGAAGGCAACCCGTCTGATGTACACAATATATGTAACAGATTTTACGGTGAAGGTAACCCGTCTGATGTACACAATATATGTTAGATATTTTGGTGAAGGCAACCCGTCTGATGTACCCAATATGATGGCCATTTCATTCCAATGGATATATTTTTCATTCCGGAAATGACGTCATTCTTTAAGACGCTCTGATTGGTTGTCGTGTTCAGAATGCTGTGATTTGATTGGTTGTTTACTAATGATTGGATTGGTTCTTGGACGAGCTCAATTATTTTTCTGGGTAGTATCGCCTATATAAAAGTAAGTTATTAGAAAAGATTGTGATAATTAGGAATAAACAAAAATATTGGCCTCCGGAACGGTTTTGTATTTTCATATTATAATTGATAAAAGTTTTTATAATATATATTTCGTTCCATAGAGTTATAAATTGTATAATAATTTCCTCTATTTTGTCATGAATTAATCTTTTTTTCTCTTCAAATTGGTTCTCAAAACATTTAGATCTTTTAAAAAGACTGACGAAATAATATTTTATGAATATGGCATCAGTCTGTGTATATCGTTATCGAATCAAGAAATACATTTCGTTGACAAAATCCTGCTGATCTGCTTGAATGAAATAACAAGTATATACAAAAATGGATATAACACTACACAATATATACACACTTAAATAAACATAAGGTTCTTCTACAACAGTGCTCAAAATAATGGCATAATATGATGTAGTCAACTACCTGTCCATCAGAGCTGCAGAGTATAATCCAGGATCCGTTACTTTCTTGTCCCCCTAGTTTAGTGATTGAAAGATATTTTCCAATGCGTGGTATTTCAAAGAATTTTGAAAGATAGTGTCATTGAATGTGACTGGTTTTATCGAATCAAAATAATAAAACCACCAAGTATAATGGAAGAGTTTTCTCAGGATTTATAATGTTATACTTTTTTTAAATCCAGATTTTGTGGTGACTCTTCTGACAAGGATTATACACAATATCTGTTTAGATTTTGTGGTGACTCTTCTGACAAGGGTTATACACAATATGTAACAAATTTTTATGGCCTCCAATGGATAATTTTTTTTTCATTCCGGAAATGACGTCATGATTTTTTTATTCCGGAAATGACGTCATTTTTTTTTATTCCGGAAATGACGTCATTTTTTTAAGACGCTCTGATTGGTTGTCGTGTTTAGAATGCAGTGATTTGATTGGTTGTTTATTTACACAGCTGTGATTTGATTGGCTATCCATTTAGTAATGTAGTGGTTGGATTGGTTCCTGTAGTGGACGAGCTCAATTTTTTTTTTCGGGTGGCTATATAAGTAAGTTATTTTTCTGGGGTTGGGCGGGCGGGTAACAGTATGATATAATAATTCAGAGACTACAGACGTACTTACAATGCTCCTAATTATTATTAATAAATAATATGTAATAATTTAATATTACTACTACTACTACTAATAATAATAATAATAATAATAATAATAAAATACTACTAATAATAATAAAATACTACTAATAATAAAATACTAATTTTGTAGAAATTAATACTTTGACATTGGATAAGATTGTAATAATTAGGAATAAGAACAAAAAATACTAGTATTGTAGAAATAAGTACTTTGACATTGGATAAGATTGTAATAATTAGGAATAAGAATTCAAAAATAAGAACAAAAAATACTAGTATTGTAAAATAAGTACTTTGACATTGGATAAGATTGTAATAATTAGGAATAAGAACAAAAAATACTAGTATTGTAGAAATAAGTACTTTGACATTGGATAAGATTGTAATAATTAGGAATAAGAATTCAAAAATAAGAACAAAAAATACTAGTATTGTAAAATAAGTACTTTGACATTGGATAAGATTGTAATAATTAGGAATAAGAACAAAAAATACTAGTATTGTAGAAATAAGTACTTTGACATTGGATAAGATTGTAATAATTAGGAATAAGAATTAAAAAATAAGAACAGATATTATGGTGAAGGCAACCCGTCTTTTTCGATAAATTATATATTTATAACATAAGCAAAGGTATAATATACATGCATAAAAAATCTCCCATCTTGTAACATATAATGACCCCATGAAAGGGTGAACTCATGGATAACTTTTAGAAAACCTAGATACCGTGACATGTTGACTTTTTCAACAACGGGTCATCGTTCGCAGCGTACTATGAACCAGTTGGTCCTTTCTAGCACTTTGGAAACACTCACCCTACTTGCAAGCTTGTGCACCCCGAATTGTTCTATGACCATAGGATTGTTTAGCGAGCGTTTGAGTGAGTGTACACTAGCTGCTACCGTCTTACGACATGAAAAATATTCAACATCGGTATCTTTCTCTGAATAGGTTCAGAGTCTTGCGCGAATTAACTAAACGCACAAGATGTTCTAAAAGGAATCCACGAGAGGTTATTACAGATTATGTCACAAGAAAAGGAAACTTCACATTATTCTTTAAAAATTTTTAAAATAAAATAAACAAATGTCGCATATCCCAAGAATGAAAATTAGATTTCCAATACACGTTTAGATTGTATCTTAAAATATGACATCATAAAACAACCTTGTTGAAATTTTGAAAACAACATATCAATCTGATAACTTTAAATAATACAATACAAAACTTACCCAGTCTCACGAAACGTAGCGTATGAAGTATATTTCCATGGCATGTTAACCGATGCTTCTCACCAAAGAGAATACTTGATACCATATTATGGAATACCTTTTCGTATTATTATAATATACCATAGATTACATTCTATACTATTATAGATAACGTTTTCCCAGAGACAAATCATCTCATTTTACTTTTGGGAAAAAATTCTCTCCTAATATTTAATTCTTAAAAAAAAAAAAAATTTTTTTTTTTTTTTTTTTTTTTTTTTTTTTTACAGGAGCATTAAATTTGAAATTTAATTTATCAAGTTAATAATATAATAATGATTAAAATGAAACAAACGCATGTCGCATATCTAGTTCCAAATGGATATAAAATATAATTCAAGTTATGTAATCATGTTATCTTAGAATAAAATAAACAAGTTACGTCACAAGAATCTTACATCCTTTAAAATAAAAACACTATCCACATGGATATAAAATGTAGTTCAAGTTATGTAATCATGTTATCTTAGAATAAAATAAACAAGTTACGTCACAAGAATCTTATATCCTTTAAAATAAAAACACTATCCACATGGATATAAAATATAGTTCAAGTTATGTAATCACCATATCGTTTAAAATAAAAACAAACACATATTTCATATATCTTAAAATTTATGTCACGTTACCTATCCAACATATCGTTATTCCCAAAATGTGTCATCAGTGTTCAAAAATGATAAACAATCACCTGGTAAAGCTAAAAAATATGAAACGTAATACTTACCCAATCTTAAGAAACGAATCAAATGATACAGGCCAACCAATAGTTTTCACCAGTCTGAACGATATTACCTTTCCCCGATCTATATAAAAAAAAAAAAAAAAAAAAAAAAAAAATTTTTTTTTTTTTTTTTTTTTACAGGAACATTAAACTTGAAATTTAATTTATCAAGTTAATAATATAATAATGATTAAAATGAAACAAACGCATGTCGCATATCTAGTTCCAAATGGATATAAAATATAATTCAAGTTATGTAATCATGTTATCTTAGAATAAAATAAACAAGTTACGTCACAAGAATCTTACATCCTTTAAAATAAAAACACTATCCTAATGGATATAAAATGTAGTTCAAGTTATGTGCACAATATCTGTTTAGATTTTGTGGTGAAGGCAACTCTTCTGACAAGGATTATACACAATATGTAACAGATTTTGTGGTGACTCTTCTGACAAGGATTATACACAATATGTAACAGATTTTGTGGTGACTCTTCTGACAAGGATTATACACAATATGTAACAAATTTTTATGGCCTCCAATGGATAATTTTTTTTCATTCCGGAAATGACGTCATGATTTTTTTTATTCCGGAAATGACGTCATTTTTTTAAGACGCTCTGATTGGTTGTCGTGTTTAGAATGCAGTGATTTGATTGGTTGTTTATTTACACAGCTGTGATTTGATTGGCTATCCATTTAGTAATGTAGTGGTTGGATTGGTTCCTGTAGTGGACGAGCTCAATTTTTTTTTTCGGGTGGCTATATAAGTAAGTTATTTTTCTGGGGTTGGGCGGGCGGGTAACAGTATGATATAATAATTCAGAGACTACAGACGTACTTACAATGCTCCTAATTATTATTAATAAATAATATGTAATAATTTAATATTACTACTACTACTAATAATAATAATAATAATAATAATAATAATAATAATAATAAAATACTAATTTTGTAGAAATAAGTACTTTGACATTGGATAAGATTGTAATAATTAGGAATAAGAACAAAAAATACTAGTATTGTAGAAATAAGTACTTTGACATTGGATAAGATTGTAATAATTAGGAATAAGAACAAAAAATACTAGTATTGTAGAAATAAGTACTTTGACATTGGATAAGATTGTAATAATTAGGAATAAGAATTAAAAAAATAAGAACAAAAAAATATTAGTATTGTAGAAATAAGTACTTTGACATTGTAAGAGTTAAAAAAAACAACTAATTAGAGAACATGGAAATGTAGACTTTAGTATGTAGACTTTTATAAATTATAATATGAAAATACAAAAGCTTTTCCTACAGCCTGCGCTTCGCTTGGCCTCCGGAACGCTTTTGTATTTTCATATTCTAATTTATAAAAGTTTCTATCTTTCCTAACAATAAAAAATAATAATTAAGAGACGTTATTTCTTAATTACAATAATAAAAAAATTCCGTTGGTTCTCATTTAGATCTTTCAAAAGACTGACGAAATAATGTTTTTATGAATATCGGTATGGCATCGGTCTGTGTATATCGTCATCAAATAACGAATGCATCTTGTTGATGCTGATCAAATTAATAAAGTAACAGACATCGCAATGGATATACTAATACATTACACAAATACACTAATACATTACACAAATATATACACACACACAACAATTAAATAAACATAAAGGTAAGTGGGGAGGTAAGTTTTGTTTTTAATTTACTGTAATTTCCGTATCTTAGGTAGGAAGAAATATTAGAATGATCCAATAGTTTCTAATTATTGAATAATATCAGGTAGTGTGTTCTCCATTGACGTTATGTTGTATACATAATTGACTGTAGAAGAATTATGTTCGTATGTCTGTAACAAGATAACTCTTGTTACGGGGCTCTGCCAAAGTACATAAAATCTCCCTCCAATTGATCATTATTAATCCACTGTTATACAAAAGTCCCCAAGTTTCTTCTAGAATAGTGTGTGTCACGCAATGGCATAATATGATGTAGTTATAATGTTCTTGACTGCCCCCCCATTAGAACTGCAGAATTATAATACTTCCCCTGATTTCATGTTCTTGACTGCCCCCATTAGAACTGCAGAATTATAATACTTCCCCTGATTTCATGTTCTTGACTGCCCCCCATTAGAACTGCAGAATTATAATACTTTTCCTGATTTCATGTTCTTGACTGCAATGTTTGTTGGGATTCTTCTCCCAATTATAGTACAATCTACTACTTAAAATGACCTCTATAGAATCTTATCTTACTCACCCCCCTTTTTTAATTGTTTTATTGGGTACCAAATCAAAGACCTTTCTCATAATCAATAAAAGTCATGTATGGAAGCCTCACCCACTCTTTCATCTATAATCTGTATAGAAGACCTCATCTTTTTTTTTTTTGAATACCCCCTCCATTTCAATAATATTCCCCATCCATTTCAACCACTGTAGACCAATGTCTATAACATATACACACACTAAATACAAGATACTTTTCACTTATACCTTTTCTTGGCCTCCAATAATGAAGCTATTTTTAATCTCACAAGATACTTTTTGTACTCTTCCAACAGATGATGATATGAGCAGCTGTAATAAAGTTTTCTCATCTCAACATTCAGTTCAAGTTATCTCACTCACAAGATACTTTTTGTACTCTTCCAACAGATGATGATATGAGCAGCTGTAATAAAGTTTTCTCATCTCAACATTCAGTTCAAGTTATCTCACTCACAAGATACTTTTGTACTCTTCCAACAGATAATGATATGAACAGCTGTAATAAAGTTTTCTCATCTCAACATTCAGTTCAAGTTATCTCACACACAAGACTTTTTATACTTTATAGCTCCTCCTTAAAAGATAATGATATGAACAGCTGTAATAAAGTTTTCTCATCTCAACATTCAGTTCAAGTTATCTCACACACAAGACTTTTTATACTTTATAGCTCCTCCTTAAAAGATAATGATATGAACAGCTGTAATAAAGTTTTCTCATCTCAACATTCAGTTCAAGTTATCTCACACACAAGACTTTTTATACTTTATAGCTCCTCCTTAAAAGATAATGAAATGAACAGCTGTAATAAAGTTTTCTCATCTCAACATTCAGTTCAAGTTATCTCATACACAAGACTTTTTGTACTTTATAGCTCCTCCTTCACAGATAATGATATGAAAAGCTGTAATAAAGTTTTCTCATCTCAACATTCAGTTTAGGTTATCTCATACACAAGACTTTTTATACTTTATAGCCTCCCTTTTTAAAAATTATCATCAGGAGTAAGAGTCACATGAAATGAGCAGCTGTATTAAAGTTTTCTCATCTCAACCAACATTCAGTTTAAGTTATCTCATACACAAGACTTTTTGTACTTTATAGCCCCCCTTCACAGATAATGAAATGAGCAGCTGTATTAAAGTTTTCTCATCTCAACCAACATTCAGTTTAAGTTATCTCATACACAAGACTTTGTAATTTATAGCCCCCTCCTTTAAAAGATAATGACATGAACAGCTGTATTAAAGTTTTCTCATCTCAAATATTCAGTTCAAGTTATCTCTCACACACAAGACTTTGTAATTTATAGCCCCCCTCCTTTAAAAGATAATGACATGAGCAGCTGTATTAAAGTTTTCTCATCTCAATATTCAGTTCAAGTTATCTCACACAAGACTTTGTAAGCCCCCTCCTTTAAAAGATAATAACATGAACAGCTGTATTAAAGTTTTCTCATCTCAAATATTCAGTTCAAGTTATCTCACACACAAGACTTTGTAAGCCCCCTCCTTTAAAAGATAATGACATGAACAGCTGTATTAAAGTTTTCTCATCTCAATATTCAGTTCAAGTTATCTCATACACAAGACTTTGTAAGCCCCCTCCTTTAAAAGATAATGACATGAACAGCTGTATTAAAGTTTTCTCATCTCAATATTCAGTTCAAGTTATCTCATACCAACACACACAAGACTTTTTGTATTTTATAGCCCCCTCCTTTAAAAGATAATGACATGAGCAGCTGTAATAAAGTTTTCTCATCTCAACACACACAAGACTTTTTGTAATTTATAGCCCCCTCCTTTAAAAGATAATGACATGAGCAGCTGTAATAAAGTTTTCTCATCTCAACACACACAAGACTTTTTGTATTTTATAGTCCCCTCCTTTAAAAGATAATGACATGAGCAGCTGTAATAAAGTTTTCTCATCTCAACACACACAAGACTTTTTGTATTTTATAGTCCCCTCCTTTAAAAGATAATGACATGAGCAGCTGTAATAAAGTTTTCTCATCTCAACACACACAAGACTTTTTGTATTTTATAGTCCCCAACAGATAATGACATGAGCAGCTGTAATAAAGTTTTCTCATCTCAACACACACACAAGACTTTTTGTATTTTATAGTCCCCAACAGATAATGACATGAGCAGCTGTAATAAAGTTTTCTCATCTCAACACACACACAAGACTTTTTGTATTTTATAGTCCCCAACAGATAATGACATGAGCAGCTGTAATAAAGTTTTCTCATCTCAACACACACACAAGACTTTTTGTATTTTATAGTCCCCAACAGATAATGACATGAGCAGCTGTAATAAAGTTTTCTCATCTCAACACACACACAAGACTTTTTGTATTTTATAGTCCCCCCAACAGATAATGATATGAGCAGCTGTAATCAAGTTTTCTCATACCAACACACACGTCCTTTCATCTATTATCTTTTAAGTTACAACTTTACAAATATTATACATAACATATCAAATATAAACCATTAGATAGAAACTTTTATAAATTAGAATATGAAAATGCAAAAGCGTTCCGGAGGCCAAGCGAAGCGCGGCCGTAGGAAAAGCTTTGCATTTTCATATTATATGTAATTTATAAAAGTCTACATACTAAGGTCTACATTCCATTGAACTTTTTTATTTAAATTTAAAAATGTGATGAATATGATTTAGTTAAAAATTTGGGTTGATTTCATTCGTAATCACAGTACAACAAACACTTTTATCATAAAAAATTCAAATTATCTTTAAAACAGCTGGTTTGTTACATTTAGCAATATTTAATAATGATCATAAAGTCAGTTTTAGTCTCACAAATAGTTTAAATTTAAAAAAGTAAGTGAATATTGTCAAATTTCATATAACGGCAAGGAAGATTAGATTTCCGAGAAACCATTTTGATAACAAATAGGAAGATAATGATACTTATACTGACTTTTGGGAACGGTTATTGTATACTGACACTAATAACAGACTGTTAAGGGATTTTAAACTTCAGTTCTATGCTTAAATTAAAAATGTAACTGAAAATTTGGGTTGATTTCATTTGTAACGCCACGATACGGGGGTGAGGAATCAAATTATCTTAAAAACAGCTGGTTTGTTACATTTAGCAATATTTAATAATGATCATAAAGTCAGTTAATGATCATAAAGTCAGTTTTAGTCTCACAAATAGTTTAAATTTAAAAAATAGGTGAATATTGTCAAATTTCATATAACGGCAAGGAAAGATTAGATTTCCGAGAAAACCATTTTTTCACAAATAGTAAAATAATGATACTTATACTGACTTTTGGGAACGGTTATTGTATACTGACACTAATAACAGACTGTTAAGTGATTTTAAACTTCAATTCTATGCTTAAATTAAAAATGTAACTGAAAATTTGGGTTGATTTCATTTGTAACACCACGATACGGGGGTGGGGAATCAAATTATCTTAAAAACAGATGGTTTGTTACATTTAGCAATATTTAATAATGATCATAATGTCAGTTTTAGTCTCACAAATAGTTTAAATTTAAAAAATAGGTGAATATTGTCAAATTTCATATAACGGCAAGGAAAGATTAGATTTCCGAGAAAACCATTTTTTCACAAATAGTAAAATAATGATACTTATACTGACTTTTGGGAACGGTTATTGTATACTGACACTAATAACAGACTGTTAAGTGATTTAAAACTTCAGTTCTATGCTTAAATTAAAAATGTAACTGAAAATTTGGGTTGATTTCATTTGTAAAAGATCACACATTAGGATAGGGGAATTATCTTAAAACAGCTGGTTTGTTACATTTAGCAATCTTTAATAATGATCATAAAGTCAGTTTTAATCTCACAAATAGTTTAAATAAAAAAAAATATATAGGTGAATATTGTCAAATTTCATATAACGGCAAGGAAGATTCCGAGAAAACCATTTTGATAACTTAAGTTAAAAATGTAACTGAAAATTTGGGTTGATATGAGCAGTTGTATTTTGATATGAGCAGTTGTATTAAAGTTTTCTCATCTCAATATTCAGTTTAAGTTATCTCATGCCAACACACAATACTTTTTGACCTTATAGCCCCCCCCTCTCCTTTACAGATGCCCAAACAATATAATGAAGACTATTAAGTGATTTTTAAACACTATATTCTGTGTTTAAATTAAACAAAAATAGTTCAAAATTGATTGATTTCACTTGTAATCATATTTTTTAAAAACACACGGAGGCTTTAGAAGCTGAATTGCCCCCCTTTTTTCTTTTTCTTCTTTAATCTCATAAAAACGTTTTAAAGTTAAATAGAGTAAAGAAATTACGATTTGCAGAGGGAATAACATTTAGCCTGAATAGAATCTGACAAAGTGAATACAGAGGGATTATTTATAATATATTATTGTTAAAAGCATTTTTTGAGAATTAACAAAAGCGGATAACAGTTGTAGAAATGAATACTGGCCGGAAAAAAATTCGTTATCTTAATGCAATTTTTTTTTTTAAAAAAAAGGATAAGATTCTCAATAATAAAGTCTTGTCTCAACGTCTGACTTTATCAAAAAAAAAAAATTTACTTACAATTTATTCTGAAACGATACCTTCAGGAAGATGCGTGCGATGCCGTCAACAAACACTTTTTTCCGTCCAACTTGATTCCTATCCTTTCTCAAGCGTCAATGTCGCTGTACTTTATGTTACTTAGAGTCGTGATTCTGCTTTTATAGTCAAGATAATGTTATTCATAAAGGCAATTCCCTTCCTATTCTAATTCTCAGAAACTTGTAAAACTCTGTAATCACGGTCTTGTGTGTCGACAGTTGCGATGCGAAAAATAAAATGTTATGGTGTAACTGGTTTTCCCCCGATTTGGAAATAAACTAAAGCATTTTGAGAACGTTTACCGTTGCGTAAAGGCAATTCCCTTCCTATTCTAATTCTCAGAAACTTGAAATAAAAAATGTTATGGTGTAACTGGTTTTCCCCCGATTTGGAAATAAACTAAAGCATTTTGAGATCATTGCATAAATGAAATTCCCTTCCTATTCTAATTCTCAGAAACTTGAAATAAAAAATGTTATGGTGTAACTGGTTTTCCCCCGATTTGGAAATAAACTAAAGCATTTTGAGATCGTTGCATAAATGAAATTCCCTTCCTATTCTAATTCTCAGAAACTTGAAATAAAAAATGTTATGGTGTAACTGGTTTTCCCCCGATTTGGAAATAAACTAAAGCATTTTGAGAACGTTTACCGTTGCGTAAAGGCAATTCCCTTCCTATTCTAATTCTCAGAAACTTGAAATAAAAAATGTTATGGTGTAACTGGTTTTCCCCCGATTTGGAAATAAACTAAAGCATTTTGAGATCATTGCATAAATGAAATTCCCTTCCTATTCTAATTCTCAGAAACTTGAAATAAAAAATGTTATGGTGTAACTGGTTTTCCCCCGATTTGGAAATAAACTAAAGCATTTTGAGATCGTTGCATAAATGAAATTCCCTTCCTATTCTAATTCTCAGAAACTTGAAATAACTCGGTAATCTTGTGTGTCGGAAGCTGCCATGCGTAATGTGTTATGGTGTAACTGGTTTTCCCCCGATTTGGAAATAAACTAAAGCATTTTGAGAATGTTTATTATCGCGTAATCGTTCTTTCACGGAAAGACACACAGCAAAAAGAACTTGAATCTTTGACCGTATTCTAAGAATTATGTGTTTTTTCAGTAAAATATAAATGTATAAATATGAAAGTTTTCAGCACTAACTACTTCAGTTTTGCCTGATATCTCTTACGGAAACATAAAGTACAGCGACATTGACGCTTGAGAAAGGATAGGAATCAAGTTGGACGGAAAAAAAGTGTTTGTTGACGGCATCGCACGCATCTTCCTGAAGGTATCGTTTCAGAATAAATTGTAAGTAAATTTTTTTTTTTTTGATAAAGTCAGACGTTGAGACAAGACTTTATTATTGAGAATCTTATCCTTTTTTTTTTTAAAAAAAAAAATTGCATTAAGATAACGAATTTTTTTCCGGCCAGTATTCATTTCTACAACTGTTATCCGCTTTTGTTAATTCTCAAAAAATGCTTTTAACAATAATATATTATAAATAATCCCTCTGTATTCACTTTGTCAGATTCTATTCAGGCTAAATGTTATTCCCTCTGCAAATCGTAATTTCTTTACTCTATTTAACTTTAAAACGTTTTTATGAGATTAAAGAAGAAAAAGAAAAAAAGGGGGCAATTCAGCTTCTAAAGCCTCCGTGTGTTTTTAAAAAATATGATTACAAGTGAAATCAATCAATTTTGAACTATTTTTGTTTAATTTAAACACAGAATATAGTGTTTAAAAATCACTTAATAGTCTTCATTATATTGTTTGGGCATCTGTAAAGGAGAGGGGGGCTATAAGGTCAAAAAGTATTGTGTGTTGGCATGAGATAACTTAAACTGAATATTGAGATGAGAAAACTTTAATACAACTGCTCATATCAAAATACAACTGCTCATATCAACCCAAATTTTCAGTTACATTTTTAACTTAAGTTATCAAAATGGTTTTCTCGGAATCTTCCTTGCCGTTATATGAAATTTGACAATATTCACCTATATATTTTTTTTTATTTAAACTATTTGTGAGATTAAAACTGACTTTATGATCATTATTAAAGATTGCTAAATGTAACAAACCAGCTGTTTTAAGATAATTCCCCTATCCTAATGTGTGATCTTTTACAAATGAAATCAACCCAAATTTTCAGTTACATTTTTAATTTAAGCATAGAACTGAAGTTTTAAATCACTTAACAGTCTGTTATTAGTGTCAGTATACAATAACCGTTCCCAAAAGTCAGTATAAGTATCATTATTTTACTATTTGTGAAAAAATGGTTTTCTCGGAAATCTAATCTTTCCTTGCCGTTATATGAAATTTGACAATATTCACCTATTTTTTTAAATTTAAACTATTTGTGAGACTAAAACTGACATTATGATCATTATTAAATATTGCTAAATGTAACAAACCATCTGTTTTTAAGATAATTTGATTCCCCACCCCCCGTATCGTGGTGTTACAAATGAAATCAACCCAAATTTTCAGTTACATTTTTAATTTAAGCATAGAATTGAAGTTTAAAATCACTTAACAGTCTGTTATTAGTGTCAGTATACAATAACCGTTCCCAAAAGTCAGTATAAGTATCATTATTTTACTATTTGTGAAAAAATGGTTTTCTCGGAAATCTAATCTTTCCTTGCCGTTATATGAAATTTGACAATATTCACCTATTTTTTTAAATTTAAACTATTTGTGAGACTAAAACTGACTTTATGATCATTAACTGACTTTATGATCATTATTAAATATTGCTAAATGTAACAAACCAGCTGTTTTTAAGATAATTTGATTCCTCACCCCCCGTATCGTGGCGTTACAAATGAAATCAACCCAAATTTTCAGTTACATTTTTAATTTAAGCATAGAACTGAAGTTTAAAATCCCTTAACAGTCTGTTATTAGTGTCAGTATACAATAACCGTTCCCAAAAGTCAGTATAAGTATCATTATCTTCCTATTTGTTATCAAAATGGTTTCTCGGAAATCTAATCTTCCTTGCCGTTATATGAAATTTGACAATATTCACTTACTTTTTTAAATTTAAACTATTTGTGAGACTAAAACTGACTTTATGATCATTATTAAATATTGCTAAATGTAACAAACCAGCTGTTTTAAAGATAATTTGAATTTTTTATGATAAAAGTGTTTGTTGTACTGTGATTACGAATGAAATCAACCCAAATTTTTAACTAAATCATATTCATCACATTTTTAAATTTAAATAAAAAAAGTTCAATGGAATGTAGACCTTAGTATGTAGACTTTTATAAATTACATATAATATGAAAATGCAAAAGCTTTTCCTACGGCCGCGCTTCGCTTGGCCTCCGGAACGCTTTTGCATTTTCATATTCTAATTTATAAAAGTTTCTATCTAATGGTTTATATTTGATATGTTATGTATAATATTTGTAAAGTTGTAACTTAAAAGATAATAGATGAAAGGACGTGTGTGTTGGTATGAGAAAACTTGATTACAGCTGCTCATATCATTATCTGTTGGGGGGACTATAAAATACAAAAAGTCTTGTGTGTGTGTTGAGATGAGAAAACTTTATTACAGCTGCTCATGTCATTATCTGTTGGGGACTATAAAATACAAAAAGTCTTGTGTGTGTGTTGAGATGAGAAAACTTTATTACAGCTGCTCATGTCATTATCTGTTGGGGACTATAAAATACAAAAAGTCTTGTGTGTGTGTTGAGATGAGAAAACTTTATTACAGCTGCTCATGTCATTATCTGTTGGGGACTATAAAATACAAAAAGTCTTGTGTGTGTGTTGAGATGAGAAAACTTTATTACAGCTGCTCATGTCATTATCTGTTGGGGACTATAAAATACAAAAAGTCTTGTGTGTGTTGAGATGAGAAAACTTTATTACAGCTGCTCATGTCATTATCTTTTAAAGGAGGGGACTATAAAATACAAAAAGTCTTGTGTGTGTTGAGATGAGAAAACTTTATTACAGCTGCTCATGTCATTATCTTTTAAAGGAGGGGACTATAAAATACAAAAAGTCTTGTGTGTGTTGAGATGAGAAAACTTTATTACAGCTGCTCATGTCATTATCTTTTAAAGGAGGGGGCTATAAATTACAAAAAGTCTTGTGTGTGTTGAGATGAGAAAACTTTATTACAGCTGCTCATGTCATTATCTTTTAAAGGAGGGGGCTATAAAATACAAAAAGTCTTGTGTGTGTTGGTATGAGATAACTTGAACTGAATATTGAGATGAGAAAACTTTAATACAGCTGTTCATGTCATTATCTTTTAAAGGAGGGGGCTTACAAAGTCTTGTGTATGAGATAACTTGAACTGAATATTGAGATGAGAAAACTTTAATACAGCTGTTCATGTCATTATCTTTTAAAGGAGGGGGCTTACAAAGTCTTGTGTGTGAGATAACTTGAACTGAATATTTGAGATGAGAAAACTTTAATACAGCTGTTCATGTTATTATCTTTTAAAGGAGGGGCTTACAAAGTCTTGTGTGAGATAACTTGAACTGAATATTGAGATGAGAAAACTTTAATACAGCTGCTCATGTCATTATCTTTTAAAGGAGGGGGGCTATAAATTACAAAGTCTTGTGTGTGAGAGATAACTTGAACTGAATATTTGAGATGAGAAAACTTTAATACAGCTGTTCATGTCATTATCTTTTAAAGGAGGGGGCTATAAATTACAAAGTCTTGTGTATGAGATAACTTAAACTGAATGTTGGTTGAGATGAGAAAACTTTAATACAGCTGCTCATTTCATTATCTGTGAAGGGGGCTATAAAGTACAAAAAGTCTTGTGTATGAGATAACTTAAACTGAATGTTGGTTGAGATGAGAAAACTTTAATACAGCTGCTCATTTCATGTGACTCTTACTCCTGATGATAATTTTTAAAAAGGGAGGCTATAAAGTATAAAAAGTCTTGTGTATGAGATAACCTAAACTGAATGTTGAGATGAGAAAACTTTATTACAGCTTTTCATATCATTATCTGTGAAGGAGGAGCTATAAAGTACAAAAAGTCTTGTGTATGAGATAACTTGAACTGAATGTTGAGATGAGAAAACTTTATTACAGCTGTTCATTTCATTATCTTTTAAGGAGGAGCTATAAAGTATAAAAAGTCTTGTGTGTGAGATAACTTGAACTGAATGTTGAGATGAGAAAACTTTATTACAGCTGTTCATATCATTATCTTTTAAGGCGGAGCTATAAAGTATAAAAAGTCTTGTGTGTGAGATAACTTGAACTGAATGTTGAGATGAGAAAACTTTATTACAGCTGTTCATATCATTATCTTTTAAGGAGGAGCTATAAAGTATAAAAAGTCTTGTGTGTGAGATAACTTGAACTGAATGTTGAGATGAGAAAACTTTATTACAGCTGTTCATATCATTATCTGTTGGAAGAGTACAAAAAGTATCTTGTGAGTGAGATAACTTGAACTGAATGTTGAGATGAGAAAACTTTATTACAGCTGCTCATATCATCATCTGTTGGAAGAGTACAAAAAGTATCTTGTGAGTGAGATAACTTGAACTGAATGTTGAGATGAGAAAACTTTATTACAGCTGCTCATATCATCATCTGTTGGAAGAGTACAAAAAGTATCTTGTGAGATTAAAAATAGCTTCATTATTGGAGGCCAAGAAAAGGTATAAGTGAAAAGTATCTTGTATTTAGTGTGTGTATATGTTATAGACATTGGTCTACAGTGGTTGAAATGGATGGGGAATATTATTGAAATGGAGGGGGTATTCAAAAAAAAGATGAGGTCTTCTATACAGATTATAGATGAAAGAGTGGGTGAGGCTTCCATACATGACTTTTATTGATTATGAGAAAGGTCTTTGATTTGGTACCCAATAAAACAATTAAAAAAGGGGGGTGAGTAAGATAAGATTCTATAGAGGTCATTTTAAGTAGTAGATTGTACTATAATTGGGAGAAGAATCCCAACAAACATTGCAGTCAAGAACATGAAATCAGGAAAAGTATTATAATTCTGCAGTTCTAATGGGGGCAGTCAAGAACATGAAATCAGGGGAAGTATTATAATTCTGCAGTTCTAATGGGGGGCAGTCAAGAACATGAAATCAGGGGAAGTATTATAATTCTGCAGTTCTAATGGGGGGGCAGTCAAGAACATTATAACTACATCATATTATGCCATTGCGTGACACACACTATTCTAGAAGAAACTTGGGGACTTTTGTATAACAGTGGATTAATAATGATCAATTGGAGGGAGATTTTATGTACTTTGGCAGAGCCCCGTAACAAGAGTTATCTTGTTACAGACATACGAACATAATTCTTCTACAGTCAATTATGTATACAACATAACGTCAATGGAGAACACACTACCTGATATTATTCAATAATTAGAAACTATTGGATCATTCTAATATTTCTTCCTACCTAAGATACGGAAATTACAGTAAATTAAAAACAAAACTTACCTCCCCACTTACCTTTATGTTTATTTAATTGTTGTGTGTGTGTATATATTTGTGTAATGTATTAGTGTATTTGTGTAATGTATTAGTATATCCATTGCGATGTCTGTTACTTTATTAATTTGATCAGCATCAACAAGATGCATTCGTTATTTGATGACGATATACACAGACCGATGCCATACCGATATTCATAAAAACATTATTTCGTCAGTCTTTTGAAAGATCTAAATGAGAACCAACGGAATTTTTTTATTATTGTAATTAAGAAATAACGTCTCTTAATTATTATTTTTTATTGTTAGGAAAGATAGAAACTTTTATAAATTAGAATATGAAAATACAAAAGCGTTCCGGAGGCCAAGCGAAGCGCAGGCTGTAGGAAAAGCTTTTGTATTTTCATATTATAATTTATAAAAGTCTACATACTAAAGTCTACATTTCCATGTTCTCTAATTAGTTGTTTTTTTTAACTCTTACAATGTCAAAGTACTTATTTCTACAATACTAATATTTTTTTGTTCTTATTTTTTTAATTCTTATTCCTAATTATTACAATCTTATCCAATGTCAAAGTACTTATTTCTACAATACTAGTATTTTTTGTTCTTATTCCTAATTATTACAATCTTATCCAATGTCAAAGTACTTATTTCTACAATACTAGTATTTTTTGTTCTTATTCCTAATTATTACAATCTTATCCAATGTCAAAGTACTTATTTCTACAAAATTAGTATTTTATTATTATTATTATTATTATTATTATTATTATTAGTAGTAGTAGTAGTAATATTAAATTATTACATATTATTTATTAATAATAATTAGGAGCATTGTAAGTACGTCTGTAGTCTCTGAATTATTATATCATACTGTTACCCGCCCGCCCAACCCCAGAAAAATAACTTACTTATATAGCCACCCGAAAAAAAAATTGAGCTCGTCCACTACAGGAACCAATCCAACCACTACATTACTAAATGGATAGCCAATCAAATCACAGCTGTGTAAATAAACAACCAATCAAATCACTGCATTCTAAACACGACAACCAATCAGAGCGTCTTAAAAAATGACGTCATTTCCGGAATAAAAAAAATCATGACGTCATTTCCGGAATGAAAAAAAAATTATCCATTGGAGGCCATAAAAATTTGTTACATATTGTGTATAATCCTTGTCAGAAGAGTCACCACAAAATCTGTTACATATTGTGTATAATCCTTGTCAGAAGAGTCACCACAAAATCTGTTACATATTGTGTATAATCCTTGTCAGAAGAGTTGCCTTCACCACAAAATCTAAACAGATATTGTGCACATAACTTGAACTACATTTTATATCCATTAGGATAGTGTTTTTATTTTAAAGGATGTAAGATTCTTGTGACGTAACTTGTTTATTTTATTCTAAGATAACATGATTACATAACTTGAATTATATTTTATATCCATTTGGAACTAGATATGCGACATGCGTTTGTTTCATTTTAATCATTATTATATTATTAACTTGATAAATTAAATTTCAAGTTTAATGTTCCTGTAAAAAAAAAAAAAAAAAAAAAAAAAAAAAATTTTTTTTTTTTTTTTTTTTTTATATATAGATCGGGGAAAGGTAATATCGTTCAGACTGGTGAAAACTATTGGTTGGCCTGTATCATTTGATTCGTTTCTTAAGATTGGGTAAGTATTACGTTTCATATTTTTTAGCTTTACCAGGTGATTGTTTATCATTTTTGAACACTGATGACACATTTTGGGAATAACGATATGTTGGATAGGTAACGTGACATAAATTTTAAGATATATGAAATATGTGTTTGTTTTTATTTTAAACGATATGGTGATTACATAACTTGAACTATATTTTATATCCATGTGGATAGTGTTTTTATTTTAAAGGATATAAGATTCTTGTGACGTAACTTGTTTATTTTATTCTAAGATAACATGATTACATAACTTGAACTACATTTTATATCCATGTGGATAGTGTTTTTATTTTAAAGGATGTAAGATTCTTGTGACGTAACTTGTTTATTTTATTCTAAGATAACATGATTACATAACTTGAATTATATTTTATATCCATTTGGAACTAGATATGCGACATGCGTTTGTTTCATTTTAATCATTATTATATTATTAACTTGATAAATTAAATTTCAAATTTAATGCTCCTGTAAAAAAAAAAAAAAAAAAAAAAAATTTTTTTTTTTTTTTTTTTTTTTTTTTTTTTTTTTAAGAATTAAATATTAGGAGAGAATTTTTTCCCAAAAGTAAAATGAGATGATTTGTCTCTGGGAAAACGTTATCTATAATAGTATAGAATGTAATCTATGGTATATTATAATAATACGAAAAGGTATTCCATAATATGGTATCAAGTATTCTCTTTGGTGAGAAGCATCGGTTAACATGCCATGGAAATATACTTCATACGCTACGTTTCGTGAGACTGGGTAAGTTTTGTATTGTATTATTTAAAGTTATCAGATTGATATGTTGTTTTCAAAATTTCAACAAGGTTGTTTTATGATGTCATATTTTAAGATACAATCTAAACGTGTATTGGAAATCTAATTTTCATTCTTGGGATATGCGACATTTGTTTATTTTATTTTAAAAATTTTTAAAGAATAATGTGAAGTTTCCTTTTCTTGTGACATAATCTGTAATAACCTCTCGTGGATTCCTTTTAGAACATCTTGTGCGTTTAGTTAATTCGCGCAAGACTCTGAACCTATTCAGAGAAAGATACCGATGTTGAATATTTTTCATGTCGTAAGACGGTAGCAGCTAGTGTACACTCACTCAAACGCTCGCTAAACAATCCTATGGTCATAGAACAATTCGGGGTGCACAAGCTTGCAAGTAGGGTGAGTGTTTCCAAAGTGCTAGAAAGGACCAACTGGTTCATAGTACGCTGCGAACGATGACCCGTTGTTGAAAAAGTCAACATGTCACGGTATCTAGGTTTTCTAAAAGTTATCCATGAGTTCACCCTTTCATGGGGTCATTATATGTTACAAGATGGGAGATTTTTTATGCATGTATATTATACCTTTGCTTATGTTATAAATATATAATTTATCGAAAAAGACGGGTTGCCTTCACCATAATATCTGTTCTTATTTTTTTAATTCTTATTCCTAATTATTACAATCTTATCCAATGTCAAAGTACTTATTTCTACAATACTAGTATTTTTTGTTCTTATTCCTAATTATTACAATCTTATCCAATGTCAAAGTACTTATTTTACAATACTAGTATTTTTTGTTCTTATTTTTTGAATTCTTATTCCTAATTATTACAATCTTATCCAATGTCAAAGTACTTATTTCTACAATACTAGTATTTTTTGTTCTTATTCCTAATTATTACAATCTTATCCAATGTCAAAGTACTTATTTTACAATACTAGTATTTTTTGTTCTTATTTTTTGAATTCTTATTCCTAATTATTACAATCTTATCCAATGTCAAAGTACTTATTTCTACAATACTAGTATTTTTTGTTCTTATTCCTAATTATTACAATCTTATCCAATGTCAAAGTATTAATTTCTACAAAATTAGTATTTTATTATTAGTAGTATTTTATTATTATTAGTAGTATTTTATTATTATTATTATTATTATTATTATTATTATTAGTAGTAGTAGTAATATTAAATTATTACATATTATTTATTAATAATAATTAGGAGCATTGTAAGTACGTCTGTAGTCTCTGAATTATTATATCATACTGTTACCCGCCCGCCCAACCCCAGAAAAATAACTTACTTATATAGCCACCCGAAAAAAAAATTGAGCTCGTCCACTACAGGAACCAATCCAACCACTACATTACTAAATGGATAGCCAATCAAATCACAGCTGTGTAAATAAACAACCAATCAAATCACTGCATTCTAAACACGACAACCAATCAGAGCGTCTTAAAAAAATGACGTCATTTCCGGAATAAAAAAAATGACGTCATTTCCGGAATAAAAAAATCATGACGTCATTTCCGGAATGAAAAAAATTATCCATTGGAGGCCATAAAAATTTGTTACATATTGTGTATAACCCTTGTCAGAAGAGTCACCACAAAATCTAAACAGATATTGTGTATAATCCTTGTCAGAAGAGTCACCACAAAATCTGGATTTAAAAAAAGTATAACATTATAAATCCTGAGAAAACTCTTCCATTATACTTGGTGGTTTTATTATTTTGATTCGATAAAACCAGTCACATTCAATGACACTATCTTTCAAAATTCTTTGAAATACCACGCATTGGAAAATATCTTTCAATCACTAAACTAGGGGGGACAAGAAAGTAACGGATCCTGGATTATACTCTGCAGCTCTGATGGACAGGTAGTTGACTACATCATATTATGCCATTATTTTGAGCACTGTTGTAGAAGAACCTTATGTTTATTTAAGTGTGTATATATTGTGTAGTGTTATATCCATTTTTGTATATACTTGTTATTTCATTCAAGCAGATCAGCAGGATTTTGTCAACGAAATGTATTTCTTGATTCGATAACGATATACACAGACTGATGCCATATTCATAAAATATTATTTCGTCAGTCTTTTTAAAAGATCTAAATGTTTTGAGAACCAATTTGAAGAGAAAAAAAGATTAATTCATGACAAAATAGAGGAAATTATTATACAATTTATAACTCTATGGAACGAAATATATATTATAAAAACTTTTATCAATTATAATATGAAAATACAAAACCGTTCCGGAGGCCAATATTTTTGTTTATTCCTAATTATCACAATCTTTTCTAATAACTTACTTTTATATAGGCGATACTACCCAGAAAAATAATTGAGCTCGTCCAAGAACCAATCCAATCATTAGTAAACAACCAATCAAATCACAGCATTCTGAACACGACAACCAATCAGAGCGTCTTAAAGAATGACGTCATTTCCGGAATGAAAAATATATCCATTGGAATGAAATGGCCATCATATTGGGTACATCAGACGGGTTGCCTTCACCAAAATATCTAACATATATTGTGTACATCAGACGGGTTACCTTCACCGTAAAATCTGTTACATATATTGTGTACATCAGACGGGTTGCCTTCACCGTAAAATCTGTTACATATTGTGTACATCAGACGGGTTGCCTTCACCACAACACCTAACATATATTGTGTACATCAGACGGGCTGCCTTCACCACAAATCTTTCGATATTGTGTACATCAGACGGGATCCCTATTAGACGGGGTCCTATGTGATTAAAAGAATTCTAACCAGTTCAGACGAGTTGTCTTCACCTTATTTTTTGTTCGGATATATATTGGAGAGACTGTATATCATTACGGCGTTCAAATGGCTTAGGTTGTCCGAGGAACGCCGCCCCGGTGGCGCAGTGGTCTGAGCGATGGCCTCTGATCATTCTTCCGAAAGGGGTCCGGGTTCGAATCCCAGTCAGGCATGGATGTTGTGTTTGTCTTACGGCACTGGCTCTCTCCCTTCCCTGTAACCAGTGACCCTAAATTTGGGACGGGCGACTGCTTATAGCCCATTGAGTTGCTCACGGTGGTCGTTAAACCTCCAATCAAAAAAAAAAAAAAAAAAGTTCGAGGAACACTCTTCTTGCCAATCGTTTTAATTTTTTTTCTTTTTTTTTTTTTTGATTGGAGGTTTAACGACCACCGTGAGCAACTCAATGGGCTATAAGCAGTCGCCCGTCCCTAATTTGGGGTCACTGGTTCCAGGGAAGGGAGAGAGCCAGTGCCGTAAGACAAACACAACATCCATGCCTGACCGGGATTCGAACCCGGACCTCTTACGGACGAATTATCAGAGGCCATCGCTTAGACCACTGCGCCACCGGGGCGGCATTGGGCTGTTTGCCCAAAGCTGTCTAGAAAGTTGAAAGCCTTGACATCAGAAAGATGAGTCTGTCCTACTGCACTGAATATCTTTCTTTTCCACAACTTTTGGCCCAAGATTAGGAACAATCTACTTCTGTTGTCTTATGACGAAGAAAAAAGGAACTCCAGTAACTTTTCAGAAATAAGTGGTTAAAGATATCAAGTCAAATAGGCTCCCTCTACAATCGACTATCAAAGGACGTTCATTAATAACTTCGCACATCTGGCTACGCTTGAATCGTTGGTGACGTGCTGCTGGGTGCTGGTTCCGCACGAAGACCGTCTGCTTCTGAATGGACAGAAATTTAAAAGATAGGAATAAACAAGAACCGATACAACGACGTATTTGTTAGCATTTGTCTTCTTGAACGTCGGACAGTTCAGCCATCACTGCTAATGTTTCTGCGTGAACAGAAATATGTTTCCAACACTTCAACGAAATTAATATAGGTTTAGTACGATTTTTCACTTGAATAATATGAGCACATATAATGGAAATTATCAAATCATATTCGTATTTTCTCGACGTTTTTCAAGCGTAATAATGAATTTGTTTTGTTATATAAGCATGTTTACATATTTATTGTATTATATAAGAAATAGCAAGATACTGCTTTCACAGATTTTATTGTGCTTTAGAATTGCTAATAGCAAGTAACATGTGGCCTGTAAGTTAAGAGGATGGGAATTCCACTGTCCATGTTTTCAAAGAGACATTCTCATTTTGTGTGTTTCATAATACTCCTAATTGGTTGCCGCCTCGGTGACTCAGTTGTCCAAGTGCTAGCTTCTGATCATTTAAATTTAGCTTGTTGTTTCAGTGAAATGTGTTTTTTAGAGTTCTGATCATTCATCCAAAATGATTCCGGGTTCGAATTCTGGTGAGGCATGGATGTTGTGTTTGTCTTACGGCACTGTCTGTCTCTATTCCATGGATTCAGTGGCCCTAAATTAGGGACGGGCCTATTGAGTTGCTCACAATGATAGTTAAACTCCCAAAGGAAAAAGTAACTTAACTGGTTTTCCTGTTAAGTGGGTGTGTTGGCATCCCCACCAGGGTCACCCCACCTTAAAATTTTTCTTGCTCTCCCAGTTCAAAATGTGCCATTTTTAGCATATTTAACTATAAAATATAATCTGGACTTTGCCAAGTAATAAGTCTGGTGTTTTATTTCATGTAGCTATGCGTATTTTGTATTTTCTCCTCGTAAGTGCATTGTTTGTCTCCAAAAAAAAAAAAAAAAAAAAAGAGGTTACTAACAAAATGTTGAAATCTGTTTTTATTGGTGTAATATTACAAAAACTGTAACAAAACGCTAGCTTTCGCCACCACGGGTGGCTTTTTCAGAAGTATTAGCAAAAACAAAAACAGAGTTCCAGCTATGTAATATTACACCAATAAAAACTGATTTCAGCGTTTTGTTAGTATTTACTGGTGTACACCTACCCAATTTTTCCATTAAAAAAAAAAAAGGATATCAAAATAGCATCCACAGGGCATGAAAATTCAGTTGTTCTCTACTTTTAATTTAAGCCTCTTTTTCATGTTTGTGTGGCCAGGTGGCTAATGAGGAGGGTGGATATGAATTCACTGAGGGGTTCACTACTAATTGCTCTGTTTTTTTGTTTTCTTTACAAAATAGAGGATTCCAACGCAGAAAGTGGAGTCTAAAGCTGCACTAGCACTCTTAATCTGCCCCAAGACAGTGAAAGTGAAGAAGAGTGGAAGGAAATCTTGCTGGCCTGAAGGAAGTGAGTTAAGGAGGGTGAGGTTTCGTGGCACAGCGTTAAAATTTGATTTAGATAAACAAAGACGACATTTTCCTTTAAATAAATTGTCCATGTGCAGTACTGTTTTCATAAGCACAAACACAAAATTTTAAAAGCAATTTAAGACAATACATTCAAAGCAAGCAAAAAGTTGAAGGCAACATTTTAGTAACACTTGTATCTTACACTAGTGTCGTAACTAGTCAGATCTGTGTACATGTGTGTATGTGTGTCCATTTAGAGGGAGTGAGGATCACACAAATTTTGTTGTAGCGGGTAGAAAAAAACATTGAAAATTTGTTCTTTCAGTGTTTCATAAAAAAAGATTGCTATCAAGCTCGCCCCACCAAAAATAATGCTCGCCCATCGTGATTACGAAGTCTAGCAACGTCCCTGATCCAAGCCAACTTTTGTGTATATATAATATCTTGCATGTTGGTAAACTGTGGCTTTTACAGCAGTAAATTTGAATAATTAAGTAAATCTATGCCTAGGACAGGAGCGGATTTAAAGTTACTGGAACCCTGCACACAACATCAGTTTTGCACCATCCACCATCCTTGAAAAAAAATTTTTTTTTGCTGCAACCTCTCCCTTTTCACATATTTGTACTACATTTATATGTGAAAGTGTTGAGATTGTTAAAAAAAATTTATTTCAATAGAAATACACGTTTTGGGTTCCACAAAATGGTCATTAGACAGTTTTCAAGGTGATGTGTGTGGTTTGTTGCTACCATAACTCAAAAACTACAATAGCTATTCAAGGCAAAATTTAATATTTAGGGGTTTTGTAATATCCCAATAAGCTGGTCAGATTTCAGTAAAAAGCAGGGAGCCGCCCCGCTGGCGCAGTGGTCTAAGGCGTTGGCCTCTGATCATTCGTCCGTAAGGGGTCCGGGTTCGAATCCCGGTCAGGCATGGATGTTGTGTTTGTCTTACGGCACTGGCTCTCTCCCTTCCCAGGAACCAGTGACCCTAAATTAGGGACGGGCGACTGCTTATAGCCCATTGAGTTGCTCACGGTGGTCGTTAAACCTCCAAACAAAAAAAAAAACGGATGCTGAAATGCTGTTTCCCATGTTTGTTTTTGTTTTGTTTTCAATTTTTTTTATATATGACACCTATTGACATGAAATTTAATACTGAGGAGGTTTATTGAAAACTCGATAGCTTATTAATATTGGTTCAATTCGGAAACCAAAACAGGGTGTTCCCCATAGATTTTTTTTTTTTTTTTCATTTCGTGTTTCTTGGTGTGGTTCAGAAACTATGGCACCTGTTAAAGCATGCAACTAGGAATATTTTGCGTTATGATGTTGATGAAACTTATATGAAAAGAATGCTAATAATTTGCATGCAATATCGATGTATTATTGATATCTTGGGAGAAAGAAATTTTTACCCTAATTTGTATCACTAGATATTTAATTAGTACCATCAAAATAATTAGTTAATTAGTTGATTTTAATGGCACAAGGGCCAGGTTTGGCCAAATAGTGCCAGACACAGAACCATCAGAGAAATATTTTTAAAAGAGAGGTTAAGAGCAGGCTGATTTGGTAAAAGTAAAAAAAAAAAGAAAGAGAGAGAGAGAGAATGATGAAAAAGTGTAACAGTTAGGTATATATATCATCATTGTCAACCGTTATCAATCCACTGCTGGACGAAGGTCTCCCCAAGTTTCCTCCACAACGGTCTGTCTTGTGCCCGTCTCCTCCATGTCACTCCCGCATACTTTCGAATTTCATCCACCCATCTCCCATGTGATCTTCTTCTGGGTCTTTTCCTGTCCCTTGGAATCCAATCTAAAATTTTGGCTGTCCATCGATGCTCTGTCTTTCTGGCAGTATGTCCAGCCCATTGCCATTTCAGGGATTTAACTCTGATCATGATGTCTTCCACTCTTGTCATTTTTCTGATCCACGAGTTCCTCTTCTTATCTCTCCTGGTTACACCAAGCATGCACCTCTCCATGCTGCTTTGAGTTGTCTGCAGCCTTTGTATGTCTCTTTTAGTTAAGGTCCACGTCTCTGCACCATACGTAAGCACTAGAAGGATGCATTGATCAAACACGTTTCTTTTAAGACATAATGAAGTATTGCTCTTGAAAATTATTCTGTTCCTTCCAAAAGCTCTCCAGGCAAGTTTTATGTGCTGATTAATTTCTTCATCAATGTGACCCTCACTTGATATCTGCTGCCAAGATAAATGCAGGTATTGGTTATCTCCAGCTTTTCCCCATCAATCGATAAATCTTCATTTTTTTTAAAGGCATTGTACATCACTTTTGTCTTCTGAAAGTTCATTTTTAATCCCACTTCTTTACTCTTGTCAGCAAGTTCCTGGATCATACTTTGCAGCTCTGATGCGGTAGTTGCAAAAATGACTACGTCATCAGCAAAATGAAGGTGACTTAGATAATATCCATTAATCTTTATCCCTTTGTTTTCCCAGTTCAGTGATTAAAAGACATTTTCCAGTGTGGCATTAAAGAGTTTGGGAGATACAGTGTCACCTTGTCTCACTCCCTTTCCAATTTTTATGTGTGCTGTATTCTCAAATAGCCGAATCTTTGCACTTGCATTTTCATAGATGTTATTAATAATATTAATGTATGCATCTTCAATACCACAGGATTTCAAAGCTATTGTAACTGCTTATGGTTTCACTGAATCAAAGGCCCTTTCATAATCTATTAAAGCCGTGCATAATGGAAGTTCATATTCCCTCGCTCTTTCAATTAGTTCTCTCAGTACGTGGATATGATCTATAGTGCTGTAGCCACTCCTGAATCCAGCTTGTTCTCTCGGTTGAGCCATGTTCATTGTCACCTTCAAGCAGTGTGAAAGAACTTTGGTGAAGATTTTATAAACCACTGATAGGAGGCTGATAGGTCTGTAGTTCCTGAGATCCTCAATGTCACCTTTTTTATGTAGCAGGAGCATTGTTCCAATCTTCAGGAATCTTCCCTTCATTAAGGCATAGACTGAAAACTTTGGCGAGTACTTTTTCAATTTCTCCACTTGCTTCTTGTATGATCTCTACGGTAATTCCATCTTTTCCCCATTTCATGTTCTTGATTGCATGTGCAACTTCTGCTGGGAGGACTGGAAGAACTCTGGTACTAGTACCTTAATGTCTGGAGTACATGTATCATCCCTTTCATATAGTTTTGAGTAGAAATCTTTCACTCTTATCAAAATTTCACCTCCATTTCTTGTTACAGAACCATCTTCTTTTCTCAGATCCATAATCTGTTTTTTTCCCTTACTCAGATGTCCCTTTGCTCTCTTCAGGCTTTGGTTGTTTTCAATTGCTTTCTTCACTAGTTCACAGTTGAATTTCCTTACATCTTTAGTGATACTTTTTCGTACCGTCTTGCATAGCTCTATGTATTCGACTTTGGAAGTCACATCTCCTTTAGTTGTCTTCATCTCTCTTCTTTTTTGCATCAGAATTTTGGTTTTCCTTTATAATTTGTTCATATGAAACTTGTTCTTAGCACCAGCTATTTTTGTTGGTGTTTCCATAAGAGCCTTGGTTAGTTTTCTGTTAACTTCAGAGATGTCCACTTCTTCCGACATTAGACATTCTAGAGCAGAGAATCTGTTCCTCAAATCCAATTGAAGGTATTATGATGTTTTTAAGGTTGGTCATGTCAATACACTTTGTTTGTTTTATGAGCTTGCCACGCTCGAGTTTAGCATTGAGGTGCATCTTACATTGTACCATTCTATGGTCACTACCTGTGTTGAACTTGTTTAGCACACTGCAGTCTTCCATGACAAATTTCTTGTTACACATAAAAAAAATCGATTTCACTTGTCTATCCATTGGGATGCCTCCATGTCCATTTCCTTTGTGGCTTTTTCTTGAAAAAGGAGTTCATGATGAAAAACCCTTCTGCTTCTGCAAACTCTATGAAAGTATTTCCTTGCTGGTTTCTGTTGCCGTGACCGAATTTACCTACTGGAGTTTCATTCTGTTGCGGTTGCATTATTTTCGCATTGAAATCTCCCATAATGATCTTCAAGTGCTGCTTGCCTTTATTATTTAGATGACGAATTTCCTCATAAAATTAAGGTCAGGTGATGCGCAGTATACTACAGCCTCTCCTTGACAAATGTCAACCCCGCCTTCTCGTGGTGCATCCTGTTCCCACTAAAAGGGCTCTGACGACCGCCAAATAGTGGTATAACTATACCATTGGGATTAGAGGAAATGCTATCCCACACTTCCCAACCTGCTTGGCCAGTGTGGTGAGTTATGGCCAAACCCCTCCAAAATGACTCCACAACTTAAATCTTGGCCCTCAGCAGGGTGTCCACATTCTGGAAAATCAGGGAAATGAAACTTGGTCAGGGAAATGCCTGAAATGTTGGTAAAAGTCAGGGAAAATCAGTTACATTAAAAAAAAAAAGTCGGGAAATTTCAATCACAGTTAGACTAGAACTAGTTTTAACCTGGCGTCGGGGAGTGACGCCCTCATCGCCCAACACACTTGCACTTGGTGTTGCAGACAGTCACTAACTTCCCCTTCCTACTAATGTAACCTTGTATTTCCTACCTATTATTGTAAGTTGTGTTACATTACTTGTTAACATTTCTCTTTTTGTTTTAGGTCAAAGGAGTAGAAGAAAATTTATGATATAAGTTATACCTTGTTTAAAAGGTAATTAAGACTGCAGCAATGTCAAAGCGTTGTTTAATGAACAATGGTTGGACGAACAATTAAATCCTGAGTTTTCTGGTTGGATAGCTGCTGTGAACGGCGACAATGAATCAGCATTTTGTAAAGTGTGCTCTAAAACTTTCAAGCTTAGCAACATGGGGCGCCGGGCAGTCTCCAGCCACGGAAATGGCCCTAATCATTTGAAAAACATCTGTGCTAAAATGTCTCAGCCCAGTGTTGCTTCTTTCACTTCCTCTGTGAAAAAGAACTCTCTTTGTAATAACAAACTCTTGCCATCAACAAGCTCAGGAAATGTGGAATCAGTACTTCTAGAAAATATTGTCTAATGACTCAAATACTTATGTTGTGAAAGATGATGTAACAAAGTCTGAAATAATATGGGTCATGGAAGTGTTGTCCAAGCGAATATCTCTGAACTCTTGTACACAGAATAACAAAACATTTTAGTTAATGTTTCCTGACAGTGTGATAGCTTCAAAATTTACTTTAGGCAAAAGCAAAGCATCTTATATGATAAACCATGGATTGGCACCACATTTCAAAGAGTGTTTAATGGATGATCTGAAGCAGCGACACTGACTTTGTAATTTGTTTTGATGAATCACTAAACAAAATTGCTCGGCGTGGGCAAATGGATCAGTTTGTTCGTTATTGGGACGTCAATCTGCAAAAAGTTACCACTAGATACTTAAGTAGTGTGTATTAAGGATGGGCAACAGCTAATGATCTTTTAGAGAAATTCATTAAAGGTGCACCTCTTCCCTTGGATAACATGCTACAAGTGTCAATGGATGGACCTTACGTTAATCTCAGCTTTCTTCAAAAGCTGAAAGATAAACTTAGAACTGAAAATCCAGATTGTAAATTATTAGTTGACATTGGAGTATGTGGTCTTCACGTGGTCAATGGAGCTATGAAAACTGGACTTGAAGCAGTGAAATAGGATATACATCACTTTCTGCGTAACTTGTACTACCTTTTAAAAGATAGTCCTGCTCGCCGTGCAAATTATGCTATGATTCTTTTATTCCCATACGCAAAAAAGGCATATGGCGTGATATTATGTGGCTAAAGACGTCAATGTAGAACTGCTATTAAAAGCAGCGACAATACTGTTCGTCACGTATATTTTGTTTAAGTATGCAGGGTGGAGTAGTTAGGTCCATATAATGATATGAAAATACAAAACGAACATTATTGGTAAAAAATTTTACTTACTCATAATAATTTAGGCATTTTTTAGTCACTGTGGCAAAGTTTCTGCCCGATAGAACGGACGTTTGCTTATTTAGATGAGATCAAGTTCTGTCTGAACAGAAAATTCACGGATTAAAAAACACTATTTCGAGTTAAAATTCTATACCTTTGTATAGGTGTTTGAAAGGAATGATGATTAAAAACGTGAAAGTTAAAAAACCTAAATGAATAAAAAGACACAAAGGAATAAAAGATGGACCCAAACTTAATTCACCACCGCAACACACTTCCAAACATGTTTCGGCAAGAATTTTGCCTTCCTCAGTGGAAACATTAAGGTGTACGTGGGCACCAAGTCCTCGTCGACAAATGAAGGCAGAGCGATACAAGACATTACATCAGTCTTTCGAGGATCGTCGACGAGGACTTGGTGCCCACGTACACCTTAATGTTTCCACTGAGGAAGGCAAAATTCTTGCCAAAACAAGTTTGGAAGTGTGTTGTGGTGGTGAATTAAGTTTGGGTCCATCTTTTATTCCTCTGTGTCTTTTTATTCATTTGGGTTTTTTAACTTTCACGTTTTTAATCATCATTCCTTTCAAACACCTATACAAAGGTATAGAATTTTAACTTGAAATAGTGTTTTTTAACTCGTGAATCTTCCATTCAGGCAGAACTTGGATCTCATCTAAATAAGCTAATGTCTGTTCTATCGAGCAGAAACTTTGCCACAGTGACTAAAAAATGCTGAAATTATTATGAGTAAGTAAAATTTTTTACCATTAATGTTTGTTTTGCATTTTCATATCATTATATGGACCTAACTACTCCACCCTGCATACTTAAATAAAATATATGTGACAAACAGTATTGTTGCTGCTTTTAATAGCAGTTCTACATTGATGTATACTATGATTACTGGATGTAAAGATTTCTCTTTGAAATTTTGCACTGTAAGGTGGTTGGAAAATGTTAATTGTTTGACTAGGGCATTGCTTGTCTATGATCATATCAAGAAATATGTTCAAGAATCATCGGTTTCCAGCAAACAGCACATGTTTCTTGCATAATTCATGGAAAGTCCACTGTTGAAATGCAAATTGGCTGCCTTTAGGACTATATATAGCTTCAGAGTGTGAATCTTATTTGAGAAGGTTCCAGAGCCCAAAGCCTTTAATTCCTTTCTTACGCACTGATTTGCTGGATCTGATGAAAAATATTTGATGGCATGAAGCTTGAAGCCTGACAAATTAAGTGAAGCTGATAGTGTCTCAAAACTGTTAACTTTAGATGTATCAAAAAGTGAAAATCTTGTCTCAATTGAGAAAGTTGATATTGGATTTAGTGCTAAAAAGCTATTAAAAGAAGTGAAGTGCTCAGAAAGGGAGAAATTACAGTTTAAGCTTGAATTTAGGAAACTTGTGACCAGTATGATTGAAAAACTTCGTGAGAAAAGCCTACTAAAATTTAAGTTTGTCCGAGGGGTAACTTGTTTGGACCCTAATATTATAGTGCAGCAGCCGAGTCTGGGCAAGAAGAGAGTGGAAATTGTGCTCGAAGTTTTACTTAATGCAAACAGAATTTCAGATGACTGTGCTGAAAAAGCTAATAATCATTGTGTATAGAGCTCAATCTGCTGTAAAGTCTCAGTTTGGTGAATTTTTAGACAGTCATGATGATTCCATTGGATTAGACAAATTTTACAGTGCTCTACTTGACAACCAAAAACAATTCGGTGAACTTTGGGATGTAATAAAAATTTGTCTCATTATGTCTCATGGAAATGCTTCAGTGGAAGGTGGAATTTCTGTCAATAAGTCTCTTCTTGTGGAAAATCTCCTGGAAGAATCCCTGATTTGTCAATAAACAGTTTTTGATGCCATTAAAAATGTGGGAGTAGTAGAACACATTGCCATCAATAGAAGGCTTCTTCTTTCTGTAAGAGCCTCCAACGAATATATCAGGATTATCTTGAGATAAAAAGTGTTCTTCAAAATGAAGAAGAAAGAAAACTGAAGGAAAAAGGAAAAATTGATCATGAAATAAAGGAATTGAAGGGAAAAAGACAAAGAGTACGGAAGGAACTAGAGTTAGAAGAAGCAGCATTGCAGGCGAGGATTTCAGATTGGGAAAAGAAGAAAAGTGGTGTGTAATATAAAAACAGTGACTGTGTTCTACTGTAATATTTTTATAGTAACTGTTCTGAATATTGTGTATGGGTTTGTTTGAGTGTTTCTTCAACAAATGTAACATCATGAAAAAAAGAGTAAACTTAAAATTAAAAAGGTGTGAGTTGGACGGCTATGGGGAAGGTGGAGGCCGATTAAAAAAATAATAATAATAATTAAATGAATCAGTTATTTGGGAAACTTTATACGTCAAATGGAAACACTTTTAAATAATATAAGTTTCTCAATTATCCAATTCAATTTTTTTTTATTATCATGGCACATATATTGAAAAACTCAAATCAACCTATTTGTGTAAGGTCAGAAATTTCTTATATATTTGGTCAGGGAAATCAGGTTTGATAATTCTGTGGACACCCTGCTCAGTCTCCGGCAGCTGGAACGTACCTGACCAAGGCAGCGGCCAGTGCAACATGAAGGCAGAGTGTGCTAAGAATCACCGAAGGACCGGACTAGGCTGCCATCTGATGCTAACCTTCACTATGTATAATGGATGCTCCCTATCTTCTGATTCAAGGCTTCTTGAATTGGAAGAACTACAAAGGATCAAGTATGGCATCGTCGGGCTATGGGATCGTCGGGCTAAGTAAGGTAAGGAGAAGATCTCATTTAACTGAAAAATGGACATGTCTTCTATTATCATGGGACAGATACTGGCAGAACTACTGGTGTTGGATTTACGATAAACAAGAAACTGAAGGATAAAGTTGTAGAAGTTAAAAGTTCCTCTGACAGAGCTGCATGACTTGTTATCCAACTCTCAAGAAGATACCAGGCTCAGATTATTCAAGCTTATGCACCCACTACAAGTCATCCTGAAGAAGAGATTGAATAATTTTATGAGGAAATTTGTCATCTAAATAATAAAGACAAGCAGCACTTGAAGATCATTGTGGGAGATTTCAATGTGAAAATAGGGCAACGGCAACAGAATGAAATGGAAATACTCTTATAGAATTTCATAGAATTTACTCTCATAGAATTTGCAGAGGCAGAAGGGTTTTTCATCATGAACTCCTCTTTCAAGAAAAGCTGCAAAGGAAATGTACATGGAGGCATCCCAATGGATTGATAAGTGAAATTGATTTTATTATGTGTAACAAGAAATTTGTCATGGAAGACTGCAGTGTGCTAAACAAGTTCAACACAGGTAGTGACCATAGAATGGTAAGATGTAGGATGCACCTCAGTGCTAAACTCAAGCGTGGCAAGCTCATAAAACAAAGAAAGTGTATTGACACGACCAACCTTAAAAAACATCCTAATACCTTCAAATTGGATTTGAGGAACAGATTCTCTGCTCTAGTAGGTCTAACGTTGGAAGAAGTGGACATCTCTGAAGTTAACAGAAAACTAACCAAGGCTCTTATGGAAACACCAACAAAATTAGCTGGTACCAAGGACAAGTTGCACATGAACAAATTATCAGCAAAAACCAAAATTCTGATGCAAAAAATAAGAGAGATGAGGACAACTAAAAGAGATGTGACTTCCAAAGGGGAATATATAAAGCTATGCAAGACGGTACGAAAAAGTAACACTGAAGATGTAAGGAAATTCAACTGTGAACTAGTGAGGAAAGCAATTAAAAACAACCAAAGCCTGGAAAGAGCAAAGGGACATCTTCCGAGTAAGGGAAGAAAACAGATTATGGATCTGAGAAAAGAAGATGGTTCTGTAACAAGAAATAGATGTGAAATTTTGACAAGAGTGAAAGACTTCTACTCAAAACTGTCTGAAAGGGATGATACATGTACTCCAGACATTACAAAAAAGGTACCAGAGTTCTTCCAGTCCTCCCAGCAGAAGTTTCACATGCAATCAAGAACATGAAATGGGGAAAAGCTCCAGGAGAAGATGGAATACTGTAGACATCATACAAGAAGCAAGTAGAGAAATTGAAACAGTACTCGCCGAAGTTTTCACTCGATGCCTTAATGAAGGGAAAATTCCTGAGGATTGGAACAATGCTGCAATAATCCTGCTACATAAAAAAGATGACATTGAGGATCGCAGGAACTACAGACCTATCAGCCTCCTATCAGTGGTTTATGAAATCATCACTAAAGTTCTTTCACACAGCTTGAAGGTGACTATGGACATGGCTCAACCAAGAGAACAAGCTGGATTCAGGAGTGGCTATAGCACTATAGATCATATCCACGTACTGAGAGAACTAATTGAAAGAGCGAGGGAATATGAACTTCCATTATGCATGGCTTTTATCGATTATGAAAAGGCCTTTGATTCGGTGAAACCATAAGCAGTTACAATGGCTTTGAAATCCTGCGGTATTGAAGATGCATATATTAATATTATTCATAACATCTATAAAAATGCAAGTGCAAAGATTCGGCTGTTTGAGAATACAGCACCCATAAAAATTGGACAAGGTGACATATCTTCCAAACTCTTTAATGCCACATTGAAAAATGTCTTTCAATCACTGAACTGGGAAAACAAAGGGATAAAGATTAATGGAGATTATCTAACTCACCTTCGTTTTGCTGATGAAGTAGTAATTTTTGCAACTATTCTATCAGAGCAGCAGAGTATGATCCAGGAACTTGTTGACAAGAGTTAAGAAATGGGATTAAAAATGAACTTTCAGAAGACAAAAGTGATGTACAGTGCTTTTACAAGAAATGAAGATTTATCGATTGATGGGGAAAAACTGGAGATAACCAATACCTACATTTATCTTGGACAGCAGATATTAAGTGAGGGTCACATTGATGAAGAAATTAATCGGCAAACAAAACTTGCCTGGAGAGCTTTTGGAAGAAACAGCATAATTTCCAAGAGCAATATGCCATTATGTCTTAAAAGAAAAGTGTTTGATCAATGCATCCTTCCAGTGCTTACATATGGTACAGAGATGTGGACCTTAACTAAAAGAGACATACAAAGGCTGCAGACAACTAAATGAAGCCTGGAGAGGTGCATGCTTGGTGTAACCAGGAGAGATAAGAAGAGCAACTCATGGATCCGAAAAATGACAAGAGTGGAAGACATCATGATCAGAGTTAAATCCCTGAAATGGCAATGGGCTGGACATATTGCCAGGACAGACCATCGATGGGCAGCTGAAATTTTAGACCGGATTCCGAGGGACAGGAAAAGACCCAGAAGAAGACCACATGGAAGATGGGTGGATGAAATTCGAAAGTATGTGGGAGTAACATGGAGGAGACTGGCGCAAGACAGACCGTTGTGGAAGAAACTTGGGGAGACCTTCATCCAGCAGTGGATTGATAATGGTTGATGATGATGATATGTATATATTTCATTGCTAGATAAGTTTTAAGAAGTTAATTTGTTTTAAAAAGGAAAAAACTGCGAAAACATTGTAGTGGTCACCTAAGAGCTTTTGAAGCGTAGCTGCACCGTCGTCCAGCAAATGAGAATGAAAATAGTGAGAGCAATGATGAAGAAAACAAACACAACTACGTAAAACGTGAGCGACAGTGAGTAGGCATTCGCACGTCTCACACATCGGGGCCATCAAAATAAGTATCACTATTGAGTGAATCAAAGTACAGAAATTAACCCAGTAATTTGTAATAAAAGAGATGAACTAAAAATTTACATTACAAATAATCAGATAAAAATAATGCAAGCACTTTATCATGTACATAACTGTAATATAAATGCGATATACTGAAGAAATGTCTCTTCTGTGTGTGATGTCTGCCATTTGAATAGCCAATGGTGACTGTGGTTTATTTTTATTGTTCTGGTGGTATGTTTCATTAAATGCTCAATTCCTTCCACAAAAGGGGAAGTTTAACCATAGACTTCCACTTTACCAAACAAATTTTAGTGTTGATAAATAACAGAAAATCCTAAAATCTCATACACTCTATATTTCTCTGGGGGTTGAACAGTTAGGGTGTCATGTCCTAGTGGGTTAGAACAGCTAGGGGTATATGTGTTATTCCCTTGAGAATCATAAAAGCCCTGACCCTGGTTAAATGACTTGACAAGGACAAATTTATCCTACTTTTTATCTCAATAAGATATGTGGGTAGTGGAAAAAGTTAGGTAACTGTGTCATCTGTGCTGTAGGATCAGATTACAGATAGAAAGCTTACAATGTAGGAAAACAAAATGTCTACAGTGTTGTCTTAGGAGCACTTAGTGGACAGGAAAATTGAATTAAACTGAGACATAGTAATAGGAGATATCAAAACAACACCGATAATGTGAATCCTAAAACATAAAAACCTCTAGAGGGGATTTTAACACTTAAAATCCTATCCTTGTTGCACCCCTGCATCTGTTCACATAAAATTCAATAGTTTCAAGTTTTAGAAAGAGGTGACAGGCTGATAGTGGCGCTGTTGTTGTTAAGCTCCAAGGCAATGAGAAGAGCTGGGTTGCAATCTCCTTTCTGAAGAAAGGAGGATTGAAAAAAAGAACTTAACAGATGACATGCCATCCTCCCTCACATTCTCTTGTGATAGAGAATCTTGTCAGCAGATGGACAAGGATTTAGAAGGAAGTCGTGGAATGCATCAGTATCTTTTAGATGTGGGCTCAGTGCTAATAAGTTAGGTGGAGCTTAAATGTCATGTAAGTGTTGCTCCTCTGCCTGAGCATTTAATGGAGAAGAAATAGCAGAAGTTGTAAGTGGGAAAGCTTATGTTAAGCAGAAAAGTTAGAATTTTTCATAAGGATCGTGACCGAAGCATAGTGCTAACATTTAATATGTTACATACAGTCAATTTATGGCCTTGCTTTAATTACCATTTAGGCTACATTGCAGTGTGGGATCAGTTGCCTCATGTCAAAAATTCCAGCCCACTGACAGTTTCCTTAAAGAGCCTGAATATGGATGAAATTAATTAGCGTGTCCTGTAAAACCAGATTTTACTTGTATGGTAACAATCTTGTGGTTGCCTCTTAAAGAAAAGAGCAGACCAGTCACATTAAATACACAAAGAGCAAAGTGTTGAGTACATTATTTGTAAATCTGCCAGAAATAACATGCTCCAAAATGTATTTCACATTTTTAGGGAATAAGAATGGACAAGAAATATTCATAATAATTAATGGCATCATGGCACTAATATATAAAACAAATTATGGCTATAAAACCAGTAAATTCAACTTTTCAGTAAATAAGAAATGCTCATTTAGATATAAACAGAATGTTTATCTTTTGTTTGTCCTTATATATCTGCAATTTATTTTTATTGAAAATTTTGATAAATTGTAAAAATATTAATTATTTTTTAATTTATATCATATACTCCAAAAATTTCATTCTGCAATTCCAATTAGTTAAAGTAACACAGTAATGCTGGTGCTGTGATATCACAGGTATGGAGTCCTCTTTTTCAAGTTTCAAATTATGGCAATCCTGATCCATACTAAGCATGTAGTTAGTCATAATGATGTATTGGAAACTTTATCATGATGCTGAATGTGCATCCACGTTTTCAGTGTATGTTCCTGGATTATCAAAATGCTCACTTTAGTTCACAGTAGACTGCCTCAATTAAACTTAACATTGATGCTGGGTGGACTCTGACACCCATTCTCTGGAGCGGAGCAATGCTAGCTGGTTTTAGGATTGCTAATATCTATGAAATGAGAGTCATCAACAACCATTCTCACTCCACTGCTGGGTGAAGGTCTCCCCAAGTCTCTTTCATAACTCTGTTCTGAAGAATTCCCTTCCATGTCATCTTGCCATGCTTTTCAATTTCATCCATCTCCCATGTGGTCTTTTCCTGCTCCTTGTTATCCAATGCAGTGTTTCAGTTGTCCAATAGTGATCAGTCCTTCTAGCAAAATGTTTGGCCTATTATTATTTGAGGCTCTTTACTTTGATCAAGATGTCATCAACTTTTGTAATTTCCCTGATCCATGAGTTCCTTATCTTTCTTGGTTACACCAAGCATGCATCTCTCCTCATTTCTTTGAGTTGTCTGCAGCTCTTGTCCTTTTTTAGTAAAGGTCCATGTCTCTGATACACATGTAAGAACAGGAAGGATGCATTCATTAAACACCTTTCTTTTAATACATAATGATAAATTGCTCTTGAAAATTGTACTGTTTCTTCCAGATGCGCTCCTGTCAAGTGTTATACATGTATTAATATCTTCTTCAATGTGGCCGTTGCTTGATATCCGTTGTTCAGAGTGGATGTAGGCATTGGTTACTTTTAAATTTTCCCCAACAGCCTCAAAATATTTCAGTTCTTATAAAAGCACTGCGTCAGTTTTGTTTCCTGTTAGTTCGTCTTTAACCCCTCTTCTTCACTCTTGTCAGCAAGTTCCTGGATCATACTCTAGCTGTAGCTCTGAAAAGGTACTTGGAAAAATAGTAAATCAGCAAAATGAAGGTGGGTTAAAGAATCTCCATTAATATATATCTTATTGTCTTCCCAGTTTAATGACTGTAAGACAATTCTGCAATTTGGCATTGAAGAGCTTGGAAGGTGTCACCTTGTCTCACCCACTTTATAATTGTTATACATATTGTGTCCTCCAACAGTCAAAAATTTGAATTTATGAGTAGAAAATATAGGTTTAATAATGGTTGCATGCACTGAAATGAAAAGGAGGATTCAGATATCATTGCATTAAATAAAGGCTCTGATGAAAAAAGGAAATGCTCACATAAAGAAAACATAAGTGCATATGTAATCTGGAGAAATGCCATTTTCAATTGTAATTTTTAATTTATTAAGTTTTTGATATGTGGTAGTTGTTTCAGTGATTCTCCTGTGATTTTTTTCTTTCTGATAAACCATTGTGGATTAATACCCTTTTCTTTTGCATTTCTTTCTATTTCCGTGCATCCAGATTAGTGTGCTTTTGTGTATAAATGTGGGGAATAGAAGGTGAAATTCATTGCTCAGTCCAAAAATTTTGAATCATAATGTAAGACATATTAGAAGCATAGGAACAACTTTAATTATGGTGGTGTTTCATTTTCATTTTATCGCACTAATTGTTAGTCCTTACTCCAGGGTCTTGCTTAATTCTTGGGGATTCTGCCTCACATTCTGTTTCATAATGTTTTGTCTTAGTGAACAACAGCAAGCCATGACAGTATGCCATTGTTTAAATAAATAAATAAATAAATATAAAGCAGATTGTAAGATTAAATGTAAAGGCATTGACTTAATTAACTCCATTTGGGATTACTGGCTTACTAAAGAATTTCTTAAATTAAAAAAAAAAAACATGAGTTTACACTTATTTTCTGTTATTTTGCTTTGTGATGAAACTAAAAAAAAAAATTAAGAAAAAAAAACTAAGAAAAAAATCAGTTGAAATTGAGAAAATATTAAGAAAACATTTTATCACTAACCTCATCCCCCTTTGGTGCTTCTTACTTGTCCCCTGCTTCTATCTTGTATCTTGACTTGGGAAAGAGTAGGCATGAGTGTGTTATGACATCAGAGAAGTTAAGAGTATCTCTTCCAAAGCATCTCAGAAGTGTATATCATGTTGTAATTCACACAACATGCTTAGCACACGTGTACAAAAAATGTCTATGTAACAACCATGCATATCATACTTTTGGGGAAAAAAAAAAAAAGTTTTAAAGTATTGACGGGGGGGGGGGGGGGTAAGGTAAATCTTGCCTCCTCAATAATTTTACCGGGTAGGGCAGTGACTGACCATCAGAATTTTTCATCCTGTTTAATTAAATAAGTGTGTGTGTATGTATGTGTGGTGATTGTATGTGTGCGCCATTTTCAAAATGCATGAGTTGAAATATTTATTTCTATAGAGAAAAAGTGCTTTCCTATGCTATTGAGGCTATTGTGTGCTGTGCTAATTTGAAAAAAAATGCATTTCTTTCCTTTATGGAAATGTATTATTCTTTGAATAAAGCTCATGTTGAGAAATGGCTTCCTAGTTTCTCAATTCAATTACTAATCTAAAACAACTACTTTATGGGAATTTTACTAGGAATTTTTTATTTAATTTGCAAATTTTCGGAGAAAGCTCTTCTGCTTCTTCAGGCTGTCTATTTGTTGTCACTTATTCCTGTCACTATCACGGTTACGGTTAACTTTGAAGGTTTAGTGTACTTTTCATCAAATCCTGCCAGATGTTAGGCAGGGAAAATCCTTTGCAGTCATTGATGATGGAATTTTGATTTTTCTCAATCTATTCCTTCTTTCAGCTTTCTTTTTTGAAAATTGCTTTGGAAACTTATTGCTTTAAGGGAATTCCAATCCATGCTATGACTAGAGAGGCATGTTAGAGAAACTAGTCACAGCATGGATTGAATTCCCTTAAAGTAATCAGTTTCCAAAGCAATTTTCAAAAAGAAAGCTGAAAGAAGGAATAGAGATTGAGAAAAATCAAAATTCCATCATCAATGACTGCAAAAGGTTTTCCCTGCTTAACATCTGGCAGGATTTGATGAAAAGTAACCTAAACCTTCAAGGTTAACCGTAACCGCGATAGTGACAGGAATAAGTGACAACAAATAGACAGCCTGAAGAAGAAGAGTTTTCTCCGAAAATCTGCAAATTAAATAAAAAAATTTCCTAGTAAAATTCCCATAATAGTTGTTTTAGATTAGTAATTGTATTATTCTTTATAAGATGGACCAAGCTCCACCTTATGAGGCCAAAGTAATTTTATTCCAAAAATTAATAAATAACAAAATACGTAAATTTTCTTCTCTCCCCCCCTATTCAGCATTGCTCATTTGATAAGAAACTTGATTGCCAGCCCCATATTTTGTTGGACATGTTCTCGTGATATGTGATAAATGTTTCAAACAATTATCAAAAGTAAAATAAATAAATAAAAATCCAGAAATGTATAATCTCTAGCATCTTTATTTATCTACTTATGTTTTACACTTCCCATTCTTTGTTTGAGTAACCACGCTAATTTCTCATATTTTTTATAAACATTTGGAAATAAAATCTCTGGGGATATTTTTGTAAAATCACAGGCTGCATTTTATTTTTTATATGATTAATATTCAGTAAATAAATATTTCTGTTTCCTTTCTCATTTGCTGAAGAGTTTTTACAATTGCGTTTTTAAATATACATCGAATCTGTTAGTTTTTGCCTTTTTTTTTTTTTTTTTCCCCCTCCTGAAAATGGAAGAAATAACTTCTGATATCCCACGTCTTCTCTCTCCATGCCTTCTCCCCAATAATTTGGTGAATTCGTCACCCCTGCTGCTGCTCGTGTAACAAACTGACTTCCAACAACCCTTCCTTGATTGAGTTCTTGGCTAACCTATGGATTGTACTTTGCTTTTGTGGCATCACCTATTGGATCCTGTATCTTACGAGCAATCCTGATGCTGCTCTTATGACGTGTGTTGCTCATAATAGTTTTTTTCTTCTGTATTTCTGACTTCCCATAGCTGTGTTTCCCCCACCCTCATGTTATTTGTCCTTTGAATTATAAATTCTCTCAGTTATTATTCATAGCTATGATTAATAACTGGCTGTTAATCAGGGGTCGAGCCAGACAGCATTTGATACCGTTGGGCTGTAGCTTCGCAAAAATATTTTCAGTGAAATTTTAACAAAAATATTTTGGTGTAACAGGAATCTTGAATATATATTGTCATGTTTAATTAATGGGCTTGTGTGTGTGTGTATTTCCTGATCTGAAAGCAATAAATCTAGCTATGAATCTACATTACTATGAACCTTCGTGTACTTTTGAAGGGTTTTTTAACATCACTTTTGGCAAAATTGCTGTAAACACAATAATAAGCAGTTTTTGTTTTGAGGTTTAACGACCACCGTGGGCAACTCAGTTGGCCATAAGCAGTCGCCCGTTCCTAATTTAGGGCCATGGTTCCAGAGAAGGGAGAGAACCGGCGCCATAAGACAAACACAACATCCATGTCTCGCCGGGATTCGAATCCCTACCCATCTCGAACAAATGATCAGAAGCCATTGCTTAGACCACTGCGCCACCGGAGCGACTAAACCACAAAAATAGGTAAAATTTCACCAGAATTGGCAGAATTTCACAAAATATAGGTATCATTTTTAAAAACCTACAGTCAACCCCTGACTTAAGGATAGAAATGTGATCATTTTTCTTACAGGAAACAATTCAATGATTTGCAAAAGTAGAATGTGCAGTACTGCAGAGAAGTACTTCTGTGGCGACAATGTTGTTCACATTTTAAGAGAAATACCATTTATTCTGTTAGCCAATGGTATACATGCACTGAAGGTGAAGCCCGTGATGTAACATCATCATGTGGCCAAGACCTTTGTTGTTGGTTCGAATGGTCATCCTCGCCACTTGGTGCCATCTATCAACATTCTGTGGCATGCAAATAATTTCGAGTGATTAGAGTATAATCTAAAGTTTTACCTCATTGTTGTTCAGTGTTTAGCTGAAGGTACCCATTCTCTGCATTATATGTACAGGGTGTCCATAAAGTCTTTCCCACATTATAAAAATTAATATAAAAAAATGTATTAGAGGTACAAGAACGAGATTGCACTGCAATGATAGTGCACAAGTAAAGTTTTTTTTTTCTTTCCAGTGTCAGTAGACCTCCACATAAGCGTAATTTGTGCCCCAGAGGACATCTAAGTGATATTAAATTTCACGCCATGTTTTGTTTAACATCTCAGAAGAGGCAGAACCAATGATGTACGTTATTCTGCTCTTCAACCTCTCAACAACCGGAACGCTGCTAGAGTAAACTTGGTCTTTCACATAACCCCACAGGAAAAACTCTAAAGGGATTATGTCAGATGATCAAGGTGGCCATGTCATGGGATTGTCGCGGCCAATCTATCTGTCCGGAAATGTGCCATCCAGGAACTCACAAAACATTATTGACCAATGTGGTGGGCACCATCTTGTTGAAAAATAACCGAATGTTGGAGTGCATGCAACTGAGATGCTACAAAAGTTCCAGCATGTCCATGTACATGTTACCGTGGGCTGTGTAAAAAAGAAGGGTCTGATAATTCTGTCGTGCATCAGGTCGCACCATACGTTCACTTTCGGACTAGCCCTCTGTTGTTCGATGACATAATGGGGATTTTCTGATCCCCAGATTCGCACATTGTGGCTATTTACTGTACCAGAGACGTGCAATGTGTCTTCATCTCAGAACCGACACTGTACATATAATCACCATCATGAGCTATGTGCTGCAACATTTCTGTTGCAAATGCAGCACAGCAAGGCCGGTCATCAGGCTGAAGAGATTGAACGATCTGTACCTTATAAGCATACAGATGAAGACATTTGTGTAAAATTTTGTGAACCGTGGTGTACGGACGGAGCTCGTATGTTAATTAACATATGCTTATGCCTACCTCGCTCCCACGTTTTGAGAAGATTGTCCCACAGCAGGCGAAATAAAATAAGGTTCTTTTTAAAAATAAAACTATTTATCAGTGAATGCTGATGATAGCCCGGCGTTCTTATAATAGACAAACATTGAGGCATAAAATATTCATTAGGCCCAAGTACTAAACTTAACAATTTTATTGTTTCAGGGTTCAGCCACTATTGTTCTCTAGCATAGGCTACTTCAGTTGCTACCTACTCAGTACTTCAGAATTTGTCTTCCGTTTCCGAGCCTTACTCCAAAGTCAGTTCATTCCCTAAATGCTTATCCTATCACGTAAAGGAGAGCCTTTCCCAGCCTGCTTCATTTCGTACATGTTACACTCTTTTCTTTTCTCTTTCTAATAATAAAAGAAAGGCTTAATGCTTCCTTTCCGCGCACGTGGTCCTCACTTGTAAACGACGGCCCTTACCGGCATAAATCCTTTCGTACACGCTGCAATCTTCTCTCCAATGAAAAAGAAAAGGCTTAATGCCTCCTCACAGCACACATGGACTTCACAAAGTCTATATTCCCGGACTCTCCACCTTCGAAAAACACTTCCTGCTCCTACGAGCACTCAACGCCAATTCTCTCTTCTCCGACGTAAAATTCTCGAAGATACTACTTCCTAGCTCCCCATTGGCTCCTGCTTTCCTCCCTCTTTTCTGTGGTCACGTGATTCCCTGGTGTGGTGCGCGCTCAAAGATGGCTGTCTCACCCCTTTTTGCAAGCCCCCTACATCCTTCCATGCCTTCCGACTTCTAACCGGACCTTTGACCTTCTCTTGCATGACCCCGAAGCGTTCTTGAGCCATTCCTGCTTCCTGCGTCCCCTGCAAACCTGAGATCACCCCGGCTAGGAACAATAGCTGTGGCCTCTGTGAATACAAAGAATAACAACAGTATACATTGGAATGTTGTCTAAATACTGCATTCCTGAAACGTCTAGCGTCTTGTTATTTCAACGTCATTTTCGTGCGTGTCTTCACCCAAAATGGCGATCATTAATAGTTTCTCACTGGTGATCTTCAACATACATGAACTTGACTAGAATATTTACATTTCCATGAAATTACATAATTTAATGTCCATCACATAATTCCGTAATATTTCAGTCTCTATAAATTATGCAAATTAGCGTCCATTACATAGTTTATGCAAGCGAATAATTTTTTGCCCCTACACATGGCATAGGGAATCCCAGTTTCCAGTGAAGCACAATGATTGGATTTCCTGGGGCTTTGCAGAAATGTCTCCTGAGCAGCTGCACTGTCTCTTGTGTAACCATTGGTGGTTGGCCCATCAGGGAGATCGCCAACACTACCCATCACTTTAAACTTTTCATATCAAGCGTTTATGCATTTTTTTTTATTTATTTATTTATTTTTTTTTTTTTTTGGTCCAGTGGTGATTGTCTGTACTCTTTTCTGAAATGACGCTAGACAGTAACCGCTAATTTGGTCTTGTGGTACCACAACACATACGCCGTTATCGATGAAATGTCCCTCTTATTCAGCAGTAGCACTCACCTAAAGAACAGGAAATAAAATTTATGGGTGCTGCCATATTATGTTGCCAACCATTTTATTTTAACTTACATAGATTTTTTAATATTAATTTTTGTAATGTGGGAAAAACTTTATACACTCCCTGTATTTTTGTATGGAAATTTTCTGGGGCCTTGTTCACCATAACTGTAATTTGCCATAAAATGAATCCAACTGAATTTCCAAATTTAATGCATATGTTTGTATTGCTGCATCCACATAGATAAACTTTAGATTTTCATGTGATTTGATGCCGTATGCATACAGGCTAAACCATCCAATTATTGGCCAGTATATTTTCTGCAAATCTTTTGTTTTATCTTGATTTTGGTAATGTTTCATTACACTAGCCATAATGTTAAGGCTTACATCCTGCTTCATGTTGTAGCTTTACTGATGTTTCACATCTCTGATCAACAAAGCTTTTATGTACTTCACCTTCATCAATCAAGTATTTTCTTAATATGAAGTTTAACACCTACTCTTCGCAGCACATTGCTATACACTAGAAAAATTAGTTATTGATTTATCTGCATTTATGCTCACAAAATACCGTAGTATATTAGTTACAACTGAATTCTGTCAAGTTAATGTAATGTTGGAGAATATTTAGCTCCAGTTTCTGTTTCTGATTTTTTAACCTGCATCTTTAGTAAAATTTCTGTGTAATATTCCATTTTTTGTAATCTTTTTAATGTATATTTTGTATATGCTGGTAAATGTGTCAATCTCTTTAACTTAGTTTATGCATCTGAAGAACAGAAAAATAATATATAAAAGGAAATGGCTGCAATTAGAGAGGTAATGCACTTATTACTCTGTTTTCATTTTATATTTGTCTTATAACATCTATTTTGTTTTAGCATTTAACTGTGACGTGTTATTCTGGTAATGAAATTATAGTTTTGAAATCTGACTTCAAATCAAATAATTAATTACTTATTTTGAGTACTTGAATTCTGGGTTTAAAAAAATGGGAAATACATCTACATGAAGTAAATATAATCTGATAATATTAACATAACTTCCTCTTCTTTTTTTTTCGAAGTTTAATAACCACATCAGCACTATATGCAGTTGCCTATATATAAATTGGGGCTGCTGGTTCCAGAGGAGTCAGCACTGTAGAGCATAAACCCACTATCTATGCCCCCATCTAGGTCTCAAAACCTGGTCTAGCTCAGATGATTAGCTAGAAATCAGTGCCTCTGACCACTCAGTCAATGGAGTAGCAACTCTAATCAATCTTTTGCACCCAACATCTGCACCTCTCATCACATGGGTATCAACAACTAAGTGTTTCAGACGCCGATCATAAACAACTCTTTAATTCAAGAGAACGATTCACTCCTTAATCCGAGAGCGCAATTTTCCCAAGTGTATGTGTGGATATACTTTTGGTCGAAAAATGTATTAGGTACTCACAATCCATTTTCGGTGCAGAGTTCAATTAATCTTTCACCATTATCATTCACACCAGGATCATTAAACTTACCCAGAATGTTATGAGAAGTCCCATTCTGCACACCTACTCTAGCATTGAAATCCCTTGCTATTCTAACTTTCTCTTTCGTACCAAACTGACTCAAAACAGCTTTTAACTCATTCCAGAAATCTTCCTTCTTATCAGAAGGTTCCTAGTCACAAGGAGCATACTCTACAACCAGTGGTGTATATTTGAGGCTAGCTGCGAAGCCCAGAGAATGCACAAATAAAACTGAATTAAATATACACAAATAAAAGTCAATTATCAACGGTATTAAAATATGTCTATGCTTTCGGTGCGGGAAAAAAAGGCGTGCGGATTTCCTTCTTTGACTCGGTCTGGCGAGCGAAAACCAACGGCATAACGCAAGCAGCTCTTCCACAGTCTTTGCAGTTCTGATGCGAAAACCTTCCATACCATCGCTTGCTAGCATTTCCATGACAACATGAATCAGCTGGTAGAGGCGAATGGGCCATTGCTTTGGGAAACGGTTCGCTCAGAAAAAGAAGACAATCTCAGTCACTCGCATACTCCCGCCCATAAGAGTGATTCACGAGAGTTGTTTCAGTTTTTGTGAAGTGTCAATGAATTAAAATCAGAGGTATTATATCTTAAATTCGTGGCTTTGTTGGATTCGAACTGTTTTGATAAATTTTGTGAAAGCTTCCTGAACATCTACTGTCAGAACTTAAAGAACTCTATGCTTCAAATTTTGATACAGCTCGACTAAAAAATGAACTGAAAGTGTTTTATTCCCTTGATGAATACAAAAACAAATCAGTAAGAGACATTATGTGTTACATAAAGTTGAATAAATTGGACATAGTGTTTAGTGAAGTGCACAAATTAGCAGACCTCATATTAAACTTTCCATCAAAAACTGCAACTGATGAAAGTTTTTCAGCATTAAAAAAAATTAAGATATATCTTAGAGCCACACAAGGACATGCACATTCGAAAAACTTGGCTGTTTTGTCAATAGAGAAAAACATTCTTTTTAAATATGAAAAAGTACTCAGAAGAAACATTTTATGAAAACATAACACTCAAGTTCACACAAAAAGAAAGAAGAATGGAGTTCATGTACAAATAAAGTATTCAGAAATAAAATCCTAATCCTCATAATTATTTGGTATTGTGTTAGCAATGGCATGTACCTAAAATTTAGAAAAAAAGTTACTTCTATCACTTAACAATTAAAAATTAAACTTCACAATTTAAAAAAAAACAGTATTGGGGAGAGGGGGTGAGATAGCCCCGGTCTCAGACCTAAGATACGCCACTGAGTACAACAATTTACTATTCTCTGAAGTTTCACTTTCAAACAAATCCAGATACAATTCTTTCACTTATGCAGCTATAGTGAATCAAGTTTTTCTTCATCTTTTCACTTAAAATCACACCTACACCAGTCTATCCTCTTGCATTATCCAACACTGCAGACCACACACTGACCGTTCCATTCATTTCTTCTATCGCAGTTTTTTTGTTTTTGTTTTTTTCAGTTTCACTTACACCCAGCACATCCAATCTATACTTATTCATTTCTTGAATCACCTCATTTATTTTTCCATTTATACCTCTGGTATTGCATACACCAATCTTACAGTCATTCAGCCGAGATCTCTTTTTCGTATGCCGTTTAGAATGTCCAGGTCAATTCAGTGGTGACCATCCTTCTGAAGTGTGGTAGGTCCACCATATCCCACACTTGATTCCTTTTTTAGCTTTCTTTGAGTCTTTGTAATCAGTGAAGTAATTCAGTGCATGGGATAAACAAAAAGAAAATTGTGAAAAGTCCCCATGACGGTTCATGGGGTTTTTCACCAACAATGTCGCACAGAACTAGCTGGTACCTCTCCAGGATTCAGAGGCCCTTGTTGCTGTTCTGTGTGCCATTGTTGCCCATGGAGTGCCCCGGGAAAAGGATTTAATTGCTAGCTTGTGACAGAAATTCATCTCAACTTGGCAAAGCTTATAAGTAAGTGATTTCAAGATGAAAAATATACATTGTGGATTTCCTGAGTTAGATCTTCACTCTTATCTTACTTGACAAAAACAAGAAAAACAGTTAGAACTTTGCTCTTAACAATCTTTCAAGTTGAAAATATGATATCATCCATTAATCAGTGTGCATCATGTTGTTTGATGAAACATTTTTTGTGTGTTTCTTTTTTAATAGCAATTTATGCAAAAATACTGGCTAATTATATCAATTAACATTAGCTCAAATTTGGGAAATTCTAGAATATGATTTCACAGCTAAATGAAAGATGTAATGTAATGCAAATAATTAATTCAAACACTCGACATGGATCAGGAACACCAAACAGAAATCATCACTCTTTCCACGGTAATAAGTGAGTCCTGGAAAAATTCCCATTGGCCGCCACCGGGAAGGAGTCCGATGAGAATTTTTCCGGGACTCGCTAATTAATGTGGAAAGAGCGATGATTTCTGTTTGGTAATGCAAATATTTGTAGAATGAAAAATGTTTGGGATCACAACTGTAACACAGTAAGAAATAAACTATTCTGAAAACTATATTTGATTTCAAAATATTGTAAGAATTTTATGAAAAAGAAACTGGCTTTTTCACATTATTCCCTTCTTGTCACATCATCTGATAATACACTATGGACTAATTGTAGGATCAAATAATGTAAGTAATTGGATAATAATGAAACACATATAGCTTATTCAATCCGTTTATTTTTGTGGTGTAGTAAGCATAAAGATTTGCCAAGATTTCGCACTCCACTGGGAGGCTTTTTCAAGGCAATGGTAGACATAAAAATGCAGGGAATTGGAACACATAAAGAATGAAGATGATTTTTGAAAACAACATGGGTGATATCACGAGCATATTACATGATTTAATACGCTATATATGTGTTTCATTATTATTCATATGAGTCTGGTGTATTGAAAATAAAGTAAGCAATTGGGCTGTAGAGTGTCACCAAGACAATGCAATGTAAGTTCATCAGTAATTATTCCAGTAACTTGTTGTGAATAGTTTAATGATTTGTACTTGTAAGAACTCCAAGTCTGATCTCACTATCAAAATGATTTACTGACTTTGTATAAGAAAAAGCACCAAAGGATCTTCTATTCTGGTTTAATTCATTTATCAATGTGATATTACACTGCTGGCCACCCAAAATGCAACACCGAGAAGGAAGCATCTGATTGGCCTGAGCATATGCAAATTATGTGCGCCCGGCACACCATCGAGAAGCACTATAAGAAGGGTGCACAAAAGGCGGGGTGTAAGTAGTGGAAGTGTGTTGTGCTACCGGATCTGTGTGTGCGTGGGAAGGTTTCTGGTGACTTGTTGCAGAATACGGCAGTCATTCCAGCACGTTTCTGAGTTCAACAGAGGACGAATAGTGGCTTATCGCGACAGCGGTTTATCGTACCAAGACATCGGTGACCGTGTGGGACGACATCCAGCCACAGTGAGGCGAGTATGGATTCGGTGGGTGCAGGAGGGACGGACGAACTGACGTGAGCGATTGCTGCAGCCGCAGAACGAGAGGACCAGCATGTTGTGCGGCGGTCATTGACGGCTCGCACCGCCACATCACAAACATTAGCGCAGGAATTAGGGTGTGTTGCGCAACAACCTGTGTCAGCACGTACCGTTCGATGACGTCTGCAGGAGCGGGGACTTATCGCAAGGCGCCCATTGCTCCGATTACCATTGACGTTACACCATGGCGCGTGCGGCGGCAGTGGGCCATTGAACGCCGCACCTGGACTACGGAATGGCACGACATTGTATTCTCCGACGAATCCCGCTTCTGCCTGCAACACCATGATGGTCGGATCCGTGTGTGGCAGCACCGCGGCGAGAGACTGTATGACGCCTGCATTATGCATTGCCATACCGGTCCGTTGCCTGGTGTTATGGTTTGGGGCACAATTGGATATGACACCCGCACCCCTCTGGTATGCATCGGCGGTACACTCAACAGCCACCGCACCATCTCCGACGTTTTGGAGCCTGTAGTCCTCCCTTACCTGCAGGACCTGCCAGTGGCCACGTTTCAACAGGACAATGCGCGCCCGCACGTGGCACGCATCATGCAACAATTCTTCACGGCCCACCAGGTGTCCCTGCTGCCGTGGCTTGCCTGTTCTCTCGATATGTCGCACATCGAACACGTCTGGTCGCTGATCAGCAACCAAGTTGCCCGGCAAGCACCACCCACGGCTACACCTGATGAACTGTGGCAACGTGTGGAAGCAGCCTGGACCAACATACCCCAAGCCCACATCCAAAGCCTCTTTCGTTCGATGCTACGGCTTGTAGCGTCCGTTATTGCCAGCCATGCGGGCCACACGAACTATTGATGTCTGCGTGTCCCGCAAGTCGCACAGGCTTGTAAGCTTAATCGTTTCATCTTTGTATCTGTTGTTATGTGTCCAGTAAATCTGGCTTTGCCATCTCATGTCCTTCTTTGTGTTGCATTTTGGGTGGCTAGCAGTGTATTTTAAAAATAACACCAGGAAAAAATATTCTGGTGACTTTTCACAAGTTAACATATAAATATATCAACTATATCATTGCCTTTCTGATAAACAATGGGTACTGAATATCTTCAAGAAGCAAAACATTACAGTTTTCTGAAACACTGAATGTATTAATGAGTTGGAAATGGCTGGAGTCCTATTGAAATTTAAAAATATATATTTCAAGTGATTAGGTGAAGTTCTATATGAAATTGCTATCTGTGGGTTTTTATTGTTTTTGCTGAGCTGTGTAAAGCTCTATGTAAAAATATTTTACTTCAATATTTCATCAAAATTCATGTTATAATTAATGCAGTAGCATTTTATGTAAAATATTTGTTTCATACAGCTGTAGAAGATACATTTTCATACAGCAAATGTATCTTCCACTGCTGTATGAAACAAATGTAGAAGATACATTTTCATTCATTCATTTCATCATATTAATGTTTGTTTGTTTTGTTTTTTTCATCACAGTTGGTCTTTTAGAGAATCTGAATGTCTTTTTTTTTTTTTACTTTCATTTCATTCTTTAAGGATGCAGACATTCAAACAGTTCTTACTTGATTTTAAAGGATGGTTAATGTGTGCTTTTGCTGTTTAAATTAAAAAAAGAATTATTTTTAGATAGAAGCAAAAGAAGCACGAATTCAAGAATGTATGCAGCAGCTACAGCAACTGGAAGAAATTCTCAGCAAACAGAACATTCCAGAAGAGGAAAGGTAATGTATTTTATATTCATACATATTTCTAAATGGAAGTTTAGGGCATTTTTCATTTAACATTTATTGTAGTTTCATATTCGAAATAATAAAATTCATCATCATCATCATCATTGTCAACCATTATCAATCCACTGCTGGACGAAGGTCTCCCCAAGTTTCCTCCACAACGGTCTGTCTTGTGCCAGTCTCCTCCATGTCACTCCCGCATATTTACGAATTTCATCTACCCATCTCCCGTGTGGTCTTTTTCTGGGTCTTTTCCTGTCCCTTGGAATCCAATCTAAAATTTCGGCTGTCCATCTATGGCCTGTCCTTCTGGCAGTATGTCCAGCCCATTGCCATTTCAGGGATTTAACTCTGATCATGATGTCTTCCACTGTAGTCATTTTTCGGATCCACAAGTTCCTCTTCTTATCTCTCCTGGTTATACCAAGCATGCACCTGTCCATGCTTCTTTGAGTTGTCTGCAGCCTTTGTATGTCTCTTTTAGTTAAGGTCCACGTCTCTGCACCATACGTAAGCACTGGAAGGATGCATTGATCAAACACTTTTCTTTTAAGACATAATGGCATATTGCTCTTGAAAATTATGCTGTTTCTTCCAAAAGCTCTCCAGGCAAGTTTTGTACGCCGATTAATTTCTTCATCAATGTGACCCTCACTTGATATCTGCTGTCCAAGATAAACGTATGTGTCTGTTATCTCCAGCTTTTCTCCATCAATCGATAAATCTTCATTTCTTGTAAAAGCATTGAACATCACTTTTGTCTTCTGAAAGTTCATTTTTAATCCCACTTCTTTACTCTTGTCAGCAAGTTCCTGGATCATACTCTGCAGCTCTGATGGGGTAGTTGCAAAAATGACTACGTCATCAGCAAAACGAAGGTAGGTTAGATAATCTCCATTAATCTTTATCCCTTTGTTTTCCCAGTTCAGTGATTGAAAGACATTTTCCAATGTGGCATTAAAGAGCTTCGGAGATATGGTGTCACCTTGTCTCACTCCCTTTCCAATTTTTATGTGTGTTGTATTTTCAAACAGCCGAATCTTTGCACTTGCATTTTCATATATGTTATTAATAATATTAATGTATGCATCTTCAATACCGCAGGATTTCAGAGCCGTGGTAACTGCTGATGGTTTCACCGAATCAAAGGCTTTTTCATAATCGATAAAAGCCATGCACAATGGAAGTTCATATTCCCTCGCTCTTTCAATTAGTTCTCTCAGTACGTGGATATGATCTATTGTGCTGTAGCCACTCCTGAATCCAGCTTGTTCTCTCGGTTGAGCCATTCCAGTGTTACCTTCAAGCGGTGTGAAAGAACTTTAGTGAAGATTTTATAAACCACTGATAGGAGGCTGATAGGTCTGTAGTTCCTGAGATCTTCAATGTCACCTTTTTTATGCAGCAGTATCATTGTAGCATTGTTCCAATCCTCAGGAATCTTCCCTTCATTAAGGCATTGAGTGAAAATTTGGGCGAGTACTGTTTCAGTTTCTCCACTTGCTTCTTGTATGATGTCTATAGTAATTCCATCTTCTCCTGGAGCTTTCCCCCGCTTCATGTTCTTGATTGCATGAGCAACTTCTGCTGGGAGGACTGGAAGAACTCTGGTACCTTTCATGATGTCTAGAGTACATGTATCATCCCTTTCATATAATTTGGAGTAGAAATCTTTCACTCTTGTCAAAATTTTGCCTCTATTTCTTGTTATAGAACCATCTTCTTTTCTCAGAGCCATAATCTGTTTTCTTCCCTTACTGAGATGTCCCTTTGCTATCTTTATGCTTTGGTTGTTTTCAATTGCTTTCCTCACTAGCTCACAGTTGAATTTCCTTACGTCTTCAGTGATACTTTTTCGTGCTGTCTTGCATAGCTCTATATATTCCACTTTGGAAGTCACATCTTCTTTAGTTGTCCTCATCTCTCTTCTTTTTGCATCAACATTTTGGTTTTTCCTGATAATTTGTTCACATGCAACTTGTTCTTAGACCCAGCTAATTTTGTTGCTGCTTCCATAAGAGCTTTGGTTACTTTTCTGTTAACTTCCGAAATATCCACTTCTTCCGATGTTAGGCCTTCTAAAGCAGAGAATCTGTTCTTCAGTTCCAACTTGAAAGTATTATGGTGTTTTTTAAGGTTGGTTATGTCAATACATTTTGTTTGTCTTATGAGCTTGCCATGTTCCAGTTTAGTGTTGAGGTGCATCTTACATCTCACCAATCTATGGTCACTACCTGTGTTGAACTTGTTCAGCACACTGCAGTCTTCGATGACGAATTTTTTGTTACACATAATAAAATCAATTTCACTTGTCGTCCCAATTGGATGTCTCCATGTCCATTTCCTGTGTGACTTTTTCTTGAAAAAGGAGTTCAAGATGAAAAATCCTTCTGCCTCTGCAAACTCAACGAGAGTATTTCCACGCTGGTTTCTGTTGCCGTGACCGAATTTACCTACTGAAGTTTCATTCTGTTGCCGGTGCCCTATTTTTGCATTGAAATCTCCCATAATTATCTTCAAGTGCTGCTTACCTTTATTATTTAGATGACGAATTTCCTCATAAAATTCTTCAATTTCTTCTTCAGGATGACTTGTGGTGGGTGCATAAGTTTGAATAATCTGAGCCTGGTATCTTCTCGATAGTTGGATAACGAGTCGTGCAGCTCTGTCAGAGGAACTTTCAACTTCTACCACTTTATCCTTCAGTTTCTTGTTTATTATAAATCCAACACCACTAGTTCTGCCAGTATCTGTCCCACGATAATAGAAGAGATGTCCACTTTTCAGTTCAATGAGATCTTCTCCTTTTCTCCTTACCTCACTTAGCCCGACGATGTCCCACTTGATCCTTTGTAGTTCCTCTTCCAATTCAAGAAGCCTTGAATCAGAAGATAGGGAGCGTCCGTTATAGGTAGCCAAGGTCAGCATCAAATGGCAGCCTAGTCCGGTCCTCCGGGGATTCTTAGCACCCTCTGCCTTCATGTCGCACTGGCCGCTGCCTTGGCCAGGTACATTCCAGCTGCCGGAGACTGAGGGCCAAGATTTAAGTTGCAGAGTCATTTTGGAGGTGTTTGGCCATAACTCACCACGCTGGCCAAGCGGGTTGGTGAGTGTGGGATAGCATTTCCTCTGATCCCGATGGTATAGTTATACCGCTATTGGCAGTCGTCAGAGCCCCTTTAGTGGGAACAGGATGCACCACGAGAAGGCGGGGTTGACATTTGTCAAGGAGAGGCTGTGATGTTACGCATCACCTGACCTTACATCCCAATAAAATTAGAGACATAAAAATTCAGTTATTTGTATCAGAATGGTTAATGCACCACAAAAAGGCAGAAAATTACATGAAATGATCATTTTCTGTTCTGTACAGTTATAAGCAAAAAAATTATTTCGTAACATCTGCTTTTACTATGTACCCATCTGAGAGGGACATTAAAAAAATAAATTTAAGTTACTTTAAAAGTCATGCTTTTAAATTGTCAACAATGGAAGTTCTATAACAGGTGACATTTTCCATTTTAATATTTGCAGAATAAACACAATTTATCTGGATATTTTTAATTAGAGAAACTTTTTAATGTCATATTTTACACCTTATTTCTAGAGTAATTAATTTATACTGAAGCATCTAAGTTAAAAAAAAAAAGCAGCATCCTGTTTCAAATTGCAATCCCCCCCCCCTTCTAATTTTACTGGCACATATTGATGCAAGCAAGTTTTTTTTTCTTAACTAGGGGCTGCGCCTCTGGCTCGCTACGCTCATTTCCAGAGTAGCGCTCCGGCCCTGCAGCCCAATCTTTGAGTATATCACATGAAATAAAAACTGGAAAATTCATATAAATTTCAATTTTTTATTGCATGTCTGAGCAAATAAGTATGGAAAAACTGATAAACATGAACACTTAATTTAAACATGTACATGAAATTAAAGTAATAACAGCATTTTAAGATAGTATTTCGTTGCACACTATATTTTGAACTTTGTTCCCATTCCTAATAAAAACCTTAATATTTTTGCTAGAAACACATCTCGACAGAGCCATATACAATTATTGTCCAGTGCGAATATAGGGTACTCTGTATAAATACCTACTCATTGAGAAGTCTGACATTGTAAGTTGTTGATTGTTAAGGCATATGCTAGGCGAATAGGAAACTGTCTACGATATAACACGAAAGGCAAGTGGGAATGGCCGCTTGACATGTTCAGCTGAATTCTGGGTATATCTACGATAATACCCTTTCGAACCCAACAAATTTATTCCAATTTTCAAATATAAAATGTACAGCATCCTTCCTAATTATGTCATGTGCATTTGTGTTTCCACAAACATAAAGAAATAGTGCTAAAGAGACAATTACCTGTCCCTAACACCCGAACAATTCTAAATTGTGTGCTTCCATATATATAATAATTAGTTGAATCTTCAACATGTATCTTACTTCTATTTTCATCTCGCCTCATATTTCTTCTTTTTTGAGACATCTTTTCTGTCCTGTCTGCTAAATCCTTCTTTTCAACTCAAAGCTCTGCCATGTTTTCTGTCTGATTTGCTGCACGCTTCTTTTCAACTCAAAGCTCTACCAGTATATTTTCTTTCCTATCTGACACCCATGTCTTCCTCAATCGATGTTCTGACATATTTTCGGTCCTATTAGCAGTACATGTCTGTTCTAACTTATCTTCTTCAGTTTTGCAAATCCTGTTTTGTAAAAAAATTTTATTCTTTTCATTTTTTTTACGTACCAATTGTTAAATGTCACAGCTTTGCAAACATCATTTCGTCAGAATTGTCGACGAATGTGTTCGACTGTGTCTTTCTGGTGATGCCACCTGACGAAATGAAAATGTTCTCCCAATTGTTCAATACTTTTTGCACTGTATCGATTCCAAGATGGTGGCTTGTTTACAGTTTTTGTTTCACTCCTGGTGAACTCCCTGTTGGATTTTTCCAGAACTTTTTTCAATTTCCTTCTATTTTTATTGAAGGACTTTGTTCCGCCGCCATTGCGAATTGTCCGAGTTTTTTTTACTGTCGTTATTTTTTGGAAAGGTGGACTTTTGTTGTTTGAACTTATAGCACTTACTAAATTTACCACTAAGGAAAGCAAAAGCTGTCCAAAAAGCATTTCCGTTAACCGTTTTGCTAAACTGTTAAACAACTGAGATAGCTTTACCAACAAAACATGTGCATAACAAATTCTCTGCATCACCATGGCAGCAGGTCATGAGACCAGAACGTTCCTCTGTGGTTATTGTAAAGGCAGACAAGCCGTTCATTTCTTTCCTTTGTGTCTTTAAAAAATGCTTAAAAATCAGAAAAAGACTTTTTCGTAAAAAAAATTTGTAAAAAAGGGGTGATAGTTGAGAGTTTATGCTGTAAAAATTGCAATGCCTTATGATATATAGTTTGCCATATAACCAGTTTTTTTTTAATGTATCCCATTGCAAAATAGAGAATTTTGTGAAATTAAAAAATTTAATTTCTCGTAAACTAAATCAAAATTCAAAAAAATTGCAACGAGGTGCAAAAATTCTGTCGTGGCACCACCACATGCTTACAAAGTTTTGTGGTTCTGTTGCTGTTAGTCTGTCTGGAATGCGACCTGATAGCACTTTTTTGCTTACCTTAACTTTGAAATACAATAGCTCTTGAAGTATCACCAGAATAAAAAAATAATGGTTTATTTCAGCTTGCTCTCCAAACAATTCTGTACAAACGATGTAAATTTCATATTTTTGTGTTCAATAAGTTTTGCGCTGCGAGCTAGGAAAGCAAGAGTGTCGCGAAATTTCTAAAACGGCAGCAGCAGTTACTTTTTTTTTTAGAATAGAGAGATTTGTCAGGCATTACATCAAGCTGTCATATATAATAGAAAAAGTCTATACCTTGTTAGAGGCCATCTGTTGTTCACAGGGCCGGCTTTAGCATTTGTAGTGGCCAACTTGACAATATTTGCTGCCCCTCCCCCCAGCTTTTTTTTTTTTTTTTTTATGTTGGATTGTATGGTTTTTCAGCTTTTTAGCTGCACATAAAAGATGTACAGTATGAAGGATATTCTTCAAGTACCTCATAAATGGAATGTAGAATTTATATGGAGAATGGAGGTTAAAACACTATCAGTCAAATATAGCTATGTTGTTTTATAGCCTAAAATAACATACTTTTATGTCTAGACAATTATGGCTGGGCTGTACTTTTTTTTTTTTTACCATAAATTTACTTCTCCCTAGTCCTCATTCCAAGCAGAGTATTCATTAAGTGTTCACTAAACTCTAAATGTTATATTGTTAAGTACTTAGTCTGCTAAAAGACTAATTATTTCACTCTGTGCACATTTTTCAAGATAATGATCAATATTCACCTTGGCATGAACACATCTAAAATTTCCTCAAATTACATCATCGAACCTGCCAACTAGATGTATTAATCCCAAGAAATATCGATTATTTGCCATAAACAGCTTGTCAGATGACTCCTAGAGGTCAATTTGTGCTCCAATAAAAATAAAATTAACTAAAACTTCTCCAATACCAACTTATTGGTTTCTCTTCTCAATTTTTTGGGAAAAACGATGTTTATTTGTCTATGTTTATCTAAAGGGAATTTTGTAGTAGCAGGTGGTTCAGAAATTGCAGCATTATCTCCTAATGTTGAATTCAATTTTTTTTTTTTTTTTTTTTTTTTTGGCAATAGTGCCAGCTCAACTGTGTCATACAGGGAGGATGGCAAGGTAACATGATAAGCAAACTGTATGGCAGCATTCTAATTATTTTGTACAATAGCTGTATTACCTTATAGAAGTGAGAAAAGATGACCGACAATGGCACCATTGTTCTGTCCTTAATGTCTCCAGGGAAGATGTGTCAAATGATGTAGAGTAACACATCAAAACAGTGTTCGTATGAGAAGTTAGTTCCATGTGAAAAAATAAACCTATAAGGTAATAATAATAATAGGGAATACTAATAAATAAGCTAGAACCAATAATAATATTGAAGGATATAGGTCCTAGGGTCATCTCTCTGATTTCCTTGCTGTTCGCCAACACTGTTAGAGGTTAGCCCATTTGATTTTTTGATTATTTTGTTTCCCAAACAGTTCTTGGCAACAAAAAAAAAGCAATTCCCATTCCAAAAATTATTTGTATGCCACAGAATGCCAATAGATTTCGACCAAGGCTGTGTGCGTCTTACTTCAGCATGCAAGCCATGCAGTGAGGATAATCATGCAAACCAATGAAGAGGGCATTGGGGCTACAAGGCTGTTACACCATGTGCAAATCCTGCAATGCATATACGCCATTGGCTGATGAACTAAGGGGCATTTCCCTACATTTTTTCACCAGTGGTATCGCACATTGCTAATTTCTGAAGTTGCAAGGATTTGATGATTCATAAGCTGCTGTTTTTATGCATAAAGTTTAATTTTTTTCTTAGTAAAAATCTTTAAAATACATTTTTTTTCTTAAAATTTTCTCAAAAACTGGGGCAGGACATCTTATATTCTATATGGTAACTTAAATCTGTTGAATATCAAGTTACATAGATCATACTGAAAGTAATGAGCAAAGCTGCATTATACAGGCAGATTGCGCATTGAGAGAATGATAATTCATGGACAGGCAGCGCCATCTTTTGTTGTGACTATGAATGATGTCACCAGCATCAGTCATGTGACCTTATAGAAGTGAGAAAAGATGGCCGACAGTGGCACATTGTTCTGTCAGCGTGCTGTGATTCAGTTCTTTGTGAAAGAGGAAATCACGGCTGCCAACATTCACCATAGGCTTCAGCATGCATATGGAGATGCGTGTATGGATACCAGCAGTGTGAGATGATGAATGAAGCATTTTAAAGATGGTTTCACAGGCATTAACGATTAGCCCCGTAGTGATCGCTGTCGAACAGCCTCTACGGAACACAACAAGGAAAGGATTGATGCCATTGGTAGAAAGGCCATTTCACGTAATATGAAGAAACCAATAATGCAGAAAATTTCATGCATGTTTTATTACGTACCAAACTTTAGGGATAGTCACTAGTCAGATTTCTATGATCTTTCAGCTGTAGCATCAGCCTTGTTCACACTAAAAGCAAGGCCGCCCTGGTGGCGCAGTGGTCTAAGCAATGACTTCTGATCATTCATCCGAAAAGGGTCTGGGTTCGAATACCGGTAAAGCATGGATGTTGTGTTTGTCTTTTGGCGCTTGCTCTCTCCTTCCTTAGAGCCAGTGGCCTTAAATTAGGGACGGGTGACTTTTTATAGCCCATTGAGTTTCTCACAGTGGCCGTTAAACCTCCAATCAAAAAAAGCAAGCACTCACGTGGTTGTCATCGTTTCTTTAGCTGTTGCCAGCAGAGATTTCCAAATTATCGAAATATTGAAGGGTGCATCCGAATTGCAAGAGTTTTTATTGAAGATAATTTCAATCTGTAGCGTAATAAAAATTTGTTTGAGAAGGGTGCAATCCTTTTGGTACAGTTCCAGTTTGGAGAGGCAGAGGTATCTTCAACAGTCAGAAGAGAAAGTGCAGGAGTTGGAAGACTTTTTCTGGCATCACTTTTATGTTCCAAAATTCTGCAGTTTATTGTAAGAAAGGTACTACCAGTATAACATTTTTCTCCTGAGGAAGGAGACACAGGGATGAGGTATACCCCAGGACGGTCTAAAGGATCAAGAGGATCTCTGTCTTTAGATACTGATTGCATGGTAGTGGGAGGAGGATTGATTGCAAGGCTGTAAACAAAACTTTTGAAAATTTTGACAAATTTGTAAGTACAAGAATGATGGTAGGGGATTGAACCAATAAAGGAAAGAGATTGTTTCTGCAGAGGAGGAAAGTGACAAACAAATTGATTGGCATCAAACTTTTTAAAAAGTTTCTTGACAATTCTGAGGGAAAACTGATGGTTTGTGGCAATTTCTTGGATGATTGCATATTCTTTTTGTAATGAGTGGGGTACATTGTAAACTACATTGGTGCGGTGAAACATCATCCCGTTTTACTCTAATACTGCTCTCTCCTATAAGCTTGCTGCTCTAAAATCACTCATTCACCACGCTGATGTCAAGATCCTCTTGATCCTTTAGACCATCCTGGGGTATACCTCATCCCTGTGTCTACTTCCTCAGGCGAAAATTGTTATGGTGGTAGTACCTTTCATATAATAAACAGCAGAATTTTGGAACATAAAAGAGATGTCGGAAAAAGCCTTCCGACTCCTGCACTTTCTCTTCTGACTGTTAAAGATACCTCTGCTTCTCCAAACTGAAATTGTACCAAAAGGATTGCACCCTTCTCAAACAAATGTTCATTATGCTACAGAGAAAGCATGGAAATTCTCTTCAATAAAAACTCTTGCGATTTGGATGCACCCTTCAATATTCCAATAATTTGGAAATCTCTTCTGGCAACAGCTAAAGAAACGATATCAACCATGTTAGTGCTTGCTTTTAGTGTGAACAAGGCTGATGCTGCAGCCGAAAGATCTTACAAATCTGACTATTCTTAAGGTTTAGTACATAATAAAACATGCATGTAATTTTCTGCATTATTGGTTAGGATTGATGCTTTAATTCATGATGAATTACCTGTGACAGTAAAAGAAATTGTGGCAAACTTGGGCATAGGACACAGTGCAGTTCAGAAAATGATTAGCAGCTTGGGACATCAGAAAAATAGTGCCCACTGGGTCCCATTTTTATTGACAGAAGACCACAAAGGCCAGTGCAGACACATCTCATTACAACTACTGGAGCAGTATCAAAATGAAGGGGCCAAGTTTTTGCACAGTATTGTGACAGGTGACGAAAATTGATTCCACCGTCTCAGACCTGAAACAAAATGCCAGGACATAGAATGCCACCATCTTCATTCACCAAGCAGGAAGAATCCTAAGACAGTTCCATCAGCTGTAAAGGTTATAGGAACTGCCTTTTGGGACACAGATGGGTGCATTCTGGTTGATTCTTTAGAGCCTGGACAAACTGCAAATGCAGCTCATTATGCCCAAACAGTAGAAAAGCTGTACCATGCACTGCATGATAAACAGCTGGGGACAAAAACAATCATCCTCCTATACAGTGAGGTACGCCTCACTCTGTTTGTTTTACCTTGGGAAAATCCAATAATTCGAATGGAAACTTTTACCTCACCCTGTTTACAGTCTGTATCTGGCACCTTCCAACTATCATCTTTTTGGATTCCTAAAGGACTAGATGTGCAGCCAACACTGCCACAGCATGGAAGCAATACAGCAAACTGTATACACAAACTGTTGGTGTCTTTGCACAACTGGAACAGAGTTCTTCTGCAATGGTATCTTTAAACTGCCAGAATGATGGGGAAAATGTGTCTAAAGAAACAGGGATTTTGTAGAAAAATAGATTGAAGTGTTGTACTTATTTCTTCAATCAATTACAACTGGCAATTTTTAAAACATTGTTGCTCATTAATTTCAGTGTAGTCCTCGTAAATATGAATTTCACACCTTGCAAGATGAAAAGGTGGCTGTCAAAAGTTACTGGAATGAATAGATATGCTACTTCAAAATTTTATTTGATTGCTTACTATTATTATTGGCACCATGTAGAGTGCCAGCTATAAATAAAGTTGTTACAATGTTGACTTGGGGACAGACTTCCAATCAGGACTTAATTTGCCTATCCCCAACCATTGAACCTTGCTTCAGATGGCATTTTTACTGTAATGTAGAATATTGATTGCAAACCATTTTAACATATTGTTGATGCCAAGTTATGTCTATAACTAACAAAAATATTCACCTTTACTTTCTGTGATGTTTTCAGGGCTATCTTTGAAGAAAAGATAAATGCAATGAAAGATGAGCTTTACCAAGTTGGTGAGTTTTGTATGCATTTATATGTTGTGTTCGAGTTAAATATCCAATATAAAATTTTTGGTGGATTCATACAAACACTCAAAGCAAAGAAATAAAAAAAAGATGAAAAGCTATAAAAGGTACTTTTTGGTGCATCTTTATTCTCTCGAAAGTGTCTACTGTAGTTTCGCTTAGATCCTTATTTTCTAAAACAAACTTCTAGGTAGAAAGCATTATAAATCTCATCAGTTTGTCTTTGAAGATAGAAGTGTGGCTACTAAAGCATACTCACTTTCAACTTTTACTTAAAATATTCGAAGCTTTACTTTAAAAGAAAATGAAAATTTACAGAATTAGATTGTCCAACACAATAAAATGTCTGGCATTTTCATTTCTGGACGATGTTTATTTACATTTTGACACTGGCTCACAGACCAATGATACTGGGAAAATATTCAATGAATTTTTAAAATTTCTCTTTCATGTATTATATACATGTAATTCAAATAAAAATGGTCCATTAGTTTACTTTATCATTGCCTGAATTTTAAGTCAATATTGAACATTTAGTAGAACTAGAGTTTTTTGTTCTACTCAAATGTCCAATATTAACTTTGCTGGCACAAGTTGTCATTCGGACTAAAAATGTGATGTCTTTATCTAGAGAATTACTCTTAAAAGATATTTATACAGAGAATTTTAGATAAACATATTCTTCACATGTATTTATCCAAAGATTTTGATTTTACCTTGATGCATATCATCCTGGGGAGATGGGGGAAGAAGCTATCTACAGTACTCTATGTTCTGATAAAGAGTTCAGAGTGTCATTTACTAGCATTAAAAAGTTTCATTCACTATGTTAAGGGCTTATGTATTGGAAATAGAGAATGTTGAACTCAAAGATAAGAATTTATAATGACTGAAATTTAAATCAGACATAAATTCCAATTGTGAAACTGAAAATGTCTGCATTATTTCCAAAATTTTTATGAGTTTTTACTTGAGCATTGTATTTCACTTGCTTATTATCAACAAAAACGTTTCCTCTTCAACAGGTCATTATCCCAATAATTCACTGTTATGGTTACAATTGACCACTCGAGTCCATTCTTCCAGTAGTGACCAATCCATGTTATCATTGACAATGAAGTCCTTTTTTCTCAATTTCATGTCCGTCTTGTAATTTTTCTTTTTATTCTGTGTTATTAATGACCAATAATTTTAAATGAATCTTACTTAGTTCATTTTGTGACCTGTAGTTTCTTCAGCATGTCTATCCGAACCAGTTTTATTAAATGTTTTTTTTATTGCTGATTTGTGTTTTTGCCAAACAAGTTTTCAGTTAATGACTTGTTGCTCTAATGTAAAGAAGTCCACACTATATTCTCCTCATTATATGTGTAAAATATCTTTTTCAAATTGCTTGTGTGGGAATTATTTTCATTTGTTTTGTCCAGTCCCATGTTGAACTTTTTTCTTAATTTTGGGGGTTGATCATTTTGCTGGTGAATCACATTTCTCTATTTGATAGGTTTTCCTTTTTCTCCTTTATATTAAACATTTTAATAGTATTTTTCTGTGTAATAAAAATAAATGTTATCCAGGAGAAACTATTGAAAATTATAGACAGATACATAAAAGTATTTGTAATAAAAACAACACACACACACTTGTTAAAATGAAGTTACAAAATAGGAACTTTTCGGCAGCATTCTCTACCTTCAGCCTAGGAATGAAGAATGACAGGTGGCAGCACATTGAATCAAATGTTGCCTGATTTTAAAATAGATTTCCAAGTAATAGGAATTTGATAAGGTTAGCCTGTATTACAGACATATTATGGGAAAGGCAAATTTCTCATATATGATGAGGATGACAAAGAAAGCAAACAGCTGAAATTTTTAACTGGGTGAAAAATCAGAACATGTTGCAGAAAATTGTGAATATAATACAGCATCAGCAAAGCTAAATTGTTCACTGTGATTTATTTATGTAAATATTAAACTGGAGCATATCACTTTATTCACAATTTAAAATTACTGAATTAAAAAAAAAGAAATGTGGTTTTAAAAGACATTGCTCCAAATACAGAGTTTCTTTTTGTTGTTGTTGTACTTGCTTGCACCTCAGCTCAAGTTTCTTATTAAAAGCCTTGCTTTTTTCTCAGCAAGTTGTACAGCCATATCTGTCTTTCACTGAATCAGCAACTGCACAGCATCCATTGCTGATTTTTTCTTGCTGCTGCTATCATTCCCATTTCTTCATTGTTGCCCCCCCCCCTCTCTCTCTCTCTCTCTCTCTCTCTCTCTCTCTCTCTCTCTCTCTCTGATTTTAAAATCAACAGTGTTTCCTAAGTAACCCATTTTACTGAAGACCTGAATTGCTGATGTGCCCTGTGTTTTAAGACTATACTTCACAGTTTGTATAGCTGAATAGGTTTGTGTTTACTCTTACATATCAAAGCTTTCACTATTTTAGATAAATGGTGTAACTTTGAAAGAATGAATACTTTTGATCATGCATCAACGCAAATGAAGGAAGAAATATTTCTCATGAATACATGGGATATTTGTATAATTATTCATCCAAAAATCAGAATATGACTCTGAATTGTTATAGTTTACTGTTCACTGTGTAACGTCATATCAGAAAATTTGAAAATTACATCACCCTAGAGAGGGAGTTCAATCCACATCTTTTGATATCCATTTGAGCATGCTATCCATTGCATAACACAGGACAACAAAGTTCCAAGTAACTGAAGCTAAGAAATTACCACCTAGCAGTGATGTAGTTCTAAATAAAAAATGCCTCAGCTCTGAATGTATTAAGAAACCTCAACCCGGGTAAAATACCTTCAACAATTTTTTAAATGCCCTCTGAAATCTGATTTAATTTAATAATTTAACATTTTTTATTAAATTTTCATTACTTTTATCAATTTATACTAAAATTGCAGAATCTGAGCAATTTTAAATAAAAGAAAGAATGTTATATGGTAGTCATATGCTAAGAATACAAAATTTTTATTTTGGTACTGCTCTGTCATTCTACACAATTTTAAATATTCATGTGAATAATACGTAGTAGTCACATTGAAGAAATGCAACTAATAAAGTTACGTATATTAACTCAGTGTGACTAATAATGCACAGTTTTTCCTAAGATTATAAGATGGTTGCATGATATGTCTTTTGTGTTATTCATAAGAAAACAGGGAGTGAGATCAGTGGATAATTTTCATTAGAGCCGATATCAAGCAGTTTAGTAGAAATGCTCTTTACTACCGTTGTTTTCTTGGGGCAGTGCAATCTTAACCCCATGGAGTATCCACCACCTATAACTTTATTTTAACTGTCGTCAAGAAAAAAAGATTTCACACTGACTTTGTACTCTCGAACTCTTAGGGTTCGTGAAACCCCTACTGCATGATTAGACTGTATCATTTCATCCATACAGTGTTTTTTGCTTGTTTATTTTTTTCTTTACCGCCATGAACAACTCGTAGGGCTAAAGGTGTCGCCCGTCCATTTCGCACAACTGATTTCGGGTAAGTGACAGATTGATCCAGCACCATTGGCCAAGCACATCATCACCCATGCCACTTCCTAGACTCCAGCCAGGGGTTCGGCTAGAATCAGAGGTCAGCACCTCAGACCACTTAACCGGCGGGGCAGGCATCTCTGTACAGGGTGTCCACAAAGTCTTGTTACCCCCCCCCCCCCTTGTAATAAGAAATGTAAGTGAGCTATGTATCTGTTGTATGATGTATATGTTGAGTTATATGTTGAGGCATCCTTAAACATCCTGTGGATTCGTTTGCGCTCCGTCATTCTCATGACAGAGAATAATTTTACGCCATATATTGTGGGACATTTTCCAAAGCAGTTGTGGGGTGATACGAGAGAAAGCATGTCTCACTGCTTGTTTAAGTTCATCAGTGGTTTGGTAGCACTGCTGTGCAACAACCTCCTTTATGAAACTCCAAAGGGCATTATCACACGTTGAGAGATCTGGGCTTCGAGGTGGTCATTCAAGTGGAGTGGGCAGCACTGCTGAACCTCGTCCGATCCAACGATCCCGAAAGACCTCACCAAGGTATTCCCGAACAGCGATTGTGTAATGGGCAGGTGCACCATCCTGTTGGAACCATACATCATTCAGAATGCCAATATTTCCAAGTTGTGGCACAAACCAGGTTTGCAGCATGTCCAGATAAGTTGTCTGATTGACTGGACCATCAAAGAAGTATGGTCCAAACAGATGTTGACTATTCATTGCAGCCCATATCATGACGTGCAGAGGATGATGTTCCAATTCTTCGACATAATGTGGGTTTTTCTTGGACCAGAACACAACATTCCGTGATCGACAGTTTGGTATATCACACATTCATCACTGAAAATGAACTTGACGTTTTGGGATTGTGGCAAATGTCTGAAGCATCATTGCACATGCATCCCGTCTGCAGTTTAAATCGATGTCTGATAACTCCTGAACGAACATCGGGCGATATGCGTGCAAATTCAGGTCATTCTTTATGTGCTTATGCAGTGTCAATCGTGGTATTCCAAGCTCTGCTGATCGTTTGCGGAGCGACTTTGTCGGTGACCTGATAACTGATTCCTCGACCGCTTGACACTGTTGCACTCCGGTTGATGGTCTTCCCGTTCGTGGTTTATCCTTGATGTTGCGTGCTTCGAAGAGAGTCTGTTTTGGATGGGCCTCTTTGTCGAATCGTTGTTGGAAATCAGCATGCATGTCACGCATTGTCTTCCCTGTGTGTGGACGTTCGTGTACCCAGACACTGACAACAATCCGCTGTTCCAGGGTGTATTCGCTGGTATCACACATGGTTCCGGTACCTAATCTAAATAAACACAATACAGATCATAACTCAACAAATACATCATACAAGAGAAACATAGCTCACTTACATTTCTTATTACACGGGGGGTAACAAGACATTGTGGACACCCTGTAGTATAAACATTTGGTTAAGATATGAATATGCTTGTATACAGAACACAGATTTCCCTATTTTTGTATACACGATCATCTACAAAAATTCCTTAGCCCAGCTTCGCTTACCATCTAACCCTAAAAAAATAGTGCCTTAGTGCCGTTAAGGCATGCTAAGCCCCTTTTACATCACTGCCACCTAGGTATCTAAACTTCAGATTTTTGCTAATGTGATGGATAGCATGCTCAAACAAAAACTGGGAAGTGCCGGTTTGATTATCACTCCAGGGCGATGTAATTTTGAAATTCTCTGATATAATGTTACATGGTGAACAGTAAACTACGACAATTCAGAGTCATATTTTGATTGTCAAATGGATGTTATGGACAGATGGATGCCAAATTAATCATGCAAGTAGACATGTCTCAGAAAACTTGAAAATTACATCGTCCTGGAACAGGAATCAATCCCGCATCTCCTGATTACATTCAAGTATGTTATCATTATACCACCCAGAATAAAGAACTTCCAAGCAACTGAGGCTTGAGGGTTCCTTGTTCTGGGTGGTGTAATGGTAATATACTCTAACGTAATTGGGACATGCGGGCTGGATTCCCATTCCACGACAATGTAATTTTCAAGTTTTGTGAGGCATGTCTTCTTGCAACATATTCTAATTGCTGGATGAATAATTATATTAATATCTCATGTACTTATGTGGATTATTTCTCTCCTTGATTTCCATATCTGAAATACTGGTGATTTAATATACTACGATGATGCAGGATTTGCTTCAACTAGCAAAAATCTGAAGTTATTCATATTCCAAAGCTGTAATTGCTTGGCTTCAGTCAGTTGGAATTTCATTATTTTGAGTGTGTAATGGATAGCATGCTTGAATGGAAATTGGGAGATGCATGTTTGATTCCTGCTCTGGTGCGATGTAATTTTAAAGTTTTCTGATATGATGTTACATGGTGAATATTGTAACACCATGTAACATCATATCAAAAAACTTTTAAACTATAACAATTCAAGAGTCATATTCTCATTGCTGGATGAATAATTATACCATGCATTAATTCTTACAAATTTTCTAACTTCATAATTTCCGTTTTCAGAAAATTTTCCCTCCCCTATCAAGCTGAAGTGAAAACATTTATGGGAGTGGGTGGATAATATTTAACAGCAACACAGGATAGTAGGAACATCATAGAAAAAAATATTACAATTATGGGGGAAATCTTCACTCTTTCCAACTTCCATTTTCAGATATTTTTCCTCCATTTTCAAGCTGAAATACAATAAAATTACACTTAACAACAATGCTGGGCAGAGGAAACATCATAAAAAAGAAAATTACAATTATAGGAGAGATTTTCACTCTGTTTAACTTCCATTTTCAAAAGTTTTGAAACACTAAAAGTGACCCCACACCAGTCCCAAAAAAATGTGTCGTCAGTTTTGCATTGATCTCAAGAATTTCCCAATTGATGATGAAAAAAGTGGAATTCCACAAATCTGTGGAAGAATCTCATGTCTGATTTGTATACTTTATTATACTTGAGCAATTTCCTATTAATGACAGGAACTTTTTAAGAGATTACCTATTAATGAACAAAGCGTAAATATTCTAGGTGTCATAAAGGTACAGAAATTTCCCTTTCCTATAATTCCTGTGATACAGACTTATCAAATTCATGTTGTTTGGAAATCCATTTTAAAATCCAGCAACACTAGGTTCGCGATATGCTAACACATCATTCATTCTTCCTCCTTCAGCCATGGAAAACAACACAATGTGTTGTTTTCCATGGCTGAAGGAGGAAGAATGAATGATTCAATAATAACCTCTATAAGGCCCGTAAAAAGTTAATTCCACAGTACGATGTGTTGTTTTTCATAGCTGAAGAAGGAAGAAGTCACTATTGAAACGTCCAAATTTTATAACTTCTTTTTATATAACTTAAGCATTATTTTATTTAAATACTTTTATGTATCAGTCAATAGTTATTGTGTTACATGGATTTCAGCAATTCCTTCTCAAATATTTAAAATTATTTAATAAAAAGGGGAAAAGTTAAATAATTTAATCTAATCCAGCATTGTATAATTTTTCAATTCTTCAGTTATGTCAAACTTATTTAAAAGAAGTGATGATAAATCATATTTGTTATTGTAGATGGATAGTATGATTTGAAATCTAATGTTTTATTGGTATTGTTAACCTTTTTTTTTCTTTTTTCTTTTTTTTTTTTTTTTTTTGTAATTTAGTGAGCATTTCACCATTTTGAATGATCAAAAGTTAGATATCAACTCTATACAAAATGTGTAGATAAGAGATTATCTGCAATTTCCGTAGTTTCATTAAACAGATATCACAAACTGCTATGCACCTTTGAACTCAATATCAAGTCACCAAAGTGAAGCAGTAACAGAGTGAAGTCCCAGAAAACCATTAAGGTATCAATCTAAGTGTTTTACAGACAAATTGCATATTGTGAATCACCTCCAGCCATGCATTTTCACATTCTGATATACACTGATGGAAAAAAATCCCAACACCACAAAAAAATAGTTGTAGAGGAATAAAATGGCAGCAATACATTTGTATAGGTAACATATTTAATCGATTAAGGTTTCAAGATCACAGCTTAATGTAAGCACGAGAAGAGCCATTTTAAATGTGAAATGCTGGTACATTAATAACCGGTATAACCGCCAGAATGTTGAATGCAAGCACTCAAACGTTCATGCATTGTGTCGTACAGGTGCTGGATGTCAGTTTGTAGGATGGAGTTCCATGCCTGTTGCACTTGGTCGGTCAATACAGGGACGGTTAATGCTGGTTGGGGGTGACGCTGGAGTTGTCGTCCAATGATGTCCCATACGTGCTCGATTGGTGAAAGATCTGGTGATCTAGCAGGCCACGGCAACATGTCGACACTCTGTAGAGCATGTTGGGTTACAGCAGCGGTATGCGGGCTAGCGTTATCCTATTGGAAAACACCCCCTGGAATGCTGTTCATGAATGGCAGCACAACAGGTTGAATCACCAGACCAATGTACAACTGTGCCGTCTGGGTGCGTGGGATAACCACGAGAGTGCTCCAGCTGTCATAGGAAATTGCTCCCCAGACCATAACACCAGGTGTAGGTCCAGTGTGTCTCGGCCGCAGACAGGTTGGTTGCAAGTGCTCACCTGGCCTCCTTCTAGCCAACACACTGCCATCACTGGCACCCAGGCAGAACCGGCTTTCATCAGAAAACACAACAGATCTCCACTCCGTCCTCCAATGAGCTCTAGCTTGACACCACTGATGTCGCAAACGGCAGTGGTTTGGAGTAAGTGGAATGCACGCTACAGGGTGTCTGGCTCGGAGCTGTCCTTCAAGTAACCGATTTGTAACAGTTCGTTGTGTCACTGTGGTGGCAACTGCAGCTCGAATTGCTGCCGCAGACGCGGTACGATGCGCCACGGCCATACGCCATACACGGCGGTCTTCCCTCTCAGTAGTGCCACGTGGCCGGCCGGAACCCGGTCTTCTTGAGGCAGTACCTTCCCTTGACCACCCCTGCCAACAATCATGCACTGTGGCTACATTCCTGCCAAGTCGTTCTGCAATATTGCGGAAAGAAAATCCACCTTCTCGTAGCCCTATTACACGACCTCGTTCAAACTCTGTGAGCTGTTGATAATGGCTTCTTCGTCTTCTTAAAGGCATTCTTGACTAACATCAGCACATTACGTCGAATCTTAACTATAACTAACGCTCACGAACGTTACAGCGCGTATTTACAGCAAACCTGCTTTGCATGTTCCGAGGCGCTTCTAGCGCCACACGTATGCGCCGAGCGCGAAATTTGCATAGACGTCATCTTACAGATGTACTCTCACCGCCTACCAACTGTTGTTTATCTAACACAACCCCTTCTTGGTGTTGGGATTTTTGTTTCCGTCAGTGTATATAACTTTTGTAGTGCCACCTGTGCTAATTCTTATAAAACTGTCACCCACTTTCAGTTGTTCTGGTATACTGCCTAAACCACTCATGTTGTACATCCAGTCTTTTTGTGTACAAAATTCAAACACTCAGTATTATCATATAACCTGTGATAAAATTTTGCACCACCTAACACTGCTAGAAGGACGAAATGATGTTTTATGTGCCACGGGCAACCAATTAAAAGGTGGTTTTTTATTCATTAAAATGAATCCTACAATTATTTTATAGACTTATTTTTAGATGATCCATCCATCCATGTTACATGTTTGTAAATTTTAATTAAAGATTTACCTGTAAACTTTTTTGTAAATTTTAATTAAAGATGAAATTATTCAGGAACTGCTTTTAAATGAGCAACTTATCATAGAGTGAAAATCACATTTACTTGTATTAGAAAAACTTAATGAATTTGGAAATAAACATACAACTCTAAATTAAAAGGCATTAACACTTTAAAAACATTCTTAAGTTATGTAAAAAACATTTATAAGAAGCAATGTGAAGAAAAGAAGGAAACACACTTAAGTTACGTTAAAGTTATATTTTGCATGGAAGCTTTCAAAATACTGTATATCTTTAGTTCTTCTTCAGCCAGAGTTTCGATGGAAACTGACTAGGTTGTTGCCAAATCTTCGTCATCTGATTCTTGTAGATTGTTGCCAGATTCACAAATGGTTAATTTATTTCAAAAGAGTGTAGATTTCCAGATCATGAGGATGATATATGGAGATTCCAAGTTGCAGTTATTGAAAGAAAGATATATTTCTAAGCTTTCATGATAGCGAAGAGCATAGGAACTGGAAAATGGTGCAATTCACTTTGAATCTTTCCAACAGGGTTTAGGTGAAGTGTTTTCCAAAGTGAAGGTGACTAAGGCAGTAATAGAGTTCCCCATCTTTGCATCTTTTTGGTGTTCTTTCAATCTATTATTGATGCTTCGATAGAAACTTCCAATGTGGAAGATCTGGGAAACTGTACTCTTTCAAAATAAATTCACTGTTTGTGAATCTCGCAACCATTTACGAGAACCAAATGACGAAGATCTGGCAACAACCTAGTCAATTTCCATCCAAACTCTGGCTAAAGAAGAACTAAAAACATAATTTGAAAGCTTCCATGCAAAATATAACTTTTATGTAACTTAAGCATGTTTCCTCCTTTTCTTCACATCATTTTTTTTTTCAGTTACGTGTGTGTCACTGCCCAATTCTCTCAATTAATAAGGAAGCTTTCAATTGATAAATTTGGTCTTTTTCAACATTAGAAAGGATGAAAAGAACTGGTTATTAGTTGGAAACTTCTTTATGTAAATGTTTTTTTACATAACTTAGTTTTTAAAAGTTTTAATGCTTCTTTGTGGCATATTTGGTTACACTTTAGATTCACATTTTATGATCTTGCTGATATTGCTTATTAAAAACATATTTATGTCTACAAAACATATTCTTCACTTCATGAGTTTTTCAAACTTAAGTGCAGATTGAAAATATTTTGTTCGTTAAGTTATTATTATTTCTGATCACATAATTAAGTTAATGTTTCAAAATTTTATGTACAATCGAACCTGCTTAATGAAATATCGAATAGTGGAATATCCCACTTAAACGAATAAAATTCCTATGTCCCAAACTGCAACCTTTGTACATAATGATAAAATGCTCTGGTTAACAAAATAAGAATATTGAATTAATTCCAGTTATTGGAATAAATTTTTGCTCTTTCAAGGTTACAAAGGAGAAAAGCAGTTTTTTATTCAAGGCATTTTTCTTGGAATTTGTGTTGTGATTGTTCACAGACAAAAACACACGTACAAAGTGGGGTGAGCTAAGAACACGCCCCTCCCAATTGCAAACAATGGTCAGGTTAAAGTGGCCATTTTCCCCCAGACTTGACGTTGACGTCATCTCACGCTACTGAAAAGAAGTGCTGAAAAAGATCGTTGCCTGTTTTGATTTTAAGATATGCTACTGAGGCTGGTGACATTATTAAGGAAAAAACAATACTTACTGTGGTTCACATGATGAATAAATCATGGAATGCAATTTCAACAGACAGCATAAAAAATTGTTTTAAGTGTAAATTTTTGGTAGATGCTACTCTTGAAGAAGTGGATTTACCTCTCCTCGATCCCGCACCTAAAGGAATGATGGAAGATAACTTTTCTAATTTCGTAAACTTTGATAATGACTTAGAGGTGTTTGGAGATATCTGATAGTGAAATCCTGCAAAATGAGATCATAGAAGATGATGACGATGATGATCATGTGGTTATTGAAGTACCTTCTCATACGGAAGTGAATAATGCATGTAGCATTTTAAGATGCTTTTTGGAAAATAAGAATAATGTGGACTTCTCTGCATATTATAAACTGGAAAATCAGGTAACAAACTTTTTAAATTCCAAAAAAAGTATTGTACAATAACTGATTATTTTTCCAAGCCATGAATGTTATACCTACAGTACTGTACATATGCACTATACTGTATTTTAGCAAATTGTACGCCATTATATGTACTGTATAAAATTTTAAGTCGATATAAAGCAACATTTAACTTAGTTCTTATCCGTTTTTTAAACATTTTTTTCCTCACTACGTATTTTCATAGTTATATGTAGTGTACTTGAGTTCGTATGTAAATGCATGATGTGAATTTATTTGGAAAGATCCCGGATAATGGAATATCCCGCTTATTGGAATATTTTCTTATGACAAATAGGTTATTCCATTAAGCAGGTCCGACTGTATATAAAACCTAAAATTTTTATGTGTAGCCCATATTATTCCTTCACATGTTTTAATCTCTAGTATAATTTTTTTTTCAGGAAAGGAACTACAGGTGCTACATAAAAGAAAACATCGATCATTTTTTCTTGGTGTAATCACACTAGCATTCATTTTTATTGTAGTATATTACTTTGCCTTACAATTATAATCGTATTGATTTGATTTTCAAAATTCAGTGAAGTCATCTCTCATGATCAAATAACATTCCTATAGCACATTATAAAGTATTATATTTTCTGCAGCAACCAGTTTTGTAGTATTTTAAATGCATCCACCATATGTTGTAACCATGTTAATGAAGAACAAAGTTTTGTAACAAGATTTTCTTTCTTCTATATTCTAATTATTTTGTTAATTTTCTTGTTATTTTTATACTTTGAATAAGGAAATTTATAATCACAATGTTTTCATGTTATTTTAATATAACGAACCCAGTTTTGAAATTAAATGAATGATTTTTTATTTTGTGTATTAATGTGGTTAAAGATGGTTTTGTTCAATAGTACAGAACAGCTATCATATTGGCAAAAACTCTGCAGCAAAAAAGACATTTACAGAAGATAATTTTTTTTAAATAATAAATAAACTTGTGTGATTGTCATTTAGTTTACAACCAAAATATTGTGATTAAGACAATGTGATAAAACGAATTCAACAATATACACTGAAAAGCTAAAACATAATGACTACCATGCATTATCCTGATGAAAGAAATCACTACTAGAACAGAATGCTGTTGCTATGAAAGGGTGTACTTCATTTTGCAATGATGTTTAGCTAAGGCGTAGATGTCAGTTTCCTGCACATGAGTGACTGGATCCAGGATTTCCCAGCAGAACATTGCCCAAAGCATTACACTTCCTCCACTGGCTTGTTTGCATCCCAGTGCCAACACTTCCCCAGGTAAACAACACACATGTAACCTGCCATTCACATAGTGCAACAAAAAATGAGATTCATTGGACCAAACGACCTTCTTCCAATCATTCAAGATCCAGTTTGAGGCTTGTGTGTGTATTGTAGGTGCTTTCAATGGTGAACTGTGGTTAGCATGGACACCCGGAGCAGACTCCGGCTATGCAGAGCCATTTTAAGCAGGGTTTGATGTACTGTGTGTTGTGACGCATTACTCCTGTCACCAGCATTCAAATTATTGGCAAGTTGCTCCACAGTATCTCTTCTGTTGGCTCATACTATACAGGATAGCCTTCACTCACCTCTAGCATTGATGACCCATGGTCGGCCTCTCACCTTCCTGGCAGTTCCCGGTTTTTTTCCTCCTCGCAGACCACTTTTTGAAGGTACTAACCATGGCTGACTGTGAGCTAGAGGTCTGCATGGGTCTTTTTGGTGAGCCTGTGATGTGCCATTTTGTATTATTTTGTCTTTCTATTGTATTTTATTAAATTGTGAAAATTAAATAATGAAATGAGAAATTATTGAAAATATTTAGTGTAATGTAAGCCTAAAAATATGAACTAAACTTTAACAATTATTGACAAAGAAAGGTGACTTGATCACGCTAGTTACGTTAACTAAAACTTTTACAAAAGTTCGTAAGTTGGAAGCTTTCGACCTTATCTTAGGTCTTCATCACGCCAATGGAGGACTAAGATTGTTGCCAGATTCTACATTTGAATTTTTCCTATTTTTGTTGCCAAAACTTAGAATTGATCTCCAGATTAACGGAATGTAGAGAGGAGATTCGGAGTTGCAAGTCATTGAGTTGAAAATAATTTCTATGCTTTCACGGTAACGGAGGGCAAAACGATTGTCAAACGAAGCAATTCGTTTTGCTTCATTCCAGTGGGGAACTGCAGATGTGTCTTCCATTGTCAAAATAGACAAGGCAGTGTTGGGATTGCCTTTCGAAACATCTTTTCTATGTTCTAAAATTCTATGGCTTATGCTCCTGTATGTGCTTCCAATGTATAAGTTATCCCCAGTAGAAGAAGAGATAGGAATGCAGTAAACTCCTGGGAGGTTCAGGCTTTCAACTTTGTCCCTATCCCTTTGTAGAAGTTTCAAGATGTTTGGGGTAGATTTAATGGCAAGATGGTAACCAAAACTTCTAAAAAGAATCTGTAACTTATAAGCATAGGAAGGATGGTAAGGAACAGAACCACAGAATTTCAGTGTGGTTCTGTTCCTTACCATCCTTCCTATGCTTATAAGTTACAGATTCTTTTTAGAAGTTTTGGTTACCATCTTGCCATTAAATCTACCCCAAACATCTTGAAACTTCTACAAAGGGATAGGGACAAAGTTGAAAGCCTGAACCTCCCAGGAGTTTACTGCATTCCTATCTCTTCTTCTACTGGGGATAACTTATACATTGGAAGCACATACAGGAGCATAAGCCATAGAATTTTAGAACATAGAAAAGATGTTTCGAAAGGCAATCCCAACACTGCCTTGTCTATTTTGACAATGGAAGACACATCTGCAGTTCCCCACTGGAATGAAGCAAAACGAATTGCTTCGTTTGACAATCGTTTTGCCCTCCGTTACCGTGAAAGCATAGAAATTATTTTCAACTCAATGACTTGCAACTCCGAATCTCCTCTCTACATTCCGTTAATCTGGAGATCAATTCTAAGTTTTGGCAACAAAAATAGGAAAAATTCAAATGTAGAATCTGGCAACAATCTTAGTCCTCCATTGGCGTGATGAAGACCTAAGATAAGGTCGAAAGCTTCCAACTTACGAACTTTTTGTAAAAGTTTTAGTTAACGTAACTAGCGTGATCAAGTCACCTTTCTTTGTTAATATTGTTACGTGTTTTGCCCATAATCGTCATATAACAATTATTGAAGAATATAACCTTTGAAGAGAGAGAAAAAGGAAGACTAAACGCGTTCAGAATAACCCTTTCTCTGACTAGAAAGCAGTAACATTACAAAAGTCATTCCTATACAGATTAGGAGAAACAATCAATTTCGTACCACTCTCTCATACCAACACACACACTGACACCCCACATCACTGTAGACAGCCCCCCACGTCTCCCACTCCACACACCCACTCGTTTGGGGTCAAATCTTTTTGTTGTCAAGGAGCCCCAAAGTAGTTCTACCATCTTAATACCTACAGATGGTAAAAACACTGTAAGTGCCTCTCCTTGCTTTTGTAATTACGTCCTGAGCTATGTCTTAGAAATAAAGCCAGCAAAACAGTTAAGACCAGGAAATAAGGGAACACAATTTTTTTCTTTCTTTTCCATTGCGATGAAAAAGAATGGGTCGACTTAGCCCAGCCTGGTTGTGAGTGTCTGGGAAAAAGCCCGGCCCAACCCATTGCATTGTTCTCTAAACTAACAAAAGCCTGCGGGCTGGGCCGGGCTTGGGGTCCAACCCGACTCATGCAGACCTTTACTGTGAGCACCCCACAAGCCTTTCCATTTTGGGAATGCTCTGATTTAGTTGTCTGGCCATTACAATTTGGCCTTTTGTCAAACTAGCTTAAGTGAGCTGCCTTTCCCATTTGAAGAACAAGAATAACACTGATTAACAGAGCTCAGTGTCAGGTGTTATTTATAAAGTTTTGTGACCTTTACACATACACTGTCATTTACCTGCAGTTGCTTCAATTCTCATAAAGCCATGCTGGTCATGTTTTGGCTCTTTGGTGTATATGTATGTATGTACACTGTTATTCCAATTTATCCCTCATCACATAAATGGCACACTCCTATTCGTAAGATGGTACCTGAGCACTGCGTATGTTGGCATAAATCGGGCAGACCAGCTAGTTGAACATCAGTTATTGTGAGATTGAGGATTGAAACGGGCAAAACAAGTGATCTGAGTGACCTTGACGTGGCATTTCCCAAACAGCCATCCTCCTGGGCTTTTCAAACACAGCTGTAGCAAAGATTTAAAACAAATGGTGTAGCATGCGATTCATTCAGCATTTAGGATTTCTGTGGATGAAGACAATTAGTGGGTCAGAAAGGGCAAAACAGACTGGCAACATCAGCATCCACAGTTGTATCCCATTCGTGGCATGGTCTGGTACATAAAGTGCTTAGAGATGACCCCTGGCACATCAATGTTGACTTCTGCTGTGATTTGCCGTGTAGTTGCCCATCTGTTTGCTAATACCATTCTCGCCAGTCTCCTTTGATTCCTCAGATCCAACTACTGTTTTCATTGACTGGATCACCAATTGCTGTTTTTTGACATGTCGCTCCATTCACAGAATAAACTCTTGCTATGATTGTACATGAAGAGCTGAGAAGGATGGCCATTTGGGAGATGCTTGTGAATCAGCATGTCTGGCACCAATTATCAAGCCACATTCAAAGTCATTCAGATCACTTGTCTTGCCCATTTTAACCGTAAATCAAGCATTAACTAGTGCTCAATTAACTGGTCTGTCCGATTTATACTGCACACTGTGATCACATGCCATCTTACATGTTGGAATGAGCCATTTATATGATGAGGGTAGGGGTACCTTATAAATTATCATCTCAGTGTGTGTGTGTGTGTGTATATACACACACTCTACATCAAAAAATAGTTGCACTCAGAAGAAAGTAACTGACAGGAATGAGGTTTCACATTGTGACACATGCAAATGATTCATGTGACGCAAGCAAGGAGGGGTCGTAGAACTGTGCCTGACTGGCCATATAAGATCGTCCCGTTGTGCGTGCTTGCCATTCTGACTCGTGCTGTTGTGTTGGTTGCATCCTTTGCAAGTGAAGTATGCCTCAGAGAAAAGTTTGGAAGCAATATGAGCTGTTGAAGGAGTTCGAGAGGGGCCGCATCGTTGGGCTCCGGGAAGCGGGATATCGTTCGTGCGAATATCATCATAGCAGGCTGTTGGCAGCAGTGGATAGAACAAGGCATGCAACAGTGACAGGAAGGGGCTGGGAGACCTAGATAAACCACAGAGAGAGAGGGGGAGGACCAACGGGTTGTCCGACATGCGTGGAGTGATCCAACAGCCATGATTGCAGATATTCAGAGAACAGTGGGGCCCTCCATGCATTGTCCGATTAGTGCCATCATCATTAGCAGACAGCTGGACGACGTAGGACTACACATGCAGACTGTTACAATGAGTGTCCTTAACACCATTGCATCGTCGTCAAAGACTGCAATGATGTCATGCCAGACTGTCATGGAACCACTCAGAATGGCAGCAGATGATTTTCAGTTATGAGTCTTGCTTTTGTCTTGGAGGAGACAACCAACAAATCTATGTGTGGAGGCACCGTGGTCAGTGCCAAGATGAACGGTTTGTTATAGAGCATCAAACTTCCAGAAGGCATGGTGTGGGGTGCAATTGCCTACAATCCCAGATCACCTTTGGTGTTCATTACAGGCACTTTGACAGCCCAACATTATACTAATGAGATCCTGCAACCAGTGGCCCTACCTTTTCTGAACACTCGCTCCGGTGCGATTTTCTAACATGACAACGCTCGTTCGCATACTGCTTCTATCTTGAAAGCTTTCCTTCAAGGCACTGACACTCTGCCCTGGGAGGTCACATTGCCAGACCTATCATTGATTAAAAATATGTAGTATGCTATTGGACACGCTATCCACACTCCACCCCTACCGCATAATCTGCAATAATTGCGTGAGAAGATTCAAGCTGCATGGGATGGCTTATCGCAGGACACCATTAGGAACCTGTACAACTCCACGCTGAGACGTCTGGCATGCTGTGTGAGCAAGCATAGCTGCCCAACGCCATACTGAGAGAGACTACTTACTGGCATGTAGCTCAATAAATATTGCCCATATCAGCATCAATGTTTAATCATTTATTGTTCCTGGTAACCTTCCTCCCAAATAGCACTGCAATCCAACATGTTCTTCTAGGTGCAACTATTTTTTTTTATGTAGAGTGTACATATACAATGAAACTTATATTAACGGACACGTCTGAAGAATTGTAATCTCCAAACAATTACAAGTTTTGGATGGTACAGAATGGTTGTGGTAGGACTAATATAAGTGATAACCTCTTAACAACAGTAAAAAAACACCCCAGTCAGTCCAGAAGGAGGACTAACCAACAGGATTTTACTTAACTCCTCTGGTACTTTGGTGAGTGAATAAGAAGGGGGCAAAGTATATTGCTAAAGGAAATGTGTTCTGGGGAAGGTGGGTTGCATTACAGCTGGTGCAATGGCATGCTTAAATGAACAAGCCGCCCCGGTGGTTCAGTGGTCTAAGCGATGGCCTCTGATCATTCGTCCGAAAGGGGTCCGGGTTCGAATCCCGGCGATGGCATGGATGTTGTGTTTGTCTTACGGCACTGGCTCTCTCCCTTCCCTGGAACCAGTTACCCTAAATTAGGGGCGGGCGACTGCTTATAGCCCATTGAGTTGCTCACGATGGTCGTTAAACCTCCAATAAAAAAAAAAAAAATTAAGTGAACAAAAAGATTTGATTTGTGGCAGTAATTACTTGAGGGGGAACTCCAGATCCTATGGGCACTAGCATCAAAAATTGTGGAAACCTTTATGAAAATTTGTATTTCTAAGGTTTGATGGCTCATAACATCATCATTTTTAGAACTATACCATAAAATTATATATCATTGAAAAGATCATTTAATGCAGAATATAAGCAGCAAACCGTGTTGAATTATCTTTATTCAATCAAAATTTATAGCCAAATAACCAGAAAAAGAAAACACAACTGCCTTATGTAACAAGAAGTGGATTTCCTTAACTCAAAACTGGTCAATGAGACTGATTATTCTGAGACTCAATCAGGTGTTGTTATGACAACGTGGAACCAATAAGGTGTTAGTATGAGTCAGCTCTCATTTCCAGGTACCGGAGCTAATAATAGAACTATTCAGTTGTGTGAGTGTCAAATTTGGCCACTGGTTTTTTTTCACAGATTTTTCTGTTCCTTGATAACTTAGTAAGGTGACAAAAAAAAATGAAAAGAGTTAAATGGTCACTTAGAAAGCAATGTAAAATACTAACTATGAATTAAGAAGTAGCCTTCTTCATGCAAGGCTACACTTATGTAGAAATCATAAGAAAAGTAGGTGGAAATCTAGCCAAAGGAAATATTTCAAAACTTTGCAAGAGGTATCAGTAGATTCAGTCAGTTCAAAACCAAACTAGTAAAGGCAAGAAAAGATGAGCAACAGCATGTGGTGATAGAAGAATTAAAAGACTGTGCTTTTAATTGTTAGATGCACACTCAAAGATTTTGGTTTAAATTCTAGAATTCCCAGGAAAAGGCCATTTCTATCTCCCAAAGAAAGAAAGAAGATATTAGAATGGGGTGAAAACAATGTTAATTGGTCTGAGGAACAATGGGACAGAGTCATCTGGAGTAATGAGACCAGAATATCTATATTTGGTAGTGATGGAATAAAGTATCTAGGAAAAAGAAAAGGAGATTTGCTGCCTATATGCATTACAGCTACCATGAAACATCCAATTAGTGTTATTATCGGTGATTATATGACAGCAAAGTGTGTGGACAGAATTTGTGTGATTAATGGTATTTTAAATGGCAAAAAATACATCATTGATATACTTGAGCCAAAACTGAAGCCTTTGGCACGTGATCTTTTCCAGGATAATGAAGCCTATATATTTCAATCGGATTCAGCTCCTTGTTATATTGCTGCTGTGTGCAAAAAGTGGTTTCAGGAAAATCATATTACACTGCTAAAGTGTCCAGGTAAATAGCCCTCACTTGAATCTAGTAGGAAATATGTGGAGCCCGTGAATAGAAACTTGCTGGTCAGAAACAACCAAAGAATAAATAGAGCACAATTGATAGAAGCAATCATACAATCTTGGTTTCACATTATAAAACTTGATGAACTAAAATGCTTGGTTCCTTCCATGGGATGCCATTGTAAGGCAGTAATTTCAGCAAAAGGTTTCCTGACTAAGCGCTAAGAGAAATGGTGATAAGTTATGAAATACACTTTATTCTGGTTTTTTGTATGTAACTTCTTTTAAAATGCAACTTTTTTAGTAAAGTACGCTGCGTTACATGCTGGTGTTATGAGACATCAAACCTCAAAAATATAAATTTTCCAACAGATTTCCACAATTTTGGCCACTAGCATATATTTCCACCTTACACAGAGGCCAGCAGCAGTGTTCCTGACTAAGCGCTAAGAGAAATGGTGATAAGTTATGAAATACACTTTGTTCTGGTTTTTTGTATGTAACTTCTTTTAAAATGCAACTTTTTTTAGTAAAGTATGCTGCATTACATGCTGGTGTTATGAGACATCAAATCTCAAAAATATAAACTTTCCAACAGATTTCCACAATTTTGGCTACTAGCATATCTTTCCACCTTACACAGAGGCCAGCAGCAGTGTGAACTGGTCCCTGGAATATTGTCAATTCATTGTGGTGTCCCTTGGTTTGGTTCCTGTGGGTTCTGTTCTTCAGCACATGGCTACCTAACTGTGCAGCATCTATAAAATTGTTCAGTTTTTTTTTTCCCATAAGGTACCCTAACCATAGTCTCCTAGCTTGCTATTTCTAAGGGATGTTTAAGACCAAGGATCAGACACCACCTTCCTAAAATCCTCTACACTATGATTAATTGTTGAAGTTTAGCAGTAGGTCATTCAGCTCTAGGGAACAATAGGTAGAGAAACCTAGAAAAACTTGCATTTAAACTGCTATTGCTGTCAAAAATTCAGCTGCGAACAATCAGTTGTGTTTATTGTTCTAAATCTGGACATTTTCACTCTGGAACTAAGCTCAGGTTTCTGTAGACTAATATTAAGCAATTTGCTGTCTGATCTCATCATTACAATCACTGAGCACATCTGTCTCTAATTCTGCATTGACTTCCAATTTTCTCAGCCCGTACACAACTGACATTAATTTAGGCCTAATCTTTGAACAAACAGCCACTTTCACAAAAATGGTCAAATTTTTCCGGTCAGAGCTGCAACCATTATTAAGACGCTTCACTAAGTAATGGTCACCATATAAACAAGATGAGAAAGAGAGAGTCTAATGACTAAACTTGTGTGAGGGAGTGATCCATATCGCCACACATTTCTAGCTGAAGGAAGATCAGTTCTGCAATCACTGGCTTGCATGGAGTTTGCAGTTATTGATACATCAGCTGTACAAAACTTTTTCCAACAAAAAATACTCAGAACAATATTTCAAAGTCCTCCAAGCAAGCTAGTGAAAATATCAAAAATATAACTTTTCTATAATCAGGCATGTGGGAGAAGTACGTCTCATTCTCACGTAGGTTTGGTAATTGTCTTCATTGAAGTCATTCATATAAATTAAAGCCACATTTTTGTTTTCAAGTTCATTTATATTTTGATGCAAACACAAATTTGTTGAACAGCCATGTACTGTTCTGTATTTTGAAGTCTAAATACTCTGTCTGGTAAAGTTATTTTGGTGGCAGGGTCAAATCCAGAAGTTTACCTTCTTAGGGAGACGGTTGCTCTGGCCTAAAATAGGAGAGAGAGAGAGACAGAGACTTCATTGGTGGGGTCTCTCTCTCTCTCTCACATACACACAGGCAGAACTGCTGCTCCCTGGCATTGCATGGCTTTTTAAAACTTTTCCATTGAAAAAAAGTGAACAAAAGTTGTAAATCACAAAGTGGGAAGAACAACTGATCTAAATATTAAGTCTGGATAGAATCATTTAAAATAAATTCGATTTTAATATATATATATATATTTTTTTTTTTTTTTTTTTTTTTTGAATGCATGATTACCACCTCTTTTGAAAGGAACTTCCATTTACTTCACTCCAAGTCATTCCTGTATCATTCATTGTCTTACTGGCAACTTTGTCTCAGATATTTATGGAAATACTACATTAAACCAAACACATCCATTGCTGTTTTGTGATCACCCAAAATCTTTTTTCCCTTCCATTCTCAGCTTTCTCTGTTTCTGAAACCAGCTTTGTTTTTCTTTCTGTTCACTCTCTCTCTCTCTCTCTCTCTCTCTCTGAACCTAGAACAGAACTTAATCTCCAAATTCACAGCACATTTTAATCATTATAAATACTTCTATGAAAATGATTTATTTATGATCTTGGCCATTTAAAAAGGAAAAATCTGCTTTTGATTCCCCCCTACTACTGCATGGTGGTAACCATTATTATTTTACGTCTGCATAAAATATAGTTTTCTGGCATAGATAACTTTAACGCTTATAAGCACGGATTTTTTTTTACTTTTTTTTGTTCGAAAATGTTAAAGATATGATAAACCTATTGGTATATTTGAATGGTGATAAAAATCCAGTTATATCAAGATGATGAGACTTCAGTGTAATGGTCAAGACAGCAAACTTGTTTGATCTTTCTCCACCTCTTTCTGTGCACTGCACATTTTTTTTTTTTTTTTTTTTTTTTTTTTTTTGCTTTTATCACATATTACTTCTGTCATTACAACTCAAAATCCACTTTTCCCTTAGACTGCTGTTTGCCACTACATAATGTATATATGATATTTTGTCTCCCCTATGTCATGCTTCCAAATCATTTCAGTATAGTCTTAGTATCTTATTAAATTCTGCAGTTCTAATGGTTTTTAGACACACATAACTAAAAAAAAAATATTCTGTTTTGCCACAAACTGTTTTCATATCTTTCAGTCTATTACAAGATGGCTTTTACACACTGCTTTCTTGATTATTAATGGTTGATTTCTTACTTTTTATCTACCCTATTATACATCTACACTCTGGTCTGCAGTTTAGTACATTATTTAACATCTATCAAAGTAATCTCTTATCTCCCATGAGATATGCATGTCCAAATCGGCTCAATAAAGAAATACCCAGCTCAGTTCTAATGGCTACAGGTTCTAGTTTCTATACAGACTCTTACTTTGCTTACCACCATGTCCAAATAGTGCATTACAACATCAACAGCAGACAGCCTGTGTGGAGGCTTTGGTGCAAGAAGACTGATTGGTGACTTTGCATCAGATTGCTACAAATGCTTCCTTCAGTACACATTAGATTGTTCAACCAAATCATAGCTTATACCTCCGAGTGAGACTATGTTTCCAGGCTGGTCTCATTTTGACTAGAATATTCTTCAGCATGTTGCTGTTTTTTTCAAACTTCCATGACAAACAAGGCTGTATGGTCAGGATAGAGTAATAATGTTGGAAGACATTAATTTATATATCTCTAAATATTCCATCAAATGTCATCAGAAGTTACTGATCAGCCTTTAATCAGTGGCATATTAACCATCTAAAATGTTCAAGACAAAAAGTTTTGAGAACTAGAAAATTATATTGTTCATGTTTTCAAAACCATGTAAAAGCTAATTTCTTTTATAATTTTTCATATATTATCCTAATCCTGTAGGGTTTTTTTTTCTGATCTAATGCACTATCCTAAACATATAGTCAGTGATTGGAAGTAGCACACTACAAGTAGCACTCCTACTGTACCACATTACTTTTAGAGTAGCATGTCATGTAGCATCACTACAAAAAGAAAAAAGTAGTTTAGCAGTAGCACACTACAAAATAAAGTAGCATGTAGCTGAAAATTATGCTACCTTTAAAAAGTGGTTAAAATATATTCTTCAAATCATGTGACATTTCAGACTTCCTGAAACGTAATTGGCTGTAACAGGGAGTCAGAGTGTGCTCTGCCTACAATAACATACCTGACTTAATTTACATTGTGAGCTTGCTAAATTGTTAATTGGGAAATTTCAATTAGCCTGTGAAAATAGAGAGTACAAAGCGATCACGCTACAGTTTCTTTTTGTTGTTGTTGATTGGGGGGGTTAACAATTACAATGAGCAACTTGATGGGCTATAAGCAGTTGCCCGTCCCTAATTTAAGGCCACTGGTCCAGGAAATGGTAAGAGCAGGTGCCATAAGACAAACTCAACACCCATACCTCACCAAGATTCAAACCCAGACCCATCTCAGAAGAATAGTAAGAAATCAGCACTTACACCACTGCCTATGGGGAATGCCACTAGTGGTTTTATTGAAGACCGTTCCTTGATTGTGAGATTCGATTCTTTTAGTCAAAGAAAATGAATTCGCAGATATAGAATGATATATGGCTTTTAATTGAATTCCCTGGGCTTCTCAGCTAGTCTATCTAGCTTGAAATATGCACCACTATCAAAATGTGTTACATATGATCAGAGTTGAGGTAATTACAAAGATAAATTACTTATGTAATTTATCTTGGTTTTTAACTCTGAACACCATTTGCAATAATGTAGATGTAAATATCTTCTTCAGAATTTACACTTTTAATTTAAATCAAAACATAAAAAAGTATCTCAAAAGTAGTGAAAGTCACTACTTTCCAAAAAAGTGGTGTACCTAACTACTTTTCAGAGAAAGTAGTTATAACTGTAAAAAGCTACATTTTCAAGAATGTAGTTGTAGCAGTAGCAGGCTACTTTTAAAAAGTAGCTTTCCAATCACTACATATAGTGCTATTCAAATGAGTTCCTTACAATCAAAGTTTTCTACCTTGTTCTGAGTGTATCAGTCTTGATTCAGCTATGTAGATATGCAGTTCTTAGATGCATACATAGCTACATAAAGATATGGAAGTTTATAATATGAAGAGAATGCTTACACATCACAAAACACAGTAACATGGTTTTTGTATGTATACTATAAAACAATTCACTTTTATAAAAAGAAATATTTATTGTACTTTTAAAATATTAAGTACAACATCTCACACATCACCCTGATTGAGATGAGATCATTCATTTAAGGATGTAGCCAATGGACACAGCTATGCACAACAAGAATGACACTTTGATTTACTTCCATGAGACAAAATGTAAGTCCATAATAATTCACAAAATGATTAGCAACTCAAAGAATAAAAACAAACATTTCAAAATGTAAAAATATCTAACTTTCAACTACAAGCAGTAGCCTTCTTGTACAATAAAACAAATTTTCAATTCAATCTACTAGTACTTTGCCACTGAAGTCTAATAGCAGCCAAAGACAAGCCTACTTATTAAATACCAAAAAGACAAACTCTGTACATGCAACAAGTTAAAAAACATCTGTGTGAGTGCTGTTATATATCAGCACCTTGGACTGTTATGTGATGAAGATGCATTTCTCACCTACAGGACTAACAAAACAATATCCTGCAAACACACCAAAAAAATTTTTTTACATGAAATTTCTTTCCACAGAATAGTTCACATTAGGTTTATATTAATACATTAAAAATAAGCATTTTCTCTCTTAAAATTGCAAATATATAAAACACTAAATTTAGTTATAAACATTATTTTTTAGATAATCAATTTTTTTTTTATGCACCCTACTGACATTCTGCAACACAGCATTTAATCAGTGGTAGTCTATTTCAGTTGCAAGCCATTTTTATTTATAACTTTTTTTCTTTCTTTAAAAAAACAGAACTCACTGTAATACACTGCTGTCCAAAATTTATCAATGAACATGAAATCTAACAATTACAGAGCAGCATGGGGCTAAATGAGTTTGCTAACACATGGACACGGGTGCCATATAAAGACATTCCATGATGTGTAGCCTGTATGCAAATTTGCTGAGCATGTCACAGCTACCAAGGTTGTGCATAGGCAGGAGGCAGAGTCGTGTCTTGTGCAAGTTGATTGTTTTTCATGTATTTCAGTGATCAAGTGAGAATCAGCATTTCTGAGATAACAAAAGGATGGCTTGCAGACATATCTAGGTGATTTTACTCAAAGTTGAATAAACAGCAAGCTTGAAGAATGCCAAAATATGACCGATGTCTCCAGAACTGCTAGATTTTTTTCTGGAGGTTGACCATGCTATACAAGTCGGAACTCTGGAGGTTGACCATGCTATACAAGTCGGAACTGCTGCTAGATTTTTTTTCTGGAGGTTGACCATACTATACAAGTCAGCAGGGTGACTGATTGTTACCTGACCATAATGACAAAACATGGAAAAGTACTGTGACCCAGTTGGCCATCTTCAAGCAAGCACAAATGTGCGAATTTCATGCCGAACCATATGAAGACATCTAAATGCAGCAGGGCTATAAGCCTGGAAACCTACACCCAGTCAACCATTATCTATCATGCAGCCTGCCAACATCGGTGTATGTCTCGCATTGACTGGTCTTCAGATCAGTGGGCCAAGGTAATGTTCACAGATGAAAGAAACTTTAGTCTTTTGTCCAATTCCATGCGGTAATTGATAAACGTGGGACTATGTATGATGGCAGGCTGAATGGAAGGAACGTGGGACTGTATGATGGCAGGAATATTGTTGAATGGGACAGATACAGTGGTCGCTTTATCGTGCTGTGCGCTGGTATCGTGTTCAATGGACAAACCAAAAGTGATAGATCAAGGGGCAGTCACCTGGTAGTGGAATGCAGCAATTCTTAAGTACTGTTTGCATTACTTAAAGAAATGCTTTAAAACTCTGTGCACATTAAAAGGCAGGAGTGCTTAAAAACTCAGTATGAGTTTGAAAACAATCCCATGTTACATCCAAAGTAAAAAAACAAGAGTCATGAAACAGAAAGTACTAGTTTTAAAATGTACTCACTTGAAACTGTAAGTGATGTGGAAGTCTTCATAGGTGGTATTTCACGTGTAACAAGTGAACTATTCACTGAGGTACGGATAAAAAACATGGCTAGCTGAAATTTGCTTATATGTCGAAACTGTCATATGGTGAGAATGTTGGAATTCTCAAGACGATTTACAATTCTTGTGAGGCTTGACTTTCCTCAATTTATAGCAAACTGCACCGCATCAGGTTGAGAGTGAGATGATCAAAATTGGGTTAAAAAGTCACTGGAAATTATGTGAGGATTTTCCCAGCTGTATATACAAAGTTGGCTGCTACAGCGCATGTACCAAAGAGACGTCATGAACTCGCCAAAAAAATAAAAAACTCCGAATGAAAGTTACAAGATCTGGGCTGAATTCTTTTAAACTTTCATTTGGAGTTTCTTTTAGCAAGTTCATGATGTCCCTTGGGTACATGCACTGTAGCAGTCAACTTTGTATATACAGCTGGAAATGTATAAATGTTTCTATATTTCAATATACTTTTAATCCTCACATAATTTCCAGTGACTGTTTTTAACCGAACTTTGATCATCTCACTCTCAACCTGATGCTGTGCAGTTTGCGAGAAGTCAAGCCTCAAGGGAAATTAGACATCACAAGAATTGTAAATCATCTCGAGAATTCTAACATTCCCACCATATGATAGTTTTGGCATACAAATAAATTTCAGCTAGCCACCTTTTCATCTGCGCCTCAGTGAATAGTTCACTCGTTACACGTGAAATACCGCCTATGAAGATTTCCATGTCGCTTACGGTTTCAAGTGAGTACATTTTAAAACTAGTACTTCGTGACTCTTGTTTTTTCACTTTGGATGTAACATGGGACTGTCTCCAAACTCTTACTGTGTTTTTAAGCACTCCTGCCTTTTAACATGCACAGAGTTTTAAAGCATTTCTTTCAGTAATGCAAACGATACTTATGTTTTAGCACGTTTTTTTTTATTAACGGTATATCATAGGATATTCCACAACAAATTTTTTGCTGCAATTATTTACCACGTTTGTAGTGCTGTGGGTGCAGATTTAATTTTTATGGATGATAATGTCCATTCTAATAGCACAGCAGATGTGGATGAAGTTTTGACATAAGTAAGGATATCTGACAGATGGAGATACCAGCACAATCAAATTGAACAGGCATATTGTGCAAAGGAATTCTCCATCAGAAACCGTATCAGCACTTATTATTCTCCAACAGGAGTGGAACAATTTACCTAAAGAGTTCCTAAACCGCCTGGTGCTAAGCATATCACACTAGTGCCAAACATGCATTGCTGTGTGGAGTAGACATATCCCTTACTGAGGACTTTTTCCTGTACTCTGTTTATGCAGTGCTGATAGAAGAGTATTACTAGATAACAGGCGAGCCTGTGCCTTCTTCATAAATTTTTGTTCTGTTTTGATATCTATTACATTTTACTCATAATTTTTGGTATCATGCACTTCATTTTATTGTTGCCATCACCACCAATACCACTTACAGCTGTAAAACTGTTTTTCTATTTTGATTGGTAAAAATGTACCTTGTCCATAAGTTTTGGACAGCAGTGTATGAATACGGAAAAATTGAAGGGTACATCAAGGCGGCCTTAACATTTTTTCATTGATATTGGAGTTCTAAACATTTCACAATACAAAAGAACCTGCTCTCTCTCTCTCTCTTTCTAACGATTAAATTAATGGACAACAAATTATTTAAAAATTGGTCTTCGATAGGATTACACTGATCCAATTACTGATTATGGAATCCTTGATGATTTCTTAACAATTATTGTACACTTACATGCCATGTTTCTTTCAGGCACACCTCCAGGTTGGGGGAGGGGACTCCCAGAAACAGACGCACACCCCCACGACATTTTATGTTACCAAGTTAAATGTTAATGAATTCAGGCTATAATGAGAAAAGAAAGTTTCATTTCTTTTGATATGCTACAAATATTTGTCCAATTATATTGTTCAAGTATTATAGTTTATTTTGCTAAAAAGTATAAGACATATGCCATTCTTCAAAATATAAGTAGGCTAGTCATACCTCTTAGTCAGGGAACCACATTTCAGGATCAGGAGTGTGTTGAATGCATTTTAACAGATAAGAATTTCAAGCTTGCCAAACCAATACCCACACCTGATATCCCCCCCCCATTTAGCTGGAGAAAGTTTGTTCATGAAATATCTGAAGTAATTACTATATATATATATATATATAGTAATTACTACTTAGTAATTTAAATAGTAAAATATTAATTACTATTTGCATTTTTGAACTTCACTTTTAGTTGGTAAAGTTCGATGAACACTTACTTCACTTTTAGTTGGTAAAGTTCGATGAACACTTACCGCACGTGGGGCTTGGCTTTCAATTCATATTTTCGTTATGTGGATGCGGCACGGGGTTGTTGTTTTTTTTTTCCATTTGGCCACGGTTCACTTCTTTTTTTTTTTTTTTTTCCGTTGGAATTATTTTGCCTCATCACAGTCAGTTCATCAATGAAGAAATCAAATTCATAAAAAAAATTGCAAGCAGCTTTGGTTATCCTAAACATTTAATAAAAAAATGGGACACAGAAGTAATAAAGAAAATAAAAAAAAATAATGCTGTAGTAAATAAAAAAGAAATCAAATATTTAAATGGTTTTCCTTACATTAAAGGCACTACCAATGAAATTAATAATATTTGTAAAAAGCATAACATTCAAATTGGAGGAAAAGTAAATACCATCAAAAATATAGTAACAAAAAATAATGATAAAATAAGAATGTTAGAAAAAGCAGGTATTTATTCAATTCCTATTACTGAAAATCCTCCAATGGCTTATATAGGAAGTACCAAAAATAAGCTTAAACACAGATTAAAACAACACATAAAAAACTGGCAGAAAAAAGAAGAAAAACAGCACTGATTCAATACTGTCTGGATAACCAAAAATATCCAAAATTCGAAAATATAAAAATCATTAAAAGCTGTAAATCCGAAAAACACCTCAGAATAGCAGAGTCGGTAATGATTGAAAAAAATAGGACAAAAGTTTGCAACCACAATGACCCTAATAATTTGAGAAACAGCTGGAGAAATTTAATTAAAATTGAGCAAAAAAAAGAAAAAGTTCGAAAAAGGAGATCACTGACCAACAAGAGATGGCGCCACAACGCCCAAGAAGAAGCGATAGCAGATGACAGAAGCAGCCCGCGAGAACCACCGAAATGCCCAGCTGACACGGTCCGTGCTAGTTGGAGCAAAATGTCCCCTCGAAGACGGTATAGTAGTAGTACCGAAAGTACTCGGGTTAAGAATAAATATTGAAGTAAATGAGGATGCAGCAAAGGAAAAACTCATTTGGTGATGAGGCAAAATAATTCCAACGGAAAAAAAAAAAGAAGTGAACCGTGGCCAAATGGAAAAAAACAACAACAACCCCGTGCCGCATCCACATAACGAAAATATGAATTGAAAGCCAAGCCCCACGTGCGGTAAGTGTTCATCGAACTTTACCAACTAAAAGTGAAGTAAGTGTTCATCGAACTTTACCAACTAAAAGTGAAGTTCAAAAATGCAAATGCATTAATGCACGTTAAAATATAACCTCCAATATCGGAAGTAAATATTAATTACTATATATAGTAATTCTATATATGTAGAGTAGTTAAAAAATTATGTGTATATATATTATATATATATACGAGGTAGGATCCAAAAGTTCGGGAACTTGGCATATAGTTCCTTACCTTAAATACTGCACTTTAAAACGCTGATGCACAACCACCTTCAAAATAATCCCTTTGGGCGACGATGCACTTTTGGGGCAGCGGGTGGCCTAGGGGGCAACGTTCGTGACTGCCACGGAAAGGACCTCAGGTTCGATCCCAGCCAGGTACGAATGCTCATTCCACTAAATATCCACCATGCGTCGGATGGGCACATTAAGCCATCGGACCCCGGGTACTGGCCCCCGGTAATAAATAAGGGCGTCTTCCTCCCCCTTTCTACTTTGCTTCCGTTGACTTTCCAATCGGGCATTCTAGCCCAAATCTCCTAGCTTCCTATTTCTAAGGGTTGTTTAAGACCTGGGGTCAGATAATTTCTTCGTAAAATCCTCTACATCTGATCCGATCGATGCACTTTTGCCAGCGCTCGTAAAGCTTCTGGAAGCATTGCTGAAAGCCATTTTTTTGCAGCCCCTCATAATACCTTTCCTGCATTGCTGTTTTTACCTCATTTGTTGACACAAAACGACGTTCCTGCAGATTTTGTTTCGTCAGTGGAAAGAGGTAAAAATTGCAGGGTGCTAAGTAAGCCGGGTGAATAGGCAGGATGTGGAAGCACATTAGTACGATTTCTGGAGAGAAACTCCGTGACCAGTAGGGACCTATAGGTGCATTGTCAAGGAAAGGGTACCATTGTCCATTTCGCCACATCCCCTGCTGTTTACAATGGATTGACTCCCATAAGTGATGTAAAATGTCCAGATAACGTTCCTTGTAAACTGTTGTGCCCTCAGGAATTTATTCAGAAGGGACAATGCCATGAGAATCAAAAAACACCTCCAGCATGACTTTCCCTTTGCTGCGAACCTACCTGAATTTTTTTTTTATCGCAGTGAAGACGGTGATTTCCACATTGAAGAAGCACACTTTGGCTGAATATCAAACACGTAGCAACACATTTCATCACCTGTGATGATGTCATCGAAAAATGTAGGATCGCTATCGGCTTTGTCGATTTATTCGCCTGATATCCATTCATCCTTTTGTTCGGAGCTCAAAAGGCAAGGCACAATGTGCTGACACGTGTGGTGCATGTTAAGATCCTCCGTCAAAATGCGCTGGCATGTGGTCTCCGATATGTTGGTTGCGTTAGCAATTTCCTCAATGGTTTTGTGACATTCCTGATGAACACACTGCGCCACCATCGTAATGTTTTCCTCACTTCGTGCAGTCACAGGTCGACCACAGCGCTCATTATCTGCGATGGATTCTCGGCCCTCTTTGAAACACCGATACCACTCGTACACCTTCGACTTTGTCGTCGTAGAGTGACCGTACACCTTTGAAAGCATTTCTAGGGACTCTGCAGCTGTTTTGCCCAAATGCTGACAAAATTTAATGTTAAAACATTGGTCTTCAAAAGCCATGTTTCTCACATCGCAGAAGACAGGCGACTAACCACAGCAGCAAAGGTCTGTGCACGCATTCCAATCACTTTCCACGGGCCAAACCATTCTGACTACAGAGGGGAGGGATGGCGGGATGTATTTCAGATGCCGTAACTTTAACTGCATGCTTGCGTTGTCACAGGTGGGCGCTGTCCCAGAACTTTTGGATTCTACTCCATATATACAGTGTATAGCAAATGAAAAACTTGCCCCCCCTCCCTCTAAAGTTCCGTTTGCCCCCTTGACAAAAAAGTCCTGGAAGAAACACTGCTTATGTGCAGTGGTGGCTCATGGCTTAGCAAGCAGGTAGAGTACATATAATCGGACGTAATTACAAAGCAGGGGAAACAACCCACACGCGCATAAAAAATAACTACAAAAATCCACATACAAAATTTACAAAAAACAGTAATTAAAGTAGGCTAAAAAAAGGGATTAATGGAAATGCTCTTGCACCAGAAAAATTAAGAGATGAGCACAGGTGTCTCAAATAAACAAAAGACAGAAACCTAACAAAAATGCAAATAAAATTACTAGAAGCCAACATAACTATTTTGACCTAACCAATTTTGCAAGGGAAGGATAAAAAATCCACACACACAAAAAAAAAGAAAAGCCAGTTCCATCACATGCCCCCCCCCCCCCCCCAATCACCAAGAAAAACTGGTTGAACAAACAACCTCCAGATAAGAATCCAATGAGAAAACTTGCAGAATGACATCCAAAGTGGGACAAGAAGCCAAGAAAATAACTGAAGAGGTAGGTCACTCTCCTAAAATTGGAGTAAATTCCTCTAGAACATGAGGGGAAAAAACTAGACAAAAAAAAAAAAAGTTGAAAAGGGGGCAGGGTCCAAATCAGGTGAGAAATATGGATATGAGCTAATTAAGGTTTCAAAAATAATCCCAACAATGAGGGATCTTTACGAATGTAAGAATCTTGTCCTTAATACATATATGTAACGGATATATTAATATTTTGATATGCTTCACAAAAAAAAAAAAAATTCATGATTGGATGCAGAATTGAACAGAATGAATCCATGATTGGATTCATCCTGTTCTCGCAAAAGCAAGTTCAAATGTGCCAAAAAAACATACATGATTTAATAGAACATTTTACACATCTAATTTTCAGATCACCCAATTCATTTGTTTAGTGAACTGTACACTTTTACTCATAGTTTAATTATCACCATGAGCAACTCTAAGGGTCAAAGCAGTCTCCTGTCCCAAATTTGGGATTACTGCCTCCAGGAAAGGGAAGGAGCTGTACAACAAAAACACCACCCATTCCTCAACTAGAATTCGGATTGCAAGCTAGAAACCAATGCCTCTGACCACTCTTCCATCGAGGTAGCTTTGCAATATCCCTGTAAAAAGCTAAATTTAAATCATAATATTGTCTCTAAGATTAGCCATGACTTAACTCAGATTTTTTTTTTTTTTTACCTTAATTTGCATTTTTTTAGAACTAACAGATTTATCAAAAGAAATTGGATTAAAAATCAATATTGATGCAACAAAAATAATGTCAAACTAACTTAATAAAAACAAAGCACAAGAAAATGTTAGAATACTGTAAAAGATAAAGATATAGAATATGTGGAAGAATACATATACCTAGGAAAACTAATTACTACAAAGGAACAGGGAATTATGGAAGAAATTGACAGAAGAATAAAAATAGGGTGAACAGCTTTTGCGAAGTTAAAGAAGATTCCATGTAGTAAAATAAAGCCGGGAAACAAAACGAAACTTTTCAATCGATGTATAATACCTATTATTGACATATAGGCCTACCGCTGAAACCTGGCCTATCAAGAAAAACATCTCAGACAAATTGCAAAAAACACAATGTAAAACGAAAGATCCCTATTAAGTATAAGACTTCAAAGATAAAGTAAAGAATACAGATATAACATCCAGAACAAAATTTTTAGACATAGGTGAAAAGATACTCAATTTAAAATGGAAATGGGATGGCCATATAGCAAGAATGTAAAATAATTGATGGACTGAAATAATAACAGAATGGAGACCATATAAAGGAAAGAAAGGAGTGGGAAGACCAGAAGGAAAATGTATGGATGATATAAACAAAACTGTAGGAAAGCTGTGGAATAGACAAGCCCAAGATAGGAACATTTGGAAAGAAATGAGGGAAACCTGTAGCCTCAATTGGCTATAAAAAGGGTTGGAAGAAAAAAGAAGACATTCTAAAACAAGCAGTTTTTACAATGGTTGACCAAATCATTAATCTGTATTTTTCAGAATTGACAGGTTTTCCTTGGTGTCCAAATATGCCAATGTGTTTCATCATAATTTTGTTCATCACATTTAAATACAGGACAAAAATTCATCTTTGAATTTTATGGAAATCTCCCTATACCACTTGTACTTTGTACACAAGTGGTATAGGGAGATTTCCATATCAAATGAATTATACAGTGGCCACCGGTTATTTGAATCACTAGTTAATTGAATCAGTCGCTTTTATGAATCAAATCATGGAAAACGGAACGGAATCACACTTTCACATCAAAAATCTGCTGTATATTTGAATCAAAACCACCGGGTTAATGAATCAGATTTTTCTGCTTCTCTCGAAAACTCGCTATTCAATGTTTGCTTTTTATCGTTTGCACTTTCCATTTTGTTAAAAAAAAAAAAAAATGACAAAATGGAGAGTGCAAACAATAAAAAGCAAGCATCGAATAGCAAGTTTTCGAGAGAGGCAGAAAAATCCGATCCATTAACCCGGCGGTTGATACGGCAAGAGTAAGTAAAAATTATCTGGTAGCTTGTATTTCTTTGTGGAGCTAACCTCTGAATATCAGAGAACAGCTTAGTGATATGTAGGTACTCCCCATTTTGTCCTTCCCAACTTCAGTTTTTCCTGGACTTATTTCTCCAAGCCTGACAAACCAGTTACCAACGGCACACAACAAAGACAGACCCGGATTTCTTGGAAAGGGGAGCCCGCAAAGGTGTCTGTGATGCCACTTCCCACCTGGATTTCTCGGAAAGGGGAAAATGCAGGGTGTCTGTGGAAGGATGGAATGAAAAGACAAGGCAGGGATAGGAATGATCACATCATTTGTTCATTAGTCAGTCTCTCGTGTTGCAGTAAGCCCTTCTTCATGAATCGATGGCTAAACGTCAGGACTTTAGCTTGTCTGAAAAATATGAACTTAAAAAATTTGATGGTATGTCAAAATACAATCAGAGAGAAGCAGCTTTGAAATTGGGAATAACTCAGCCAACTTTATGTAGTCTTTTTAAGCAAAAGAGTAAAATCTTAGAAGATCATGCATTGAATGCAAACAGGAATCAGAAATGTAAACAGGTTGCAAAAGCCGAAGACGTCGAAGCAGCTCTCTTGGAATGCCACATGACCTGAAAACGCCCCACTGTCACAGGCAATATCTGGCTTGAAAGCTGAAGGATTTGCTGAAAATTTTGGAATTGAAGACTTTACTGCTACTGATGAGTGCCTCACTAAGTGGAAAGATCGAAACATTGTTTACAAAAAACAATATGGTGAAAAGACAGATGCCAATACAAGTGCTACAGACAAACGGATGCAAGACATTTTGCCAGGATTATTGTCAGAATACTCTAGAAATCAAATTTACAATATGGATGAGACTGCGCTTTATTATCGTGCTTTACCGGACCATAGCCTTATGTTCAAGAATGACTCTCGTTCTGGGGCAAAAAAATAAAGGCTTGAATAACAATTATTGCATGCAATATGACTGAAACAGTAAAGAAACAACCATTCGTCATAGGAAAAAGTAAGAATCCACGTTGCTTAAAAGGTGTAAAGCAGCTTCCTGTACAATATGCAAACAACGTGAAGGCATAGATGACGAGCAAATTCTTCAGAGTGCATGGAGAAATAGGATAAAGAGCTTGGAACAGAAAAAATTGCCGTTTTGTTTGACAATTGTACTACCCATCCAGAGTTAGAGCTAAATGACATAGAACTGTTTTATTTGTCACCCAACACAGCATCGATTATTCAACCACTGGATCAGGGAATCATAAAAACTTTTAGAGCATATTATCGCAAGGGCATAATGAAAATTGCTGAGGCAATCGACGATCCAAGTCTACTGCTAGCGATGTAGTGAAATCAATCAGCCTCCTTGACGCCTTTCACATGTTAGTAAATTTATGGGAAAATGTTACTCCACTAACACTTTTCAATTTTTTCAAAAAATTGGGATTTTACAGACTGAAACAGTCAACAGCTGAAATAGAGAACAACATTTCACAGGAGCACGACGACTCGCACAATCACGAGGAGCTTCACAAAGACTTTCGGGACTGGGTCAACACTGATGCAAACATTAAAAGAATTCTTGAAATTGTCATCACACGCATAAGTTACGTTGAAAATTATAAGCGGGACGTTTCGGTTGCAACTTCTACCTTCATCAGCCATGGAATGAGACACTTCCTGATTGGCACAATGTTAAGCGGATCGCCCCGTTAAGCAATCAGCATGCCCTCGGGTACAGCGAAAGCATTGAAATCTACCTTACCCCTAACACCTGCAATACTGACGCACCTTTTAACATCCCTATTATTTGGAAAACGATTTTGAAATATGGCAACAAATGACGCTTTTACCACGTGTCTCATTCCATGGCTGATGAAGGTAGAAGCCGCTACCGAAACGTCCCGCTTTTCATTTTTAACGTAACTTATACATGTGCTGATGATTTCAAGAATTCTTTTAATGTTTTGTGTGTTACATAGTTTCCTGCCAATTCTTCTCATTATGATGCAAACATATCGAAATCAGCTGAACAAACGGAAGAAGGCATTGTTTTATCAATTGAAAAATCCAAACAGCTGAAGAAGCAGATGAGGAAGAAGTGGGAAATGATGTACCAAAACCATCAACAGCTAACGAATGTTGTCAGGCTCTTCAAATTCTTAGGACATTAGAACAACGAGGAGCATCTTGCGATGACTATAATTCATTTTATGATGTTGAAAACAGTGGCAAAAAAATTTATTAGTGCCACTACAAAGCAATCCACAATACAAATGTTTTTCCAATAAAGTAAGTACATAAAGTGTTTTTTCTGCAATTTTATTTATGTACTGTATTGTACAAAAGTTCTTTTTTACTCTTTCTTTAAATTCGTAATTTTATGTTTGAATTAAAAAAAGTGAGGAAATGCAAAACTTCTTCGTGTAAGCTATGCTGAGTAAAAAAAATCTAAATTCTACCGTTGCAGTCTATTGGAATAAGCAGATTTATTATATCAAACCCTGATGACATGAATGTGATTCAATAACCCAGCGGCCACTGTATTACAAAAACAATTTAATACTTTGCCTCAAAAATTCTCATTTTCTATAAGACTGAGATTTCAATTCATACATGCATCACCTAAGGACTGAAACAATTTCCTCAACAACACATAGTGTTATGAGCTAATTTTGAAACTTAAATATCACTGAAGAAAGGCTGTGCATCTGAATTTCAAAAATACAGAACAAATAATAATGTGCATATCAAGCTTTCTTTTAATATTAGTTGAAAACAAAAGTTTTTACAAAAACTCAAAATAAGCTATTTCCCATTATTTCTTTGTGTCAAACTTGGCAATGCTTTAATAACAAAAGAATAACATGTTTTAATGCAGTCTGAAGTAAAATGTTTAATAACAGAAGTAAAAAAGTGTATCATGACATGCATTAAGGTGGTTCCACCTAAAATTTCTGCGTTATGATTCCAATGATAAAAGTTCTTTGCATATTTTCTTCGCAATTAATGCATTCCCAAGGATGAAAATTTGCACATCGCTAAAACTAACTTTAAGTTGTAGCATGGGGTACTTAATACTTGCTAAAACATAACCATAATTAAGCAATCTAACATTTGTTTGTCTACTGACGTCAACAATGTACAAGTTGCGCCATCTATTAACTGGTCTGAATATTACTCAAAAGAAAAATTATTGATTTTTAATATAATTATGGTTATGTTTCAGCAAGTATTAAGTATCCCATGCTATAACTTAAAGTTAGTTTTATCGATGTGCAAATTTTCCCTTGGGAATGCATTAATTGTGAAGAAAATATGTAAAGAAGTTTTACCATTGGAAACATAAGGCAGAGATTTTACGTGGAACCACCTTAAGAAAAGATCTTTACACCAGAAATTTTAACAAAAAATTACTTTGTTTGGCAGCTTAATGACCACCACAAACAATTCAACAGGTCGCTCATCTCTAATTTAGGGCCACTGGTTCCAGAGAAGGGAAAGAGTCAGGGATGTAAGACAAACACAGCATCCATGCCTCATCAAGATTTGGAGCCAGACTCATCACAGACAAATGGTCAGATGTCAACACTTAAGACTGCTATGCCACCAGGATGGCAAAAATAATGATAATTTAAATTTCTTTTCCAATTTTTGAAAATGTATATTTTTCATGTTAAGTTCTAGCTTTTTACAAACCCTTCTGATGTGCTTTGTTTAATTTTTTTATTTTGTACAAGAAAAGAAAACTATATTTAGCTTAAAACAAAATGGACACAAAATTGTTTACAGTTCAAGAGCTCTTTTATTCATTTCACAACCAAACAGAATCCACACATAGGTTCACATTAGAGCAAACAGATTTATAAAAAAAGTCAACTTAAGTAAATTCAGTACAACAAATTGCAGATTCTAGTTCTCTTACACAAAATATTCCTTCATTATGCATTTTCCCTGTTGCACTTATGGAAAATTTTACTTTGTGTACTGGTACGAACAACTTATTAAATAATCTATGTAACATGCATCTCTTCATGTTAAAAAAAAAACAAAAAAAAACAGTAGGACTTATGAAAGAAAAGTACCTGAAGATAACATACTCCACTATGAGAAACTCATCTTTCACAGTTTTTGACCTCCTCTGTCACAAATGGAAGTTCATATTTAGAAACTGTCAGTATATCTTTGTAGTACATTTCACATCTTATTTCATATTTTTGATCTAAATATTAATAAACATTTTATATAGCTTTTTTTTTTTTAACCATTTTAAAACAGTTCTTCACTAAAATAAATAAAGAATAGAAACCGAAATCAACCAAAGGGCAGAAATTCAATGTCATTGACATGTTGATTTTTATTTGCTGGAATGTACGTTTTTTTTTTTACTTTTATTTCACAATATTCAGTTAAAATAAGATTATCTAGCTCTCTCATTAAACTGGCTTCTCTTAATAACCATTTTGATGTAACTTCTATGCACTGTTTTACATATGTTGAAACAAACAAACAAACAAAAAAGAATTCTGCTGCATCAGTTCTAAACCACTGAATTGTCCTACTTCTTAATTTGTATTTTTTTTTTTTTTTTCAGTTTCCTCATCAGATTGTTGAAAGTCTACCAGATTCTGTTTCAAGTGTGTAGCTGATTCAATAAATAAAATAAATGTCCCTCGTTTCTTTTTTTTTCCTTGATCAAAACGAATTCTACAGAATCATGTAGATGTATTGTGTTAGAGACTGCATGCTTCAGAAAAAAGGTTTTCAGGAAATTCTGCTAGATGCCAGAAGCATTAATTGTTTTAAAATGGCACTTGAAAATAAAACTTTGGTTTTGCCAAAATTCTTGATAAGATGCAATTGCTCTGCTCTGGGCTGGGACAGAGGCCACAGGTTCTCACTGACATTTTGTCATAAACATGTATAGAATATTGCATATGTTGATACTAAGCACTACTATGATATGTTATGTCATGTTCTCAGTGAGGAAAAGAACATCACTAATGAAAGGTGGTACTCGATGCAACCCAAATTCCGTATGTTATGCTACAACAAGTTTATGAAAGAGGTAAATGCAGTGAAGACATGTAGAAACATCACAAACATATATGGAGTTGTTGGAAAGCACCAGCGAAGAAAGATTTGAAAAATTCCAATCTGGGGATTGCAACTCCTCAAATAAGGAGCATCTAAAAATTCAGACAGTAGAACAAATCTGTTTATACATTAAGTTAGCCTAATGCATAGAAGCCAGGCCTTCACCCACCAACGGATGCCTTTTTCACGGCAAACCATACAATGCTATGCAATGCAGAAAGCAATTAAAATGTATCAGGATTCAAATATTATAAAGTTAGAAAAACACTAACTAATAAAAGTATGTAAGCAACACTCAGAAAATAAGTGAACAAGAAAATAAGATAAAATTAATTAAAGGAGAATCCCTCTAGGTGATCACAGTGCATGCTACAAGACACTGTGGATATGAATTCTAGCTTATTCACAAACCCACTAAAATTTCGTGGCAATGGTTAAAGTACCCAAGTTCAGTTGGTGGATCATAACAGAACTATCACAAAACCAAATGCACAGTCAAAATATCTGCCTTTTGTGGTGCCTGCTAACAATGCCTTCTAGACCCATGGAAAGTAATAAACTTCTGATAGGAAAGCACTGGAATTGTTCACTGAGAGCAGCTACCATGAAATGAATCTACTAGTGCTGTTATGACTGTTTCAAAGCTTCTTTAGAGCACAATAACAACACTCTGTTAAGCAGATAGGAGTTGTGCTTCAATAGGACAACACTTACCCTTGTATAGCAAGGAGGGCTATCCAATAAATCAAGGAGTTTGGTTGGGGACCAATACTAAATTCCAACACATTTGCCAAACCTTGCCCCATTAACCTCTCATTTATTTATGTTGCCATACACGAGACTGATGAAGAAAAAAAAAGCTGAACATTTAACTGGGTGAAAAATCAGAACACGCTGCACAACAGTGTGAAATATAATGCACCATAAGCACGACAGAATTGTTCACTGAAATTCACTTACGTAAATATTGAACTGGAGCACATCCCCATATTCAAAGTACATAATTATTGGCATTTAACAACAGTACTGGGCAGAAAGTACATCTCGAGAAAAAAATTACCATTACGGGAGAAATCTTTACTCCGTCTAACTTCCGTTTCTCAAAGTCGGAATTCTGTCCTCAGATGGAAAATGACCCCCACTACCACCACCAATTCCCCCCCACACACACACACACACGCGCGCATTCTGCTCAGTTATGCATCGTTCTCAAGAACCACAGAAATAAAAGAATCTCGTGCTTGAAGATTACAGGGAAATTTTCAAGCTGTCTAACTTCCGTTTTTGGATATTTTCCTTCTATTTTCAAGCTGAAATACAAATTTTTATGGAATGAAATTATATTTAGCAATACTGGGCAAAAGGAACATCCCAAGAAAAAGAAATTACAATTACGGGGAAAATCATTGCTCCGTTTAACTTGTTTTCGAAAGTTTTGAAAGATGAAATGCCGTTCCTAAAAAATTAACCCCCCCCTGAAAAATATTTGTCTCTAGTTTTACATCGATCTTGAGAATGACCCAAAAAAGCGGAATATGCAGAAGAATCTCGTATATATGTGTTGCACAATCAATAGTGAAACTTTTCAGAATGTGGAGGAAATCCAGAAAGGCACTTTTTTTTTTTTTTATATCTCCAGGCTTGCCAGCTTTTAATTAAAATAGGAACTGAAAAGTCGGTAAAAATCAAAAATGTCATTAACTCTGATGGTGCATATATTCAACTAAATATATTGTATATACTTGCGTATAAGCTACAAGTTTTTGGAAGAAATCTGTTTTTCAAATAAGGTGATAGGTTTATATGCTGGTCAGTAGAAAATAGGTTCTAGACTTTTGAAGTTACACGAATTTTCCTCGAAGCGTTTGCCACAGCAGGCTTGTTCACATTTTAGACCGCAGCTCTCTGTGTCACTATGAGATAGTTTATTGATCTTCTGTCAGTTACATCACAGCTGTGCCCCCACATCACTTTTGAGGGACAGTTATAGATAACTATGAGGTATGATTATTCTTTTCTAAAGACACTGTAGAGAAACAGCATTTCTTCTATCAGCCACTGAAGTACTGTATGTGTGACACAGGAGACATTGATTTCACTCCTAAGACAAAATTTTGATTTTTGTACATATTGTACTTGTGTTCCTTGAAATATGTATATGTATTCTTTAAAAAAACTGTTTTACATTTCATTCTTTTTATTGCATGGTGGCACACAAAGATCTGCAATTGCAAATGTAAAAAATTGCCTGCAACTGCAGCAGGAGGATTCAAGCAATGCTTTGAAGTACTTCCAAAAATAGAAAAAAATTATAAAAATGTTTTTCACCCTTAGTAGGATTCCTACGGGTTTGGCGCCATCAATGTAAGTGCAAAACCAAATCCCATTTCAAATAAGAACCATGGAATTTCTTGTTTCTAAACATGACGAATATCTCCTTGTTATATTTTCTGTACGGCACCCCATCTTTGGAACTGGACATGCAGCGAGTCAGGTAGAGATGTGTTGTTCGTAAACTATTTGTTCGAAAAGAACCAATCAGCAACCTGAGTCACTGGCGAATAAATCTTTCCTGAAAAGAATCAATTCCTTGAATGAATCAACAAGATTACTTCTTACTGGACATCAAAATTTCATCATGGTGTCTCGAGGAAGTTCATTTTCTAGACAGAATATCTTATCTTATTCAGAAGTGTACAAATGCAATAAATTACATAAAAATTTTGAAATAAACTTATTTATACTTAAAAATTTACCACTAAACCAGAAACTATCAACAAACAAAAGGATTCAACTCAAAATCAATTTTCTGAACACAAATCGTTCTCTAAACTGGAAGAATCAAATGACCTAAAACGAACGAATCAGTCCAAACAAATCTTTTTAGCGAGTTGAATCAAAAGAATTGGTTTGCCCACCGCTAGAGTCAGACACCAGATAAATCACTTAGCTGTTGAGAAGGGGCACAAGCAATCAGGCATCTCTCCCCTTCCAGAGTTTTCACAGTAAGCATGGCCGTCTTTTAGCCTTGCTCCTGTGAGTTGTGTCAGCACTACAAAAGAACTGACTAAGTGTTTTACTAAAGGTGGTAACTTAAAAAATGATGGCATTGGCATTATTAATTTTTTGGGTGAAAGAATTGTGGGATGCAATTTTACCAGAATTGGTTATGAAGTCTTCCAAAAATGCTGCTAATGCCATGAATGTTATAGGATTGATTTGGAAACTTCAATAGCGAATTGTATTTTTAAGGTTTTTACAGAAGATAATCTTAGAAATTGACATAATTAATCTCAATAAATACATTTACTAAAATCTTGAAATTCAAGGTCGGCTTATGTGCAGATGAAGGTTTTCCAGCAACTTTTGGCTATTGAAGTAGGGAGGTTGACTTATATGCGGGTATACACGGTATATTTTTTTATATCCTGTGGTTTCTGGCACAAGAGCACTACACATTAATGGGATAACTAATGCATATATAAAAACATTTACAGAGATGCTCCACTGACCATAGATGTATAATGTATGACTGGCAAAGCACATGTAACTATCAAAAGAAAAGATTGCAAGTTTTTTATAAGTACACAGAGGCTATCTATCCTCTATCTTGATCTCTAAAAATTAACAATGTGTAAATGGCATCATTATTAGAAATCAACATAATGAAAACAAGGAGTATTCGTCAAAACCCTAAATCACTGGCAGAAGAATAGACAAGATGAACCAGCCACTTGGTATTTTAAAGTCTTTTATTTTGTTTCATGTCTGATACCAGAAATCAAATGGTAGAAGGAACTGCTTCTATGTATTTGTCATGGCATGATGAAAATGTGTCATGATTCCATCATAAAGTTCACCTACTATTACATGACTATAAGATTCTTCACAAAGACACAAATTAATGTCATAAGTTTTCTGTTTTACATGTTATAAAGTGGGTATAGTCTGCGGCAGTGCATTAAGTAATCAATTAAGGTACAATTCAGTTAAAAGTCCTAAAAATTTTACTTACCGAAGTGTGTCTTTGGTCCCACATCGGTAGTTTATTTAGAGCCTTTTGGTCCAAAGTTGTATCCTATAACATCTTTTTTTTTTTTTTTTTTTTTGATTGGAGGTTTAACGACCACCGTGAGCAACTCAATGGGCTATAAGCAGTCGCCCGTCCCTAATTTAGGGTCACTAGTTCCAGGGAAGGGAGAGAGCCAGTGCCGAAAGACAAACACAGCATCCATGCCTCACCGGGATTTGAACCCGGACCCCGTTCGGATGAATGATCAGAGGCCATCGCTTAGACCACTGCGCCACCGGGGCGGCATCCTATATCATACAAGTAGGATACAACTATGGACCAAAAGGCTCTCAATAAACTACCGATGTGGGACCAAAGACACACTTTGGTAAGTAAAATTTTTAGGACTTTTAACTGAATTGTACCTTAATTGAATAACTTAATGCACCATGGCAGACTGTACCCACTTTATAATGTGTAAAACAGAAAACGTAGACGTTAAAGCGGCTTTGTGAAGTATTCCCTAACAAGTTGTGGTGGGTGATAAATATAGATTCATAACTTTCAGCCATGTATTAAATAAAAAGCAAAGGAAGAAAGACAATAGCAAAAAAGGAAATATATAAAGTGGTTTCTAATAAAAGTGCTACCATCATAGAAATATTCATGGAAAATTGCATGGGGGACTACATCTAAAAACAAAGTATTTGAACTGGTTATGTAAGTATATGCACATATAGTATGCACACTGAATTACTGCTGTTTTCAATCATTTCCTATCCAAAATAAAGGGGGGGGGGTAAGAGGGTTCAAATTTCTAAGTATTGATAAAGCATGCAACAAAGAAATGTAAAATGGCCATAGTGGTGGAATGACTTCGCTCTTACACAAAGAATGTACAATTCATGGAGCAAGGCATTCCTTTACATTGAGCAAGAAGGCATCATGGCACTGCTAAAAAATAAATAAATTAAGAGATTTGCCAAGGCCTGACTGGGAGCACAAGATTTAAGGAAATTTTCAGTATTATTAATTTCTAGTGCTTATCAATATATTATACACTGGGCAGTATACAAGGTTATTTTTGAAATAAAATTAAAAAAAAAAATTAGATGATGATTGACAAAAAACATTCCGATTAAACACTGCTACATTTGTTAAATTAATATGTTCACCATATTACCTATGAAGGGGAGAGGGGGTCAACCAAACCAAAAACCATTTTAAAAGTTTATCTCACCATCTTTGATTTTTATAAAAATTGGCAAAAATTGTCTTGCATGAGATACAAAATTGTGCAAAATTTTAGCTCATTTCACCGTATGGTTCAAAAGTACGGTGTGTTCAAATAACACATTTTTTTCTTTTCTTTTGACATTTCTTGAGCACACAAAATAATAGCATATAACTCTTCCGAAATTACTTAGAAAACTAATTTTGATGGTGTACGACAACTTTTGAAATGCCTTTTCATTTGATAGGTAACATAAATGGGTTTTTGCCAAATGATGTTTTTTTAGGTCAAATACAAGGCTTCAATTTTGAATTTAAAAAATAATTATTTTCACAGGTGAGGGGGATTTTTTTTTTTTTTTCAAAAATAAACAATATTTTTTACCTAAATATATGTTCTAATTTTTAGAATAGGTTTCTAAACAGTTCAGTGGCATCAATTTTCTTTTATCTATATGATGGCATAAGTTGTTCCTACAGATTCTCACCTACTTATATTAAATACAGTTTTGTCAGTTATTTTTATTTACACTTAATCAGGGGTCAAAAAATATGGTCGCCTGGTCACCCAGGGCAATGAAAAAAATTGTCCGGGCCACCACGAAAACATAATTGAAAAACACGTACCGTAATGTTTGTCGTATAATACGCAGATAAGCGGCAATTTAAAAAAAAACGTTTTTGCGACCGTTTGATTAAAAAAAAAAAAAATCTGCAGGGTAATTGTGCAGGAGAGGGAGTATAATTAGAAAAGGAACTCCTTCAGAAAATTGTTCCTCAGTTCAGGAGTTTGTATGGAGCAGGGGTGTCATAATGAAAGACCATGAAAGTTGTAGGTAGGGACGGCAGGAGCTAATTTATCTTTGTATTGTTGGGAAAGACAGAACGCTGACTGTGCTTGTGCCCTCTCTTCGTCAATCGGCCAATAAAAATGTATGCACAGCACTCGCTGCACGAACCTACACATGCATGCCTCATTTCAAAGTTCCATGTTCTGGATCTCGTGTGCACTGTGCCTTGTATTTAGTTTGTTCTTTGCCATTTTGACCAAAGTCTTTGCTGCTGATATTTTCCTTCATTGCTGTTTATGATGTCTTTGAAAAGGAAATTTTTCAGTTACACTGCCGAATTTAAATTTAAAGTGGGGGCACAGCTGAGGATATGATCGTGTCACGACGCGATAGTTTTCAAAAGGTCAGAAAACTAGGGCGCAGTGACACGCGAAAAGCCGCTGTCTAAAACATAAACAAACACGTAGGCAAACTCTGCAAGAAAATTCACAGAAGTCCAGCCCTATTTATTTATTTTTTTAACCTATGTGTAAGCTGACTCCCCTACTTTGAAAGCAGGATTTCTTCCAAAAACTTTCGACTTACACGCAAGTATATACGGTATTTCTATGAATTGTTCTGTATCAGCGTTTCATCATTGGCAATGTGTAATGCAATTACAGCTGCTGCATCGGCGTGATTAATTTTTGTGCTCTATGAATGCCACGTCACAAAGCTTCTTTGTGTCCAAAGATAAAAATATATTAAAAAAAATTTCCTTTAAAAATGAATTTCTTTATTTAATTAGATCATTTTTTTTTTTTCATTTCTCAGACTCTGGGGTCTTTATGTGACTGACTTTTCTGTCAAAAATTCTGTTTCTGGATCAGCATTTGTGATGTGCGGATTATACGGCGATTTTTTATTTTTTTCTGAATGTCACAAACTGAATTATACGAAGGTAAAAAAAAAAATGTGCGAATTCCAGGGTTTGGGGATAAATGACGAAAATTACGGTTATTCAAGAATTTGAGATCCCCACACAAAAAAAAAAAAAAAAAAAGAAATAAAGTGAGTACTGTTTTTTTTTTTTTTCTTTTTTTTTGCTAGGGAGAGAGAGAGATAAGCTGAGGGTAGAACATTTTTTGGACAGAAGTGTACATGACTTTGATATTACATATCCCCCTGCGGGTCCAGTGTCTGGCCACTAAAAAATTTAGCTGGCCACCAGATTTCAGAATATTTTTCTACCCCTGCACTTAATATTTTCCCAAAAATTATATGAGGATGTGTCAGCTTCCACAATTTTTTTTTTTTTTTTTTTTTTTTGATTGGAGGTTTAATGACCACTGTGAGCAACTCAATGGGCTAAAAGCAGTCACCCGTCCCTAATTTAGGGCCACTGGTTCCAGGGAAGGGAGAGAGCCAGTGCCTTAAGACAAACACAACATACATGCCTCACCGGGATTCGAACCTGGACCCCTTTTGGACGAATGATCAGAAGCCATTACTTAGACCACTGCGCCACCGGGGCGGCTTCCACAATTATCAAGCAGAACCAAAACCTCAACAGCAATTCCTCTTTTTTAAGGGTATGGGTCCATTCCATGAACATTAAATCAAGTAAAACATAGAAAAATGTACTTCGCCATCTCACATTTTTATATAAATTGGCAAACTAGGAGGCCTGCATGAGAAATTATAATGTGAATAATTTCAAATTATTTTACTTTATGTTTTTTTTTTTTTCTTTTTTGATTGAAGCATTAATGACCATCATGAGCAACTCAATGGGCTATAAACAGCCGCCCATCCCTTATTTAGGGTCACTGGCTCCAGGGAAGGGAGAGAGCCAGTACCGTAAGACAAACTGGACATCTATGCATTACCGGGATTTGAATCCAGAACCATCTCGGCGAAATTATCAGTAGCCATCACCAGAGTAGTAGAATGTAGATGTATAGGCCGTACGCGGATAGTTTCCAAATTATTAGTGGATTTTGCAGATAATTTTTGCTTGTAGATTAAAATAAAAAAATATTTAGAACAATTAAAACACTTACTCAAGGCTTAACTGAAATTAATATACTTAAATCTATTTTAACTTGAAGAACTTACAATTATTTTTCACATTTTCCATGATCTTTTGTTTTTACAGAAGTTTCTGGCCTCTAGATTTTATCAAGGCCTATTTTCGATCTATAGGATCTGCATCAAAAGTTTTGTTTACACAGAAAGAATTTAAATTTTATTGCCAGTTATTAAATTTAAATCTTTTTCTTATGTGGTTTGTAAGTCTACTATTTTAAAATTATTGAAAATGCTATTCATAATTTTTGAAGGTTCATTAATGAAGCAGTTTTGCTGGGTATAAAAACTATAATTGGTCGCTAGTTTTTATGAGATTCATTGGCCAATATTTTAATATTTTGTCATAAAGATCCATTTCACACACATTGCTGCACATTCAATTATAATGTATGTACTTATTTTGTTCTCATTGGAATCTGTAATGTTCTAATAATAATGTATTCTTTTGTTAATTTTTTAATTATCTTATTCTATTGTTACTGCTTTTCGCTCTTCACTGATTTGTAGCAAGTTTTCTGTTTCAATCGTGTACACAGATACATTTTCTTTTTATACAACTCTGGCCATCACTTAGACCACTATGCCACTGAAGTGGCTTCCGTGGTTCAAAAGCGCAATGTTTTGATAATGTTCAAAATGTTCTTTTCTTTTTCTTTATTTTCAATTTTAACAAAACAAAATATAGGGTAACTCTCTTTCAAATCAACTTAGAAAATTGATTTTGGTGGCATTTAAATGCTTCCTAAATATAACCTTTTATTTGGTACACATACCATGAATGGGTTTTATCCCAAAATATAAAAAAAATTTCAAGGTCTAATGCTACACATTGTGATCTGAATAAATAAAAAAATGTTTTTTTTTATTTGTTTTTTTTTACTGTTTTCTCAAACATTATTTATTCAATGCATATACAGGCTCAAAATGAGGCTCCAAACAATTCAGGAGCTTCAAATTTTCTTATACCTGAAGAGCCTGTGTCAATACCAAAAATTGTTGCCCCAGTGGATGTCATCAAAAGCATAAGTTTCTGGTTTGTCATCTGAGATAGGCTTGTGTTTAAGTCCCAGATGAGGCATGGGTGGTGTGCTAGTCTCTCCTTTCCATGGAATTAGTGGCCCCAAATTAGACATGGGTAACTGCTTATAGCGTTTTCAGTTGCTTATGGTGGTCATTAAACTCTGCAACAGAAACATACATATACAAAATTATCCTGTAACTACAACAAACAGGGTTCGAATTACCCAGTGGTCTGCTGGCCATAGGCCAGTAAGGTTTTTTTTCCCTTCTAATTTCTCATAAGTTAAAACATGAATTTCTATTGCTTTTTTCTTGCTGTATCAAGGTTTTCCTTTTAGGCTGCAAACTAATGATAGATCCTAGGTTTAAAAACAAATATTAGAGATAATTCCATTGAAATTATATGTTATTTTCTACATATATTGTATTTATTTATTTTTTTATTTTTTTAACGGACCAGTGGGCATTTTGGGGGACCAGTGGTTTTCAAATTCTAGTGGTCTGCTGGGCCAGTAGAAGATTTATTTCTAATTCTAACACTGACAAATATGGCATTATTATGAAGATATATTTCATATAAAACCATGAACATTTGCATTATGTGGCTTAAATATTAATAATTTGCTACAAGTACTATGTACTAGCTTATACTGTTTCACACGTATTTATTTATATACTATAGGGTCAACCGATGGTATACAAATAAATACAATTGCTGGCCTAAAATCACTAACACTCATGATAAAAAAAATACAGCTTACATTACATCAGGTGCAGATTGTTGAAAAAGACACTGCCGGGCACATAATGTCGTTATGTTGAGTTGTCATTTCCTAGACTGTCATAATGCAAGGGTAAAATGAGTTTGCAATAAATTTAATCCTTATGTGAAAAAAGAAAGTAATAATGAGGTTGCTCATATGAAATATTGAAGACCAGAATACTGAAAAAAGACAGACCACATTAATCCTCAAAAGATATTATAGTCAGCAGGATATAGTTTGAAGTTACAAATTAAAAATGAAATGCGATGTTCAACGTCGAATGAACAACCAAAATTTAAAACATATAAATGAGAATTAAAAGGTACTTAAATTGAAGCGACGAGCACGACAATAATGTTCACCGAAGTAGGTTAAATTGCGATTAAATATCCACCGAAGTAGGTGAATCACGATAAAACATCCACCGGAGTAGGTTGAAACACGGTAAAACGTTCACTGAAGTAGGCTGAATCACAATAAACATCCATTGAAGCAGGTTGACCACGACGGTATGTTTATTTTCACCGACAGTCGAAACTGGTCCAGGTCGGTTGAAAGTCATGGTCAACCTGCTTCAATGGATGTTTTATCGTGTTTCAACCTACTCTGGTGGATGTTTTATCGTGATTCAACCTACTTCGGTGAATATTTAATTGTAATTTAACCTACTTCGGTGAACATTATTGTCGTGCTCGTCTTGCTTCAATTTAAGTACCTTTTAATTCCTGTTTATATGTTTTAAATTTTGGTTGTTCATTCGACATTGAACACTGCATTTCATTTTTAACTTCAAAATATATCCTGCTGACTGTAATATCTTTTAAGGATCAATGTGGTCTGTCTTTTTTCAATATTCCGCTCTTCAATATTTCATAGGAGCAACCTCATTACCTTCTTTTTTCACATAACGATTAAATTTATTGCAAACTCATTTCACCCTTGCATTATGACAGACTAGAAATGACAACTCAACATAATGAGATTATGTGCCAGGCAGTGTCTTTTTCAACAATCTGCACCAGATGTAATGTAAGTTGTGACTTTTTACTTTTCACTAGTTATTAGATTTATGTTGATAATTTCTATGGTTTTTTTATCATGAGTGTTAGTGATTTTAGGCCAGCGACAGTTAACGGTTGACCCCATGGTATATAAATAAAAACATGTGAAACAGTATAAGCTAGTACATAGTACTCATAGCAAATTATTAATAATGGCATTATTAACTATATTTCATTTTTATTCTCATGTAATTTCCTTTAAAATTAATTTTTATGCACCTTTGTTTTTACACACAGCCTCTCTTATGATGATGGTCACAAGCATAACTTGGGCACTCCAGGGTTGTTGTTTTTTTGTTTTTTTTTTTTGTTTGTTTTTTTTCTGGGGTGGATCTGCTTAATAACATGTAGCATTTCAAAAAAATTTATAATCATTATTTGGTGATTCAACAATACATTCTTGTCGCAAGTTCAACTTAGTGTAGTTGAAACTTCAGTTAATTTTTAAATATATAGCTTGTCTTAAAACAACTGAGAATATTTTTATAAAAAATGTGAAATACTGCGTTTGACTTTGGCACGAGTCTCGAAAAAACGGCAGTCGTTGTAGTAACTGACCACATCTGTTTATGATGCATGTGTCGTCAGTAGTGCGCAGTTTAATAAATTGTTTCATGAACCCCTAACCAGTGTTTTCACGTTGTGATTTTTTGAAAAAACAGATGTGAAAGAGGAACAAAGATGCACCATTAAAAAACTGCTGTCAACTTAAGAAGTCAGTTGTAGAGAATTTCAGTCTTGTGTGTCAACTTAAGAAGTCAGTTGTAGAGAATTTCAGTCTTATAAAGATGAATGTTTAGGAAAATCAACAATTTACAGATGGCATAAAGAACTTATGGACGGTCGTGAGTCAGCGGCTTTAATTGCATATACGAGAAGATCTTCTGTCCTTCAACGAGTGTTACAGAGGTAAGCAACAATACAATAGGTGTTATTATACGGGAAGACAGACACCTATCAATTCAAGATATCAAAGATATGATTCACATTTCAAAATCATCCATTCACAAAATGTTAACCGAGCATTTGGGCATGAAATTAGTTTGTTCAACTTGGGTTCCCCATTTCTTTTTATGTACGGCCCAATGCAAGGCCGCACTTGGCCAGTTCTGTCGTTTCTTATTTGGAGAAAATGAATATTAAGTTGATGCCCCAAACTGCATACAGTCCAGACTTATCACTATGTGACTTCGGGTTGTTCTCCATTTAAAAAAGGACATTACAGGGGCAACAATTTGAGACTGATCAACAACTTATTACAGTTGCCCAGGGGTGCTTAAGCTGCATTTCAGAAGAATTCCAGAAGACATTCAAGAAGTGGGAGGAATGTTGGGACACCTGTATATTCGATGCAATGGTGAGTATTTCGAAATAGATTACCACTTCCTTGATAATTGATAATTAAGGTACGTATATTTTTTCATAAGAACATTCTGTTATTCTGGGACAACCCTTGTATGTATATCACAGTAAAACTTCCAATTTGCTGACACTCCTAAGATACTTATTTTAGTCCATTAAAGGGGTGGGAAAAAAAAAAAGGTGCCCAGAAAAGCAGGTCTTCCTGTATGCAGCAACTGACTGCTGAAATCAAACCAAGACAAGGAGCAGTTTACTTTGACTTGAGCCACATGTAGAAAGTTAAAGAAATATGTATCAAAAGCCACCTGGGTCAGCCTCCCCCCCCCCTAGCAGAATCGCAGTGACGTACGTCACAGATTTAATTTTGGTTCTGCAAACAGAAACCATATCCCCGGAACCCTATTAAACCATCTTGCAAACACCCTGTCATAGATGCAAGTTTTTTTTTTTTTTTTTTTTTTTTTTGGTTTTCAAAATTTCTGAAAACGGAAGTTAGGCGGAGTGAGGATTTTTCCCGTAATCATAATTTTTTTTTTTCTCCCGACGTTCCCTCGATGCTTGAAGAGAGCATTATCCATTGTTGTTAAATATAATTTTATTGGATAAATATTTATGTTTTGGTATGAAAATGGAGGCAACGATTTTCAAAAACTAAAGTTTGACTGAACCCAGTAATCTTGAATTCTTTTTCTTGCGATATGCCCTCAGCCCTCTATGGTCATTAAATATCATTTCATTAGAAAAATGTTTTTATTTAAGATTGAAAATGAAGGAAAATTTTCTGAAAACCAAAGTTGTACGGAGCAAAAATTTATCCCTCTAATAACCCTCCACCCACTGTGCTTCTGTATTATTGTTTAATCATCATTTAATTACATAAATGTTTGCACTTGAGTTCGGAAACGGAGAAAAATGTTACGAAAACAGAAGTAGAACGGATCGAAGATGTATCCTCTTATGACAATTTTTTTCTAGTGATGCCTAGCTATGCTTTATTGCTGTTAAATATCCTTTTATTCCATAAATCTTTGTGTTTCAGCTTAAAAATATGGCAAAATTTCAGATACAGAGGACCAGAATGTTCTTGGTCCTAATTAGCATTGCAATTGCTGTAGTACCTAGGTTAGACTCATTTTTTTAGGTAGAAAAATATGTCTGTGCAATTTTTATTGTTTTTCGCATTTAGTAGTTATCTTGCACAGTGATCACCCGCAGATTATTTTGTGGCACAATGATATCTGTCGCAGACTGACCAGGAACTTTCTGCTATGGGGAATCAGCCCAAAACAGTAAAATCTACTTACAGTGGTGCTGTAGACAGTACAGCAATGGAAGAAAGTAATGTGATTAGATCCATTGCACAAAGTTCCTGATCAGTCTGCGATTGATAACATGGTGCCACAAAATATTCTGCAGGTGGTCGGTCACTAGGCAAAATACCTACTAGATGTGAAAAACAATAAAAATTTGCACAGGAAGAAAATTTAAAAAAGAACTGACCACCTTGTATTTCTTCAACCTAAAAAAAATTGTCTAATGTAGGTACTACAGCAATTGCAGTGATAACCAAGATCAAGAACACTCTAGCCCTCTGTACCTAGAATTTTGCCACCATTTTAAAGCTGAAAAACAAAGATTTATGAAAAGAAATTATATTTAACAACAATGACGGAAAGAAGCAACCCTAGAAAACAAAAATTACGATTACAGAAGAAATCCTCGCTCCTTTCTACTTCCGTCTTTGGAAAATATTTTCTCCATTTTCAATCTCAAAACCAAATATTTATGTAAATACACAATGATTAAACAATAATACAGTGCAGGGGAAACCAGTGGGACGGGGGGCAGGGGATTACCGAAGAAATATTCGCTGCCTTTAGCTTCCGTTGTTGAAAGTTTTTGCCTCCATTTTGCGATTACGGTAGAAATTTTCACTCGCTCCAAGTTTCGTTTTTCGAAAATTTTCCTCTATTTCCAATCTGAAATACATATATTTATCTAATAAAATATTATTTAACGACCATACAGAATGTTGCAAAAAAAAGAATTTAAGATTACATGGCTCCAGCTAACTTGTGTTTGTAGAATTTATTGCCGCCATTTTCAAACTGAGACACAAACATTTATGCAATAAAATGACATTTAACAATACTGGACAATCCTCTCTCAGAACATCAGGGAGGGGGGAAAAATTGCGATTATGGGAGAAATCTTCACTCCATCTAACTTCCGTTTTCAGAAATTTTGAAAGACAGGGAAACTTGCATCTATGATCGGGAGTGAGCAAGAGAGGATTTAATAGGGTTCTAGAAATGTCAGTTTTGTCTGCAGAACCAAAATAAAATCTGCCCCATATGTCACCCGTTGCCATGATTCTGCTACGGGAGGTTAGATTAATCACGCTACAGACTGTCAGCGAAGAGTGATGGACCTGCCATGCCTTGTGAACACAATCAAAGTATCTGGAGGAGGCACCCTGCTATGGGGCATGTTTTGTTGGTATGAACTGGTTCCACAGATACCAATAGAAGGTCAGATGACATTCAGGGAATATCTTAATATTGTAGCAAACCAAGTGCACCAAGCAATGTAACACCTTTATCCTGAATTAGACAGCATCTTGATGGATGGCAGTGCATCATGCCAGAATTGTGAAAGAATGGTTTGACGAGTGTGAGGACTTTCATCACATCCCCTGGCCTCCAGAACCACCTGATCTCAATCTTATTGAAAGTGTGTGGGACATGTTAGAGGGAGCTATTTAGCAATGATGTCCACTCTTTGCCAATACTGACAGAGCTGCACGATATTTCACTACAAGAAAGGCTATCTTTGGACCAAAATGGAGCATCTCATAGAATTCATGCCACATCACATACATACTATCATTTGCACCAATGGTTGTCCTACTTGATGCTAAACAATGATTAACATATTTTTGCTCAGTATGTGTGTGTGTGTAATAAGACCATATTAGTAGAAAAACAGGTTAAATATTATTTGCATGCTCTGAAATTCAAAATATCAACATAAAAAGAGGCTCTGATGAGAAATAAAAAATGCATCTGTAATCTGCACAAATCTCATCTTTTGTCAAAAAGTGTTTGCATAATTCAGTAATAAATATTAAAAAAAAACTAAGCACAATATTTGGCATAATAGTGCAATTAACATCCATGAAAAAAAATTGGAAAATTTAAATATTGAACTTTCTTGCAGCAAGAAGCATTTGAATATTTTGAAATGGAGTGATGTATATACACAGTGAAGTCACATTATTGTGACCACCTCCTACTTTTGACGTCAACGTGCGTAGCCAATGAATGAAGGCTTGTGTCCTGAGCTGGCTTGGATGGTATATAAGGTGTGCTGTAGGCATTCGGAAAATATAGGGCTGCGGGTGGTCTAGTGGGCAACGTTCGTGACTGCTGCGGAAAGGACCTCAAGTTCGATCCCAGGCAGGTACGAACGCTCGATCCACTAAATATCTGCCATGCGTCGGATGGGCAAGTTAAGCCGTCGGACCCCGGGTACTGGCCCCCGGTAATAAATATAATAAATAAGGGCGTCTTCCTCCCCCTTTCTACTTCGCTTCCATGTCACTTTCCTATTGGGCACTCTAGCCAAAATCTCCTAGCTTCCTATTTCTAAGGGTTGTTTAAGACCTGGGGTCAGACACTCCCTTCCTAAAATCCTCTAGATCTGATCTGAAAATATATCACTCGTTGCTGTCATGGATAAAAGAAGCGAGTTATCAGATTTGCAAAAAGAAGCGATTATCGGCTTTCGGGCCAAGGGTGGCAGTATTTCTGAAACAGCACAGTTTGTGAACTGTAAATACCTTATATATTGGAATATGTCCAATATCTAAAGGTTTAAATTTAGCATGTAACTATGTAATTAATACATTCAGGACAACTTCCATTTCATGGCCTTGCTCCCAGTTCAACATTTCCAGCATGTGATTTATGACCAAAATGGTGCATGTTTTTAGAGGTGGCATGGGGATTATTCACTTTTCATATCTGAAGTCATTCACTTTATTATCTTCTGTTCCTGGTCGTGTAGGGGGGTTTTTTTGTTGGGTTTTTTTCCGGAGGTGTCATGTAGAAATTCTCAATTACTCCTTCATTTTCATACAAAAATGCAGTCATGCCAAATATACTCACTAGAAACATCTGCAGTCCTATTTACATATCAACATTAAAAAAACATCGGTTTTTTTTTTCGTCATACATACACACCAAACATACACACACCTTCATTTTACAATACATACAATCCACAAATGCTCTATGAACTCACTATATACATATGACATTTCCCTCTTGGTCAACTACATCGATGTTTTTTAACCCTGTCTTCAGCTAGCAAATATTTCTAAAATGGATTCATTAAAGGAGCTCTCCCATGTCACACTCTACCTTCTGCAACACTCCAACCCTAGTACTTTCTGTAGCAACCCGCTACCATCATCAGGGGGAACGGAAACTCTGACCTATATACTCAGTGGTGTAACCATGTTTTAAAATCTGGGGGGGGGGTCCGATGACACACACCCAGTGACCGTTGGACCCCACAGAGATTATATGTATACATATATATACATATTGTACAAGATAGTTTGGGAACCCCCTTCCCCACACACGCAGGAGCAAAGCAGTTGCTATGGCGCGATCTACAGGGCATGATACAGGCGCCTCTGATGGCAAACTGTGGAACTTAGCGAACACAACTGTAAAACTATGATATATAGGGCAGAAATGTAAATTACAAAGTTGTAGACCTGCTTTGCTTATTAGGAATCGATATAGTTGTTTTATTAAGTACACACTATACATATTTTTGCGTTCTACAAAAAAATCACAATCTTACATTATTAAATTTAGTTGGTTCATATCATACAAAAGTACGTATATCTTTATATTCCTGAAAAATGGGGGGGGGGTTCCTGAGCCCTCCCAGTGGCTAAGCCTATGCCTATACTCACAGTATCTTCAGAGCAAGTGAGTGACTCTCCCGGGCAATATCGATTCTCGAAGCTTCGTTCTTTTGGCCGCTGTGGCGCCCTCTCTTGTTTGTTTTAGATTTCAATTTTCTAACAGTTTTATTTTTCTGTTCCACTTTTATTAAATTCTTCCAGTTGTTACTAATCACATTTGGATCATTATGGTTACACAATGCAGCTCTGTTTTTTTGGTTTTTTTTTTCAATTAAAACAGATTCTGCAATCCTGAGGTGTCTCTCAGATTTACAACTTTTTATTATCTCAATTTTGTCAAACTTTGGAAATTCATGATAGCCAAGCAGTATTGAATGAGTGCTGTTTTTCTTCTTTCTTCTGCCAATTTTTTGGCAGAAAAAAAGAAGAAAAACAGCACTCATTCAATACTGCTGCAGAAGGTAGAGCACAGCATGGGCGCTCCTTTTGTGAAGCCATTTTACAATGGACATGGAATATTTGCTAGCTGAAGGCAGTGTTAAAAAGCATTGATGTAGTTGACCGAGGGGAAAATGTCATATGTATATAGTGAGTTCATAGAGCATTTGTGGTTTGTAGATATTGTAAAATGAAGTTGTGTGCGTTTGTTTGGTATGTACGTATGACAAAAAACGATGTTTTAATGTTGATAAGTAAATATGGCCGCAGATGTTTCTAGTGAGCATATTTGGCATGACTGCATTTTTGTATGAAAATGAAGGAGTAATTGAGGATTACTACATGATGCCTCCACAAAAAAAAAAAAAAAAAAAAACCTACACGACCAGGAACAGAAGATAATAAAGTGAATGACTTCTGATATGAAAAGTGAATAGCCCCCATGCTGCCTCTAAAAACATGGGACATTTTGGTCATAAATCACGTGCTGGAAATGTTGAACTGGAAACAAGGCCATGAAATGGTAAGTTGCCCTGAATGTATTAGTTTGTGAACTGTTCATGTGCTGTTGTGGTTAAAGTGTATCGTGATTGGAGAAATGACACCATTGCCAATAAGCGAAGTGGAAACTGCGGAACACCACGTGTCATTGATGTGAGAGGTGAACATCGGCTATGAAGGTGCATGAGAGCCGATCAACACACTACAGCAAAGCATCTCACTGGCCGAATGAACCAGGGGGCTGTTGGAAGTGTGTCTAAAATGACAGTTCAGCGAACTCTGCTGCGTATAGGGCTCTGATGCAGACGGATGGTCACTGCACCTATGCTAATGAAAGTGCATTGGCAGAAAAAGCTTACATTTGCACAGCAGTATCGGAATTTGACCTTCGCTGATTGGCAATGCTTTCTCTAATGAGTAATGTTTTCTGCTTCATCGAACGGATGGATGTTGGCGTATCAGACGAGAAACAACAGAGAACAAACACTCCTCAAACACTGCTGGAAGAACACAAGCTGGTGGGAGCAGCGTTATGGTCTGTGGGATGTTTTCGTGGCATTCTCTGGATCCACTCACACCTGTGGAAGGCACGCACTATGGACCGAATTTGTTATGAATCCATCCTTGCAGACCATGTACACCCATACCAGCTGATTCTCTTACCTGGGGTAGATGGGATCTTCAAGCACGACAATGCGACATCCCACACAGCTAGAAATGCCCAAGTGGTTGGAAGAGCATGATGAAGACTTCAAAGTACTTCCCTAATTCCCAGACTTAAACCCAATTGAGCATTTGTGGGACCACCTTGATCATGTTGTTTACTCTTTTGATCCTTAAACCATGCACCCTCCAGAAGCTGTCAACTGCACTGCAGTCAGCATGGCTCCACATACCTGTGAACACCTTCCAGCACCTTATTGAGTCACCCTCAGCCCATTTAGCTGCTGTCCGTGCTGTACACGGCGGCTACTCTGGATATTGGCTGGTGGTCACAATAATGTGACTCGACCATGTATATATATATATATATAAAAGCATTTCACAATTTGTTATGAAATGTTTCTAGCATTATATATTCTGAACTACCATTATTTAATTTCAAATGGCAAGGCATCTAAATTTCATGTATGAAAAAATTGAGTAAAAAATTAGAGAATTAAAATTTAAATTCCCTAGCATATTTCTTAAAAATATTTTCAAATTGTAAAGTCAGAAGAAATTTTAAGATCCTTTTGTGACTTTAAAAAGGTTTAACTTTTATGAAATATTGCTTTGTCCTCCCAAAAATCTGGTTTCACACTAAAATGCAACAAAATGTTGATCAACAAACAAAATGTGTGGAATGTTATTTGTTATTAGGTAAGAGCTCTACATAAGAATAAAAACAAAATGCTTCTAAGTACATATTTTTTTTAGCTCAGTGACTTCCTGAATAACCATTTTTCTTTTTTTTTTTTTCAGTGTCATAAATAAACACATTTACTCACAAAAACCTTGCCAGTAACTCCTGTTTAATGGATAGTATTTCACCTTTCATTTAACTTGCACACGACAAAATCTTTGCTTTTAAAAAACTTCTATCTTTAAAAATTACCTATACTTGATCACTTTTTCCACTAAAATAAACATTCGTAGTTCAACTTTCATAGTAACTATCAAAGGAAATAACTAAACAAAAGGATTTCAAAGCATAACAAATCTTCTACTTAAGTAATTCTGTCAGCTTAACATTCAAATGCATATGATGCATACAAAGGCTATGGTGACAGAATTTAAATAGCTTTAAGAGCTTCACTCAAAAATCTCATCAAAAATTTTCTTGTGTTTTAAAAAGAAAAACACAAGAAACTAAACTACAATCTAAAACTAAAGATAAAACAACTATGAAAATAAAGCCTTTGCACATATTTCTAAATAACAATTGTTCAACAAATAGGAATCTTTTCCCGTAGGTAAAACATGCACAATATATTAGTTACTTAACTACTTCACTCAATTTCTTTATGTATATATTAGGAAAAAAATACTGTGCTTCAAAATCACAATCTTGAGTTGTTAGGTACTTCAAAGTTAACAGTGTACAACTCTTTGTATAAATTTAACGTTTAGCAAACTTTTCAGCTAGCAACAAAATGGCAAAAGACGACATAAGGAATATGCCGCCGGGCAGTGATCTTAAAATTCTATTTCCAACAATATTTCTGTAAGAGTCTGGATTCTCCCAGTGCATACAACGACGTACTGCTTTCTTCCACCTGTTGTAGCGTAGCTCTCTCTCGTCTTCCGTTATAAATGGAATGAAGGTATCAGTTGTGATCACAGATAAATCACTCTGCTTTAAACTCCACACTCCAACACCCTGAGCAGCACCAGCGGCCATTGCAACCCCTAATGCTGTCGTCTCTGGCATGGAAGGCCTCACAACAGGAATGCCGAGCAAATCCGCTTGAAGCTGCATCAGAAGGTTATTCTCAGTCATTCCACCATCAACCTGAAGTTGTAACATTGGAATTCCACAATCCATATTCATAGCATCCAGGATTTCTTTGGTTTGAAAGCTAACTGCTTCAAGGGCGGCACGGCAAATGTGAGCTTTTGAGGTGAACTGAGTTAAACCACATATGATACCTCTAGCATCAGACTGCCAGTATGGAGCATATAATCCTGAAAAGGCAGGCACAAAATAAACACCGTGAGTGCTTTCCACACTTGAAGCTAAAGTTTCTACCTCAGAAGAGTTCTTGATAATCTGCATATTGTCTCTCAACCATCGAACGCAGGCACCAGCTATTGCAACGGAACCTTCTAGAGCATAAATCACTGGTTCATTAGGGCCTAATTTATAACCAACAGTTGTAAGAAGTCCATGCTCTGAATAAACAGGTACTCTTCCAGTATTGTACAATAGGAAGCATCCAGTGCCATAAGTACTTTTAGCCTGTCCCATTTTGAAACACATCTGACCAACTAGTGCTCCACTTTGATCTCCTAAACAGCCAGAAATAGGGACACCGCTTAATGGACCATCAGAAATGTATCCAAACACCTCTGAGCTACTTCTTATTTCTGGAAGAATTGAAGTTGGGATTTCAAAAAACTTACACAACCAGTCATCCCACTGGAGGCTTTCGATATTCATCAGCATCGTTCGGCTAGCATTGGTGACATCAGTCATGTGAACACCACCACTAATTCCTCCAGTAAGGTTCCACATTAACCAAGAATCAACAGTGCCAAAAAGGCAACGGTCATTTCTGATAGCTTCATTTACTTCTGGAACATTGTCTAATATCCAGCGTAACTTTACAGCACTAAAATACGTAGAAATTGGCAGTCCACTTTTGAGTTTCACAAATTTTGCACCACGTTTCTCTTTTAATGTTTCTACTGTTTCAACAGTTCTTGAATCCAGCCAAATAATAGCATTGTAAAGTGGCTTTCCTGTTGTTTTATTCCACACAATTGTGGTCTCTCTTTGATTAGTAACACCTATAGCTTTAATATCACCTGGATCTACTTCTAATGCTATAAGTTTTTCGATTGTTTTCTCAATGCAGGTCACAACTGATGCTAGCATTTCATAAGGATTTTGTTCTACCCATCCAGCTTCTGGGTAGTATTGCTTAGTTTCCACTTGGTGGTAGGTCAAAAGTTCAGCGCTGTTACAAGCAAAAACCAGGAATCGAGTACTGCTTGTTCCCTGATCCACGGCGCCAACAAGATTCCCGTACTTACCACTCTGAACCCGGCCAATATCCATAGTTTAGGTTATAACGAACAACTACTTTAGATCGATCGCATTAAAAAACAAAACAAAAAAAACACTGCTACAAAGGTATTGGTGTTACCAAAGTAACAACAGTCTACCACCATGTGCAACCTCCCACAAAACAGCACACACATGTATGACCGGTGAAGGGACGAATATCGAATAGCTTATACTTTCGATAATAACTAATGTAAATATCGATAACTGCAAAAGGAATCTTTTAAAAGCATGTTACAAACAAATTGAAACTTTCTAAATTGTTCGAAAAAAGTTTTTTTTTCTATTATTGGATGTTTAAATACCCCCATGAACAACTCAACGCAGTCGCTCGTCCCTAATTTAAGGCCACTAGTTCCAGGGAAGGGAGAGAGCCAGTGCTGTAAGACAAACACAACATCCATGCTTCAGTGGGTCCGGGTTGGAATCCCATTCGAACCCGGACCCATCTCCGACGAATGATCAGAAAATTTTTTTAATTATCTGCTAACGTATTAGCCTCAGCAGCGATAGTGAATGATCCCAACAATCTTTTTTGTTTCTTCCAGTAGCTGACAAGTATAACAATATAAAGTGAAAATTGAGAGTGCGTTCATCAAATGTTATACATAAACTGTGATGTGTAGGATCTACTGCATTCTCGATCGGATTCTTAAGCAAGCCGTTAGTTGGCTAATCATCCGAGTTGGATAATAGCTGAAATCGTCTAAGTTGGGTCTGTGCCATTGGTCTGTACCATTGGTTGGCTCTGTTTTTTTTCTTAATACCAGATGACCTAAATTAAGGACGAGAGACTTCTGATAACTTTAGATGCTCTAAAAAAAACCCTCAAAGAAAGTTTTTCAAGCTAAAATTTTACTTTCTTTTCTAATCAATGAAAAATAATATGAAAACAGCACAAAAAAATTGCCAGCACAACTAAAATTACTGGTTATCGCAGTGCAGAATTCGTAACAACGCAACGTATGCTTGTAATGAGCAAATATTCCTACTCTTTTTTTTTTTTTTTTTTTTTTTTCGGACGTGACAGTAATCAATTATCAAAAAAAACAACAATAGAAATGAAGTTCAAAATTAATGGCCGTTAAAATGATGAAATAATACAATTTGTAGGCTACAAACGCTGTGTAATTAATTTGGAATAAATATATGGCACAGCGGAATTACGATAGACAAAAATTGAAGTTTTGTTTTATTGTTAAAATATATATTATGGCTTCTGATCATTCGTTTGAGATGGGTCCGGTCCGGATCTGAATCCCGGTGAGGCATGGATGTTGTGTTCGTTTTACGGCCCTGGCTCTCTCCCTTTCCTGGAATCAGTGGCCCAAAATTGGGGACGGGCGACTGCTTATAGCCCACTGAGTTGCTCACGGTGGTCGTTAAACCTCCAATAAAAAAAAAAATACACATATATATATAGACAAACACAACATCCTGCCTTGCCGGGATCCAAACCCGGACCCCATCTCGGGCGAATGATCAGAAGCCATCGCTTAGACCACTGCGCCACCGGGGCGGCAAAAATATTTGTCCGTCCTAAGACTTCTGCTATAGCGTCTACTTCTGTTTAGCTCAAATACCAGCAGCGAAAACCGGAACTGTAAACAGAAAATGCATGACAGGGCTTCAGATTCTTGCTCTTTGCATGTAGATATGTTATCATTTGTTTTTATTGTTGCTAGTTTTAGAAACTAAGTGATCATACGATATTTATTAATTCATAACTTAGTTCGCTGTACAATATACTATAAATCTAAGCAGCTATGGGAGATGTGGCGCTATTTGTGTTTTCATTATTTGATGTCGGCTCTTTGCTGTTTCTCTCCGTTTACGTTGTATCCTTTTAAATGTAGTTTTTGGACCTGTGTCTTGAGATCTCTATCGTGTTTGGTACATTTGTCATCGTTATGCGCTGAACTGATATTGTTTGTGTTGACATGCAAAATCACTGTTATACGTACCAGGATCGCCCTTACATCCTGGCAAGTAGGGCACTTCGCCTTGCGCCTCCCTCATCAGAGGCACCAAAAATATTAAGACAAAAATTCAATATGCAGAAGGAAAAAACTAATTATGAATGACCTGCACAACCAAGCGAATGTTGCCTTGTTTCTAAGGGAACATCTGAAAGCACCTAGATTAAGGTACCCAATTGTCCTGAATTATTATTTTTTTGAATTTGTGTAATCCAGTTATTTCCTATTAACTGGTGCTTGGCCTTGTTAGCAAAAGTTTACAAAAAATCGAAATTGATTTAAGTTTGCATATTACACATTTAAAAGGTTTAAAAAATGTTTTAAGCAATTTTGGAGAAAATAATTAAGTTACTGGCTTATAATTCGACAGCTTTTAGAAGAAATCCTGCTTTCAAAGGGCAATTCAAAATGATTGCCCCAATTACAAATGACAATACCTGGTTTATGAACATAAATACAGAGATCACATTGTGGAACAATAAAGAAGAAAGTTTAGAAATTTGTTTCCATACCTTACAAATGTTCTATGTAACTCCCCTGGGTCACATGGATAACATCTAAACCAGGGGTCGTCAACCTGTTAATGCCTACCGCCACTTTTGTATTTTTGTTGATGGTAAAATTTCCTTACATCCCACCGGTGTCGTAGTAACTCAATTTAGCACAAGTGCGAAGTAATTTTTATAGGGGAGGGTTTGCAAAAAATGTGTACTTAAATTTGTCTTTTTATTTATACTTAATGTATGTTAATACATAGATAATTTTAATTTAATGAATTTCTGCATCTCCATCGTTATGGCACCTACTAGTGTGGGAGCTGCTTAAATTGAAGAAAATGAAAGTTAAATGCAAAAACAATAAAGTTTCGTTGAAATTACCTTTAATTAATGATTAATGAGATCCTTGAGGCTGATGCTGCAAGACTAAATATTTGATATCTGGTTTAATTTTCGTAAGAAACAAATAAAGGTCTCCTCTTTCGGTGATATTCAGACGGTTTCTCGGTTTGGTAATAATATGATTAACACCACTAAAGGCTAATTCTACAAGATATGAGGTAGGAGAAGGTATCAATAAATTAAATATCATTTTCCACATATTTGGATATAATGCAGTCATTTTTTTTATTTTTCCAGAGTTTTTGGTATCCACCACTATTAAAATTATATTTGCTCTCTTCATTATGTTTAAGTTCTAGTAGTTCTTGGCAAGTTATATCAACCTCAGTAAAATTTGCAATGAAAGGATTTATCATCCAGTCATACACCTTCAGTCGCCCCGGTGGCGCAGTGGTCTGAGTGGTGGCTTCTGATCATTCGTCCGAGATGGGTTCGAATCCCGGTGAGGCATGGATGTTGTATTTGTCTTAAGGCACTGGCTCTCTCCCTTCCCTGGAATCAGTGGCCCTAAATTAGGGACGGGCGACTGCCTATAGCCCACTGAGTTGCTCACGGTAGTCGTTAAACCTTCATTCAAACAAACAAAACAAACATACACCTTCAAGTCAAAATATCTTTAAATCGTTTTTCCATAGCCAATTTAAGTTCGTTGAGGTGGCTACTGAACCTTTCAATCTCCTCTGGAGTTGCATCATCTTTTAAAGATGACAATTTGAGAAACTGATGAAATTCTCTGTTCAAAAGATTATGATGGAGAAAATCAAGTTTTTTGATAAATAATGACCCAGTATTTTTGCAACTGATAAGAGTTATATTGGCTCCTTAAAGCTGCAAATTAATTTCCTTAAATCTCTTAAAAATGTCTGCCAAATAAAAGGCATCATTCCTTACTGTTTTTAATTGTTGATAGAGACTAGCTTCATTATTACTTTCAAAAAACTGTATGACACTAGCATATAATGCTATAAAACAAGACGAGCATGTGCCCTTTGAGAGCCACCGAACTTCTGTGTGTAAAAGTAACCTAATAAATTGCTCATTATTGTCCTTGCACAGCTGTCGAAACATTCTATCATCTTTGGCATTATATTTTATCTTTTTTACAGCTCTAATAATTATACTTGGCTAACCTTCCAAAAGTGGCCCGCTCCGATAGATGGCGCCACGGTAGCAAGCTACTTATGTCACTTTGTTCTCCGTCTCTGCTCCTGTGTTACGTAAGTTTTTTTCGATCTCTACTACTGTGATATTTTGAACTGGAGAAAGTTATTTAATGAAGCTGGGAAAGATGAGGATACCTCTAGTGAAGAACAGGGTTTGTTTTCCACCTCCAAAATATGTTCTGAGGGCCATCTCATGACTCTACGTGTCGATGCATCTCATCGTTTAGACAATTCAGGTGTCGGAAGAAGCACGTTTCAGGGAATGATGAGTAGCCTACTCTTCTCGTACACTTGGTACGTGGTTTTTTTTATGCTCACATTCCTATGGATATAGTGATGATTCTGACGTATTGTTTCGTTAAAGGATTGTCTTACGATGAGGCGATTGTACATCCATATTATTCACTTCCTTTGCCAATTTCACAACATAACACTGTGCTTCTCGATGTAGTGATAACGTTTCGCCATCTATCGTCGCTTGAGAAACTTTCTGGGCCACATTCGGAAGGTTTACCTCATACTTAATAATGAATGGAGACTTGTACTTAAATGTTTTTCTATAAGATGCCTGTGCACCACACAATGAATACACAAAACGTTTGGCACTTCTTCCATCAAATAAGCAGCAAATCTGCAATAGTATTTACGGATTATCTTGTTTTAACTATGATCTATATTCAAAGGTTAGAGATGAAATTCAAAAGTAAATTGCAAAAGCATATTTTAAAAAGTCAAACTGGCGAAGTTGTTAGCAATGTATTCGATATATGGCGAAAGAACAAAACTTGTAACAATGGGCAAAAAAACCCACCGCCCACCATGAAAGCTTGACTTGCCCACTAGTGGGCTGTAAAGACCAGGGTGATGACCACTGGTCTAAACGGTAATCTATTTCATGCCATATATTATGAAGCATGTCCGTAGTCACTGATGCCAGCGCAAGCTGAATGTGCATCTTTAGTTCTTGCAGTGTTCTCGGCAAAGGTGGCATATACACATGGTCTTTGACATACCCCCACAAAAAGAAGTCACAAGGAGTACGGTCCAGAGACCTGGGGGCTACTTGCAGAAAACCCTGTCGTCCTGTCCACAATGACTAATCCAACAGTTTGGAAGAATTTAATTCAAAAATTGGTGAACATGCATATTCCAATGTGGGGGTGCTTCATCTTGCTGTAGGTTGTAGTCCCTAGAATAATCATCCAGTTATGGAAGTAGCCATTGCTAAATCATATCTAGATAAACATTACCTGTTACTGTATCTTCAATGAAAAAAAAAGGTCCATAGACCTTCATGCTGGAAGTTGTGCAGAACACATTGACTTTCAGTCAGTCATGTTCAATCTCAGCAACAGGTTTTTCCGTGCCCCATATGTGAGTGTTGTAGCAGTGTTTACCTTGCCACTGTTAGGAAAGGTAGCTTCATCACTGGAAATTAGGCGTAAAGCAAATGTGTCATCCTCCATGGCTTCATTGCATGGTTTCAGTGAAGGTAGCACGCTGCAATTTGTCGTTGGTCTTCAGTGTGTGCAAAATTTGAACTCCGTAGGGTTTCATTTGCTGCTTCTGCTTAAGAACACGCTAAACAATTGTTTGTGGCATTTGCAGGTCCTGGCTGGTGCGATAAGTTGACTTGCATGAACTGCGTTCAAAACTGCGAATTCTGTCAACGTTTTCCTCTGAAACATGTGCTCGGCCGGTACTCTTCCCTTTGCAAAGACATCCTGTTTCCACAAACTGCCTATGCCACCTCCTTGTGCTCTTTGCATCTGGAGGAGCATGTTTGTAGCAATTATGAAACATTCTCTCCACTGTAACAACAGAATGTCACTTTTCAAACTCCAGCGTGCAAAGAACACCTTTTCTGCTGTGGTCGCCATTTCTTCCCACTGGTTTTGGTGCACGGGCAGCTTACTTTCCTACATCACCATAGCAACACAGCAGTAGCTTCCAATAAAATTTAAACTTCCTTTTTTCTTGTGTAGGGATATCAGCTGTCTATCTTCATAAACATGTTATTGTCATTTGTAATCAGGGCAATCATTTTGAATTACGTTGTATATGTGAGCCAGTAAAAAATAGAGCTAGACTTCGAAAGTATTGTGTGAATTCTCCCACAGCATTTGCAGCATTCTATGTATCACTAGTGTGAATTCTCCCACAGCATTTGCAGCATTTCTCCATGTATCACTACATGATAGTTTCCTGACCTGTCAGTTATGTCCTCAGCTGTATCACCCACAGGAGCCTAGCTAGATCCTGAACCAGGAGGACGGGGCTGATGGGATCTGTGTTCAACTACAAACTACGTTTTTGCACGAATACTGATGCAAGTTTTGCTTTGTTTTTAATCTCCTTTTGTTAATTTTCTTCATTAACAAATTTATGCCAAAAAAGTAAAAACAATTTGATAAAATACAATATATGAAATAAAAAGTGGGAGAAAGAAGACAAAACTCTCTTGTAACATAAAAAATAAATCACGTACTTTGAATTTGCTTTAATAGTGTCTGAGTCATGCATTCCTTTATGCTGGAGTCAAAATAAGTAACGTGATTTTTTTATTTTGCAGTTCTGGTCTCCTTTCCATGGATCCCTGGAATGGCATCAGTGATTTACTGATGTCATACTTCAACTCCTCTCTGGTTGTGCTTTTTGTCCATTTTTAATCGCATATTCTCCTTCCGTGGTTCTCAGTGGTAGCCACTTCTTAACTGTAGTCAATAGCCATACCTCCTTTTCCTCCCAAAAACCAAGAGCACCAGAATGCCACCAAAAAGAAACAGAAAACTTTCTCCAGCTCGCAAGCATCATAAGACCACACATACTAGACAAAAAAAAAAATGAATGAGAAAATATATACATATCATGAAACTTATCCCTAAGGATAGTTTCATGGTTAAACGTGCTTCTAAAGAAGTAAACCAATGAATAATAAAGGTATCACATACCTATTATTGAAACATATGGAGCGCGTTACAAATTCAGTGAAACACGTGCTCCCGCCTCAAGAGAAGCCTAACATACGTAACTATTGTTACGGGTGTTAGGCTTCTCTTTGGGTGGAAGCACGTGTTAATAGTTACATGTGCTAGTTTCGTTCTGAATAGTTACATATGTTGGCTTCTCTCGGGGCGGGAGCACGTGTTTCGCCGAGTTTGTAACGTGCTGCATATGTTTCAATAATAGGTATGTAATACCTTTATTATTCATTGGAATGAGAAAATGTTGCAAGCTCTGTCACATGGAATGAACCATGTGGTGTTAACATCAATTGTTGCCAGATTTCAAAATAGCTTTCCAAGTAATAGGGATCTGAAAAGGTGTATCCATATTGCAAGTGTTAGGAATAAGGTTGTTTTCAGTGCTTTCACGGTACCTAAGGGCTTTTCGATTACTTAACGGAACTTTACGTTTGCCAATCGTGAATCGCGGACGTATCACTAATATCAGCAATAGGTCTTCGATTCCTGATTGGCAAAATGTAAAACATATTGCTCTCTTCAGTAGTCGGAAAGCCCTTAGATACCATGAAAACACTGAAATCAACCTTACCCCGACACATTGCAATACAGATGCACCTTTTCGAATCCCTATTATTTGGAAAGCTATTTTGAAATCTGGCAACCGCTTATGTTAACACCATGTGGTCCATTCCACATGTTTCATTCTACAGCTGAGAAAGGTAGAAGTCAACTACCAAAACATTCCACCATTTACAGTTCCATAATGTAACCAATGCATGATAAACAAATATTAGGGATTCTTCTAATATTAAACCAGATCTGGGAAATGAATGTCTTCAGTTCGTCTATTGTTGAGACACAAATTTCTGTTCTGCCCTTCATGTATCGATTTATTCTCCATTTCATGCTTTAAATGTATTTATTCTATTTGAAAAAAATGCTCCCAATTTCAAGATTTCATCATCATCATCATTGTCAACCATTATCAATCCACTGCTGGACGAAGGTCTCCCCAAGTTTCCTCCACAACGGTCTGTCTTGTGCCAGTCTCCTCCATGTCACTCCCGCATATTTACGAATTTCATCCACCCATCTCCCATGTGGTCTTTTTCTGGGTCTTTTCCTGTCCCTTGGAATCCAATCTAAAATCTCGGCTGTCCATCTATGGTCTGTCCTTCTGGCAGTATGTCCAGCCCATTGCCATTTCAGGGATTTAACTCTGATCATGATGTCTTCCACTCTCGTCATTTTTCGGATCCACGAGTTCCTCTTCTTATCTCTCCTGGTTATACCAAGCATGCACCTCTCCATGCTTCTTTGAGTTGTCTGCAGCCTTTGTATGTCTCTTTTAGTTAAGGTCCACGTCTCTGCACCATACGTAAGCACTGGAAGGATGCATTGATCAAACACTTTTCTTTTAAGACATAATGGCATATTGCTCTTGAAAATTATGCTGTTTCTTCCAAAAGCTCTCCAGGCAAGTTTTGTACGCCGATTAATTTCTTCATCAATGTGACCCTCACTTGATATCTGCTGTCCAAGATAAACGTACGTATCTGTTATCTCCAGTTTTTCTCCATCAATCGATAAATCTTCATTTCTTGTAAAAGCATTGAACATCACTTTTGTCTTCTGAAAGTTCATTTTTAATCCCACTTCTTTACTCTTGTCAGCAAGTTCCTGGATCATACTCTGCAGCTCTGATGGGGTAGTTGCAAAAATGACTACGTCATCAGCAAAACGAAGGTGGGTTAGATAATCTCCATTAATCTTTATCCCTTTGTTTTCCCAGTTCAGTGATTGAAAGACATTTTCCAATGTGGCATTAAAAAGCTTCGGAGATATGGTGTCACCTTGTCTCACTCCCTTTCCAATTTTTATGTGTGTTGTATTTTCAAACAGCCGAATCTTTGCACTTGCATTTTCATAGATGTTATTAATAATATTAATGTATGCATCTTCAATACCGCAGGATTTCAGAGCCGTGGTAACTGCTGATGGTTTCACCGAATCAAAGGCTTTTTCATAATCGATAAAAAGCCATGCACAATGGAAGTTCATATTCCCTCGCTCTTTCAATTAGTTCTCTCAGTACGTGGATATGATCTATTGTGCTGTAGCCACTCCTGAATCCAGCTTGTTCTCTCGGTTGAGCCATGTCCAGTGTTACCTTCAAGCGGTGTGAAAGAACTTTAGTGAAGATTTTATAAACCACTGATAGGAGGCTGATAGGTCTGTAGTTCCTGAGATCCTCAATGTCACCTTTTTTATGTAGCAGGATCATTGTAGCATTGTTCCAATCCTCAGGAATCTTCCCTTCATTAAGGCATCGAGTAAAAATTTGGGCGAGTACTGTTTCAATTTCTCCACTTGCTTCTTGTATGATGTCTATAGTAATTCCATCTTCTCCTGGAGCTTTCCCCCGCTTCATGTTCTTGATTGCATGAGCAACTTCTGCTGGGAGGACTGGAAGAACTCTGGTACCTTTCATGATGTCTGGAGTGCATATATCATCCCTTTCATATAGTTTGGAGTAGAAATCTTTCACTCTTGTCAAAATTTCGCTCTATTTCTTGTTATAGAACCATCTTCTTTTCTCAGAGCCATAATCTGTTTTCTTCCCTTACTGAGATGTCCCTTTGCTATCTTTAGGCTTTGGTTGTTTTCAATTGCTTTCCTCACTAGCTCACAGTTGAATTTCCTTACGTCTTCAGTGATACTTTTTCGTGCTGTCTTGCATAGCTCTATATATTCCACTTTGGAAGTCACATCTTCTTTAGTTGTCCTCATCTCTCTTCTTTTTTGCATCAACATTTTGGTTTTTCCTGATAATTTGTTTACATGCAACTTGTTCTTAGACCCAGCTAATTTTGTTGCTGTTTCCATAAGAGCTTTGGTTACTTTTCTGTTAACTTCAGAAATATCCACTTCTTCCGATGTTAGGCCTTCTAAAGCAGAGAATCTGTTCTTCAGTTCCAACTTGAAAGTATTATGGTGTTTTTTAAGGTTGGTTATGTCAATACATTTTGTTTGTCTTATGAGCTTGCCACGTTCCAGTTTAGTGTTGAGGTGCATCTTACATCTCACCAATCTATGGTCACTACCTGTGTTGAACTTGTTTAGCACACTGCAGTCTTCGATGACCTAATTTTTTGTTACACATAATAAAATCAATTTCACTTGTCGTCCCAATTGGATGTCTCCATGTCCATTTCCTGTGTGGCTTTTTCTTGAAAAAGGAATTCAAGATGAAAAATCCTTCTGCCTCTGCAAACTCAACGAGAGTATTTCCACGCTGGTTTCTGTTGCCGTGACCGAATTATTATACTTCCTTTGTTCCTTCATAGTGAGTGTGAGCCAGCTATAACAGTAAATGTGGCAGAATAATGCCCAAGAACTTGTGAACTGCCATATTTTCCGGCATATGAGATACTTCATCCTTCAGGAGTTGGGGCCTTGACTGATACACCACATTGATTTATCTACTAAAATTCCCCGTTAGGAAAAAAAAATACTGTGCCTTAATTCAGTTGTGATCCAAGCTCCAAAGTCTCAATATTACGTTCATGAGAAACCATTCTGAAAGTATGAAATGTAGTATTCCATTCACCAAGAGCTTGTTCAAAAACTGCTGTAATGAATATTCCCATTTGCCATAGGCATTCAAATTGCTGTGACTGATTTTGTGTGGCACACACCTATTATATGCCACACATGAGGTCTTGGAAGGATCCCCTTCACTATCATTCCAAGACTTCATGGGTGGCATTCACCTTTGGTTTTGCAGAGCTGCCAGAACTACAGTGGGTGAATCTTATGTATCTCGCAATAAATAAACCTCTGAAACATGTCGCTGCCATGTAGTTCATTGCCCGGTGAGAATTATGTCGACAGCCAGCTGTGCATGCACTTTAAGAATAGCAATAACCAGCTGCTAGTGAAGGCAGTCTTTTTTTCGCTCTGCCAATCTCCCAACTGTATCTCTCAGCTGAGTTATCATAAACTATTGCTTTCATTTGTTGTGCTTAATTTATTCCATGTTTCCTGCTGAAATAAAAAACTATTTTCTGATCTTAGTTGGACTCTGTGTGAAAGCAGTGAGCCATAACTCACGCTGCAAGCATCACCCTGATTTGGCATGCTTCTGTGACCTTATGTGTTGTTTTTTTTTTTTTTACACTTTCGTGCTGCAGCTTCTTTGACAAGTCAGTCAGAGGGAAGAAATACAATAGCATCAGTTTGTAAGAAAAACAAGCTTATGTAATTCAACTTTCTGCCAAAATGAAAAATGTAGAAGTTTCCCTACTTCTTCCATTTAATATTTACTGGAAACATTTAAATGTATAGTTACAGAATTGCGGAACACTAATGATATTTATTCTAGCCTCGTCTTATACTCAGGATCAACTTATTTATGAATGAAGATAAGGAAATTGAGAAATTTAACCATTTGACTTATATTCAATATCAACTTATAAGCAGAAGAATATGGCGCTGGAAACTGAGTCTAATCAGAAGTGCACCCAGTTTTTCTCCCAGAAATCTTATTTTCTCAGCGCACCCAACGCAATCAAATTTTACGAAACTTGATTGAAATCAAGTAAATTCATTTGTTGAGTTGATGTGGAATGGCCTTATGGCAAAACAGTTGACTGTAATCATTCTGTGTAGCTACCAGTCTGAAGTGCAAATTTTATTGTCTCAGAAGCAGTGGCGTAACTACCACCCCCGCAGTTGCGGGGGGGCAGATAAAGAAGGGGCGTACTACAGCTGACAGTTATAGTTTTATGAAAAAATTTGAACACGCACAAAAACAAACAAACCACCAAATAATTTACCCAAAGATTAATATTTTCCTTTAAGATATATTTAGCTTTGGAGGTAAATAAATGTCAAGTTTCACTTTTAAAACACTGGTTACCCTACAGAAGTTTTCCGCTCTTTGGCTCCGGCATGTCATACGATCGCTCTGTAGTGGGTTGTAAATAATACGATCGCCCTCCCTCTGTGCTGCAGGAGAAAAGTACGAAGCGATATAGAAATCCCCGTGAAGGATGTGTGAAAATAGTCAGTCACCTAGGAATACAAACACGACAGGAGCATTTACTCCCAGCAGCCGCAGATCTGCGATGTATAAGCGGGTGATTTCTTCAAATGATTTGTTTTATTTTGAACAAAACAATTAAAAGTTGCTATTGCTTTTAGTGCTTTTTTGTAGTAAGCGTGTCTATATCATTCACTGTGTAAAAACTGTAATATACATGCGAATGACATCCATTTGCAAAATGACAGAAAAATGTCCAGGTGGAGCACAGTATTGGAGGAAAAGAAAAGAAGGAAGGAGAGTGCGGGAAGAAACTTCCCAAACCCAAGGAGTTCTTTTTATGCTGAGCCTGTTAATCTCAAGTTACAGTTCTCATGAAAATAGTGGTGATTTGCTTAGCTTGTTAATTGTTCAAAGTTTAGAAGCAGTCATTTGACAAAAACTGAGCACTTCAGAAACAAGTAAAAGTAAAACGGATGATTTACAGTCTTTTATAATTATTAGCCTTAACCATTTAAATATATTTTGCTGAATTCATTCCTTGCAATAAAATGCATATTCATGTTCCATAACATCGGTCCGCTCACCGTTTTAATCCTGATTGGCTGATTAATAACCTTCCAAAGTATTTTTGTTCCAAAATTTATTCAAAAAGTTAAAACTACAGGGCTCTAGGTACCCCCTTACTTTTTCAGACACTCTCCCTATCTTCCTGACCCCCCTTTCCCCTCCGAGACACACACCGCGAAAAGCACATCCTACTACCCTGTGTTCCAAATCCTGGGAAAAAAATTTTGCTTAGGGGGCGCTGAAGTAAATTTTGCGGGGGACGTTGTATTAGTTACGCTACTGCTCAGAAGTTGTGAAAACCCGGAAAAGAAATGAAATTTATTTCCGCACTGTAGTCCAATGACAGAATTATTTTATTTAAATTTATTGTCAGCTTCAAAATATCACAAACCATGATTTTATCTTCCCTGCAGTTTTGTGTGTATGTGCTGGTTTTTTTTTTTTTCTTTGTTTTGGTTTTTTTTTTTTTTTTTTTTTTTTTTTTCATTTCTTGATAATTGTGGTTGAGGTGAAGCACTTTGTAGTGTAGAAATTATACTGAACAATAAATTATGTTTTCATGAGAAATAACAGAAAGAAAAGTGGGTAAGAGCTCATTCACATACAGCAAAAGTGCATCAAAGATTGAATATTCAACGCAGGCTGACACTTAACTACCGAGGAATTCTTCAAGTACTAACTGGTTAGAGAATAACGATGTATTTTGATATTTTGTTGTTATGATGCTATATGAGAACTTGTATTTAATGTCATTGAAACCATGCTAATTGTGCCACCCCGGTGGCGCATTGGTCTAAGTGATGGCTTATGACCATTCATCCGAGATGGGTCTGGGTTCGAGTCCCAGTGAGGCATGGATGTTATGTGTGCCTTACAGCTCTGGCTCTCTCCGTACCCTGGAACCAGGGGCCCTAAATTAGGGATGGGCAACTGCTAATAGCCCACTGAGTTGCTCACCATGGTCATTAAACCCTCAATCAAAAAAAAAAAAAAAAAAAAAGATGCTAATTGCGATACCAGTTGGGATTGTTTTGTGCTGTAAAATTTGAAGAATTGATTTTGCATATCTATCTTTTGAATAAACTGATGAAACATTATGAGGTTTCCCCTTCTTCACATTAATATTTCAGTTATCATACACATCCTCTCCTTATTTTTTTTTCTTGTTAATGAATTTAATGTTACATGAAAATTATGGCAAAATATCCTTTGAAAAAAATTACTTTTGTTATGGAGTGTTTTACTTGTGTGGTAGACTATTTTCCTTAATTTTTAGGTCATTACACTTTCAGACCTCGAATGTGACTATTTAAATGCTCAACAGTGTTGTTCAAAACTAAATAAGGTATGTATACTTTTACTTCTTTACAAAAAAAAAGTTAAAAATACCTACTTAATTTTTGTAACTCATCACATGGTGGTCTTTATTTTTTTTATTTTATACCTATCACAAAATGAATTAATTTGGAAGATGTTTCAACAGTTGATGCCTTTTTATTTCTATGAAAGCTTGGTCAAATTTTAATTCCCCTATTAAAAGTTGTATGCAAACATTTGTAGTAAGAACTTAAGTAAATTTAAAATCCATGAAAGAAATATTCTCACAATAAGTGGAGAATGTTTCTTATATTCTTTTCATATGTGAGAATATTTCTTCCACAGAATTTTCCCAACAGATAGGTGATTTACTTAACGTTTATGAGGAAGCAATATTTGCTTTGACTGAGGGTCTGATTCCCACTCCAGGACAATGTAATTTCCAAGTATTCTGATGTGATTAATGTTACGTGAAGAACAGTAAATACAGGCAATTCATAGATGCCTGATTGCTGTGTTGACAATCCTTAAGTAAATTTATTTGGTAACAGTGGAAAATAAATGTTAAAGTGGGAAGATTGGTCTGTTGAGCTTGATGATTGAGAATGACTTATCATGAACCACCTCTTGTCAGGTTCATGATAAATTTAGAAACTATCCTGCCTCATGTTTTGTTATTCAGTATCTTTTTATGAGGCAGATTGTAACAGAATATACTAGCAGCCTATGAGAAGACAAAGTTTATTGTCACAACTAACTTGGACTTGTTACCCAAAAAATTGCTTCGCCGCCCCGGTGGCGCAGTGGTCTAAGCGATGGCCTCTGATCATTCGTCCGAACGGGGTCCGGGTTTGAATCCCGGTGAGGCATGGATGTTGTGTTTGTCTTACGGCACTGGCTCTCTCCCTTCCCTGGAACCAGTGACCCTAAATTAGGGACGGGCGACTGCTTATAGCCCATTGAGTTGCTCACGGTGGTCGTTAAACCTCCAATCAAAAAAAAAAAAAAAAAACAATTGCTTCCATGTGCCAACAGCACAGTTTTTCCGATTCCAAAACGTTTAGCAATTCTGGGAAATGATTACACTAAGCCAAGAAACTTTAATCTATTATCTTGGAAAATTAATCACATGTTCCATAATTTTTTTAAGATTCATTACATTTTTCTCTTGGACATAAAAGAACCATGATAAAAACAGTATTTATAGTCACAAAAATGTAATAAAAAATTTTGATAAAAAACAACTAACATAAAAAAAAAAAATTCTGTAAAACACTTATCTGTCCATAAAGCTGAGGATAATAATAATTCATCAGTTGTTGGTAAAATCCATTCTCCTCCAGTCCAAAATCAAGTTTCGATACTCTGCCTTAAGTTTTGACTTGGTGGAGCCACATTTACAAAGGGATAGTTTTCTGATTGAAGCCAAAAAGGAAGGAAATGCTCTTCCTTCTATGGTCACTATAACATCATCATTATGTGGGGTTTTCACATTGGTCACACTGTGTCCTCACTGTCTTCCAGTGGCTTTCTCTGATTGGTGGACTAGTAATGAGGTCATAGTCATTGTGGTGTCATCTATTGATAAATCTTCAAAGCATTTGTAACTGGATTTTTCTTATTATATGTTTTTCTTTTCTTCTCTGCTGCTTTTTCTGTATGTATAAGTAGTTTCCAGGGGTATGGTAGTTCTATGCAACTATTTTAATGTTATAAATTTTGGGGGTATTTTTTTTTAACTAAAATAGTTATAGAATATCTTATTTCATCTTGCTTTTGATGCTGGATTAGATGTTTGTTACTTACAAAATCAGGTTCAAAATTATTATTCTGGCTATATTGAATTAATACTGTGACTTCTTTTTTCTAGTCTAGTTTTGTAGTCTGTATTTCAGACTATTTTTAGTGCTTCCTGTATAAGATTTACCTGATGTTTTAGTGATTTTATGAAATGTTGGAATTTGATAAAACCGGGCTTTTTCCATGTCCATAAGAAAAAACTCGATGAATGTTTAAAAGATTATGAGAGATAGGAATAATCTTTCATGATAATAGATTATTTTGCTTTGAACTAATATTTTGCCCAAATCAATGTGTATTTGAGGTGAACATAATTTAAGAGTCTTTTAATTCTCTCCCTTGCATTTACCACGAGAATTTGTTCGTGCCATTATCCGTGCTGTTCACTAAAGGCCTGTGACAAAAGTTTCTCTTTGCACACTTTCCCTTTGTTCATGATCTAACACCCTTAAGTCACTCTGCCAATTAGCATTGGAGTGTCTCTCCAAAGCACTCGCTGCGAATGTCTTATAGATTCACTCTCCCTTGGACAAAAACCTCTGTGGCCTATTTCAAACTGCTTATGTATACTAGTACGAGTCACTTTATACCCTGCTAATCAGTTAACAGGTGTGCAGAAGTCACTCTGTCATTTACATGAAATATCAACTCACGGAATACGTAAGCAATATACTATCCCCCTTCAGGTGCGGATTTACCGGTAAGCCAACGAAGCTCAGGCGTGGAGCCCCGCAGTGCTAGGAGGCCTCAAAATTATTAATTTTGCTTCTAAAAAAAGGGAAAAGTCATAGAGTGAGTGGTGAACTCGCTGTTCTGGATTTGGGAACATAATTCCGCCCGAAATCAAAGTATGTCATCTACAGGTATGAGCTGAGAAATTGGGGTGTTATTTCTGACCAATTTTCTTAGAATGTAATGAACATTTAGCTCTTTAGTTCGGTGTTTTATATGACCCTATCTTTCCCTTAAAATTCCTCCCCCCACTCCACCCCATCCCCATTTATTAAGAGCTAATCACTAGACTGTTTTTGTATGAGTAAAATGGCATTGGAAAACAACGTTTTACGAGACACAGAAATAGATTAGGGAACTAACTGTCAGTGGGGTGGAATCTGACGATATGTAACTGCAGATCCTATACCACATGAAACAAAAATGTCATAAATTAACCTTATGTAACAGCATGTTTAAGTACTGTGGTTCAGTGGTCATCTTTAAGAAAGTTCTGACTTTTCTTCCTTAACAAAAAAGGCTTTCCACTTTTAACTTCAGTCATTTCCTCCCCATCAGGGCATCACGAAAGCCCTCAGTATTAAATTTTGTTTGGATAGCTGTAAAAGTTTTTGAGTTATGGTAACAACAAACCACACACATACACACACACTCACCACCACCATGAAAACAGTCAAATCATGTTCAAGGGAGCCCAAAATGGGCATTTCTGTTGAAATCTGGAAGTCAATTTGTTTTTATGATTACAATACTTTTTTATACATTAGTGGGAGAGAGTAAAATTGCATGGGTTACATTTTAAGGATGCCGGCAAAGTGAGGGGGCCCCCAAAACTGATGCTGTGTGCAGGGTCCCAGTAACTCTAAATCCACCACTGTCCCTCATGTTTGACAGCTGAGCTTCCATTAACTGTTTGACTCATGGGATGTTTGCCCCCAAAAGTACTAATGTGATGCACATAAGGATATACTTGATAAAAGGTAACTGGCATGCATTAAGTGCATTGTTATTTCTGGCTGGACATTGTCAAAGCCATTAGAGTGAACATACATTGAGAATTCATGAAAGATTGTATCAGCCTTCTCAATGGCCAATGTCCAAGAGGATTTTCTTTGCAAAGTGTTTCTTTCCCAAGTACACCTAACACAGAAATATTAACATAGGACCATTTCATATACACTGACGGGGGGAAAAAATCCCAACACCACGAAAAAATAGTTGTAGAGGAATGAAATGGCGGCAATACATTTGTATAGGTAACATATTTAACCAATTAAGGTTTCAAGATCACAGCTTAATGTAAGCGCAAGAAGAGCCATTTTAAATGTGAAATGCTGGTACATTAATAACCGGTGTAACAGCCAGAATGTTGAATGCAAGCACGCAAACGTTCATGCATTGTGTCGTACAGGTGCTGGATGTCAGTTTGTGGGATGCAGTTCCATGCTTGTTGCACATGGTCGGTCAATACAGGGTTGGTTAATGTTGGTTGGGGGTGACGCTGGAGTTGTCGTCTAATGATGTCCCATACGTGCTCGATTGGTGAAAGATCTGGGGATCTAGCAGGCCACGGCAACATGTCGACACTCTGTAGAGCATGTTGGGTTACAACAGCGGTATGCGGGCGAGCGTTATCCTGTTGGAACCCCCCCCTGGAATGCTATTCATGAATGGCAGCACAACAGGTTGAATCACCAGACCGACGTACAACTGTGCCGTCAGGGTGCGTGGGATAACCATGAGAGTGCTCCTGCTTTCATAGGAAATTGCTCCCCAGACCATAACTCCAGGTTTAGGTCCAGAGTGTCTCGGCCGCAGACAGGTTGGTTGCAGGCGTTCACCTGGCCTCCTTCTAACCAACACACGGCCATCACTGGCACCCAGGCAGAACCGGCTTCCATCAGAAAACACAACAGATCTCCACTCCGTCCTCCAACGAGCTCTAGCTTGACACCACTGACGTCGCAAACGGCAGTGGTTTGGAGTAAGTGGAATGCACGCTACAGGGCATCTGGCTCGGAGCTGTCCTTCAAGTAACCGATTTGTAACAGTTCGTTGTGTCACTGTGGTGGCAACTGCAGCTCGAATTGCTGACGCAGCACGATGCACCACGGCCATACGCCATACACGGCGGTCTTCCCTCTCAGTAGTGCCACGTGGCCGGCCGGAACCCGGTCTTCTTGAGGCAGTACCTTCCCTTGATCACCGCTGCCAACAATCATGCACAGTGGCTACATTCCTGCCAAGTCGTTCTGCAATATTGCGGAAAGAAAATCCACCTTCTTGTAGCCCTATTACACGACCTCGTTCAAACTCCGTGAGCTGTTGTTAATGGCTTCTCCGTCTTCTTAAAGGCATTTTTGACTAACATCAACACACTACGTCAAATCTCAACGATAACTAATGCTCACGAACGTTACAGCACGTATTTACAGCAAACCTGCTTTGCATGTTCCGAGGGGCGCTACTAGCGTTACATGTATGCGCCGAGCGCGAAATTTGCATAGACGTCATCTTACAAATGTACTCTCACCACCTACCAACTGTCGTTTATCTAACACAAGCCCCTTCTTGGTGTTGGGATTTTTTTTCCGTCAGTGTATGTGGAATCACCCGGAAAAAAAAAATTGGTTGTATGACCTATTTCAAAAATTTTAATTTTGTTTAAGCATGTTCCTACATATTCCAGTAATGAAAAATCAGTTTAAAAAAAAATCCTCTAACTTGTTTTTCCAGTACTTCCATTTTTCTAATATGATCGATCAATGCTAAATTTTACGGATTTTGATGTTCATGAAAAATTAAATATCTTGGAAACTAGAAGAGTTGGAGGCTTGAGACCAAAACCATTTTACTGCTCTTAAAATGGACATTTCATGTCATTACATGTTTTGTGTAACTGCAGGATGAGTAGCTGAAATTCAGCATTGGTTTTTATTTACGAGTGTATTTTTTATATGTCTAAATCTTCAAACGTTTACCATCGTTTATCCTACCCCCAAAATCTTAGTTTGTGAAATCTCAAAACTTAGAGCCTTCCCCCTGTTAATTTATTATGTCCTAAGCATGGCCACTCATTCAAATTTTACAAATATTCAGATGATATCTCAGATGTAGGAACTGAAAAAAACCAGAAACTTGTATTTTACAAATATTCAGATGATATCTCAGATGTAGGAACTGAAAAAAACCAGAAACTTGTAGAGAATACAATCAATTCTTTAAACACATTTCATTGGTGAACTTTATTACGTGGTTATAATCATACATATTTGTCAACTATATAGTTGTTATATTGTGTACTGTTTCTCACGTTATATGAACGTTTTAGTGCTCGCGGGAAAGATTCCTTCTTTGTCTAACATAGAGCGAATACTGTTGAATGCAACCTAATATAAAATTGAGGTAAAAATATTATATGAATGAAAACAATTACTCACATTCTGTTTTCATGGAGTATTCAGGAACATTGAGCATTATTCTGCGATATTCCAAATTTTTTGAATTCATCAAAATCACTTCAAGCAGTCACTTTGTGACGATTTTAGGCTTGTCTGATTTTTAATAGTTGGACAACCCTTCTTTTTATTTAGTGCTTTGTGATTCCAACGTTGCTATTTCTAAAACAATGAACTATTGAAAGGTTTAACCTTCAATTTGAAGGGGAATCAATTTGATAAAATATTCTGTCTTAAAGCATTCTTAGACTTCGTTTTCACTTGATATGTTAAAAATTGATAAGCCAGTATTCCTTTCATTGAGTTGTACTTCTAAAAATGACATTTAAAAACTTGAAATGTTGAATAATCAAACCTTTAAGTTAAAGGGAAATTGATCAAGTAAGAAATATTTTGTCTTGACAGTAGCTTGAACATCGTTTTTCGCTGCACAAACACTCCCAAACTAGTTTCGACTATCATTTTCGTAGTCATCTTCTGTGGGCTAAACGATGTATTTCCCATCATGCTTGTTGTACATTGGCCTACTATCTCACAACCTGCAGGATGACTCAAAAGTTCCACGTCGACCGAATCTTTCTGCGCATTCAGATTTTAGTTTTATTGCACATTCAGATTTTAGTTTTATTGTGTATTCTACGTCACGCATATACTGGTTCTTGATTGGAATGTCTGGCCTTGCTCCCGATTTCAAATTATCTGGTGTCGCCATCTTCCATTCGTCAATTGATTCAGTATTTGTCTTGTTCTTATATCTTTTATTTTTTATTTAAGGATTTCTTTGTATCTTTAAGTATTTCCTCAATTATCTTTTTTCGGTATCCAAATTTCTTTGCGGTTTCATTTATTCAATTGATTTCTGTATTCTCATTTGCTCTATTGCTTGAGTGTGTTATAGCTCTTCAAATATAAAATTGTAGTGCAGATCGTTTGTATTTCCATGGGTGGTTGGTATCATTCGGGATAATTGCCAGTACAAATGTTGGTATTCAATAGACAGCATATTCAATCTTATTGTTGTTTCTCAATAAAGATATGTCTAGAAAATGTAGTTGTCTATTTATTTGTCTTTCAATTGTAACCTGTATTGATGGATAAAAGCTATTGTATTTTTGTATGATTCTTTAAGGTCCTTTTCAGATTGCTGCCAGAAGATGAGGATATCATCGACGTATCTCAAATATATTAGTGGTTTATTTTCATTGAGTGGTTTAACTAATTTATTTTCAATGTCTTGTAATATTATTTCAGCGAGAAGACGGAAATTGGAGATCCCATTTGTGCATCTTGTTTTTGCCTATATATATTTTTAACGTATGTGAAATAATTATTGTCAGTAATAAGTTTAATAGTCTGGACAATACTGATCCTTTCAAAGTCAGTAATATTTTATCCAAAAAGTTAATTGATTCATTAACAGGAGTATTTGGGTTAAGAGATACAACGTCCAAACTAACCATGATAAATTCAGTTGATTTAATTTTCTTAATCTTTTCAATAACTTCCACAGAATTTTTTATAGTAAACTCATGTTGGTTATAATATTGCTTCAAGTGTTTAAATAGTTCCTTTTTAAAATGAATAGTTGCAGCGATAGTTTTATTCACTATTGGATGCAAAGGTTCGTCTTCTTTGTGCATCTTGATTTTTTTTTTTTTTTTTTTTTGATTGGAGGTTTAACGACCACCGTGAGCAACTCAATGGGCTATAAGCAGTCGCCCGTCCCTAATTTAGAGTCACTGGTTCCAGGGAAGGGAGAGAGCCAGTTCCGTAGACAAACACAACATCCATGCCTCACCAGGATTCGAACCCGGACCCCGCTCGGACGAATGATCAGAGGCCATCGCTTAGACCACTGCGCCATCGGGGCGGCCATCTTGATTTTGCTGAAAATACGTGAAATAGATGCTCCAACAGGTGGAATAGCTTTATTTCTTATATTGTATGGCAAATTGCTGTGGTTTTTTATGTTAGCCATCTTTCTAATAATATTGTCAGTAGGATCTTTGTTGGTTTGTTCGGCATCCAACCCGGTTATGGCTTTTTTCATTTTTTGATTATATTCTTTTTTGTCCAATATGATTATTTGTTAGGCCTTATCAGTGCTTACACATTTAATTGTAGGGTTGTTTCTAACAACATGTTTTAACTATGACAACAACATGTTTTAACTATGACATCATTGTTTTAACTTCCTAACAAGATGTAAAAATGTATGCCATTAATTATGAAAGACTTGAATTAATCAAACTGAGAAACAACCCTACAATTAAATGTGTAAGTGCTGATAAGTTCAAACAAATAATCATATTGGACAAAGAAGAATATAATCAAAAAATTAAAAAAGCCATAACCGAGTTGGATGTTGAACCAAAGTCCAGTCATTTTTGCCGAATGATTAAAGCAGCATTAGGTCTGTTGTTATCATGATGAAGGATCACGCCTTTGTGATTGACGAATGCTGGCCACTTCGATGTCAGTTGTTCTCGCAATCTGTCCAACTACTGGCAGTAGAGGTCAGCATTTATTGTTCAGTTAGGTGCCAACACCTCCCAGTGGATCATTCCTTGGACATTTCACCAAACACTCAACAAAACCTTTTGGGATGCAGTCCTCCTTTTGAGGTTGATGGAGCAGGCTCCGCACCTTGGCACAGTCCGTTGACGCTTTTCATTACGGTACATTAGCCATTTCTCATCACCCGTTACAATTCATCCCAAAAATGGTTCTTTTCTGTGACGAGAAACAAAGAAACACCGGTACAGATTCTCTCCTCTCGTTGCTTTGCAGAAAGCTGGTGCGGAACCCAGTTATCGAACTTGGTGATGAACCCAAGTGCATGCATCTGTCTTTCAACTGTTGTTCTGTGTACTGACAATGTTTCCGTTAATTCCTAAATGGTTGGATGTGGGTCATTTGTTATGACTTAGTCCACATCCTCGCCAGAAACCACGGATGGATGCCCAGGACATGGTTGATCTTTACAGCTTCTGTCTCTGTCCTGCAATTTCCGAAACCAACGGCGATGTGTGCTATCATCAACTGCATCCTCCCCATACACTGGACAGATGTTGTGGCAAGCAGTGGCTGCAGTACTGCCTTAATCAAACTCGCACAGCAAACAATGTCTAATGTGCTCCTTATCTCATGCCATGTTACAACACCGTCCGTGATTTCCGTTACGAATGACTTACTCGAACAAACGTAGTGCCTCTATATGCTGTACTGTTCCACGCTTTATTAGCCAAAAATTTGGCACCACAGCGTCATCTGTGACATAACTACTCCAGTCGTAATTTGCGCCTATTAGAAAAAATTGGTAGAACTTTTGCACACACCCAATTGTGTGTGCAAAAGTTCTACCAATTTGTTCAAAGGAGAACCATCTAACAGCAACTGCAGCTGAAGGGTACACATAACACCTCGGAAGTACTTCCAAATAAACGCTGCAGTATGTTTGAAACAAGAGCTACAATTTAAAACTCCTAGGGAGGAGAGTAAAAATTTGTGACTTTTGTATTGAGTGGTGTCTGATAATGAAATATCTTAATTTGAGGACAGTTGTTATGTGTGCTCCCCACAATTGCAGAATGCTGTGATAAAAGATTCAGTTTGATGAATCTTATTAAAAACAAATTCAGGTCATTAGTGCATGATGCAAATTTATAAAATCAATTAGTACATGATGCAAATTTATATGGCTTATGATGTACAAGGTGATTAGTTTAGTTCTAGATTTTGATGCCTCCAAAGCTGTGTGGGCAACAAAACCACAGGATATCCTCATGGTCACAGGACAAGCAAATAATCATGCTTGACTGATTTTTGTTGTTGTGTAACAGTAAATAGTGAAGTTAATAATTGCTCATTATAGTTTCAAAATAGGGACAACTACAATGGCCTTCATTCCTTTCCTCCTCTCTTTTTTTTTTTTTTTTTTTTTTTTTTTTTTTTCCGTGTGAGATAGAGAGATAGGTGTATATTATTATTTATGGCATGTGAATATCTATGTCTTTCCCAAACACAGAAACTCTAGGCTAATTATTATTCCATAAATGTGAGATATTCAATTGTTGCTAGCCCTTTGCTGTGACATTTCCAGGAAACAAAAAGCCTGCAAATTTTTGAGTCATAGATTGCAGATCTGAAGAAAACTTGTCAAGCTTTTTTTTTTTTTTTACTGCAAAATTGAGTTAAGATAAATGAATAATAGAATGTAAGGGTTGGTGTCTATCAAGAATCTAAAAGAGCACTTTAGTGGATGTAGAGGCCAATTAAATTGGATCCTCAGTCCAACTAAAAGTACCCTTTGGTTCAGCTGAAAAAGGGAGCTTTAGCGGCACTGAAAATTAAGGCATTTAACCAATCATATTACCAGGGTGAATCAAAAGTTCATCCCATCTTGAGCTACACATAATGTTGGGCCTCCACTCCTGTGCTAAATGCACACCAGCAGTGGTGTACTGGTAATCCATAAACAGGCTTAGACAGTGTTGCATTCAGAGAGGTTTTTCCAGGGGGGTCAATTACAAATTTCGAGGAGGCTAAAACTTGTTGACAGATTATATACATATAATCACAATTTTGTTATATAAATTTTAAATAGAGTACAAAAATTTTCTTAGGCTCTTATATCGCAAATGCAGATTCCAAGAAATCTACACATACAAGTGATTAAAAATGTTATACCTTTGCTTTAATTCAGTAATGGACTACGGATTTCACCATGTGGTAGTGTAAAATATTGAGGACGCTAGTAAAAGTAAGACTATGCCGGAGAAAATCTCCCCAAGACATTAGGAGTGGTAAAAATGTCCTCACCTTACTACAAGCGTGTTTCTGATAATTATTAAGGAACCATTACAGTGTTACCTGAAAATGCCCCTGCCATTTGGTTTCAGCCCCTTTAGATTATTTAGATTAGCAAATAGTTGTAATAAAACCAAAATCTAACTAACCGTTTCGATGCCAGCTTAATGTGCCCTGAATTTATTTTTATTTTTTTTGTCGCCGAGCGTAAATCATTATTGCCAGAAAAAAAAATACTTTATTATAGGAACAATTTCTAATAATTTGCTATTGTTAAAAATTAGGTAGCAAATATTTTGTTGTACCGGAATCACTAACGTCATGTTAGCTACACTGAGGCTTAACCTTACACATGGAATGTCGGCATCCAGAAGGCTGAAATAAAACTGAATGCCAGCCTCCAAAATATGATGATGTATTGCAGCGCAAACATCTCTACTGTTACTGTGCAGAATTAGGTTTTTATTGCGGAAGTAGTCCGAGTTGTTAGTGCTTGAAAAATTCCTCTTCAGCGAGGACTGTTTAATGTTTTGTTAAAGGATGATAGAAATTTCAGATTAAAGTCCATGTGGATTTTTTTATAATTATAATATTTCCCCTTACTTTCTTAATTTTTTAAATTAATTTCTTTAAATATTCACTTATAAACAAGCACAATTAAACTAAATATAAGGGGACATCACCCAAAAACCTACAGGGGCATTCATAGATTTTTGGGGGAGGGGGGGCTAAGCACCCCCAAGAGGATCCTTGAATACATCACTGGGCTTAGAAGCTATTTTGTGTGGCCTACTTTGGGGAAATATTATTGAGGTATCCCATCCCTAAAAAATGGTGCATCAGCATTGCCATTTATTGTTGAACCCTTTCATCAGCATTCCCATTTATTGCTGAACCCTTTCATCACTATAGTGCCTGACATGCCCTTACATCAGAGCTGGAAAAATAAGCTGCAGATTTAAGAACCAGGTGAAATGAAAGCAAATTTCAAAGTATCATGCACAAACGTAATGCATGGTGATGATGTCAGAACGCCGCCCCGGTGGCGCAGTGGTCTAAGGCGCTGGCCTCTGATCATTCGTCTGTAAGGGGTCCTGGTTTGAATCCCGGTCAGGCATGGATATTGTGTTTGTCTTACGGCACAGGCTCTCTCCCTTCCCTGAAACCAGTGACCCTAAATTAGGGACGGGCCCATTGAGTTGCTCACGGTGGCCGTTAAACCTCCAATCAAAAAAAAAAAAAAAAAAATGTCAGAACAAAGAGTAATAATATAAGTGTGTTAAGCACTGCCTACGTATTGTTAAATAAAATTCAGATTTGGTCTAGAAATCTCAGGGTTCTATAGTTTTGATAAAAATGTAAACATAAAAAGGAATAAGTTATAAAAGACTTTGTGCCAAATGGTATGATCAAGAATCCGAGGCTGTCATATGCACGATTGAATAGTTAAAAACTTGCATTTAAAAAATGATATTTATTTACAAGTTAAAAATAAAATCAGCTACACTGGCAAGCACTTTCGAGGCTACTTTAGCCTCATCATCGGGCCCAATTGCGCAAAAGGATGGTTACAGGCATTTATATACAATCATGGAATAACAAATGGTGTTGCCAAACTGGAAATGGCATGTTACAAATAATTATATGTAAATTAAACTCACATATCTGGAGATCCAACAAGTGAAGCATTTAGCTGGTTCAACAGAATGCAAGGGCGAGGTATAATTACAGGCAAATCGTCATTACAGGGAGTCGCAAACTGTACGATATGTGGGTATGATTGACTACAACCCAACCATTATCAACATCTTTGGGAATCCCTGAGCTAGGTTCCATATTTCTTTTGGAATATGCACCTTCAATTTATTCAATTTGCTGCGCAAGGACCATGACAAGATTCAACCACTACATAGATCTGGTGTTTATAGCATCCCACTTGTTTCTTATTCACCGGATTCTGAAGACACCTCCTATGTAGGCTCTACCCTATTTTCAGTGCAAGTACGAGTGGCAGAGCACAAATATGCAGTTCGTGTTGGCTCTACCTCTTCTGCCTTAGCCCGCACAATGGCGCAAGGTGAACATTACCCAGACTTAAGCAGGCATGAAAGACTTCCGCAAAAACGCGGAAATCGGCTTTTTTCTGTTCCGTTTTTGGTGTTCTCGATATTTTTCCAAAAATGCAATAAAATTTTTATGAAGGGGAGGGGTATTCCTCCCTCTTGCAGAAAGCAAAATTATAATGACTTCGAACGATGCGATGGTTACAGCTGGGAATGACGTCACCTCTTCCAGGGATGGAAGTTCTGCTCCAAAACAAAAGTCTTGCGCATCTTGCTACAAAAGGCAGGTTTTGCACCATTGGGCGCCAGAACTTCTGTGCCCCGTCGTCATCGTCGGGACTTTGGTACAGTAAATTCTCTGTGCGTAGTCTTCCGTTTGATGCTGAGGTCCATGCGGTGGTAAGAATGATTCAGCGACTCCAAGTACCAGGAATTTTACATAGTTACTATGGAAATCATCGACGTAAAACGTCGAGTATGCCATGGAAATCGTCTGTTCGCTACAGACGACGGAAAGCATCGAGTATGCTATGGAAATCGTGGGTCCGCTACGAACGACGGAAAACGTCGAGTATGCAACGGAAATCGAAAATCTCAGTAAAATAACGTTATTAAACATCTGTGTAAAGTTTATTTTTGTGTTTTCAAGATTTTAACACCTGTTAAATATTTTCGGGAATGTTTCTTGGATGTTGAGAATGTCATGTCGTTTTCTGTTTCCTCATATTAAATTCTCTCTCTTTCTCTCTGCCTGATTACATTTCTAGTTTTGATGTTTTCTTGTCATATTCCTCGTTTTTAATATCTTTGGTAATAGTGAAAAAGAGTGACTTCGTTTTTTTTAAAGTTATTTTTCTAATGAAATGCATGTTACCCTATGTCTAATGCATATTTCTTCAAAACTAATCAATATAGAGCAATCGTTTTCGCCCCTTTCCCTTTTATAAAACGAAATTAAATTTCTGGATCAATATTTAATCCGTCCGTGGTGGAATCCGCGTCGTTTCCGTGTCCCGTAAAATTGTTTTACGGCAGAGTGAGCAGCAACGCAGTATCGATTTTTCACTTTCATTTTCCATAAAATTTGTGTTTTTCCATTTCTTAGTTTCTTCTTACTTATAATATTATTTCGTGGATTCGCGGAATCCCGCTTTTTCTGTCATCATTTGGATCATTCTCGAGATCAATGTAAAACTGAAAAGAAGCTTGGGGGGGGGGGGATGAGGAGTCTTTTCCGTCTGGGGACGGTATTTCAAAACTTTCGAAAACAGAAGTTAAACGGAATGAAGATTTCCCCCCATAATCCTCATTAATTTTTCTCACTGTGTTTCTTCTTCCCAGTATTGTTATTAAATTTCATTTTAATGCAAAAATATTTGTATTTTAGCTTGAAAAATGGAGGGAAAATGTCCGAAAACGGAAGCCGGACGGAGCGAAGATTTCGCCGGTAATCGTAATTTGTGCGACCTTCCCTCTACCATGTGTTGTTGTTAAACGTCATAAATTTTATACTTTGGATGCAGTGATGTGCACCAGTTTAATATTTACGTAAATAAATTTCAGTGAATCCCAAAACATGCACTTTTTAAGTTAAACAAATTCAATGCCCTCTCAAAAATAATGGAGGCATTATTGAGTTATTTTCCTGGCTCTCCAGTGGAAAATTCCTTTAGTATGATGGGGGATGTACTCAATAAAGAATCCAGCAACATGAAAATTGAAACATTTTCATCTGTTCAAACCATGAAATATAAGCTACTGAATCAGGATAGGTCAGCCTAATTTTTTAAGAAAAACGATTATATGCATGACCCTGTAAATAGAGATTTATGCCAAAATATGAAATCATCATATTCAAAATATAGGAAAGAATTACAAGATAAGGAAGAAGAAATGAAAAGATGAAAGTAGCTAAATATCTCTAATAACTTACGCAGCAAAATCAAATCAAATGAATTGGTTCAAGAGAAAGAAAACTCTAGCCAGCTAATTCATAAAAGAAGGTTAGAAAAAAGTGTTAGACAGAAACAACTTAAGAAAATTAAATTTAATTAGTTGTGAATGACTTTTATTATTTATCTACAAAATGTCTAACGTTTTCGCCCAAGCATTTATCATATTTCTTCTTTAATAATTTTGTGTCAAATTAAATATGAATATTTATTCTTCATCAAACTTTTATTACTTATCAACAAACATGTCTGAAGTTTTTCAAACCTTCAAGATTTCATTTCCATACAACATTGTTATTTTATAAAGACATTTGATTAATTTCCTCATTTGATTAAAGACATTGTTCTGTACTAAGGTGAGTGATTTTCTATGCATATGACCACATCAGCAATTTTCCCCTTTACATTATATTGTACTATATAATTAATGTTCTTGAAACAAAATACATGCATTAAATCTATTTAGTTGGCAGGCATGTGACCAATACCTAAATGTCATGGTTGTATACATTAGAGAGTGAAATGCAAGATTCAACACTTTGTTAAACCCCCCCCCCCCCCCCCCCGCATGTGGAATTTCAGCTTTTCCTATCACTGCCCACTTTCATGCCTGCTGAAGTGGTACCACACTGATTGCCTCTGCACCTGATAAACATTCTTTTTGCTTGCTGAAAGTTTGTGTATTACACGGTTTGCCTCCAGATGTTGTAATGACAATTTGCCTGTAATTATACCTCACCCTTGGATTCTGCTGTTGAACCAGCTAAATGCTTCACCTGTTGGATCTCCAGATACGTTAGTTTAATTTACATATAATTATTTGTAGCATGCCATTTCCAGTTTGGCAACACCATTTGTTATTCCATGATTGTATATAAATGCCTGTAACCATCCTTTCGCACTAATTGGGCCCGATGATGACGCTAAAGTAGCCTTGAAAGTGCTTGATTTTTAACTTGTAAATAAATATCATTTTTTAAATGCAAGTTTTTAACTATTCAATCGTGCATACGACAGCCTTGGATTCTTGATCATAAAAAGGAATGTAATATTCCAGGATAATTACAGGTTTTCATTATTGTACAACACAAATTAGAAAAGCATAAAATGACAGTTTAAGGAAATTACCTTATTAAAATTTCCTGTATTTTAAATATATGGAAACTCAAGTTTAGTTGAATTTTTCTTTTATCTAAAAAGAAAACAAGTTGTTTTACAGAACTAAAGTACTAACAAAAAACATGGAACAAACAATCTGTCACACAGTTTCATAAATTGATGACTTAGAATTATAAGATAATAAATACCTTTATTTTTCTGGTGTGATGTTTTCTAACGAGATTCCTTCCGAAAAGTCCTATTTGAAGTCATTTTCTCATTTTATGGCCATGTATATGCTGACCTTTTTAGCACTAAAATACCAGTGGTTCACTAAAGCAGATAGATCACATTTATCCAGTGCTGGTCCACTCATGCTGATCATCATTAGGTCACACAAACTGTCAATTTCCATATTTCATCTGAATTTGTTTTTTATTAAATTTGTCGAACTGAACCCTTGTTCACAGCACACTGCTGAAACTGGCAGCACAGCGACCTATGGCTATCAGCTTCGCTAATACCGAAAATCTCTCTTTGTGGGTCAGAACTTTCTCTAGCAGCTCATGAAATTTCATTCTTTGCCTGATAACCTTAAATTCATACCACTCACCTTGCAGGCTGAGTAGAGTGGTTTCAAGAGGTTTATCAGAAGATTCAGGCTGTTTATTAAAGTGTTTACCCAGTGTTGTAATGTCCTCCTTCACAAAATTTTCTAAGTTATTTCATGTTGGCCACATAAATGTGTCGAAGACCTTTGTACACCTGTACAAAGGTCTTTGACACATTCCAGAAAGCCCTAGAAACTGTTCCTCTAGATATTTGATGCCACATTCCAAAAGCTTCTCCTTGTCCATTTGAAATGAGAAATTGGCACTATTGTCAAGCCTATGCAGCTGCACTTCTTGATGTATTCCTGTAAGAGTTGTATTAACAAAATTATCTTCATGATGACCAGGTGCATCCTTCATTGTCTGAGGTGTTGAAATGGCATTTTTAACATGAAGTTCCTCTGCACTGATGATCAGTTCTTCCTTTTGAAATATGAGGGACAAATTCTTAAATACAGACAGGAAATCTAAAAGAAAGTGCAGCATGATGACAAACCTGAAATCTTTTAACTTTTTCAGAAGGCTCCTGCTGAAGCTTTGCAACTGCTGAAGCTGAACTGTTCCCTTTTTCATTTGTAGTATTTTCAAGATGTATTATTACACATTTCCAGTTTTTTACAAGTGCAGCAAGAGCACTAACTTTACTTGCAACCCATCTTACATTATGAAGGTATTGGAAATTTAGCGGTTGACTCTGAAGAATATGTGATGTTTTTTTTAGTTGATGCATTCTATTTGGGGAATGCTGATAGAATTCGTAGTTTTCACAGTACTGAATCAACCTCATCAATGAATTTTACATTTTTTATTGCCCCTAACATGCTTAAATTTATATTGTGAGCAATTCCTTGAATGCCTATTGATTTATTAATACAGTTTGTGTACCAGTCCATTTTCTGCGCCAATCATACTTGCAGTTCCATCTGTTCCAATTCCAACTAGATGGTCAGAAGACAACCAATGTGAAAGTCCTAGTTTTTGTAGTTCACCTTCTATGGATTTCAAATATCCATCCACAGTGGCATTTTCAAGAGGAAGAATAGATAAAAATTTCTCTTTTACTTTTTTTCTTTAATATACCTAGCATACAATATCAGTTCTTCCACTCCTCCTTTTTCAGTTGAGCCATCTAGCAACAAGCTCACACAATTTTGGCCTTGAAGTTCACATACCAGGTCTTTTTGTATGACAGCTGCAATATGTGAAATAAACTCCTTGCAAGTCTTGTGACTACTATATTCGTTTCTAACTTCAACTCCTAATTTATCAGCCAGTATTAAAAGTTCTTTCATGTCACTGAAAGCTTTGTTGTTTTTAGCAATGTAATATGCTACATTAAAACAAATCTTCAGATGTTCAAACAGTTTTTAATCCTTTTTTTTTTTTTTTTTTTTGCACATACAGCAAGCTGGCGTTGTTTCTGGTTACATTTGCGCATTGTATGCTGCCATGCATTTTTCATGTTGAAATGATTTATCATGTTTCTTGAAGGTCTCTAGTTTGAATAGACCAGTAAAACCTGTCACTACTTCAGAATTTTTGTCCGGTATTCCTGGAAACATGGCACAAACATCACATTTTCCTATACCAGTTGTTTTAACATAGTGCAGCCACCTCAGTTCTTTCATCCAAGCTTCTTGAAACTTCCTGGCCTTTACTGGCCTTTACATCACTTCTAGTTTTTCTGTTTGGAGCACTTCTTTCTCTGCTCCTGCAGAGGACGTAGGGGTAACGAAATAGGTGGTCAGCCTTGCTTGTTTTGTATTTTCCTTTTTTCACTAGTAACAGCAGCATGCTTCATGATTCTTTATATGTTTACAGTTAACACTACGCAAAAGATTAAAATTTGCAAACAGGCCAAAACTATTCTTGGCTCCAACTTTGAAACAACAGCGATAGTGGCAGAGAAAGAAACTGATACAAATGCATACTTTTTTCAAGAACAAGTTGCATTTTCCCACCAATCCCAAACCCTACAGCAATTAATTCTAAAAAGAAATACAGATAAGAATTACATTAAAATCAAACCATGCCCACAGAGAAGATTATGAATTTCCAACGAGAAGGAAGACATTTCAGTCAACAATCGTAAAACACATTTTCATTAATTGAAAACACTTACCTATTTGCTTCCCATGAGTAATTCCAAAAACCATGAATGCTACGTTCAGCACAGCAAAATGTGTTTTTCATCTTACACCACTGCTTGCTGCTGGTTGAATCCCCAGCCCCCACACACATCAAGAGCAAAAGAGATGGAAAGTACCCCTCCTCTCATTCATAGCTTAAGGAATCACACACATGAATTTTTACCCAAACCAACTTCGCAGGCACGGACAAGCTTCCTATGCATGATAAAGACAGAGCTAGAAGAGAAATGAATTGCATTTTACAAGCGACAAGTTTCACAGTTATGGTTACTACGGAAAGTGAGGAAGTTATTCCCTTGATTTAAAAACTGTATTTCAAATGCTTGAAACCATAGAAAGTCACTGAAGTTGTTAAAAACCTAACTAAATCTGCTAAAAAAAGTTTGTAATCTCAAAACAATATTTTTATTGCTAACTCCAATTCAAATCCCCTTAATTTAGTGACTTTCCCCCAAATTAGAAGCACTGTAAGAAACAGCAAGAACAGAGTATTGCCAGATTGTCAGGCTAAAATTTTGTTTGCTGGCAGCCCCAAGAGCAAAATCTTTTTCACAAGTCTGCAACGCAGAAAGGAAAACCTAAAAACTATCTTCAAGGTAAAGGGATGTCTAAATGCTAATTTTGCCATAAATTTAATTTTTCTGTCCTGCACCAAAGCGATGTTTTAAAAAATGAGTCAGTTTGAGATTTTTATAATAGTGCAAATTAGTATTTAATTGTAATAGTCAAACTAGCTTTTCCCTGACAAGAAATGCAGAAAAAACTTGAACTGTTTTATTTCATTCAGAATTTAAACATCATTCTTTAGTTTAAATGCTTTTGGATTTTTAAAAATAATGATCATTGGTCAGAAAGTATAAGGAATTGAGAAATAATTTGAAATCCATACTTTTTTTTATTTTATATTTAGTTAATTAAATTTTAACTCCCTCGTTCAAAGGATGTTTTGCCTGATAGACATTATGCTCTGCTCTTACTATTTCCTGTAGCAATTATTTTATACTAGGGGCCTCACCAGGTGATTATTTAGTTGATCGAGTTGCAGGGGGGTCATGTCAACTTTGGAAACAACAGTCATTTTGCCTGATTTAACATTTTTTTATTTTCGTTTTTATTTTTTTATTTTTATTTTTTTTGAAATGCAATTTGTGGATTCACCACAGTTTTAAGAGAAATTTAGTGAATTTGTGAAAATGTGATTGGAGCATTTTCATTGATAT